>CM076242.1:56513703-57987703 GCA_038380155.1 Pseudococcus jackbeardsleyi
GCGGCGCGGCCCGGCGCTGACCATACATCGACCTTCCGACTCAACTTTTGTTCTAATGCTCCAATTTGGATCGTGAAAAAACCATTCGATTCGTCTCGACGAGAGGATTCCAAAAATGTATTAGTTTTTGAAATTTGAGTGATTTCCGACCGAGTTACGGGCATTTTTCTGCGCGCCGACCATACATCAACCTTCCGCGCCGGAAAAAAATCAACTTTCGTTCTAATGCTCCAATTTGGATCGTGAAAAAACCATTCGATAGTGCTTGAAGAGAGGATTCCGAATCTCTATTACATTTTGCATTTTGAAAAATTCTCGACCGAATAACCAGCATTTTTCTCAATCTGCAATTCGCGAAAATCAATAATATCTCTCACCCAAATGCTCGAAATTAAACGATGAAAAAACCATTCGATTGTGCTTGACGAGAGGATTCCGAAAATGTATTAGTTTTTGAAATTTGAGTGATTTTCGACCGAGTTACGGGCATTTCTCTGCGGCGGCGCGGCCCGGCGCCGACCATACATCGACCTTCCGACTCAACTTTTGTTCTAATGCTCCAATTTGGATCGTGAAAAAACCATTCGATTCGTCTCGACGAGAGGATTCCAAAAATGTATTAGTTTTTGAAATTTGAGTGATTTTCGACCGAGTTACGGGCATTTCTCTGCGGCGGCGCGGCGCGACCCAGACACAACCTCGACCTTCCGACTCAACTTTCGTTCTAATGCTCCAATTTGGATCGTGAAAAAACCATTCGATTCGTGCTCGACGAGAGGATTCCAAAAATGTATTAGTTTTGAAATTTGAGCGATTTTCGACCGATTTACGGACATTTCTCTGCGGCAGCGCGACCCGGCGCCGACCATACATCGACCTTCCGACTCAACTTTTGTTCTAATGCTCCAATTTGGATCGATGAAAAAACCATTCGATTCTGCTCGACGAGAGGATTCCAAAAATGTATTAGTTTTTGAAATTTGAGTGATTTTCGACCGAGTTACGGGCATTTCTCTGCGGCGGCGCGGCCCGGCGCCGACCATACATCGACCTTCCGACTCAACTTTTGTTCTAATGCTCCAATTTGGATCGTGAAAAAACCATTCGATTCGTCTCGACGAGAGGATTCTGAAAATGTATGACTTTTGCATATTGAGTGATTTCCAACCTAGTGACAGGTATTTCTCTGCGGCGCCGACCATACATCAACCTTCCGCGCCGAAAAAAAAATCAACTTTCGTTCTAATGCTCCAATTTGGATCGTGAAAAAACCATTCGATAGTGCTTGAAGAGAGGATTCCGAATCTGTATTACATTTTGCATTTTGAAAAATTCTCGACCGAATAACCAGCATTTTTCTCAATCTGCAATTCGCGAAAATCAATAATATCTCTCACCCAAATGCTCGAAATTAAACGATGAAAAAACCATTCGATTGTGCTTGACGAGAGGATTCCGAAAATGTATTAGTTTTTGAAATTTGAGTGATTTTCGACCGAGTTACGGGCATTTCTCTGCGGCGGCGCGGCGCGGCGCCGACCATACATCGACCTTCCGACTCAACTTTTGTTCTAATGCTCCAATTTGGATCGTGAAAAAACCATTCGATTCGTCTCGACGAGAGGATTCCAAAAATGTATTAGTTTTTGAAATTTGAGTGATTTTCGACCGAGTTACGGGCATTTCTCTGCGGCGGCGCGGCCCGGCGCCGACCATACATCGACCTTCCGACTCAACTTTTGTTCTAATGCTCCAATTTGGATCGTGAAAAAACCATTCGATTCGTCTCGACGAGAGGATTCCAAAAATGTATTAGTTTTTGAAATTTGAGTGATTTTCGACCGAGTTACGGGCATTTCTCTGCGGCGGCGCGGCCCGGCGCCGACCATACATCGACCTTCCGACTCAACTTTTGTTCTAATGCTCCAATTTGGATCGTGAAAAAACCATTCGATTCGTCTCGACGAGAGGATTCCAAAAATGTATTAGTTTTTGAAATTTGAGTGATTTTCGACCGAGTTACGGGCATTTCTCTGCGGCGGCGCGGCCCGGCGCCGACCATACATCGACCTTCCGACTCAACTTTTGTTCTAATGCTCCAATTTGGATCGTGAAAAAACCATTCGATTCGTGCTCGACGAGAGGATTCCAAAAATGTATTAGTTTTTGAAATTTGAGTGATTTTCGACCGAGTTACGGGCATTTTTCTGCGCGCCGACCATACATCAACCTTCCGCGCCGGAAAAAAATCAACTTTCGTTCTAATGCTCCAATTTGGATCGTGAAAAAACCATTCGATTGTGCTTGACGAGAGGATTCCAAAAATGTATTAGTTTTTGAAATTTGAGTGATTTTCGACCGAGTTACGGGCATTTCTCTGCGGCGGCGCGGCGCGGCGCCGACCATACATCGACCTTCCGACTCAACTTTTGTTCTAATGCTCCAATTTGGATCGTGAAAAAACCATTCGATTCGTCTCGACGAGAGGATTCCAAAAATGTATTAGTTTTTGAAATTTGAGTGATTTTCGACCGAGTTACGGGCATTTCTCTGCGGCGGCGCGGCCCGGCGCCGACCATACATCGACCTTCCGACTCAACTTTTGTTCTAATGCTCCAATTTGGATCGTGAAAAAACCATTCGATTCGTCTCGACGAGAGGATTCCAAAAATGTATTAGTTTTTGAAATTTGAGTGATTTTCGACCGAGTTACGGACATTTCTCTGCGGCGGCGCGGACGGCGCCGACCATACATCGACCTTCCGACTCAACTTTTGTTCTAATGCTCCAATTTGGATCGTGAAAAAACCATTCGATTCGTCTCGACGAGAGGATTCCAAAAATGTATTAGTTTTTGAAATTTGAGTGATTTCCGACCGAGTTACGGGCATTTTTCTGCGCGCCGACCATACATCAACCTTCCGCGCCGGAAAAAAATCAACTTTCGTTCTAATGCTCCAATTTGGATCGTGAAAAAACCATTCGATAGTGCTTGAAGAGAGGATTCCGAATCTGTATTACATTTTGCATTTTGAAAAATTCTCGACCGAATAACCAGCATTTTTCTCAATCTGCAATTCGCGAAAATCAATAATATCTCTCACCCAAATGCTCGAAATTAAACGATGAAAAAACCATTCGATTGTGCTTGACGAGAGGATTCCGAAAATGTATTAGTTTTTGAAATTTGAGTGATTTTCGACCGAGTTACGGGCATTTCTCTGCGGCGGCGCGGCCCGGCGCCGACCATACATCGACCTTCCGACTCAACTTTTGTTCTAATGCTCCAATTTGGATCGTGAAAAAACCATTCGATTCGTCTCGACGAGAGGATTCCAAAAATGTATTAGTTTTTGAAATTTGAGTGATTTTCGACCGAGTTACGGGCATTTCTCTGCGGCGGCGCCGACCATACATCAACCTTCCGCGCCAGAAAAAAATCAACTTTCGTTCTAATGCTCCAAATTTCATCGTAAAACAACCATTCGATTCGTCTCGACCAGAGGATTCCAAAAATGTATTAGTTTTTGAAATTTGAGGGATGTAGGACCGAGTTACGGGCATTTCTCTGCGGCGGCGCGGCGCCGACCATACATCGACCTTCCGACTCAACTTTTGTTCTAATGCTCCAATTTGGATCGTGAAAAAACCATTCGATTCGTCTCGACGAGAGGATTCCAAAAATGTATTAGTTTTTGAAATTTGAGTGATTTTCGACCGAGTTACGGGCATTTCTCTGCGGCGGCGCGACTGGCGCCGACCATACATCGACCTTCCGACTCAACTTTTGTTCTAATGCTCCAATTTGGATCGTGAAAAAACCATTCGATTCGTCTCGACGAGAGGATTCCAAAAATGTATTAGTTTTTGAAATTTGAGTGATTTCCGACCGAGTTACGGGCATTTCTCTGCGGCGGCACGGCGCGGCGCCGACCATACATCAACCTTCCGCGCCGGAAAAAAATCAACTTTCGTTCTAATGCTCCAATTTGGATCGTGAAAAAACCATTCGATAGTGCTTGAAGAGAGGATTCCGAATCTGTATTACATTTTGCATTTTGAAAAATTCTCGACCGAATAACCAGCATTTTTCTCAATCTGCAATTCGCGAAAATCAATAATATCTCTCACCCAAATGCTCGAAATTAAACGATGAAAAAACCATTCGATTGTGCTTGACGAGAGGATTCCGAAAATGTATTAGTTTTTGAAATTTGAGTGATTTTCGACCGAGTTACGGGCATTTCTCTGCGGCGGCGCGGCCCGGCGCCGACCATACATCGACCTTCCGACTCAACTTTTGTTCTAATGCTCCAATTTGGATCGTGAAAAAACCATTCGATTCGTCTCGACGAGAGGATTCCAAAAATGTATTAGTTTTTGAAATTTGAGTGATTTTCGACCGAGTTACGGGCATTTCTCTGCGGCGGCGCGGCGCGGCGCCGACCATACATCGACCTTCCGCGCCGGAAAAAATCAACTTTTGTTCTAATGCTCCAATTTGGATCGTGAAAAAACCATTCGATTCGTCTCGACGAGAGGATTCCAAAAATGTATTAGTTTTTCAAATTTGAGTGATTTTCGACCGAGTTACGGACATTTCTCTGCGGCGGCGCGGACGGCGCCGACCATACATCGACCTTCCGACTCAACTTTTGTTCTAATGCTCCAATTTGGATCGTGAAAAAACCATTCGATTCGTCTCGACGAGAGGATTCCAAAAATGTATTAGTTTTTGAAATTTGAGTGATTTTCGACCGAGTTACGGGCATTTCTCTGCGGCGGCGCGGCGCCGACCATACATCGACCTTCCGACTCAACTTTTGTTCTAATGCTCCAATTTGGATCGTGAAAAAACCATTCGATTCGTCTCGACGAGAGGATTCCAAAAATGTATTAGTTTTTGAAATTTGAGTGATTTTCGACCGAGTTACGGGCATTTCTCTGCGGCGGCGCGGCCCGGCGCCGACCATACATCGACCTTCCGACTCAACTTTTGTTCTAATGCTCCAATTTGGATCGTGAAAAAACCATTCGATTCGTCTCGACGAGAGGATTCCAAAAATGTATTAGTTTTTGAAATTTGAGTGATTTTCGACCGAGTTACGGGCATTTCTCTGCGGCGGCGCGGCCCGGCGCCGACCATACATCGACCTTCCGACTCAACTTTTGTTCTAATGCTCCAATTTGGATCGTGAAAAAACCATTCGATTCGTCTCGACGAGAGGATTCCAAAAATGTATTAGTTTTTGAAATTTGAGTGATTTCCGACCGAGTTACGGGCATTTTTCTGCGCGCCGACCATACATCAACCTTCCGCGCCGGAAAAAAATCAACTTTCGTTCTAATGCTCCAATTTGGATCGTGAAAAAACCATTCGATAGTGCTTGAAGAGAGGATTCCGAATCTGTATTACATTTTGCATTTTGAAAAATTCTCGACCGAATAACCAGCATTTTTCTCAATCTGCAATTCGCGAAAATCAATAATATCTCTCACCCAAATGCTTGAAATTAAACGATGAAAAAACCATTCGATTGTGCTTGACGAGAGGATTCCGAAAATGTATTAGTTTTGAAATGTGAGTGATTTTCGACCGAGTTACGGGCATTTCTCTGCGGCGGCGCGGCCCGGCGCCGACCATACATCGACCTTCCGACTCAACTTTTGTTCTAATGCTCCAATTTGGATCGTGAAAAAACCATTCGATTCGTCTCGACGAGAGGATTCCAAAAATGTATTAGTTTTTGAAATTTGAGTGATTTTCGACCGAGTTACGGGCATTTCTCTGCGGCGGCGCGGCGCGGCGCCGACCATACATCGACCTTCCGACTCAACTTTTGTTCTAATGCTCCAATTTGGATCGTGAAAAAACCATTCGATTCGTCTCGACGAGAGGATTCCAAAAATGTATTAGTTTTTGAAATTTGAGCGATTTTCGACCGAATTACGGGCATTTCTCTGCGGCGGCGCGGCCCGGCGCCGACCATACATCGACCTTCCGACTCAACTTTTGTTCTAATGCTCCAATTTGGATCGTGAAAAAACCATTCGATTCGTGCTCGACGAGAGGATTCCAAAAATGTATTAGTTTTTGAAATTTGAGTGATTTTCGACCGAGTTACGGGCATTTCTCTGCGGCGGCGCGGCTGGCGCCGACCATACATCGACCTTCCGACTCAACTTTTGTTCTAATGCTCCAATTTGGATCGTGAAAAAACCATTCGATTCTTCTCGACGAGAGGATTCCAAAAATGTATTAGTTTTTGAAATTTGAGAGATTATCGACCGAGTTACGGGCATTTATCTGCGGCAGCGCAGCCCGGCGCCGATCATACATCAACCTTCCGCGCCGGAAAAAAATCAACTTTCGTTCTAATGCTCCAATTTGGATCGTGAAAAAACCATTCGATAGTGCTTGAAGAGAGGATTCCGAATCTGTATTACATTTTGCATTTTGAAAAATTCTCGACCGAATAACCAGCATTTTTCTCAATCTGCAATTCGCGAAAATCAATAATATCTCTCACCCAAATGCTCGAAATTAAACGATGAAAAAACCATTCGATTGTGCTTGACGAGAGGATTCCGAAAATGTATTAGTTTTTGAAATTTGAGTGATTTTCGACCGAGTTACGGGCATTTCTCTGCGGCGGCGCGGCCCGGCGCCGACCATACATCGACCTTCCGACTCAACTTTTGTTCTAATGCTCCAATTTGGATCGTGAAAAAACCATTCGATTCGTCTCGACGAGAGGATTCCAAAAATGTATTAGTTTTGAAATTTGAGTGATTTTCGACCGAGTTACGGGCATTTCTCTGCGGCGGCGCGGCCCGGCGCCGACCATACATCGACCTTCCGACTCAACTTTTGTTCTAATGCTCCAATTTGGATCGTGAAAAAACCATTCGATTCGTCTCGACGAGAGGATTCCAAAAATGTATTAGTTTTTGAAATTTGAGTGATTTTCGACCGAGTTACGGGCATTTCTCTGCGGCGGCGCGGCGCGGCGCCGACCATACATCGACCTTCCGACTCAACTTTTGTTCTAATGCTCCAATTTGGATCGTGAAAAAACCATTCGATTCGTCTCGACGAGAGGATTCCAAAAATGTATTAGTTTTTGAAATTTGAGTGATTTTCGACCGAGTTACGGGCATTTCTCTGCGGCAGCGCGACCCGGCGCCGACCATACATCGACCTTCCGACTCAACTTTTGTTCTAATGCTCCAATTTGGATCGTGAAAAAACCATTCGATTCGTGCTCGACGAGAGGATTCCAAAAATGTATTAGTTTTTGAAATTTGAGTGATTTTCGACCGAGTTACGGGCATTTCTCTGCGGCGGCGCGGCGCGGCGCCGACCATACATCGACCTTCCGACTCAACTTTTGTTCTAATGCTCCAATTTGGATCCTGAAAAAACCATTCGATTCGTCTCGACGAGAGGATTCCAAAAATGTATTAGTTTTTGAAATTTGAGTGATTTTCGACCGAGTTACGGGCATTTCTCTGCGGCGGCGCGGCCCGGCGCCGACCATACATCGACCTTCCGACTCAACTTTTGTTCTAATGCTCCAATTTGGATCGTGAAAAAACCATTCGATTCGTCTCGACGAGAGGATTCCAAAAATGTATTAGTTTTTGAAATTTGAGTGATTTTCGACCGAATTACGGACATTTCTCTGCGGCGGCGCGACTGGCGCCGACCATACATCGACCTTCCGACTCAACTTTTGTTCTAATGCTCCAATTTGGATCGTGAAAAAACCATTCGATTCGTCTCGACGAGAGGATTCCAAAAATGTATTAGTTTTTGAAATTTGAGTGATTTCCGACCGAGTTACGGGCATTTTTCTGCGCGCCGACCATACATCAACCTTCCGCGCCGGAAAAAAATCAACTTTCGTTCTAATGCTCCAATTTGGATCGTGAAAAAACCATTCGATAGTGCTTGAAGAGAGGATTCCGAATCTGTATTACATTTTGCATTTTGAAAAATTCTCGACCGAATAACCAGCATTTTTCTCAATCTGCAATTCGCGAAAATCAATAATATCTCTCACCCAAATGCTTGAAATTAAACGATGAAAAAACCATTCGATTGTGCTTGACGAGAGGATTCCGAAAATGTATTAGTTTTTGAAATTTGAGTGATTTTCGACCGAGTTACGGGCATTTCTCTGCGGCGGCGCGGCCCGGCGCCGACCATACATCGACCTTCCGACTCAACTTTTGTTCTAATGCTCCAATTTGGATCGTGAAAAAACCATTCGATTCGTCTCGACGAGAGGATTCCAAAAATGTATTCGTTTTTGAAATTTGAGCGATTTTCGACCGAGTTACGGGCATTTCTCTGCGGCGGCGCGGCGCGGCGCGGCGCCGACCATACATCGACCTTCCGACTCAACTTTTGTTCTAATGCTCCAATTTGGATCGTGAAAAAACCATTCGATTCGTCTCGACGAGAGGATTCCAAAAATGTATTAGTTTTTGAAATTTGAGCGATTTTCGACCGAATTACGGACATTTCTCTGCGGCGGCGCGACTGGCGCCGACCATACATCGACCTTCCGACTCAACTTTTGTTCTAATGCTCCAATTTGGATCGATGAAAAAACCATTCGATTCGTGCTCGACGAGAGGATTCCATAAATGTATTAGTTTTTGAAATTTGAGCGATTTTCGACCGAGTTACGGGCATTTCTCTGCGGCGGCGCGGCGCGGCGCCGACCATACATCGACCTTCCGACTCAACTTTTGTTCTAATGCTCCAATTTGGATCGTGAAAAAACCATTCGATTCGTCTCGACGAGAGGATTCCAAAAATGTATTAGTTTTTGAAATTTGAGTGATTTTCGACCGAATTACGGACATTTCTCTGCGGCAGCGCGGCCCGGCGCCGACCATACATCGACCTTCCGACTCAACTTTTGTTCTAATGCTCCAATTTGGATCGTGAAAAAACCATTCGATTCGTCTCGACGAGAGGATTCCAAAAATGTATTAGTTTTTGAAATTTGAGTGATTTTCGACCGAGTTACGGGCATTTCTCTGCGGCGGCGCGGCGCGGCGCCGACCATACATCGACCTTCCGACTCAACTTTTGTTCTAATGCTCCAATTTGGATCCGGAAAAAACCATTCGATTCGTCTCGACGAGAGGATTCCAAAAATGTATTAGTTCTTGAAATTTGAGCGATTTTCGACCGAGTTACGGGCATTTCTCTGCGGCGGCGCGACTGGCGCCGACCATACATCGACCTTCCGACTCAACTTTTGTTCTAATGCTCCAATTTGGATCGTGAAAAAACCATTCGATTCGTCTCGACGAGAGGATTCCAAAAATGTATTAGTTTTTGAAATTTGAGTGATTTCCGACCGAGTTACGGGCATTTTTCTGCGCGCCGACCATACATCAACCTTCCGCGCCGGAAAAAAATCAACTTTCGTTCTAATGCTCCAATTTGGATCGTGAAAAAACCATTCGATAGTGCTTGAAGAGAGGATTCCGAATCTGTATTACATTTTGCATTTTGAAAAATTCTCGACCGAATAACCAGCATTTTTCTCAATCTGCAATTCGCGAAAATCAATAATATCTCTCACCCAAATGCTTGAAATTAAACGATGAAAAAACCATTCGATTGTGCTTGACGAGAGGATTCCGAAAATGTATTAGTTTTTGAAATTTGAGCGATTTTCGACCGAGTTACGGGCATTTCTCTGCGGCGGCGCGGCCCGGCGCCGACCATACATCGACCTTCCGACTCAACTTTTGTTCTAATGCTCCAATTTGGATCGTGAAAAAACCATTCGATTCGTCTCGACGAGAGGATTCCAAAAATGTATTAGTTTTTGAAATTTGAGTGATTTTCGACCGAGTTACGGGCATTTCTCTGCGGCGGCGCGGCGCGGCGCCGACCATACATCGACCTTCCGACTCAACTTTTGTTCTAATGCTCCAATTTGGATCGTGAAAAAACCATTCGATTCTGCTAGACGAGAGGATTCCGAAAATGTATTAGTTTTTGCAATTTGAGTGATTTTCGACCGAATTACGGGCATTTCTCTGCGGCGGCGCGACTGGCGCCGACCATACATCGACCTTCCGACTCAACTTTTGTTCTAATGCTCCAATTTGGATCGATGAAAAAACCATTCGATTCGTGCTCGACGAGAGGATTCCAAAAATGTATTAGTTTTTGAAATTTGAGTGATTTTCGACCGAGTTACGGGCATTTCTCTGCGGCGGCGCGGCGCGGCGCCGACCATACATCGACCTTCCGACTCAACTTTTGTTCTAATGCTCCAATTTGGATCGTGAAAAAACCATTCGATTCGTCTCGACGAGAGGATTCCAAAAATGTATTAGTTTTTGAAATTTGAGTGATTTCCGACCGAGTTACGGGCATTTCTCTGCGGCGGCGCGGCCCGGCGCCGACCATACATCGACCTTCCGACTCAACTTTTTGTTCTAATGCTCCAATTTGGATCGTGAAAAAACCATTCGATTCGTGCTCGACGAGAGGATTCCAAAAATGTATTAGTTTTTGAAATTTGAGTGATTTTCGACCGAGTTACGGGCATTTCTCTGCGGCGGCGCGGCGCGGCGCCGACCATACATCGACCTTCCGACTCAACTTTTGTTCTAATGCTCCAATTTGGATCGTGAAAAAACCATTCGATTCGTCTCGACGAGAGGATTCCAAAAATGTATTAGTTTTTGAAATTTGAGTGATTTTCGACCGAGTTACGGGCATTTCTCTGCGGCGGCGCGGCCCGGCGCCGACCATACATCGACCTTCCGACTCAACTTTTGTTCTAATGCTCCAATTTGGATCGTGAAAAAACCATTCGATTCGTCTCGACGAGAGGATTCCAAAAATGTATTAGTTTTTGAAATTTGAGTGATTTTCGACCGAGTTACGGGCATTTTTCTGCGCGCCGACCATACATCAACCTTCCGCGCCGGAAAAAAATCAACTTTCGTTCTAATGCTCCAATTTGGATCGTGAAAAAACCATTCGATAGTGCTTGAAGAGAGGATTCCGAATCTGTATTACATTTTGCATTTTGAAAAATTCTCGACCGAATAACCAGCATTTTTCTCAATCTGCAATTCGCGAAAATCAATAATATCTCTCACCCAAATGCTCGAAATTAAACGATGAAAAAACCATTCGATTGTGCTTGACGAGAGGATTCCGAAAATGTATTAGTTTTTGAAATTTGAGTGATTTTCGACCGAGTTACGGGCATTTCTCTGCGGCGGCGCGGCCCGGCGCCGACCATACATCGACCTTCCGACTCAACTTTTGTTCTAATGCTCCAATTTGGATCGTGAAAAAACCATTCGATTCGTCTCGACGAGAGGATTCCAAAAATGTATTAGTTTTTGAAATTTGAGTGATTTTCGACCGAGTTACGGGCATTTCTCTGCGGCGGCGCGGCGCGGCGCCGACCATACATCGACCTTCCGACTCAACTTTTGTTCTAATGCTCCAATTTGGATCGTGAAAAAACCATTCGATTCGTCTCGACGAGAGGATTCCAAAAATGTATTAGTTTTTGAAATTTGAGTGATTTTCGACCGAGTTACGGGCATTTCTCTGCGGCGCCGCGAATGCGCGCCGACCATACATCGACCTTCCGACTCAACTTTTGTTCTAATGCTCCAATTTGGATCGTGAAAAAACCATTCGATTCGTCTCGACGAGAGGATTCCAAAAATGTATTAGTTTTTGAAATTTGAGTGATTTTCGACCGAGTTACGGGCATTTCTCTGCGGCGGCGCGGCGCGGCGCCGACCATACATCGACCTTCCGACTCAACTTTTGTTCTAATGCTCCAATTTGGATCGTGAAAAAACCATTCGATTCGTCTCGACGAGAGGATTCCAAAAATGTATTAGTTTTTGAAATTTGAGTGATTTTCGACCGAGTTACGGACATTTCTCTGCGGCAGCGCGGCCCGGCGCCGACCATACATCGACCTTCCGACTCAACTTTTGTTCTAATGCTCCAATTTGGATCGTGAAAAAACCATTCGATTCGTCTCGACGAGAGGATTCCAAAAATGTATTAGTTTTTGAAATTTGAGTGATTTTCGACCGAGTTACGGGCATTTCTCTGCTGCGCCGACCATACATCAACCTTCCGACTCAACTTTCGTTCTAATGCTCCAATTTGGATCGTGAAAAAACCATTCGATTCGTCTCGACGAGAGGATTCCAAAAATGTATTAGTTTTGAAATTTGAGCGATTTTCGACCGAGTTACGGGCATTTCTCTGCGGCGGCGCGGCTGGCGCCGACCATACATCGACCTTCCGACTCAACTTTTGTTCTAATGCTCCAATTTGGATCGTGAAAAAACCATTCGATTCGTCTCGACGAGAGGATTCCAAAAATGTATTAGTTTTTGAAATTTGAGTGATTTTCGACCGAGTTACGGGCATTTCTCTGCGGCGGCGCGGCGGCGCCGACCATACATCGACCTTCCGACTCAACTTTTGTTCTAATGCTCCAATTTGGATCGTGAAAAAACCATTCGATTCGTCTCGACGAGAGGATTCCAAAAATGTATTAGTTTTTGAAATTTGAGTGATTTTCGACCGAGTTACGGGCATTTCTCTGCGGCGGCGCGGCGCGGCGCCGACCATACATCGACCTTCCGACTCAACTTTTGTTCTAATGCTCCAATTTGGATCCGGAAAAAACCATTCGATTCGTCTCGACGAGAGGATTCCAAAAATGTATTAGTTTTTGAAATTTGAGTGATTTTCGACCGAATTACGGACATTTCTCTGCGGCGGCGCGGCCCGGCGCCGACCATACATCGACCTTCCGACTCAACTTTTGTTCTAATGCTCCAATTTGGATCGTGAAAAAACCATTCGATTCGTCTCGACGAGAGGATTCCAAAAATGTATTAGTTTTTGAAATTTGAGTGATTTCCGACCGAGTTACGGGCATTTTTCTGCGCGCCGACCATACATCAACCTTCCGCGCCGGAAAAAAATCAACTTTCGTTCTAATGCTCCAATTTGGATCGTGAAAAAACCATTCGATAGTGCTTGAAGAGAGGATTCCGAATCTGTATTACATTTTGCATTTTGAAAAATTCTCGACCGAATAACCAGCATTTTTCTCAATCTGCAATTCGCGAAAATCAATAATATCTCTCACCCAAATGCTTGAAATTAAACGATGAAAAAACCATTCGATTGTGCTTGACGAGAGGATTCCGAAAATGTATTAGTTTTTGAAATTTGAGCGATTTTCGACCGAGTTACGGGCATTTCTCTGCGGCGGCGCGGCGCGGCGCCGACCATACATCGACCTTCCGACTCAACTTTTGTTCTAATGCTCCAATTTGGATCGTGAAAAAACCATTCGATTCGTCTCGACGAGAGGATTCCAAAAATGTATTAGTTTTTGAAATTTGAGTGATTTTCGACCGAGTTACGGGCATTTCTCTGCGGCGGCGCGGCGCGGCGCCGACCATACATCGACCTTCCGACTCAACTTTTGTTCTAATGCTCCAATTTGGATCCGGAAAAAACCATTCGATTCGTCTCGACGAGAGGATTCCAAAAATGTATTAGTTTTTGAAATTTGAGCGATTTTCGACCGAATTACGGACATTTCTCTGCGGCAGCGCGGCCCGGCGCCGACCATACATCGACCTTCCGACTCAACTTTTGTTCTAATGCTCCAATTTGGATCGTGAAAAAACCATTCGATTCGTCTCGACGAGAGGATTCCAAAAATGTATTAGTTTTTGAAATTTGAGTGATTTTCGACCGAGTTACGGGCATTTCTCTGCGGCGGCGCGGCGCGGCGCCGACCATACATCGACCTTCCGACTCAACTTTTGTTCTAATGCTCCAATTTGGATCGTGAAAAAACCATTCGATTCGTCTCGACGAGAGGATTCCAAAAATGTATTAGTTTTTGAAATTTGAGCGATTTTCGACCGAATTACGGACATTTCTCTGCGGCAGCGCGGCCCGGCGCCGACCATACATCGACCTTCCGACTCAACTTTTGTTCTAATGCTCCAATTTGGATCGTGAAAAAACCATTCGATTCGTCTCGACGAGAGGATTCCAAAAATGTATTAGTTTTTGAAATTTGAGCGATTTTCGACCGAGTTACGGGCATTTCTCTGCGGCGGCGCGGCCCGGCGCCGACCATACATCGACCTTCCGACTCAACTTTTGTTCTAATGCTCCAATTTGGATCGTGAAAAAACCATTCGATTCGTCTCGACGAGAGGATTCCAAAAATGTATTAGTTTTTGAAATTTGAGCAATTTTCGACCGAGTTACGGGCATTTCTCTGCGGCGGCGCGGCGGGTGGCGCCGACCATACATCGACCTTCCGACTCAACTTTTGTTCTAATGCTCCGATTTGGATCGTGAAAAAACCATTCGATTCGTCTCGACGAGAGGATTCCAAAAATGTATTAGTTTTTGAAATTTGAGTGATTTTCGACCTAGTTACGGTCATTTCTCTGCGGCGGCGCGGACGGCGCCGACCATACATCGACCTTCCGACTCAACTTTTGTTCTAATGCTCCAATTTGGATCGTGAAAAAACCATTCGATTCGTCTCGACGAGAGGATTCCAAAAATGTATTAGTTTTTGAAATTTGAGTGATTTCCGACCGAGTTACGGGCATTTCTCTGCGGCGGCGCGCGGCGCGGCGCCGACCATACATCAACCTTCCGCGCCGGAAAAAAATCAACTTTCGTTCTAATGCTCCAATTTGGATCGTGAAAAAACCATTCGATAGTGCTTGAAGAGAGGATTCCGAATCTGTATTACATTTTGCATTTTGAAAAATTCTCGACCGAATAACCAGCATTTTTCTCAATCTGCAATTCGCGAAAATCAATAATATCTCTCACCCAAATGCTTGAAATTAAACGATGAAAAAACCATTCGATTGTGCTTGACGAGAGGATTCCGAAAATGTATTAGTTTTTGAAATTTGAGCGATTTTCGACCGAGTTACGGGCATTTCTCTGCGGCGGCGCGGCGCGGCGCCGACCATACATCGACCTTCCGACTCAACTTTTGTTCTAATGCTCCAATTTGGATCGTGAAAAAACCATTCGATTCGTCTCGACGAGAGGATTCCAAAAATGTATTAGTTTTTGAAATTTGAGTGATTTTCGACCGAGTTACGGGCATTTCTCTGCGGCGGCGCGGCGCGGCAGACCATACATCGACCTTCCGACTCAACTTTTGTTCTAATGCTCCAATTTGGATCCGGAAAAAACCATTCGATTCGTCTCGACGAGAGGATTCCAAAAATGTATTAGTTTTTGAAATTTGAGCGATTTTCGACCGAGTTACGGGCATTTCTCTGCGGCGGCGCGGCGCGGCGCCGACCATACATCGACCTTCCGACTCAACTTTTGTTCTAATGCTCCAATTTGGATCGTGAAAAAACCATTCGATTCGTCTCGACGAGAGGATTCCAAAAATGTATTAGTTTTTGAAATTTGAGTGATTTTCGACCGAGTTACGGGCATTTCTCTGCGGCGGCGGGCCGCGGCGCCGACCATACATCAACCTTCCGCGCCGGAAAAAATCAACTTTTGTTCTAATGCACGAATTTGGATGGAAATTAAACCATTCGATTCGTCTCGGTGAGAGGATTCCAAAAATGTATTAGTTTTTGCATTTTGGGCAATTTTCGACCGAGTTACGGACATTTCTCTGCGGCAGCGCGGCCCGGCGCCGACCATACATCGACCTTCCGACTCAACTTTTGTTCTAATGCTCGAAATGGGATGACAACAAAACCATTCGTTTGTTCATGATGAGAGGATTCCTAAAATGTATTAGTTTTTGCATTTTGAGTGATTTTCGACCGAGTTACGGGCATTTCTCTGCGGCGCCGACCATACATCAACCTTCCAAATCAACTTTTGTTCTAATGCTCCAATTTGGCTCAAATTTTCGAAAAAACCCATGAACTATTATTCATGCATTTTTTTGGATTTTCGTGATTTTCAAAAATTTCGAAATTAGTGTCGTTTTCGACTAAATCGAGGTCGCTGATTCCGAATCTGTCGACCGTTTTCGCCGCCGAGCCTTTGTTGTCGAGCTATGACTGATTTTTCATCCAAAAAAGTGCAACTTTGGCGAAAACAGCTTAAAATGCAAAAGTGAATATACCATTTGATTCGCCTCGACGAGAGGATTCCGAAAATGTACTCGTTTTTGCATTTTCGTCGATTTTAATCAATGTTATGGTGATTTTCTGCGCGCCGACCATACATCAACCTTCCACGCCGGAAAAAAAATCAACTTTTGTTCTTTAGTTCAGATTCGTAATCAGCGACCTCGATTTAGTCGAAATTTCGCATTTTTTGAAAATCTCAAATTTTTGAAAAAACCTATGAACTATTATTCATGCATTTTTTTGGATTTTCGTGATTTTCAAAAATTTCGAAATTAGTGACGTTTTCGACTAATTCGAGGTCGCTGATTCCGAATCTGGCGACCGTTTTCGCCGACTTTTTCGAAAATCACCCAAAACGCAAAAACCAATACATTTTCGGAATCCTCTGGTCGAGGCGTATCGAATGGTTTTTTTACGCATAAATTTGGAGCATTAGATTGAAAGTGTATTTTTTCCCTGCGCGGATGGTTGATGTATTGTCGGCGCCGCAGAAAAATGCCTGTAACTCGGTCGAAAATCCCTCAAAATGCAAAAACTAATACATTTTTGGAATCCTCTCGACGAGACGAATCGAATGGTTTTCCATCATTCAATTTCGAGAATTTGGGTGGAAGTTGGTTTTTTGCTTTGAAGGGTAGATTATTGGGGAAGACCTCGCGCGGAGAAACACTGGCAACTTTTTGAAAAATCACCCAAAATGCATAAACTATTACATTTTCGGAATCCTCTCGTCAAGCACTGTCGAATGAATTTTTCATCATTCAATTTTGAGCATTTGGGTGAGGGATATTATTGATTTGCGCGGATTGTAGATTAAGAAAAATGCCGGTTATTGTTTCGAGAATTGCTCAAAATGCAAAAAGTTATACATTTTTGGAATCCTCTCTTCAAGCATTGTGGAATGGTTTTTTCATCATTCAATTTCGAGCATTTGGGTGGAAGTTGGTTTTTTGCTGTGAATGGTAGATTTTTGGGAGAGACCTCGCGCTTGCAACTTTTTCGACAATCACCCAAAACGCAAAAACCAATACATTTTCGGAATCCTCTCGTCGAGACGTTTCGAATGGTTTTTTTGTGCATAAATTTGGAGAATTAGATCGAAAGTTGATTTTTTCGATGCGGATGGTTGATAAATGAAAGGTGTCGCAGAAAAATGCCGGTAACGCGGTCAAAAATTACTCAAAATACAAAAACTAATACATTTTTGGAATCCTCTCGTCATGAACAATCTAAAGGTTTTTTAATCATTCAATTTCGAGCATTTGGGTGAGAGATAGATTTTTGCTGCACGGATAGTTGATGACGAAAAATGCCTGTAATTTGGCCATATGATGCACAAAACGGAAAAACTAATACATTTTCGGAATCCTCTCGTTATGAACTATCCAATTGTTTTTTTTTACGATTCCATTTCGAGCATTTAGGCAGAAGTGGACTCGATTAATAATCGAAATCCTCTTCTTATAAATAATGTAAAATCAACTGTTCCTTCGTACATATTTCTTGGAAAAAAAATTAATAAAACGTTGAACCGATCGAATTTAGAAAGGACCGTAAATGACTAGTTTTTCAATAAATCCTCGACCAATTAAATTCAAGTTTTAAATCGGTTAGTTGACAGCGGAGAGTTGATCTCAAATCTACTTGATTTGCCAAGTCATAAACTTTCACATTATTACTTACCTAATCACGGATACATTCAGAGATTCAGATTTTGAGTAATATTTGATTTGGGATTTGGGAATTCTACATCATTTCATTAGATTGTCCTTTTCCCATCGTTTGTTGTAGGTTATTCTGGGAATAAAAAAATTCAGTGAAAATTCCGTGCTATTCAATTCATCTTTTTTGATTGATTATTAAGAAAGAGAAAAACATTTCAAAAGATTGTTTTTCGGCTCAAAAACCTCAAAATAATTAAATAGGTACCTATCCAAACTCGGAAGCACTTTTCATAATACCTTCCAGTTTCAAGTGACTTTCAAAATTTTGATTGTCAACAAGACGCCATGAACTTAAAAAGTATCTATAAAAACTATTTTTGACCTTATAAATTTAAAATTAATGATTAGGTCGAAATCCATAAGTATTAGCTTGAACAAAAAAATTGAAATTTTGAAGAAAATTGATTTCAAAATTCGAAAAAAATCAAAACTATGTCCTTTGGTAGGCACCTATTTTAAAATCATAATTTTTTGAATAAAAATTAGTTAGGTACATATACCTAAACTAAAAAAAAATCTCATAACTTTGCATGATACTTACCTATTTAAAAAAACACAATTATAGAAAATTAAAAAAATAATACAAAAAGTTCGAATTTTTGAGAACATTCTTGGATTCTTGTATTGGTTTTTTTTACTCAAAACATACACAAAAATCATAATTTCGAATTTTTTAATTTAAACAATATATTTATGCAAGATAAGTTATTTGAAAAATATTATAGATATTAGATACCATATAGACATGTTGGGTAAGTACATAAAATAAGTACTAAACAGCCCAATTAATAATAAAAATATAATATAATTACATTTTAGATGATTATTCACCCCTTGCCCACGCACTGATTCCGCTACCCATTATGGCACCCCAAACAGCACCAAATAAAGCCCCCAAAGGGCCACCTGCTGCGGTACCAATAAGAACAGCACCGGTGGTAGCACCACTGAAAATATCGCGAACAGTGTCCATCTTCTTTGCTTCTTTGCCGATTGAAAAAGCTCGAGCCAAATTCTTTTTACTTTCATTATGAATTTGAAACCACTCACGATCCTTTTCAATTTCCTGTGAACAGATGCAATGATGAGTATGGAGGAAGTTGATTTAGGAGCTGAAATTAGTAATAATTTATCGTAAAAAAAACCAACGTAAAATTAAAAAACAAAAATACTTAGTAGGTACGCTTACTTCTTCTAATTTAATTTTATACGTTTCGGAGAATTCATCTTCACATCCTTTACATTGCTTCGTAAATTGCTCTAATATCTCAGTTTTACGTTTTTGATGCGCGAGTTGGAATTCATCGGTACTGCAGTATAATTTAGGACCATCGAGAAGTCCAGCCATATGTCGGTTGTAAGCTTCTTTTGCTGAAGAAGTAGCGCGCTGAAGATAGGTTTCTGCTTTGCTTTGGTTTAAATTTTTGAATCGATTGTAATCTGTTTCTAGGTACTGGATATAAAATTAAAGCAAAATAATATTACAAGTAATGAAAAAATTTCGAAAAATTTTAGTTTTTGATTTAATTTTTTTAAAATTCTAAATCCTTTTGTACCCACTTCTTTCAGTTTGTTTTTATCAGACTCGGAAAATTCTCGGTTAGCGGTAAATTTCTGTATGACCTCTGTTTGCCATCGCACGTGTTCTCGCTCCAACTCATCATTACTTAGATATGGATAGGCAGATTCGCAAACTGTGTTCATTTCGCGAAGATAACCTTCTTTCGCTGATGTCATCGCAGTCAACATGTACGATTTCTTTCTATTTTTATTCAACGTTTTAAAATTCTTGTAATCTTCGTCGATGTCCTATGAAAATTGGCCAAAGAATTAATTAAATTGTGAAGTTCTTCAAATCTCATGATGTCATGATTGAGAATTTCAATCGTCTACCTATACAATTTTGATTCTACTTGCATCAACATTCACTTACTTTTTCTAGACTGTTTTTGTTCGTTTCGGAGAATTCGTCTCCTGGTATACAAGTGATATCGTAATGCTCCAAGGCTTTCGTTTTGAATTTTACGTGAGCTTGATCTAATTTTTCTGAACTGAAACAAGGCTCGTGAGAATTTTGTACGAAATCAGCCATGTACCTTTGATAAATTTCTTTTGATGATACGATCGCTGCTTGAACGTTGGCTTCAGCTTTGGTCTTATTTAGCATGTAAAGACGATTGTACTCTGTTATAATTTCCTGAAAACGAAATGCAAAAAAATAAGTAAGTATGCACGTCTAGTTTTCAAATAGTTTGTTCGAGAATTGAGAGACTGTCAATGGATACCTGCTTAATATTTTATTTATTGGTATAGGCATTTTTACTCTACGGGGATCCTACAGAGATTGAAAGAAAAATTTAACAAGGTAGGTACCTATCACAAATCCAATTACAATTTTGAGCATAAATGAAAATGAATTGAAATTACATTATGAAATGATCCATTACCCAAAATTTGAGATGCTCAAGTTCATTTCTCGAATTTTGGTGATTTGAAATTTTAAATTTACTTCATCGTCCTGCAAAATTTGAAAATTTGATCAAAAAAATCTGAAATTTGGTATCTACTTACTTGAAAATGGTTTCAAGACGTTTCGGAGTCTCCAGAAAAATTTGAATTTTTTCGTGACTGAAAAAGTCCCATAAAAATTGTCCTTGTATTTTCAGAATTTCTTATCGCGGATAACCAATATCAGTGACCTATGTGATCGGCTAATCATAAATTTTCCGAAATCGAAATTTTGGATTTTCTTACATTCACATTTATTAACGGAAAAATAAATTTTTAGGTCACTGATTAAATGGTCATCCACGATTAAAAGTGCTCAATTTTATATGGGCCATTTTATGGGCTTTTCTCCAGTCTGAGAAAATTTCAAAATTTTCTCGAGGCTCCGAAATGTCTTGAAACTGCTTTTAATCGATTTGAGAGGTCAAAAATAGGACACAAATATACCAAATTTTGGATTTTTTCCCATTGATTTGATCAAATTTTCGTATTTTGCAGGACGATAAGATGGTTTTGGAAATTCCAAAAATTCTTCAAAATTTTGAACTTTGACACCTAAAATGTTGGATATGGGGTTCTTTTGATGTATTTTTGGTTCATTTTTGTTTGGGGTGAAAATTTTACGTCGAGTTGAGATATCTTCCTTGTAAAAGTACTCCCTGTCTTCAAAATTGATCGTGCAAAAGCTTTTTTTTAATAATGTTTCGTTCTACTTGAATTCCACTAATTCATGTCGAAAAATAACGAAAATTTTCAAAAAAGAAATAGAAAAGTTTCACAGAAAATAAAGAGTTTTTACGTAAGTAGGTATTCACTTTCGCGGGCATCAAAATTGATGAGGCTTCAAAGTCAATTACCTACGTACAGAGTTTACCTCATTGAAAAAATGATCCAAATTTTTTTTGCAAGTTTTTTTTTTCAACTCTGGAATCACCCTCATGCTAATTTTAATTTTCAATGGGTGCCTACATCTACATACCTTACCTAATCATTTTCCCTTTTCTTTTCTTACATACCTAAATTAGGGGTGGGCCGAAAAAACAATATTTTCTGTTTACAAAAGCATACCCCCTCAAAAGTTGTTAGCTGATGAGACTTGAAGAACGAAAAAAAATTCATCTTCAATCCATATCTTCCGATCGCGCATATTGACGTTGAAATTTTCAAAAATTGGCAAAAATTCAAAATTTAAAATATTTTGAAAAAATAAAAAACGGATTAAAATCAATTTTAGAGCTTATTTAGTGGCCACATAGACCAAAAAGGACTTTTTTTTTGAAAAAATCAGCGTTTTATAATTTTTTTGATTTTTTTTTTTTATAAGTGAAGAAATAACAGAAATTTTAAAATGCTATAAAACATGAATTTTTTCAAAAATTTCTGCTGTTTGGTTTGGATAGTCTCTAGATGAGCTTTAAAACCAATTTAAACGAATTTCAATATTTTTCATAATTTTATAAAATATCGAAAATTTTAATGCCAATCCGCGATTGGAAGATATAAATCGATTTTGATTTTTTTCATATTCTTCAGGTCTCATCAGACTACAATTTTTGCAGAGAGGAGGGTATGTTTTTGAAAATCGAAAATTGTTTTTTAGTCCACCCTAATAAGTATCTCCCATCTCCCAAGGTCTGATTCCAAGTTGGACTTTTGATTAATTCGAACTTGAACTGTCAAAAATTACACAGTTTGGGGTTCCCCGATACATATGAATCCTGTGAGAGAAGTAATGAACTCTCAATGTAGAAAATTTTACGAAAACCACAGTAAAAAATTTCATTTCAATTTTTTGAGTCATAAATTGTGAACAAGTTTTCAATTACTATAACAGTAAATCAAGCTTTTTAAAGAATTGAGGAGACCAGAAAAGATATTATTTTTTCAGGAATAAGGTTCACCTGCTCCAATTTAATCCGGTTTGCATCGGCTAATAAATCTCTGCCTCTTGTGCATCTACTTCCAAATTGTATTCGCAAAGCAGCTTGTCGGTGTTTTTCGTGTTGTGCCTTAAACTCGTCCACGCTGACGTATGGCTCCGCATTGCAAACTAAAGCCATATTGCGAGAGTAAGACTCTTTTCCATTGGCCAATCCCAGTTGATTACTTGCCTCCGCTTTTCCTTTATTGAACGTCTTGATTCGATTATAATCTTTTTCAATACCCTGTTTAAACCAACAGTAGAATTAATCTTGGTCGAAAATTCTTTTAACATCGATTGAGCAGGTAGGTACCTAATTATTATGGAATTAATTTTGGTATAGGTATCAAATTCGAAAACGAAGGCTATAAATGAAGCATAGTCGTAAGACGTAAAATTTAAAGAAGTATACCTCGTAGTTATAGAAAAATGCTTTGTATTCTGACCTCTATCAATGTATTTCTTTTTTCTTCGATTAATTCATCAGGTCCCATTTTGGGTTTATCATCAAACTGCTTTATAGCTTCAGTTCTGTTCTTCATATACTCTTCTTCTAACTCTTCCGGAGTAAGATAAGGTTCGTTGGTTTCAAAAGCTTTCTGCATGAAACGTTGAAAATATTCTCTCCCTGCAGCTACCGCTGATAAAACGTTTGCTTCAGCTGTAGCCTAATAGCGAATCCAAAATCATAAAATGGATATTCTCACGAAATGCAGATAAATGAATAATTAAAAATTATTAGCTCACTAGAAGCATGGATCTTGGTTCTGGCAGATCATCGCCATTGAACAGCTCCATATACCATTTAAAATGAAACAGCAATTCTTTGACTTTGATTTTCTGACCTCCAATTTCCTTTTGTACAGGATTAGAAAATAACAGCGGAACAAATTGCTTCAAAGAAGTTTTAAAATCGTCTTCAATATCTGGATATGGAAATGAAAAAAGAAAGACGGTCTTGAAATCGAAAATGTGCACTATATTCAGGTGAAAACACACGGTACCTTACCAGATAATCTTCCATCGAAATTACGATTCGTAGCTACTTTCGATCCAGGATGTGGGAATAAGAAGCATTCAATATGCGTAAAACAGGATTTGATATGGTTCCTTAGAGATTTCTGCTCGGGTGCTTGTTGGTCGGTGATCTGCAGTGGGGAAAAATTAATCAGACCACACGTATGGATATAGAGATTTGTATGATCAAGTAGAAGTATTAAGTACAGGGTGACTAGAAATTTCCGGAAAGCAAAAATTCGTAAAAAAATTGTAAGACCCAGAAAATAATAAAATATGAAATATTATTCACAACGTAGCTGAAAATTTTTTTCAAAAAAATCTCAAACCCGAAAATTCTGAAAATTTTAAAAATTGAGATATTCAAAAATTAATTTTTTTTACGTGTGAAAGGTGATTGAACAATGATCAAAAATCATTGCATGCCGATTTTGCCTAATCAAAAATTTTAAGGGGAAAATTTTTCAAAAAAATCAATTCTTTGTAAAATTGGCAACACTACCTCCTCAACTTGACCCATCTCAGATATTTTGAGATTTGAACACAGCGTTGGCATCGCCCCTTGTCAACCTACATGTAGGCAACCCTTCGTTCAGATCAACGTGAGACAATATGGAACGATTCCTTACTAAATTACGAAAAAACGTTACGTTCCGGAACTTTTGGGTCACCCTGTAATATATACATATAAAGCCATATTATAATACGTATAATGACCTTTAGCCTGTTTTCCAACAGAGCCTGACCTCCTTCCGGTCCATAACTTTTCTCCCAAGGACAACTCCAATCTCTGATTAGAAATTGTAACATTTGAAAGGGTTTGTGACCGGTATCTCGTAGCAGTAGTCTTCCATATTCAGTAAACAACTACATATTAGGTACCATGCGAACACAGAAAAATACAACACATTAATGGACATCAATTGGTAAAATTTTTTGATGATAGGAAAAATGAAATCCTAAATTTTGACGAAAACACTGCTGACATGAAAAATGTTGTTTGAAGTTTGATGGATGATTTTTAGTAGTATTTTTCGCGTTGATCACGAAAAAACAATGGTACGGTAGTGAAAAAATTCTATCATCCAAAAAATTTTGACATTTGAAATCAATTTTTTTTAAAAAAAAAAAAAAAAGAAATGTCCTGCGAGAAAAATGAAAAAATTTCCAATTGGGAGCATTGCTTGTAAAAAAAAAAAGCGAGAAAAAAATTATTTTAATGACCCGAAAAATTTTATTTTTTTGTCAACTTTCAAAGCAATTGAATGAACAACATAAATTTTATAAGATTTTGTTGAACGAATAGCATATGACCGTACTGCCATCAAATTTTTTCGAGCTTCATTATCAAAGATACATAACCTATCTTAGGTAATTAAATAAAAAATCGACTCATTGTGAAGTGCTTCAACGAGGAATTTGAAGTCTGTAAAAGTCAAGAAATCTTCGAACTCATGATTTACAACTTTTTTCCTCAGGTAATTATGGAGGGCAAAAAAAAATATCTTGTCATGATCAATGGTGCAACTAGGTTTAAAAATTGGACAAAATTCCAAGCTAGAAGAACTATCTACTCAAAAATAACTGGATTTTTTTTTTTGCTTTCTTACTCCGTCCATTCTTCGGAAGTTCGGACAGTCATAATATTTTTGAGTCTCTACTTTAAAGGAAACTACCAATCAGGATGTGATTTTTTTTTCGATTAACAGATTCTTACATATAAACTACATTTTTCCAAGTATAAACTTTTTGAGTATGGAAATAGCAAAATTTGAAAATTTACCTCTAAATGTTGTAAATGATCTTCTTGCAAGTTATTGAAAATGTTGTAGATCAGAATCGAGCTCAACATTGAACTGAGCGCGAAAACAGTTGCACATTCGCGAACAGTGCTTCTATTGTCGAATGAACCCTGCGTGTCAATCAATATTACGGCTGCCTGGAGATAAAAAAAATCAATTTTTTGCACAATTTTGCTTCCATTATTTAAAATTTTTGGAAGTGAAACTCACTTTTTCGCCATTGGGTAAATCAATTTTGAATACATTGGACCACATAAGGATCCCAGTGGTGTCTGGTTCGGAACCACATCTCCATGAAAATCCTTTCAAAGGGCTATTTTCATCTCCTAACCAGTCGTCGGTTGATTCGTCGGAAGCAGACTAGAAAATAAATAATCTAAAATTTTAAAATCAAGAATCTCGGACTTTTTTAATGGTCGTGAAAGAATTCTGCGTCGTAGTATGTCCATACATTTGTATAAAAGATTTTCTTATGAAAATTTATTTTTTTGTTTTGGGATGTTTTTGAGGCGTTGGAAAATGTGATAAAATCTTTAAACCAGTGCAGCGTTTCGAATTTATAGTTAAATTTCGAAAATATTCTTGAACCCCAAGAAAAAATTGATTGTTCTGATTTTTTTTTTCAGGTAAATCAAATGTTGTGTACTTATTTCAAATCGACTTTTGAGTATTGAATAACCAAAGAACATAGAAAAAAAAATCCCACGAACCGTCATTAACTCACCATTGACTCCAAATAGCGTAACAGAAAATTCAATAGGAATGATTTCCCTTTACGAAATTCACCAGCTATGGAAATCACAATGGCATTGCGGTCCTTGATATCATCTTGAAGAAGAATGCGCTCTAAAACATCGTTTTCGAACAAGAATCTATTTCTGTTCTGTGGGTCCGGTAATACTATGGGGACGGCGGCATACGCTGATGAAGCCTCATCCATTTGGCCAATTGCTTTCGCGATCAATTGAGAATCCTGTTCAATCGTTAAAAAAAAACACCTAAAAAAATTCCAATCAATAATATAATAGGTACCTATTCAACGTTCAACCTTTGAATAATTACATCATAAACAAACTATAGTTTTCGTAGAGACACCGAATTTTCGAGGTCTCATTGCCCAAGCCTAAGGTGGTTCACTTTCATTCAAGAATTATATTCCCAATAGTTTTACCCTTTACCACCATAAAAACCATATCTGTGAAATAAATTTCCAAAAATATCTAAAAATTCAAAAGTAGGTAATAAGTAGTAAGTACCTAAGTCCCTGTTCACTAATTCAAGTATGACTTTCAAGGATGAACTTTGGATCCGAGGAATCATCATAAGAGTTCAAGAAGCCTTGAGATGGATTTGGAAATGATTTTATTAATGGGTTACTTATTCGAATATTTCTGAAATGATTCCTTGAGTTCCGAGTCCGCAGATTTTAAAAATTTTTAATTCATCAATTACTTATTCTAAAATTCCTCTACCAAAATCTTTTTAAAAAGATTTTTCTACGTATTGATCAAAATTTTCAATTCAAAAATTCAATTAGCTTGATTTTGAAATTTTTTCACCCCGAATTTCTTAAAATTTTAAATGCGAAAAAATAGAATGTCAAAATTGAAAAAAATTCTAAGCAGATATTTCAAAATTGAATTAATTTAAGAAATTCGTGTTGAAATTAAAAAAGAAATGGAAAAAGATCAGAAATCAAAAGTTGAAACAATTTGAAAAAAATTTAATGATAAAGGAAAAGATCTGAAAAAATTTCAGAGTTGAAAAAAAGTGTCATTAGAGTTGAAAAATGTCTTGAAAAAAATACCAGAGATGAAATAATTTCGATAAAAATTATATACTCAAAAAAAATATTAGCTAGGAAGGAAGATTTGCCCCAGTCAAACTCCATTTTTCATTTTCATTTCTGGTGCATAATTCTGCGTGTGGAAATTTACTCGTAGGTAATTTTTTCAATTATTTATAAGCAAGGACCGGATATGTATGTTCTAAAAAACGCAAAATATGTACATATTTTATGTGCTAAAAAAGGGTGATATATGCAAAAATATGTGCTAAAAACTCGAAATATGTGAAAATATGTGAATACGATATGGGTATCAAAAAACAGCTTTTTTCGATCTTGTCATTAAATTATCACTCAAAGTGCTGAAATATTATTCATTTTAGGCAATTTTGACTGATTTTAAGTAATTTCTTATTGAAAAAAATCGATTTTTAATTCAAAATCAAAAGTATTTACTTTTTCAAAAAAAAAAAATTGCAACAGGCATTTTCATTTCTCAGACAGAAAAAAATTAAAAATTAAATTTTGGGTGATAGGTAAGTACGCAAAAAAAAAAAAGTAAAAAACAGATAAAATGAGTAAAATTTGCCCAAAAACGTGAAAAATGGTCAAAATATGGCCAATTATGCGCCAAAAATGACAAAATACGTAAAAATATACATTTATGGTGTACCCAAAATACCTATGCGAAAATATATAGGGCTCAAAATACTCAGAATTTTTTGAATCGTAAAAAAACCATTGATATGCGTGATGGGAATGCTCATACGAAAATATGTTTTTTCATACATATCCGGTCCCGGGAAAAGTGTAAATAAAAAGACAAAATCAGTGAAATATACACGAAAACGAGCAAAATGGTCAAAATATGCTAAAATATGCACGAAAACGAGCAAAATGGACAAAATATGCTAAAATATACGTAAAAAATGGCAAAATATGTAAAAATATGCGTTTTTACCCAAAATATGCAAAAATATGCGCTAACATATGGGGCTCAAAATACTCAGAATTTTTTGAATCGTAAAGAAACCACCGATATGCGCGATAGGAATGCTCACAGAAAAATGTGTTGTTACATATTTATCCGGTCCTTGTTTATAAGCAAGGACCGGATATGTATGTTCTAAAAAACGCAAAATATGTACATATTTTATGTGCTAAAAAAGGGTGATATATGCAAAAATATGTGCTAAAAACTCGAAATATGTGAAAATATGTGAATACGATATGGGTATCAAAAAACAGCTTTTTTCGATCTTGTCATTAAATTATCACTCAAAGTGCTGAAATATTATTCATTTTAGGCAATTTTGACTGATTTTAAGTAATTTCTTATTGAAAAAAATCGATTTTTAATTCAAAATCAAAAGTATTTACTTTTTCAAAAAAAAAAAAATTGCAACAGGCATTTTCATTTCTCAGACAGAAAAAAATTAAAAATTAAATTTTGGGTGATAGGTAAGTACGCAAAAAAAAAAAAGTAAAAAACAGATAAAATGAGTAAAATTTGCCCAAAAACGTGAAAAATGGTCAAAATATGGCCAATTATGCGCCAAAAATGACAAAATACGTAAAAATATACATTTATGGTGTACCCAAAATACCTATGCGAAAATATATAGGGCTCAAAATACTCAGAATTTTTTGAATCGTAAAAAAACCATTGATATGCGTGATGGGAATGCTCATACGAAAATATGTTTTTTCATACATATCCGGTCCCGGGAAAAGTGTAAATAAAAAGACAAAATCAGTGAAATATACACGAAAACGAGCAAAATGGTCAAAATATGCTAAAATATGCACGAAAACGAGCAAAATGGACAAAATATGCTAAAATATACGTAAAAAATGGCAAAATATGTAAAAATATGCGTTTTTACCCAAAATATGCAAAAATATGCGCTAACATATGGGGCTCAAAATACTCAGAATTTTTTGAATCGTAAAGAAACCACCGATATGCGCGATAGGAATGCTCACAGAAAAATGTGTTGTTACATATTTATCCGGTCCTTGTTTATAAGGAATTATTAACAGCAAGTACAAAAATCATAAAACATATTTCGAATTTTATGAAAAGAGATGAGTGGAAGCGCAAAAAGAACAAAAAATTGAATAATAAACATGTAATGCTTTCTACTTACTTCAAATAATAGCAGGGGTTTACAGCAGGAAGATAGTGACTTCAACACAAAAAACCGACACAGTAGTGATGAGACTAATGAGAACTTTTAGTCTACAGTATTTTCGACTAAAATTTACTGGCACGTATCAAACACTGGACATTATCACGTCAGAATAAGAAAAGAAAAAAATATGTATTATGAATTGACCAACTGAGACTGAGACTTTTATTCACTCTCAACTCAACGTCTCAACTCAGCTGCTAGCTCCAATTTTCTGTTACAGATTATTTTTATTCATTCTTATCTCTAAAAAAAATGCAAAGTTGTCAAAATTTATCAGAGACATCCGCTTAATATTTTTTTCCTCGAAGAACGAATTGACAATTCGATAAATGATTCAAGTTAAAATTGCTGAGCACAGTTGATTGGTACGTATCACCATCACGTACGAGTATTAGGGTTTGGATTTAAATTTATTTTGCTTCTCGAAACAATCATCGATGTCAACTTCAATAAATCGATTTAATCGAATTTTAAACATTTTTTTTGAAGTGAGAGCAAAAAAATAAGGTCTTAAAATTCCAAAATCCGAACCAAAAAGGCGATGAACTTTGGTTTGCTATTTAAAATTTTTCATCAATTTTTTGTCCGCGTTTTTGACATTTTTGATTCATGATTTCTAGAATTTTCAAATTTCCAAAATTCAGACGGAAATTTTGTCATAGTTGACCAAAATTCAAATATTTCGGTGTAAAATTTTTATGAATAAGTATAGTGTTTTTTTAATTTTAATTTTGGGAGGTACTTTGAAAATATTCTTACCTACTTCACTACGTATGTACCTAGCTGTAATAATGTACAAGTACAATTTCCATTATGATTCATCAAATTTTAATTGTTTTTGTTCGTACCTATCTAATACTTTTTAAAATAATTTCTTTTACATAGGTAGTGATTAGGTACATAATATTTTCTTGCATTTAAGAAATAGGTATTCACTAGTTTTTCTGATATAAAATCATATGTAGGTAGTTAGTTACCTAGCTACCTACTTGAAATTACGGATAACATTAAAATGCAAATACCTACTCGGTTAATTTTTATCAGCAATGATCTGTTTGATTACGCTAACCATAGCATTTACATTTCTGATTGTAACACTACTGAAAATTATTTTATTCTCTTACAGATGCTAATAAGAAATAAGAAATACTAGATTGCTGATTTTTGCGATTTTATCGTTGGATCATATCCAAAACGATTTGTTTTTTCACAGAAGGAAATTATACTTATATCAGATGAATATTGACGAGGTTGCAGTTAAAAAACAAAACAAAAAAGTATTAACTTAAATTCGTTTATGTATACTAAATGTTATCAGAGTCGATCTCGAATCTCGATAATAAAAAGATCGTTTACATTTTACATCGCGTAATACATTTCAGTTCGACGCGACGTGATGAAATTATTTACAATTAGTTTACTTTTAATTAGGTACTGCTTATCGGCGATTTGCAGTGTGGTCATCGACATCGACAGAACTGTTCGTTCTTTACGTTTACATTAAGAAATTATACGCGATGAAAACACCTTCAGTGATTCTAATTGTGAGTACCTATTACACCTTAAATTTTTAACTAAGATAATTCTTATAAACAATTTTGACGCGGATGGGAAATTGACCATCTAACGATCTAAGTGAATTTATCGCGAGTTCAAAATTCAATTTCTTTGGATCCAAGATTCCAATTATTTTTCAAATCTGTGCCGAATTTTAATTTCAACATTTCTCCATTGGTCAAATTTTCTTAAATTTAAATTTCCTAAAAATTTTTAAAACTTTGGTGTCCTTAATTTTTTTTATTTCATATCTGTATTAAGTATCTTTTATATTGGTAAGTATTTTTTAATTTTTTAAAATTTTTTCCAACAAAATTTTTCCGGCCAATGATTTTAAAATTTTCTTTTCAAACTTTTTCAACTTTGGATTTTTAAAGGGAAATATATAATCGAACGACAAAAAAGGAGGTTTGAACGACAGCCAAGTGTTACGGCAGTAAATAGTGGTGTTAACGACAAATTAGGCGGTTTGAACGGTCAATTTTGTAACGACTAAAAAAAGGTTGTTACCACGACTGTTGTTGTTTATTAATCACGACAATTCCCTCAACGACAGAAATGATGTTATCAACGACAAATTTGAATTATTGAACGGTAATAGGGCAAAAGCACGTTTTCGTGTTACGACTCCGATTTGTGCTGCATATTTTGAGCTGTTCTTTGGATCGCTGGAATTTAGTGATGGATGCGTCTTACGTCGCGAATTTTTTGGATGACTACAATTCGGAAGATGACGTCTATGAGCCACCGACAAATAGAGTAAGGAGTTCTGTGGTGTGGGTTAAAACTGAAGAATTTGAAACCGCCAAACAGGCAAGTTCGATGAATTCGTTAAAATGTCACAGGCAGTATGGGAAATTCAGGTCGTACGTAATAATTTGAGTAGCTCTACCTGTTCCTGCCCATATTACTCAAAAAGAACTACGTGCAAACATATCCATTTGGCCAAAAATGTAAACGAGGAAGGCCGACTAAATCAACCAGAGCTTTATTAAGACAATGATAAATTATTATGTTTTCTAATTATACCTAGGTACTTCCTTTATCATATTAATCAATGTAGAGTATTTCAAATTTTAAACTGGTATTTTCAGTTTTTTTGTCGTTCAAAAATTGCTTTCGCCGTTCACAAATGTTTTTCTGTCGTGAGAATAACTGTGACGTGAGATGTTCTGCCTGTCTTTTAATATATTAATTTGTTGTGCAATATATATTTTAGTCGTGCTTTTCTTACGTCTGTTCGAACGCATTTTCTGTCGTTCAAACCTCCTACTTTTTGTCGTTGATTCAGCCTCTTTTGTCGTGCTGATAAATCATACCCATTTTTAAATAATGTTTTCAATTTCATGTTTTTCAAAATTTCCTCAACTTCTGAAAATTTGATACGTAAGTACGTACTTGATGAAAAATTGTAAGGATCGAAATTGAGTAAATTTTAAAAGAATACGAAATTAAAATTTTTTAAATTGTTAACGATTTTGAAAAAAATCGAGTAATTGAAAAAATTGTACTTGGATTGTGAAATATTCCTATTTGCATCAAAAATATTCAGAAAACTAGTGAAATCCTCATCTTGTTCTTAATATTTGATCAATTTTCTTGATGGCATTCTGCGTATTTTTTTCATAAGTAGGTACAGGTATATCTGCCACCATGACACATCTGCCACGTTGACACACCCTTCATAACTTTTTTTCTATAAGCGCTCCTGGCGTGAACAAAAATTTACAAAACGTAAAATGATATGACCCATCATATATCTATCATTCGCAGAGATCCATGGAAAACTTTTGAAAAGAAAAAATATTTTATGAAAAAAATGAAAATTTTTTCACCAAAGTATATTTTTTTCAATTTTAATTTTTGCATTGGAGAGGCCCAATGAGAAATAAAATAAAAATGTTATATCTCGTTGGAATCGTCATTCAATTGCGCATCTTTTGGCATAAAAGAGAGTTGAAAATGAAGACTTGGTAGGTTGGTAATACTGCTTTGAAAAAAATTCGACTGTGTTGCCACCTTGACACAAATTGGTAGTTGCCACAATGACACAGTATAAAAATTGCGATTATGATGCAAATTTTGATTTTTCATTCATTTTCGTATAAAAATGTTTGTTTCTAGCTTGATTCACATTTTTATAGTGAAAAAATCAACCAAAACCTCAATAAAGGATTCGTATCACCAAAAACAGCGGCGCCCACAGATTTTCCGAGTGGTAAGGCAGAAATTTCAAGGGGGCCCCCAAATTTTGTCCGAAGGGGCCCCCAAATTTTGTCCGAAGGTGCCCCCAAATTTTGTCTGAAGGGGCCCCATTTTTTTTACTCCTATTTTTATTTTCACGGACATTCAAATTTTCAACTACTACAAGGGGGCCCCACCGGTAGGTGGGGCCCCGTGGGCGACCGCCCACGCGCCCCCCCGACGTGGGCGCCCCTGACCAAAAATAACTGTGTGGCACTGTGTCATGGTGAACACTTTGAATTTTTGTTTGTGTCATAGTGGCAACTATGAAACCAATGTATTTTAAATCTGTGTCAACGTGACAACAGCTTGTGTCATGGTGGCCTATGGTGTTGCCACCATGACACAGAAATTTTTATTTTTTATTTTTGTCATATCTTCAACGTTTATGAAGCAAAATGTCTGAAAATTTTATCCAATAAACCTTATGTATAGATCTATCGAATGGCGCAAAGAAATCCAAAATTCATCAAAAATTATCAAAGTTATGGCCAAAACAAAAAAATTTGTGTCATGGTGGCAGATATTACTGTACTTGGGTAGATATACCTTCAAAAAATTCAATTATTCATTATGATTTTCCGGTGAATGGTTTTCCGAATATATTTTCTTACCTAATTTTCAAATCGAAAGATCATTTGGGAAATCATAATTATTAGTTCAATTTTTATTAAGTTTAAAGTGGGTAGGTATTTGAAACAATTTGGTTACCTATTTATTTCCGTTTTGCATATTCGAGTAGATTTCAAAATAAATACCTAATAATATTTGGAAGTCATCACGAGTCAGAATCGGAATTTTGTTTAAATTTGTCTAAATGGAGAATCTACCTGCTCAAGCTATCCCAATTGTGGTTCCCGAGGAACAGACTAACAAGTTTTCGCTCAAGGAAAAAGTATTGGAAGAAATCCTTCTTCAGGAAGACATCGCAGATCGTATCGCTATTCCGGTTTCAGTGACTGGCGCTTTTCGACAAGGAAAATCTTTCTTGCTGGATTTTTGCATTCGTTATCTGGAGTCTTTAGTAAGTTATTTAAGAAATAGCAGTTTCTTACTCTTTTTTACTAATTACATCAAACTTTACAATAATTTATGCTTTCATAGGTACCTATTTTTCAAATTACTTTCTAAATCATATTTTTAATTTTTTTTTCTCGTTTTCGCATTTGGTGCTCAATAAAATTCTATTAGGTATCGTTTTGTGTGTGTGTGTGTTTTTTTTTTTTTTTTTCGGAAATTAATATGAAGTGAAAGAGAAACTAATAATAAGTTGTGCCTGAACTTAAGATTGAACTGGTAAAAATTTCGTCTTCTCTGACCCTATTTTCTATCCTTTCTCACCAGGTCTTAAAATTTGACAACGCTTATTCCAAAAAAATTTGGAAAAGTCCAAAAAAATCAGAAAATTTTTTTAAAAAATGAATTTTTCAAAATGATTTGAATAATATGGATACATTTACTCATGAATCCAAACACATCGTCAGCATGGATTTTTTTAACCTCTCATAAAATATCATCGATGCTGATTTTCCATCGTCAGTATTCTCCCAGATATTTTTTTTTTTCAAAATTAAGGAAAATACGCATTATATGTACTTACTTGCATTTCTCTCTAAAAATTCGAAAAAAAAACTGGAAAAAATGTCGACGATGGTTTCAGGATTTTCAAAATTCATATAGGTACGTACCTACCTGCTATAAACATAGGTAAGAAAATTATTTCCATTTTTAAAAAAATGATAATTAAAAAAACTAAAAATAGATACTTGCTATTTTTTTCGAGGGTACCTAAAAAATAATATACAATTCATTTCTTCTTTCCATTTATAAAAAAATAGGTAATCATTTCGATTTTTTTTTTTCAAAAATGTAGCTATTTTTCAATTATTCTTATTGCTCAAATAATTCCATGTTTAACCCTCCTCATAACGTCTAAATCGATGACACTGACCTAGCGTTTCTCTTATACCTTAAAAATATTCATTTTACAGTCCAACTCGTCCTCCCAAAAAACAGACGACTGGTTAGGTGATGAGAATAGTCCTTTAGAAGGATTCTCTTGGCGAGGAGGATCCGAACGAAATACGACTGGGATTCTCATGTGGTCTAATGTATTCAAGGTTGATTTACCAACAGGCGAAAAAGTGAGTTTTTCGTTTGAGTTTTCAAATATGAATAAAATTTGTAACCGAATTAAGTGATTTGTTTCTCCTCAGGCAGCTGTAATTCTTCTTGACACGCAAGGTACATTCGATGATAAAAGTACTGTTCGAGAGTGTGCCACTATATTCGCTCTTAGCACTTTATTGAGCTCAATTCAAATTTTCAATATTTTCCATAATTTAAGGGAAGATCATTTGCAGCATTTAGAGGTACATACTTACCTACTTATTATTAATTTTTTCAAATTTTTCGTTTTTAAAGTTTCGACTTTCAAAATAACGAAGCGTAATTTTTCCAGCTGTTCATCGAATATGGAAAATTATTTGGACACAATATCGGTTATAAACCCTTCCAAAAGTTACAATTCCTCATCAGAGATTGGAGTTGGCCTTATGAAAAGAATTATGGGTCTGAAGGCGGTCAAGCTCTTCTAAACGAAAGATTGAAGGTTTTAAAATTTGGATTCATCTAAGGCACGTGAACCTATACAAATAATTACCTTCTTAATTTTTAATCCAATGACAGATTACTGACAAAAAAGCTCCAGAGCAGAAATCTCTGAGAAACAACATTAATTCCTGTTTCACCGATATTCAATGTTTTCTAATGCCACATCCTGGATCAAAAGCATCCACGAATCCTGATTTCGATGGAAGATTGTCCGGTATGATATCATCAGCTTTTAAGTGAATAAGTAATCATTTCAGGTCTTGACTTTTTCTTTTGATTTCAATGCGCAGATATCGATGCCGAATTCAAAACGTATTTAAAGCAACTGATTCCCATGTTGCTTTCTGCGGAGAATCTTGTTCAAAAGGAAATCGGCGGCCAAAAAATCAAAGTCAAAGAACTGCTGATTTATCTTAAAGGGTACATCAAGCTGTTCGACCGAGATGACTTGCCTGAACCAAAATCTATGCTTTTAGTAAGCCTATTTTCAAAATACCTTTCTACGGTGTAAAAATTGTAAGGAATTTTTTCTCTATGGATTTCTTATCTACTCATTATCAGGCTACAGCCGAAGCAAATATATTATCAGCAATGGCAATGGTCCGAGAAAATTTCAACGAAGCTATGTTAAAAACCGTGAAAAACAGTGAGCCCTACCTCACTCCTCCAGAAATAGAAGAAGAATATATAAAAACCAGATCTGAAGCCGTGAAACAGTTCGATGAAAAACCCAAAATGGGAGGCGACGAGGTAGTCGAATTATACAGAACTATCTTAATGGAGGTGAGAATAGTTTAAAAAATAGCAGAATTTGTCACACAGACGCCTAATTCAAATCCTTTTTCCTAGCATCGATTGTTAAATGTTTAATAAATTTTTCTTTTTAAAAGTATACTTACTTCCTTTTTTTATTTGTTCAAACAGGGGATCGAGAGTGATTACAATCGCTTCAAGATATATAATGAAGGAAAAGCGAAGGCTAGTAATCAAATGGGCCTTGCAGCTGGTAAAGAATCTTACTTTCAGAATATGGCTTCAGCTTGTAAAAATGTTGATCCATATCTAAGCGTCGGACAATTCAAACAAGCGCATGAAAAATACGCGGAAATGGCTTTGATACAATTTAGAAATTATTGCAAGGCGGAAGGAGACGAATTTTCTTATCCATATCAACAAAAATTGGAGCAGGTGATTTGACTTTACGAAAATATTTATTTAGGTGTCAACTTACAATTTCTGAAATTTTAAAATACTTGGGCATATTTGACTGAAAAAATTCTATAATAAATAGGTATTTACCTACTTACGTAGCATAGATTTCCTTTTTGCTTTGAAAACTTTTCAAATATGTTCCGATAATTTTTTGATTTTAATCAAAATCAGAATAAATGATCATCATAATTATCATGATTTATTTTGAATTAAAAAAATAAAAGACAATAAACATTTTGGGACTACCAAAAAAAACGATCGAATAAGTAGGTTCGTAACATTTGTGTGGGCCAAGACTTTTTTGTGGCTAAGACTTTGAAAAACTGAAAAATTGTTCAGTTTTTCAAGGTCTTAGCCTACCTACACTTGAGTTACATGTCTTCATCATAATTTTTGGGGAGATTAGTACCTAAATAGGTAGGTATCTACCTATAAATATCACATTTGCTATCAGAAGTCTCTATTAGGGTGGGCCGAATAACAATTTTTTCGATTTTCAAAAACATAGGTACCTTGTACCCCTCGCAAAAGTTGTTGGCTGATGAGACTTGCAGAATAAAAAAAAATTCGAAATCAATTCATATCTTCTGATCGCGCTTTGACATTAAAATTTTCAAAAATTGGCAAAAATTCAATATTTTCAAAAAATTTAGAAAATTTTGAAAAAATTTGAAATTTATTTAAATTCGTTTTAGAGCTTATCTAATGACTAGATATTCAAACCAAAAAGCAGAATTTTTTGAAAAAAATTCATGCTTTACACCTTTTTAAATTTCTGCTATTTTTCTTCGCATGAAGAAAAATCAAAAAAAATGTGTTTTTCGGTCAATGTGGTCACTAAATAAGCTCTAAAATTAATTTTAATCAATATTTTTAATTTTGTTTAATTTCAGGATATAAAAATCGAGCATGATCGATTCTTCGCTCTAAACAAGATCAAAGCGGAAACCAACAATCGAGAAGTTACCCTGGCATCAAAAGAAATCTACCACAAAAATATGGCTGAAATCGTTCAAACTTCAAATGAGACGTTTTTCACCTCAGAAAAATTAGAGCAGGTGCATGTGAAATGTAAATCTGATGCTATAGAACATTTCAATCGCAGATGCATTCCAAATGGGGATGAATTTTCAGACGCATGCAAAATTAATTTAGAAAAAGTGAGTGGTTTTTTCATTGTGTGATTGCTTTGCACTTTTTCCTCTGAAAATTGGCGGAAAGTCAGCAAGAATACCATTGTTCCCAGACCACAGAATACCTTATGTGGACATTTTATTTTTATTCTAAAATTAATTCAACTTGTTTATTTGCGATCATATCTCTTACAGGATATCGATGACGATTTTGAGCATTTTAAATTGTTCAATGAAAATAAAAAGGAAACGTACATTTTGAGCAACGCCGCTACGGTAAAAGAGACTTATTACCGAAATATGAGTGCTTCTTGCGCAGCTGCCGATCCCTATTTGACAAAAGATGAAATGGAAGCAGAACACGTGCGATGTCTAACAGAAGCCATACAAAAAATCACTGCTAACCATGAACTCCCCGAATCGTATGAGATCAAGTTGAAAGATGTAAGTAGGTTGAGCATGAAACCATTCGTAACAAATCTGAAATCATTTCAGATGAAAATCAGTCTTAATCGCAATTTTTTGTTTCGTTTTTTCATCTAGTCAGTCAATATGGATTATAATAGCTTCAAAGATCTGAATAAAAGTAAAGCAGAAGCTCATAATCAACTAGCTTTTTCATCAGCTAAAGATGCGTATTATCGGCAGATGACGATTATTCTCAATAGTTCTCCGAATCCTTTCGGAGCCGATGAATTCAATCAAAAACATGAAACCTGCAAAACCGCTGCCTTGGAACAGTTCGCCAAGCAATGTAAAAAATCTCCAGATGAATTTTCCGAAACGTATTCAAATCTACTCGATAAGGTTAGTGTAGTACACTCATTATCCCTTAATTCGAATGAATTACTGTTTTTTTGTGTTTTTTTTTACGTTCTGCCTTGGCGTTTGTTCACAGGAAATCGCAACGGACCGTAATTGGTTCCAGATTCAAAATGAATGTAAACCAAAAGTCGCTCAAACTATTAATGTTTGTGACGGACACAGGCGCAGAGGCGAATTGCATAAAGTTTTGGATGATATTACTGAAGTCGTCGGTACTATTGGTGTCATAGCAGCTAGCCCTGTAGGCGCTTTTTTAAAAAAAATATTTTAATAACCAATCATCTATCTTATGAACCTAAGTAGGTACCTACATAAAAATATGATATTCAAGTAATACTCTACTTACTACTTATTATCTTCTTATAAAGTACCCACTAGGTATGGTCCTGCTAGGTAGTACAATAACTATTTCAAAAAATAATTACTTTTCAACTAGTCAAATCAATTTTCAAAAAATGCTTTTGTCGAATCAACTTATTTTGGAGTAAGTATGTTCTCCTCTCCTTATTGAAAAATTTATCCTGTTCATAATTTTTGGAAAATGTTTACAAATTACCTATACGGAAAATCATTTTTGTAAAAAAAAAAAAAAAAATACCCTGAGTGGATTTAATTCCTTATTAATAATTTTCAGTATCTTCTTCCATTAATTAAACATTCAATCAGTTAGTAATTTTCATAGTTAGTCCAAATTTAGGAATTTGTAACATACCTATGCAGTTTCTGAAATAAAAGATTACGGGAAAAGCGAAGGTATTAAGTATTATTTTAGATTTTTTAAAAAATCAAACAGTGATGTTGTAACAAACAAGCTGAGATTTAATCATTTTACAATTACGTTATTTTCCTTTATATCGGTTCGTTATTTCGTCACATTTCTATTTTTGCTCAACAGTGCAAATTTCAGTATACATAGGTACGTTTACTAAAAGTGAAAACTGAGATAGTACTCTCACCTTTTAAAAATGTTTTGATTTCTGGAATTCGAAAACTATTTTTTCCATCATCATTCTTTTGACTTTTTAACTTCAAAATTTCAATTTTTTTAATGTTCTGAAGTAAGATTTTTTTAACGAAAATACCCCATACTTGATCATTTTAAAAAAAATTTCATATATTTTGCCCCCTCAAGATTTATTTATATTCCCTTCTCCCAAAAAATTATACATGTTTAAAACGATTTTTAAGCAGTTTTTCTTAACAATGTGATTTGTGAATGTTTTATAAGTTATATACGTAGGTATTAGGTAGGTACCTAAGTAAATATTTTAATTCACAAATACATACCTATATATTTTTTGTCATTGTTTCCATTATTTCTCAGTAATTAACTTTCAAATTAGGTAGGCCTTATTACAAAAAAAAATCATTAAAAATCAGTGATTTATCACTTTCAGTTTCACGATGAAAAATTAATTTCCTTCGTGAAGGAATTTATTTTTAATGTAAGTTTTAGAATCACCTAAAACCTACCACAATTTTCTTGAGTTGTAATTCGGGAATTCAAGAATTTTATCATAAATTAATCATGTTCCAACAGAATTTCAAACAAATTTTTAAGCCAAAATGTGAAATTTTCCAAAAAAAAAATTCCAAATTTTTTATGAATTTATATAAGAAAGGGTTTTTAAAATTTTTAATTCAATAAAACTCAACTATGATGCTTTGAAATAAATATTAAGTATGGTTATTTTATTCGTGCTGAAACTAGGTTTCTTTTGAAATTTTTCACTTAGGAACACGAATTTATGGAAACATTCATTTTCAAAATATTACCGAGAAAATGAACGAAGGAAATAAACCTTTAAAACTACCTACAAGAAATCGACTCCCTAATTCTAAAACGGTCTAAGTGCCACTTTCCTTTTTTTACAGGAAAGCCAAAAAACGTAACAAAATTTGCATTGCGCTTATGGAGTTTGAAAATTTCAAACTCTCTTGTTTAGTAAATTCTTTTACTAAATTAACGTTTTTTATATCTTAATCGATGCAGCTTGCTTCACAGAATCCGAAAACATCAATAACTCAATTTCCCAAAAAGTGGCACTTAGACCGTTTTAGAATTAGGGAGTCGAAATATTACATCATGTTGCCTCTCAGTTTTTTCCTGACAATTTTTTTCACATATTCACTAATTACATTGAAATTCAGGTATGATTTATCGTTACGACAAAAAAAGAGGAATCCACGACAAAAGTAGGAGGTTTGAACCAGTGGCGTAGCCAAGGGGGGGCGAAGGGGGCGATTGCCCCCCCATGACGTTTAAAAAATATGGTATAATGGGAGAAAAGTGTCAAAAATTGGGGAAAATGGTCTATTTTAGACATCAGAAATTCAATTTTTTCAAAGCTTCGCCCTCGCTTCGCCCTCGCTTCGCTCGGGCTTGAACATAATTATCAATCGATTTTGATTTTAATGAACGTTCTGAGAGAAGTCTGCGAAAAAAGGCGTATTTTTGTACCTTCAATCTAAGTCCTGTGTCCATTTTACATCGTTGTGTTAGTCTTTTTATTATACACCCCCTACCTCAGACTCGGTTATACGTACACTACGAAAAAATACTTGCTATGTTTCAAAACGACCACAGAAAATTTGACTCAATTTGTTCTTGCCCCCCCCCCCTTGACGAAATCCTGGCTACGCCACTGGTTTGAACGACAGAAAATTGAAACCCAACGGCCATGAAAAATACACGACAGAAAAATTCCTCCAACGACTGAAAAATATATTGTACATAAGAAAAACACGATTAACGACAAATAAAAATTCGCACGGCAGTATAATGACCTCAAACGACAACAACTTGAGCGGCACTCACGACAAAGCAGTATTTTTGAACGACAATTTTTTTTTACAATCTAATGCACATTTCTAGATGAAAAAATTGAAACATCATTGCAGAAAAATGACCAATAATTTAAAATTTAACCCCTCCCACATTTTTTTCTCAAATTCTCATCCCCTCTCTAAATAAATTTCTGGGTGCGCCTATACATGTTAGATTGATTTGGAGTATAATTTTTCGTGATTTGTAAATTCGAGTTGAAAATCTACTGAGGTACCTTTTGCATTTATTTTTCACATAATTTTTCGCAAAAAATATGAATTCAAATTAGAAGTACCTACTAGGTGACAAATTTTGAAAAATTGAGCTTTAATCGATTGAACGGGTCATTAGCAGTGGCGTCGGAAAGTGGGGTACAAGCGATGCATTGCAACCCCAAAAAAATTCTGACTGGGGTGCAAAGTATCATTTGCATCCCCCCAATCAGATCAGAGAAGGATTTATTTAAGGCAAAAGTGCGAAAAAAGCACATAAGGTTTCCATATTTCATAGAATAAGGTAATTTCAAATTAATTTCAGTTATAAAATTGGAAAATTTTTAATTCAAAGTTGGCAAAATTGAGCAAAATGACCTTCACCTGTATTGTCGTTCAAAATCTTCATTTGTCGTTCAAACACTCATTTCTGACGGGGAACAAATTGTCGTGATTCATTAACAAATCTAGTCGTGATGACAACGCATTTTGTCGTTTGAAATTACTGTCCTTGAACGAATTAAATTGTCGTTCATACCTCCTCTTTCTGTCGTTATGCTTGCCTGTCGTTCAAACCTCCTTACGTTTTTTGGCTTTCCTGTAAAAAAAGGAAAGTGGCACTTAGACCGTTTTAGAATTAGGGAGTCGATTTCTTGTAGGTAGTTTTAAAGGTTTATTTCCTTCGTTCATTTTCTCGGTAATATTTTGAAAATGAATGTTTCCATAAATTCGTGTTCCTAAGTGAAAAATTTCAAAAGAAACCTAGTTTCAGCACGAATAAAATAACCATACTTAATATTTATTTCAAAGCATCATAGTTGAGTTTTATTGAATTAAAAATTTTAAAAACCCTTTCTTATATAAATTCATAAAAAATTTGGAATTTTTTTTTTTGGAAAATTTCACATATATATTTCCCTATCTTAAAAACTCTACTCATTGCTAGTGATAATTATTTTCTTACAGACGCTGATGAGTAATTATTAGTAGGGAAGTAATAGGAATATTTTTTCAATCAGATTAAGTAGGTACTGTTTATCAGCGATTTGCGGTGTGGTCATCGACAGAACTGTTCGTTCTTTACGTTTACATTAAGCAATTATACGCGATGAAACCACCTTCAGTGATTCTAATTGTGAGTACCTATATTACACCTTAAATTTTCAACTAAGGTAATTCTTATAAATAATTTTGACGCGGATAGGAAATTGACCATCTAACGATCTAAGTCTAAATTTATCACGAGTTGAAAATTCAATTTCTTCTTTGATTCCAAGATCCCAATTATTTTTCAAATCTGTGCCGAATTTTAATTTAAAGATTTTTCCATTGGTAAAATTTTCCTAAATTTAATTTTCCTCAAAAATTTTCAAACTTTGGTGTCCTTTTTTTTTTATTTCAAGTACTTACCTTTTATATTGGTATTTTTTAATTTTTTAAAATTTTTCCCAACAAAATTTTTCCGGTAAATGATTTTCAAATTTTCTTTTCAAATTTTTTCAACTTTGGATTTTTAAAAAATGTTTTCAATTTCATGTTTTTCAAAATTTCCTCAACTTCCGAAAATTTAATACGTAAGTACGTACTTGAGCGTGAAAAAATTGTAAGAATCGAAATTGAGTGAATTTTAAAAGAATGCGAAATTAAAATTTTTAAAATTGTGTACGATTTTGAAAAAAATTGAGAAATTGAAAAAATTGTACTTGGATTGTGAAACTTCTATTTGTATTAAAAATATTAATCAGAAAACTAGTGAAATCCTCATCTTGGTCTTAAAATTTGATCAATTTCCTTGATGGCATTCTGCGTATTTTTTTCATAAGTACTTAGGTAGGTACCTTTCAAAAATTGAACTCTTCATTATGATTTCCTGGCGAATGGTTTTCCGAATATATGTATTTTCTTACCTAATTTTCAAATCGAAAGATCATTTGGGAAATCATAATTATTAGTTCACTTTTTATTAAGTTTACAAAGTGGGTACCCGATGAAAAAATTTCAGATCTAATCATCTCAAAAATGTTCCAATCTAATTTTATCAAATTACATCAAATCATATCTCATTGTATCTTGTAGGTATCAATTCATATCTGAAAAAATTATGAAGGTTCAGATCCAATTTGATATGATGTGATCAAATGACATATCTAATTTGATCAAATCATGTCTAAAAAAAAAATAAATGTAATTGGATATAATTTGATTGGGACATTTTTGAGATCAAATTCATCTGTTTTGATAAAATTTGATCTAAATTAGATATTATTTGATACGATTTGATCTAAAATTTTTTCATCGGGTAGGTATTTGAAACAATTTGGTTACTCATCTATTTATTTCCGTTTTGCATAATTCGAGTAGATTTCAAAATAAATACCTAATAATATTTGGAAGTCATCACGAGTCAGAATCGGAATTTTGTTTAAATTTGTCTAAATGGAGAATCTACCTGCTCAAGCTATCCCAATTGTGGTTCCCGAGGAACAGACTAACAAGTTTTCGCTCAATGAAAATGTATTGGAAGAAATTCTTCTTCAGGAAGACATCGCAGATCGTATTGCCATTCCGGTTTCAGTGACTGGCGCTTTTCGACAAGGAAAATCTTTCTTTCTGGATTTTTGCATTCGTTATCTGGAGTCTTTAGTAAGTTATTTAAGAAATAGCAGTTTCTTGCTCTTTTTTACTAGTTACATCAAACTTTACATTAATTGATGATTTCATAGGATTACTTTCTAAATCATATTTTTAATTTTTTTTCTCGTTTTCGCATTTGGTGATCGATAAAATTCTATTAGGTATCGTTTGGTGTGTTGTTTTTTTTTTCGGAAATTAATATGAAGTAAAAGAGTAACTAATAATAAGTTGTGCCTGAACTTAAGATTGACCTGGTAAAAATTTCGTCTTCTCTGACCCTATTTTCTATCCTTTCTCACCAGGTCTTAAAATTTGACAACACTTATTCCAAAAAAATTTTAAAAAGTCCAAAAAAATCAGAAAATTTTTTTAAAAAATGAATTTTTCAAAATGATTTTAATAATATGGATACATTTACTCATGAATCCAAAAACATCGTCAGCATGGATTTTTTTTACCTCTTCATAAAATATCATCGATGCTGATTTTCCATCGTCAGTATTCTCCCAGATATTTTTTTTTTCGAAATTAAGGAAAATATGCATTATATGTACTTACTTACATTTTTCTCTAAAAATTCGAAAAAAAAACTGGAAAAATTGTCGACGATGGTTTCAGGATTTTCAAAATTCATATAGGTACGTAGTACGTACCTACCTGCTATAAACATAGGTAAGAAAATTATTTCTATTTTTAAAAAAATGATAATTAAAAAAACTAAAAATAGATACTTGCTATTTTTTTTGAGGGTACCTAAAAAATAATATACAATTCATTTTTTCTTTCCATTTATAAAAAAATAGGTAATCATTTCGAAATTTTTTTTCAAAAATGTAGCTATTTTTCAATTATTCTTATTGCTCAAATAATTCCATGTTTAACCCTCCTCATAACGTCTAAAGACACTGACCTAGCGTTTCTCTTATACCTTAAAAATATTCAATTTACAGTCCAACTCGTCCTCCCAAAAAACAGACGACTGGTTAGGTGATGAGAATAGTCCTTTAGAAGGATTCTCTTGGCGAGGTGGATCCGAACGAAATACGACTGGGATTCTCATGTGGTCTAATGTATTCAAGGTTGATTTACCAACAGGCGAAAAAGTGAGTTTTTCGTTTGAGTTTTCAAATATGAATAAAATTTGGAACCGAATTAAGTGATTTGTTTCTCCTCAGGCAGCTGTAATTCTTCTTGATACGCAAGGTACATTCGATGATAAAAGTACTGTTCGAGAGTGTGCCACTATATTCGCTCTTAGCACTTTATTGAGCTCAATTCAAATTTTCAATATTTTCCATAATTTGAGGGAAGATCATTTGCAGCATTTAGAGGTACATACTTACCTACTTATTATAAATTTTTTCAAATTTTTCGTTTTTAAAGTTTCGACTTTCAAAATAACGAAGCGTAATTTTTCCAGCTGTTCATCGAATATGGAAAATTATTTGGACACAATATCGGTTATAAACCCTTCCAAAAGTTACAATTCCTCATCAGAGATTGGAGTTGGCCTTATGAAAAGAATTATGGGTCTAAAGGCGGTCAAGCTCTTCTAAACGAACGATTGAAGGTTTTATAATTTGGATTCATCTAAGGCACGCGAATCTATACAAATAATTACCTTCTTAATTTTTAATCCAATGACAGATTACTGACAAAAAAGCTCCAGAGCAGAAATCTCTGAGAAACAACATTAATTCCTGTTTCACCGATATTCAATGTTTTCTAATGCCACATCCTGGATTAAAAGCATCCACGAATCCTGATTTCGATGGAAGATTGTCCGGTATGATATCATCAGCTTTTAAGTGAATAAGTAATCATTTCAGGTCTTGACTTTTTCTTTTGATTTCAATGCGCAGATATCGATGCCGAATTCAAAACGTATTTAAAGCAACTGATTCCCATGTTGCTTTCTGCGGAGAATCTTGTTCAAAAGGAAATCGGCGGCCAAAAAATCAAAGTCAAAGAACTGCTGATTTATCTTGAAGGGTACATCAAGCTGTTCGACCGAGATGACTTGCCTGAACCAAAATCTATGCTTTTAGTAAGCCTATTTTCAAAATACCTCTCTACGGTGTAAAAATTGTGAGGAATTTTTTCTCTATGGATTTCTTATCTACTTATTATCAGGCTACAGCCGAAGCAAATATATTATCAGCAATGGCAATGGTCCGAGAAAATTTCAACGAAGCTATGTTAAAAACCGTGAAAAACAGTGAGCCCTACCTCACTCCTCCAGAAATAGAAGAAGAATATATAGAAACCAGATCTGAAGCCGTGAAACAGTTCGATGAAAAACCCAAAATGGGAGGCGACGAGCTAGTCGAATTATACAGAACTATCTTAATGGAGGTGAGAATAGTTTAAAAAATAGCAGAATTTGTCACACAGACGCCTAATTAATTCAAATCCTTTTTCCTAGCATCGATTGTTAAATGTTTAATAATTTTTTTTTTTTAACGTATACTTACTTACCTTTTTTTATTTGTTCAAACAGGGGATCGAGAGTGATTACAATCGCTTCAAAATATATAATGAAGGAAAAGCGAAGGCTAGTAATCAAATGGGCCTTGCAGCTGGCAAAGAATCTTACTTTCAGAATATGGCTTCAGCTTGTAAAAATGTTGATCCATATCTAAGCGTCGGACAATTCAAACAAGCGCATGAAAAATACGCGGAAATGGCTTTGATACAATTTAGAAATTATTGCAAGGCGGAAGGAGACGAATTTTCTTATCCATATCAACAAAAATTGGAGCAGGTGATTTGACTTTACGAAAATATTTATTTAGGTGTCAACTTACAATTTCTGATATTTTAAAATACTTGGGCATATTTGACTGAAAAAATTCTATAATAAATAGGTATTTACCTACTTACGCAGCATAGATTACTTTTTTGCTTTGAAAACTTTTCAAATATGTTCCAATAATTTTTTGATTTTAGTCAAAATCAGAATATGTACTTAAATGATCATCATAATTATCATGATTTATTTTGAATTAAAAAAATAAAAGACAATAGACATTTTGGGACTATTAAAAAAACGATCGAATAAGTAGGTTCGTAACATTTGTGTGGGCCAAGACTTTTTTGTGGCTAAGACTTTGAAAAACTGAAAAATTGTTCAGTTTTTCAAGGTCTTAGCCTACCTACACTTGAGTTACATACTTCATCATAATTTTTGGGGAGATTAGTACCTAAATAGGTAGGTATCTACCTATCAATATCACATTTGCTATCAGAAGTCTCTATTAGGGTGGGCCGAAAAACAATTTTTTCGATTTTCAAAAACATAGGTACCTTGTACCCCTCGCAAAAGTTGTTGGCTGATGAGACTTGCAGAATAAAAAAAAAATTCAAAATCAATTCATATCTTCTGATCGCGCTTTGGCATTAAAATTTTCAAAAATTGGCAAAAATTCAATATTTTCAAAAAATTTAGAAAATTTTGAAAAAATTTGAAATTTATTTAAATTCGTTTTAGAGCTTATCTAATGACTAGATATTCAAACCAAAAAGCAGAATTTTTTGAAAAAAAATTCATGCTTTACACCTTTTTAAATTTCTGCTATTTTCCTTCGCATGAAGAAAAATCAAAAAATAAATAAAACGTTGATTTAAAAAAAAATGTGTTTTTCGGTCATTGTGGTCACTAAATAAGCTCTAAAATTAATTTTAATCAATTTTTAATTTTTAAAATTTTGAATTTTTGCTAATTTTTGAAAATGTTAACGCCAATGTGCGATCGGAAGATATGAATCGATTTCGATTTTTTTTATTCTTCAAGTCTCATCAGCTGACAACTTTTGCGGGGGGGGGGAGGTATGTTTTAAAAAATCGGAAATAGTGTTTTTTCGGCCCACCCTAGTCTCTATCTCTGTCACTAACCATTTCGTTAGCAGATACCTTCCAACTCTTTCTACGTTTTTAATTACATTGTTTATTTTCAGGGTATAAAAATCGAGCAAGATCGATTCTTCACTCTAAACAAGATCAAAGCGGAAACCAACAATCGAGAAGCTACCCTGGCATCAAAAGAAATCTACCACAAAAATATGGCTGAAATCGTTCAAACTTCAAATGAGACGTTTTTCAGCTCAGAAAAATTGGAGCAGGTGCATGTGAAATGTAAATCTGATGCTGTAGAACATTTCAATCGCAGATGCATTCCAAATGGGGATGAATTTTCAGACGCATGCAAAATTAATTTAGAAAAAGTGAGTGGTTTTTTCATTGTGTGATTGCTTTGCACTTTTTCCTCTGAAAATTGGCAAAAGTCAACAAGAATACCATTGTTCCCAGACCACAGAATACCTCATGCGGACATTTTATTTTTATTCTGAAATTAATTCAACTTGTTTATTTGCGATCATTTCTCTTACAGGATATCGATGACGATTTTGAGCATTTTAAATTGTTCAATGAAAATAAAATGGAAACGTACATTTTGAGCAACGCCGCTACGGTAAAAGACACTTATTACCGAAATATGAGTGCTTCTTGCGCAACTGCCGATCCCTATTTGACAAAAATTGAAATGGAAGCAGAACACGTACGATGTCTAACCGAAGCCATACAAAATATCACTGCTAACCAAGAACTCCCCGAATCGTATGAGATCAAGTTGAAAGATGTAAGTAGGTTGAACATGAAACCATTCGTAACAAATCTTAAATCATTTCAGATGAAAATCAGTCTTAATTGCAATTTTTTGTTTCGTTTTTTCATCTAGTCAGTCAATATGGATTATAATAGCTTCAAAGATCTGAATAAAAGTAAAGCAGAAGCTCATAATCAACTAGCTTTTTCATCAGCTAAAGAGGCGTATTATCGGCAGATGACGATTATTCTCAATAGTTCTCCGAATCCTTTCGGAGCCGATGAATTCAATCAAAAACATGAAACCTGCAAAACCGCTGCCTTGGAACAGTTCACCAAGCAATGTAAAAAATCTCCAGATGAATTTTCCGAAACGTATTCAAATCTACTCGATAAGGTTAGTGTAGTACACTCATTATCCCTTAATTCGAATGAATTACTGTTTTTTTGTGTTTTTTTTTACGTTCTGCCTTGGCGTTTGTTCACAGGAAATCGCAACGGACCGTAATTGGTTCCAGATTCAAAATGAATGTAAACCAAAAGTCGCTCAAACTGTTAATGTTTGTGACGGATGCAGGCGCAGAAGCATATTTCGTAAATTTTTGAAAGTCTTCGGTACTGTTGGTGTCATAGCAGCTAAGCTTTATTTAAAATAATATTTTAATGACCAATCATTTATCTTATGAACCTAAGTACATAAAAATATGATATTCAAGTAATACTCTACTTACTACTTATTATCTTCTTATAAAGTACCCACTAGGTATGGTCCTGCTAGGTAGTACAATAACTATTACAAAAAATAATTACTTTTCAACTAGTCAAATCAATTTTCAAAAAATTCTTTTGTCGAATCAACTTATTTTGGAGTAAGTATGTTCTCCTCTCCTTATTGAAAAATTTATCCTGTTCATAATTTTTGGAAAATGTTTAGAAATTACCTATACGGAAAATCATTTTTGTAAAAAAAAAAAAATACCCTGAGTGGATTTAATTCCTTATTAATAATTTTCAGTATCTTCTTCCATTAACTAAACATTCAATCAGTTAGTAATTTTCATAGTTAGTCCAAATTTAGAAATTTGTAACATACCTATGCAGTTTCTGAAATAAAAGATTACGGGAAAAGCGAAGGTATTAAGTAGGTATTATTTTAGATTTTAAAAAAAATCAATGATGTTGTAACAAAAAAGCTGCGATTTAATTATTTTACAATAACGTTATTTTCCTTTATATCGTTTCGTTATTTCGTCACATTTATATTTTTGCTTAACAGTGCAAATTCAGTTTCCTAAAAAGTGAAAACTGAGATATGTAGTACTCTCACCTTTTAAAAATGTTTTGATATCTGGAATTTGAAAATTATTTTTTCCACTATTATTCTTTTGACTTTTTAACTTCAAAATTTTAATTTTTTTAATGTTCTGAAGTAAGATTTTTTTACGAAAATACCACATACATACTTGATCATTTAAAAAAAAATTTCATATATTTCGCTCCCTCAAGGTATGTATATACGTATTAGGTATACCTAAGTAAATATTTTAATTCACAAATACATACTTACCTATATATTTTTTGTCATTGTTTCCATTATTTCTCAGTAATCAACTTTCAAATTAGGTAGGCCTTATTACAAAAAAAAAAATCATTAAAAATCAGTGATTTATCACTTTCAGTTTCACGATGAAAAATTAATTTCCTTCGTGAAGGAATTTATGTATTTTTAATGTAAGTTTTAGAATCACCTAAAACCTACCACAATTTTCTTGAGTTGTAATTCGGGAATTCAAGAATTTTATCATAAATTAATCATGTTCCAACAGAATTTCAAACAAATTTTTAAGCCAAAATGTGAAATTTTCCAAAAAAAACATTCCAAATTTTTTATGAATCTATATAAGAAAGGGTTTTTAAAATTTTTAATTCAATATAACTCAACTATGATGCTTTGAAATAAATATTAAGTATGGTTATTTTATTCGTGCTGAAACTAGGTTTCTTTTGAAATTTTTCACTTAGGAACACGAATTTATGGAACCATTCATTTTCAAAATATTAAGTACCAAGAAAATGAATGAAGGAAATAAACCTTTAAAACTACCTACAAGAAATATTGCATCATGTTGCTTCTCAGTTTTTTCCTGGCAATTTTTATTCACATATTCACTAATACATTGAAATTCATCCTCACTTTTTTCAGTGGGAGATTTTTTCTCGTTTTCGGAATTACGGTAAAAAATACTAATTTCGTGACCAATTGATTGAAAGACTTTCAAAAACAAGCTGATGTCTTCAACTTTTCAAGACAATACATATATAGTGAATGAAAAAATTTAAATTCTCAACAAATCGTCATTTCTTTAAAAACATTCGCAAAGAAAATAAAAAAATAAGCAATTTGTTTGCAGAATTTCTACGTGGGTGTTTTTTTTTGATAAAATCTAGAATAGAATGAAACAACCCCCCTCCCCCCTCCTCTACCAATGAACCAAGATAAACCTAACCAAACCACAAAGAACAAGAACGCACATACTCATACTCGATATTCTAAGAAAAAAATTAGTCATGTCGAACAAATTAAATAGGTAACCAATTTATAATTATTGCTTTGCAGAGATGGTCATTATACTTATTCGTCCAAAATATCAAAGAACATAAATAATTTGGTGATAATCATAGCTGATTAGCTGAAATCGTAATCAGCAGGACTTCGGTATTTTTCTGTAATCGTAGATAACATTCCAATCGGCTGATTGAATTAGCTGAAATAAGAATATTACTGATTTCTTCATATCGCTGACGATTGCAAAACCAAATTATCAAGATCTTTACGACTTCGTTCGAAAATGCGTCAGGGAAATCAGAAGAATCGATGCTAGGCTAGTTCAATTTTTATAAGTTTACGAAGTGGACGTGGATAGGTATTTGAAACCGATTAGGTAGGTACCTAGTTATTTATTTCCGACATTTCCGTTTTAATTTTAATATTCGAGTAGATCTCAAAATAAGCAATTACTAGGATTTGTAAATCATCCCGAGCTACAATCAAAATTTCAGTTAAATTTGTCTAAATGGAGAATCCACCTGCACATGCTGTCCCGATTGTGGTTCCCCAACAGCAGAAAAACAAGTTTTTACTCGACGAAAAAAATTTGGAAGAAATTCTTTTTCAGGAAGACATCGGAGATCGTATTGCCATTCCAATCACTGTAACTGGTGCTTTCCGACAAGGAAAATCTTTTTTGCTGGATTTTTGCATTCGATATTTGGAGTTCATTGTAAGTTATTCATGTTTCGTAAAAAATAACAGTTTTTTTTTTTGTGAAATAAGTATGTAGAATACACAAAACGTGACAATCAAATTTGACAATGATTAGTGCACCCATACGTATATTTTCATGTCCCTTTCTAAATCATTTTTAATTGTTCTCTTTTTACTTCCTTGGATTTTGGATTATTTTTTTATAAGGTATCTATTTAATAATTAAGGGTTATCATTTTTCTCATTTTTTCAAAAGTTGAATGAATGAAGAAGAATCTAGGAAGTTATGTCTTGACTTCAAATCGACATGGCACTAATATTACCTATCTTCCCTGATCCTGCTTTAAACCCTTCTCGCGAAGCCCTAAAAGTTAAAATCAATCAAGTTCAAGAAAATCTAAAAATTTGAAAAATAATACCTAAGTTTAAAAAATATTTCATTACCTACATTTTTAGATCTTGTACAGGTACCCAAAAATACCTTGGGTGTACCCATTATCCAAAATTATCCTGTTTTTCAGGGGTTTTTGAGATACACCACATTTTCCATTTTTCCCTAATGTTTAGAAAAAATAGGTTTGAATCCTAAAATATTGTCATCATGTATTCTTATAAAAATCATCGATGCAGATTTTCCATCATCAGTAAGTACCTTTCCTGAAAGAAAATGCATTGCACTCGTACCTCGTACGTTTTTTTCTCAAAAATTAATAAAGCAGTGAAGAATTGCCAATGATGATTTTCTGGGTTATCTGTCTATAATATTCATACTATTATGCAGATTAGTAGGTATACCTATTTCATTTTTTAAAATCCTCATGCCGAATAATTATTAGGTACTTAAAATGAACTGAAAATTTGATCTTTTTTGAAAACACCTGAAAAATAGATTAAGCATTGGAAATTAATTAGATACCTACTTAGGTATTTGTTTCGAAAAAAATTGAATAAAATTTTCTTATCACGTATATTTAATTATAATTTCGAAAAATACCCTAACTAGAATATCTCTGAAGTAACAAATCACTCACATTTTTAAAATACATAAATCAATACCCTCTTCCTATGGTTTTCAAAATAGAGTTCTTCTTTTTAGGAAATTTCTGACATGACGGAACGAATAATAAGTCGAAGTACTTATACGAAACGTAAGTTCCAGAGATAGAAATGTATTTTTTTAATATTCAAAATCAAAATCTTTTTCATCAATTTTTCAAAATTTTTTGAACATGATAAGATTTTATTTTTTGAGGTTTGATAGAAAAAGCTAAATGTGGGATCATAAAGGGTGCAATTTTAACCGAGTTACGTCATTTTGTGGTTTCGCTCGAATTGAAATTTCAGGTACCTATCAATTTTTTGTCGGACAAAATGCTACTATTTCAATGTTTTTATTTTTTTCTATTCCTGACATTTTAGATAGGCACATAGGCGCCTCCAGAAATTAATTAAGAGAGGGGCTGAGCCCAAATTTCAAATTAGCCATTTTTTACTGACTTTTCAGTAGAAAATCATCAACGGCATTTTCAAATTTGTTATACCACCTGCGATGTTTTTACACTTAAACAAAATTTTCAATTTCCTAGTCGAACTCGGCCCACCGAGAAACAGACGACTGGTTAGGTGATGAGAATAGTCCTTTAAAAGGATTCTCTTGGCGAGGTGGATCCGAACGAAATACGACTGGGATTCTCATGTGGTCCAATGTATTCAAGGTTGATTTACCAACCGGGGAAAAAGTGAGTTTTTCGTTTGAATTTTCAAATGTGAATAAAATCTGAAAACGAATTAAGAGATTTATTTTTCCTCAGGCAGCTGTAATTCTACTTGACACGCAAGGTACATTCGATGATAAAAGTACTGTTCGAGAGTGTGCCACTGTATTCGCTCTTAGTACGATGTTGAGCTCGATTCAAATTTTCAATATTTTCCATAATTTAAGGGAAGATCATTTGCAGCATTTGGAGGTATGATTTTTTCTCAATTTCGATTTCAAAGTTTCGACATTCAAAATAACGAAGCGTAATTTTTCTAGCTGTTCATCGAATACGGAAAATTATTTGGACACGATATCGGTCATAAACCCTTCCAAAAATTACAATTCCTCATCAGAGATTGGAGTTGGCCGTATGATAAAAATTATGGGCCGGACGGCGGTCAAGCTCTTCTAGAAGAAAGACTGAAGGTTTTATATCTTGGAGTTAATCTATTTTTAAAAAAATGTTCAGAGTGGCTTCGAAAACTTTTTCGGGCGGTGGGTATGTACAAATAAAACTTGGAGCAACAAAGAATTTTCGAGAGAGGAGGCAAAAAGAAGTCTTTGTTTTGCGCTTTTTAACCTCGAATAATTCATATAGGTAATTGTGATTTTATTCATGCCATGCCAGAGCGAAGCTGTGAAAAAAAAATGGGTATTCAATACCCAAAAAGTCATTATGCTTTGAAAATTCTTTCTCATAAGAGGGGGGGGGGCTGCAGTACACTCCATGTACCCCACTTTCCGACGCCACTGAGGTACGCCTATCTGTGAATTCCTTTTTAATTTTTAATCCTACTACTATATAGATTACTGACGAACAAGCTCAAGAGCAGAAATCTCTGAGAAACAATATTAATTCCTGTTTTACTGATATTCGATGCTTTTTGATGCCACATCCCGGATTAAAAGCAGCTACGAACCCTAATTTCGATGGAAGAGTGTCCGGTACGTTAACATCAGTGTGCTTGGTTACCTAACAAGGAAGGTATCCCAACTTGAAAAACGTAAAATTTTGAGCCCAAATAAAAAGTACTTTATAAAGATCTCATAATTATAAAAAATTCAAGGTGCTGATATCAATTTCTCGAACTTTGATGAATTATTGAAATTTCAAATTTAACTCGTCGTCAGAAAATTTCGGAATTTCCCAGTATCAAAGTAACCCCCATAAAAATGATTCATATACAACTTCAACATCATTTCTTTAATCGCGAATAATCAAAATATTGGCGGCGATCTATTTGATCGAGTAAAGAAAATTTTTGGATTTTTTTTGGAAAAAATTCAATCTTTTCCAAGAAAATTATCAGCCAAAAATATGGATTTGAATTTTGAACTCACTGCTGCGAATTTCAAAAAATTTAGCTTTATTTGATGAAATGGGTCACCAACTTGGTTATTCGCGATTATAGGCGATGATATTCGCATGGACCAATTTAATGGACTTTTCTCCAGGACTGGAAGATTCCAAAATTTTCTCAGAGACTCCGAAACGCCATGAAATAACTACCTAGATTTGGTAGGTTGAAAATAGAGTGTAATCTATGATACCAAATTTCAACTTTTTTCGTTGATAAGGTCAAAAGTTCATATTTGTGTAAACAGTCAACGAGGTTATTTTAAAATTTAAAAAAATTCGCCAAAATTCGAGAAATGAACTTCAACACTTGAAATTTGGCATTCGGGGTTCTTTTAAATATACTTTTTTTTTAGCCCAAAATTTTATTTAGATTTGAGATACCTTTTCGTTGTAAGTACCTACACTTTATTATGTATTGTTGGTAATACGTAGATTTCATGAACTTTCTCATACAGATATCGATAACGAATTCAAAACGTATTTAAAGCAATTTATTCCCATGTTGCTTTCTGTGGAAAACCTTATTCAAAAGGAAATCGGCGGTCAAAAAATCAAAGTAAATGAATTGATGGTTTATCTCAAGCAGTACATTGAGCTATTTAACGGAGACAACTTGCCCGAACCAACATCTATGCTTAAAGTAAGCCCACTGTCAAATTTACTTTACCACGGTGGTGTGCATACTGTTGAGAATTTTTTACCTAATATTTGGATTAATTACTTATTACTAGGCTACAGCCGAAGCAAATCTTCTATCAACAGTGGCACTAGCCAAAGAAAATTTCAACCGCGCCATGTTAAAAACCGTGCAAGACAGTAAGCCTTACCTTACCTCTCAAGAATTGGAAGAAGAATATACAAAAATCAAGACCGAAGCGCTTCAACAATTTGATGAAAAACCCAAAATTGGAGGCGACGAGCTAATAGGGTGTCACAGAACTACGTTAATAGAGGTGAGAATCATTAAATAGCTAAATATGAACTTCTACGCTTACCCAAGTATAATCCAATTCCTTCCTTTTAGCGTTCCTATTCCTAGTTTGTTTGAAAAGATATTCGGTCGAAAAAAATATTTCCCTTTACTTAGTTCATTTTAATTGTTTAAACAGGGAATCGAAAGTGATTATAATTACTTCAAGACTAATAATAGAGAAAAAGCGGAGGCTAGTAATCAACTAGGCCTTGCAGCAGGGAAAGAGTCCTATTCTCGGAATATGGCTTCAGCTTGTGAAAGTGTTGAGCCATATTTGAGCATGGATCAATTTAAACAAGCGCACGAAAAATACGCGCAAGTGGCTTTGACACAATTTAGAGATAATTGCAAGATAGGGGATGAATTGTCCGATACATATCAAAAAAAATTAGAGCAGGTGAGTTTACTTTTTTATAATATTCATTTAGGTGCCAATCTTGGTAAGTTTATTCTCTACAATATGAAATACAAAATATATACTTACCTTAAAAATAATAACCGGTAAGTACCTACATACAATGGCACTTTTAATTATTACTACATATACCAAAAAAATACTAAATAGGTACCTACTACCTACCTAAGTTATTATTGGTTTTGGCGGAGACCTTGAAAAACTGTAAATTTTTTCAAGATCTTAGTGCATTCATAGGTCACGTACTTTTGATCACCTATGACTAAATCTACACGAAAGAGGCTTCAGGCACGAAATTAAAAATGCCCTGCGAACGACTGAATCGTTTTTTTTTTCAACTGTATGATTCAATTTCAAGTGGTTCACTCTTGTTTTTTTCCAAGTTCGAAATTTTTTATTTTTTTTTTCAGAGTTCGAATTTTTTCTCGATTATTTTTTTCCAACGTTTCAATTTTTTCTCCATCATTCATTGAATTTTTTTCCAAGTTCGAAAATTTTTTCAGAGTTCAAATTTTTTCTCGACTACTTTTTTTCAGAATTAAAATTTTTTCAGAGTTCGAATATTTTTCCCAAGGTCAAGTTTTTTTTCGATTAATTTTTCAAAATTAAAAATTTCCTTCCAGATAGGAGATATCGAGATACTTTAAACAAAAAAGTAAAATACCTATCAAAACCTGGACCTGTATTACAAATTTTTGATAATGTTAACGAATTTTTGAGTAAATTTTGAAAAAATTAATGAAAGAACAAGAACAACAAACATTATTTGTAATTTATTTTCACATTATCGAGAAATAATTCGAACTCTGAAAAAAATTTTAATTTTGAATGAATTTTTTCTCGACTATTTTTTTCAGAATTGAATTTTTTTTCGATTATTTTTTTCTAAATTAAAATATTCTAGAAAAAATTCGAACTCTGAAAAAAATTAAAAAATTCGAACTTGAAAAAAAGCAAGTGGACCACTTGAATCATACAGTTAAAAAAACTATTAAGTCGTTCGCAGGGTATTTTTTTAATTTCGCGCCTGAAGCCTCTTACGTGTAGATTTAGTCATAGGTCTTGCAATCATGGGGTAGTGCCCAAATACCTACCTATGAACATCATATATGCCATCAGCAGTTTCTAACTAATCAATAAGCTGGCAGATACAATTTTTTTCTACGTTTTAAATTATTCTGTTTATTTTCAGGATATAATAATCGAGCATGATCGATTCTTCACGTTTAACAAGAACAAAGCCGAAGTTAATAATGAAGCTGCATTGGTCGCCTCGAAGGAAATTTATCACAAAAATATGTTCGAAATCATTCAAAATTCACAGGAAGCGTTGATCAGCACAGAAAAATTGGAGCAGATACACTTGAAATGTAAAACAGAAGCCATCGAACATTTCAATCGCAAATGTATTCCAAATGGAGATGAATTTTCAGATGCATATAAAATTAAATTAGAAAAAGTGAGTGCTTTTCTCAATGTGTTGTAATATATGTATGTTTGCTGTTCGGGGTGGGGGTGGAAATAAGGGCAGCTGGAATGATATGAGCAGACCACTGAATAACTGATTAAAAATTACATCCCCTACATCTATATTTATCCTTTTTCACGAAACCTTAAAAATTGCATGAATATGTCAAAAAAAATTTGAAAAATTATTGATGCTTAAAAATGATTTATTTTCAACATAGGTTGTCGGAAAATTATTTTTCGGTAAAGACATTTCTACGTAGAGGTACCTACTTATTAAAAGAACCTCTTTTTTTTTTCAAATATCAAACAATTTTTGAAAATTTTTGAAAATTTATTGGAGCAGGTAGGTATACCATGTAGAAACAGAGGGAAATGAAATTTTCATCACGTCGCTTTTAAAATAATTAGGTATCTACTTAGACTTACCACTTTTTTAAATATGAAAAAAGTCTTCACGAATGATATAAATTTTATCCATTAGGAAAACTTCATTGCCAACTTTTCACCCTTTTGATCATACGGTCAAATTTTAGGATTTGTTGTTCTGGAATCGTATCAGTATTTATGTAGGTAGGTATGTAGAATCAGAGAAGTGAAATTTTCATCACGTCGTCGTTTTAAGATATGATTCAACATTCTCTCCAGAGAATTCACGTCTTTATCTAAAAATTCTACTGGCATCAATTTTTCAGTCCTTCCCCCTCCTATTTTTCAGGAGTCCTTAGATATATCACTTTGAAAAAAATCTCAAAAATGACACCAATCAATTTTACTCATAACTTTATCGACAACTTCTCACCCCTTTTTCCAATTAAAAAATAGATAAATATTCATGTAATTTATCACGTATCTATTTTTCTAAATCTTGAAAAAAAATTCCTGTACCTTTGATAATGAAGGGAAAACGTCATCGATGATTTTTATGGAATTGTCATAATCATGTCACTTAACTTACAGAATATCGATGACGATTTTGAACATTTTAAATCGTTTAATGAAAATAAAAAGGAAACGTACTATTTGAGCAACGCCGCTTCGGCAAAAGAGACTTATTACCGAAATATGAGTGCTACTTGCTCAGCTGCTGATCCCTATTTGACGAAAGGTGAAATGGAAGCAGAACACATACGATGGCAAGCAGAAGCAATACAAAATATCACTGCAAATGGAGAATTCCCCGAATCATATGAGATCAAGTTGAAAGATGTAAGGCCTTAAGTAGATTGAGCATGAAACCATTAGTAACAAATCTGAAATCATTTCAGATGAAAATCAGTCTTAATTGCAATTTTTTGTTTCGTTTTTTCATCTAGTCAATCAATATGGATTATAATAGATTCAAAACTCAAAATGAAAGTAAAGCAGAAGCGCATAATCAGCTAGCTTTTTCATCAGCTAAAGAGACGTATCATCGACAAATGACGAGTATTCTCAATAGTTCTCCGAATCCATTCGGAGCCGATGAATTCAATCAAAATCATCAAAACTGCAAAACCGCTGCCTTGGATCATTTCACTAAACAATGTAAAAAATTTCCAGATGGATTTTCCAATACGTACCTGCATAGACTCGATACGGTAAATTTAGTTACATTTATTAAGTACCTATTTGTATGAATTTCAGTTTTATTTTCCGTTCTGATTCGGCGCTTGTTCACAGGAAATCGAAACGGACCGTAATTTTTTTCACTGTCAAAATGAATGTAAACCAAAACAAGCCGTTCAAGTGGTTCATGTTCATCATAAGCGTTCCAGATGTCAGATTTCATAATTGACCAAAAATTATAAACGAGAAAATCCGGGATTTTGGAGATCGTTGAATTCATTTTTGAAATCATTTTGACCCCAGAGTTCATCAAGGGATGGGGGACGGGCTTGAAAATCAAAAGGGGTCGGGCAATAACATCAAAATTTGAGACCTCCAGCTTTCATATGAATAGTTTTTCATTAGAAAAATAATTTGTTCGAAGTTCAAAATGTGACAGATGACCCAGGCTCCCTTATTAGAGTTCGATATCAAGCTTTTTATGTGAACGCATTATTTTGTATTTTTACCGAATAACTACCTATACCTACTCGTTTATGTTTTCATATTTTCTATGCGTATAGGTATCCATCAATTCATGTTTATTCTATTTCAAGTTGTCCCTACCTAAGTATAATCACTTTATGCTACATGAAATATCTAGGTACCTAATGTAATTTTATTATCATCCAATTAATATTTTTTACTGTTCCAGTTGATGTCTAGGTATTGAAAAATACGTAGGTAATCGTATTAAATTTTTTTTATTAATTTATTCAACTTATTTCTTACCAACTTCTATATTCCCTCATGCGGGAAAAATTTCAAATGGGATGGAGAATCATTTTTCAGTAATCTGTTCAAATGGAAACCCATATAGAAAAAAACTAATGGTGATTAATGGTGGCGAAAAAACCATTAGTTTTTTTCTATACGGGAACTAGAAAAGAGAAAGGCGAATTCATGTTAGGATCGAGTTTCAAGACATTATGACAAATCTATGGAATCAGTAGTAAAAGATCTTTTCGAGGAGGAAATTTCAATATTTCAAACATTCGATTAGCTTGTTTTTTCAAATGGGAACCTATTATTTTACAATAAATTTTTAGCAATTTAGTTGTTTCGATGAAAATATAAAGGTATAACTCTAATGCAGGTACTTCAAACTCAGTTAAAATTAATGAGCTAACTGGTCGAGTAAAATAAAACCGACAGCAATTAATTACTTGGCGAAACAATGAAGCTTCATTTTTTTAAAAATTCCCTCCATTTTGCGTTGAATTTTCATCTCACGAATCAGTGTTACCTTTTGTTGCGCCAAATGGTAACGGCCACAACGTAGGCGCATAACGTTGTAAACATAGATAAACGATAAAGACGCGCCAAAAACACAAAAAAAAATGTAAACAAACTGAAAAATAATTTTGACTTTTGATTTTATCAATTTTTTCGACTGAACAGAGCAATAAATCAACAATAAATGCATTTCGCGGTAAAATATTATCCAATCACTATTTTTTAATCTAATTAATCATGATTTTTTTTTTCGAAATCTAGACCGACAGACTACCGCCGAAGTTGTGCATAGACTGTGCGAAATTTCTTACTTCTTGAAATGTTTTCTAAGCCTCTTGTATTGAAGTTCGTGAAGCATTCTTATCCGTAATCGTTAATAAAAACACACCGAAGGTAAATTCCTTTATTAAAATTATCGCCTAATATTTTTCTTCTCGTTTTAAAATTTAAATCAATGTGTCCATTACCGACAAAACAACATTAGGAAATTGGCTGAAAGTAACCTAGAGTAAATTTAGTTTTGATAGGTTATTTGCGAATTTTTATTATTCAAAAATATACTTACTGTTAGATAGGTAGTTCCTACTAATCGAACTACCCTTACCACTTACCATTTGGTGCTACCCTCTATTTTAGTTACGTTTATCTGTACTAAAAAGTAACCCTTAGATTTTACCGTTATGTTAGAAAAAGGCATGACATTATACATAGAATTTCATCATTAAATAGTGAACCACCACGAAGTGTAAATTCATTATAAATATGTAACACTTACCCATACATGCATAATTGTATTAAATTATACATCGTGTCACCATCAGAAAATTTAATACAAAAATTTTCCACCACAGTACTAATGCAGTCGAAGCCAAGAAACCGGCAGTGAAATCTTCATCGGATTTTATCAACGAGAAAATGAACTCGCAATTGCTGAAAACGACCGAGCCAAATGAAGTAAGTAGCGTTTCATTTTGAAAAATAAAATTTCACTGATTCAATCGATAATTAATTACTGGTGCAATCAGTGAATTTTTTTTATTGATTCTTTACTGATTACTGATTCAAATTAAGAGAGTAATACGTTGGTATAATTTTGTTTCAGGTTATTGTGGTCGGCATTAAGGATGAAACTAATTTTTTTATCGTTCTTCTGGCAGATGCAGAAAATATCGCCTCACGTATCAGGTCAATGGAAGATGATATAGCAAAACTACCTCAACCGAAGATGACGAAAAACGAGTTGGCGTTGGTTTTTCAGGGCAGTATGTGGTAAGATGACGTTTCTGTATTCTAACGTTGATAACGTAAATTTTATTTTTTGCCCATTTTTTTCTAACAATATTTCTTGTTTTGTTTTTCAGGCATCGCGTAAAAATCGTGAAAATTAATCCAGAAAAAACAACCGCCGAGATTTTATATATCGATTCCGGTGGCACGGGTGTAATCAGAATTGATGAATTGAAAAAACTTCCCCATCCGATCGATACCATAGAGCCATTGGTAGGTAGTTAGGTACCTACCTAAATCTGAATCAGTCAAAAAACTGAAAATTAACTGATTAAATAGCGAAAAGTGTGCCACTGTCAATCAATGATAAATTATTACTGATTCAATTAGTGAATTTTCATCTTTGAATAAGTAATATTTTTTCAATTACTGATTCATTTCAGTAGTTAAAAAAAATACTGATTCAAAAATTAAAATTCACTGATTTCTACAGTTGCACACTTTTGGCTTTTTTAATCAGCCAATTTTAAATGATTCAAATTTAGAGAGTAGGTAACTAAATTTCAAAAATAGTTTTTAGAATTATTCTTGTTTTTTTTTTTTTTTTTTGTAGAAATCTGCTCAAGTGCGGTTGTCGAATGGCACCATCAAAGGCTGCTGTGTCGAAAATGGTGCGCAGTTAACTTTAACTGTTCACAGAGACAATGAGGGAGTTCAAATTGTAGATATAATCGAAAAGGACATCATTTGCGATAATACTGAAGACGATTTGAGTTTGAAAGAAACGTTAGCAAAATGGAAATTGGATGAAGCGCTTGCTAGTGAATTGGAGGACTTAAGCAAACGAGGTAAATTTGAACGCGTATATTAGAAACTTTTTGAAACACTTAATTTAATGTTGAAATTGTTTCAGGTTTAGAAAGTTTTAATCAAGTTCGTATTCAGGAAATTGATTCGAGAAATACGTTTGATCAAAACAGCATGACTTCAGTTTCAAAAGGTAAAAAATTCTTCTATTCGACAGTAAGTAATACCTAATTGCAAATAAAATCAATTTAATTTATTTTCCATTTTTGTAAATGTAGAAATAGCCACGCCAAATTCAAGGAAAGAAATGAAAGTTGACAACATGGACGAAATGTACGCCAAAGTGGTAAACTTACGAAAGAAAATCTCGGTTCAGCAGAATATTCTCAAATCAATTAACAAAGAAAAACAAATCAATGATGTCAATTTTTCTAATATGCTTTCTGTAAGTTTATTATTCAATCTTCGATTACAATTTTGGTTCGTACATTAATGAAGTCAAGTTAATTGATTTCTCTATGCTTTTAGTTTTCAGTCCATTCCTTGGGATTGTCGTTCAAGACTATTGAAAATCAACATATGATCAATATGTTGATAGCGTCCAAGTATGCAGAAAAACTTGTTCAGTAAGTGTTGAGTAATTTGCTTACTCATTTGTTGTTTTTTTTTCCTAAAAATACTATTCATGTATTTTATTTGTTCAGAAGTGCGATTGATTTTGATAGTTTTAAAGATCTAAGAACTATTTTACATTGGAAATTAAATAAAGAAAATCCAATTCGAATCAACCGGGGAAAGTTCCAAGAATTAATGGATTTTTTACCATTTCTCAACAAATGTTTGAACTGTACGATAGAGAACTGCATTAATACGGCGGCAACTGTAATGTTAAAATTTAAAACTATATACCTGTTCGAAATAGAAACTAATCGACAGATTTCTCTTCTACTGTTCAATATGGTACTGAAGAAACACAATTTTCCAATTATAACGTTTCCAATGAAATTAGTTGAAAGGTAAAATATTCACCCGGTTAAAGATTTTATAGCCATTGCTAATGTACTTAAGAATGATATAATATTTTTTTTTTTGCAGACTAGAGGAAGTCACTTATAAAGCTGCAAGTTGTCATGATTACAAAGATTATTTGTTATTGGTACTCCAATGTTGCGTTGAATCTTTAGAAAGTTATTCAAATGAGTTTTCTAAGGAAATAAATCAACGAAATGAAAAGTTGTGACAAACGATTCGTCAGAATTTGGTGGCCGTTTTTTGACTCTCGATCTCGATCGATATTTTCTCCTGTCGATGTCGTCTGGAATGTGTTTTTTATCGTAATGTAAAAGTCTAAACTGTGAAGCCCACTTTTTTTTAAATCTATGATGTAGTTTTAAAGAAATTTACGTATCAATTTCAGGTATTCTTTTCTTCTAACTTAATTCAACCACTACCGACGGTGTGGTGTGGGTGTTCCCACCACGCTCGAGCGATTTTTTTTTTAGTAAAATAGCTTGCTAGCCTTATCAAAATGTGATTTATTGTTCAATTAATTGATGTTGTGAATTGTCATGTACCTAAATATTTGTTCTCAAAATTTTTTTAATCTTTTCATTTCTTTATGTATGTATATTGTACTTGGCCATCGTGTACCTTTACGATTACTTTTTTAAATATTATTGTGCCTATAGAAACGTGAAAATTTATTGGGTAATTATGTATCTTATAAAAGATCATTTCAGATGAAAAACAGTCCTTATATTGCAATTTTTTGTTTCGTTTTTTCATCTATTCGATTAGTTTATCTTTCAAACTGGACCTATTATTATTTTTAATTTTTAGCAATCTAGTTGTTTCGATGGAAATTCAAATGTGAGTTCTTCTATGAATAAACGTAACTGAAATGCAGGTACTTCAAACTCAGTAAAAATTAATGAGTTAACTGGTCGAGTAAAATAAAGCCGACAACAATTAATTAATTAGCGTCTAGCGAAACAACGAAGCTTCATTTCTTTTAAAATTCCCTCCATTTTGTGTTAAATTTTCATCTCACGAATCAGTGTTACCATTCGATATAACATCAAATGAGTCTCTGATACTCGAACCAATCAGAATCCAGGATACAAATTTACATTAATCTGAAAGATTGAAACTACTTATGTAAACAAACACAAGTTTATCACTTTTTGTTTTTTTTCGTATCGAAATATTTGACAATACACATACACAAGTGTTTTTGAGTTTTCGGCGTAATCTTGGAATAATAACATTTTTACATCACGTATAAATGTAGTTAACGAAATGACGGATATTTTAGAAACCGGCGTTAGATTGGACGATTTCGTCGAATATTTCATCTATTCAACCAACAACGATGAGTCCACGATAAACAGATTGCAAGATATACGTAGAATCATCCTCTCATCTTATGCACCTTTCATTGAAAACTATATTTTTGGTATTCAAGTTGAGCAAAGTCATCGATCCTACAGGTATTAATCATTATTTCGTGTTTCTGTTCTGCTCAGTTTGGTCATTATAATCCTCGAACGTTTTCAGAGACTACTCCAAGTCACCTACACGGTATCGTTCATTACGGAGAAAACATCGAAGATGAATGGTTCATCGTATATCTACTCGTTAAAATAAGTTCGCAGCTTGACGACGTGATCATTAAGTAAGCGTTGAAATATTCATCTCCACATATTGAAATCGTTATAAAAAACGTCGTTCTCTATTTCAGAGTAATCGATTCCGATGGCGAGTTTTTGCTAATTGAAGCTGCTGATCATCTACCAAAATGTATAAAACCCGAAAATAGTTCCGATCAAGTACTTTCACAATGCACATGTATAAATCCTCTCTTGTTTTGAGATGAATACTCTAATAATTGCATGTTTTTTTAGGTGTACATCCACAAAGGTTCCATTAGAATATCTCCTTCATTACTCAACAACACCAAAAGATCATCGTCCCTGAAAACTACCATAGACGAAGTAACCAAATCTAAAACTCTATCTTCCATCGAGAATTCAGTCTCTCGTTGTATTTCGGACAGAATTCAAAAGTATAAATTCGTTTCATTTCTTTTTCTCATCTCTTCGAACCTATTGCATAATTGCAAATCATTTGTACAGGTATGATGACGGCCTGAGTGAATTATTACACCACTCAAGAGCTTACCTACCGGCTAAAATAGCAGCATTATTGGACGCGAAACCTGGTCTAATTGCTCCTGCTGTGACTGCTTTCTGTCAACGCGATTTAATCGATACTAGAATATGTAAAAAAAAAATGGAAACATGGAAACTTTTCCTCCGGACGAAATGGTCCTCAGAATGGTCACATTTACAAAATTCCTCTACGCCATGATTTCTCGTCATAAAATATATCCAGAGAAGAAATCAGCCTGGAAATTACCTCCATCTTCGAGTCCTAATTTCTAAAAGTATCATTTAGGTTATAAAATGGTAAGTAGTTTCTAAATTTAGCCTTTTCTTCTCTCGTCATTCTTTTGTAATTCATTTAAATGCGTTTTAGACTTGCGGCTTCGAGATTTTAGCATCGAAATGCAGTGACAAATCGAAAACCGATCTAAAGTTGGGTAAAAAGTGGAATCACTATCTCCAGGTTCTCAATAAAAAAGGTTATTCTAAGGTACGGTACGGTTCAAGTATTTTAAACATCCTGTCGTGTTTGTTTCTACTTCAATTAAATTTTTTTTAGGATCTTATCGAAGGTTCTAAAGAATACGTAGAATTGAAGAAGAAAGCCCGAATATATTTCCTTGAAAATGTGGGTACCGAAGAAGTCGATGAAAATAACGTCGTTATGAATTTTCTACAGACCATAACTTACGACGTCGATGCCATGAAACGAGAAGAATCTAAGCTACGTCCTTCCGATGGTAAAATCACCTTGAATTTCCCCGTTGTGTTAGTTACAACTCCTAAACTGTCAATTTTTCCAATTTTCTAGATGAAAAATGGATGGAAATCAGCGAAGAAGATTTTAATAAGCTTTTAGAAGAGAGGTTCGGAATCAAAGGAGTGAACGTAACCGATTCACCGGAAACACTTTCGAATACCATAAACAAATTTTTTCACTGCGCTTCGGACCTCGAAGGAGTTGAATTTAAAAATGAAAATCTCAAGTGAGAAACAGTTCATTCTCAGTCTGACTCCTTGAAAGTCTCATTTTTAAAAAATTATTCATTTTACAGTGCTATGGATGTCGATGAAACGAAGAATACCGTCAATGGAAGTTTAACCGCCAGGTAAATAGCTCCGGTTTAAATACCGTTAAAAAATTTATTCATTGGAATCTTTATCGAAAATATGTTATCAATGTTGATAAACGATTATTAATTAGTATCGTTGAACTTCGTGTTTCACACCGTCGTATAGATAAAGTATTCAATTTGTTTACATCTTGTTTATCGTTATTTTCCATCTTTAATTAGATTATTACAGATCATTTCACCAAGCCTCCATGTAAACCAAAATTTGACCATTCTAATATCTATATTTTTTCGTTTTTAGTTCCGGCTTCAACCTCAGTACCAATCACAGGCTCCCATACGTCTCCAGTTTCAACATCTGCCAGCGATACATTAACGACTAGTATGGCTCCTCCATCGCAACCACCTCCGATGGTCAACTCGACTCCGACAATTTCTCCTTCGCGTCCTCCATCGTTCGATCTTACCCCTGTTTTTGAATCCGCAGTTAATAGCAAAATGTCTCAGCCTAATAGCGAATCTCCAACTTCAACTAGTTCGACTCCAATACCTCCTCCGTCTCCTAAACTTCCTCCAAAACCATTGACTCCGAGACAACAGCAATAGAACAAGTTGGCTGATTTTTTGAAGGCGAATTTGGAAAATCTTGATAGTATTTAGAGTGCTAATAATAAGGTTGGTATGGTTTAAGATCGGAAACCTTATATCTTCATAGATTTTAGAACGAATTATTCGTTTTTAATTGTTTTAGGATACTGCCAATGATGGATCTTGGTCCGATGATGGTAAAAGGCAAGACGGTAAGTTGTATTTTGGCTCTTTTTGTTGCCAGCTTAGACGAAAAGTTTTTTAATAAGAAATGTTATTCTTACAGCTGGCCAAGAAAAAATAATCAGAGCGTTTTCTGAAATTATGAAAAATATGAGTCGAATGAAATCTTGCGTTCGTCCTGCCATGTGTAAGCCGTACGGTAAACAGTCCGAAGCTTTGCAAAAGAGTTAGTACATTTTCTGAACGATTAATTATTACAATTTTAAACGATAATATTCTTATGCGATTTATTTTGTAGCTGCCATAGACACAATTCAGTTGGTGAGGTCGTTTTTGCCTCCTCCTCATTCTGGAAATAAACTGTACTCTTCTCTAGTCAATTGTTTCAGCTTCAATAGCTCACTTTTCATCGTCTCATATTCCAAATTTTTATAAATTAACGCTTGCAGTTTTCCCTCATTTTTTCATCTCCTAAGATTTCGAATCCCGAAAAAAATTAATATTTTTTCCTCCTTCTATATTGTACTTTTTTTTTTTGTAGGTAAACTAACATTTAACATTGTGCCATTATTTTAAAAAAATAAACTTTTTGTAAAACGCGTCGTTTAATTTTATACTTGTAGGAGTGTTTGCATACAAATCAGCCTTACCGTTGGACGAGCTCTGGTCATGGATGGAAAAATGCTGAGTGAGAGAAGAATCCATCCACTACGTACAATATTACGCCACTTTTCTATCAAATTTAATTTAGATACCGACCTAGATACATTGTAATAATCTGTTCAAAATCTTTTCAAGTATGCAATCTTCATTTTTTTTTTAAAAAAATATTTTCCAATCTTGAATTTTTTAAGAATTTTTCAGAGTCAAAAAATCTGAACCATGAAAAATTTTTGGGGGTGAAAACATTTTTGAGAAAAATCAAGTATAGAAAATTCTCGAGTAGGTAAGTACATCCGAATCAGAAATTTGAACATAGAAAAAATTGGGATAAAATTTTTACAAAATCTAATTTGAGTTGATGTGAAGTGTCGAAATTTTCCTATTTTCTAGCATTGAAGAATTTTTCTCAAAAATTCAAATTTTTGCAACTTGAATGATATTGTCTCCTTCCTAAAAAAAATTTATTAATGAGAATTGATACGTCATGCCATGCCATTTTAATTTATTAACATAGTTTTTTCCTCAAAATTGGATGACTAAGAGAGCTCTAAAGGATCAAAACCAATAAAATGAGGAAATATTCGAACTCTGCCCTTTAATATTTAACAAACGACAGACCATACGTTATTTTTTATTTTTTATATTTCCTTTCTCCTGATATAATTTTGAATTTGAGGTCAAAAATCACCCTAGAAATTCAATCAAGAATTTCAAAACTCCTTCTCGAACCATTCTAAAGTAAGTAGGTAAATATACACTCAAGATGGGTTTTTCAAAAAAACCAAAGTTTCAAAACTACCTATTCATTATAACTGAAGTACGATTACGTATAGGTTTATGGCATTAATAAAAAGTACATTAACCGTGGCATAGGATATTATTATAAATTAATATACATTGAGTAACGAACGACGACACGAAAAAAAATTCGTATAAAATACATACGAATACAATTTACTTCTGTACTATTCACATTATAACTATACGTACTACGTACGTAGAATGTTTTTAAACAAATTAAACCCAATAAATTCCCGGTGACCGGGTAAATAAAATACTCGGACGGCGGTATAAATATTTACTTACTAGAAAATACATCTACAGTGACAATAAATTCGACCAGTAATGAGTCGCCAAGGCGAATGGCGAGTTTTTATTGTCAAATCGTACGACTTCCATGGTACTGGGTTGGTGGAAGAGGAGTAGCTATAATGCCGAAATGTACTTACATTTATAAATCTTTACTTGTACGTACATTTTATACATATTTGTATCGGTATAAAAACGTATAAGTTGAATGCTACGTACGCTATGATATGGAAAAACATTGTTTTTTTTTTTTTTTTTTAATGTGAAAGCTGAAAGCATCTTTCTTAATAAGATTTAGTTGTCCAAGTGCAAAAGATATCAATATGAGATCATGGGATATCCCCCAAAAAATCTCAGGAACCACCCATAAGATAAAAAAGAATATATTTTTGAAATGGAGTAAAAGAGAAAAAAATGACAATTTCAAAACTTCAGGAAATTAAAAAATTTATTCTTTTTCTTCCAGGTCTCCAAAATTCAATTTTTTCGTTAAAAGCGAATGGTGGTCGAGTGCAGGTCATCGAAAAGCTGGAGTTGATGATTTACGGCGAACTGGTTAGGCAATTTTATTAACACTAAGAATTCGTCGCGTTGCGTTGCAGCGCGCAGCGTTGAACGATACTTGCAGATGTATCGAGTGAGAAATCAAAATCCATGTTTTTTGTCCCTCTCAATCTATTTTTGGGATTATTTTGACATCAAACTCAAAACCAAATTTTCGGGGTACGGGTAAAACGAAAATTGAAAACTTTTCAATTTCATCGAGCGAAGTACTGAATTTTTTTTCTCACTGTGAATTCATTCAATAGGGTTATTTCGACAACATATTTAAAAGTCAACAAAGGTGAAGAAAAACCAAAAATTAAATTTTTTCACAAATATGTATTCGTAGTATTAAATCTTTGGACTGACTTTTTTTTAGACCAATTTTACACTGGGGCTATTCCATACTAATTCAGACTAAAAATGAAGTCGGATCTCAGACGATCGACTGTCTGATTTTGCTTAATTTTTTTTTTTACGAGATCCTCTTGATCGTCTATTCATAAATCCACCATCATTTTTCCTTTCTAACCTTGTAGAAAGTTGAGGGATGAGCCTCACAATTTTTATGTAGGTAATTGCAATTTATAGCCAAATTACTGATCTTTAAAGATTCATATTTCGAGATGGGCTGTACTTGGAGGAGACAGAAAATTGATGAAAGATTAAAAATCGATAGGTAATCAAATTTTAAAAAGCCCAAGTTGAACTTTGGCGAGTGTAAACTCAACCTTCATGATGAGTACAAAAGATAAAAACTATTAGGTACCTATTTAAAAATTGCTTATTTTTCGGATTTAACCCTTCAGTGCCCCTCCTAGCCACCAAATTTTAGAGAAAAATATATTAATATTTTAAAATGAGGTGTGGCATATCGATTCTCACCAAATTGAGAACATAAAATTCGAATTATAGACATTTTTAGGGGAGAGAGTCAGTTAAAGCACTGGAAAGGAGGTTGAATCAATTTTATCTATTTCATAAATGAAGACTAAAAAAAAAATGACGAAGAAAGAAAGAGGTCAATTGATGTTATTTTTGTCGAATATTCGATCCAAATATCTGAATTGAAAGAGGAAGGTTTGTTCAGGGAATGAATAAACACATTTTTTGTCGAGTCAAAAATTTTGCATCATTAATGACTTTTTTTGAACAAAAAAAATCGAAGAACTTTATGTACATTTTAAGGCAAAAAAATTGAAAAATCATGTTCCGAGTTGGGAAAATAGGAAACATTTTATTCGAGATAGAACTTTTCATTTTTTAGTCTCCCTCCCGATCACATTAGTTCCTCATTTCCATAAATTTTTTGGGCCAATTTGGATGAAAATTGGAGAAGTGAGAGAAGCGTTTCAAAAAAGTCTCTTGAATTTTACCTCGCGAGTTTTTTTAAAAACTATTATACAAAAACTTACAAAAATTCACCATCCTCAAATTTCACAGAAATTTCTAAATTTGACACTCAGAGGCCTTTGAGAATCATATTTGAAAATAATTCGAAATTTCAATTCGATATCTCAAAAAAAATTACAAACAATATGCCATAAACCATCTCTGATTTTTTGGGGGAAATTTTTCCGCATTTCTTTTTTTTAGATCCTCAAACAGAATTGAAAAAATGACAAATTTTCAATTTTTGAAACAAAAATGACTCATCGATAAAAAATTATAAATATTTCATGACAGTGATGCCAATTGTATGTCAATTTAAACAATTTATTTCCAATCCAAATTCTCGGGCCAGTTTTCAAAAATAATTTCAATAATCAAAAATAATTTCAATAATCAAAAAATTTTTTGAATTATTTTTTAGGTTACAGGCAATAAATGAACACTTGAAGAACTTGAATTTCATAAATACTTCGCGTTGCTTGGAATGCAGTTGAAAACATTATCGTGGAAATTTATTTGACAATTTGAAAAAATTGTCCAGGATGATTTTAAAAAATGGTTTGATTTTGAGCTATTGTAATTTTGTGAGTCCAAACTGACCACAATCAGGTATTCATCAAGGGGCACGACCGAAAAATTTTAGAAAAAATGTTCAAAAAGGTATAATTTTTAAATTTTTGCATTGTACAAAGCGAGAAAAATTCAAAAAATTTGGAAAAAATTCGCGACTGTTGATTAATTGCGGGTCAATTTTGCAACTTTATCGCAATTTCAACAACCAAAATTTAAATTCGTGACTTTTTCGCGATTTTTCCCATTTTTAGACACAACAATACTAAAATATTGATTTTGAACACTGAAAAATTCATCTGTTGGATCTTTTTTTTTTCAAAAATTTTCGCTCTCGCTTCGCTAAGGCTCAATCTATACTTATTTCCTAAAATCATTCGATATGAACCATTCCTTTCATCGATTCTTCATATTAAAATAAAAATTCAAGTTGAAATAACTAAAGGATTGGAAAATTATTCGAGGCTCAAAAATCAACATTTTTAATTTGAGTTTCTTTTTTTACCTTGGGCTCAAATCCCCTCCCCCCCAAACAACATCCCATCTCCACCTATGAACTTTCCCTCATCATACTTTTCCTGATCTCAACAAATTTCATCCTGATTACCCCGCAATTCGTCAAATTGAATTTTAAAAAAATAATTATCCATACAGGTATCCTTTAGATCCAACCCCATCCCCTTTGAAGGTCATCTTTCAAGGAAAAAGGGGTCCATTCTTCCTCCACAAAGGTGGACCTGGAAACTCCAACATTATACATAGACTCTTGGGCTTATTTCACGCTTCCCCAGACACATCCCATACCGGCGTAAAAATCGCACAGCATTCCAGACCATCGTACACACAAGATGAAAAAATAAACAACTTTACGAGGGTTCGACGTGTATTTCTTTTCAAGTTCAGGGTATGATGGTTATTTTTTTCTTTCTCTACGCTGTCTATCGTATACGCTGTACCTATAGTATAAACTCATAGCATGGCATAGTCTCCATATACAACAGCCACAGTACCTACATATAAACGACATTGTGCTTGTGTGTCCTTTTATGTAGTACATGATAAGAGACGATCGTTTTCCCTTGCCATATACGTGTTACGAGCACCGAGACTTGGTCGTAAAAACAAAAACCCCTCGTCTGCTCGGTTTACTGACCACTGATAACTTTCGAGGTAATTATTCGGCCAATGTCTTGTTTTCAAAGGTCACTTTTTAGAATTTTTTTTTCCTCCCAACCTGTTGTGAATTCCACCTTTTTTACCATCTGATTAGGCGAATCGGCCTACGAAATGAAATTCACCATTTTTCATAATTTCAAAATCAAATCAATCGAATTTCGAGACTCCGTCGAATCAGGCGACCACCACAAGACCGAAAAAGTAGATGAAAAAATTCGGTAAGTAGCGAGCGAAAAAAATCCCCGAACCGTTAGTTTTTTTCATTTTATTTTTTTAGTTTATTTTTAAGCCACCCTATACCAGGTACATTGAGCATTCATCAACGCGAAGTGCGAGAGCGAGGGAGCATTGAGGACCTAACCCGGCCGTAACTATGGTAACGTGTCCTCCTTAATATTCTCCTACGTTTTTTTTACTGACTTACGAAGGGTTAGGAAGGATTGAGGACACCCCGGGCAATTTAATAAGATTTACCCTCGCCCGACTCGTCCGCTCTATACTGTATTCAGTTCCAATCTAAAAAATGAAAAAGGTGATAAACGAAGCATACACGCATTGCTCGATTCCGAATAATGTAGCTTTTCCAAATCGTCGTTGTTTTATCTTAACGAGAGCTGATTTTTTTTTTCCTTTGCGCGACGCGGGCGCGCCGTCGCTCGTCGCCGACTCCCAATCCGAATCTCGCTATCTTTCTCGCTTATAGGTATCCGAATATGTCGCCTGTGTTTCTCCTTTCTTTCGCGCGTAATGAGGGTGAGCTTCTCTCATTTGTACGAGCACGTTTCTTTTTTTATTTTTTTTTTTTCAACTTTTTTCCCACTACCTCTGTCGCTGCTTATGCGACGACGACAAGGTCTTTTATCTTTGTCTAACTCTTCTTTTACCTAAATCTTGGTAAAATATAACCCGATCTGCGTCCCACCTTATCGTCGCTACTTTGCTACTTATACATGTAAAATATCGTACTAAATCTCGCCTCGCATCTCTTATATGTTCGTCAGCGTACCGTACGTGTGCGCTGATTACGAGTTACCGCGTCCTCCTTTATTTGTGCATCGTCGAGTTTTTTTCGATAGAATCTTCATATGACTGAAAAACCGAAGTCGATTGGTTTGATTTTGAACACCTCGACTGTCTGAAGTCTATGAATAGCGCCAGTGGCGTGTCGATAAGTTGAGAAAATCAGGAAAAGTTTGGTATTGTTGGGATCCCCAACATTTTCCCAAATTGTCCTAAATATTCCTAAATTTGGATTTTAAAATGTTGAAAAAATTGGGAAAAATTAAAAATATCTCACAAAAATTTTCGTCCTCGTTTCGCTCGGGCTCAGCGTAGCTCACATACCTTAATTTATTTTTAAAATGGTGTTATGAATCTTCTTTCGTTCTAACCCAGATAATTGAAAATTTTAAATACATAATGAAATAAAATTCTCCAACTCATTCATCAAAGGAGTTCGTGACGATCTTGAATGGAATTTTCATAAGTTATTCATTTTTTTGAAAGGAGAGGAGCTGATCAAGGAACGTCAGGTTTTTTAAAAATTAGAGCAAAGAAGCACGAATTTCAATGAAGAAATTATAGCATTTGAATAGTGTTTTCTTCAAAAAATTTTCGTCCTCGCTCTACTCAGACATCATAAATTTGCGCAAATTTTCAAAATGATGTCTTTCCATGCCAGATAATTAAAATATTTTGATATGGAAAAAAGTTCCATTCTTCATTATTCAGGGACTTGGTAGCATTCTCGAGTAAAATTTTCAAAAATTGTTCAATTTTTTTAGGAGTGGTGGTCATTAAGGAATTCGTTTTTTTAGAAATAAAGTAACGCAAAAAGCCCGGATCTCTGTTTCTTAATTTTAACACGGCTGGCCGGAAAATTTTCATTTTTTAAAAATAAACGAGTCAATAAAATTTTTCCTTTTTTTTTTTTTAATAATATCGGTTGGTAATTTTTTTTTATTTTGAACCCGAGATTTTCGACCAAGTTTCGTCCCCTAAGTGTGATTTCAGCTCAGTTGTTTCTTCAAAAATTTTTCAGCACAAACTGTTTTTAAATGTTTTTCGACTGATTTTTTTTTTCAAAATTTCCTTAACCTCGAAAAAAAATATTTCTATTACAAAAATGTGAAAATAAGTTTTCATCAATCACTTTCCAATCTTTTTGATTGAAAAATCAGTGAAAAATGAATAGGTAATTTAATTTGAACCCTTCCCCTATTTTTTCTCAAATTCTCAGCTCCTTCTTTAATTAATTTCTGGCTGCGTCAATATTTTCAACTCATTTTTAATTTTTATTCTCAAATCTTTTTGTCTTGCAATGAATAAAAAATCATTTTTTCGATACTAGGGAGTAAAACGCTACTTACTCCCTCTCGCGAATCGCTCGAGTGCTTAAATTCGCGTTTTTTCCCTCTAACGAAAAATATCGTATGCTATTATGCATTAAACATTTTTTAGGAAAATAATTTTTAAAAAATTCAAATTTTAGATTTTTTCAATCCAACCTAAACTTTACTGAGTTTGAAATTGGAAAAATTATGAAAAGTTGGAAAAACTAAAGATATATTTTTTAAATACTTCACGTCAAATCTAAATTTTCCTATGAACTATTTTTATGAGCTCTTTTCCAACTCAGAGTGGAAAAATTCAAAAATTTTCTGAAGGCCCCGAAAATTCTCGAAATCGGTCCCATTTGATTCAATAGATTAAGGCTCCCTTTTACATTTTTTTCAACTTTTCACCCCATCGGGGAGCTGATAGGAGTTCCAGAGGGGTCGGACGAAAAAAACTGCATACATATTCGAACTCAGCGCTTTCGAATCAGTAGAAATCGATACCTCAAATGATATTTTCACTTCTTACGTGCGTTTTTCAAAATGGGGAGGGGCTGGACGGCCTCAAAGGATCGAATCGCAAAAATAACCACATATTTGAAATCAGCAACCCCAAAAACCTGACAAACGATTGGTCACACGTAATTTTCCATTTTTTTGAATTTTGACCCTATTCGGGGGGTCAATAGGGGGGGCTCAGAGGGGTCGGATGAAAAAACTGAATGCATATTCGAACTCAGCGCTTTTGAATCAGTAGAAATCGACATTTTTCTTGATTTTTTACATTTTTTTGAATTTTGGTCAAAATTGGAGACCCCGGTCGCGGTCCCCCTCAGAGGTCTTGAGATCCCATTTTGAAAATTCGTAGGTTGAAAAGGTCATAAAAAGTACTACTCATAGTAATTTTTTAGATTTTTAAATGGGGGCCTGCGTATGTTGTATTCATCACGAAAGTTAAACTTTCATTTCAAAAGTTCAACTTTGAACTTTTCGAAATGTGATTACCGAAATTCGATTCTTCGAATCTCCTTTCAATTCTCTACAAAGCTGTGTAAACAAATCTGTTCTACACCAAACCCACTTTGAGCTATACGCCTTCAAAGTTCAGCCGTTTCACAAAAAATCCCGATGATACGAAAATTACAAGGGCCACCCCTCCCTCCCTGAGCAGTTAGGATCAAAATAATGGTGATCCCTTCATTAGGCCATCGAGGGGAACTCGTAAAAAAAAAAAATTGAGCAAAATCGGTGGACCTTACGTCAAAAAGTGGATGAGTTGACATGGAATGAGCCTCAAATAATTTCAAGAATTCTATTAGTGACCAAATTAGTCAATTGAAGGCACAATTTTCTGAAATTCGTAACTTTGAGTTCAAATCCATACATTTTTGGTTGAAAATTTTCTTGAAAAAAATTTGAAAACACCCATAGCTCACGCTTCAAAGCAAAAAGCTGAACCCCCTCCTCCAAAAAAGCTTCCAAAAACACAATCTGCACAAAATATCGGATGAGAAATTTTATACAAAACAGCTCCGTAAACCTTCATTTTCAGGCACTCATTATGCAACTTATTCAACATATCCACAGCACTTCTCAACTACAGGGGCTATCTATGCAACATATCTGACTTTTTCACCAATTCATCTCCCCCTCTTTCCAACTCCGCCATCATCTATCACCTGAACCAATCCATATCCACGTCAATTCCACCTCCAACACAGGCCTCATCCATTAATTCGCCAACCATCGTAAGAAAAATTTCAATCGAAACAATACGACCATTTAATACGAACGAAATTTGGTAAGAATTACCTTCTCCTACCTATCGCAAAAAAAGGCCAATTTCATTCTCGAGTATTCTACACTCCGTCCAACCCTCCCTTCCAATACACGTTTCTCCAACAAAAACACAGGCCATTTCGTTCTCTCGCATGATTGAGCGGACATGGCACGCCGGTAAATCAAATTTAGACAAAATTTTCTACTGTTTTCTTTATTTTTATGATTAAACATAACGTGTACGTGCTCCTCTATTCCAACAGTATCGCTAGTATAGCACTTACAATAGGAAATTTTCTATCAACTATCGGCCATCATTTTCGTCCATAGGTAAAAAAAAAATACGAAAGCGCAAAAAAAGAGAAGAAAACACACCGGTGTGTTTTTGTTTCCTCGTCGATTTTCCATCTCTGTTTAGTAATCTTCTATCATCTCTACGACTCTTCTTATACACCAAGTAATCTTCATACACGTTAAAAGTTAGAGAAGCGAGACCCTATACGCTGAGCAGGGCTGTAGGGGGGCACAGGCTGGTAAGAAAATGGTATTTTTTTTCTCTCGGTCGGAGGCGGTGGCGGGCGGCCAATGAAGGGGTGAGGAAATACTCCACTTTTTACTGAAATAAAATCAATATATCAACTAGGAAAAAATTACGAAGGCCGTGTTTGATCCGTTAATAGTTCAGGGGTGTACTGCTTTAAACTCTTTCTTCCACAGGCCTACTCTCCACTCTGCGGTACCATACACGTTCTCTGCGAGCCGCCCTCAACCCTGCTCGCGGTACCCGGCCCGAGGACGGAGAAAAAAACCGGGAATCTGCAAGGGAATATATTCACATACACGTATCCAACACATAAACACAAACAAAATACACAATTATGTTTCCTCATGTACCTGTTACCATGGTTACCAAATATAGCTTTCACTATCTTTATGGAATTTTACATTCCATTACAAGGCTCGCTTCAAACGACTTTAATAGCTAATATTCTTGCGATCAAAAAAAAAAAAAGCAAAAACACACACACACATGACCGTGTTATCGTGTCTTTTTCTCTCTTATATACTTTTATTAAAAGCGAATCATGATGGATTTCGTAATAGGAAAAAATTTCCTTCTCCTAATTTCCTCGCTGGCTACGCAACCAGCCAATGACCGTCTCGTAACCCTTTACCTAGTCCTTTCTCAGCACCTCCTTCTCCATCCTTCAATTCCTTCTTTAGATTCCCTAATCAACGCGTATATAACCGATAAGTTTTCCTCCGACCTTTTTTTTCCACACTCGTCCCCTAAAGTCACCCCACCTTCCCCCTCCTCATATTCGAGTACCCAGTAAAAGAAAAAGAAATCGACGACGACGTTCAAAAGATTAACTATTAAGTACCCTGTGAAAGCGTCCATGACGGTTCCCTCCTCCGTACCCCTCCGGCACCTCTGCAACGCTCTGTTATCTACTCGTCGTCTCTTTTATCATCTTTTTACACCGCAAAGAGGTATTCTTTACCCTCAACTATGTGTGAGTATCTTTCTCACGCCCTTACACTGCATAAAGATAGTCCACGCGACACTTCACCTATATTTTTTTCCATTGTTTTCGCGATGCGTGTGTAAGGTCGAAAATACAATAATTTTATACGGCGATCGAGCGTGAAATACCGGCTGAGCACGCTCCTAAGGTTGTACTTTTTCTTACTATAGTTTGGCCCCATCGCCGACGCTTTTCTTTAATGTCTCAAGACTTCGGTAAGTACCGCTCTCGAGCGCGTATTTATAGCGAAACGGAACCGTCCGACTGGACGTAGTCTGGCAATGTGCGATCTGTCTCTGTTTCTACGTTTTACACCCTTTCTTGGTAAAATTGGTGGCTGCTGCTTGAATGCAGTTTGACCAGGCGTTTCAACGGGTCGGTTTACAGGTATAATAAATTTTCTACTGAGGTATCCTTTCGTGTGTTTAAAGGTGAGAGAGGGAGAGGTGAGAGGATGAAGATGGGCGAGGTGTTTTTTGTTGCTGTATGCTATTCTGAGGCAAATTTTTCTACTAATTTATAAAGGAATTGAAAATTTTTGGCAATAGAAATGAATTGCCTACCCATTGAGATTATGGTCAGAGCCTCATTCATTCAAATTTTTATTTATGGGCTGCCGATTGTAGCTAATCGATTGGATTTCGAAAAAAAGGCATTCTAAGGAAATGCACTCTGCTCCTTTCCTGCTCTTCTGGAACCACTGTTGAGCAATAAAATTTCAATAAGGAATCTCGAGAAACCTTTCCTTCTAAAATATTTTCATTCGCCAGAAAAATGGGCATTTTAACAAATTTAGGTCGTGACTTTTGAATTGTGAAATCAACTTTATTTATGAAAATGTCCAAACATTAAATTTTTGTCATATTTGCCTCAAAATTTATTTTTTGGAATCAGATAAAACGTTTGGATGATCAAATGAGTCATTTCATATTTTTGAAACAAGAGACTTCTCAGAGGGTATTCAAAGGTAAGAGTAGTGAACTTTCCTTGACCTCAGATTTTTAAAAATTTCATCATTGTTGGATTTCTCTGAAAAAATTTCAGACTCGGGAATTTCCTCTTCTCCCTGCCCCCTTGACCTCGCTGGCAAAAAACAATTCTTTCGGGAGAAAAATAATATCTATACCTACATCAAGAGTAAGCATCCATGTTTTTTATCGAGCCGATATTATAATTCAGAAAAAAATTGGGTTGATATTGACAAAAATAAATTTTAAATCACCATAATCTTCGAAACTGGAACATAATTATTATTTTTTTCTTTTAAAAATCCAACTTTTATAAAAATGGAATAAATTTTTTTTTGAGGGATTTCCTTCTTGAAATCATTTTTAACGAAATTTGAAAAACTTTAAACCGAAATACATTCGTACTGTCTCATTTATAAATCAGTGAAAATCGTCGAAAATCACTGCGAAACAGTCAGAATTGCTATGAAAAAATTTCACTGAAAGTAAACAGTGGAAAAATTGCTGCAAAATCAGTGAAAATTCACTGAAAAGTCGACGAAATTCTTTGAAAAATCAGTGAAAATCCTCTGAAAATCAAAGAATTTTACATGTTTTCTGTGCTGCAATTCTAATTTTTTTTTCAGTGACTTTTTACTGATTCGAAATGAGAAAATATTTTCATAGAACTAGCATTCTCATTGCATAAATTCTTACAACCAAAAATTCTTGAGAAAATTTTTCATAATTGCTGACTCCTTTTCATGGTAATCATCAATCGAAAAATCACCCAGAGTAGCCCTTGGAAGGTAGAGCTCACTCAGATTTGAATAAGGGTGAAAATTTGGAAAAATGTATGTTCCATGTACCTATTGGTCAAATTCCTGATAAAAAATTTTTCAGCTGCTCGAATTGTTTCTTTGGAGCATTTTTAAAAGTTTGAAAATTGTAAATTTTTAGGGAAATTGTGTTGAGATTTTTGAAAGTGAAGTGAAAATACTTTTCTAACGTTGACGAAAATTCGAAAATTTGGTCTTTTTCGAGAATCGAATTTTAGGAAATGAATTCAATTATTTTTGGTCTTGCTTGAGTCTCAAGCGAGATATTTTTTCATATCTTTGATTTATTACACCCCCCTCCCCCTCAGCAAGACTCTAGAAGAGCGAGAAATAGTCGGATTTGATTTTAAGAAATCGACATTAGGTAGAGACTAAAATCTTCATCAATTTTATTACAAAGCTAAGTTTTTGATTTCAACAAATTTTAAAACTGTAATTTAAAAAAATATCAAAAACCGAAAAATAAATCTGAATAGCTGAAATTCAAATTACGAGATGGATTTGTTTATATGTTTATTGAAGTTTTTTGACGAAGAAGGAATGTCAATCATTCGTAAATTGTTTTGAGTAAAATAAAAACACATTAAAAAGAACATACGATCCAAAATATTAAAAATTTTGGTCTAATATTAATAATATGGTTAAATTTTTTGTTATCCTTACTTACCCTATTTGCAATTCCTTACATCGATTGGAAGCGATTTCAAGACATTGTAGATCATCCAGAAAATTTAATTTTTTCTAGCATTGAAAAATGCCATTAAAATGTAGTATATTTAATAATTGATTGAAACACAATTTTCTAAAATTCATTATCTTGCGATTCAAATCCATAGGAAATTTTCGAAACAGAAATGCTTTTTTCAAAGTTGAAGAAAGTTGAGATTTTTTGGAAGCTTTAAATCGATTCGAAATCGTCTCCAATAAATCCAAGAGGTGAAATTAATATGCATACCGAATTTCGATTTTCCAGCTCAATGTAAATTTAAGCTGCTTACAGATGTATTTTTCAATTTTCTATGCAAACTTTTTCGTGAAAAAAACATGAATTTGATCAGGGAGCAAATAATTTTGAAAAATTGTGTTTTAACAGATCAAATAGACCAAGAATTTGAAAAATCCAATTCTTTGGCGTTGAAGTTCATTTATACCCTTTAATAGTCTCTTTTTAAAGTTGAAAAATGCCAAAATTCTCTGAAGAGCCCAAAACATTTCGAAATGGTTTCCAATCGAAGGTCAAAAATATGGTACATACAAAATTTTAACTTTTTATATTGATTAGATCAAATTTTCATGTACTTACTGCTGTTTTGCAGGATAATCGAGTAATTTAGATTCTTTTTCAAGTTTAGTCAAGATTTGAGAAATAAATTTCAGCATCAGAAACTTGGAACGTTTTTTTCAGACGTTCTTTCATTTTTTTTTCATTTTTGTTCAAAAGTTTACTGTTGATCGAGATACTTTCCTTGAAAGTGTGTCTTGGGTTCACATCTTCACCAATTCGATAAGTAATTTAAATGATCAAAGTGAAAATTACCTCAGGAAATATAACTCGACGATAGTCTTCGTTAAACTGCAATTTTATTTAAGATTTGTATGCTCTTAAAACAGGGTGTTTAACAGGTCAAGCTGGTCCATGAAAAGTCAAGTTTTTTTTTTTTACTGATTTAATCAAAAAGTCAAACCTTTTTTCAAAAATTTCAAAAATGTTGAAAATTCCGATAAATATTGAAAATTTTCTATGAAAAAGAAGAGTAGGTATTTTTGGGAGAGGGACAAAAAAGTGCTTGAAATTTCCTTTAAAACGAATATACGCAAGGGGGGGAGGGGGTAAAAAAATTTAAGGTTGGTTGTCAAAAAAGTCATTCAAAAAGGTCAAGCTAAATCAAGCTTTTTTCTTAAAAAATTTTCTTAGACACCCTGTAAAATTTTGGAGGGATTCGTGGAGCCCAACTATATAAAACCTTCCCTCCAGTTGAATTTTATCCACCTAATTATTATTTATTGAAAAATTTTTCACCCCAAAATTCTCACAATTTCAACCCTTTTTTCCCATCTACATTAAAATTTCATCAAAAAAATTATCATAAACTCACATCCCATTTTCTCCACGAGAAAAATTTCCACCTCCTATAAATTTACCACCATAAATTTGAGTAAATTCCTCTCATAACTCTATCCAGTCACCACAAACGCCTTCAATTTCCACGTTAGTCACCCAAGCAGCCACGTTTTTACGGGGATCCGCGTATGCAACTTTATTAACGCCAATTTCGTTGATAACGATTCGCTGTTATGGGTCCAAGATAATTTTATACCGTCGGTTTAATACATCCAGCCATCTCGGAGCTTTAAAATTTATCCGAAATTCGTCGCGTTTAGCAGACGATGTGTAAATTTTACAGCCCCTTCTCGTCGTCTCCTCGCTTATCGGACCAATTGGCGTTATAAAATGGAATTAAAAATTAATCTTGGGCGCGTTTTTAGGAAAAAAGCCTGCTCGAAAAGATAACGTCGTCTCGATGCAAACGAGCTTATGGTCGTAAAATAACGCGCTCTTAGATGAGCACATCTTATGAATTTTTGCTTTCTATCTCTTAGAAAGGAGAAAAAAAAAGACCTCGACCGAGCGTTAAACCGTCGTACGTCGTAAAACCTACGTACCATAGTAATTTTTACAACATTTGACACGACATTTACGATTCACAGGCCTCGATGGTTTTTTTTTGCCCTCTCTGGCTCCTTTAATTACCCTTAAAACGTCCTATCCCTTATCCCCCTCGCTTTATCTCGCCAGAATGCCTGTCCATGGCGTATATTTTTAATACGATGGCCGTTAAAAGCATTCGAGAGGTGTAGGAGGCGAACCCCGTTTCGCGTCGCGGAGCTTTGCACCAAAAAAAAAGAAGAAAAGAGAGGAAAAACTTTAATAATAGTTGGCAAAATGATATTATTGGAATTTATATTACAGCGACAGACCACGCCCTTTTCTCACCATGGGTGGTGACACGGCTCGAGATATATTTTTAGCCGATACTTTATTCGTGATGCCACATACCAATTGAACCCTTTAATCTGCCTTTTATATATACTCTATACGTGTGTTTTCATGTGTGAGAGTTTGCCTGCTTTCTCTCGCGTACCACAGACTCACACGAACGTAGACTTACAGTATTGCCACATTTTATGGAATTTTTTTACCCCGATTCCTTCTCTTTTTTCGTAGCTGGCTCGAATTTCATCGTCTCGTAACAATGAAGGTGAAGAAAATTTCTTTCGCAGCGTAATTATACAATATCGACGAGCCTGCATTTTCTATTCCAACACGTGTTCGAGCTCAGCATCGTAAATACAAGGTGAACGAATTTTCTTCGCCTAACAGAGGTAGCTAAAATAACCATAGACCACAATTCTAATAACTTCATCGTCTCGAACCGTTCACGAAAAATTTCCACAGCTTATGACCTTTTCGAAATAACTCTATCGTGGGCAAGCTCATATACAAAGTACTTAATTAAATAGCCCTGTGCTGTAGCTCGATCTGATATAATTTTTCGATAGGCTGGCCGACACGTATACGGGACACATTTAATGGATTATGTCACGCTGACTACCCAAATCCTTATATCAGGTGTTTCCATCTAAACGTCTACGCTGCCCAATGCTCTAATCTCATTCGTAAACCATTAAATATCATTTTGTATTCGTGTGTCGAATAATTTGAACAAATGTTTACGAAATTAAAAATACAGAATTTTGTTTATCCCGACGTTGGATTTTTTTTTCAAGGTGTCTATGAAAAATTTCATCCAAGTGAAATTAAACGAGTTTCCATGGCAATTTTTCACAAGTTTTAGTTATTTTTATAACTCGAGTACAGCTTTTGATCTTGTTTTCTTTTGTTTTCTTTTTTTTTCCTGGCTCGTAGAAAAAATTCCGGCTCGTTTTAAAATATTACTTCCTGTTGATATTTTTTTTTCCATCGTCGATGATGACGTCATCAGTATGTCGGTTGGTGAGAAATTTCGTCTTTTTCCAAATCCCTGACAATCGTGGATTGTTTGTACGTAAACCGAAGTAAAAATTGGGATACATTTTTGTACGAGACAGTCAAGCATGTTTTTTTTTCCAAGTCCAGAATATTTATTTACGTCATTTTTGAACAGTTTAGAATTTTCTAAAGAAGTTTTCCAAATTTTTTCCTAGCCATTTTTTAAACTCAATTTTTTCGCAGAATTTTCTCACGAAATCAGCTGATTTTTTTTCTGATGTTATTTTTCTGCAACCAAATTTTTTTCTGACGTAATTTTTCCACAACCAAATTTTTTTTTCAAAAGCAGGTTTTCTGACGCATTTTTTTCATTGTAAGTAATTTTTTGAAGATTTTTTCCATTGTTGAACTTGGATATTTTTTGAAAAGAATAATTTTATTTTGATCGACGTCATTAAAATTTTTTTTTCACAATTTTCACATCTGAAATTTTTTTCTGAAGAATTTCTCCAATTCTAAATTTTTTTCTCTGTATTTTTTCAACTCGATTTTTCTCCCTCAAAATTTTTATGACGTCAATTAAACAGAAATCATTCTTATCAAAAAAGATGAAAATTCAACAATGAAAAAATTTTCCAGAAAAAAATTACAGTGGAAAAAATTGCTGCTGAAAAAATATGAAAAAAAATTTGGTCGTGGAAAAACCAGAAAAAAATCCAATTCAGAAAATTACGAGGAAAAAAATTGGAAATCTTCTTCAGAAAATTCTAAACTACATATTTAAAAATGACGTGAATAAAATTTTTTACTTCGAAAAAAAAAAAGACGAAACGACATTCAGCGGTATGAGTTGTGACATCATAAATTAAGGTCAGAAATTGATATACGTGCAAAATGGAGCCCAAATGAAGCGCAAACAATCGACCTTAGTTTTACCATACCAACTCATATGACTTTAGTTTATTCCTCCCATCCAATATGGGTGGGGCTGAAGACGTGCACAACTTTTCAAGCCAACTTTGCTTTCCAAGGAAGCAAAAAATTAAAAAAATACGTGCAAAATGAAGCATAAATAATCTACCTTAGTTTTGCTCTCCTGACTGATGTGTCCCAAGTTTTTACCATTTGAGAAAAAATTACTAAACTCACAAAACAACGCAAACAGACATATTTTCCCCCTTTCAGCCAATAATCGGTCCCCACCAATTTCCAAAAAACCAGCCACTTCCCAAATCGAAAAAAGGGCCCATCAAAATTCGAAACAAGGCTCAGATCACACATTTTATTGACGAGAAAAAAAATGAATCACATCATTGTGTGGTTGATCAGGGACCCAAAAGGCAATTGCCTCTTTTGCTTACTATTGAATCTGCCACAAGACTCAAATCTTTTATTCCGGAAAAACGCAAAAAATCATCATTTATTTTTTGGTATGATAGACCCGTCGTTTCCTGTCGTTTCTTAGAAAAACGACAATTTGAAAATTTTTCAACACACTACAATTACAGCTACGACTCAAATCTTTTTTATTCTGAGAAAACGACTAAAAATGATATTTTCTAGGTATGATAGACCCGTCGTTTCCCGTCGTTTCTTAGAAAAACGACAGTTTGAAAATTTTTTAACACTCTGAAATTACAGCTACGACTCAAACAATTTCAGATCTAAGGATTAGAGCCCGCTTCACAAATCGAAAAAAAGGCTCAGTTCTCACATTTTTTTGATGAGAAAAAAAAATGAATTAGGTACATCATTGTGTGGTGGATCATTTTGTTATTAGCTCATTCGCCCATTTCCCCCGGGGACCCATATCCCATAAAGCAACTGCCTCTTTTGCTTATTATTGAATCCGTCAATGCAAAAAACGCAGGAAAAAAATCAGGACAAATACTTTAAAAATTCGAATTAATTTCACGTATCTGTAATGATTTTGGATTCGAATCGATTTTTCAAATCAGAGTCTTTTCCAACCCCGATTTCTTCCATGTCATGTGATTCGTTCAAGGAATTTGAAAATTTTTTCGATTGCTTTATTTTTTTCGCTTCGTTTTAGTTTTGCTTACCAGCCTTACTCTCAAACAGGAAGAGAATTTTCAGTAAAGAGTGAGAGTAAAAAAAAAAGAGGGTAAAGTTTGAAAATACCAATTCACTTGTGTTATCTAGTGCATTAAATTTTGCTTTCCTCTCGGTCAAATTATTTCCTCTTCACTTTTTTTTACTCAAAGGAGATGAAAATCGCGCGGAAAGAAATGAACAACATCACAAAAAAAACTTTTCACTACTCAAAAGTTTAATTCTGGTATTTAAATTTTTAAAACTCAACTTCAACAACACACCCCTCCTTCGTCCTTCAATCTCCCCTTCCATCCACCTCCAACCCTCATTATCTTCCAACCAAAATTTATATTCTATTTGCACGCGAAATAAATAAATAAAAAACCATACGAGAAAATTTTCACATCTATAAAAAAGGCAACACTACTTCGATCTCACTTATCATTTCTTTTCTCATACGCTACTGTAAACACATTCAGTTTTTTTTCTCATTTTTACTCATATCTTCGGTCCTAGTATAGGTTCGGTTCAGGCAAACTTATTAAAGCTACCGTATATAAGGAAAAAGAAAAGGAACAAAATGAGAGAAGAGTGAAGAGTACCGAGACCAAGAAAGAGAAAAAACGCCAAAAAGAGGCCAGCTATCTTCCTCTTTTTATAATCCTTTTTCTCCCCCGTAATCTTTCTTATTTTTTATTTTTTCGCTAGAGTTCTTTTTAATTTTATAAGAATGACTTTCCAACAAAATAGAACCATTTTTTTTTGTTTCCGATAGAGTTAAAATCCGTTATGGTTTATTGGGCCAAGTATTTTTCTTAAAATGGCGAACACACGAAAAAAAAGAAAAACCCCTACGAAAGAAAAGAAGGAAAAAAAACTTTTCTCATTCGGGCTTATGACATTAAATCGGAAATTAGTTTATGCGATAGGGATGCCGAATACTGTATCGACCTTTCTATTGCAATTCCACAATACCTTTTTTTTTTCTGCCCACATCTTGTACCTCTAACTATTTTCACGACGTTCGTTTGTGATTTCAACTCCACTCGAGGACGACTTTTTTTAAACGCAAAAAACTCGTTCGTTCGGGTAGAATTTCGTTGAATTGTCGAAGGCGGTAGGTAAGGTGGTAATTAGGCACCTTTACAACGATCAAACCGTTTCCATCGTGTTTACATTTTCGCCTTGATCATTCCTCCGGTCGATTGTACGGAATTCTTGGCAGCTCTTTAAGTAAACCGATCCGGCATTCGAGCTTCTGGAATTGACGAATTAACACCGTGTTTTCTTAGCCTATCCATTCTTCTATTTGTTAGCCAGGCCGAAAACAAAAAAACCACCGAGGTTTCCGGTAGTTCGACACCGCATCGCGTCCTATCAACCGGTTATCTGTGTTTTTCTTATTTTACAAAGCATACAGACTGACGTACGGTGGAAACATATGAATATGGTTATTTTTCGTCCTCCCCTTCTACCCCTCCCGGTCTCACACTACCTCAGATACCCTTTACTGCCGACTTTAAATTTTGTATTTAAATTTTTGTCGACTTATACGAGAAAAAACATTAATCAGCGCACGCGGTCTGGGTCTGATCTGTCTCCCCGAACCCCTCCCTCCACTCCGATGTACCTATTTTTCAACGTATTTGTTTCGCATACCCGGGCTACTCTTTTGCTTATTGTCTCGGGCATATTGTGGTTCTCAAGGTTAACGAATTCGTCTGCTAAGATATTTTTGCATATTTATGGCTTTCCTATCTTTAACGCAATACGCCACTGTCTCGCGGACGGTCATCTCTCTCGGTTATTGAATTCCGCCCTCCTGCGCCAAGCTCGGGTTCTCTTTGACATTGTATGCTGCCGCCGAGCAATACAGGCCAAGTGGGTCAAAACTCGGCGAAACGTTTAATTTTTTCAATGCCGCGGAGTCGAAATGAATTTTAGAAATGGCCAGTGAGAGTTTAACCTCGCGATGGGTCGAGATTTTATGGAGTTCTGATAATTAACATTTTAGTGCCACTTTTACTGGTACTAATTGAAAATTTTCATTTTGAAAACTTACTGAATCATTCGCAGCTGCCCGAAGATGCCATTTTTGTGGTCTGCTGGGCGGTATTTCGACGGATTATTACTTTGTGTGGATGTTTTTGTGATCGGTGTCTATTGTTGATGTTTTTCGAAGTAGCCAAATTCACCTGTAATTATATTAGTTTTTATTAAGATGTTCGTTCACTCAAATTCAAAAATTCATTTGATAAAATCATTGCAAGAAAGATATCGCAACTCAAAGTTAAATTTTGTGTCCAAACACATGAATCGAAAGTACCTATTACTTTCTATAAAGAGAACCCCATATCCAAAATTCGAGGTGCTGAAGTGTATTTCTTGAATTTTGGCCATTTTTTGAAATTTTAAATACATAATTTTATAGCCTTCAAAGTATTAAAAATTACCCTAATCAACGAAAATAGCTGAAATTTGGTATAAACAAATTTTCGACCTGCCAAATTGATTAAAAGCAGTTTCAAGATGCTTGAAAACAACCAGTGGCGTAGCCAGAAATTTCTCATGGGGGGGGTCCACACTTCCAAATTTTTTCGAAAAATTTTTAGTTCACTTTTCACCATTCCCCTCACCCCCCTCCCCCCCCAAAAAATGGCTTATGGGAACAGTAAATTCATGATTTGAAACACTTTCATTCATAAATTTATCAATAAATCACGATTTGCATAAAATATTTAGAGAAAAAACTTCGATAAAGGTGTAATTTTGGAATAAGCAACTTTCAAAGTGATCATTTTGACTTTAAAAAAGGAAAATAATAACCAGAAACTTCAAGCAATAGTGTCAGAAGCTTTCTTTGGGAAGGTAGAAAGTGGATATGGAGACTTAAAACTCTAAGATGGAGCCTTTTTTCGCATAATTATTGCAAATAATTCAAATAAATGAGGTTTTTTATGCCCGAGCGAAGCGAGGGCGAAGCTTTGAGAAAAATTTATTTTTAATGCCTTAAAAAGCCGCTTTTTTAACGTGAATTTTTGACCTCATGGGGGGGGGTCCGGACCCCCTGGACCCCCCCCCCTTGGCTACGCCACTGAAAACAACAATAAAATTTTAAAATTTCCAGAGTAGGAGAAAACCTCATAAAAATGATCCATATGAACTTCAGCACCTAAAATTGCGAATTACCAATATTGATGCCCGATTTCATCGATTAGGTAAAGCGCAAATTTTTCGAAATTCATAGCTATGAGTAACTTTGAGGTCAAATTCGCATTTTTGAGCAGGAAAATTCCAAAATCTTCTAATTGCTCTAAATTGTCTCAAAACTACTTCCAATCGATTCGAAATGTCTTAAATTGGAGATTACATCAAATTTCAACTCTTTACCTTGATAAGTGTGGTAACTATGAGACGGAGTTTTACACTTTTTCCAGAAAAATTTTCTATCAAAAAAAAAGTAGATTTGAATTGAAATTTACAATTTTCGGAAAATGTTGGTCCTTGATGAAAGAACGTTGACTGAAAAAAAAGTTGGTCTGTGTGCAGACCAAGGTTTTTTCATCAATTTTGATTTTTTTTGTGCACAGACCAATATTTTTCAGCCAGTTTTTGTCAAAACAGACCAACCGTTTTTTAAAACAAAAGCCAACGTTTTTCTTTAACACAGAAAATCTTTTTTTTTTCAACAAAGGTCAACGATTTTTTATTTTTTCAATACGGACCAACTTTTTTCATTCAATTTTCAGCAAAACAGACCCACCTTTTGTTCAACAAAAGCCAACATTTTTTTTTCAACACAGACCAACTTTTTTTTTTCCAGAACAGACCGAAGTTTTTTTCAACGCAGACCAATGTTTTTTCAGCCAATTTTTATCAAAACAGACCAACCTTTTCATCAACAAAGGCCAACGTTTTTTTCCAACTCAGACCAGCCTTTTTTTTTCAATTATGGACCAATGTTTCTTCAGACAATTTTTTTTCAAAACAGATCAACCTTTTTTCAGTCAATTTTTTTCAAAACGACCAACCTTTTTTTCAGTCAATTTTTTTTAAAACAGACCAACCTTTTTTTCAACAAAGGCCAACTTTTTTTTGAAACACAGACCAGCGTTTTCTTCAGCCAATTTTTTACAAATAAAGACCAACATTTTCTTCACAGGCCTATACAGAGAGGAATGAAGGGGTGATTCTCCCGGGGACCAAAATTTTTTGGGAGCCTGTGGGGGCTCACGAGGGCCCTTCAAAACTAAAAAACATTCTTCGGTTCCTTAACTGTTGTAAAAATCTAATATTTTCAAAAAATTCGAAAGTTGTGAAAATCGAGTTTAGAGATCATTAGTGACTGTTTAGACCACAAAATACAATTTTTTGAGAAAATAGCCATTTTATGACATTTTTTAAATCAGATGAAGTGAAGTGTAATACAGAAGGGGGTAAAAAAGCTATAGAATAAAGTTATTGGTTTTGAAAAAAAATAGTAGGTAACCACTTTTTGTTCGAATAGTCACTAAATACTTGATAATACCTATCTGAAATTGAGTTTACCCAAAAATCAAAAATTTGAATTTTGACTTCGACACTCACCCCCATTATTTAAGACCTTTTTTGCTCTTGAATTTCCCTCCGGGACCGGATTTTCTCTGCACGGGCCTGTTTCTTCAGCCAATTTTTTACAAACATAGACCAACGGTTTTTTTTTTCAACATACACCCAAGTTTTTTTTTCAACACGGACTAATGTTTTTTCAGCCAATTTTTATCAAAACAGACCAACCTTTTTTCCAATAAAAGCCAAAGTTTCTTTATATCTTCAGCCTTTTTTTTTTTCAATACTCTCTAAATTTGAATCAGTCAAAATTCACTGATTAATAAGACAAAAATGTGCAACTGAAGAAATCAGTGAAAATTTTACCGATTTAATCAGGGAATTTTCATTTTTACTGATTCATTTCAGTAGTTAGTTAAAAAAATATTACTGATTCAAAAATGAAAATTTACTAATTGAATCAGTAATTTTTCAATGATTGACAGTCAAATTTCACTGATTACTCGTAAGTGCACACTTTTCGCTGTTTAATCAGTGAATGTTCAGTTTTTGAACTGATTCAGATTTAGAGAGTAAAGACCTACCCTCCTTAAAATGATATTAAAGGAATAGGTAGGTACCTATACATTCCAATATTAGCTTCGATTTCCCTTGCTTTTTCCTTGGCGGAGTAAATCAAAATAATTATACCTACCTAGTACCTACTCTCATCATTTTGAGGGATTTTTTTGGCTGAATAAGTAAGTATAGAGAAAATTTATATTTTTCGAGAACCTCTGAAAAATAGAATCATGATTGAAAAAGAAAACCCATTCATACATGAACCAAAAAATAATAATTCGGCCATCCTCTTAGTCTTCGTGATATCTCCTGAGTAACCCTAATCGGCTAAAAGAGTTCATGAATCAACTTGCACATTCCTCGACAAAAACGGGAATTATTTTATACCTAAATCTTTCCAAAAATAAACGAAAATAAATTTGTACATTTCTGAATTCTGGGACTCAATTCACCAGCTCCCAAAATCGAATCTCATCTACCCAACGCACTTCTGCACTTCACCCATATCCCCATCACAACCAACCGCAACAACCATTACATCCCACAATGTGCGGCCATCGCATGCTGTATTATTCATTATACGCAATGGCTCAAGTAACCATTGCGGAGCGCCGCACTGCTCGAATTAGAATGAATATCAAGACGAAGAATGCATGTAGAATGCGTCGCCATCTCCGGCTTCCGCAAAGGGGTATTTACTTTATAAGGATTCCGGTACTGTGGCAATTAACGATTGAATTTTTAGATTTTTCCATATCGAGTGAAAAACTGTTGGGAAAATTCTTTTTATATATGGCCGCTGCCACGATACGAACCATCTCTCTGTGTGAGGCTTGATTGACAATCCAGCGAAAAGACCGATCACGTAGTCGTGTTCGCATCTTCGCTGGTCTCCCTGCCTCGCCGAAGCGCTCTGTCTACGGATATAAGTACACTGAGGCTACAGGTACCCGTAGAGAGGCATTTATAAGCAATGCCAATCCGTGGTGTACGTTTTGAGTATACACTCTATCGTTAATTTAGCTCTTGTTTGCGCTGCTCGAGCTACCGAGCCAGTCGAAGACGTACAGCGCTGATTGAATGATGGATTATAGGATGAGGTTTTTGTGTAAGAAAAGCCGTTGATACGTCTGATTATCTAACAATGGCCGGAGGTGCGTTTCAAAGTCCGGTGTCGTGGCTAGTTTCGCAAAACACGACTTGAATACTTTATTCTGGTAGTTGGCAGTATATGCCCGCGTATTATTCGCTCAAAACCCCCTCGGTTCGGTATCCGCAACCACCTCGTCGCTGCAACGGCCGGTATAATTTTGTATTCCGTAATCGGCCAGACTATTTATGCGCGAGTTTAAAATTCCGGATTTTTCGCATGATATCACAGATTAAGCCGCTTCGCCATTAATTATTAGTGTCAAAGTCGGCCAAGACAGTTGCATAGTTGCGTTTTGCCATCTCCGTCTCTCCTTCAGCGTATGTCTCTTTGCCACAGCTAATTCCTTTGTTCGGGGTTGCCCTTTACGTTCTCTCATTTTTTTTTCCACCGAGCTGTGTTTTTTAATTAATACGACCACAAACGCCGCAGCGGCCACCGGACCGATCCGATACCCGTCGCTTTTTTTCACCTCTTCTAACCGCCCATATACCATTGTCTTCAAATCGTAATAATTAATTGTACCTATACAATCAACGCGAACGTATGAATACGAGTTTAACCGCGCGTTTAGGTTTCCCATTCGTCGGGTAATTTTCAATTCAAATAAGATTCAAAACCCAGACTGCGACGAGCACAGTTCTATATTTAAATGTATCTACTAAATTACCAATGTATATTATATGCATTCGGATAGAAGACGCACCATTGCGAAGGCAAAAAATAGATACTTGGTGTGCTTTGATGTGATCTCCGCTAAAGAAAATATTTTTGATAATTGAGCGAAGCAGGGTAAGTTTGTCTGCTTCAAAGCTGAACAAAAACAATTTTGTAGTTACTTTCCCCCCTCTTATGTAAAAATATAAGTATAATTTTACAGCAGCCTAAAATTGTAAAAATGACCTCAGATTTGAATTCAGCACCCTAAAAAACCATGAAATCGACATACATGACGATTTTTTAATCAATTTTTGAAGAGGCGGTTCCCCCTTCCCCGCCGCTAATTTTTAATCGGCTCCATTTTCATTACCTACTTTTCGAGATGATTTCAAAAATCGACTTGAAAAGGTAGAGGTTTTTTTTACCGTTTTCTGAATTTGAATTGTTTTAAAAAGGCGAGGGGCAGTTGTGAGGGGTCTGAGGGGAGTGAAGGGGGTTGATTCACTATTGATGATTTTCGTGCTATATTGAAATTATTCGATTAATTATAAATTCGTTCTTTTTTTCTGGTTCGAATTTCAATTCATTGTACCGAAAACCAATGTTGGAGTCCACTGAACGGCTGAGTGATTGATTGAGTGGGGCGAGGGGGGGGGGATTTTGAAAATTGATAAAAAATCGAGTCGTGTGTCGATTTCAAGGTTTTTACCAAATTAAGCCCACGAGAGGCACTACGAAAAATTACCACAAATTTTGAATTACAAATTTTCAACCGTAGAAAAGTGTAGAGACAGAACAAATCAATTCACAAAATTATTTACTCGTATGTAGGAGATTGAAAGATGAATTTTGATTTTTAAAATTTTGCTTCGGAGAGACACCTTGTCCAAAAATTTCAAATGACCAAATTTCAGTCCTAGAGAGGTACACGAAACAAAATTTTCTAAATTCGTATTAGTTCCCCCACGCTTTTTCTAAGTATCAATTTTCGATCAATTTTTAAAAAAAAAAATCTCTGGAAAGAGGAAATCTTAAAAATCTTGAAAAACATAATTTTCATGGCGAAAATTATCCAAAAAAAAGAGTTAAAAATTTGAAGGCCTAGAGCCCAGAAAATATGCATTTAATACTTCTACAAAACAGCTACTTTGACACTACTTTTAAATTTGGAGTTATTCCATTACATAGGCGCATCCAAGGGGTGAGCTCAGGAGGCTTGAGCCCCCTCCTTAGGCTCGAAACAAAGATTTTTTATAGCAAAAATATTTTTAAAATGATTTTTTTTTTATTTTTCAAACAGTATTTTTTCAGAAAATTTTCGCCTTTGCTTCCCTCGGGCAGTAATTTAATCTTTTTATGTTCAAAATTGATAATTTTTGACCAATTTTCGAGTCAAAAATCATCGATTTCTTAATAATTTCCCAGTTTGTCAGAAAAAATTAATGATTTTTGACTGAAAGATCAATGAAAAATAATATTTTGAAATTTGACCCCCCTCCCCTGATTTTTCTCAAATTCTCAGCCCTTCCTTTAATTAATTTCTGGGTGCGGCTATACTCCACTATTTGGCTGAAAAGTACATTTCTAAAAAAAAAATCAAAACATTTTTACAATTATGTAAGTAATTTTATCAAAAAAATTTTCTTGGAAAATCTTGCAAAAATAATTGAAAATATGCTCAAAATATGCAAAAAAAGAGGGAGAAAAATTGTCGAAATATCCTGAAATATGCACTCTACATGTCTGAAATACCTTCTTATGCAAAAAAATCATTTTTGATTAAAATATGCAAAATGAAATTTGGTTTTCGCACCTCATATACTTTTTAGCCACCTCCTATATGTAATTCTTCCCAATGCAAATTGATTTGAAAATTTTGTGCTGAGTTGTCGACATGAGAGTTGTTTTATTTTTTATTCATTTCAAAATTTGAAAAGCAATAAGCCAGGAAATATGAGTTGGTATAAGTAATCCTGTGCAAGAGAGGTGTTTTTTAGGGGTCTGCTGGGACTGAAAATGCTATCCTTTCATCGCAAGGGCCCTCAAATAAACTAAAAAATTCGACTCAACCTTTTCAAATCAATATTCGGAAGATCTTTTCTCATGTTTTTCTCCCTGGACTTTGATTTTCTCTTCGGGACCCCAAGAATCAGTGGGTGAGGGGAAGGATGTAAATTTATTTTGATGATGGTATTGAATTGAACTAAATCGAATAAACGAGTCCAAATTTTAGTTTAAATTCTAATTCTGTTTTGGATTTCTAATCGCTATATATCAAAACTGATGAAAAAATACGAAACAAGATGAGAAAATTACTAGAATAACCAATTAACCATCCATGATGACGCGACGGTGAGCTCAAAAAAAGGGGGCATAAATATTCCGATTGTCATGTTTTTAAGGTCATTTAATTAAAATCTGAATTCTATTTTTGAATCAATCAACTTTTTTTCTTGGTTCTATTACTTTTCGAGCATTTCCTCAAAAAAAAAAAAAAAAAAAAAAAGGGTTTCTGACGAAATTTGATAGGAATGGACCTATTCAAAACTTTTTCTTATAATTTTTCTTTGATACTTATCATAAAAATTAAACTTGAAAATCCTGCCCTTTCACTCGAAATCGAAAAGCATCCTGAATGTGAAGAAAAATTAGAATTTCAAGGGTGAATGAGCAAAGAAAACGTAGTAAATTCAAAAACTGATAAAAAATTGACTAAAACTTCTAGATTTTTAAGGTCTATAATTTCGAATTTTTGGGTCATTCCTACCTCACCTTGAAATATCCCCGTTTTTCCATCATTTCCAAAAACGAAATTCCCATTCAACCAAATCGAACAACCCAAATCCAAATTAAACCTTTCTCTCTCGAATTCTCTCCAATCAACTCAATTCTAAATACTAAAATAAACCAAAAAAAAAGAAACCTTTCGTATCCAAGAGAAAACCCTCATCATCATACAATTCATTCTCCATTCCACCCCCATCATTAAGTAATGCAAATCTTCGCAAACTCTCAAAAAGCTCCAGTCTAATTGTAAACACAGCATCAAAAAGTTCCTATCGGTCGTTAAATTTTATCATTCTCGTACATCTCAGCACATTACTCGGTATAAAGAGGACGAGATTTTAAAACAAAATCAAAAAGCGTTTCTAACAACTTAGTTTGGTCGTTACGGCTCCGGGTACGGCGCTTGTATCATCGCCATGCTACCCTTTAATACCATCGAAGACATGGAGTTCGAGCATCAGTGGCGGTTTATATTGTCGTGTTTGATGAGGCGTGAGTTGTTGATTGTGAAAGTTAGTTAGCTAATGATCCTAAACGATTTTTTTTCTCTTCTTGCATCCTTACTCGATTACAATGGCCCGTCAACGTGGTAAAGTACCGGGCCTCGAAAATTAATTGATTTTCCATGGGGACAATACGATTCGTCGGATAATCAACCATTTACATATACGTAGAGCTCTTTGATACCTCGCCACAATCCCGAAGTTTTTTTCTATTTATTCACATCGATCGCGACAATTAGCTCGAGTATTCAAAATCCTCCTCGTCCCCCATCCAGCTCAACTTTAATACCAGAATGGAAACTAAAATGGCCTCTGTTTCTAGATTAATGACTGCGAAGCGAACTCGAAACAGAGACGAAAATCCGCACATTACATTTCAACATCCGAAACACTACCGCCATTTTAAACAGCAGCCCGTACTTTCGCTTACGAAATAATTGATAAAGCAATAAAAGACACGACGAATTCTTTAACAAAAAACGTTTATACGGCATTAAAATGAAGAATTTTTTCTCTTTTAAAGCTGCTCGCGTACAAAAACACGACAAAATACTTCTTTTTTCTTCTCTCTTTCTCTCGCGTTACTCGAGAGCTACGCAATTTAATGTATTAAAAGTTTTTTCTAGTTTTTTGAAATGATTTTAATAGAACGGAATACAGCTAAAAGCCAAAATGGATCTCATTAAAAATTCCATTAAAATAGCTTATTTCGGTTCCTTTTTTTTCTTACTTTCCTTTCCTCCGACTGCTTCGTCGTTTTATTCTTCGTATTTTTTCCTCCCGAACCCGACCCCCCTCGCCCTAGCCAGCGGTTCGTTTTCGTCTTCTCGTCGTATAGTCTCTTTTCTCTCGCGAAATTCTTATTTTCTGAGAAAGTAATTACGTTTTTCTTTTCATTTTGTTGCGCTCACTCGCACGCTCCGCCCGGCGCGCTGCTCCAAAACGCGATCAGATCTTCGCCCATTTTTTATTACATTACAAAATGAGATTCATTTTTTACTTTCTGAGTTCTCCGGTCTCTCTCCAGCTCGCTTCTTTTCTCCTCTTTTTCGGTACGTTTGTGTGTGTAAAAAAAGGGTATTTTTTTCTACATCTACCTTTGCGTATTCGCTCCCTCTCTTCCTCTTTACCCATTTCTATGCCCGCAATTCGCCATCCGTACTATACCTTCTCGGGTTACCTCCGTAAAACGTTGCCGGCCCTGTCCGATGGGAATACCGGAGACGAGGAGTAAAAAAAAAGAGAGAAAAAAGGTAAATATTTCTCGACTTTATTCGCGAATTTTCAAATTAGCTACAGGTATTTATAACGCTGCCGCCACCGCCACCTTCGTCGTTCGCTTTCCATTATTAAATACGAAATTTTTAAATTATTTTCGCGCTCTCTGCCCCACCCTGTCTGAATATTTCGCGCTTTTCTTTTCAGCGAGAAAAAAAGTTTCTCGAAATTAAGGCGCGATTTTCGCTTTATTTCTCATTAAAAAAAAAGAAAAGGTGAGCGTGAAGCTGGTGCTCTGTAGACTGAGCCGAGGGCGTTCTTAATTTGTAAGCGTGGTTTTATGTTTTTCTCCAGCGTCGGTTTTCTCGACTTTTGATTAACATTTCGTCCCTGCCAGACCTCCGATCGTGGTTTCATTTTCAGCCGAGGCAGCTGCCAAGGTTCGTTTGACTGCGTGGGCGAGAGAAAATTCCATCGGAGGTTGTCGGAATGACGTCATACTGGAGACGGTTTCCAGGAATTTTAAGAGGGTATTGTGGGTGTGATGGGAAAGCTATTGTTGCCGTTATTTTTTAAAAATGGTTTTCCTAATTTTTTTCCGTGCTTTTCAGATGAATTTTTTCAATTTTTTTAAAAATTCTTTACTCATAAAAGCACTTTGATAAAGACGAAATCACAATTCTGTTGGATAAGGTCCTAATTTTACTAGGAGAAGGGATTAAAATTACTTTAGCTTTCAAAAAATTCGAGCTTTTTTGGAGGGAGGGAAAGGGGCTTTTATGATATTTTTTAAGAATGGGATCTTTTGTTTCACACTTTTAAATGACGTGTATCCATTTAACTATAGTGGAGCAAACAAAGTATATTTTTACAAAAAAAGCTCTCAAAATTAAAAATTGCATCGTTTTTCAAACAGGTATTTCAATTTTGAAAGGAACACGATGACTATCATCACTCCTTCTCATCTACCTCCTCCTCTCCTCCATTCTTCACAAGATTTGAAAATTTATTACATTCATGTTTCGAGGGAATCCGTGATTTCAAATTGAAAATTTACTCATTTTTCTAGATTTCAGCATGGAATTTTTTGATTTTTTCAGCTTTCTCAAAAAAAAAGAAACCATTGGCGAAAAAGCAAGAAAATGAGGTTTTTAAAAACACAATAAATTCTTTTGAGTACCTATCTACCTCAAAGAAAAAAGCTTTAAATCAGAGATATTTTTGAACTTTACCATAAATTTAACAAAATATTATTGTCAATTCTGCAAAAAAATATTCAGGTGTTTTTCTATGCTTAAATTAGTGATTTAAAAAAATTGATCTTTCTTTTTATAAATTGATCTCCCAAAACATTAAATAAATTTATGCAAAAACAAGTTTGGCTAATTGTTTCAAAAATTTCCTTAACCTTAATAAAGATACAGCACTAAAAAAATTTATTAGGACATGGTGTCCCAAAACCCCTCAGTTTGGACACAGTGTCCAAAAAAATTTATTTAAGCAACTAAAATAGGTACATACAATGTCTCTCACCAAAAAAATTGGATATTGTGTTCAAAAAAAATTGGTGTTTTAAAAAATTCGATTGGGACATGGTGTCCAAAAAACCTGATGTTGGAAATTAGGACACGCATCCACCACCACCTCCCAAAAAAAAAGACAGACGTCTTAAAAACTCTCAAAGTGAGTGCCTGAAGAAATTGGACACAATGATCCAAAAAAGTTATTTTAGCAATTTGAAATACAAATTTTTTCCACAAAAAAAAAGAACCAGGAAATTGTGTCCAAAGAAAACCATTATATTTGACGTAATTTTCTAAGAAGTTTCATTAGGACATAGTGTCCAAAAAACACTCAATTTGGGAAACAGAACATAATATATCGAAAAAAAAAATAAAAAATACAATTTGGACAGACCTACCAAAATCCTCAATTCGGCTTGCTGTTCCCTCTCCTCAAAAAATAATGGACGCAGTGTTCTTGAAAACTATCGCTTTGAATATAGTATTCCAAAAATTTTGCCATTTGGACAGTGGACAAACTGACCCACAAAAAAAATTCAGAATAGAACGTCTCTCCCTCATTCTACTTTCTTTTTTTTTGGCTTCAGAGCCTCAAACCCACCAAGTCATTACAAATTTCATCCCCGCAAAATTTAAAATTTCAGAATAGAAAAAATTATAATTCGAAAAACCAGTTTGAAAATTTTTTTTGAATTTGAACCACCCAATTCAACTTTTTAGTAAAGGGATTCAAGTGAAATAAAATTTTAAAAAAATATATTAAAACCGATCGAAAAAGAAAAATTTGGGAAATTTTCATTAGGTACATACTTGCAATTTTATCTCAATGTGCAAAAAAAGAAGGAAAATATCATTTTGGCTTCGTGTGAAAAAAAAATAATAATAAAATGAAATTATTATTCAGGAAAAATTACTTTTTCAATTCGAGAACACGGATCGAATTAATGGGAAGAGGAGAAGAGTCAGAAATTTTTGATTGAGATAAATTTATCCTATTTTTGGGCTCAAAAACAAAAATTTTTTAAAATTCATTTGAACTCGTACTTAAGAAAAATTTTCGACTTGAGTGTATGAGTGTAATTTTCCACATCAAAAACTGAAATTTTGTAATTGTGAGGCAAACTTTCTCCTTAAATTTTCTCCCACTCGTAAGGATGGGGAGAGGGCAAAGGAGAGAAAATGTGCCAGCAAAAAAATCTTTTGAACGGCAATACGACTATGTGACGTGGTTAAGAAGCCAATTTTTTGTTTAAGGGCTCTCGCAGCAAAGAGACAAAACTTTTCAGCACCAGCAGTCTCCTAAAAAATATGAACTCTGAGCTTCCCCCTCTCTGAAGGATATTCCCAGCTTAAAACTATACATTTTCACCAATTATATGTATAATTTTATTGAAAATACTGAATAAATCCGAAACCTTGACCTTTCCTATATTTTATTGAAAAAAAGAAAAAATTAACTATTGAAAAACAATTTTTTTTTTAGGATTTAGGTACATATAAGCATTTGGATGGGAAGTAGTGAGTTTAATACTAAACCTATAAAAAGTGTAAAGACACCTTTGATTTATCATACCTAGGTACTTATTATGTATCTCAAAAATATCCTTTAATTTCTTGATCCAATTCAACTTCTAAAAAAAAAAAATCGAATGAAAAAAATCCACAATTAAGAATAGAAACAAACCAAAATTGGCTTTTTAAAATTTTGTTTGAAATTGAAAACTCAAGCATTTCAATTTCCTAACCAGGCTCCCCCCCCCCCCATCAAAAATTTTCACATTTAAAAACAAAAATTTTCCAGATGAATATACCATTTTTTTTTTTTTTTTTTGAAAAAAAGTCATGAAAATTGAAAATGACTCACCAGGGAAGAATATTGCCTCCTCTTCTCCTCTCTCAGTCTGACTTTACCAAACAATCAAATCAATCGAAATCAAAATAATGTAATTTTTCATCATCTCGTTTACCTAATTAAACTCAGCATAACAAATTTCACCTTTATTCAACCCCTCACACTTCATATTTACCTCTTAATTTCTATCAACTTGCAAATGACACAATAAACAAAACACATAGACCCAAACCGTGGCCCCTCCGGTTCATACGATTAAAACCACCAAAAAAAACACACGCAAAAACAAAACCAGCATCAAAAAAAAATCTAACACAAAAAAACGCTTTCGACAAAACACCAAACATCATATTATTCAAATCACCCTGCCTCTCGAAGGGATTACGCTACTTAGAACAGGAGACAAGGATGCTCCTGCTCCTAGGCCCAGGATATCGCTGATTAAAATGCCATAAACGTAACAAGTGCTGCAAAAAAACACAACCAGATGTTTATTCTTAGGTGCTTTTTTTTTTTACACCATCCCATCCCATTCTCTATCCCCTGATTCACTTTTATTAATTTTTTTTCTCCGATGCTGTCTTCTCTAATGCACAAATACAGAAAAATATCGCTACCAAAATACACGTAGCGACGACCGCGTAATATGTAAATGATTTACACCTGCCCCCCTGACCGCCTTACCATCGATCCCCCCTCGTATACGTAGGTACCTATACTTTATTGTTGCGCGTTGACGAATAAATTTCAGCCTGATTATTTCCTCGTCATATTAATATTTTCCTTTCGAAGAAAATCGTTTACACAAGGTTATTTTAGCTTAATTTGGTATACCTTCGCCTCTCCTCTACTCCATCGACACCAGCAGCGCCCTCTATTGTAAATACATACAGAAGAGGATATACAGAACACCAAATATAGTCCATTATATAGATTAGACACGCCTTATTTACATATTACTTGATCGTCATCGTCGTCGTGTAGTCGTTGTCATCGTCGTTGGGCTCGGGCTGGCACCTCCACCCGACACTCGGCCCAAAGCTATATCGAGTCTAATTATATGAAAAAAATTTTAATACCGCGATACCGCACACTTATTTATACCGATATTCTACATCAACCGAGGCTCGGTAAATTTTTTATTATCGTTTTGATACGCTCCGTCCATAACAACGGACTGACCATCGAATTCCACCCCGCCCTGCCCAGCCAAGGTGGTCAAAATGACACCAGTCGTCGCGCTGGCCTTTTTTTTGGTAATTAAACCAGACTACCTTTTTTTTCCGAAGGTCTATCAAATCCCAGGGGGGTACCTTCCCCGAAAACTCACCACGACTCGGGGTACAGGGTAAAAAGGCTCGATAAACGCTTCATTCTTTTACTTATACCTTGAAACACGACGAATTAAACCAATACGACGCGTTTATATCGAAATCGAGAAATGAAAAAAAATACGAATTTAAAAACTTTTTTTTTTTCATCGACGTATATTATTTATTTTACAAACGACCCGATTTAGCGAGAGTTTTTTTCTTCTACGTGGCCTTATCGATTCCTAATACACCCTTCCTATCGATTTAATTCGCCGGGCATCGTATTTAAATAGGTACCTATCTATCAATTTCGATTAATCTTTCGTGAAAAAGAAAAACATCGCAGGCAACAAGTTATCAATTCGTTTAAACGATTGGATAATTTTTTTTCTTCGCAGAGTAAATGCCCCTTGGACCCTTCACCTAGAACGTGTATCGTTAAAAATAGGTAAACTATGGGTCGATTTGTCGCTAAAATGTATACATTTTACATTAATATACGACGAGGCGGGCCGCGGACAAGGCGCAGGGGTGGAGTGACGTATAAAATATTCAGTTTTCTATTATCATAATAAATGATAGCAATTTCTTCGGACGCGCGATAAATGCCCGTTTTTGTAATTTATTATATCGGTAACGTACGCGCGCGGTCACCGGAATTATAAGGAAGGCGGGGGAGAAGGGTGGTTGGTAGAATACCTGGATGGGAGCTGGCGCGCCCGGTGTGTGGCTGCCTTTTTGTCGAATGTTTCTAAATTTTGTTATTAATTTTTTTTGTACTTACAAGGCTTATCCCAAATGGAAGTAAAATTTTTAGTCTAAACAAGAGTAAATCGAAAATTCATTATAGAAGAACCTCATATCAAAAATTTCAGATGTTGAAGTTCATTTCTCGAATTTTGGCAAATTTTTAAAATTTCAAAATTATCTCATCTTGCTGGAAAATATGAAAAATTGATCTAATCAACGAAAAAAGCTGATATTTGGTATTAACCTAATTTTGACCTTTTAAATCGATTAAAAAAGATTTCAAGACGTTTGAGGACCTCCAGACCAATATTAATCACCTATAGGTATTTAGTCGATTAAAGAAGAATTTTCCAAAATTGGCAACTTGAAGGTTTTAAACCCATGGACGGACCTTTCTCCAGCACTAAAAAATTCCGCAATTTTTTGGTAGCTTTGGAGCATCTTGAAATAACTTCTAATTGATTCGGAAATTCAAAAGTAGGGTTATACCAAATTTTGCATTTTTTCGTTGATTAGATCAAATTTTTATAGAAATAATTTTAAAATTTTAAAAATTTACAAAAATTCAAGTAAGTAATGAATTTCAGCATTTGAAATTTTGGAGGTGAGGATTTTGATTTATTTTTGTTTAAGCGCAAAATTTTACTTCGAGCTGAGACACCTCTTTTGTTAAAATGGTTTACGTGAGAACAATTTTTTTTTTTGAAATTTCGGTCAAAAATGCAGTCAAAATTTCAAGTTGAAATGGATTTTTGTGAAAAAATAGGGGAAAATTTACTCAAACTATCCATGGATCATCGCATTTCTAGAAAGCGAAAAAAATGAAAATTGAATAAAAATTGTTCAAGTTTGTCTTAATTTTCCTCAATATGAAATAAAAATTGATGAAATCAGCTTAAAATTGCTAAATTTTATTCAAAATATTATCTTGAGATATGTTCATTGTTCACTTGTTCAGATCTAGACAAAAATTTTCATAAAATCAATATAGAAACTGCTGAAAAATTGATGATACTTCAAATATATTTTTTAACATTTTAAAGATGGGATAAGATCAAGTAAAGTAGGAGAAGAATTGTGTGAACTTGAATGAAAAATTTGAAAAAAAAAACTAGTTTGATTGTTTGATCTAAGGATCTTGCTCCATATGCATCCCAAAAATAATTCCACACAAAAAAATTTTTGACTAGAATTTCACATTTTCAAAATATGAGATTTTTTCTTTGAGAAGGAGGGGGTATTTGAAGTCGTGGTATGACCCTCAAATCTTATTTTTCAAGTTCTTCATAAAATGTACAATATGGAAAGCAAAAAATTTGAGTCTATTTTTCACCCAACACTTTGGTTTTTTGAAACCATGATGAATTTTTTGAAAAAATTGGGCAAAAAAATCAGACAATTGAGTACATATCAAGTCGAAAGGGGAGGGGAGATGACAAATTCTATTACGTAAAAAATCTTGGAAAAATAGATATCAGCAATAATTTGGTGATCGGTAATTACACACAAATATTGGTAATTTCAGTTATTTATGAATTAATAATGGTAAGATAGTCACGTAATTAATCATTTAATTTGATTCTTGTTTATGGAAGATACATTTTGAATTGGGATGATATTTTCTACATCCATAAAAATATGTTCTGGGTCGATTTTTCAACAAACTTTTAAAACTCTTCTACTTTATTGTCTGAAAATTGTCATTCGCCATCTCTATCAATATATTCACCACGATGACTCCACAATCGACCCAATTAACCTGCATAAACCTTCGCACACCCTTAATTTAAAATCTAAGAGCCCACTTTACCGCACATCTAGACCTAGAGACCACAGAGGCGAGTAAATCGTGGCACCGAAATCGTACCGCGCCGCCATATACACGCATTAATCTCCTAATGAAGCGTATTTCACCTTTCCTCTGCCATTTTTTATTTCATCGTGGTTCTCTTACTCAGATTTAGGATTTTAATCACTCTCGTATTCGTTCAACAAACATCTGTCCTCACAGCGCTCACATGATTAATACGTGTACCTTGACGCGATGCTGTAAATACGCGAAGTCTTATCCGCCGAAGGAAGGGGGGAGCCCGCATCGAATTTGAAACTAAAAAAACCTCTATAGCGTCGTCGCGGTAATTTCCAACGAAGACCTTTTTTTTTCGAATCGAATTATCGCGTAACGCACTTTAACGCTCAGGCTTAAGATTGCATACGGTGTGGCCGTATGTGATTATGTCACATTACATATTCATATCGATACGTTTATTGAACCGTGACCGTGTATCTTTTGTTGGACGTATTATTCTACCTATTTTAACAATTAATCAAATTATCGCCGATTGATTGGATATGTATGAGAGACTGCGATGTGGAGTTCGCGATAGCGAGAGAAAAACGCCAATTGTCGCGATGACGAGTCGCGAATTTCTCTTTCGAGCTGGTAATAGTTTTTTCTCCCTTGGTGAAACCGTTCGCTGTGTAAATCTCGGTGAGGTATAAAATACGCCGGTAATCCTCTCCTACGAGTTTATTTGCATAATGAGAGAAGTTGCGAAGTGCGAGTTTTATGGGTGGTAGGATAATGATGCGAATTATTAGTGGGATTTTTGAATTGGAGTGAGGTAATAAAAAGGCTGATTGAGAATGACTTGAAACTTTTAAAGATTCGATTAAAAATACCTACGATTGTATAAGTACTTAGTGGTAATTTTCACCGAAAATGATTATTATTTTTAGAGATGAAAATTTCTCTTGGGTGAGATGAAAAAAATAATAAAAAATTACATATTATATTCCTTTTTCAATTTAGTGTGTATCCTTGCTGGAAATTACCGGTAATTACTGATAACTGTTCGTCATTACTCGTAATTACTGTTCTTTTCTTATAATTACCCGTAAAACATTATCAGTGATTACCAATTTTTCATACGTGTAGGTAAGCACCTTTTCTCAACAGTAATTTACGCGTAATTACCCATTATTTAGAGTAATTACGCGTAATTACCCATTATTTAGAGTAATTACGCGTAATTATCCATTATTTAGAGTAATTACGCGTAATTATCCATTATTTAGAGTAATTACGTGTAATTACCAATTATGTAGAGTAATTACGAGTGATTACCAATTATTTAGAGTAATTAGATGTTTTTACCCATCATCATTACATCATGAGTAATTACGGGTAATTACCTTTATCAAGCGTAATTACCAATAATTACCATTATCAAGCGTAATTACCAATAATTACCATTATCAAGCGTAATTACCAATAATTACCATTATTAAGCGTAATTACCAATAATTACCATTATCAAGCGTAATTACCAATAATTACCATTATCGAGAGTAATTATTAGTAATTACCATTATCGAGAGTAATTACCAGTAATTACCATTATCGAGAGTAATTACCAGTAATTACCATTATCGAGAATAATTACCAGTAATTACCATTATCGAGAATAATTACCAGTAATTACCATTATCGAGAGTAATTACCAATAATTACCATTATCGAGAGTAATTGCCAGTAATTACCATTATCGAGAGTAATTACCAGTAATTACCATTATCGAGAGTAATTACCAATAATTACCATTATCGAGAGTAATTACCAGTAATTACCATTATCGAGAATAATTACCAATAATTACCATTATCGAGAGTAATTGCCAGTAATTACCATTATCGAGAGTAATTACCAGTAATTACCATTATCGAGAATAATTACCAGTAATTACCATTATCGAGAGTAATTACCAATAATTACCATTATCGAGAGTAATTACCATTATCGAGAGTAATTACCAGTAATTACCATTATCGAGAGTAATTACCAGTCATTATTTGAATCCAGAGCGTTGAATATGGTTGATTTTGTGTGTATAACACGAATCACACGTATCGTTCTTTTTTTGTTTTTTTTTTTTTACGTATACCTACCTAAGTAATCTCTTATTTCGAATCAGTATGAGAAGGAGTACAGCTAAATTATTTCATTTTCAAAGGATTTTCGCTAATTTTTGAAAGAAATTCATTGAATTATCAGCAAATTTTAGATAATTCACTCACTTTTCAGTCAATTTTCACTGATTTTCCAGACATTATTTCATTGCTTACTTTTAGTGAATCTTTACACTGATTTCTTACTCTGCTGTTTTTCTCTAATTTTCACTGTTTTATAGGTAAATACGAGAGTAAAAAATCGAAAAAATAAATAAGACATTTTAATAATAAACTTAATTAAAATTAGCATTCCTATTTAACCATTTTACCAACTTTACATCAAACTTAAAATAACTCAGCAACCCACGTAAATTAAACATTCTGATAAGACGGTTTTCTTATTTAAATAAATTCCGATAAAAATTCCAATTAAAAATATTCCAATACCGCTGCGATATATTTTCTCAATCAAGTAGACCGAAGTACCGTACCGTTTTCTAATTTTCGAGTCCCTCCAACTCACCCCATCACCCTTAAAATTTCCGTATTTCAGCAAAATAATCAAAACTCTCCCTCATCTACGCGTATCTGCTCCGAACGAAAGAAAAAAAAAACAGAATTTAATATTTATACTTCAATCTGGCGCGTTGCTTAATTATAGAAGCAGCCCCCCATTTACTCCCCTCTTCGTCGCCCGCCTAAAACTACGAAGAAATTTACATTCGGCCATGTTGAAACACCCTCTAGAAAAATTACTCATTAAACCTTGGCAATTTCTCAGCACGCTCTTAAAAAGTATAAAAGAAAAGCTCGGTGCGCCATTTTGTTGGAAAGTTTTTCATTTCGTTAGAAACAGAGAGATAGACGGAGAGGATCCGATGAAAAAAGACGCTTTAATCAGACCGCCCTTCTCGGGGCTGAAATAATTACATCGACGTCATTAAGCAGCCGTAAGAGAGCGAGACGAACGGCGACGCCAACACGGACTGCGAACGGCGAAACAAAACCTAAAAATTCTATTCGCCCAATGAAACACAGAAAAAGCATAGTCGTAGTTTCGCACACATACACAATTCGCTTACACGGACACAGCATTTTTCTAGGAAAAACTCCACACCGATGTGGAAATGCACAAAAGAAAAAAGGAGTTCCCCCCTCGACGCCGAAAAGGCGGTACGAAGTGTTCTCATCAACTAATGAACGAACACCGACACAACGAACCCCCGAGAGCTCTCGTTGGTTTTAATTACAAACCCCTTTTTTAATTACCAACGTTGAAACGAGCCACGAAAAAGCGCATGTCCACTTTTCGGCCAATTCGAAAAGTTTTCGACCACAGCGTGTCTGTGTCACTTTTTTTGCTTTCTTTTTCCTTTTACGTTTCCCCTTGCCTTTCATCGTTGTAGATATCGAATCGTATACTTCTACTTACTTTTCCTCGTCGAGTTCTTTTCTTTTTATATTATTTTCGTTATAGCCTTTTTATTCTACGGTTTCGTTTTTCTTTATTATGAAGTCGATTCTTTTTTTTAGTTACTAATTTTTGGACGGATTTTCTCGCAGGAAATGGAAAATAGCTTGGACTATTGCGATTGAAAAAAAAATTCCCACAGGAATTCGAAATACAAGTAAATTTTCATAAATCTACACACTTGGTGTATTTTTCAAATTTCAAGACAAAATATCAACTCAGGTACCTACATAGAATTTTGTTCTATGTAATTTCTACGAAAATAGGAACTTTGGAAAAATACAAGAGTGAATTTGGTGACGAGACTACTCAGATTTGTTTTTGTCTGATTCAATTGAGCATACAATTGGACAAATCGAGGAAAAAAAACAGATCTTCGATTTCGATGAAAATTGGCGAGGTAATTTATTTTGAGTGGGAGGCTTGTCAGGAAAAAAAAGTGGGCTTTCCAACCCAATCAGAAACGAAACCTGAAGCCTTCATAAAGTGGGATCATTTACAGAAAAATAGTATTTTTTACAATTGCAACCGACTGGGAACCTTAGTCATCCCTCCCCCATTGTGAGGCAATAAATTTTTACATCTCTCTGAATCGAAAAAATTATAGAAACAAAAACTTTAAATTCAATTTTTATTCGGTAAAGTAGAACTTTTTTCCACGAAAAATGAAGAGAAATCTGACTCCTTCATTCTGCAAGTCTTGCTCCTTTAGAAAAATTAGTCAAAAAATTTGAAATTATTTGATCTCGAAATTGGATACAACTTTTTGCCTTCTTCAAGGATGAAGGGGGGGGGAGGTGAAAAGTCAAACATGGTGAATTTGATGAATTTTTATTCGTAAATAAATAAATTGCTTGATTAAAACTCCTCGAAATTAAACCAAAAAACTTTTAAATCATCGAGTGAAATTTTCGTTGAAAATTTTCAACAAATTCTCATGGTCGTTCTGCAAACTGAATTTTGATTAACTGAAAACGCAATTTTATAAAATGTTGATTGGCAGCCCTGCTACAAAAAATTTTCAAAAATAATCAAGTAGGTAATCGGAATTTATTTTAATGACTCAAAAAATTATTAGATGATTTCTGAAATAATTGAATCAGTAATTTAAATTTTATGAAAATTAAAAATTTTTGAAAATTTTCTTTAAAAATCATTCAAGGGTCATCAAAAAATTGGCTCGATTTTGATGTACATTGAGTGACGATTTGAATTCTGGTACGTTATAAAATTTGTCAGATTTACGATTTGAAACTTTTAAAATCTGTAAGGTAAATGACCTTTTTTCTAAACAATTCAAAATTTTCAGCTTCAAACTTTTTCTCAATTTTTCTAAACTTTACATTTTTTTCCCCTTAGGTATTGTTTTATTAATTTTTCTGACCAACTCCCTTATAGAATAGGGTGAGCCAAAAAAACAAAAATTTCGTTTAACGAATCAATATGGGGCAGAATAATGACCTCGTCAAAAATTCAATATTTTCAAACTTTTCCAAAAAAAAAAATCAAATTGATTAAAAACAATTTCAGAACTTATTTTGACGACTACGCAGATCAAAAAACCCAATTGTTTTGGAAAAAATTCATGTTTTATAACATTTTATGCGAAAAAAATTCAAAAATATCATGAAACATGAATGTTATTTTTAAAAATTTCTATCTGGACAGTCAGTAAAATAAGCTCCAAAATAGATTTTGATCAAATTGAATTCTCTGATATTTTTAAGAATATTGAATTTTTGACAATTTTCAAATCTTTGAAAGCTTTTACACGAGTGAAAGGCATTAGGTATCAATTCAAGTCTTTTGAGGTGTCAACCTTTTCGCAATATTACAATTCACTAAACAAAATTTTTGTCATTTGGACCCAACCTATCGCAGAAGGGAATATAAGTGGTACATGGTTCAGAAAGATTTAAAAATAAAAAACGCAACTTTTTGGAGGATGATCAAGGGTCTCATGTTGGTGAAATTATCCCAAAGTAATAAAAAACATATTCATTTCAAAAATAACATCCCTCCAAAGCGTCCCAGCTTCTTCACTAAAGAACTAGTTGGCTCAAAATTTTTCAGGAGGTCACCCATTCAAAGTAAATTACCTCACCAATTTTTTTTCAAAATCTATGCCATTTTTCCTTGAATCCTCTCTATAAAAAATAAATGTATTTTCCAAAATTTCCATCAAAATATCAAAAAAAATCCCTCCACCCAACCCCCAAAAAACTGGAAAATTCCTCAAAAGGAAAATTCGGCTATCACCTTCACACCCACCGTTTCATTTTCATTCCTTCGGCCCTTTCTTATTCGACGTTCGTGTATTAAGAAATTAAAATTCTACTTCGTCTCGCCTCCCATTCACATTCGTTATATTTATACGACTACTCGGCCGAGAATAATTTCGCTCTATGGAAACCTAAATATTACATAAATTGGATCGTGTGCCTTAGGTATACAGGAGGCCGAGAGGGAGGACCCGTGAAGGCATTTTATTCTACACCAAGAGACCACAGCAACGACGGGGAAAAACGCAGGAAAAATATATTACACATATTAACGAGCACACGACGAAGCCCGACTATTCTTTATACTTTTTTTTTTCGCGTAAATGCAGTCACCGTGTTGGGAAAAATGCTAATAAACCCGACTTTTTTTCTTTTTCCAAAAGCGCACTGTACATTTCGCGCATAAATCGTTAACTTGCCGGAGATCGCGCGCGGTGTTCGCCGAAAAACGCCACACACACGGGACAAGAGGTGCGCAGAGGGGGAGGAGAGAGAAAAAAACGCTGTACTCCGCACCGCGTAAAATCTCGTATTTTATTTCTGTATGCTACGTTGAATGAAAATGGAAATTAGTTCTAGTTTTTAACATTATGCCAACCTAAGAAGAATAATACAGCTTTATATACCGTCCGCGGTACCTTTGCTCCCCCTCCCCCCTTATACCCTTTCTCGACCACAAACTACGTTAGCTTTTTGTGCCTCGTTCGCGTTCAGCTATACGTACAAAAAAAAATCTATTTTCCTCGTATTAAAAATAGACATAAATTTCGCTCACATACGTGTAGGTACCTACCTACATTTACAGAGAAATTACTATATACGCGTGTGTACCGAACAGCACAGCTAAAGAGGAGGAAATAAGGGGAAGGGTTGTAATTTCTCTCTTATAACTACCTACATTATACGAGTGTATATGGTATATTGGGTACTCCGTTGGCATACAATGTATGTGTAACTGCATAAATGCTATACCTAGATTAAGTAATGCCGGCGAAGTTTGTACCTCGTAAAATACCCCACGTCTCTTTTTACCATCGCTATTTATATTTAATGTAGTGTTTCGTCCATTGCACAGACAGATTTTGAAAATACTTTTCGATTTATATGGTCAGAAGTTTGGTGCAGTGGAAATAAACCCAACAAAAAAAGGGTACGCGGATCGCGAATGTGAGACCAATAAATTAAACGGAATTTAGATGATTCGGGGAAGGTGTATTTTTTACACTTTTTTTGACCCAAATTTCAGGTGTGGGGGGGAGATGAGGGCTCAATTTGTTTCCTTATCTGAAACCGAATTGAATGAAAATTGCTGACAGGAAAGTGATCCAAGGTATTTAATTAAAGGAGGGGAGACTGAAATTGCATTTTAAAAATAATTTTAATTTTTCCTCCTGGTTTCCTCTTTCCCTCACATTGGACTAAAATGAAAAAAAAAATCACGTCTATATTTTCTTTTGAAGAAATGATGACTCATCACCAATACAAATCGAAACTTTCTATTCAGGTACATTTCAGAAACTGAATTTCGAGTCAGTTTTAGTCTCCAACCTCCGAATTTGAAAAAATTGGATATTAAATGCCCAAAAAAGAGGTATTTTTTCACTGTTTTAATGATTTAAAAATTACTCTTCTTTGATGTAATTTGGAGGGAGAGTGCAATGTACCACATTATTCCAATATTATTTAAAGAAGGAGAAATTTTCTGCTTCATTTTTAAAAAATGAAAATTTTCTGAACTAAGATTACTTTTCAGTTAAATACATTGTGTTTTTTTTTTTAGCTGCCTACTTTTTTGTCATCTAAAATACACTAATTCCTTAATGACAACACTCTTCTAAACAAAAAATCGAACAATTTTTGAAAATTCCGTTTGAAATGAATAGGGGGAAATTTATCGAGTCCGAGCGAAGCGAGGACGAAATTTTTGAAAAAAACGTGCTTCCAAAACCTGAAATTTCTTCATTGAAATTCATGCTTAATTTTTTCTCTTTACTTCCCTCCTTTCTTTTCAGAAAACCCAAAAAATGTTTGTAAATTCCATTCAAGATTATCATAGGTAAATGAAAAGGGCATTTTTTTTTCTTTTGAAAATAGTCATTTGTTTAGACTACAGGGATGGGGATTTATATTTTATATAATCATTTTGAAAATGAATTTTGGAAAGTAAATTTACTGAGTTCGAGCGAAGCGAGGGCGAAATTTTTTTTGATATAATCTCAGATTTTCCCAATTTTTTCAACATTCTTAACCTAAACTTGGGAAAATGTAAGGAATCCCAATTTACCACTTTCTCCAACTTTTTACAATTTTGGGATGGTCTGGGGGGAGGGGTTGTCACACCCCCGCACCCTCTCGGTCGACACGCCTCTGTGTATGTTTCATCTGGTAAGTACTGAACTGAAATTTGAAAAAAATTCTTCATAAAATGTAGCCATTTTAAAGAAAAGTTTCAAGTAACCATTTTTTCAAAATTGATTTTTCTTATTAAATTTTCAAATTTCAGTTCAGTACCAGGTCAAAAGGCCCAAAACAGTTTCAAATTTCATATTTTTTTCCGATCAGGAATCCTAGACTTTGACACCAAATTAGATATCTTTTTTTTTTCAAATTTTTGAATCCGATACCATCTTTAGGCCTCCAAGGAAGTCGAATACTAAAAACCCCAGAAATCGTATTTTTCAGACCAAAAAACTTGGGCCATGGGCGTCCTCTTCCAGAAATCGCAATTTACGAATAACTATAACACATGATTGCCTCTCAAATCTAATTTTTTTGAAAACATGTGATTTTAACATGGATTTGTTTTTTCCTCTTGGGTGGGAAGTCATTCCAAAATTTTTAAGACCCTATTTTGCGTGACCAAAAGTCAAAAATCTTATCAATTTTCATATTTTCAAAATTAACTCAATGTCAGAAAGTCATACACCTATATGTTTTTAACATACTAGATATGTTTTTTCCTCTTGCATTCCAAAATTTTTTAAATTACCTACCTAACTTGATAATATCAGAAAGTCAGAAGCTGACTTTTGAAAACTTACAAATTTTTTTATTTTCGAAATCAACTCGCTAAATATCAGAAAATCAGAATCTGAAAATTGACATAATAACAGAAGTCAGAATGACAGAAAAAACATATCCATTTTACCAACATTTTCTTGCAGAGGAAACTGTACTTCATTTCTTCTTTTTTTCAGTATTTTTCCTCAAAATTATTTCAACTGATTTCAATGATATTTCTCCTCCTAAAAACTTACTTTTGATGCTTGAAAATCAATTTATTGAAACGCTGTCTCTTACAATGCCTAGTTTTAAAAAAAATGACCGTTTTTTTATTGAAGTTTGTGAATCTAAACATTGTTTTAATTTCACTTTGAATCTGAGAGTTTCCAAAATTTTTGCCTTTGCTTCGTTCAGGCATAATTTATCTCTCTCATATTTACATTGAAATTACGAAATTTTTCAATTAAATATAATAATAATAATTAATATTATTATTTTGAAATTTTGAAAATCCCCGAATTGAATGAGAGTAAAAAATGGCCAAACAATTTAATTCGACCAGAAAACTTGTACAGTCCACTTCTGCTTCCTTCCTAAAAGTAAATCAGTTTCGTACCTAAATAAATTGAATTTCAAAATGATCGTTAGAGGCAGAGATAACAGATTGACTCCCACTACTCCCAGTCATGGGAACATTTTGTTTTCAAATGGAAAAAATAAATTACAGCTGGACATTTTTCAAAACTAACGACTCTAAAAAAATCTGTCAAAAATTGAGAAATAAATGAAAAAATCGTATCATAAATTTTCAAAAAATCAGAAAAAATTCAATTTTGGTTGCAAATTTTTAATTTTTTGCCTTCCTTGTGATGTGATAATTACGTAAGTACCTCAAAAAATTCATCATTAGTCTCCATTGAGATACAATTTCGACCACAGCGGTATTTCTTCTTAAGGCTTACCTCTATCTGCATCTCAGGCACATCTCACGTGATTTGAATACATCTACGAAACGACCGGTGGATTTCCGTGATCACGCTGGGCACATGCGAAACATGTAGGCCGCCAAGTGATGAAAGTTTAAAGCGTGTGGGTTGCAGGTTGCAGCGTTTTTTTTCTCTCTTCTCTTCTTTTCTTAATAATTCGACTTACGTACGACGTACGTCTCTGTACGAACGTACACTCTCGATAAACCTACCATTTTTTTTTCGCATTATTATCGACTACAAATGCCAGCTTATTAAAACGCCGACAAAGCGATACGTTTAACTGTGTTTACCTTAATATGTACAAGCTTAAATAAGAAGGGAACACGTTGGAAAAAGCTAGACAAAAGCGGGCGTTATGTTATATACGAAGCTTATCAAATACAGAAATCTTCATTCCGTGCAGAAATGTGCGTTTGTCTTTTCAACACACCTACGAGAGTACGTTTTAGTAGGTACGAAGTGTGCGGTTTTTTTTTCTCGAGACTCGGGCGAGAAGACAATGCGTTGAATTGAATATGAAATTAAGCACACTTTTTAAGGAAATACGCCACGAATAATGAGCTACCGATTTGTACATTTTATACCGATTACCTTTATTTGTTTTAACGCCGCGAAAGTCATTCGATTCGAGTTCACCTGCTGTAAAGTGGCCATTTGAAAATGATTGTTTTAAAATGTCATACCAGCCAGTGCCATATCCGAATATTAAAGTTGTTTACAAACTTATCATACGTGTTAATGTGGACTCAAACAACAAAACCCCAAAAGGGTTGAAACGACGACGACCAAAAAAAACTAGCCAGGCTAGTTTTTTCCTCCTTTTGCTGACTGTTTGCATAAAAAGAAAAGGGTTCGTGGTATAGTACCTACAAATTACCAACGCATTGATAGGTTCATTATGAAACCGAGCAAAAAATATCATTGTTGGGAATGATTAGGCAACGCATGCAAATGGATTGTAATTCGTTTTTTTGACTTTTTTTTTGTCTCGTGCAGCGGATGAACAATTGAAGGGGAGTTCGCAGGTTGACTCGGAAGTGGGTATGTTTTCGTTCAAGTGTCATGATGCGTTAATAAGCCATTTGCTAGCGGCATGCACGTAAAAAATTCCTAGCAAGAGGTAAAAAGTAGGCTTGGAAATTTTGAGGGATTTTTTGCTGGCTTAAGAGTAATGTGATGGGATGATACGAAATAAGGTGAGATGCTGAGTTAGCATCAGGGCTGTTCCATGCTAAAACGAACCAAAAAAGAATAGGCTCTTCCGATTTTGCTCAATTTTTTTTACGAGTTCCCCTTGATGAAAAGCTATCATTTAAAAATTTGAAAAAATTGCAGTGAGTAGCCCTTTTTATTTTTTTTAACCAACAAATTTTCAAGATAGTATCTTCATACCCCTGAGGGGTACAGAGGTCCACAATTTTGACCAAAATTCAAAAAAATCAAAAAAGTGAAGTAGCAATTTGATTTCTATTAATTCGAAAAGGCGCTGATTTCGAATATGTACTTGATTTTTATCCGATTCCTCTGAAGCTTCCTTTTAGGCCCCTTGATAAGGTCAAAATTCAAAAAAATGAACAATAAAGTTGAATTTTTTCAAAATTTTGAATTTTGACCTTTTTTTCCTGGGGCTTAAATTTGGTCAGAGCAAAAAAATGAATGTCAAAATTAGAATTAGCGACTTTCTATACCTAGATTTCGACTCCTGCAATGAAATTGTCCACAATTCTTTGAGTTTTCACCCCCCTCTCTCCCTTGGACCTCAAATTCAGTTCGAGAAAAAAATGTCGGGATCAAAATCAACGACTTCAAATATCGAGATTTTGACTTTCATACCGAATTTTTCTCAAAACTTTGAGTTTTGAACCTCCCTTTCGGGGCTCAAATTTGGTCAGAGCAAAAAATAAATTTCGGAATCGGAATCAGCGACTTCAATTACCTAGATTTCGACACCCATATAGAAAATGTTCAAAATTATGGATGGTGCCCCCCTTTTTGGAGCTTGGATGTGATCCAAACCGAATATGAATTTGAAAAACAAAATCAGCGACCTCGAATTCCCTTATACCCGAAGTTTTAGAATTTTATCTCTTAAACTTCAGTCAGAAATGATTTTTGTCCACTTACTTTTTCGTGCGACCCCTCTGAACCCCTCTATTAGCCCCACTCGATGAAATCAAAATTCGAAAAAATGAAAAATAACGTGTAACCTGTCGTTTGTTAGATATTTGGGAACAAGAGTTCGAAGATTTGCTTATTTTTTGGATTTAACCCTTCAGCGCCTCTCTAGCCCCTCAATTTTGGGAAAAAATATGTTTGAAAATCATAGATTCAGGAGAGTCGGTTGAAAAAACCAAGTACATATTCGAAATCAGCGTCTTTGAATTGGAAAAATCAATATGCTACTTCAATTTTTCGATTTTTAAAAATTTCGGTTGAAATTGTGAACCCCTGTACCCCCATCTGTACCCCCACAGGGATTCGGGGATCCCATCTTGAAAATTTTGTCGGTTGAAAATAATATAAAAAGAGCTACTTACCGTGATTTTTGCAGTTTTTTAAATGGTAGCTTCCATCTTTTGTTTTCATCATGAAAATTGAGCTTTCACCACCAAAGTTCAACTTTGAGCTTTTCAAAATGTGATTTTCATTTTTAAAAATTTCTATCAATTCTCTTTCAGATTCCGCAAAAATTTTTCCGCCAAGTACAACCTATTTCGAGATATGAGCTTCAAAGTCGAACAATTTCGCTAAAAATCGTAATTATATAAAAATTTTGAGACCTGCCTCCTGCCTCCCCGCTCCCTTGAAGGTTAAAAAAATAAAAAAATGATCGTGGTTTTGTAAATGAATCACCAGGGAACTTGTATAAAAAAATTGAGCCATTTTAATGATAAATTCCAAAAGATAAAGATTCGGTTTGGAAATTTTGGTGGACTTTTTGCTGGCTTAAGACAGATGTGATGAGATGATACAAAATGAGGTGAGATGCTGGAGTTTGCAGCAGTTCAAGGCATTTGGAAAGAGGTTTGGTTTGAAGACTATAGATGATACCTAATTTTCAAATATTGTTCAAAAATCGAATTCACTCGTGTTGGATTAACCTTCACTACACCTCTGAAATTTCAGCTCCCAATAAACATATTTCAGAAAATCATTACTCTAGGTAAGAATTATCAAATTCAATTCCATTGTCCTCAGCAAGCAGATTTTTCACCACACGAATTCGTAAATATCACCGAGCAACGACCTGCTTACAGCGATGATTGACTATGACACCACTTCCACTGGTACCTCCACCTCTACACATATAAATTTGCCAGCTCGAATCCACCGCCATAGTACATTATCGTATCGAGTATTTTGAAAATTACCACTCTCTCGAGCGAATGGCGTTTCATTTTTTGAATAATCTCGTGATATCGCATCATTTTCTCCGACACAGAGTAGAGTGTACTTATTTTTCGCGACATGGCGCGAACTTACCTATATATCCATAGAGCTGCCTTCGGCGAATTTGGAAAAAAAAATCGTTTCTCATTTCATTTTAGATCAACAACGTAAAAATTCAATTTTGATTTGTCAAAGCTTCTATACTTATATATCGTATACCTATACGATGTGCTTGTGTACGAGTATTGTCGATGTATCTCTGGGTGTGTGTACTCTATCGTATGGCATCAACTTCGCACAGCACCCTGGAATTATAATGGCTTTTCCGTACCGAGGATTATGTTTACGTTGTTGGTGTTTATTTCCATCTCGAGCCTCCACCTACCGCCCTCGTCCCATTTTACCATTTCTTCATCTTATCACACGCATCGTCGTAGTCATATGTGTAAGTAACGAAGGTATTACGCCATAGGAATATCGTATATCGAGTATCGAGCTGGTTCACAAATTCGTCTACTTGGATTTTCTTACTTTCTGCAAAGAAAAACGTTGTTTTTGTCGAATTTTGAGATATTATTGGAATCACTTAGATGTTTTGAGGCTCAATTTTTTTTTTGATTTTGATGATTTTTTTCCTTCAAGGACTTAATTTTTTCAAAATTCAATGAATTCGTGATCTACAAAATTTCAAGTTTTTTTTTTTAAAGAAAAAGCAAGTTCTAAGACTTTGCAGCCAAAAATTCAGTTGTCCAATTTGATAATTCAATTTTTGGTGATTTTGTGAAAATTTAAATTTTTTCAGATGGTCTTTTTGAAAAAGTATACTTTTTACTGAACCCAATGAAATTCAGATCCCTAGATCGAACTCCAAATCCGAATGTGACCATTTCCAATCATTTTGAAGCTTTCTGCGCAATTTTGCAGAGCTTAAGAATTTCTCTAAAATTTTCTCAAATCAACTAACTAAGCAGCAAGCAGCTAAAATTTGTGCTTTATTTTTTTCGACTAGTTCAACGAGTCCATGTTGGGCTCAATTTTCAAGTAAATATTAAGATACCGAGGTATTAATCAAATTCACTTTTCGGATACTTGACCAAATTTCATTTCACGGTAGGGAGGGGGGGGGGGTAAAAGGATTGAATTAGATTTTATATAATGAATTTTTCATACTTCTGAAAAAGGATGGATTATTTTTTTTTAGATTCTATCGTTTCTTTGGTCAGTCAGAACTCCAGCTATCTAATAAATAAGGTTTTCCAGGCATCTCACCTCAGAGTAAAATTTTGAGCCCTAACAAAAAAAAACGAAAACATATGCATTCAGATGCTGAAGTACATTTCTCGAATTTTGAAGAATTTTTGAAATTTCAAAATTATTTTATAGCCTTGCACAGGAGTGCACCCAAGGATGATTCAAGAAGGCTCAAACTTCCTCATTGAGCTTGGAAAAATGTTTTTTTACTACAAAAATGCGAAAAAGTGCATTTTTTGCTCTCCAAGCATGATTTTTCCAAGAAATTTCGCCCTTGCTTCGCTCAGGCAGTGCTTCAGTATTTTTTTTTTTTTTTTTTTTAGAAAGTGATGATTTTTCACTGAACTTTAAGTCCAAAATTACTGATTCCTCAATCCATTCCCAATTTTTCAAAAAAAAATCAATGATTTTTGAATGAAAGATTAGTGGAAAATGACTAATTTGAAGTTTGACCGTTCCTCCTACTTTTTCTAAAATTCTCAGCCTCTCCCATAATTAATTTCTGGGTGTGCTTTTGGCCTTGCAAAATATGAAAATTTGGTCTAATTAACCAAAAAATATAAAATTTGGTTTCTACCCTATTTTTGACCAGCTAAATCGATTGGAATCAGTTTCAAGACGTTTCAGAGCTCCTAGAAAATTTTGAAATTTTTCAGCGCTGTAGAAAACCTCATAAAAAATGGTTCAAATGAACTCAAGCATCTATAATTGCAGATTACCAACATTTTTGACTTATTTCATCGATTAAAGCATAATTTCTCAAAATTCGTAACTTTGAATACGCAAATACATATTTTTTGAGCGAGAAAACTTAAATTTCTTCCAGAACCTTAAAAATGTAAATTTGAACTCAAAGTCACGAATTTCGGAAAATTGCGCTTTAGTCGATCAAATAGGTCGTCAATATTGGTAATCTGCAATTATAAGGGACTTGAGTTCATTTGAACCATTTTTATGAGCTTTTCTACAGCGCTAAAGAATTTGGTGACTTTAAAACGTCTTGAAACCGTTTCAAATCGAATTGACGTGTCCAAAATAGAGTCCAAAAACTTTCAACTTTTCCCCTCCATACGTGTGGATGGACATATTTTAAATTTTTTCTAGAAAAATTCCCTGCCCAAAAATCTCGAATTTGGAAAATGGTACTTTAAATTTTAATCGATCAAATAAGCCACGAACATTGTTAATTCGCGATTATAAGTGCTGAAGTTCATAATGGACCATTGTTGTGAGATTTTTTCCAGTGCTGGAAAATTAGAAAATTTTCTGGTGGCTCTGAAATATCTCGAAACTGCTTCCAATCGATTTGGAAAGTAGAAAATAGAGTTTACCTAATACCTACACAATTTTTTTTGTTCATCAGATCGATATTTTCATATTTTTCTTATGACTATATCGGGCAATTTTGAAATAAAAATTTGCCAAAATTCAAGACAGGCACTTCAGCGTCTCAAATTTTGAATATGGAATTCTTTTAAGGTAACTTTTCGATTTTTTTTTCTAATTTGCCTAAAACTTTCACTTTGAATTGAGATACCTCTCTTATGAGTGAAGGAAAATTTCATTTTTACGGTGATTTGAAACTTTCATGTGAGGGGGAGGGGTGGTAGAGATTTTTATGAATACCCACTACAGTCAAAATTCAACCCAAATAGAAGAACAGGGAGTTACTAAACTTTGATTTTCAGTCTCCAGAGAAGATTTTTTCAGAAAAGGAGATATCGACAAAAATTTAATTTTTTCAACGATTTTAAATTTTCATACAAAGGAAAGGAGATTGATGACCATTTCTCGCCGGCTCTTCATCCAAGACCCATACCAATTGGTAAAATCCATCATTTTTTCCATACTACAAAATATTCAATAGTAAACTCTTAAATCAGGTACAAGAAGCTATCTAACCCACAATCCATAATTCCATATCAAACCATCGATCTGCTACCGTATCCTTACCCTTTCAGACCATTTAGTTCAAATCATGAACTACACTGAAATCATTACCTACTCGAGGTATAATCTCACAGCATCAGCTCAGCAACAATGCCATAAGGTAATTTTCTCGCTAATCTCGGACTTCTTATACCGCGTCTGTAACGAGTTAACGATAACAGCACGACTCACAATAGGCACGGTGACCGCGTGTTCAGCTCTCTCAGGTGGCTACACATTCAATTTGTTCAAACGTTGAACCGATAATAGTCATTTATTAGCGATCTCCGGTGAAGATGGTTCTTTGAAATTGCATATATAAAGTAAAGATTTCGGCAACAGATAATACCATTTAGATGAAAAGAAAAAATTATATCCAGTTTTTTTTTCAGCACTATTTACTTATTCTTCCGCTGTTCAATGTTAAAATGGCGGCTACCGTGCGCAGAATTACGCTCAGCGAGATCACCACTTGGATGGTGATGGGGTGAGCCACACACACACACACACGCCTCTCTCTCTGGGCATTTCTGCGAATGCTTTGTTTTTACGCCGTACAATCAGATATAAGCATTAATGAGGTGATAAGTATACACAATACTATGTACCTCACTAATCGTATCAATCTGCAGTGGCTATTGTTTCGCGCGCATATACATATTGCCATTGCCCTTATGGTATGGGTAGTTAGGTCTACCTATTGCCATTTCGTATTTTCATTTCAAGTTTTTTTTTTTTTACTGCTGAGACGATGGAGACTGGAGGCGAAGAATAACCAAATTAAAATGCCGAACGTGTCGTTTTAGCAGCCTGGCTATTAAAATGGCGAATTTTTGTCAACAGAAAGAATGGAGATGGGTGCTGGATTGCGCAGCCAGGCGTGTAAAAAAATCGAGCTTTAATATTTCGAGTGTTACGATATCGATTGGATTATTTGTAAGAGTCCATTTTGAAACTTAAAATCGTATTTTCTAATTAAAAATTGGTATTTTTGAAAAGCTAATGAAAAGAAATTAATGCAGGATTTAAAAACTGAAAGTTTAAATTCACAAATTTTACAATTTTCTGTCACTTGACTTTTTTGTCAAAAGGGACAGATGGAAAACTGCAGGTTAGTATATTATTTGCGCTTCATTTTTTCTCGAATGTGAGTCCAGTCTCGACGATTTTTCATCCCATTCCATTTTCGTTTGATCAAGGAACGAAGTTCACTTTTCAGAAGAGAGTGCTGGGTTTAAGTTTTTCCATAAGTGCAAATCTCCTCTTTCTCTCTTTTTTTTTTTTTTTTTTTTTGAAAAATTGGCTCTGGTTCCTTGTGAGCAACTTTCATAAGTAACCAAATAATACTTAGAGTGCGTAAGTAACCAAGTAAGTATAATTATAGGTAGTTTTGGTCATATTTCGTATCATTTTTACCATTTTTTGGAAAAATTTTTATGCAAAACTTGATCTTTGGAAAAAAATAATGGGCAAGTATTTAAAATTTTCAACGTCCATTTTTTGATTTTCAACGTGCAATTTTTTACTTAAAATTTTCGTTTTCGATTAGATAAGTATCAATGGCCGGAATAAAATTTTCAACAGCATTCAATTATGATTTTCGATGTACATTTTTTAATTTTTGACTTTCAGTTAACAATTTTTTGACAATTCTTGAATTCATATCAAGCAAGAGGTGCCGAGATTCTCCAAAGTTTTTGAGGACTTATCCCCTTCCATTTTCACATCCTCCTAATTTTTTCGCCATTCTCAATAGCGATAAAAAATCCATCATTTTGGTCTTGCCCCTGGTCCCTAAATCATAACAACTCAATTTATCCAGCGACATTCTGAAGGCATTTCGCCAAAAAGAGGATGTAGCGAGTAAAATCTGTGAAAATGTCAATCTGATTTTTAAATTTCACGTGTAGGTAATTGACAAAATTATAAATTTGAAAATCAATTATTCAGGCACAAAATTGAACTTTTTTGATTGGAAGAGCTACACATTGTATAAATTTTTTGCTGGAACTTAATTTTTTACCCTTTCCCCACAGTTCGTTGCTTATTCCACATTTGTCATTTTTACGATTACAAATTTTGGTGCAGTTAAAAACCTACAGGGCTGAAAATTTCAAGAAAAATAATAATTTTGCGAATAAAATTTTGTAATTTAAATGAGAATATAAAAATAGGTAAATAAATTTTGTCTGAGCAAAGTGGAGAAGAAAATTTTAGAAAGTCTCAAATTCAATATTTTGGAATAATTAACCCGAATAAAAAATCGGCCACTTTTATTTCAAAATTATTAAAAGAGAGATACAAAAAAGTCGAATGAAGCGAGGCCAAAGTTTTTGAAAAAGATCGATTTTTATTTCAGCAATCGTTTGAGGAAGAGGGGAGTAATTTCAAAGTTTTAATATAATTTCTGAGAGGAGACGTCTTCAAAAAAATTTTTGAGGACTTGGTTCTCAAGAATTTAGGTTTCTCGGTACTCCTATATTAAGCACAAAAATTACGAAAATTCTACTACTAAACAAAACTTGAATTTCTAGTATATAATTTTGATAAAATTCAGTCAACGAAAAATAAATAGATTGCGAGAACGTTGAGCATCAATTATCCAAAAAAAATAATCTTTTTTCCACTCCATGTTAGAAGAAGCTTAAGGTGATTGAGGAGTTTTAAGCTGAGGAGAGATGATCGTACTCTAAACAAAGAGAAAATTTTTTTAGGAATTTTCATTGATTCCGGTTCATTTTTTCCCCCAGGAAAATCTTTGTACAGTACATCCCAATTGTTCCTGGTCAAATATATGAGCCTCGATATAAAAATCACCCTTATAGGGGTCAAAAATTTATTTGTGAGTCGATACTGGTTGTGAGCCTTTCAGAAGACGTACAGTCAAGGAAAAACTTCAACTCAAAAACCAATTTTTGGCCTCGAAAGGTAATTTTTATATCCAGGATCACATCTGCGCTTTCAGTTTTACTTTTTTTTCGACAATTTATGATTTTTGGAATTCAAATTTCAATATTTGAAGACAATTTTTCGATTTTTGACGTGAAGTAATCAATTTTTTGACAGCAAACTTTTGATTTTTAGAATCAGATTTTCAATTTTGACGTTTAGTTTTTGATATTCGACATTTAATTTTTGATTTTTGACAAACTACTTTTTATATTTTGCCTTGAATTTTCGATTTTTGATTTTTGGCATCAGGCATTTAATTTTTAATGTTGGATTTTCGGTTTTTGGTATTTTTTTGCGATCTTTATAGATTTTCAATTTTCAGTTTTTCATCTTCAATAATCATAGATTTTTTATTTTTGACTCCTGGCACTTTCCATGTTCGAAATTTTTAGGTTGTAAATTCTCAAATTTTAGTATTCAATTTTTATTTTTTCATGTAAATACATTTGAAATTCAATAACTTTCAATGTCTAATTTTTAAGAACTTATATCGGCGTATGTTTTTAAAATTGAAAATCAGCATTAAAATCAAAATCTTATTTATTTATCCTTGAACCATTATGTACAACACCTCACTTCGAATTTTATCCTTGCATCGATTTCTTCCCACAAATAATACGAGGCTCGCTTTATTAAAAAAAAACTTCGACAAAATCAGAATTTACATTGAGAATTTCATTCAAAACACATTCTACATATACTTACGAATACACAATACACACAAATCGAAGTAAAGAGGTTCTTTTCTTTCTTACTGGTATTTTTCATCTCATATTCGGGAATAAATTCGTCTTCTGCGTCGTCTTCGTTTTCAAATATCGCACAGACACCTCCAGATATAAGAAAGGAAAGAGATGGAGGTCTTAAAAGATGTTTGTATATGTTTATATTACAATGTACATCCGAGTTACATCTATACGACGAATAACCATAGAGAAAGAAGTCCGATGGGCAGGAAGATATAGATACTCAAAAATGCCAAGAATCCGAATCTTATTCACACATATCACAAGTTACTATATTTTTACGTAGAATTTTTTTATATTGAAAAATATTTATAATGGAAACGCTTTGAAAAAGGTTTTGAGAATATCGATAGGGAGGCGAAAAATCAGGGAGGGGCCGAAGGCGCCAAAAATATCGCGTAGGATATTGACTCGCGCTCTGGAAACGATTTGTTTCAATTTACTCATAATATACTCGTGTCAGGCGAGGGAAAAAAAATTCGTTCGCGACCGAAAACGGCGCATATGTTTGCAAATTGACCGCACCGGGGTAGGTGTGAGGGGAAGGGGAGTGAAACGAAAAAGTAAATTATATTTTTCAAATCACACTGTGATTTTTATAAGATCGTAAATTTATTTTAGCGAATAGCGTAAGTCTCGGTTGGGCTGGGACAAGATGGCGCGAGGGGGTGAGGAAAAAGAAGAGCTTTAATAAAAAGTGTGCGCGAATAAACGCGTTAAAAATAATGAAAAGGCGGTTTTATATAAGAAAAACTCGACGGACCGAGTAATACATTTACTAATAAACTGGCTTTTTACGCGCCTTACAAAGTAATTTATATTCTTTTTTAATGGTTTTCCAGTTGAGCGTAGTATGTCGTTGGCGTTATTGCTAATGTCTTCTAGCTTTAAAATTAAACAGTGGTGCCTAAAAGAAAATAAACAGCGGTGCTAGCATTACATACAAAAACTGTAGTTTCGAAAAAAGTCCTTGGAAAGTTTAAGAAAGAAGTTACCATCGAAACGTTTTTATAATTTGGATTTTTTTTAAAATGCAGAGCCAAGGTATTCAAAATTTCTCTGATTGATCTCAATCTTACTTTTTTTCTATCTTTTCTCGATATGGCGTGGGCATGTGTATTCAAATCACTCAGTGATGGAAAACTGAAATGATATTATCCAGTTCTCAAAATTTCCAAGTTCCAGTTCCAGGATTTCCAACATTTTCTAGTTCCAGTTTTCAATTCCAGTTCCAGCTCCAAATACCAGTTCCAAAATTCCAATTTCTTTAAATTTGGAGGGATAAAAAAATACAAAATTTTCTGCAAAAATTGAACTTTGTTGTTTTTATTTTTCTTTTCAAAGTACAATTTTTTTATTTTTCACGTAGGTAATCAAGCTCAACACAAACGATTTTCAGAAAAAAATTCTGAGAATTAATTTAGAAATTTTTTGACTCCTAGTCCTGACTTCCTAAGTTCTGAATTTTTTAGTAAAAAAATTTCAATTTGTGCATCTCAACTTTTTTACTTTACCACGTCAAATTTTCAAAAATTTGAATTTTACTATTTTTTACTTCGTTTGGTAATTTGGCGAATAAACCTTGAATTTTTCGAAAAAAAAAATGGCGTGTAGGTAATGTAAGAGAAAAACGAAGAGAAGACGAAAGAAAAATTTTAATTTTCAAAAAAAAAATGCTGGAACTGGTATAAAAATGAAATTAATGTTAGTTCTTGTTCCAGTTTTTAGCTCTTATCATTTCAGTTTCAATTACAATTCCAATTCCAGTTTTTCAGTTTTCATTGTAATTCCGATTCCAATTTTCCATCACTGAATCTATGTGCCTAAATTTACCTAATTTATTTTATTTATTTACTTATTTCATTCATTTCCTTACTTCGTTTAGTTTCTTATACTTACCTTTATTAAATTTAGGTAGGTACTTGATTTATTTAATTAAATTATTATTATCCATTATTATTATTTTTTTTGACCGATTTTCAATTTGAAAAAAATGGCCCGAAGCGGTTGTTTTTGAAAAAAAAAGTCATTTTTGACACAAATGGTCAAAATTCAATCATAAAAAATCTATTCGATTTGAATCAACAATGCACTTGTTTTTGAATTTTGATCTATTTTAGATCGAGTTACAGTCGTTTTTCTATTTTAAAAAAGGGAAACCAGCAGGTTTCTTTCAAAAAAAATACGCAATTGATCAAAATTCAAAATCAATAGACAAAGAACCACGGACCATCGAAATCTTTATTTTCAAAGTTTTGAAGTTTGATGCCTTTTTAAAGACATGAAGCTCATAAAACAGACTTCAAACCAAATTTTTAAAATTTCTGGCAAAGTTTTTTGACAGAATGCTTCTTTCAAACTTTTGAAGGTGAGATGACTCTGAGATTAAAATAATTTTTAAAAATCACCCCATGATTCTTTCAGCGTAAAATGATTTTGAAATTGAAAATCATTTTCATAAAAGAATTTCATGCATTTTTCAAATATTCAAAGCTGAAAAGGCCTTAGAGACATTTTAAAGGCTATTTTTGGGGATTTTGTGGGCGTGATCTGACTTTTTAAAACAATTTCTCAGATTTTCTAGACAAATTTCTTGACGGAGTCAGAAAAATTATAATGATTTTATGCAGCTCATCACCTTCTTTTTTTGAAACCAAGTCACACTTGTTGAACTACCTTCATCCCTGTTTTAAATCAAACGGGTGAATTTATCCAGTCTGAGTGACCCAAGAAGTAAAAGTTTCGATTTTTTTTCAAAATCGAAAAATCCATAGCATGATTGCCAACTGAGATTTCGAAAAAATCACTATTTTGGTCAAAAAATAATGGATCACTGAAAATCTTTAGATAGCCAATTTCCAACCAAAAATCACCTAATTCAAATAAAATGTTCAAAATTCATCAAAATCGCTGTTTTCTTCTCCTGACATCGTTCAAAAATCACTTTCATCATTAAACTCACCTTGGAAAGATGATTTTCATCGGTACTCTCTTTTTGATGATGTTCAACTAAAAACGAGATACCTAACAGTCAGAAATTTTGTAATTTTTTTCAAATATTTCTCATCAAAAATCGCAAAAATTACTGAAATTTGAAAATTAGACCTGACAAACTGAATAAAAATTGCGTAATCACTGAAGTTGTCAAAAATCACTGATGAAAATTCTTACCAAACTTTTTCAAAAACTGAAAAATCACTGATTTTAGGTAAAATCACTGAGATGAGCAATCTCGATCAATAGATATCCACAATTTTTTTTTTGAAAATATGACCTCACTGGATAGAAGGGCCCTAGTGTAAAAAAATGAAAACATTTTTTGGCCTCACTTTCGATAAAACAGATTCAATGTGAGACCAAAAACGTCCAAAAGAAATGTTTTCAATTTTTTTTTCATTGGGGCCCTTTTTTCGACAGGGCTGCAAATTCTAATTACTTTTAACTGAAATATACTCACTCACCCGTAAAATTTCTTCATTGTTTCGTATTCTTTATTCTGATCATTTTTCGAACTTTTTACGAACTTTTAAACGAAATTCTAGGTTTTTAAAAACAATTTTTCAACCTGTTTGATAATTTTTCCTTCTTCTTTGCTTCTTTGATCAAGTTGATTATGAGATTCGCACCTGGCTGAATCACTGAATCGTTCGCATTCAGTCAATTCACTTTGTAAAAAAAAATTCAGAAAAAATCGTTCCCGAACGAATCATTTACAATTTTGTTCTTTTTACTGATTACTATATGAAAATATGCTTGAAAGGCTAAAATTTGTATTTCTGATGCTCCCACTTCATTTCTTTCCATTTTCTCGCTACAAATAAATATGTTAATTCCTTCCTCTCTCTTCCCGTCCAGCTCTCTTCACAAAACAGATACCCGTATCCTTATCGATACCCACATCAAAATTTTTCACATACCTTTAACATACCTCATCATTGTACTTTATACATCTCTATGTAGAAGTAGATGCAGTATGTACACAGATTCTGTAATTAAACGCGACCCCCCTCACGCGACTATTTAACGATAGAGCTTGTTTAAAGAACTCCAGCGAGTTATTACAATACCCAGGTGTGATATGGAAGGGCCTTTGTCATCGTCACCGGTACAGTACCTACGTATGCAGCATCAATACATTCCATAGCCCCGGCGGGCTCGCTCTACGCCGGCCATCCGACGTAATAATAATTATTTAATGCGCGTAACGCGGGAGCGAGGCGTGTACCAGCGTGAGATTATAAAACCTCCTCTAAATACTGGACCACATGCTGATTTCTTGGTCCGGGGCTCTGTACAGATACACGTACTACCGAAGTAAAGAATCGAACGCACAGACGGAGATTTCAACTTGAATCGTACGCCACTTAAAAGGTTTAATTCGTATGGCTATTTTTTTTTATCGTATTTCGTTTTGTTTGCATAATGACGACGATCCTTTCTATCATTCTGCTTTCCATTGGCGCGCGATGCCGCTAAATCGAACGTTATTCAATTAGACCTAGACTGTGAGCTGAAGATGTGGTATGTGGCGGACACGAGGTTACGTATATGGAAATGCTGCTAGGTACTCGATTTATGTACCGTGTACAACACACTGCACCGTCCACGACCAGTCTGGTATTGAAATATCAATCTTATAATAAGCCTTCTTTCCTCCTTCACGTTAAAATCACACAATGAGCATATCGGTTGGAAAGATGTAGCCGGAGCCGAGCCAACGAACGCTTCGATAATTATTTCTAGAATTAGTTTATCTATCGTGCTCTGTCCGGCAAAAAAAAAGCTAATGCGAAGGGAACGAATTTCTATGTAGGCTTGGAAACGACGAGTTGAATAAGTTGCATACTTCGGTTCCTGATATTTGCATGATGCAAGTGGTCGAGAAATTTTTAAAAAATTTTCGTCGCTCAAAAAAAATTCCACAGTGAATGATATTAAGGTAGATTTGTTCATTTTGGGGCAAAAAAAAACCTAAAAGGCGTGGGGTGAAAAATAAATTCGAAAAAAAATGTAGGTATTTTTTAAATTTCCGTCAGAAATATTTACTGAATTTATCTCAAGAATCATTTTTCCCATCAAAACTTATTCGAATAATTCATTTGCGAACGATTCATAATTTTTTTTGAGTCGTCAAAAATTTCGTTCGCGAACGATCTTTTATTTTTTCGAGCTCTAAAAAAAATTGTACTTTCAGGGGGTTTAATTTTTAGCTTGCGAATTATTCTACTGATTGAATTCATAAGGCCGTTTTTCATCGTTCTTTAAGAAACGAAAAAAACACAATTATTCTCGAATTTATGGCCGTTTTTCGGCGTATTTGAAGAAATGACACGAAACAACTAATTTGGAAAACGTCGTTTTTCGTCGGTTTCTTTTTCCACACAACCAAAAAATTCAAAATTTGAAAACTGTCACGTCTCAAAACTTGAAAGCGGTTAATTTTTTCATTGATTTTTTAAGAAATGACCAGGAACAGTCACATGTATGAAACTAGGAAAACTGTTGTTTTCGTCGTTTATCAAGAAACAACAAAGAAATGACCACGATGAAAAAATAACAAAATTTGGAATAATTTCACATAAGTAAGTAATTGAAAAAAAATTGAAGAAAAATTTTAGCAGCGAAAATTTTGAGAAAATTGATGTTGAAATTTTTTCTCAACTGTAAATTTTCTCGGTATTTTTCCAACTTCTTATTTTTTAAAATTTCCTCCAACCTGAAATTTTTAAAAATGATTTCAAAATTTTTCTTTATTTTTTTCAATTTTTAATTTTAAAAAAACTTCAACTTCAAGTTTTTCAAAATTTCTTCCTACATCCAACTTAATTAGAATTTTTTCAAAAATTTCAAGCTGACAAAAATCTTTAAAAATTAAAACTGGAAAATTTTTGAGAAAATTGAATTTTGAACTGTTGAAAAATTCTAATGTTGGATAAATCGGTAGTAGAACCCACAATTTTTTTAAAAAAAATTAGACTTGAAAAAATTAGTGTTTTGATTTAGATTTTGGACTTATTGGATCGTCGAAATCACATTAAAGTCAACATAATTCAGGAAATAGGAAATTATACCTATCAATTTCGGAACCGCCGAACAATTTTGGAACCTCTCCCCTCCCCCCGAAATAGTACCTGGCTGGAGTGATTTTCCAAAATAAGTACCCAAAAATCATTCGCACAAATCATCAGTTAAAAAAAAATGTGAACGATAATGCATCATTTGCGAACAATCATCTCAAGTGATTCACTTTTTTGGGAACAATTTGATAAAATTATTCGATCATTCAAAATCTGAAATGATTTTTGAATTATTGTACAAAAATACCAAGTAAAATGATTCAAATGATTATGATTTTTTTAAAAAATTTGTGGGTAATTCGAACCATTCCATCGTTTTTTTTCTAAATTATTCAATTTTTTCACTCCCTGCTTTTCTGATAATAGAATTAGTTGTTCGTGAAATATTCGTGAAAAAAAATTAAATCAATGATTAGAAAATAGACAATTCAACTCTTTCTGTAAAACTGATCTGGGTGAATTGGAAAATTCCACAGAAGTATCTAGAATCAATGATGGAAAATTCAAAACTGAAACAGAAACTGGAACTGGAGCTGGAACTAAAACGATGAAGACTGAAAACTGAGATGGAAACTGAAGCGAATCACAGTTCCGCACCAGTTCCAACAGCTGTACCTAAGTTAGGTACCTGTTTTGAAGTCAACACCAAAAAATTTTGCAAAACATTAAAAGCTTTTAGAAAAAAAAAAAAACGGAAATTCTTTGCAATTTTTTTGAAAAATATACTTGGAAAAGTCATAATTTACTGAATCACAAATCTTACAAATTCTAAATATTACAATTTACGCAAAAAATCAAATTTTTCAACACTTTCACATTTTTTGTGCATATTCTTGAATCGTGAACCTAATTTCTCTCTTTTAGATTGATGTTTGTAGGTTTGTTTTCTAACAGGGGGAGAGAGATAGTGATGAAGTAAGATTTTTCTCTCTTTTTATTTACCTATTACAGTAAATTTTAAATTTTTTTGTCGAAAAATGTATGGTTGAGCCAAAAAATTTTTGAAGCAGATGACCCGATCTTTTTTTTTGAGAAATTTTTGGCATATGAGCTTGAAATAAAAGAAAAATTTGTACTTCGAATCAAAAAAGGAAAATAAATAAGTTCTATTTTTAAAAAAAATTTCAGATTTTTCTTGTCCCCCAAAATTTTAAAATCTGAAAACTGAAACTGGAGCTAAAAAATTTGGGAACTGAAACTGGAAATGAAATAATTTCTATGTTTCCATCATCAATTTAAATAGGTGATATGGTTGTCCAAAATCATCCACTGAAAAGATCACAAGTTCGTAAGAAATTATTGAATTCGTTCAGTTTCAAAAAATCTCCATTAAAATCAGTAAACAGTTGAGCAACTTAATGAACAAAGGAAGAAAAGCATAATCAAAGCATAATCAAAAATTTTTGAAAAAACATCATTTTTTCGATTTTTTTCGACTCTGAGGTCAAAATACAGTCAGAACAAAAATTCCCCTCCCTTCTCCTCCTCCAAAAAAAACCTTCACTCATGAAAGCTTCCTAACTCATGCCTAATTTTCCAAATTTAAACTGCAATCATGCCTCTGTTTGGAAAAGAGAGAACGGATTTCCACTACCTCTCACCTTTTCTCCCACCCACATCTCGGATCACTCCTTTGCTCATCAATCAACAAAACCCACCGCACATTTTCATTTCCCATTTAAATTCTCAACCCCTCCCCCAGCCACAAATCTCTTATCAAACGCCTCATAAAAACCGAGCTTCGCACACCCATAAAACCACCCTTCGCAAAGCTTATAAATCCCGACTAAAAATCTCGCACCATTTAAAGATTAAAATTTTTATTCTCTTCAATTAGCCGCATCTTGATTGCACACCGATTCACGTTACAGGGGTCGATTTCGAACCGCCAAGACGTAGGCGGCGTCATAAACCTCGTCTCAGACCACGTTATTGCGCTCGTTTAAGTACACAATGTACCTACACTTTTCAATCCGACTCCACACATACAACACTCCGATCCCGCAGTAGCTCCGGATTCACGCCGCATACGAACTCACCTCAGCTAACATTCCTTCCATACATACATAATTAATAAAACCATTTTCGCGTCTCTCCGCGTCACTTCTCCCTCCCGCGGTGCTCGAGCTTCATTCATAAACCTATTCCACCATCTACAACCACAAATTCTCCGGCTTCTTTTCGTGGAAATCAACCGGTATTTTAAATTCGATAAACATTAAACAATTCGTGTTCTTTTGGCCATTTAACAAAAATACTATCTTCCTTAATCCTTTATCTGTGACATAAATCATAGACCCATTATACCATTACCCGGACCATTCTGGCCGCATCCCGAGCTCCGGTGCTGTAGGTATATCCTCCACATATGGACACATGATACCGGCTATTAACCTCCTCTCCGGATCCTTCCATCGTTGATTCATCGAACGCGTTAAATACGACGTATCTCGTATTATATAAAACCGGAATTTATAGTACACCTATAACTACATTCGGTAATTTTTTTTCCCCAACCTCTCTACCATAGAAAGATATCTACTTCAAATATTTTTCCGATGCTGGGTACAATACAGGACGATGGTCCCCTACCACCCTCCTCTGCGTCATTTTTGTGTAAATACACACACACAACAGATCCACCTCTGCGCTTATTTTTATATTTCGCCTGATTTCTCTCCCCCCCTCAGATCCCATTCCCCTGGCTCGAATATAGGTATTATAATTTATCGTTATCTACGACTGGTAATCGGCTAAGAAGCGGTTTTTACTCGATTCTTTACTCTGGCAGCCTCCCCCATTCGACATATTTCCATGTCACAACGCTTCACCTATTGGAAATCTTAATTGCATTGATATGTTAATTAATTATAAGACGAATGTCGATAGTTGCCCAGAAGAGATCTCGATGAACTCGGATACACGACATACGCACGTACATTTACTCGTTCAATACGAAGGCCACCTCCCCCCTGCCTCTCTTTCTAATCCACATAACTTTAATACCACGGAATCAATTAATTAACATTCCAAAATCAGTAACACTTTCTATCGTTCTGTCTCTCACACATGCCAGACGTATGTACCTATTCGAAGGGGGAAATGTAGGTACTCGAATGTCCACCGGATTATCTCCTACACTTACCACAGTTTCTTTAGTAATCCGTATGTACGTACATCGTCTATACGTCTCCATTTTTGTCATGTTTCTAAGCGTATTTATATACTCGATGTATTGTCGTATAATATTCAGGCATATACGAATATTCGAATATAAGGTCAACCAAATGTCAATTATCTGCGCTTCTTTTTCTTCTTCGTATTATTATTTACCCCTGTGCTCTATTCTCGAAAATATACCGTTTCTCACGCTTGTATATGAAGATACGTACTTTCTCTCTAATTACGTAAAACTTCAGATACAACGCGTTTCTTTGGTTAATTAGTAATCGATTAAAATAAAATATGTACGTAGGTACGTAGATATCTAAGAATCAACACAACATAAATAATTAGACGTACCTATCTCTGGGTTTAGGTTTTTTTTTTTACCTGTAGGCATGTCAAGATGATGGGAAGGGTGGAAAGGGGAAATATGATGAATGTACCTACTACATCGAGATTAAAGAATTTTCAGACAACGTGTAAAAAATGGGAGAAATTTTCAAACCAATGGAGTCTTATTTTTTTTCAGCCTTATTCATTAATTAAGAGAAATGACTAATTTGAACCATTAAAATTAAAGATGGGAAAATTGTCTGATTAATAATACCCAAGGTACTCTCTGATTTTAAATTAGTGAAAATTCTTCGAAGAAATAGCTCGAATTGAGCGACTAAAGAATCAGGGAAATTTCACTGATGACATTTGGTAAAAAAAAAAACTGATTTAATTAGTGAATTTCAATTTTTGAATCAATAAGTATCTACTTTTTTTTCAATAATTTCTGAAAGAAATCAGTAAAAATTTACATTCATCGACTGAATCAGTAACTAGGAAAAAATAACTGATTGAAAATTGAAAATTTACCAATGGAATCAGTAGTTTTTCATTGATTTTGAAAGTAATCGTAAAAAAATTCCAGTTGCAAAATTTCAAGTGCTGAAGTGCATTTTTCAAATTTTGAAATTTCAAAAAATCGCCAAAATTTGAGAAATGCATTTCAGCACTTGGAATTTTGAAAATGGATTTTTTACGATTTACTTTCAATTTATGACTATTTTGACTCAAAATTTTACTTTGGGTTGGGATACCTTGCTTGTTACCACGAAAAAGTGGTAAAAAATCTCGATTTTTTGGGTTTTGATTTTTTTTTACCATGTTGCCCCCAATTTCAGGGTCAAAAAAAATATATGTGATGCATGACCACTTGGCCGAACTAATAAAAAAAATTTTCAGTCATGACACCCCACAATTTTTTTTAATTTTTTGAAAATTTTAATGTGAAAAAAATTGGCAAAATGTGAACCGAAAATTTTCAAAACAATCTTATCCATACTACCCAACAAGATGTATATAATTTGTGAAAATTTCAAATTTTTTACCCACTCGCCATAGGCGCACCCAGAAATTAATTAAGGGAGGGGCTGAGAATTTGAGAAAAATGGGGAGGGTTAAATTTTAAATTGAGTCATTTTTCACTGATATTCAATCAAAAATCATCAATTTTTTCTGACAAACAGAGAATTTATTTAGAATTTGGTGATTTTTGACTGAAAAATCAATGAAAAATTGTCAAGTTTTGAAATAAAAGCATTAAAATACTGCCCGAGCGAAGCGAGGGCGAAAATTGTTTGAAAAAATATACTTTGAAGAGCAAAAAAATCGACTTTTTTCTCATTTTTGAAGCAAAAAATTATTTTTTCCGGGCTTAAGGGGAGGGGGGCTCGAACATTAAAAAAGCGATAATTCCAAAAGGGGTGGGGATAGGGGGTAAACATTTTTTGGGATGTTTCTAAACCATAAGTAACATTTTGGGTCAATTTTGAACAATTCTGGGTCAAGGGCCATTTTCGACCTTTGCTAGAAAAGGCTCTTTATTTGAAAAAACTGATTGGACGAGACATTTTTTTCAAAATGAGTTCGCCTCGCCTTGGCCTTTGTCTTCGCTACAGTGATGAGTTTGGAGCTGACGTAAGACAAATATGGAAAGCTCAAAAACATTTCCATCCAATTCCAATGGTTACACAACTTGAGTAAAATTTACTTGAAATATTTACTTAGAAGTAGATAGATAAGTATGTAATTTTCTGTAAAAATAAAATTCTTCTTTGAAAGTTTGAAATTTTTTTCATAGTTCAAAATTTTCAACTTTTCAAATAGGTAAGTAAAAAAAAAATTGATTGAATTCAGATTTTTATTTCTCAACGAAATTTCCAATTATGGCCCCTTTTTTTTTTATGCGTATTTTAAAAGACTTTCACAAAATTTAAATGCCGTTTGAAGAACCTTTTTATAGCATGTTAACAGATTTTTCAATGATTTTTATTTCGACTTCACAATATTAAATTTATTTACCTGAAATTTTTGATAATCTATAACAAATTTTTTTTTCAATGTCCAATAATAATCTATGACACGATCAATCACACCCATCAGCTTTTTCATTTTTATTTAGGAGGGGGGAGGTGAGATTCAAATAACGAATTTCTCCAGAAAAGGTCGGGAGGAATATTCATCACAGACTTCTCAATGGTTTTAACAGGTACGTATTTTAAACAATTTTGAACAGTTTCAATACCTTTTAACGATTAAATTTGGTAATTTTCGAGGCATTTAAATTATCCATGTACCATTTGAAAATTTTCCATGTTCAGTTAATCATTCTTCTCTCACTCTTCTTCGTTTTTTTTTTTTTTTTTTTTTCAATAAAATTACACAAGCATATTTTTTTAAGCTTTTTTTGATTCAATTTTTATAAACTATAATTTTACTTTAAAATAAATTAAATTTTTCTCATTTCTTTGTCATCGAATTCGTTCAATTTTTCATCATCCCAGATCATCGTATTACAATCCGAATGAAAACTTTATTAAATTTTCAAGTATTGTGTTCCTGAAAAATAGGATGTTCGAAAAATAATTCTCCGACTTCCCATCCCTCCCTTCTTCATTCATTCCAATACTACTACGTGTATTTCCAGAAGTCTTAGAATTTACAGCAAAAGCTCATTTCAGATTTCCATCCAATTATCACTTACTCGAGCTTCTTTTTGTAGTGGGAAAAATGCTACTCGTACTTTACGAGAACGATGATGGAATTATGCGGTATAAAATACAAACTATACCGAAGCTTTGGCTCCAGCCAACATTATACAATCGAGAGAGGGAACCGAAAGGAGAATATTAATTTCCCTTTGAAAATTTTCGCAATTATTCTCTCGGCTCGCGTTATCTCGCATTGAATATACCACTGTATAGACATTATTACATTATACGCGAATATGTACATACGTATAATGTATACGCCAAGTATAAACCTACACACAATCGTGTCGAGCTTATATTGATGGTATCTCTCTTATTCACTGCCAGTGCCATTATTAAAAAGTTGAAAAAAAGCCGTACCCCGTATTATCATCATTTTATATACTCGAATATGTGTGTATTCGTTTACAAGCGCAATTTTAACCGTGCACATGGAAAAGGTTTCGTAGCACCGAGACAATTTCACGATCTCGTATGTGTGTATAAGAGAAATAACGAAGACTGGGGCGAAGAAGATGAGTCGGTCGGGAATTTGATGAAATGAAAAATTTCAATTTTATGGTTTCTGCGAGTTCTTTTTTCTCGTTTACCTGGTTTCGCTGGCTGAGCTGTTTTCTGGTTTGAATCTTTTAATGTCTTAAATGAAAGGAAAAGTGTTTGAAGAGAGAAGAGGGAGGATGCTTTGAAATTATCGATATTTTTTTCTTTCTTGAATTGAAGATGAAAGTCCAGAACTAATTACCCAACTTCTGAAATCAATGAAAACGTACAGGTTCAATTAGTGAATTTGCAATTTTTTCCTCATGATATTACTGATTCATTTTTGTATAGTTAGGTACCTTAATAAAAAAAATTACTGATTCAAAAATTAAAATTCACTAAGTAATTGAATCAGTTGTTTTGTTTTTTTTAATAAATTGGCAACGAAATTTCACTGATTCTTTCGGCCACTCAATTCTGGCCATCTTCGACGAATTTTCACTGATTAAAATTAAGGAAGTTGAGAGATATCTCAATATAGGTAAATATTTTTCGAGAAAGCTCTTGTTTTAAATTTCAAAATTCATTGAAACTCATAAATTTTACAAATTGCCAAGTATTACGCAACTCATTTGCTTTTTAAAAAAGTATTCGTGTTTTTTGAAAGTTTTGTCATAAAAATGAAAACGATGAGTAATGTGAATGGTGATTTTCATTTTCATCATCTCTAAAAATTTACCTACTTTTAAAAAAACCTCAATAAAAAATGAGTACATAGTTTATTTAAATATTTTCCTTGAGAGAAAAATCATCTTCTCCAACTTTGATTTTTCTGGAATGGGAATAGGGAGAAGGGTCCAATTTCAATTTTTTTTCAATTTCCTTACCCCATCAAGAAGTCAACTTGAAAAACTAAAAAATTTCAAACCAAAAAGGTCATCAACCTGAAAACTTGAAAATAATTCATGTGAACTCAAAGTCAGCAACCAAAATTAACCCCATCCAACAACCTCAACCGATCCAAACACAGCCCAGCCAATTCATCAATTAGAAATTTTTTTGTATCCACAATCTTATCATCAGGTAAGAAATGTCTCCCCTTTCCTCCTTTCAAGGCAAAATTTCGATGCTTCCAAAAAAATTGTGCCTCTTCCAGAATGAAAATTGGTATTTCAAATTTCTCTTACAGGTATCCTCTGGCAGTACGAATTGTATTAGGTTCGAATACTTAAATTCTCCCTCCCCCTTCCTCCCAGGAGTTTTCAGTAAGCATTTGGGTTGGAAAATTCACAATTTCTACCCATAAATTGGGAAGATTTATCATTGAATTCATATATTCTCATGTTGGAAAAATTGAACAGATATTTTCTGGTGAGAAGGGGGAGGGGGGACAAAAAACAGTGATAATTTTTTTTAGAAAAAAATTTACCATTTTTAGGTATTAATATCATATCAAGTTCAAAAAAAAAATCATTATTTGTGAAGAAATTCTCATTTTTCCTCAAGTTGAAAAAAATTTATACTTATTTGCCTAAAATGAGAAAAATTTTCTATTTGTACACATATTTTTTTAAATTGAAAAAATTAAACATGTGTAGTATACTTTCATAGTTTTCTGATAATTATAATTTCCTGAAAAAAATTCATCATTGTAAGTATATTTTTTTAGATAGGATAAATTTAACAATTTTATGTTTTTTTAAGTAGGTATAAAAAAATTGAATTTTTTTAAAAACTTTGGATTTTCTGCACTCAACCTGAATGTATTTCTTTTTAATTAGTTTTAAAATATTCTAAATTCTGCAATTCTTTTACTTTATTCCAACTGACGTCATTATACTTTTTCTCCCTTTTGAGCCAGTTCATCTGCCTCATACTCACATTGAATTTTCAAAAAAAAATTCATAAAATTATAATTTTTCTTAAAATTTTTCACCATTTATAATTTCTTATATTTTTTCAACTAAGTACGATGAAAATTGTAGCAAAGTTTTAAAAAATTACAAAATTTGAAATCAAAGATGACATAAATGAGAGAATGAGGATTCAACTACTTCGAAATTTAGTTTAGTTGGTAAAATGCCATTCTACCCCCCCCCCCCCCCAAAAAAAAAAATCGAATTTCTTTGTTTCTTTCAGTCATCAAATTGAAAAAAATGAAAAAAAAACTAAGAATTTATCTGTCGTTTTAATTTAAAAAATGACGTATCTATGACTTGAAATTGCTCAATCATCTGATGAAAAATTATGCAATTTTTCAATATTCTTTCAACTGTCTCAATCAGAATCAGTCAAATTTAGCAAAATTTTGACATTCTAAATAAAAAATAAAAAACAAATTCCACTGAAAATCAGAGATTTTTTAGTCGAAAATCACTTTCTAATTTTTCTGAAAAATTGAGCATGGACTCGAACTTCAGTGATTTCCAACTAAAAAATCAGTAAAAATTTCCTAATTTTTGGTAAAAATCATTTCACCAATTTCAAAATGGGAAAAATTTCACAAATCAGTCAAATTCATATTTAGAATCAAATTTTCAATGGAATTCGAAATCCACAATGACGTTGAAGAATCACCCACCAGTCAATCGTTCGCTTTCATTCGTTCACTTGAACCACATACCTACCTACTCGAAAATATCTAAATGTATTTCAGCTAGACAGATGTCATCTACTTTTTTCCTACATCTTATTAGACGATGGTATCAATATTAAATAGATTACCGTTGATCCGATTAGCAATTCTAATTCGTCTGGGAGACTGGTAATTTGACATGTATTATTTTTCCAAATAAGTTATAAATACCTGTAGAGAGTCTCGACCAGACATAACACGACGGACGTAACTTTTCAAGAGAATTCTTTCTCGTACATATTCGACCATCGACATCGTGCACACGTAATCCACACCAACGCTTCTAATTATACTCCATAAAATCCATATCCTTCTTTCACATATTCCGCTATGGTGTGAGATCACTCAGTCTCGATACACGAAAAAGTAATTAAAAATTCACATTTGGAGAATTCCATTCGGTACATTCACGATTGTGGAATTCGATTTGTACATATGCTCGCTGATATGTTTGACTTACTCGGACGTGTTTTAATTACCGTCTCGATTTATTCGAATGTTAGAGAGAGATCATCTATAGAAAGAATACGAAACCTGTGCAGTATCCATAAGGTTCACTAATACGATCTTTCCAGCGCTAATCCACACAATGGTGTTTTTACAAGAAAGACACCGCTCTACACCGCCACAGTGGAACCGGATTCATCTGAGCAGACAAGCCGAACCCCGATACCGAGTACGAAGGGGGAAAAATGTGAACTATAAATTCTTCTCATTCGTGACTTAAGATATATTCGGAAAGTGTTAATTAAACAGTCGCTTTTCGGATCGGTGGGTGTAGTGTCGAGTAGAGGTACATAGATGAATCGGCGCTACGCTTTGTCCTTCCGATCGTTAATGATGATGATTACGATCGCGCCCGAGAAGCAAACGTTATGATTCATTAATTACCGGGCATCGAGATCGCGGCCGGCCCTACCTTAATTAATGCTAATTTATTACACGATCGTCGTACCTATACCTACGTTTCCCGTTCGATTTTGTCTGCTCGCCCGCCCAGGCCTAAATCACGACTGTGTAAACCGAATCTTGAAAATTTTCGTCTTTGGCACCTTCGATCAACTTGAACTTTCACCTTTCGATACGTGCAAACAAAACGTTCCATTGAACTTGTACCTAAATATTGGTTCATTTGGATCAAAATGTTGAGGCTTACTGACCGAAGGAGGGGTCGACCCTGGAAACGTTTTTGAAATTGAAAAATTGAATGGAAGTGGTCAGAAGTTGAAAGGAGTGGGTAAAAATTGAGAGAATCTGAGGAATACTGGAATGGGGAGAAAAAAATTCGAAATGAGTTTTAAATTTTTCACAATTTGATAACATGTAGGTACCTACAACAGATTGAAATTTTTTTTAAAAAAAACTTCCGAAAAATGCGTGAGGTAACCTATGAAACAGCGCAATCTCATTGCAGGTACCTAATATTATTTGAAATCACGATTCTTCAAAAATCAAAAACTTTTAAAGAGTTAACACATGAATATTCATTTGAATTTTCTTCTAAACCTTTTCAATAAATACTTAAATACTTGAAATATTGCGAAAAAATAAGAAAAAGTCGATAAAAAACTTTAGGGAATCCAATGAGATCGAATCAAAATAAAAAACGAGGTCAAATCTGAAATCAGTAACTCAAATTAAGTAAGTAGGTATTTCATGATTTATCATTTTCTCAAGCTATTAATCAGAATCAAAATTTTGGTCTCATACCATATTATAAATTTTGAGGTATCTGAGAAGTTTCCAGACAAAATTTTCCCCTCAAAAATGAAGATTTAAACTCAAAGTAACGAATTTTGGAAAATTGTGCTCTAATCGATCAAATAGGTCATCAATATTGGTAATCAGCGATTGTTTATTTATGAGCCATTTTTATGGCTTTTCTTGGGGGCTGAAAATTTTCAAAATTTTCGAGTGGCTCCGAAACGTCTTGAAACTGCTTCCAGTCGACTTGAATCTGAAGAGAATTTCATTCTTAAAAAGTTCTCCGACATTTGTGAAAGGATATTATGTTATGCAAAAATATAGCGAAGGGGATGAAAACTGAAAAGATGTGAAAATCAAAAATTGAAAAAAAAATCCCCATCATATCGATTTCATATTTTCCAAAACTGCTAAATGCAATTCCGTTGGAAATTTTTCATGCAATATTTCTATGAAATATGCAGAAATACTTTTAATTGAAGGGAGGAATCGAGTAAAAATTATAAATTGATGAAAAAAATTTCGTGTAAATCGATTTTATGGTTTCAAGATCACTAAATTCAAATTTAGAGGACAGTTTTTCATTTACAGTTTCTTGGAAAGCTATAAGCTGATTATGCAAAATTATTGTGGGGGCGGGGGTGGAAAAGGGTAAAAATGGAAAATTGACAAAATAATCTTCTTGCATTTCGATTATTTGGCTCTTAAGATTAAGGCTGTTGGATTAGAATCCAAAATAATTTTTTTGTTAGGTCACGTTTTTCGTCTTCCTTTTTTCAATATCGAAGAGCCTGAAACAATGAAAATGAGATCTTCCATACGAGTAAAGATGAGTTGATCTCAATGGGTCTGTCTATTCTCACACGGAATGAAAAACAAAATGACCGAACTACGCGTGATCTCGTTCATTTTTTTCGTCATATTCACTGCTGCATTTATCATCTTTATTTTTCATGATCGCAGCAGTTGACTGTACCTACTTTTTTCTCAAAATTTCATTTTATTTCAGCTAAGTATAAAAAATTTTTTCTTATAATATCAATTTTTTTCGTCTCCTCCAATAAACGTTTTTTCTCACTTGATTTTCTTCTTCATAATTTTTTTTTAACTCCAAGATTTTTTTCAATTTCTTCGATTTACATTTTTGCTAAAATTTTCATTTTATGCATATGTATTTGAATTAACAACTACAAAATCCCATTCCTTGATCTTAAAATTTTTAAAAACTTGAAAATTCTCTCGAATTTTTCTCACATTACATTCCTTGAAATGTTTTCCAACACAATTTTTTCAAATTTTCAATTCCAAAAATTTCAGAGCTGAAAAATAATTTTAAAAAACATTTGAGCTGAGCTAAAAAATGAAATTTTGAGAAAAAAATTCAAAAGGTGTAATAATTATTGAACCTTGAGAAATAATTTCGATTTCTTAAGCAAAGAAATTTGAGAAAAGATTTAATTTTGAGAGAAAATTTGCAGAGTTAAGGAATGAAAAATATGTATTTTTAGAAAAAATGCCTGAGTTGAAATTTTTTATACCAACCTAAAAAAAAAATTGAAAGAAAAACGAAAAAATTTCAGAGTTAATAAACATTTATACCGAATGAAAAAATTTTACAGTTGAAAAATATTTTGAGGAAAAATTTTTAGAGTTGAAAAATAGATGAAAAGAAAATTAAAAATTGAAACTATTTTGAGAATAGAAATTTTTTTCAAATATCTTACGATTATTACGAAAGTGCGACATCACGAGAGAGGTTGCGAAGTTGCGATTCAAGCGAACGATTTACATTTTGTTGTTCATTCCGTGTGAGAATAGACAGACTCGATTTGGATACAAAGACATTAACCACCCAAAAACCTCAACCAACGGCACAAGAACTTCTCCCAATCCTGCCTCAAACACACTGCAATTACACCCGACTTATTCACCATTTGTTCTATCGCGTTGATCTCTTCATACGCGCGAATTGAGACAAAAAATTAACCTTTCCCTTCGGTTTAAAAACCGACGTAAAAAAATTCCACACGTGCCACTTAATAAATATCAAAAATACGGGGCGTTGAGTCGTCCCGTGTACCCAACATCGCCGTCCAGGCGAAAAAAACTTCCACCAAAACACACAAAAGCCTAAAAGATCTACGTATGCGTACGGATGTGCATTATGATGGAAAACAATACCGCAACTTCGACATTGTCTATCCTACACCAGCACACGCACCACGAAAACCCCCGAAAACGAAAGCCAAGCACACGCAATCTCTCCGCCCGAGCTCCTCGAGTCACAAAAAATAAAAGGGTTTCCTTTGCGAATACACGATTAGTACACGCGGTATATTTAATGAATAATTTAATACAAACACGTCGCGTACTAAGTGCCCCGGAATAATAGCAGACTTGGAAAAAAAAATTCTTCCCGAAGCGAGCGAGGAAAAAAATTAGTTAACGATTGTTTTGACATTCGATCACGAGCCTTAAGAGGCAAAAAAAATTATCTATTTTGCATCTGTTTACCGAGTATCTCAGTACCAGATATTTGTGCATTTAAAGTGTCGGTAGCAAAAAATCGAAACAATGGTGGAGGAAAAAATAGGGTTTGGATGGGCAGGTTGGCGTATTGTTTTATTTTTTCTGCTGTTGCGGACGGGTCGTGTGTGCGGATGAATAAAAGGGGTAAGCTAATACTCGGTAATTAGCTCTGCGCTGGTTGGAGTATAAAAATAGGCATGTGTTGATAGAGGCTTTTCGAAGAAATATTTTTAAAGTGGTGAACTTCAAATTTGTAAATTAATTTTATGAGAAATTTTCGACCAATTTTTCAAAATTTTACTGTTGAGTACCTATATTAATTTGTTTCAAAACTTTGCCCTGAAGCAAGTTTTATAAATAGGTAGGTAATAATTACAGAAATTTTTAAAATAAAAACACGTTTGAAGATGACAAAACAGGAAAAACTTGCAGTTTTCTTGTGCGTTGGTATGTGTATTTATTTAAACTTAATCCAAAAAGCAAAATTCTTACCTTTCTTGAACTTCAATACCAAAATTTCGTAGAAACCAAAATTTTGAAATTAGTATCTACTAGACCAAAAATTAAGTTTTGAAAAATAACTTGAAAAATAGAGGTTTCTGATTATAATTTTTTACTTCATTTTCTTAATTTGAGCCTCTCTCTTGGATACCCTTATGGACATGGGGTATAGGGGCCAAAAATTTTGAACTTGGTACAAGGTCAAAATTTTAATTTGTGTCTACTTTTACTAACTTTTGTTTAGTTTTTTTTTTTTTGAAAAAATGTAACATACCACACTTATCGAAGTAAAGAACACCCAATTTTAGATATTTTGAATCAATTGGATAAAACGATTTGGAATAGCTAGAAAGTTTTGGAATTTTCTCGCTCAAAAATGCGAGTTTTAGCCCAGAACGAATTTCGAAAAATTATGCTTTAATTGATCAAATAAGTCACCGAAATTGGTAATCCGCAATTAAAGATGTCGAAGATTATTTATGACTTTATGAGCCATTTTTATGGGTTTTTCCCTAGGGCTGGAAAATTCCCAAATTTTTTGGTGGCTCCGAAACGTCTTGAAACCATTTCCAATCAATTTAGGAGGCCGAAAATAGGGTACATACTAAATTTCATCCTTTTTCGTTGATTAGATCAAATTCTGATGATTTTCAGGTTATGAGGTAATTTGAAATTTCAAAAATTCACCAAAATTCGAAAAATGCACTTCAGCACCTCAAATTTTGAAAATAGGGTTCTTTCGATTTATTTTTGTTTCAGCTCAAAATTTGATTTTGAGTTGGAATACCTCTCATTTGAGGTAAATAATGAAAAACTCCGAGTATAAATTTTTCTGAAGGTTATAAATCATCTTGATAAAATTCAAAATACCTAAAAGGCCAAAAATCAAAATTCAATCGTCAAAAAAAATGAGTACTTAGGTATCAAGTACAAAGTTTTCCAGAACGTTCATTCTTAATCCAAATCTAAAACAGTTTTTAAAATTTAAAAAAAAAAAATCAAAATTTATTGCAAACTAGCAAAAAGAAATCATTGGAAATTTACACGACCAAGAAAAATATCGCCACGTTGATAAAAATAAAAAACTCTCATACCAAAAATATCTTCGTATAAAACCACCTCGAACTCTTTTCATCCCACCTTCCCGCAATTCATAAATCACTCCAGCAATTCGCAAACCAACATCCACACTACCAATTAACTCGAAATCGAAAATACCAACGACGCCATAATTTTGCAAATTTCGTCGCCGCACATGTCAAGACTTTTTCAACGCCGAACCACGACACGATACAGGGCCGGAGGGTCGCGAGAGGATATTATGATAAAAATGAAAAAACTTCTATGACGTCAGGTCGCCTCGTATATCATCTCGCAAACAATAAACTTTCGCCGTTAAAAGTTAAATTGGAACGAAATTGTCTTTGTTAAAATGTATATAAGACGAAGACTATAGCAGCTCATCTTCTGCGTGTTCTACAACACTACGTTGCATCCCGAATAAAGAAAATACGTATTAGAAGAAAGAGAGAAAAAATGAATTCAATGAAAGATACACGATGGAAAAGCTCCCCTCTGGTCCCTGTTCGCGGGTAGGGGGCGACTCGAGCGAAATTATCTTAAAATGGGAAAACTCTCTTCATCTCGCAAAAACAAACGAGCCGTTAAATAAAAGATCGACCGGAGTGGGTTCGTTTTTATTCGCTCGTATAACAATTATCGTCTGTTCGTTTCGCGAAACATTAATATAAAAACTCTCGTATATCTTACACGAGTTTCTCCTCTTCTTCCCTCCCATCCTTGGGTTAATATTACACCATAACGTATTAGATAGCGGATTGGAAACGAAAAATTAAATTTACCCCGTAGCTTCATCGTCGAGAAGTCGTTGCCAGGAGAAAAAGTCGAATTTTCGAATCCATGAATTTTAATGGCTGCGTCAAATTTTCCACTGGTTCTGGGTGTATCGCGAATTGTAATTTTTTTCCAGCGAATTACTCCGACGTATTGGTAAGTATTTTTGAAGAATCTGTAAAAATATCAGGTACTTGAAGAAAAGAAATACACGTGAGGAAGAAAAGCAAAAAAAATCCATTAAATTGTACCCACGTCTAATAACAAAATGTGAATTTTCAATTTAATCCACATTTTTAAAGAATGAAAAAAGGATTTCAGAAAAAAATTATTTTATTTCACACAAGGTATTTTGAAATGTACAAAATGTGTGGATGAAAATACATTTTTATAACGAGTAAAAATTGAAATACATGAAACAATCTCCCAAATACTCGTAAAAGTTCTGCATACTTTGCCAATTCTCAATTAAAATAGAAAGACCAAAACTCTACAAAAATAATTTATCTCAAAATCAAAAAGTACGACTTCGGTAGGCATTTCGTACACAGAAAAAATAAAATAAAATAACGTGTCACAATTCACAAAATAGGTGAAATTATTTTTTTTTGATAAATTTTTTTTGGTAAAATTTATTCATTTTTTGATAAACTTAATTTTTTTTGATAAAAAATTTCATTTTTTGGAATAAATTTCACCTATTTTGTGAATTGGGACACGTTATTATTTCTTTAAAATAAATTTTATTATGTTTTGAATAAAATTTTATTATTATGATAGAATTTATTCATTTTTTTGATAAAATTTATTATATTTTGGTAGAATGTATTCATTTTCGTAGGTAATTTCCTTTTTTTTCGTGTACGATTTCAGAATAGCATGAAATTGTAGAAATAAAATGCCAGATTTTTCATACCAAATATTCAGGCTAATTAAACAAATACGAATTTTGACCTCCCCCTCTTTCTAGTTCTTTTCTGCTTCTTATTGGTATTTTAGCGATCTAAGAGCAATGGAGCATCAAAGTGTTTCAAACTGAAACTTTCAAATTTTTGCAGTTTTTTTTCTTTTTTTTTTATCGAATAAGAAAAGGAAATAATAACCAACTAAGTAGATGAAAACTCGATCTCCAAATATTTCAAATTACCATTTTTCACATAAAATTGTCCTATTCGTTTTTTTTTTCTTTTTTAAAAGTCGTCTCTTATCCGTCAGTTGGAAAATTTTCGAGAAGCCATTTTCTGTCATTTTTGATAAAAGTATTGATATCATTGTTTTTCTTTGGGAAAACACACGTAATAACAGTAAATTTTCTCTCAGTTTTATTTTCGTCTCCTCATTTAGATTGATTCATTATTTTGGCACTTACAACCAAAATGTGTGTTACACATCAATATTTAAAATTCTTCTCAGTAATTTCTCATCACAAGACTTACCCCAAAATAGAACCTTGAAATTTGAATTCACCTCTCCTTTCCCTCTTTCAAAATTATCCAGTTCATTTTCAAATGACCACAGACCGTAATTATTTTCAATTGATCGCCAGCTTCATTTTTTTAAAACATATTTTTTCAACTTCAAATTTTTTTTGAACAATTTTTCAACTAAATTTTTCCATATTTTTTTCAACTCAATCAATTTTTTCTACCAGTAAAAATTTTCATCAACTCAAAATTTTTATCGATATCAAATTTTTCCTAAAATTTTCTTTCAAAATCTTAATCAACTCCAATTTTTTTCTAAACGTGTTTTCTTCTCAATTTTCTTTCAACATTTTTTTCAACACTCAAATTTTTTCAAACCTCTGTATTTTCAACTTTGGTGTTTTCTCAAAATTCTTCGCATTTTTTTTGAAGCTGATGAAAATTTTGTCAAAAAAATTGAAGTTGGAAAAAATTGAATTTGAATCGAAATAAATTTGAGAAGATTTTGTCTAAAAAACCTTCATAATAAAATTTGTTTTAAGAAGAAAATTCTATTTAAAAATTTTGACCAAAAATTGAATTTGAAGAAATGTTGAAAAAAATTGGCGTTGAAGAATTTTTTTCAAAAAATCGAGTTGAAGCATTGTTAAAGAATGAGTTTTAATGAATTTGTAGAAAATTAAGTTGAAAAAACACATAGAAAAAATTTGGAGTCGATAAAAATTTTGGTCAGAAAAATTCAGAGTCGAAAAAATTGACGAAAAAAAATTGAATTTAAGTAAATGAAATGTTGAAAAATAGGATTTTGAAATAGGTACATTTCACTTTTCATTCAGTCTCGTTCTCTTTGCAAATAATAATTAAATCATTCATTCTACAGCATCGTTCTTTTCAAGCAAAATTCAAGCGAATTCAAAACAGAACTCCTTAATTTTAATGGAAAATTTTTTCTTCAATTTAAGCACATTTTCTCAGGGTCGTGCATTTTCTGTAATTATCCACGCCGAAACAAAAACCAAAAAAAATTGAAAAATTGATCCAAAAAATTTACGTATCGAGACGAAAAAAAAAAGGTTCGAACAATTAATCTTCATGACGGAAATCACTAGGTACCTGCATTAAAATCCGAGCACGTTTAATTTTCGTATTCAAAATTGACAGCAGAAGTAATACTGGTAAGAATAACTCCACGCTTTTAAAATTAGAGGAAGAGGGTGGAGAAATCAAATGATGCTGCCAGGTAAAAAAATAATTATTATCGCTATAGTAGGCGACGCGACAGCAGCAGCTTTTAATAGCAATTAAATTTATACGTAGTGTTCTCGGTACGTTTCTCTCCGTCTCTCATCCTCGGACGAATAGTAATTAAAATTTACTATTTACAGAAGAAAAACGCGGTCATTACGCGGCGAGTTGAAAATAAAAAAAATAATAATTATAAGATTGTTTATTTGATGAACGTTTTGCTTGCTCATTACGACGACTGCAACGACCGACTCGGACGTAAGCTCGACAAAGAGGCGAAGACGGAGAGAGCGAGAAAGACACATCGAAATGATTTTTTTGTGTGTGAATGCTGAAGCGCGGCCAGCCTACGTAGGTGTTTTGAAATGAATGGACGCGAAGGTCGCCTCTGACATATTATTAATTTTTACGCTGTAATTAATTTGTAATTTAAATTATTAATTGCCTTAATTATAAAGAACTATTTTCAAGGTTTTGTTAATTACTACTCGGTAAAAAGCCCCGAAGGCGTACGGTAAGTTTCTTTGTCATTTTCACCATTAATTTTCCGGCCATCGTCGTCTATCTTCTTATTCGTTATCTGGCGTACCGTGCTATACGCTCAGTACAGTGTTGAGAAGCCGATAAACGAGGTCACAATGTATAGTATGTGTGTATATGCTACCTTATATACATATGCATGTGTGCTCCACGTAACCCCCCAACCCTATACCTACTCGTCAGCCCTGATGCTGTGCTTCTGTTGCTTTAACGTATACACAGGCACACAGCAACTTTTAAAGAAGAAAAATCGATTAGAATGTTACGTTTACGTTCGAAGACTACAATGTGGGTGTAAGAAAGATGATAATATCGTCTTATAAGATGCTACTAATTTCTCGCTGCGTCTAATTTTTTTTCCAACTTGAATTCGTGCATTTGCGGCTACAGAAGTGAGTTTTTTGATTCGTAGGTTGATGGGTAAATCAACAAAATGGTGAAGGGAAAGGGCAGTTTTTGAAGAAAAAAAAAACGAGAAATTTTCAGCTACTTTTTGCTCTTCTCTTAACACTCTTCACTCGGCCTTAAAATTTTATTACCATCAAAAATTTTGAAAACTAAAACCATACGTGCCCATTTTTCAGCCTTACTCATTTTTTAAGGAAAATTTCGTATAGATTTTTTTTGAGAAAGAAAATCTGAAATGATGTGTATATTTTTTTAAGTCATGAAAATCGTTGAAAATCATTTTTTATTACAAAAATTTGAGATGAAAATTCGTAAGGTAGCAAAAAAAATTATAGGTACAAAATTATTTCAAAAAAAAATGATTCTTGAACGTCGAATTGATAAAAAACACGTCTGAATTTTTAAATTTTTGTAATGCTGTTTGAAGTTCCATAGTATTTTTCAGGCAAATCACGAAAAACGCAGTGAAAAACATCCATCACCCAGGGATTTTCCACAATTTGATTTCTTTGTTGAACCGGTTTTCTACTTTTTTGGTAACTATCGATCTTTAAAGCCGATTTTACTAGAAAAGAAAGGGATAAACGAAAAAAAATTAATGGAACATAAATTTTAGAGCAAAAATTCTTTTTCTGTAAAATCCTATCCGTTTTTCGTTAGGAAGCTTAGCTTTTGAGATATTGTGCTTCGAAATACAAAGTTCAACATACGTTCTATAATTTATATTCTATTCATTTTTTTTTCATTTTTTCGTAACATCCGTTCTTTCTTATTAAAATCCACTTCAAAAGGTCAAAAGTCATCAAAAAAAAGGTAGAAAAATGGCTTAACAAAAAATTCAAATTGTGAGAAATCCTTGGGTGATGGAATTTTTTTACTATTTTTTTCGCCATCAGTGCGAAAAATTCTATAGAAATCAGTAATCGGAACTAGAACTGGAAACTGAAAACTGGAACTGGAACTAAAATGAATAACAATTTTATACCAGTTCCAGAATTTTTTTGAAAATTGCAATTTTTTCTTTTTTTTTTTTTTTAATTTTACCCAATTAAAATCATCTTCTCTTCGTTCTTCCCTAACATTACATACCAATTTTTTTTCGAAAAATTCAGGGTTTTGTCAACAAATTGTCAATGGAGTAAAAACAGTAAAAATTCAAAATTTTGAAAATTTGATTTGAAAAAGTAGAGAATTGAGGTGTTGAAATTTACTAAAGCACAAACCGGCACAACGTTCAATTAAAAATTTTTCACTAAAGAACAAAAACGACTCAAAAAAAACTTAACAAATTTACGTGGAAAAGTGAATGAAGAAAAATTGTGTTGTAGGTAAGTTTAAAAATTTCAACCAATTAAAAACATCTTCATTTTTTGTTGAAAAATTCAAGGCTCAGAAATTCGGGGATACTAAAATTTCTAAAAAAGATTACTTCCTAGTTTTTTCCCAAAAATCTTTTGTGTTGAGATTGAATGAAAAAGGAAAAAACTGTACTTTGAAAAGAAAAGAAAAAACACTAAGTAATGTTCATTTTTTGCAGAAAATTTTGGATTTTTAAACGGGTTTTTGGAACTGGAAGTGGAATTCAAAACTGGAACTAAAAGATATTGAGAACTGGAATTGGAACTAATATTTCAGTTTTCCATCGCTGATGGAAATCACCCATTAAACAATCAAACAGCATTTTCTATGCAGACCTGTGAATTTTTTACTTAATAATAAAAATAAAAAAAACTAAATTAAGGTGCATACTAGAAAATCATTCTTGAACATCGAATTGATAAAAAATCATTCAGGAACAAATAAATCATTTAAAAAAATAAAATCTCCAAAAATCAAACGCAATTTTTTCAAGGAGAAACTCGTGCATTTCAGAAATTTTTCGAATCAGCTACGAACATCAAATTGCTTTTCCAAGCAGAAAATCGTTGAATAAAAAATGAATATTTTTCAAATAAAATGAAGATAACTTTAAAATTTTTGATTCAAATGGTTTGAACAAATCGGATCGTTTGCAAACAAAATGAATTTGTCTTCAAAAATCAGCAAAATTTTCGTTTTGCCTTTTATTTTGCATTTTTTGAAAACTTTTAGCCTTTGAAGTCGATTTTTTGGGCAAAGGAAGTCTTTTAGAAAAAAAATGAACACAATAATAAATTGTGAAGCGTCAAATTTCCTGTCTGAAAAGTAATATTAATTTTTTCTTGGGAAGCTTAGCTTTCAAGATATTCTGGTTCAAAGTTCAATTTTTTTCAAATTAACATACCTATCTCAAAAACTAAGCTCTGTAAGAAAAAATTAGTAAGGCTCAATACTTAGAAAATCCGCTCTACAATCTATGTTCTATTCATTTTTTTTTTCTAGGAGGCTTCCTTTGCCCAGAAACTCGACTTTAAAGGTCAAAAGCTATATTAAAAAATTTAGAACAAATTTTCAACTAAAAATTTAAAGTATTGAAAAATCCTGACATGGGGAAATAAAACTGAAATCATGAACTAAAAATTAGATCAGAAGTACTCATCAAAATCAATCATCCATAAAAAAAATTCTTGCTCTTGATTTGTCAGCCTAACTGAGCCTCCAAACAAAATTATGTGTAAAATTTCCTTTCTGCGGAATCCTAACAGTTTTTTTTAGAGAGCTTAGTTTTCGAGATATATACTTCTAATTTGAAAAAAAAGTTGAACTTTAAACCAAAATACCTCGAAAGCTAAATTTAAAAAAAAAAAACTAAATAGGACTTTACGTTTTTTTCTCTGGGAGATTTCTCTTCCCCGAAAAAATCTACTGTAATAAGTGTCAAAATATTTATCAAGCAAAAAATACAAAATAAGAAAATGAAAATGTGAAAAATCCTTGGGTGGTGGAATTTTTTCAATATTTCTCTCCTGATCCACTTGAAAAATGCTTTAAAAACCATCTATCAATTTTCAAACAGCATTTCTTACGTTGACCTGTGTTATTCTTGGTCTAAATAGTGAATTTAATTTTTAACAAATTTTTTCTTCCAATTTTCAACACTTAAGGATTTGAACCATTGAATTATTCGCGATCTAATCACTTTTGAAAATTTCTCTAAATGACTCTTGTAAAAAAAAATCCCAATTAAAAATAGAAACTTTAAAACTTTAACTTATTTTTTTTTCTTTCATCAAAAATCTCAAGTAAATAAAAATTCCCCCCAACATACCATTTAAATCCCCCAAATCCTCTCCCCTCACTCCTTATATACCTCCATCCATCACAAAAATAATGAAACGACACATTCGCGACTAATTGCCGACACTCAACCCTTTGAAATTTTTTATGGGCGTTAAACGTTCGCTGAAAACAACCTTTATGGGCGTTCAAATGCAGCAAACACACTTCGAATTAAACTCGTATACGTTTCGCAATGCCATATACGCAAACGCCACCATTCTCTCCCCTCCACTATTCTCCCTCTCTTAACAATATACGATTCCGAGCCGATGAAAATTTAAGAATTTTTTTTCTCGCTTTCGGCCCAGCGCGGCGATCCTTTATTAAAATAATGTACAAAGCATTGGTCTCGTTACTTTGGTTACCCAGCCCCAGCCCGGTCGCCCTCGCAACTTATACCCTTTCTCACTCTCGTATACATTTTTCTTATATAAAAATACACAAAACTAACTGCCTCGTAAAATTACATTAGGAAATTGCCAGATATAACGCTTACACTTATTATAAAAACCAGCCGAGGAGAAATTTATAACGACCGCTAGCCGTTCTTATATACGCCGGCGAGTATACCGGTATACGATAGAAGGAAAAAAAAGAAGCAGGAAAACGGCGAAAAGGAAAAGCCGAGGAAAATTCTAATAAAAAGGAATAAATGAAGCATAAATCAGCTAGTTATGCTACGATATTCGAAGCGTATTAGTTGGGGAATTTTTTTTAGGGTGGGTTTCGCCGTCGTACTTTTTCCTTTTCCTTTTTCTCCCTGCCTGGCTCTTCGTCTCGCTGTATACTTAGCAGCCTCGAATGTTAAAAAGAATTCCAAAACGTAAAACCTGGCAACAGATTTTTATATCCACTTTTTAAGCGAAAACTTTTTAGACAATTCTGAGGCGAGTGGCTTCGGGGCGAAAAGAATTAATATAAGTTGTAGGTGCTCTGCTGCTCGGTGCAACTCTCTGATCCTTTTCACTTCCCTTTTACTTTTTTTTACCTTCTTTTACGTTTTTTTTCACCCCTGTGTGCATCGATGAATATTCGCCCAAGATTGCGACCTTTTCGAGTACTTTCTCCTGGTTATTTTTTCCTTCGACTTTCCAATCTATGTGCACTGTTGCTTAGAAGCTTAATTAGGATTCGAGAAAAATATTTTTTTGTAACCGGCCAGAACAGAAAGAGATGTCGATGAATCAGCATTCCTACGAACCTCAATCAAAGGTACATTGTCTTGGTCGTTGGCAGCAGCTTCGTAGTCGAATTCGTATTATCTTACTCTTATCAATCTTCTCTAGCCAGTGACGTGACGAAGCTATATGCTCGGGGAGGGGGGGACCTCAAATTTTATCAACTAAATTTCCTGAAAAATTCCTAATTATTTTTCCTATTTTTTCAAAAAAAATAACCAACTTTCATGAAATTTCTCAACCTTATTTCAAAAATTTTCCAACTTTTCAAAATTTTTTCAATCTTGAATTCAGCAAAGATTGGTTTTGACTGAGAAAAATCTTTCCAATTGAATTTTTAAAAATTTTGAAAACAATTCAGTAGAAAAACTTTTCAGTAAAAAACAGTTTATGTTGGAAATGTTTTGAAGAAACAAGTGAGTTAAAAAAAAACTTTAGGAACAAAACTTGGTCGAAAATTTCGGGGAGGGAGAGGGTAAAATTAAAAAAAATTACCAACAAATATTATTATAAAAAGGAAAAATTTTCGACCAGTCTTATTTAATATAAAAAACACAATTTCGGCCTTTTTTGAGCTTCTTTTTTGACTTCTAAAAAAATACAGATTCTTTAATGATCTCCACTTTTTAAAAGAAAAGAAATTTTTTGCCACCCGAAGAAAAGGAAAACCCATTTCAAAATATCTAATTATCTGGTATAAAAAGACAATAATTTTGTAAAGGGCTATTCCATACTAATTCAGGACAAAAATGAAATCACGTCATCCGATTTCGCTAAATTTTTTTTCACGAGTCCCCTTGGTGGTCTATTCGCAAAACCACGATCATTTTTTCTTAATCCTCTTGGGGACGAGGGACCCTCAAAATTTTTTTGTTATTACGCTTTTTTGCCCAATTTTGAAGGCTCATATCTTGAGATAAGTTTCATTTGCGGAAAAACCGTTTGCGGGGACTAAAAGAAAATTGACAGGAGATTCAAAATCGATAATCACATTTCAAGGCAGCGAAAGCTCAACTTTCAAAATGAAAAGAACAGATGAAAGCTGCCATTGAAAAATTAGAAAAATAAAAATGAAAAATTACAGTGAGTAGTTTTTTTTATCCTCTTTTTAACTAACAAATTCCCAAAATGGAATCTTTAGACTTCGGGGGAGGGGTACAGGGGTCCACAATTTTGACCAGAATTCAAAAAAATTGAAAAAGTGAAGTAGCACATCGAATTTACTAATTCGAAGGCTTTTACTACGAATATGTACTTGGTGTTTTCATCCGACCCCTCTGACCCTCCCTCCCTATTAGCCCCCTTGAAGTAGAAAATTCGAAAAAATGAATAATATCATGTGAGCTGTCGTTCGTCAGGTATTTGAGGGCACTGAGTTCGAATATTTGCTCATTTTTCGGATTTTTCCTTTCAGTGCCCCCATAGCCCCCGAATTTTGGGGGAAAATATGTTTTAAAATTTAAAATGGCGTGTGACATATCGATTGTCACTAATTTGAAGGCGTGAAATTCGAAAATCGACTTACTTTTTGATTTTATCCCCTTCTTCGGGCTCTAATCGACTTACTCTCGAATTAATCGTACATATTTTTCGGTCAGTTAGGGGGGAAAAAAATTTTGTGATATTTTCAAACTTTCTCAATTTTTTCAACTGTTTAAAATCCAAAGTTGGGAAAATTTAGGACAAGTTCAGAAAAAGTTGAGAATCCCAATTTTCTCAACTTTTTGCAACGTTGGGATGGCCTGGGGAGGCATCATCCCTTCACACCCCGGACGCCTCTGTCCCCAGCTCTCGATAAGAAACCATACGGTACAGGAAAGATGAAGCTTATAGAAAAAACAATACCTCATCGAAACATTCGATCTATATCGAGAAAACCAGAGACATGTAAAATTACGTAGAAATACGGTCGTTATAGCTCGCGAGTGTGTAGGTGGCATAAATAATACTAGATCAGCGAGGCAGCATTTACATATACACGCGTTATTCTGCTTATATACATACGAGTCGAACTCGAATCGACTACTTCTATATACACAACATATAGACACCGAATAAATACGTAAAATGGATGCCAATTTTCTAAGGATCAAAATTTCAAAACCGCGCGCGGATCATTTTAAATTACATTTTTCTGGTCGTGTTAGTCGTCGTCTTTGAATAAAATAGGTATACAGAGATACGTATTATATGTACCTATACGTAGGTACATATACGTCTAGGTACTGTATCTCAAATACATACGTGGTGTCGAGAGCTATATAAATCTCTATCATTCGGTAGGCGATGAATAGGAACCTGTTTTTTTTTACTCTTTTTCGTAAATTGTTTCGTTTTTTTTTACGCTCTTGCTCTCTTCTTTCGATCATTACTTTTTCATTCATCTCATCTCAAGATGTGGAATTGTGTTAATATCACTTCGGGCTACGTAACGAATACTTATTTTTTTCGTCTCTCTCGTTCATTGCCGAGATGCCTTTTTTTTTCTCCACCTCGATCCGTGAATAGAATCTCGAGAGTTTTTTTCGCCTCCCCTCGTTTACCGGTAGCCTTTTTTTTATGTCATATTTCGTCTCCGGAACGATAGATATGTCTTATTCGAGGACGTACGAGGACGTGTGTCGAAAGAAGGCGACGAATACGGATCGATTTTCGCGAGGTGATTAGAATTAGCCGGGATAGGCTTTTTTTCAGGGATGAGAAAGGTGATAAGTGGGTTTTTGAGGTGAAAAGTGGATTCATCGAGTCGAAACTAAGATTTTGGCGGTGTTGAGATGGTCTAAATGAAAAAATATTGGTGGATTTAAATTCTACGTTTTAAAATACCTGGAATTTGACATCCATATTGACTATATTTTTTAAAGTTGTATTTCAGCTCGGGGGGGGGGCGCCTTTGATCGACAAAAATATCTCACTTTTTTTGTTTCGGTTACAATTTTCTATGAAATATGAGGAATAGAATGGATTGAAGGAGGGAGCTGAAATTTACCAATTTTTTCAGCAATGATACATAGAAAATTGAGATAACATCAGTTTCACGATTCAATATTTTTTAATTTCAATTCTAAAAAATTTTTAGGTCCAATTTTCAGTTCCAGATTTCAACTTTTCATTATAAGAAATTTCTCATTCTCCTTTCTTTTTTTAAATAATGAAGTAAGTAAACAGCTGAATGCTAAATCATTATTATGAATAGGTACCTAAGTAAGAACCTACACTTTTTCTTGAATTTTTCAGTTTTTTGGCTGCATGGTTTCAGTTTTAGTTTTTCATCAAAATACTCGTAATTCTTCGTACTGATTTGAAATCTATTGAATTTAGGGATGATAACTGAGAATAGAAAAAATAATTCCTTAGATTGAAACCCCTTAATTTTGGTACTTTGCTGGCTAAAATCAAAACTTCTAATTTTGGTCCTCCTCTTCCATTCTATTTGAGCCCATTTTTACTTTTTAGGGAAAATGATATAAAAACATACAGAGAAGGGAGACCAAAAAACGTTATGTTTTCCCCTCTTCAGAAGTTCAGAGCCATGGTTTGGAATTAAAATCACAAAAATTCACTTAAGGACTTAGAATACTCCTTTTAATCTTGATTTACAAATTTTTTAAAAATTGTAAAGTTTTGATCAATTTTTCCTTGAATTTTTCATTAACCATACTTTGCAATCAATTTCTCGTTCAACTTTTCAGTCTTCTTTTCTCGACTTGACCTTTTACTTCAATTAAATCACCCTCAAAATTTGACCACAAATCAAATAATTTTTTTTTAAAATTACGTAGAAGTGATGTTGAAATTTTCCAAAAATGGTCAGTAGACAGGTCAATTGGCTTAGGTAGGTACCTCTGAAATGAATATGACGACAACCTATTTACTTAAAAAAAAATTCTTCAAGGGTTTGAAATTTCTTATTAAAATTCGAAAACTATCTTTGAAATTTTTTTTCTTGTATGGCCTGATGTATAAATAGGTACCTACCTACTTTTTTTGTGCGAAAATTATTTAAATTGCACCAAACGAAATAAAGTGAGAACTAGAGAGGAAAAAATTAAAGGTTTTCAACTAAAATGAATTTTTTCATATTTTCCTGATTAAAATCACAATTTTTCCAACTCAGAACAAAATTTTTTCCAAAAAAGTCCTCGAGTTTGAAAATTTTTTGAGACAATTTAATTTCTTGAATACATACAAACCAAATAGAAACAATTCCAAATTCAAAATTTTATTCTTGATATTTACTCAAATGAAATTGCTTATCCAAAAACTTGCCTCAAAATTCAGCCAAATTTATTTTAGTTGTTAAGAATAAATTTTTATAAGAATTTTTTTTTGAAAAAATTGACGTTTTTTGATGTAAGTAATAAAATTGACAGTTTGAAATTCGGTAAAATGGTATCATTTTTGAGGTTTTCTAGTCAATCCTTTTTATAGCTAAGGAGCCCACCTTTTTTTCCTAAAAGTACAATTCCCATTCAAATCAAATTTAAAAAAATTTACTGATTTTCTTCAAAATCCAAGAAAAACGTTTTATCCGCCCTAATGCACATTGAATGACTAAAATAGGTACTGGAAAATTATCAGCTATAATTCTGTTTTTAGCGTTTTTTACATAACACCCGAAATCCCAGTTTAATTAAAAACATACAAAACTAAAATTCATTGCTCCCAACTAACTAAATATTTTCCATAAAAACATGGAAAATTCCATATTCCCTGAGCACTTCAATCAAACATACCCGAAAACCACCGATATCAATTTAACTAATAAAAAATCGAAACCTTATTAATCGACGACCCACATTTTTCCATTTGGAATTCGTACCCGGGGTGACGCGGGGATATGACGCAATCTCCATACATCGAAAACTATTAATCGCCTGTCAAAAGCTCGAACTATTCAGATACAAAAATTATACCGAAAAAAAAATATACAAGAGTAAGTTTTTTTCCCAACATTTCTAACCATTTATTATACTCGGGGTTTTATTAACGTTGAAAAGAAAAAAACTTTCCCGAAAAAATAAAAAAAAAGTATACACGGGTAAAATTATATATCGTTCATGTTGCGTCAAAGGCTGCGGCGGTGCCGGCGCAGCGAATCGTATGGTTTATCGGCAGTTTGAAATGACGCTTTATGATGTAATAATTCACGTTAGTAATTTAACTTTTCTCATAATGGGGAATGTTCTCGTATACTTATACTTTTAGGTTTTCTTCGAATTATTGTAATTGCTAAAGAAGAAGGGTATAGAGAGTAGGTATAGGTAAAATGATAGGAAAGGTGTGTAGTCTGTGAAGTAACGCCTTTGATGCTCGGGTAGGTACAATTTGAATATTCGAGTTTTATTTAAATTTTATCCGCAGAAGTATAAAAGAATATTTGCAATTCCATTATTTCGAAGAAGTTTTATAACTGCAGGTAATTTGAAAATTGGGATTGGGTGAAAAAGACATGCCTTGAATTTCTAATTAAATTAGTGAGGTTGTTCACCTACTTTCAATGAAGATAAACACATCAATATGGATGTAGTATTTAATGTTCCCAAAATTTCCAAGGGGGACATAATGTCTCCAATACAAAATTTTCGACATAGAATCTTGAAAAATTTTAAGACATACTTACGGATTCTAAAAACCTCCAAGTTGGATCTGGCGCCTTCAATTCAAAAAAATTTGAACATTGTGTTCCAAAAATCCTCAAAATGGACAATGTCTCTCAAAAACCCGTCAATATAAGACATGGTGTCTCAAAAATATCAATCTGGGTATAAAATTGAACGTAATTATATTTATTTTTTTTAATTGACAAGATTCAGAAAAATCTCGATCATGACCAGATTTTCTAAAACCCTTCTAGGTAAACAAGAAGTCTTTCTTCCCTTCACCTCGATATAATTTGAAAATTGTGTCTCAGAAATTCTTAATTGGGCTGAATTGGACATGGTGTCCCAAAAATATCTCAATCTGAGCATGATTTATCCTATCTGGACATCATGTCCTGAAAAATCTTGACAAAATGTCATCACATCAGTTCGTCGGAATTTTTTCAAGATATTCAACAAAATGTCATTATTCAAAGTTGCGACCAAAATTTAATGTCCCATTTTTTAAATATGGGCCTCAATAACATTTCCATTTAAAAATCCGAACTCCCAACCCAAAAGGAGGACAGAGCTAGATTTTTCCCGTAATTTTTACAAAATTTAAATTCCTCCTTTAAACCAGGAGCAAATTTGAGAAGGGATAAAAAATCGTCGACCTAATCCAGGTCTGATTAAAATACCCTAAAATAAGGTTTACTTTTTTCATCACATACATAGGTAAGATATTTTTTGAGAAAAATTTTCGATTTTTTCGTTTTTCATCGCAACCCTGCCAAATTCATTCTACTTTACCCAATTTCAAAAAAATTTCAGTTGTATATTCCCAATTCAGTGATTTAATTAAGTGAGCAATTTTTTTTGACCATTATGACTGAATAATTAAAATTAATTTTTTGGAAATTTTTTATAGTCGAGCTTAGGTCTGATCTTTATCAGTGAGTATAAAAAATGAATGATTTTAATCATTATTTTAACTAAAAATGCAATTTTTGAGAAAACTCTAATACTTGATTATTAATTTTCACTTTGAAGGTTTGATGTGTCCAACTGCCAGTGCTGCCAATTGAAATTTTATGAAAACCGCGTAATTTGGAATGCAATTGACAGAACTGACATGAAAAATTTTTAGAAATTATTTTCATCGCCTAAAAAATGTTCATCTCAATTTTAAGATGCTTCACCATTCTGAGAGGTTTTCCATTTAATTTATAAATTAGGTACCTATTTTTTCAATTAAGTACATTCAAAATTTGAAACAAGTTTCAGAAGTTTTTAATAAAAAGGGGGGGCTGAATTTTCATAATTTTTAGAAAAATTTCGGGTTCAACGCTCTTCCTAATTTTTTTTCAGCATACTTTTTACCTAACATCAAAAATGAAGAGGCTAAGAGCAATTGAAAATCAAAATTGAGAAAATTTGAAAATTTTTTGAGGTCCCTTTTATTGTGAATGAGCGGTAACCTTTTCATTTGCAAAATGTACTATCCATTTCTTCAATTATTTTTGGTAAGTTGAGTAGGTACATACTTCAAACATTTTTTTTGAAAAAATTTTTTGTAACTCTTCAATTTTTAAGTTCGGCAAAAAATCATGAAGTAAAAATTTGTTCAATTTTCAAAGTAGGTAAGTACGATAAATGTTCATAGTTGGAAAATTTTGACGTGATTATTTTGAAGCAGCATTTAGCCCTTCAATTTTCAGAACAGACGATATGTTCATTTCAATTTTGTTTTTGTGTTATCCAAAAAAGTAGGTAAGTTTAGCAAACGATTCATGGAACATCCTGTATAATTGCGATTTCGATTATATCCGAGCGAAGGTTTTAGAAAACTTCATTTTTAATGTCCCAAGAAGACATTTTTTCACGTGTATTCTAGACCTCGTGTCTTTTGGTGCCTTTGATTTTGCACATATCGGTTCAATTCAAAAATCCGAAGGGCAGCACCAGGGCTTTCAAAAAAAATACCACTGGCTTCGGCTTCAGCTTCGAATTTAAAAAAAAAAATCGTCTCCAGCTACGGCTCCAAAGAAATTTTCTTCAAATTTTTGACCGTCTCAAGCATCCAGAGGGGGCCCTCTTCCCTCCGACTCCGGCTCCAATTCCGAGATTTTTGATTAAAGGCTCTCCGGCTCCAAAAAATTTTGTAGTCCTCGTGATGCCTGAAAAATGAGCCAAGGTATCCTAAAATGGGATAATATTTTTGAAAAAATTGACGTACCTACTTATTTTCAAGTTGGAGAATTTTGGTTCGAGATTGAAATTTTTCCAGGTATTTGTCTCCCTCCGCTAAAGATTTTGTAAAGGTGGCTCTGGCTCTGAAAAAATGGGTAATCAAACCCTTACACAAGCATCACACATTTCTAATACAAATTTTCTGTACTTGAAATTTTGCAGGAGTCATGCTGATTTTAAAGTCTCCAAGCTCAATATTGTCTCGAAAACAGCAAAATTATACTCCTACACATACATAATATTTATTTCTTCGTTCTACCAAAATCGCTCTTCATTTCACGTCCTGAACAAATTTTTCCTACCTTCTGTATCGAATCAGCCACAAAACAACCCTGAAAAAACCTAAAAATAAAATTTCCCAACATTTTAGAATTATTCTATCAACCTCTCGCGGATCCAATTGCACAAAACCCATTCGCCTATCTCTCGAATTCAAGCATCTAGACACCCAAACACGAAATTAAAAAATCCTCGCATACATCGAGTCTTCGAATCAGACTCCCCAGCCAGGAAAACAGAGGAAGGGAACTTCGAGTACACATACGTACGATCCATACGCTCGTATAACAGTTGATAGTACATGAAAAATGTCGCGCATTTGACGTAATAAATACAAGAAAGAGAGAGCATTTTCGTAGTTTTTTGCTCATCCGTGCTGCTCTCGGGAGCCGAAGAGTTGAGGACGCGTATACGACGAAAAACAGCTTTACATTATTCTCGAGAAAATCCACTTTATTGTGAGTTGTTTTTTCTTCTCTTTTATCTGGGGCGTCTTTCTCTTTCTCTTATTCTATCCTTTATTTAAATTCGTATCTAGGAATGAAAGCTATTCACGTGTGATGTAGTTGGGAGTATTAAAAATAACTGCATCGATCCGCACTCCCTCGCCTCGCACCGCCGTCGCGCTCGTTCAACTTAAAGAAAACAAAGTAAAAGGAAAAGAGTCTGCGACAGGGACAGGCGACGCGGCAAAGGCAACGCAAGTGCAGGAAAAAAGATACGGAAAGCAATCTTATAATATATGCATAGTGAAAACGACGACGAAGACGGCGGTGCCGGTGAGAGAGAAGGAAAAAAAAGGCGAAGGGTGAGGAAAGACGAGGGCACGACCGAGCACGCGGCTGGAGGAGATATTTTTTCGGAAGCTTTGGCAACGATAGAGGAGCCGAAGAGACGGAGGGGAATTAAGTAGATGGTAGGGTTGAAAGAGGCTAGATGATTGGATCTAGCGAGCCGAGAGCCAGCTGAGGTGAGCAGAGTATGGTACCGAGATGAGCCGGCGGAAAGGTCGGAGGGAGCGACGTGTGTGAGTGTGTGTATCCTCCGCCCGAGTATACGTATGAAGAAAGAAAATGTGAAAATGAGTTTTCTACTTGCCGTGTGCAATTTTCCAACGAGTTTTTCCTTCGTATAACGCGAAGGCGGTGCGACGCAGAACACCGTTAGCTTTTCTTGATGAAGTAAAGAATTCTGTCAACCTCACTCGCACCTGCCTTAACCCGAAGCTGATGCGGGTTTTTTGCTCGCGAGCTCGGCGCGGAACACCGGTCCCTCGTCGAGGCTGTATTTTAATATTCGCCTTTCGGTCCGCAATGTTCGCTCGTATCAGGATTAAGCTTAATTTTGAACTTACCGGAAACCTTTTAATAAATTTAAGTCTTTTTACACCTTCCAAGACTTTTTTTTAACGCCGCATCTACCCACAACAACCCATATCCACACTAAATTTAAAAGGCTACCATGTGACAAATCCTCCGGTATAATATATCACGCCCCTGGACCCGTTTTTAAACACACGACCGGCTGAATTTATCGTTAGATTAGTCCACATACACACGCAACCGTTCCATCTTCCCATCAGCTCTCCGAAACGTTCCTTAAGCTGCAGAAATCCTTCTCAGCTCGGCATCGCCGTCCGCAGAAATTTTTATCCCAAAAATCAAATTAAATTTTTTCCTCGATATTGATTTGTAGGCTTTTCCTGTTGGCGAACGGCCCAGATACTTGTACCAAGTTCGTTAGTTCGGGTTACATTAAAAGTGAGCTGTTTTTTTCCCTCCCCCTTGGCCACTTCGCTGTGTTTTCCTCGTCACCCTACGACCGAATATATTCCGGTAGAATTTCCCTATCGATGAATAAATCAAACGCCAGTAAAGTTTTTTTTTTCTGCTTCTCGGCGTATTACGTTGGTTAGGCTACGTGTACCAGCTAGATTTATGAATCTGTTTAACATATTTCCGAAAATTATTAATGTATGCGATAGATATTAATGCGAAAAATCCAGCTGGAGAATTTGGCTCGAGTTGGTCGGGCTGGAAACCAATCGAGTAGATGATCAGGACTGAACAAAATAATTAAAGGTCTCAAAAAATCGACTTACCTGCCCAGAATTTTGAAGAAGCTAAAAATAAACCTGGTTTAAAGAGAAATTAGGAAATAAATCATTCAATTTTTTTTTCATCGAGTACTGGTAAATTTTGAAAGAATTCCATTAAGAGCAAACATAAACACTAAAGAATACTTTAAAAAACATTCTTAGGACAAAAATTCTTTCTTATTTGATCCGCTGTTAAAACTACATAACGTATGGGAGGGGATGTCGTTAGGTAGGTACCATTTTTGAAAAATTGTTTAGGCCTACGCGATTAAAATTATTATTTTAAATAAATTTTCACACGTAAAGTGAAAACTAATTTCACTTCAAAGGTCATTTCATCCTCAAAAATATTTTAGAAAATGATTTTCATCCTAAAGGTCATCTTAAGGCCCGGAAAAATCATATGGAATAATTTGGAAAAATAATTTCCATTTTAAAGTTCATCTCACCTTCAAAAAGACATTGGGTGGTTAATGGAAATGATTTTCATAGAACATTTTACATCCAGAAAAATCATGAGATGATTTCTGAAAATTATTCTCATCCTAAAGGTCATCTCACCTTCTAAAAATCAGTCAGAAATAACGTGAGATAATCGGTGAAAATGATTTTCATCTCAAATCCGTGGCCAAGAAAAATTATGGATGATTTATGAAAATGATTTTTATCTCGAGGTTCATCTATGGCCAAGAAAAATTAAGGGATGGTTTGGAAAAATGAAGTTACGTTTCCTCTGAAAGGAAATGTTGGTAACGCGAATGGATATATTTTTCCTGTCAATCTGACTTCTCATACTGAGTCAATTTTGAAAATATAAAAATTTGTTATTTTTTGAAAGTTAGCTACTGAATTTTTGATATTTTCTGTCATTCTGACTTTCTGATATTATAACATTAAGTAGGTCAAGTTTGAAAATATAAACATTTGTTTTTGAAAGTCAGTGACTTCTGGCCCTCAAAATGTTGGATCGACCCCCCCCCCTCTCCTCCGCAAAGGAAAAGACATATCCATGCAAAAATAATTTCTATCCCAAAGGTCATCTCACCTTCAAAAGGTCAGAGCATGATAAGATCAATGGGAATGATTTTCATCTCAAAAAACATTTTAGATCCAGAAAAAATCATAGGATGATTTGTGAGAATTATTTTCATCTCAATGGTCATGGCTGCTTCGAAAGGTTGGAAAAAATATTCTCTCAAAGATCATCTCACCTTCGAATTATTAGAAAAACGCGGGATGACCCATCCATCTCAATGATTACGAAAAATCACAGAATGAAGTGGGAAAAAAATTTTCGTCTCAAAAGCCATCTCACCTTCGAAAGGTTGGAAAAATACGATCATTTATGAAAATTATTTTCAACTTAACAATCACTTCACATTCAGAGAAAATCCCGCATAATTTGGGAAAATTATTTTCATCTCAAAGGTCAAGTCTCCTTCGAAACGTTGAAAAAAGCATTCTCAAAGGTCATCTCACCTACAAAAGATCAGAAAAACGTGGGATGATCGGTGGAAATAATTTTCATCTCAAGGGTCACTTCAGGCTGGGAAAAATCATGGGATTTATTGTGAAAAAAATTTTCATCTCAAAGGTCATCTCACCTTTGAAAGGTTGAAAAAAGAGTGTGATGATTTATGAAAATTATTTTCACCTCAAAGATCATTTTACATTTAGAAAAATTTGTGAAAATGATTCTAATCTCAAAGGTCATCTTACCCACAAAGGGTCGAAAAATGTGAAATGATTTGCGAAAATGATTTTTATCTCAAAATAATTTCTCCTTCAAAATCTGGGAAAAGCATGGAACGATTTGAAAAAAAAGATTTTCAAATCAAGGGTCATCACAATATTTTTAAAAATTTTCTTCAACGCTGAATTTTTTTAAAATTATTTTTAGAAGAGGAGGCATAAGAGAGAATAGATCTGTTGAAAAATGATTTTCCCTTTTATTTGCGCAAGCTTGAGAGAAATGTTCATGTTATTCATAATATTTGATTCAAATGTTTTCCAAATTGATTTGAAAGACGTCAAAGGAAAAAGGAAAGTTGAATAAAACATCAATCCCTCTCCCCCTCCAAATGAAACAAGGGTTGAAGATTTTTGGAAAATTATGAAGTTGAAACAAATTTTTACAAAATTTTATGAGAAAATTTGAAGAATTACGTATTGGTATCAGAAGTTCAAATTGAAACACAATTTCATCAAAAATAAACATTTCCGTTCCTCCAATTGGTGATTTTTTCGAAAAGTGGAAAAACTTACGTCAGGTAATCATTCATTTTTTCAACTAACAATCAAAATGATTCTATCAAATTTCAATTTTTTTATAGGGAGACTTTTCAATAAAGTTTTCAAGATTCAATTTTCTCAAAACTTTTTCCAATTTTTTACAATATTATCAAGAATTACCAACTTACTTCATAAATTTTTCAACATTGTTTTGAAAATATTAAAGGTTTTGAACTTGAAAAAAGCTGATTAAAATTGAATCCGGAAATTTTCTAAGAAAATAGAACCTGAAAATATGAAGAAATGAAACATACAAAAAATTATAGAAATTTACCCAAATGGCACCTAAACGATTGAAAAGTCATTTAAGCAGGAAGTCAAAATTGAAAGAAATTCTCGAGTAAGTATAATTTTTTCAAATCACATCATCGAAATTCCATAGAAAAAAAATTAAAAACACCATAATGATAAAAATAATCGAAAATTCAATCATGAATAATATCATAGACAAGAATAGATATACATAAAGTAAGTACACACCTTCGTAAAAATTATGAAAATAAAACAAAAAAACAGAAATTAGGTGGTAAAAATTATCATAAAATAAGCATTTCGCATTTAAAAATATCAGTCAAATTGTTTAAATTACAAAATAAAAATTAACATTATTAGGTAGGTAATTCAACAAGATCAATAAAAATAGCATAAAAATTATCGACTATTTCGAAATAGAGGGTAGGTACTTAAAAAAAAAAAAAAAGGTTCAAAATATTAGGTACGTTCAGAAATCTATATAAAATAGAATTTTCAAGATCACGATGATTTTTTTTGTTTCATCTTGAACTTTGATCTTCATGAATATCACTTCAAAAAAAGTTTTCAAGTTTCAAAATCTTCGATAGTGTCTTTAGGTAATTTAAAATGAACATGTTTTAAAATTACATTCAAAAAAAATGTTCACTACAAAATTTAAACTGTTTTTAGATTAACCTTCACTGAATTATGATGTTTATCAATATTACATTACTGATGGTCGACTACTTTTTCGTGGTTGCTGAATGGCGAAGCTCCATATCCATACTCTTGCCTGGTCGTACCATTGAAGCAGGTATGATACTGCGGGAACATCCTTGCCTGACTCGCCTGAGAGAATGGTTGATAAGCAGGATATCGGTTCAGAGAAAAAGCTTCGCAAATTTCTCTCATCATTTTAAAATTTGTTGCATCAAACGCGAGTCTTTTCCATGTCTCAGTATTCATTATTTGGGCAAAGTTGGCAACAATGAACTTCAAGACGTCTCGTTTAAATTCTTCGGCACAATTTTCATTTGCAAACATCCACAAATCAAATACGTTGGAAACTGAAGCAGTTTTCATTAGAGATTTTCCGCATATCGTTTTCAATCCTTCTAATTCATATATGCTGGCAGCAGTCAGCAAATCTTTGGCGAGTAAATCCACTTTTTCTGGTTTTCCAGTATAAATATAGCGTAGGACTTCTTCCATGACTTCTGTTTTTATTGCTGTGATTGTAAGTTGGTCATCGTGCGGTGATTCAAATATCGACTCGAAGACAGCACTTCGAGCTGATAATATCACTTTATGAGCTCGGTACGGTACGTCATTCACTAGTAACGTAACATCAGCCAGCTTTTTGTTTTTGAATACTTCTCCAAAATCTTTAGAGAGGCTTTGGTCCACAAGCGGAGCCGCAGCCGCAGCCGATGCCGATGCCGATGCCGATGTGATTGAATTAAATCCAAATCCAACATTGGGATCACGATTTAGCAATTGGGAAAGTACAGAATGCTGTGAGTCTGAGTTCATTCTTGGATGTTTTCTAAAGGGGAAAAAAAGTACAAAGTTTGCAACATCGAGTACAATATTATAAAATCAGAATGGGTAAAAGATATATAGGCGTAAAAAAATAAAATCATATGAAACTATTTTGTAGATTTATTATATCGTAACTGCAAAGACGTAATCGGTAAATGTGTACTTGAGCAATAATTCCTTATCCTTCAAGAGATCTGCGAATTTCCAAAAATTTTGCTTTGAGTGATCAAATAGATCACCAATAGTGGTCAGGGGCGCACCCAAGACAGGCTAAGGGTGCTCTAGCACCTTCCATCAGCTCGAAAAGGAACTTTTCATCACAAAAATGTGAAAAAGTACATTTTACTGCTCTTCAAATGGTATTTTGATTTTAAATTTTTCAAAAAAAAATGTCGCCCTGGCAGTATTTCAGTCATTTTTATTTTGAAAATTATTGATTTTTCACTGATCTTTCTGACAAAAATCATTGATTTTTCCATCAGTTTCCAATTCGCACGAAAAAATCAACTGTTAAATTACTGATTTGAAATTTGACCAATCTCTCACAATTTTTTTCCAATTCTCAGCCCCTCCCTTAATTTTTCAATTTTGCGGAGCGACGAGATGGTTATGAAATTTCAAAAATTCGCCAAAATTTCAAACATGAACTTCACCACCAGAAATTTTGGATATTAATGGGATTCTTTAATGATGTACTTTTAATTTATTTTTATTTGAGCTCAAAAGTTTACTTCGAGTTGGGATACCTCCTTTGTTACTAGAAAGTTTTTAGCAAAAAGAATGTCTCCTCAGAGGAAAAATCTCAAATTTTAAGATAACTATAAAAATTTATCAAGAGCTTTAAAATTCATTCAACTGTACTTCGTTTTAAATTCACAAAATAATTTTCTCATCAATTTTCGTCAAAATCCGCGATATGTGTTTTCCCCTCAATAAAAGTACATAGAGTAAATTACCAAGCATATGGATCGAGTTTTTTCAATCACCCAAAACTCCCAAAAGATCCTGAAATTTCAAACTTCAGGAAAACTTGAATGTGACATGAGAAAGGATGCAGTTTTACGTTTTAGGAATCAGATTTTTCCCATGAATCCATCGTTCATAAAAAATTTTCCCCCTTAGATTCTATTTTTTCTCTCTGATTGCAAAAGAAGCCCGATTGCCGACTAATTTTTCAAAAAAAATTCTGCAGACGGGCATTTCCGTTTTTGTCAATTATCGTGATTTCGACTGGAAAAAATATTCAAATAGCTTTCGATTTTTCTTTCACACTCCTTCTTCACATTAAAAAATTGCTAAAAAAAATAATTTTATGTTTTCTGCTTCAAAATTAAAGGTAGGCAACAGACAACTGGACGTTTACCCATTAAAATTGATAATACGACCTCAGAAATAAATTAATATTTTATACGAAGAGCTAATTTACTATTTCTTCATTCGTGTCGAATAAATTTATGTAATTATGAATTGGATAAAAAAAACCTCGAGTGTAGCTCTTTTTGAGAAGAATCCCTCAGTCATAAAAAGAAGAAAACTTAGAGATTCTTAACATGATACCAATTCAAAAACAAAATTTACTATTTTCAATTTTCATAAAATTCATGAAAATAATCCAGAAAAAATTTCTATAAAATAAATTTTAATAAATTTAGAACGCCATTAAGTAAATTTTTTTCAGAGCTGTGAAAATTTTTTTAGCGATCAAAAAAAATTTAAGGAATAAGACCACTCAAATGAGTAGGTAATTTGAATTTCAAAAATTAACGAAATCTTCAACTATCTTCCAAGTGGCATACAACATTTGGTATAAAAATTTGATGTTAAGAACATTCAATGAAAAAAATTTTCGCATCAAATTTTTTACTCTATGACATTGTTGATGTCATTTCATTGAAGTCAATAAAAAAACTTGGAAAAATTTTGAAGATTTTAAATTAATGACAAATTTTGTTAAGAACTTACGAGACATACGGAGCATAAATTAGAAATTTTTGAGGACTGTCAAAATTGAGATTTTTTGAGACGCTGTGCCCAATTAAGGTTTTTGAAACATACCTCAAGTAAAAATCGAGAGTTTTTAGAACACATGACTCATATTAAAAAAACGCATGTACCAACAGATTTTGGCCAAAAGTTGAGAAATCAGGCAATATTAATTGAGATGAAAAATTAGAAAAACAACATATTTCAAACCTTGCGGGAAATTCATCCAGATTGTCCAATTTTTTGTAATCAGTTTGGAAATTTTCGTTTTATTTTCATTCCGTCCATATTAGTTGCAATTTTATTATCCTAGAATATTTAAAAATTCGCTAAATAATTTTTGTATTGAAATTTCAATATTTCGAAACTTTACGCATGAATTTCGAGAAATTGGCGTACCAATGTACTACATTGCAAAATTCTTGAAAAGTTCAGAAATTGAAAAAAAAAATGACAGAGAAATCATAAAAAATTAGTGGGTATAAAAATCCAAGATTCACACTTTCACTACACATTGCTTCGCCACACTTTTAAAAATAATCTCAGAACAATTCAGAACAAAACATCGAAAATTATGAAAAATTTGAGTAAGTACCTAATTTTCTAGTCGATATGGTACCTATCTCCATTAAGGTTGATTTTTCTCCAACGCATTAGAATATTGATTGACAACCCTATAATTGATTTGAGCAGCACAAATTTTAGTTCTAGGGTATCAGAAACATGCCTGCCTGGTGAAAAAATTTATAACTCAGTCGGCAAAGGAAGAATGGTAAAGTTTTCCCATTCAGGAATTCGAGTAGTTTGGTAACGAAACTGTCAATATTTAGTTTTAATGGAAATACTCTTTGATTTTTAAAATTTTTATTCATTTTATTGAAGAAATACCCTTCAATAAAAAAATATCAAAAATTTTTCGAAGAAAATTCGTGAATTAAAAAAAATTAAAACGTAAAATTAGAAACTTTTCAAGAAGTACCATAATAAGCTTAGATGCTTAACTATTACAAATATTTATGCAAGTCTACCCAAATAGATAGAAATTGTAAGCATAATAATCACAATACAGCTAGAAATATCGCAAAATCGTAAACAGATCCAATTAATCAAAAAAAAAAATCATTGGTATACTTACGTAAGTAACAAATTTTTAAAAATACATTATCGATTAAATTTGTAAATCCAATAAATCATTCCATATAGGGCTACGTAAATAACAAATTTTTTAAAAAATAAACATTGTTCCAATTTGAGCTTAAATTTTTCATCAAATATCTCATTTGAAGTACACACAGTAGAGTGATCAGTACTTGAAACACCAACTTAAATACAATTCGTATTAAGTACCTACAAATAGACACTAAAACATGTAGGTCATAGAAAAATTCAATTTCAAATCTAGAAAATGAAGACCTTCTACCAGAACAAGCTCTTTCTTTAAAAAAAAGTAAGTTAAGAAGGAGGAGGCTGACTCCGAGGCAGGCCATATGGACTATATCGATCAGGTCCCATTGATGGTGTTGAGACATTCTGCATTCCCAAGTTTTGTTGTTGCTTTTGTAGTTGTTGTTTATTTTGAAATAATCGTTGTCGATACAATGCCATTTGATTCATCATAGCCAATTTAAGCGGAGAAACCGGTGGAGGGTTAGAAGCAGTTGGTCCAAATTGATCAAAAGCTTCGAATATTTCTTTAAGCATTTGAAAATTTTGTTCGTCGAATTGAAGTTCTTGCCAAGCTTTGGTTTTCATTAATTCGAATTTGTTTTCCCCGATGAACCTGATAACGTCCCGTTTCAATTCATCAGAACTGGTTTTACAAGCCATCTTGAACATTTCCAACGCATTGGAAACAGAAATGGTTTTGAACAAAGTTTCACCACAAATGGTTTTTAATCCTTCTAAACCATATTTGTCAGCTGCGATGAGCAATTCTTTAGCCAGCTGATCTAGTTTTTCGACTTTTTCCGTATAAATATAACGTAAAATTTCTTCCATGATTTCTGCGGTCACATCTTCGATCTCGATGACCTCCTCTTTATGTTGGTCTATTAGAATAGCAGCGAAGACATCACAACGGGCGGCCAATAAGAACTTATGAGCTGGAAACAGTTTACCATCCACCGATAACGTGATATCGGAATACTTTTCTGTATTGAATACTTTTTCAAGGTCTTTTAAAAGGCGACTTCGATTTTCCATACTCGAATTGTGTCCCTTTGAATTTTTTCTAAAAGGAAAAAACTAGTATCACACATTGGCCAAAATATGCAAAAAAAAAATTATATTAAAATCAGAATAATTATTAAGAACTAGATACTTATAACGCGATATGAAAAAAAAATCATGAAACAAGACCTCTTTTTTTTAATTGATGGACATTTTGGTTTTCAAACTTTTCAAAATTAAGTGTTCATCAAAATTTAAAATCTTCGTATTCTGAATTTTTGAAAATTTACTTTTCTCATCCTCCATGAGAACCTCCATCTTCCGAAAAATCGGAATAATGATGGATCTTAATAAAATTCCAGATAAAAAAAGTTGAGCGGTGGTTTCAAAAAAACGTTTCGAGTTTTCAAATTAATATGTTGCTATACGATCAGCGTACGTATAAATGTATGCTGCCTAATTTAAGTCAAAAGTGCTGTAATTGTTCCAGAAAGCTCTCCAATTAGTTTGAGCAGTTCAAATTTTTGTTCTGAAGCAGGCCATTTTTTAAGTATATAAGTCTCGAGAATTTTCCCACCTAGTGAAAGAAATTTCCCACTCAGTGAAAACAAATTTCTCAAAATTTTCCAAGCAGCCACCAAAGCTCAAAACCTAGGAAAATACAAATTCTGAAATGATATATTTTTTAAACTTTGGCCTTACCACGCTCGGCCTTATTTCATTTTTCCTTCCATGGTTTTACAATAATCAAAATACTGTTAAGTGATTTCTATCGTATTTTTTCTCAAAATTATTCCTCTTAATTTTATTAGGATTTCAAATATTTCGAATTGGAAAGAGCAAGGGCGAAAATTATTTGAAAAAATGTCCAAAAAGCTGAAATCAAAAATTCATTGTATAAAGAGAAAAAAAAAACAAGGAATTTGGAAAAAATTCGCGCCTTTTCATGAATTTTCAGTCAATTTTGCGATTTGTGCGACCTGTAGATACCCTGAGTATAGTTGGCGAGTACGGGATAGTAAAGTTCTCCTCAGGTCCTCAGGAAGTTCGCAGAGGAACACTCTAATGTCACATTAATACAAGATTGCCAATCCTCCGACTTCCCCCTCCCCTTGTCCAATTATCACAATTTTTCAATTATCAAGTTCATTGGCACACATGGAAATTTTCCAAGGGATATAATATGAACTACATTTGAAACGAACTACTTCTCAAAAATCTGATTCTTTTCTGTATTGAAGGCATAAGCACGACCAGAAATTATCTGAGAAAAACTACCTATGAGAATTCAAAAAACGGTGGGGGAAAATTTCATTGAAAAAATTGAGTAACGTTGGCGAAGTTGAGAGTATTTTTAGGTGGCTGCTAATACGTGAACAAATTTAAACAAAGAAAAACTGAAAAATTTCGGAATTTTTTGGAACAATTCACCTGTTTGAATTAATGAATAATGAATTTAATGAAAATCAGTGATCTTTCATTGATCTTTCAGACAAAATTTTGACAAATTAGAAACTGATTGAGAATTCAGTGATTTTTGACTGAAATACTATTACTTTTAAGGAAAAATATTTTATTTTCAAGGTAATCATTAAAAAATACAGCCCATGCAAAAGAGAGGGCAAAAATTCTTTAAAAATCATGTTTGAAGAGCGAAATTCAAATTTTTGTATTAAAAAATCTTTGTAAACTCTACCCCCTCCCTCTTCCCTTCATCGGAGCACTTCTCATCAGGTTCATAAAATCATAATGTCAAAGGCTTCAATCTTCAAAACAAAAATAGGACACTGAAATTGAACAGTTATGCATTATAAATCGTACTTATTTTAATTTAAAAAATATAAATATAAATGAATTGTTCTGAATTTTAGAAAAAAATAAAGATGAATCGCGATTAAATTCGCATAAACCAACGTAGTAATTCAACACATTCAAAATTTTCGCAGTTCAGTAAGTAACAATTTTTTTCATCTCTTTAATGGCTTCTTTTTCAAATTTCGAGTAATTTTCATCATTTTTATGACTTCTTTAGATCTCACGGCTTTCATGGCTTGACCAATGACCAAAGCATGAGAACTAAAAATACCTTAGACGCAAAACATTTTCATTTTCTTCATTGGGTATAAATTTGTACCTCCAAAAATTATCTACCCACAACGATTTTTTTTATCAATCTCCTCCGGACTATGCAGTTTTTTCATAATCAAATAGGTAAGGAAATTCACTATGCAATTTTTTTTCGAAAATAAAAAAAATATATGAAAATCCAGGCGAAGCAGGTGCTAATTAAATTTTCGGATAAAATCATCTTTAAAAGATCATTTTTAATGATTTTTTTTCCAATTTTTCAATTTTTTTTAAAAAATGATCAAATTTTTAGGCGAAATTTGAAGAACTCAACTTTTCATATGTAATTATACCGAAAAATTATTCTTTAAATATATTTGAGCTTGGATGTAGAAACCACCCTAGGTGTCAAAAAATTGGTTTTTGAATCGATGTTCTCCCTTTATTTTACTCCTTCCGAAAAGCCAAAAACCAATATCAACTTGAATCCGAATTTTTGACACCTAAAGGGTGGTTTCTAAATTCTAACATATATCTAAGCTCACATATTACACTTATACCTATAAATCTACTTCTGTGATGGAAAAACGCGAATTTTAAATTTTCAAAATTCATCAGAAATCAAAAAATAAACTTAGGTACCTGCTTAAAATGATACCAACCGATGGTTTTAGAAGTTGCTTGTACCAAAAATAAAGATTGAATAAGTATCCATAATCATCAAATCATAATATTCAAAAAATCAAACGAAAATTTTATAGAATGACAAAAACATTGAAATGCTTGAATATTCAACTATACGGAAGTAACCTTAAAGAGATTTTTTGATTCAATAAAAACACGCTTTAATAGATATTTTCATTTTTATTAATTCGTTTAAAAAATTCGATAAGGAACGTCAATAATTCATCACAAAAAATTTCGGAAAAAAAATCGTAAATGTGTAGGTTCATAATATCAGTACGTTGAAATGGAAAATTGGAAATCTTTAAAAATAATACGTACTCGTACTAAACAATCATCTCAAATAGGCAGAATTATGTACATATAGACAGATATTTACTGTAAAATAGTCACAATGTATATTGTAATAAATTTCGCAAAATCTTGGACAGTTTCAATAATTTACCTAATAAATCATTGATACACCTAAATAACAAAAATTTTAAAAATAAATATCGATCAAATCAAATTTCTTATTTGAAGTATATAATGGAAAGATCAGTGCCGTGCTTCAAAAACCAACTTTACCAGCAATCACATTCTCCGACTTCGTCAAAATCTTCAAATATTTCTTTAAGCATTTGAAAATTCTGTTCATCGAATTTAAGTTCTCGCCAAGCTTTGGTTTCCATCAATATACTTTTTCTCATCTTAATGAACCTGATAATGCCGCGTTTTAATTCGTCAGCATTATACTGACGAGCCAACTTAAACATGTCCAATGCGTTAGAAGCAGTAACGGTTTCCAACAAAGATGTTCCACAAATGAACTTTAATCCTTTTAAACCGTATTTGTCGGCTACGATGAGCAATTCTTTAGCCCGCTGATCTAATTTTTCGACCTTTTCGGTATAAATATAACGTAAAATTTCTTCCATGGTTTCAGCGGTCACATCTTCGATCTCGATTACCTCCTCTTTATGCTTATCCATAAGAATAGTAGCGAAGACATCACAACGGGCGGCCAATAAGAACTTATGAGCTGGAAAAAGTTTACCATCCACTGATAACGTAATATCGGAGAACTTTTCTGCATTGAATGCTTTTTCAAGGTCTTTTGAAAGGCTACTTGGATTAGCCATATTTTGATTTGGGTACATTTTGAACCTTTTCTACAAGAAAAAAAAACTAATATTACACTTTGATTGAAACATGCGATAAAAAAAATTAAAACCAAACTCAGAACAAATAATACGAACTAGATATTACATAACGCGATAGAAAAAAAAAATCATGCAACAAAATCTTTTTTGAAGAGCATTGCGATTTTTAAACCTTTCATGATACAACGAGAGTCACAATACTAAAGTTGCTCATTCTACGTCAACTCGGCCAGATTTTGACCATTGGTGTTCCAATTTCGCTCAAAATTTTTTAACGGTCTCCCCTCGATGAATTTTCCGAGAAACCACCGTTATTTCGATCCAAATCTTTCAGGATCATCAATCCCAATCAAAAAAAATGAAAAATGACGAGTGACATGTCGTTTATCAAGGTTTTGAGGATACTGAGTCCGAATATTTGCTAATTTTTTCGGATTTAACCTACCGACCCTACTCCCTTTTCCCCTCTTAGGTCCTTAATTTTAAGAAAATGTATGTAAATAATGAAAATAACGTGTGATAGGTCGATTTCTACAAATTTTAGGGTGCTGAGCTCGATTATAAACTCACTTTCTCAATCTTCCTTCCCAGTGTGTCATACTGACTTCTAAATTACTAAAAAAAAAAAAAAAAAGTTGAAGTATCTATGCCTTTGCATTGGTATCAATAATGACTTCAATTTTCAAAACAAAAATAAGATAATCAACTTGAATTTACTTCCTCTTAAAATTTCATTATTTTTTTTCATGCCTTATGGCCAGTAGTAACAAGCCATGTTAGGTAAAAATACCATTGGCGCACAATTTTTATATTCTTCAGAGATCCTCAAAAATATCATTCATGAAATGTTTTGTTTTTTTTTTTTGATACCCATGCGATGAAAAATGAAAATGAAAATATTATTTGGAATTTTTTGATACCAACACTTCAACAAAATTATCTATGACGATTATCCATTACCGCCATCATCATTCTATTCTCGTCCATGCAATTTTTTTTTATAAATTTCTACCAAAATTATAAGAAAAGTGCGCAAATTACCACCGATGATTATGATTCATGCACCGAAATATTTGTGTTTTTTTTTTTTTTCAAATTCCAACTTACTTAAATTTATGAAAAATCGTATATTTTTCAGGATCTTTAAAAAACCAGACACAGAGACAAAAATTAATGCCAATTGAACTTTCGGGTAAAGTTATCCATTCAAGATTATATTAAATTAAGTATCAATTTCTTCTGCTTTTCGATATTTTGAGCACGATTTTAAAACGAAATATTAGAAAACCCAATTTTTTATAACATTTTACCATAGCATTTTTCAAACATTATGCATACCTAATCGTTCGTATTAAAAACGACCTCCAGCGTCAAAAAAAAAATCCGTGAGAAAGCATAATTTTTCTGACACCGAAAATCGGTTCTAACACGTACAGTGGTACAGTCACATGTTATATTTTTGATAAAAAAACACAAATTTCAAAATTCAATAGAAATCACAAGTTATTTTCCGCAACCGAACTTTGAGTAGACCTTCAATCAGAAACATTGAAAACGCAAACCTAATCATTAGGGTGGAGTGAAAAAAAACACATATCTTGGATTTCGACCAGGTGAGGTGGTTTACTTTGAGTGGAAGACCTCCCAAAAAAATTGAGCCCCCAGGTGCAAGTGGAGGGGAGCAAGGGAGGCTCAAAGTGCACCTCCTTTTGAAAAAACCGCTGTTTTTTGTGTTTTTTAGTCAAAAAAATTATTTGAGGGGCTGGTCGATGGTTCAGGGAGACGTAGAAACTCAAATCGCAACTTTCAAGTGCTACGACAGCCTCTCAAATAATTTTTTTTTTGACTACAAAAAACAGCGTTTTTTTCAAAAGGAGGTGCACATTGAGCCTCCCCTGCTCCTCTCCACTTGCTCCTTGGGGGCTCAAATTTTTTTGGGAGGTCTCCCACTCAAAGTAAACCACCCCACCAGATTTGGTCGAAATCCAAGATATGTTTTCTATTTTCACTCCACCCTACTAATCATGTAAAAGCAAAGAGGTAGTCCCAATTGTCTTTGGATTTCTTTTTACAAACAACCAGTTTGGCTCATAAATTCATGAAATTTGTTTTTGTTTTTTCAACCCATTGGAAAATGTACAATTCGATAAGGATTGTCAATAATTTATCATCGAAAATTTTGCGAAGAAAAAAAATAGGTACCAAGAACCTACTAAACAATTATCTCAATTCCTAAATAGGCAGGTTTATGGAAGTAGGTAAAATTGCACAGATTTAGATAGGTAACTATTGTAAAATAACAGGATAACAGGAAAATACTTAATAATATCTTATAGTAGGTAAGATATATCAAAAACTATACACAGTTTAAATTATGTACACCCCCCCCCCCCCCCAAAAAAAAAAAATACATACGCTCCTAAAATTTATAAATATCACAGAAGTCTCTCTTTTCGGTTTGACCTAGGGGCGAAAATTTTGCAAAAGAACATATTTAAACATTGAAAATTTATCACTTCACACCCCAGTAAAATTTTCCAACATGTGATCAGAAAACGCAAATTTTCTTCCATTCACTTCCCTTGTTTTCTAAAACACTGTATCAAAAAGTAATGTTCGAAAAAAATCTCTGCATAAAGAAAATAGTGTAAAAAAATTATCTCAGAAACTTCAGATAATTCATTCTTTTTCTAGATCTTTACGAAATTCCAGGAAAATTTCTAAATTCTCCGACTTTTCTCAGTTTTCCAGAGAATGGGCAATTGGACACCCTATTCAGGTAAGTAACTGAAATATAACAATCGATGATTTTAAAGGGGTACATTCCCAAAAAAATGAGCGTACACAAGATTCATACATAACCTAAGAAACATATCCATGATTTTTCAAAACTTGTACACCTATCTGAATTTTAAAAAACATTAAAAATAGGTAATTAAATCCAAAGCTTAATTTTCAAAGGTATTTTTGTTAGGTTTTAAAAATACAAGATATTCAAAATTTACAACAGTACAAAACAGCAACTTCAATACAGGGAAAGTTAAATAAAGTATCACTGAGGTGTGCCGTACGGATTATATCGACTGGTTGGAAACGATGATACCCCTGGTCTCCTGAGGAATGAGTATCTGGAAACAAACGGTGAACGAGCAGTTGAAGGTTGCTGAGAAATATCGGAATCCGAAATTATTGTAATCGGATTATTGTTGAGAGATTCCAAATTAACGGATTGTCCCTGAGAAACAGCCGAATTGATATTAGCATTTGGCCGAAACTGGTTGAAAGCTTCGAATATTTCTTTCAGCATTTGAAAATTTTGTTCGTCGAATTGAAGTTCTCGCCAAGCTTCAGTTTTCATCAATTCGATTTGGTTTTCCCTCATAAACCTGATAACGTCATGTTTCAATTGGTCAGCTTGATTTTTACGAGCCAACTTATACATTTCCAATACATTAGAAACAGAAACTGCTTTGAATAAAGTTTTTCCACAAATGGTTTGTAATCCATCTAATCCATATTTGTCAGCAGCGATGAGTAAATCTTTGGCCAGCCAATCTTTTCTTTCGACTTTTTCCGTATAAATATAACGTAAAATTTCTTCCATGATTTCTGCGGTCACATCTTCGATCTCGATTACCTCCTCTTTATGTTGGTCCATTAGAATAGCAGCGAAGATATCACTACGGGCAGCTAATAAGATCTTATGAGCTGGAAACAGTTTACCACCCACCGATAACGTGATATCGGAATACTTTTCTGTATTGAATACTTTTTCAAGGTCATTTGAAAGGCTACTTCGATTTTCCATACTCGAATTGTATCCTTTTGAATTTTTTCTAAAAAGAAAAAACTGGTATCACATATTGACCGAAATACGCAATGAGAAAGTCAAACTAAAATCAGAATAATTACCTATTATGAACTAGATACGTTATAGTGCGATAGAAAAGAAAGATCATGGAACAAAACCTCACTCTTTGGAGGACATTGCAGTTTTAAAACTCCTCAAAATTATTTAGTGAGAGTCCAATACAAAATTGTCTATCGAAATTTGTAAATTAAGCTACTCGACTTCCTGAAAATCACATTTCTCATCCTCCATCATTCCCTCTTCATCACTCAAAAAATGCAATAATGATAGACCGCGAAATAAAATACCACATGAAATATGTAGCAGTGAAAATTTTCCATTTTCAGAAACAAAAACGTTTCGAATTTTCAAATTAATAACAACTGCTTCATGTAAAAAATTACATTTCATCAAGTTATTTTCCTACCAGCTTAGCATACCTTTGGATCAAAAATTGGAGGGTTTGGGAGCTAAAAATGTGTAATTTCATTGAAATTTTCAAAATTTTTACTCAAATTTAGTATTACAGAATTCTATGTCGGTAAAATTTATGACTCGAGTCGCAATAGAGATATTATACACTGGAGGGGGGAGAGGGAAAGCAAAAATTTATGGCTCTCCGATGAACTTCTTCAGAAAGCTTGGGAAAATTTTCCAAACATTTTTCCATCGTAAGATTGAAAATGGCCAATAAAAAAAGTTTAAAACTACCTTCAAAAATTTGAACTGAAATTTTTAATACAATACGTCTGAGGCCCATTTTTAATCGAATTCAATAAAACCTAAAAAACTACCCTTTAAATACGTAATTCAATCTAGAGAAAGGAATTGACGTAAAATTTTCAGGATCTTTTGAACACCATGAGATGATGGGGATGGGGTAAACGAAAGTCCATCAACAGTACTTTTGTATTTTTCTATTTTTTTTTTTTTTTTTACTCGCAACTAATTAACGACTCAATCTACCATGTTTGACTTACGTGAATCTTCAATTACCTACCAAGATATGTAATAGATTGTTTCAATGGTTTTCAAGTATTAAAAAAACTTTCATGAATTTTTCAACTGAAAAAGCTGTTTTCTTTTCTTTTCTGAACTCTGGTATGTATTTTGTTCTCAAGATATTTATTAAAATTTTCTAGCAAAATTATTTCGACTACTGATGAAAAAAAAATTCACAACTTGAAAATTTCTTTCAATTTTTTCTTCAACTTTGTATTTTATTTGTTTTGATCTAAAATTTTCTCTCAAAATATTTTTCAATTCTTTTCATGACCTTTTTCTAAAGAATTGTTATTTTTAGTTTTGTTTTTATAACTTTAAAATTTTGATATTTTCAATTTTTTAATAATATCTGATGATGGCTAGGACCAAAACGCGCCATATTTCTCAATAAAAATCGTGAAATTTGTAAAAGTGAAGTTTTTGTTAATCCTGAACATAGCAGTCAACTTCGAAAGCAGTGGATTAAAATTCAATTCTGCCAACTCTGAAATTTCCGGGATGAAAAATTTTGAGAGGGAAAAAGGTTTGATAAAGTCAAAATGGAAAAAATCTAAAAGAATAATCATCAAATTTTTGGAAAATTTCAAGATCGAAAAAATTTTCAAATTAACGATTAAAAAATTCTAGTAAATATAAAACTTTTGGAGCAAAAAATTTTAGAAAATGGATTTTTTTTACAGATCTGAAAAAAAATTTGCAAAATTTTAGGCTTGAGAAGAAAAAATTATTGAAGTTGAAAAATTGAAATTGAAAATAAAACTCAACAATGAAAAAAAAAATGGAAAAAATTGCTGGTTGATAAAATATAAATTAAGAAAGAAAAATATGTTCAACTTTCAAAATGTTAAGTTTCTTTGAGTTGAGAAAAATTACTTATAAGAAATTGAAAAAAAAATCATTGGAATGAAAAAAGTTTTAGATTTTTCAATGCTAGTATGAATTTTTAAACTTCTGCACCAATATATTTTCAATTTTTGAAGTCAATTTCAAGTTGGAATTGATTCATGATTTTGTAATAAGTACTAAAAATAAAAATTACAAATACCAAAATATTCAATATATTTTTTCAAAACGACAAAAATATTATAAAGTAAAAATAAGCATAGTAAGCATAGTATAGGTAATTCAAATATTATGAAATACAAAAAAAAAAAAAAAACGAAACCGTTGAAAAAACATCAGTCGTTTATTCCACTCTCTCTACATCGCATCACTCTCTCCATCGCTGAAACGACTAATCAACAAAGCGACGTGACAAAGCTTCACAAATTTCGACAACTAATTTAGGTTCCGAAGCAGCAAAACTCTTCCACGCATCGGTTTTCATCACATGCGAAGAATTTGAAACGATGAAATCGATCACTTTAGATTTAAATTCGTCCACATGATGTAAATTAGCCACCACTAAAATATCTAACGCGTTTTCAACAGATAACTTCTGCAATAATTTATTTCCACACGTTGTTTTTAACGCTTTCAAATCATATTTGTCAGCAGCGAATAACAATTTACTGGCCAATTCATCCAAATTTTCACATTTACCGGAGTAAATATAGTTCAACATTTCTTCTATAACTTTTCCTTCGATATCACTGATTTCCACTCGATTACCATTCTTCTCTGTCATATCATTATTAAACATGGCGGCAAAAACAGTACTACGGGCAGCCAGGATAGGCTTATGAGCTCGGTATTCTTTACCATTGGCAGATTGTAGTACGACATCGGTGAACAATTCATTTTTCAACAACAGTATTAAATCTTTGCAGACATCAGATTCAGGAAAATTTGTTGGAATCGGAGTCGAATTCGATTTACCAGACACGACGAGAACTTCAGAATTATCAAGAGAGAAACTTATTTCGCAATGAATCGTTAATGCGTCCTTAAAATCACTCGTAAAAACATTCGGATCCAAAGAATTATAGTTTATCCGCACTCGAATTTGGCCCAAAACTAATAATTCGGAAGCTTCGCTGCAGCTCCTCGAAATAATTTGTTTGCCTTGGCCATTTAGAACAGATATTCTGAATTTAAATAATACCCTGTCACATCCTTCGACAGAGCTCAAATTCAATACTATAGCAAACATATTGTCGCCAGGGTCGCCACTGGCTGGAATACATTGTAGGTACCATTTACAATGGGTACAGCTGGGAGAGGCAAATACAGGTGAGTGTAGATCGTTTCCTTTTGCTTTGAAGAAACCGTAGTAATTGATCGTCCAATTATATTGAACTTTGTGAATTATCGGTTGGATTTTGGAAAAATCATCCAGTACATCATTGACGTCTGCCATTATCAACTCCGGATTCTGTCGGAAAAAGAATACAGCGAAATTTCCATTTAGATGGGGAAAATACTTCGATGGGTAATACGGGCTAACAAACGAATTTAAACAAAAATCACAAAAGAATTTCGACATTTGAGTGTACGATAACAGGAGGAGTTCAAACACTGAAAACTGGAAATTTCTTTGAAAAAAAAAAATGTTGATAAAACACAGAAATATCCGTCATACAGAATTGTACCAGAAATTTTAAAATTACAATAAAATCAATGGATTTTGGCAGAAAATTTCCAAAATTTTCTGAAGATTCTGAAATGTCCTGATTTTGCTTCCAATGGATTCCGGAGGTGCCGGATTTCAGTTTTTCCCGTAGATTAGATCAAATTTTCAAATTTTGAAGCGTGATCAAGTAATTTTGAAGTTGACAAAATTCGTTAAAATTCGATGAAAGAACTTTTGACAACTGAAATTTTGGATAGGCGTTACGTTATGATGCAAGCAATTTCGTTTTTTTTTTGTAATTCGGCTTCAAATTTTACTTTTAAATTGGGAGGCCGTTTTTTCCAAAAAGCCCCAGCAAAACGATTTGAAAAATGTTCACAATTCTGAAAAAATGTCGATTATTTTAGAAAATATTCAATTTCAATTTTTTCTTAGTCTCTTTTTTGTTTATAATGATCCACTACTCATAATACTGAAATGTCCACTCCGGGGGGAGCGAAGTGGCCGGACAATATTTTTTGAAATACCTAATCAAAACTTTAAAGCTGAGAAGCCTCTTTTGGGTTTTCACAGAAAACAATTTCAGAATCGTGTTTGGAATACTAAAAAACCTTGATAAGAAAATTTTCAAAGTTTTGTATCGCTTCCCCTGCATCATGTCAGTCGGCAAATTTTGGGAAAAGTCGGAAAATTTTTCAGACAATGAACATTACAAAACGAACTATTTTTCTTCTGGAAATCATGAATTTTTCAAATCTTAGCCCTCGCTTCGCTCGGACATATAAAGTCTATACCTGATATTAAGAGATATGGGTTGGAAATATCATCTCCTCTTAAAAACCAATTGAAATGAAGAAATTTTAGTTTTAAATGCATTTTTCTTCAAAACATTTTCTCAGTAAATTTATATAATTATTTTTAAAATTATATGTGATTTAAATTTTCTTCCTTTCCAGGCCAGAAAATTCAATATTTGCTAGTGAAAAAATACATTCTTTTCGTTTATAAAAATCAAAAGACTTGGTGATAATTTCAAATGAAACTTTCAAAAATATTCAATTTTTTTAGAAGTTGCTGTTTTTTTTTCAGAGAGATGCCTATTGGTTACAAAATTTTTCATATTCACCCCGAGGTTTTTGTCCATGTTTTGAGGAGAACTTTGAGTCGGCAAATTCGAAAAATTTATAGGTTTCGAGTCGGCAAATTTGTGGAATTAACCCCCCTAAAATGTGGATTCCACCCCCCCCCCCCCCAAAAAAAAGTGAAGTTTCGCCTTTGTCCATCAAAAATCGATAAATCATAAGTAAAATTGGTTCAAATATCTCTAATGATTCAGTTCAATGTATCAACGTGAATATGAAGTGTTTTATACTCAAGTATAATGTACCCGCATAAAAAAATGTTGAGCCAAAAAATGCAATCCAAAAATTACTAAAAATGGATCAAATCAGAAAAATTTGATAATTTCGGAAAAAATGAAAATTCAAGAGAATTTACCAAATTCGAAAAACTGGAAAAATACAAAAAAAATTTCTCTGTGAATTTTTCAAAATCTTAAAATAGTGATAAAACTATAGGAAACTGAATGACTCTAGATAATCATTCAATTCCAGTGAAAGTAAATTAGTTGAATATTTTTGGAAAATTAAACAATTATTAAATCCAGAAAATGGAACCGTTTCAGAAAATAGGTCAAAACCAGAAAATTTAACAATTCTGCTTTTCAAATCAGTGAAAAGTCACTGAAAAGATATAATTGCAGCATAGGAAAAAATGTCAAAATTCTTTGATTTTCTGTGGTCGTACTTCTTCATCTCTTCTCATTTTTACAAAAATTTGTATGATCAAAAATACAAAAAAAAAATTGTAAATGTTAAGGGGAAAAATTCAGAAAAAAATCATTTGTACAAATTTTTGAATTTACGGTTTTTATACATTCTTCTGAGCCAGTGTTGGCCAATTTTTTAAAACAAATAAAAACAATTTTTATTTTAAATAAAAAATTATTTTAAACCGTTTTTTTTCTTTTTAACTTTTTTTTTCATTTGCTCGGTTTTTTTTGGAAAATGTGTTTTTTATATGCAAAAATGAATAAAATTTGTGGTATTTTCAACACTGAATACGAGAAAAATGAGTTGGAAGTTTTTTTTTCAACACCTGCAGTGGCGGCGCGTGAATTTTTCGAGTTGTAATCGTAATTCGTTGTAGACTCGACCATAGGATCAAAAAAATTGAAATTTTTGATCCTATATAGCCTGGGTCAAATTTAATCGTCTTATCAGCAAAAAAATTCAGTACAATTTTTTTTATTCGAATTAAGACTTTCAAAAATTGATTTATCATTGAAAAATTACGAACTTTTGATTCAAAAACTCCAAAGATTGATTCAAAATTCATTATTTATCCAAGGAACATCTTTTATGCATTATTTACGTATGAATATGGTCGTCAAAAGTGCTTTAGAACGCGGTCTGCACGATTTGAATTCATGAATAATCGCTCTCAATAGCGATTACACCACCCTGAATGAATCACTTGTTCGAGGTCTTAAAATCGCTTCTTTGGTTTTAATTGATAAAATCAAAATTTTGAAGTAAAAAATATTTTATTCATTTATTTTGAATGATAGCAAAGGGCTGAAATAGCCCCAAAAGAAATTTAAAAAATCATTATTGCAGCAAAAATCCTCACATTATTTTAATCAAAAGCCGTACACGTGTAATCGTTTTCCGTAGCGATTACGAACGTGCGGTACGAAATGTGCCGAACGTCAATCGAAGATGCACGAACGTGGATTTCAAACGGGTTTCTTGTAATCGTTCCTAAACGCGATTACAAGAAGAGTATTTTTGATTTTTTTTTTCAATATTGATGAGAGATGATCGACATTTTTGATTTTAAATATCTACTTAATAGTTCAGTGAAATTTTAATGAATAAACGACATTAAAAAGAAGTTTTCTTCGATTTTTCGAGTGTAATCGGCGATTACAGCGATTACATTGAGGAACCGCCACTGAACACCTGCAACCATATCTCATTTTATTAAATTTTTAAAATGCTAAAAATATGTTTTTTTGTGTTTAAAACATGCGATTTTTTAATTCTCAATTAAAACAAGTTTTAAACAAAAAAAAAACATATCAAACAAAACAAAATTTTTTTTCAAATTTGCTACTGACGTCTAGAGGATTAAGAATTCGGTATATCTACCTAAACCATGACTGTTAGTGGAGCTTCTCACACTTCTCACGTACACAACCTGTTTGTTTACCACTCTTATCGCCCAGCTTTATTAATACTACAATGAAAGAGGTCTAATGAAAGTAAAGGATACAAAGTACACGAGCTCGAACTGCTACGAATTGCGAAACACATAAATAAATATTTTCAGCCAAACAATTTTGACTAAATTCGTGTCCAGTTACGTTTTTATTTTCCCATCTACCGCACTAAAATAGACTGAAACTAAAATATTGTAAATTTATGTATAATTTGTAAGAATAAAGTTTAAAATTACGAGAAAGGCGCATGGATCCAGGCGAAGATGCAGGGTGAAGGGGAAAAGATACCAAAAAATTTAATAAATCAATTTTTGATTTCCTCAAACAGAGAGAAACATAAGGATGGCAATACCAGAAATATTGGAAAAAATTGAAAGAATAATGAATGTTGAAAAAAAGTGACCAAGGACATAGCCAATGAAGGACGACCCAACCTCCCCCCCCCCCTCATATAATACCTGCAAAAAAAAGTTGTAATTTGCCTCAAGAGAGGAAAGAGGAGAAAATTGCTTCAAAATGATACAAAGTTGTCAGATTTGACCAAAAAAAAAAAGTTTTGAGGAAAACGTCTTTTTTCGAAAGAAATTACAATCCAATTCGTCAAAGTAACAATTTAAAAAAATAATAAAAAAACATTTTCTTGAAAAAATGAATTATTTATACGGATGGTGAAAAAAGTTCCCTCCCACTCTTAAGGTCGCAAAGGAGATTTTTTATTACAAAAATGGGTAAAAGGCGAATTTTTTGTTACTTTTCAAAACATGAGTTTTCGAGAAAAAATAAAAAATTCGCCTTCGCTTCACAGTCTATTGGTCGTTTATTGCAAAAAATTTCAAATTATTCAATTTTTCTGCACTTTATTCTCTATCCCCAATTTTTTCTGGAATTCTCGGCCCCTGCCTTCAATCATTTCTGAGTGCGATCACGATTTCATCTCTCAATTTGGCAGATTTCGGTTTCAAAGTTGGAAACCCATTCTCCCTCCTACAAAAAAATACTTCGCTACGCCACCAGACGTGATTTTTGTAAAAACTCTCTCTAATATGGGTAGGTAAGTACTTACTAAATCAGGTAATTTTATTTTGAGAGTAAGAAAATATGAAAATATTATTCAAGTGGAGCAAGAACGAAGATTTTTTGAGCAATTATTATACGTTTAAAAAAATGGTATTAGATTTTGGGAAGAGAATTCACCCTTTCCCCTCCCTCCACGTGAACCGGCATCTGATTCATTGTTACCAACCGTGGCCACACATTCCGGCGAATTTCTCTAGCAATATACTGCACCACATTGAGAAAGTAATTATTGAAAAAATGCAGTAATTTCATAATGAAGAAAACGAAATTCGAGAGATTACTTAGAGGGTGAAAAATCAGCATATTCTTTCCGTAGATAAAAAGCCGCACGTAAGGCAGTGAGGGGAAAATCGAGGATTTGTGGGTATGATGCAATCGAAATGCTACAGATATTATACCCAAGTATTTCATTCAAATGTCACCCTAATCCTGATTATTTACTCCTGTATTGGAGCAATCATACTCAGATATAATTGTAGTATTCGTGGCAATCTCATAAATTGTCTAAAATAACACCGATTACCTTTACTATGCATTCGATATAATAAATCTATTTGCTTAGCAGTAACACTAAATTCATAGAAATCTTGAAATATCTAAGTGATGCTGGAGAACTAAGTAGGTACTTACCACAGCTGGCAATAATGAGATTTGTACAAAATATTATGTAGTTAATCGATTACTTTGCAAGAAATAAAATAAAATTAATAGATCACATAGAAATAATATAAACAAACACTAACAACAAAGTATGTGCGTATTTCGTAGTTTAAGAATACGCAACGAATACACACACACAAACACACATACAAATCTGTAGAGGGACAATCAACCAGCCTAACCAAACCTAACATAACGGTGCGGCGTTGCCAACCTTCTACCTTTCTGCCGAAACGTATTGCACGGCAATGAGCCGAAATTCATTCTTATCCATCCAGAATTCTAACAAAAAATCCAAAAATTCGTTTTTTTTTTGAAAATTTATGTAGTTGAGAATTTGATTTTGGAAGCTTTTATGACGTTCATTTTACCTCTTGTATTTTAAAAAATTACTTTGCATGGCTTAGCTAGGTCACCTAAAGAATAATTTTTGTTGAATTTTTTCAAAAAATTCATGGTTGTGTTCCTTAAGCAATTATGCAACTTCAAAAAATTTTAGAGGGCAAAATTGCAGCAAAAAATTTAAGAAAAAATGCAAGGACAAAACTTGTTCATTTTTCAATGAATTCACTCAATGAACATCTTGAATTGAATGAAAAAAATAGAAAAATACGAAAAATCAAAATGCATTTGGCAACATTGCCATGAAAATTTTTCGAAAAATTTAATCAAACGTTTTTCTCTAGATCAAAAAATTTTTAATTGATGAGTTGTGCACATCGATCACGAATTCACGATTATGGCCGGTTACTTAGAGGGAATCTGCCCTTGAAACCGATTTCAACTGGTCAGGTTTTACGTTTTAGGCTCCGTTGCCTATTCTGTCAAATAATTTTGGCAACAATTTTGGATCCCTAGCTCAAGTACATATTTTGGAAAGAGGAGTCGAATTGTGTGTTTCTTTCTTTTTACAAAATACATGAAAATTTCGTGTTTGTCCAGAAGTACAGCTTCTAGAAGGTTAAAGGAATCTAAGAAAATTTTTGGATAATTTTTCGCTGGATTTCACCCTTTTGAAAAATTTTACAAGGGTGCGATAAAATTTTTCTCCTACGAATAATGATGCACTCATATCAGTTTTTTTGAAGATATTTTTATTGAAAAATCGTACCCACACTTCAGACTAAAATTCAAAAATTTGTCAAAAAAAATTAGAAAATCAACCAAGGTAGATGGGATTTTGATTACAAAAGTTGAATTCAAATAGATATGTGGAATGTACTTTAAAAAGTGAAAAATTAAAATGGCAAAATTATTTTAAAATTTTAAATTTTAGGAAAAATGTTAATGAGAAAAAGTTCTATTGTTAATAATTTTTCCAACTTGAATTTCTTCAAATCTTTTTAAACATTTCAACTTCATATTAGAAAAAATCCCACATCTGCAAAAAGTTGGGGAAAAAAATAGAAAATACCCTGATAAAAATATGAAATTGAAAAAAATCAAAATTGTAAAAATTCTAAAATAATTCACAAATTTGAAAAAATTCAGAGCTGAAAAAATTTGAACTCTGAATGAATTGAAAGCTGAGAACAAAAATTTCCAGTGGCGTAGCCAGAAGCGTTTGAATGGGGGGGGGGGGGGTCATAACCAGTGGCGTCAGAAGCTTTTTTTGGGTAGCTGCAAAATGAGTACAGAGACTTATAAACGAGAAATTGTTTGGTGGAGGGGAAGAGGGAGGGGTAAAAATGAGGTTTTTCCGCACTTTAGTCTTTAATAGTCTATATAATAGCGATTTAATTCACGCTCGAGCGTAGCGAGGACGAAGCTTTATAAAAATTGGATATTGAATGACCGAAAAAGGCATTTTTTAAATGATTTTGTCAATGCCCGAGCGAAGCAAATAAGGCGAAGCTTTGATAAAATTTGATTTTTTTAATGTGTAAAAAAAAAGCATTTTTCAAGAAAAATTCTGGACCTCAAGGGGGGTCCAGACCCCAAAACTACACTTTGGCTACGCCTTTGAAAATATCACTCCAAAATAATCTTTCCACTCCACTGGATTAAATTCTAAATGAACTTTGACTGCTCTTTCAGCTTTTTTGTCAGGAAAACTGCGTGAAAAATGTAAATTTTGAAAATTCAAGCAAAACGCTTGCAAAAAGAGTGTCTATCGGGGTATTTTGACCTGATGAATACGAATATGGTATTGGTTTATTCATTCAGCCATTTGCCATTTCTTTCTGTATAAGACGCTCAAAATACGAAAAATCTGGTAAAATTACAAGGTTTCTGTAAGGTTTTTCGCGATTTTCGGTTCTTAATTTGCAGAAATGGCCGAAATCGAATGCGCAGAGAAATTCTACATAAAAAAACACAGCTTTAAAATAATTTTTTCAGTATGGTCGCTCTTTACTTATACTGGTGATTTTTACTAAGTATTAAAAACTTCAAAAAGACAAAAAAACATGAAGAAATGCACCAAAATTTTTGAATAAAATATCATAAATATCCCTCTACGTGATATAACTTTATGCCTTAAAACAGAAAATTTCCTTCCCTTCCCTTTCATTTAAATTAAAATTCTTGAAAATATTGCAATAAAATAGCCACGCCTTCAAAAAGGGAAGGGATTCAAAGGTTCAAAGTTTTATGAATTTTTTTTTAGTCAATATACACCTTTTTAGGTGCTTAGGAGCCCGAAATCGCCTGGGGCCAAATTCGCCCTTTATCCAACCATATACTTTTTCGGTTTAGGTATCTAACTGATGGTACATTCTGCCCCTAGTTCCCTTCTTGCAAGATTAATAACATCAATAATATCACGTACCACGAAACGTTGATTAAAATACATCTTAGTCATCGAATTAAATGTACTCGCACCTTATTCTCAAGTTCGTATGCACCAGCACAGCTCGGTATTTTAAGAGGTCCAAGTACTCACACTCAAATACCAGGTACACATATAATATACCTCACGACGCAAATATTGTCAGATTAGACTCCTAAGAATAAGAACCTACAACAATATAGTCGATAATTAAAACAGTCGCGTCATTTTTTCTAACAGGCCGAGCCTGTAATTAATAAATATCAATCATAAAATCGCGTCAGCGTCAGCTGTTGATACATTAACTGAAGCTAATTAAATAATAGAATCGAGATAGAATAAAAAAAAAACCTCAAACCAACCTGTCGGACACGAACCTACAATGTCAAAAAAAAAGAAGCGTGATGATGGAACTAAGACTTATCATCTTCATTAGTCCAGCAGGTATAAAAATTGGCTTAAAAAATGCTTTAATGAACGAAACCGCCCAGTCATTGTGATTATTGGTCTGCAACTCGATGTGGACTTTTGCTTAATATTTGCTCTTTTATTTCAAGAATTTTCCCCCCTGTTCACTTTTTTTCAATCCGTAGCCCTATCCTCGTTGTAAAATATGTAACTCGATTGTCCATTTGTATATCGTATGTTTTTAAAACTCGCCCGCACCCGGTCGCCCAAGTATTGACCGGGCAGTGATAACAATCGAAGTGTTGGCTGTTGGATGACTGGCGATTTTTAATTCATCGACGATCGTATTCTAATATTTTTTTTATTGTAAGTAGACGTACCTCTACTCGCCTTCGTCCGGCAGTCGACGAGAATTTCTTATACTGACAGTACGTCACTACCTAGGTACGATAATCAGTCATCACCCTTTGATAATATCTATCTTTTTTAGAAGCAGTAAAGGTTATTTGTCTGTCTGTTCGATTAAGTAAACAGTGGCAGATGGTACGATTAATTCTTACAATCGGTGCCTCTCTCGATGTATAAATTTTTAATATTATCGTGCTCGCGAGCCAGGGCAATACATTGAAAAGTAAGTACACCGGAAATGGATTAAGAGTACGACAAAGGTTTTTTTCACGCTTATTACCGAAAAAATACGCATGAATAATGAAATCGGTCAGTGGGTTGATAAAAACTATACAACGGAATTGCCACAGATAGCTATAGCTGCATAATTTGCGGATATTTCCCGTTTTATTTTTATAGCTCCGCTGTACCAGCAGTGATTTGCTATACTTAATGGTGATGTGATTAGGTCGTATGTACCTGTACCTATCACAGATGTCAACCAGATGAAAATATGAAAGTTTAATTGATCTTTATTACGGTAGCGTGATTAATTCGTCGAGTTATTCATGTCGGATGAATTCTCATTCTATATTCGACTAACGAAAGGTAAAAGGCACGAGTAGGTATTCATTATGAGTTCTGAGTTGTGATAATGACGAGTGTGAGTGAGGACAGCTCAGGCAGGATATGAAAATTTGGCTTTCTTTACTGGAAGAGTAAAATTCTTTTTTAATCCCTCGCCAGAGATGGTAGAACAAAAAATCAATTTGTTCAGTGCCGTTCAGGAACAAATCATGTTCAAAAAAATTATTTTTTTCTGATTTCAATTTTATTTGTTCTATTTCAGCTTTTAGGTTTCGGGTTCCAGGCATCAGATCTCAGATCTAATTCAGATGTTCGAAAAATCAACGAAATTCACGTCTAAATGAAAAAGTTGACGTTTCATTCAAAGGCCTCAGGCATCTGGCAAAAGGCATCGGTTATCGAGTAGTGGGTATCAGATTTTTCGCTTTTCTGGCATAATTTTTTTGTAAAATTTCAGGAAAAATTCGAGTGAAAATTTCACCTTGGTAAGTACATAGCTGAAAATCCCACTTTTTAAAAAAAATTGATTGTCCTAACAAGATTGATAAATATTCCCACTCAAAGTAAATTTTTGAGCCCAAACAAAAAAATCGAAAATTTCAGGAGCTGAAATTTATTTCTCGAGTTTGGGTGAATTTTTTAATTTTGTAAATACCTCATCACCCTGCAAAAAATGAAATTTTGATCCACTTAATCAATGAAAAAATGAGGAGTTTCGTTTCAAAACGCAACAAAAAATTTGTTTCATATCAAAACGCAACATCTTTTTTTTGCCCCCTCCCCTCCAACCCTCCTTGAGGTACAAGTGCGAAATTACCCCAAAACATGTAGTGGGGTCCTAAGCTTTCAATGAGACCACCCCGAGCCAAAAACCTCACCTAATTTTGAATGACAGTTTTTTTGCGATTTCCCAAAAATCAGGTCTTCGGAGATGTTGCGTTTTGAAACGAAACTCCTCAAATCTTAAATTTGGTACCTATAAACCCTGTTTACGATCTTATAAATCGATTAAGAGCGGTTTCAAGACGTTTCAAAGCCACCAAAAAATTTTGGAATTTTCCTGTCCAGAGAAAAGCCCATAAAAATGGTTCACATGTACTTCAACCTTTAAACCTGGATTACCCATCTCGATGATTCATTTGATAAATTAAAGCAGAATTTTCCTAAAATTGTGATTTTGAGTTCAAATTCACATTTCTTATGTTAAATTTTGGTTTGAGAAATTCCAAAATTTCCTAAAGGCTCCGGAACGTTTTGAAACCGTTTCAAATGGATTCAGTTGGTCAAAAATAGGGTGTACTTACACCATATTTTAGATTTTTTTCGTTGATTACATTAAATTTTAATATTTTGCAAAACTGTGAGGTAATTTTGAAATTTAAAAAAATGTCCAGAAATACACACGAAAAATGAATTTCAGCTCCTAAAATTTTGGATATGGAGTTATTTTATGAAGATTTAAATTTATTTTTGTTTAGACTCAAAATTTTGTTTCGAGAGGGGATGCCTTCCATTAGGAGCACCCAAGGATTTGAGGAATGGTGCTGTGAGACTTAAGAAGGGGCCTAAAAATTTTCTCAAGGACTTCATCCATCTAAAAAAAAAAATTATAAAAACCTTATAAATTTTCAAAGTGTGATAAATTTATCAAAAACTCGTTTTTTCTACAGAAAAACTATGAAATTCAGTGAGAGAAAAAAAAATCAGAAAGCAGACAATTCAAAGTAGGTAGGCAATGGAATTTTTTTAAACAACAAACTACTAAACGAATTAGGTATTTTCTTCAGGAATTACGTATCAATTTTTTTAATCTTCATGAAGCTTGAAATTGATCTATATAAGAAATTGGAATTGTGGATTTTCTCTTCTTCTTAAAACAAGAACAAATTCTAACTTTGTATTTTATTATTTGTATTATTTTTTTGAGGTCTCAGAAGCATTACCAACCACTGAATCCCCAGTAATTATGTTAAATTTCCGGTAATTATGGCAAGTTACCAGTAATTACGGTAAATTACAATGAATTACTGTAATTTGCAGGGAATTACGGAAAATTACAGGAAATTACGGTAAATTATTAGGAATTATGGTAAATTATAAGGAATTACGGTAAATTACCAAAAGAATTACGGCAAATTACAGGGAATTACGGAGAATTACAAGTAATTACGGTAAATTACCAGGAATTACGGTAGTTTACCAGGAAATACGGTAAATTATCAGGAATTATGGTAATTTATCAGGAATTACGGTAAATTACCAAAAGAATTACGGCAAATTACAGGGAATTACGGTAAATTACCGGGATAATTATTCTAAATCACAGGGAATTACGGAAAATTATAAGTAATTACGGTAAATTACCAGGAATTATGGTAAATTATCAGGAATTATGGTAAATTATAGGTAAATTACAGTAAATTTCCAGTCATTACTATAAATTGCCAGTATTTCGGGGTAATCGCGGTGAATTATAGAGGGAATTAGAATCAAGTGGAACCTCAAGTTGAAAGCCTATTTTTGACCCCTATGGTTGGTTGCCATATCCAAGCTCACAAATCGCAATGTAAAAATAAACAAAACAAAAAAAATTATCATCGTTCCGTTGTAGTTCAAGGTTTTGAAGGTTACATCCACTGATGGTGACTTATTCGATATCAAATACGACAAGACCGAGCTTCCAAACCACCCCCTCCTCCCACTCAACCAACGAAGAAAAAAGCACGAAATAATCCATCTTAGTCATCGTCATCACAAAATCCTCGAAACAATAATTAACGAAAATTTCGGGATGAGACATCTACCAAAAAACTCGCTCACTCATTCCATCTCTATAAAATTCTAATCGTGAATAATTTCCACGAATTTCCCAAAACTAATTACTCGCCATCCTCAGAATGGAACAAATAAGCCTATATATGTAGGCTCGACAATTATCCAACTCTTCGATACGCCTCTCTGTACCATTCTTTCCACAAAGATCAGGGACAAAATGCAACAGACGAAGACGAAACAGAATGATGAATTCAAAAATAATAAATTTACATCGTTTTAATACTACCTAGCTTTAGATACCTATACACAACAACATCCAAACTGGTAGCCATACTGGTCGAACCGAAACGTGACAGTGTTCCGAAACCGAACAATAAATCCGATTGACGTTTACAATTATTTCACTTCTTTTTTATATCCATTTTATTATTCATTTTGGAAACACATTTTTATAATCGAATTCATTCTGTGAAAATTTAAAATATACTTAGAGAAGCTTTTGTATAGCTATGGATGTGCGACGGTGGTCGTATAGGTATATAGACCAGGCTGCCGATAAATATCGTCCGAAGATAATTACGACTATTCTATTGTTTGGCCTGGCCGGGCCCGCAGTGCATTGGTCGTACACGATAAAATAGCCTAAAGTAATATGCAGCATCTGTATTATAAACTTTGGCTACTGGAATTTATATACAGCTGGGCAATTCCCTTTGGCTTGATACTTTTATCGCTTCTATCGGGTTTTATTATACGTTGGTTGGTACTTTTTATGTGTGCGGAGATTTTTTTTTTCCTCTCTCTGGGTCTTCGTCTCGTATGTTTGCGCCATGGTTTCGTTAGATGTGGTTAGGTTTTCCATTTCGTAGGCATTCGTATGGATATAAAAAGGTACTCGTAATTATTTTCCGTTTAAAATTCGTCTCGGAGGACAGTACTTTTTTTAATTTATAATTTTTGTCCTTTCTTCGGGCAGAATTGATTTATTTTAGAACAAATGCCAAACTACTCCAGCCTTTACATTATTCATAAAAAAAAACCTAAACAAAACATGCCATATCAATATCCACAAGGTTAACTCGATCAAGGTCGTATTGATGAGAAAATTACCCATCGATAATTATCGCACCAAAGTCGATACAATAATTCGTCTATGGCGATGGTAATTTCTCTAAAACGTGACCTTTTGTCCTCCGATTAGCCGCTCCAGATCACGCTACCGTCTGATCGCGACTCGAAAATAGGTACGACACCGTTGAAAATTCATCCAAACGCGCCGGAAGTCTCTGCGTAAATCTCGACGATTATAAAGAAATTCCGCCATCGCCTTTTACACTCGACAAATACCATCGCGGATTTATCGCACCTGCGATTCACCGTTAATTTTTCGGTCACACAACGGTGTGCTTATATCTGCCTATGAAACGACATAGCAACATTGGCAGAAGCCGACACTCGACGACATCGCCAGGTAATTATAATTCGACTATCATTAGAGAGGCTGAGAGATGCGATTCCGAGTACCTATTTTTCATTCTATTCTGGATAGATTAATCCAGCAGGCTGGGCATACCACCACACCCGTCTTCCTGTTTTTCAGCTACCTAAATTCGTCGTATTCATCGTTCGAAGATGGTCGAATCGACTCATTATCCTTTCGCTGGCTGTTTCTGACGAGATTCAGCTACCCAGTACTTTTTCTCTATCCGTCCGCATTGTTTTTCTTTTTCGTGATCCGTTCTCGTCGGGACTGCGAGATGGTGATTAAACAGTCCGCGCTCTATTGGAAACAAAAGATGAGGATAGGTGTGAAAGGTAAGGGTCTACGGCGGATACGGATCGAATAGCCCGTTAATTCTTTCATTGATCGAGATGTGCAAAAGGAAGGAATCGGAGCTAGGTTTACGGGTTGGAAAAGATTGAATTTTTGAGGTGGAAAATTGAAAGCGATCACTGCAGGAATGATTTGAATTTGGAAGAAATTTAGGGAGGGGAGAAATAAGCGATGCGAAGCTTTCTTAGGTTCAATTTTTTGGTGTTTTTCTATACATTTCAAAAAAATCAAGTGCAGAAAATTTAAATGTCAACGTAAGGAGCCAGAAATTGAAGATAAATCTTGGATAAAGGAAATTTTTCAAATAAGGATTTGTAAAAGTGGCGACAAAAAGTGGTTTATGAGGGGTGCTCCACACCCCTCCCTCCAAATTTCATCATAAATGGATTTTCAAAAAATGAAAGAAATGAAAAAATGTATTTTATGGAAACTACCCAATTTTTTCGAAAATTCGCCCTCCCTTTACTCGGATAAAAGCAAAATCACAATTTTTATGAATTATTTGAGGCAACAGTACGAAACAATGCTCCTTTTTGTCCCCTCCTCGGAAAATTTTCCTCCGAGTCTATTCACTCAGTTTAAACTCACCAAAAAGGCATCCGACGCCACTGATTGGTAAGCTCTGAACGATGAATCGTAATTTGAAGAACAAAATCCATAGCTGAGACAAAAATAGAGGGAGGAGCAAAGGCAGGTCTCTCAATAGCGAAAAAACTAAACTTTTAATGAATTTAATCAAGTAAGAAAATTTGCAAAAGCCATGGTTTTTTGGAAGGAGGGGGGGGGGGGGTGATTCGTAGTGAATAAAGAATGTGGAAAAAAGTTTCAAAAGGAACAGCTAAAGTTCATCTCAGCTAAAAATTTTCGAATTCTCTTCTCTTCTCCCTCCCCCCTCCCCCAATGTCAATTTTGATTCGTTCGTAAAATAATTATTTTGAAATAAAAATCATACATTCTTAAGAATTTTTTCATTTTTGAAATAAATAAATCCTAATTTGAAAATAATTTGCGAGAAGGAAGAATCATTCCTCAGAAAAATGCGCTTGCAAACAAAAATTCGAACTTCGGAAAAATCGTTTAAAAATCAACATTTAGGGCATTTTGGAAAAAATTTGATCAACCCGAAAAATTGTATCGTAAATTATTTAATCGTGGACGAGAATCAAGCACATTCCTTCCAGAAAATTCATTCTTTAAAAATATGCTGATCATGCTCAAAAAACTGATGGAGCATGAAAATTCAAAAAAAAAAAAATATTTTGAAAAAAAAATATATAAAAGAAAATTACCATTTTGAGTGAGAGAAGGAAAAAAGACTAATTGAAGATTATACCTAAATCTCAAATTCTATCAATTTTCAAATTCAAAATTGTGTTTTTGCCAAAAAAAAAAAATGACAAGAGATGTAGAGAAGCTCTCCCCTTTTTCTCTCTAAAAAAATTAATTGTTTCACCTGGAAACTTTAGCTTTTTTGTGCCTCTGATTATCACATTCTAGAAAATTCAGTGATGTATGGTCGAAAAATTGCATTTTTTGGAATCAAACATCAAAAAAATCTTCTGAAATCAATTCTTTCCCCCTCTTCAGAATTGTATGCATTAAAAAAAAAAATTATTTTGAAGAATATCCACGTCGAAGTACGTAGGTATCCATGAAACAAATCGTGAATTCAAATCACAATTTCGTAATTTTTTCAATTTAGCATTTAGCTGTATTTTTTTAATTTTTCTCATTCATGATACAAACTTTTCGAGAAATATGTGAGTAAAATCTCCAAAAAAAAAAAAACTTTTCTGAAAAGAGATTTAAATTTTGAATGCGAATCATTTAAATTTTTGAATTATTACGAATCGTTTTTTTAATTTTCCATTTCTAATCTTTTTTTGAAACATTCATTATACGAAATACTTCAAAAATTGGTTCTAATAGAAATACCTTCTCGAATAAAAATCAAATTCGAATTCAAGCTTCAAACATTTTGGGAATTGAAAACTTTTTTGGAATTCATTTTGAAGCGAGAAATTATATTTTTTATAAAAGAATCATTTTTTTAGAGAATAGATAGGTACCGAATATTTTTTTTTAATTTTGAAAACAAAAGATCATAGAATCCACGAGACATTGAAACCTTTTTTACAACTTTTTTGTAAAAAATTATCTCAAGTTTTTAAAAATTGACAATTTTTTGAAAAACCGGTTAATCTTAGTAGGTACACTTGAATAAAATTTTGTAAAATTTGCAGCTTCGAATGTAAATTTGAGATCAATTTATAAATTTAGAACTCGTAAATTTCGAAAAGTACCCATTGAAAATTTTTTTGGATGACCTTTTCCCCACACAAACATCAAAAAGTCCTCCTCATCCAATTCTTATTAAATCTGAATCGAAACTCGGAAAAATTAATTTTCTTTGGAATTTATTGTTCGAAATGAATTTCGTTTAAAAAAAACATGAATCCAAAATTTCGGGAGTTAATGTTCATTTCTCCAATTTTCGATTTTTTTTTAGATTTCAAATTATCTACCTTATCATTCTACAAAATATGAAACTTCCATTTATCCAACGAAAAAAGCTGAAATTTTGTATTACCTATACCCTATTTTTAACCTCCAAACTCGATTAAGAGATTTCAAGAGATTTCAGATTTTCCAGAAAATTTTGGAGTTTTCCAATTACAGAAGAAAATTCCATAAAAATAGTCCACTTGAACTAGGTTCAGCACTTTAATCCATCACTGTTCTTCACTTCACCCCTGTCCCAACTCCACCTTCAAACTTCAAGTTCACCCCCAACTCTTCCACCGTAGATATTCGCCGTCAATGCTCACCTTCGTCGCGACGTATTACTCTGCCGAACAAAATACTTGTACAAAGGTTGATGAGAAGAGAGCGTCGGAACTCGGTAATTGCCCAGAACTAATCAGACACATCGTTTAATTATTCTTAGCAAGCCAGGGCTACCGTGCGGCTCCGCACAAAGTACACCTGCTGTTCGCTGCTTAGCGCTTAGTGATTATTACTCATTTCCTTCTTCATCTTATCGGTAATTTAGCTTGATTACTGATTACCTGTGCGTATTGCAATGTGTACTGGTACCTTTCAAGTCTCTTTGAAGTTTAGACCAACATAAACGCGTAAGTTCTTGGCCAAGACTAGGTATATATAGTGTGCCATGATAGCTTCTGTGTTGGAAAATCTTCCTCCTTTTATTCTTTGCACTCTCTATAGAGAATTGATACTCGCCAGAGCCACAGAAGTAAATTTTTTACGAGTGTAGCTAATTAAATTGAAAAGTGGCCATCTTCAAATTATTTTTTGAAATGAATTCATCCATCAGTTTTGCAATGTCGACTTGAATCTGATCTTGATGTTGGTAGGTATAAATACAAAAGAAACATATGATTCAAGTGGGAAAAATCCTTTTTGGAATCATGAAAAAAATTCAGTCAGAAATTTTTCACCCCCCCCCCTCCAACCCAGCCAATTTTGATTCGTTTCGAAGAGTATTTTCTTCTGTTTGGATTGTGAAATACGTAAAAATTATGAAAAGATTATTGAAAATTTGAATATTACTTAAATTCAAAATGAACTTGATGAAAAATGATTGCAAAAACAAGAGTCCGCAAAAAGTAAAAATTCAAAATGGAGGGGGGGGGGAGGGGTTCCAGACTTAAGAAATTGCATTTCTAGTCAAAATAGCTGAACTTGAATCTGAATTTTTCGAAGTTGATTTTTTTGAAAAAGATTTCGCTGATGTGACTTTGAAAAAATTGGGAAGAATGGTTCCTTTTAAAAAATGGCAAAAAATGTTTTTGGATTGGAAAGAGAAATCTCCTTTCGCCAGAGAAAACTTAAATTGGTTGGAGTTGTCAAAAATTAATCGTAAATATGTGATTGCAAAAAACTACAAACAACAAAGAAAATTTTGGGATGGGGGGTGTCTCGTTATCGCTGACTACGAATTTTGCGCTCAAAATCGCAAAAAAGGGTCTCAACTGCAAAACCGAGGGAGCTACTGAATTCCTCTCGTCGAGACGAATATTTTTGTGATTCACTTTTGAATTTTGTTCAATTCCAATGATTTTAGTTTTTCATGTCAGAAGGAAATTTTCCCCTCCTACCTGAATCGAGAATTTCGCGCGAAAATCCTCAAAGCAACCGCAATTGCAAAACCGAAGCGATTTTTGCTTTGCAGCCAGAGCGAAATGTTCTCTTTTTGCATGATTTCTGTCAAAGTGATGCATAAATTCTGGAATTCTGTAAAAGTTCTGCATAAAGTCTGCAAAAAAATCTTATGGGGACCAGGAACTAGAGGAAAATTTTGAGGGCGATACCCCATCACTATCACCAATGCCAGTCGGAAATTATTTTTGATCATTCGATTCCAAAATCTGGATTCCATGTTCAGTTAATTATTCGTTCTAACAAAATTTGCCAACTTTCAACAAAATTCACCGATTTTTTCAAAAAAATTTGTAGATTTAAGTACAACATAATTTTCCAACTTTTTGAGAAATTTTCTCAAAAATTCGGCAAATCTGGACGAAAAATTACCAAAAAAAAAAAAATACAAATTCTCACCACGCACCAAAAAAATAACATAAAAAAGCACGAAATTTTGTAAAAAATGAAAAATTTTTATTCCAAAGATGTTGATTTCTTTCGGAAGATAAACTATTACGAAACGAACTGAGTATTTTTTTTCTGGATATCACCAATTTTTCAAATCTTGGCTCTCATTTCACTCGGGCATATCAAGTCTGAAATATATTATAAAATATGGGTGAAAATTTCACCTTCCCTCAAAACCTAAAACATTAATTAAAGTAAAGGAATTTCAGCTTTGAATACCTTTTTTTTCAAATCTTTTTCGCCCTTGTTTCGCTCAGACTTGGTGAATTTTTTTTCAAATAATAGTTCAAAATCTCTTTCTTTCTAGCCCAGAATATTCAATTTTTTCAAGTAAAAAAATTTATTCTTGTCATCCTTATATTAAATTCAAGACTTGAGACCATCTCAAATGAAATATTCAAAAATTTTCAATTTTTTGGATGGACATTAAATTTACTAAGAAATATTGTTTTTTTCAAGTCAAAAAAGTAGTTTGAAAAAATGATAAATTTTAGTTTCTCATTTCCAATGTGTGTAGTCGTCAAAGTTCTCTGTTTTTTAAGAAATATTGTTCATCAAATTTTTCATATTCACCCTGAAATTTTTGTTCACGTTTTAAGGGGAACTTCGAGTTGAAAAATTTTCAGGTTTTGAACCGGCAAATTTATGGATTCCACCCCCCCCCCTCCTCAAACTAAAAGTGAAGTTTCGTTTCTGGCAGGGACCAAAAATCTTTCCCCATACCTTTGGAAAAAACTAAAATAGCTAAAATTGACAAAAAAATCCTGGCCTCTGGTCTCTTGTCTCTACTGGTTCCTGGTTCCAATTCTCTGGTCCCATAATTTTTGCAGAAATCGCAAGATTTTTAGCAGAATTCATGCAGAATTTGCATTTTAAATATAGAGATAAGTGAGGTTATCATATTTTATAATTTCAAAAGTTTCATTGATTTTTAGGTATGTACTTGGAATTTTTTTTCGTAAATTTTGGTAATAGGTAAGTAGATACCTAAATTTTCAAAAAAAAATTTGAACCTCCCTCCCCTTTTATCCTCTTCCCTCGTCTCGTCTGAACTCGAATGGACGAATAATGAAGTTCTTTTTGACTCTTCCTTTAAAAAATTTAGGATCCCTTTCTCTTCGATTTCCATTTTCAAGAGTCAGCAAAAGATGAAAATGGATCTTAGGTGATCTTACCGTCATTGAATGAAAATTCGACCATAACTTGGTCACAACCTCGCTTCTTTTCTACTCCCCAAATTATCTAAATCCAACAACTACCGACTGCATACGTATCAAACACGCCAGACATATCAGCCGGATTGAAATTTTTTCGTATTAAAAACTTCTGGACGTCGATGTCGAATCGTACGGACCTCGAAGTGGACTCGGCTCGATCGTCGATCAACTTTGATAAATGAACGGCAATTATTTCGTATCGATAAGGTAGATAGGTATACGTACGTCTAAAGCTGGTAGCCGTAGAAAAACGACCAGCGAATAGGCACGATAATGGAAAATATCGGTGTGGAAATTGAATTAATGAAAGAGGAAATATCGGCTCGCGAATGAAGGAAATATAGTGTATAAAGACGACCGGGGCCGAGCTCGGAACGGACATTATTAGTGGATTCTTCGGTGGATGTATTGTACGAGGAAAACCTTGAATGCAAGAGTAATTTCAGATATTTAGGTTCATTGATGAACAAAAGAGACGATGTCACGTTCCGAGTCAATGATATATTGACGTAATTATCGAACCAACAGTTCCTATCAAATGTGATTAACGTGATAGACCGGGGCGGCCGGTGGCCTGCCCGGGCTATACGCGCCCAAAAAATTATCATCCGACTGATATACCTCTGCGTGTGCGCCATTTATCTTATTCGAAAAGGCGACCAATGCGCGTTATTGCCGCGCGTCCGAAATTAATAATTTTTTTTTGGCGCTGCGGTCTGGCGAGGCGCATTTGTTTAAATCGTCGGAACGTGCTTGTCCTCTGCTCTTTCGGGATCTTGGAATACGTATAGAAAGAAATATGTATAATGTGAGGCGGTATCGGACGCAGGGGGAGCACAGAGGGCAGCAGGGATACGCTTCATCTCGGATGAATATAGTAAGTATGAGAATTGCGCGAATACGAAAACGTATTTGCCGCTTTGCGAATTTTTCTCCAAGAGAAGTCTTTTTCACATATGAAAGGAAAGCACTTAGGTAACAAGAAAAATTACTCTGCCCGAAACGAGTGGGCATTATCAGAATACCTAATGGAAAAATGAGAAAAAACCGATATGGAATTCTTCTTTTTTTTTTCGCCATCACGGATCCTCGCCCCCTGCCAGTTCTCCGCTTCGTTTCCCTTTTTTTATTCACGATGACCATTCTAAAATAATCCGCGTGCCGGGGCGATGGTTCCTCGGCAAAGGCCGCCCTCGTCCTTTTAATGCCAGATCCTACACTACATTCTTCATTCGTATATTTTTCGTGACTAGATTTATTTATACATTCAACGTCAACTTCAACCTTTTATAGTCATTTGCATCGAATTTATTTTCTTTTCCCGAACTAAAGAAACGTTTTTTAGTCGGAAATCTGCATTCTAGCGAACTAACTCCATTTTCCAGTTTCTTGTTTATCTTGGGATTTGACTAAGCGTAAGGCGAAGAGAGCGACATGCCGTTAGAAGCAACGCATACAACGGCCCACGGAGTACGGCATCGGCAGAAGTAAAATTAGCCTCGTAATTTATATCTTTCGCGAAAACGGAATGAAGCCGTTGGAGGGTTTTTTTTCGGACGATTTTTATTTAGATTTGATTTTCGACTGTAATCTAACGTTAAACGAGCATTAACTGAGATCAAATTTACTCATTCGTGTTTGCGCCGAAGTTATTTCGGTGTGTGGGTTGGAGTTGGAAATCTCTGATTTTTCTCGAGGCTCTGCGGTCGTGGGATGATTTTGACGATGAAAATCATTTTCACAAATAATTAGGGCTCCTTCATAATAAATCAGGACAAAAATGAAATGGAGTCTTCCGATTTCGTTCAAAATTTTTGTTACGAGCTCTCTTTGGTGGTCTATTTACAAAACCACGATCATTTTTTCAACCCCGGAGGGAGGAAGAGGCTCGAAATTTTATGCAATTACGATTTTTAGCAAAATTGCCCAAATTTTAAGGCTCATATTTCGAGATAGGTTGTACATGAGGAAAAACTGTTCGCGAGATCTGAAAAAGAAGTAATAGGAGATTCAAAATCGATAATCACATTTCAAAAAGCTCAAAGTTGAACTTTGGCGGCGAAAGCTCAACGAACAAGATGAGAATAGACGATGAAAGCGTTGAATTTTGTCTCATCATCTTTTCTTTTTCTCTCTTTTAGAAGACCTCATTTCCTTCCAACTTGAGACCTTCCCATCCGAGTATTTGGGAAGAATCAAAGAAATGTATCAAGTAGAGTACCCATTTGAGGTTATTTCTGTGTTGAGGAAATCAAGAGAAAATTTTAATTTTTTTTTTTTTTTTGGTTTTTATTTCGTTCATTTTTCAAGAACATTTTTGAATTGTTTCGAGTTTGAAACTAAAAACCATTAAATTACAGTGTAAGTTCGGTACAATTAATCTTGCAAACTAATGGTCAAGCAAGTGAAGTTCTGGGGTTTTTGTGGACTCTGAACTCGATTTTTATGGACTCTGAACTCGATTTTTATAATGATTTGGTCCCTGTACCCAAATTGGGCTCCAAAAAAAGAGTTCAAAATTCGAATTTTCCAACACCGACAAGGGAGGCACCTAATACTATCCCAACTCAAAGTGAAATTTTGAGCCCAAACAAAAATTAATCAAGAGTGCACCATAAGAAAACCGCGCAACCAAAATTTCAGGTACTAAAGTGTTTTTCTTTCAAATTTTGGCAAATTTTTGAAATTTCAAAATTACCTTGGCCTAAAAAATATCAAAATTTGATCTAATCAACGAAAAAAAAAAAAAGAAGAAATGTGGTGTATACCCTATTTTGACCTCCCGAATCGATTGGAAAAAGTTTCAAGACGTTTCAGAACACCCACAAAATTTTGAAATTTTCCATCTCTGGAAAAAAGTCCATAAAAATGGCCCAAATTCACTTCAGCATCTATTATCGCGAATTATGCATATTGGTGATCTATTTAATCGATTAGAGCGCAGTTTTCCAAAATTCGCCGCTTCAAGCTCAAATTCGCATTTTTGGACAAAAAATTTATTTTCAAATTGAAATTTTTCTAAAAATCCCAGCTCTCTTAAGGAATATTTTAGAAAAAAATGTAATTTTTAAAATTGCTCGTTTTTTATGCTCCACAATTTTTGTTCCGACCTTTTTTTTTGGTAAAAGTAGCTCTTTTTACCTTCTTTTCAAGCAACAAACTTTCAAGATGGGATCTTCAGACCACTGAGGAGTATAGGGGTCCACAACTTTGACCAAAATTCAAAAAAATTGAAAAAGTGAAATAGTACATCGATTTCTACAAATCCGAAAGCGCTAATTTCGAACATGTACTTGGTTTTCTCATCTGACTCCCTGAACCCTCAATTGATCCCCTTGATAGGGGTCAAAATTCGAAATAATGAAAAATGACGAGCGACCTGTCATTTGTTAGGTATTTGAGGGCCCTTAGTTCGAATATTTGCTTATTTTTCGGATTTGATCCTTCAGTGCCCCCAGCCCCTCAATTTTGGGGAATTCGTTTAAAAATTTAAAATGGCGTTAGACATATCGATATCAATCCCCTCTCGAATTAATTGTACATGTTTTGGTTAGAGCAAGGAGAAAAGGGCAAAATCAAAAAAAAAAAATACATATTCGAATTCTACGCCCTCAAATTAGTGACAATCGATATGTAACACGCCATTTCAATTTTTTCACACACTTTTCTACAAAATTGGGAGGCTGAGGGGGGGCACTGAAGGGCCAAATCCAAAAAATGAGCAAATATTCGAACTCAGTACCCTCAAATACCTACCTAACAACAGGTGGCACGTCATTTTTCATTATTTCGAATTTTGACCCCTATCAAGGGGGTCAATTGAGGGTTCAAAGAGTCAGATAAAAAAAAAAAACAAGTGTACATTCGAAATCAGCACCTTCGAATTAACAGAAATCAATGTGCTACTTTACTTTTTCAATTTTATTGAATTTTGGTTCAAATTGTGGATCCCTTTACCCCTCAGAGGTTTGGAAATCCAACTTTGAAAATTTTTTGCTTGAAAAGAGGGTAAAACGAGCCACTTCGTATAATTTTTTCAGATTTTTAAATGGTAGCTTTTATCGTTTGTTCTCATCTTGAAAGTTGAGCTTTCACCGCCGAAGTTCAACTTTGATTTTTTCATAATGTGATCATTGATTTCGAATCTCCTATCAATTCTTATGCTTGAGGGAAACCTTTTTACCTTTTTGCGGGATCTGAAAGAGAATTGACAGCTGGAGATTCAAAATCAATGATCACATTTTGAAAAGCTCAAAGTTGAACTTTGATGGTGAAAGCTCAACTTTTATGATGAACACAAAAGGAAAGCTATACTTTTTTTAAATCTGAAAAAATTACTTACGCCAACATATTTTCCGAGATGAAATCTTCGCAATCTTGAGGGGATAGAAAGGCCCATAATTTTGACCTTTGTTCAACACAAAATAAAAAATCTGACTTAAAACTCCTCAATCTCAAAGTTTTATTCAAAAAATCTTCATTCCAGTTTTAGGAAAATTGTTATAAATTCAAAAAATCGACGGGCCATCCCTTAGAAATTTTTTGGAGTGATTTTTTTATCACCCAGGTTAAGCCTTTTTCGCGACATTTTATTCAGTTGCAAAAATATTTCACATCTTCATACAAAATTTTTATATTTTTCGAATCAATTTCAAAAAACCACTCGGTACAAAATTTCCAGCCACAACATCCAACCCACTTTACCGATGGAAATCCATCCAAAAACCACGCCACCGCGATTCATTCTCCTAAGTACATAGCCGCGGACTTAATTAAATTCGCGACCTATCCGGCGTCATTATTTATGCGCTTATTCGCGATACCGCTCATTGCTCCGGCAAATATCCGCATATAAAAGTCACAACCGAGACTGGTTTTACTTAATACGCGGTATCTATAGGCCTCTTAACGCGACGCTCTCTGCTGGCTGCGGCTATTTCGCCGAAGACGAATATTAAATTAGAATGAAAACTGGTCGAGAGTTAATGGTGTATTATTTTCATTCATAGAGGTACACCATTGTACGTACCTCGTCTCTACATATATCGTTGTGCTTTAACACGCATTCATTACATTGCAACGCGACCGCGCGGCCGTCCACTCCACAATGTTTACCGCACTGCATCGGAATAAATGTCGACAAATGATACCTTCTAAGAGGTTTTACTCTTTTAACTCGCAATACCGCCTCCGATGATAGCGTTATTTTTCTTAATCACGCTGATAACCCCTTCAGAGAATGGCTATAGGTATCTCGAGATGAATATGAGATAGGGTTGAGGTGGTGTTCTTTTCCTTCGTCGTATGTACGAGTAGGTGTCTTTTCGATATCGTGTATCCCTTTTTCTTTACGTATGGGTCGTGTCGTGGCTAACCATTTGATAACAATTAGGGTGGGTCATTCTTTTTATGTCGAGTTTACTTGTGTACTGTGTACGGTCACACTCTGTCTCCGGTCACCCTTTTCTTTGACACATTTTTGAAATAAATACCCAATTCGGACACTTACCCTTCGCAGAAGTGAACTTACGAACTTCCGATGTGTTTTTAAAAGACAATAGGAGAGTTAACCAGCGTGGACAAATAGACATCTTTTTTGGGTTGGTTTTATGTGACCTACCTATTTGATAAAATTTCAGTCAGCACAGAAAAATTCTCATCATTTTTTTTCTATTTTTTTTCCCTGGTTATTTTCTCTTCCTCATTGAAAAGGCTGAAAACCCATAAATTCGGAAAATATCGAAATTGAGGTTAAATATTATCAATTCCGAAGTCAAAATTTCCAAACTTATTTGTCTGGCCTTTGACGTTTCTAACTAAAAATACTTTTTTAAAATATCAAAGAAACTGGTGGAAAATTTTTGAGGGAGGGGAGAAAGACGACTGTCTAGATTGTTCGCTGCAACAGGGTGCGGTGTTTTTTTTTCGCTCATAATCAACTAATCATAGATACGTTTCAAGTCTCAACTCTCAAAATAGAAATTTTTTCCAAGTCCATAATATTTTCGTTAATTTTCAAGTAGTATGAAACTTGCTCACCATTTTTCCATCTCTCAACTTTTTTTATAAAATTTTTTTAACTCCCCAATTTTCTTTCTAAAATTTATTTCGACTCAATTTTTTTCAAAAATTTGAATTTACTTACTATGATTAAATTTTTTTCTCAAATTTATTACGACTTCATTTTTGCTCAATTTTTTTCTGATCTTTACCAAGACTCAGTTTTTTTATCGAAAATTCATTCGTCGACTCTCAAATTAAAAAGCAAATTGAGTTGAAAAAATGTTTAGATTAAAATTGGGAGTGGATAAAGATTTTGTCGAAAAAATTGAAACTGAAAACAATTTTAGAAAACAATTTTAGAAAAAATTTGTGGCATTGGAGCTGAAGAAAATTTTGAGAGAAAAGTTTGATAAAGTTGAAAAAAATTGAAAAAAGAAAAAAGTGTGTTGAACTTGAAATTGAAAAATCGTTTGAAAAAAATTGAGTTCAAAAAAGATGAACATATCGTAAGAAAATTGGAGTTGAAAGTTTTTTTTTATTTGAGTCAAGACAAATTTTAGAAAAAAAAATTTTGGTTGGAATATTTTAGAAAAAAATTTTAATTTTAATCTAAACATTTTTTCAACTCAATTTTCTTTTTAATTTGAGAGTCGACGAATAAATTTTCGAAAAAATCTGAGTTTTGGTAAAGATCAGAAAAAAATTGAGTCGGAATAAGTTTTCCTAAAAAAAAACTGAGTCATAAGTAATAAATTTGAGAAAAAAATTTTATCATAGTGAATTCAAATTTTAGAAAAAAATTGAGTCGAAATAAATTTTCGAAAGAAAATTGAGGAATTGAAAACATTTTATTAAAAAAGTTAGGAGTTGGAAAAATGGTGAGAAAATTCCATACTAGTTAAAAATTAACGAAAATATTACGGACTTGGAAAAAATTTTTATCTTGAGACGTACCATATGACCAGAAAAAAATACCGCACCCTGTTGCAGCGAACAATCTAGACAGTCGTTCGGAAAAAGAGGAGGGAGGAAAGGAGAAATAAGAAAAAGATACTGATATTTCACCTTTAAAAATACACCTGATTTTTTCTGATACAGAAAAACCTTATAAAAGAGATTTTTTCCGAAAAAAAATTTCGAAGAAAATTGATTGAAATCGATTTTGGAATATTTTAGAAAATACGTCAAAATTTGAAAAAACAACTTCAGCTCTTGAAAATTTGGGTATTCAAATACATTATAGAGTCGTCTTATGATGTAAATTCTTTCAATATACGAGTTTCCAACCAAAATTTAACTGTTGGTATGGATATGTTCCCTCGTCAGTACATCAGCAGCCAAACTGTATCTATGATTATTCGTAGGTTCGAATTTTTTATTCAAAATGTCCTACATCTAACATAGAAATATTCTGAAAATTAATTCACTGGCTTTTCAAAAATTTTGATTTTTTGATTCTAAAATTCATCTTTATGATTTTTGACTGAAAAATATATCAAACATTGTCACGTTTTGAAATAAAAGTACTAAAATACTGACCGAGCGAAGCAAGGGCGAAATTTTTTTGAAAAAATATACTTTGAAGAGAAAAAAAATGATTTTTTCTCATTTTTGAAGCAAAAAATTATTTTTTCCGGGCTTAAGGGGGGGCTAGAGCCTCCTGAGCCCCCCCCCCTTTGGTGCGCCTATGATTCGAGTTATTATACGTATTCAACATTTCAGCGATTGAAAAATGCCAACTAAACACATCAATTTATTCCAATATATTAAAAATTTGATTTCAGCTCATTCCCTGAAGGATTGGGAGAAGAAATATCCCCAAATTTGAAATTTTCGACTTCAGAATCTTCGGATTTCATACCCATTTCGCAATTTTTCCCATGGTACTGCCCTACTTGAGAATTGAGAGAAAAAATAACCCCAAATTCGAAATCCTCGACCTATAACCCCTTGAATTTCACACCCATGTCGATTTTTTCAATTTTTTCCAAATTGGGTGTCAGTACCGACTTTCTTGGGGGTTAAAAGAAAAATTTTTAAAAATTTTAAATTCGATGTGTCAAGATATGAGGCGTATGAATTTTTTCCTGCTCTTGAAATCTTTCTACGAGAATAAAAATTGACGAACAGGTACATATTTTGCCCATTCGGTCCACTGTGCAATGGAAAAAATATGTAGCTGGAAAATCAGTGAAAATTTCATTGGAAATTTGGTAAAATACATATTTGAAATATTTTGAAAAATAAATGAAAATCTGCAGAAAACACAAAATGTTGCTGATTTTCCAAGTGCTGTAATTCTGACCTTTTTTTCATTGACCTTTCTCCAAAAAATAATGAGAGAGTGAAAAAATCAGTAAAAATTTAAAAACAGGAATTGGAAAAAATCAAAATTCAACCGGAAGCTCCAGATTGATGAAACATATTCGTTTTCTCTCGGAAGACCTTCGCCATTATCATTAATCCATAATTTCAACTGCCTAACTTCAATCTCCATAGGCAACTTCTTACACAATCCAAAAAAATTCACATTTTTCAATTATTCTAACACACTGCATACGTATCACCTCCTAAAAAACTGGAAATCCTGTTTCACAATCTCACCACATCGCTTCACAATTAACACGTATCTCTAAAAAAAAAAATAATACTTGGAAGAAAACCCATTCCACCAAACACATACCTCAATATTCATTAAAAATCGTTACACTTTAATTGAAACCTTGACTCGAACAAAAAAAACGTCGTAATTAATTACTCCCAACACCTCGTAACAACAATACGCCAAGAAAAATAAAAGAAAACCACACGAGGAAATTAATTTCGACGTATATTTGCACGCTGACAGGTGTACCTGCGTATACGTGCGTAGGTCTATCGAGATGAAAAAGAAGAAAAAAAAAACTTCATATACGCAGATCGATGGCTCGCTTACATAATTTTCTATACATGGAAACACCGAACAGATTCAGATTCACTGGCAACAAAAGAGAATATACACGTATTTTACCTGACCCATAAAAACCATGCACATCTTTACCCCTATAGCGATATTTTGTAAATTGTGTTGTGTTGCGCGTGAAAGAATGCTACCACCAGGTGTTCATCTCCTGGCTGTATCACTGCGCTGCAAAAGTGTCGTCCTTACAAAGTCAACATTTTCTACTCTCAAAATCAACTCTATGGTTCAATAATCGACTCTGAAATCCGAATCGTTTAATTTTTTACACTTCTTTCGACCATGCAGCAACTCAGCATTCAGTTTGGGACATTAATGTATAAAAATTACAATACAATTTGTGGTGGAGAGGGTGCGACTAACTACGAGGCGACTTTTTTTTAATGTTATCGAGTAACCATGGATACGAAGAATGTGATTGATTATGATTGATCTGACTATACGAGAATATTCTGCTTTTAAAGGTGGCTCGAAAAAGAAAAAAACTTCCCTGATCTAAACACACGCTGACTCTCATTCTCATATTTTTACTCTTGAGATTCGAGATCGTCCGCTGCATCAAGGTGAGGCGAGTTTTATGGTAAGATTTCGTGTATTTTTTTTGCACATATCGTCGATAATTAGACGGTGACTTTCCATTACCTAAAAATATGCCAACTTGTAATTATTCGTCTAGTTTATTAAAACGTGTTTTCCTCAGCGCGCCCCAGCTAGACGACCATTAATTGTCGAATACCGGCTGCTTCTTAGAGCCGACTGTAATTTGATTAATTACTCGGGGAAAAAGGTAACGTATTTAATAATCGACGGATCCGGAGAAGAGGGGGGGATGCATTACGCAGGGGTATCGGACATCGACTGCTAGCCTTCGCATTCTTAATAATTATTGGCTTGTATAAACAATCTAAAGGCAGTTTCTAAATACGATCGGTTTATATGCTCTTCTTATAGTACTCGGAGAGTACGCTGCTTTCTCGAAATCAAAATCGTATAATTATCACGGCTAAGTTAGAAAATAATTAACATGTTGGTTGTAACCCGTATACTTATACATATAGCCTACGATATGTATGCTGCTTCGGACGATTATAATTTTTTATTATTATCATTTTTTTCTTCTTCTGCCTCTCTTCTCTTTTCCAGATATTTCCCACCCTCCAGTCTGTAAAACGTGTACGATGTTCGATGCGCCAACTGTGTACTTATAATGAGACGATGTACTTGTTCATGTCGAACGAGATATCGATAATTTGGCGGCGTGGTCACCCAAGTACACTGCGAGAGGTAATTAAATCTCGGTAACCAGGGTTATTAGCGTGGCGGTTTCTCTTGTGTTGAGCTGATTCCTTGAAGATGGTCGTTCGGTCCGTGTGAAAAAGCGGAGAAATATTTACTGATTTTGGATTCGAGGTATGAGATTGGGGTTCATGGAGGGGGAGGGAGGACAGGATATCACGAGGGAATAATTTTAGCCATTGTCAAATCGCAAAAGAAACAGTCAAACAGCGTCTACTTTTTTTTAGACAAAAATAATACCCGATTAACACTTTTTTCGCCATTGTTTCACTCGAAGTCTCGAAATTCACATTTTCAGATTTTTTACCATAAAAAATCAATGAAAAAAGTAAATTTTGAAAATTCAAGCAAAACGCTCGAAAAAGGGGTACTTTGACCTGCTGCACACGAATATGGTATTGGTTTTTTCATTTGGTCATTTCTTTCTGTATAAAATGCTCAAAATTTGAAAAATCTGCTACAATTATAACGTTTCTTTACGGTTTTTCGCAATTTTCGGTCCTTAGTTCAAAGAATCGGCCAAAACCGAATACACAGTAAAATTCTACATGAAAAAACAAATTTTTTAGTAATTTTTCTAGGTTGATCGCTTTTCGATTATATGGTGTTTTTTACGATTGAAAACTTCAAATAGCCGAAAAAACATGAAGAAGTGCACCAAAATTTTTGAAAAATTTTTCATAAATACGCCTCTACGAGATGTAACTTTGCGCCAAAAAACAGAAAATTTCATTCAATTCCGTTGAAATGAAAAATTCTTGAAAATCAGCCAATAAAATGGTCATATCCCCGAAAGGGAAGGGGTGGGGGGAGTCAAAAATTTTTCTAGAATGTTTTTACATCAGGGGCACCACTTAAGGGGGTTAGAGTGAATATCGAAGTGGGGCCAAATTCATCCCTTATCCGGCCAGACCCTTTTCAGCCAATATTTCACAATTTTTTTCATATCGGAAGTTGAAATTTTCAGAGTTTTACCAGCTGGAAATTTTGTATTGACTTTATTTAAATCGTCAGGCATCGGGGCCTCACATATACCCATGTATTTATTTCTAATTTTTTTAATTGTGTGTAAAATGCCCAAAAAAAATTAAAACAAAAAACGCATTTCTCATTACTTTTTTATACGTAATTAACCAAAGAGGAATGGAACCCCAACTGAAAGAAAATTTCGACCTAATTAACTCAAAAATACATCTAAAGAACATAGCAAAAGACTCTCTAATTCAAAGTTTAAGGTGCTGAAGCACAATTCTCAGATTTTGACACATTTTTGAAATTTAAAAATTAAGAGCCTCATTTATTAGCCCTGAAAAAAAAATAATAAAAATTTGATCAAATCTATGAAAAAAAACTGAAATTTGGTAGATACCTTATTTTTAATCTCCTGAATTGAGCAGAGACGGTTTCGAGACGATTCAGTGTTCTAGCGCTGTAGAAGGCCATAAAAACAGTCCAAATGAAATTCGAAATTTTCGGCAGCTGATTACATTGATTACTTGTACAGTTGTACTACATTACATTATATTTTTAAATAACTTTCATAAAAAATTGAAAAATATTCATTCGAACACTTTTTTAAAAAATTTATAATTGAGAATTTTCAAAAAATACTATAAACTTTCTGATTTTGACTAGGTATATAAAAAAAAATAGAATAAGGTAGTGAATTTATCAGATGTTTTTTCAAAAATTGATTTCAACGGGTTTTCAAAAAATCAAGTTTGGAATTTTAAAAAGTTTTCAAATAAAATTAAGCGAATAATTTTATTTTTAAAAAATTGAAAGAAATGGAAGTGTGTTGAAAAAATTTTCAAATGAATTTTGGACGTTTTCAAGGAATTAAATCAATAAATTTTCAAAATATGAAATTTTAGAATTTTAACGAGGGCATAATTTTGGAAAATTGTTTGCAATCAGCTTGGATATTTTTCGGAAAATTCATTTCAAATTTTTCAACAATATAAACTTTGGCTTTTTTTCAAAAAAAAAAAACAAAAACTGAAACTTTGTCAAAAAATTGAGTTTAGATTTTTTTGAAAAATATTGAAAATTTTTCAAAAATTCTGCGTAGAAAGTAATTTTAACCATATTTTTTTTGAATTTTTTCCCAAAAAAATCACATCTTGCAAAAACTTATGTATTTTGATAACCATATTACATTTTGAGGGGGGGGGGGTAGTGAGGGTAGATGGCTGAAATTCAAAAAATGTCTGGCAAAGTTGAAACCATCTGCATGCCTCTGAACATTGAAACAATATTGCAACTGTATCGGAACCATGTTGCTAAAGGCTCAACTTTTCCATGAAATTGCCGTAACACAGACACGATATTTTAACATAATCGATTCAACATTGACGAAATAACATCTTGGTGACTTTGAAAAAACTTTTCACAAATTGCAACAATATTTTGATAAAAGATTAATAATACGAAGCAAAACTTTTTAATAAAACAGCAAATATTATCTTTTCAAGAAAATCATTGCAAGATTTTTGCAAAATTTGAAAAAAAAATCTCCAAAAAATGGATCTTACAACATTCTTGCAACACTTTCAACATCTCTAGTGAATTGGGACAACAGAAAGACAACTAGAGCAGAAATTTCTCTAAAAGCAATTCGAATTCAAATTTGATTTTTCAGTATACAGGGTGTCCTAAATTTTCCATTTCTTTAAAAAAAAAATTTTTTTCATCTTCGCTCTCTTATTAATTTTTTTTTGGTAGCATTCGTAGAATTTTGTTTCTAATCATACGAATTATTACGAAAATGGAAATTTTCACTCCATACACCAAACCATAATATAATTCAAAAATTAATAAAGGTACAAATACAAATCCCTTCCTATCCCTCCCATTTTCTTGAAACCTTTCACATACCTAATCGTTTCATCATAAAATGAAAATAACAACAGCAAAATAAATTCATTATTCATTCGAAAAAAACACTCAATTCATGCCTCCATCTTCGAATAAACCCACTCGCAACTCTGCTTTCACGCAAACGAAAACAAACCCATACCCGGTCCAAAAAATTATCGATACATATTTAAAATCGGAATCGTTGGCAACAGAAGCGAAGAAAAAACGAAACTTCTTTATTCGCCTTGGTAATATATTCGAAAAAAAATCGAAATAAAGTTTCCATTAATTTATAAAGACCAAAATACCCTACAGGATGCCCTCGCTATAGTAATATTTTTATCGGCGTAAAGGTTGCGTGTCGAATTATATCGTTTTGTTTTCGGAATAAGATTAACATTTTAATTCGAGCACGTACCGCGTGTTCGCAACAATGTATCATTTACCATTAACATAGATAGGTTCGCGTCCTATGATAAAAGAAGCTAAAACGAATCGCAGAAGAAATAAAATTATCAGTGGTTGGAAAATATCTCTTATTTGAGGAATATCAAAAGAGTTTGCGAGAAAAGGGAATTGAAAATTATAGAAAAATACATTAAATTCATCATTTTTTTCAATTATTTTTCAATTTTTTCTTTCTGAATTTCAGAATTTTGATGGCTTGATTTTCCTCTTTTTCTTTTCTTTTTTTTTTAAAAAAAAAAAACTTCCACAAAAACCAGCTTGTTTTTTTAAAGGTCACATTTTTCAAACACCACCACCCAATTTAATTTCCAAGCCATCTCACAACAAGTAATTTAAACCACTAAAAAGAAGAAAAATAAACAACGCAGATTGAGTTTTCATTTTCCTCCTCATTGGTCTCCCATGTCCGTGATACGATATTATGGAAAACGTCTTAATTGAAGGGTATTACGTTAAAAACCCAGCCAGAATTTTTTCGGCTTTACTGGTCGCAAAATGCGGCGAAATTTTCATCGGGCACGTTTTTAATTTCCAACGTCGTACGCGAGAAGACGTTACAACTGCCTTGTTAACTGTTTAACGACCGTACCGAATTGCAAAGATTAATAAGTTCGGGCTCCTGTTTGGATACGTACATGCAACCGTTATAACATTTCAACCCCTATGAACTGCGGCGCCGTTAACCACACCGTATCGGCTAATTCTCACACGTTGGTCGTGTTCTTCCATTATAAATGTGTGCTCGATGCCTCTGTCCTGCCTTCCAGGCGATTTTTTACGTGAATTATTATCTTTATTATCTGCCAAGAGACCAAAAGGGCAAAAATGGCGGTATTTAATTGATAGAAATGACCACGAAGGAATGATCGAGGGAGTATTTATGTGTTGTGGTATTTTTGTAGGGTATTTGGCACGTGTAGAAATGTGTGTGACTATATTCTGTATTTTTTTTGTTTGAAAAATTGAATACCTACTTTTTAAAATTTTCTAAAAAAATTGCAATTATGACGTTTGTTAATTTGCAAGCCCATCCGCAGAGGGTATCGATAATTTTTGTTTTTAGGAGGGAGCAAGGGAGGATTGTGACTTATCTACCATTTTTAAAAAAATCACTCTGTTCTAAAAAAAATATCTACTTTTTTTTGAAGCGTTGGAAAACGAAACTCAATGAAGTGGTATAAATAGAAAATTTTTGATGGATAAAGTTTGCCAGGCATAGATAGGACTGGGCTATTCCATTAAAATGGATCAAACATGATTTCGGGTCTTCTGATTTCGCTCATTTTTTCTTCAAGTTTTCCTTGTTGGTCTATTCATAAATCCACTATCATTTCTCTTCTAACCCTCAAAGGGGGGGGGATAAGCCTGATAATTTTTGGGCAACTGCGATTTTTCACCAAATTACCCAACTTTGGGGCTTATATCTCGAGATAGGTGATACTCGAGAGAAAATTTTTTGCAGAATCTGAAAGAAAATTTATGGGAGATTCAAAATCGATAATTACGTTTCAAAAAGCTCAAAGTTGAACTTCAGCAGCGAAAGATCAACTTTTAAAATAAGAACAAAAGATGAAAGCTACCATTTAAAAATCTAAAAAAATTTACAGCAAGTAGCTCTTTTTACTCTATTTTCAACCAGAAAATTTTCATGATGGTATCTTCAGACCTCTGAGGGATACAGGACTCCAGAATTTTGGCCAAATTTTAAAAAAATCGAAAAAGTGAAGTTGCACATCGATTTCTACAAATTCGAAGGCGCTGATTACGAATACGTTCTTGGTTTTTTCATCCGACCCCTCTGAACTCCTCTATCAGCCCCCCTTGAGAGGGTACAAGTTTGAAAAAATGAAAAATAACGTCTGACCTGTCGTTTGTTCGGTATTTGAGAGCACTGAGTTCGAATTCGCTTATTTTTTGGATTTGACCCTTCGGTGTCCCCTTGCCCTCAATTTTGGAGAAAAGTATTTTAAAAAATTAAAATGAGGTGTGACTTATCGATTATCAATAATTTGAGGTCGAAAAATTCCAATATCGATTTACTTTTTGATTTTGCCCCTTTTCCTCTGCTTTAACCAAAAAATATGTACGATTAATTCGGGAGGGGATGGGTTAGAGCAAGAAGAAGGGCGTAAAATCAAAAGGTTCATTTCAATCCGCTTTTTTGATTTTTTTTAAAATAAATTTTCAAAAATTTAAAATGGAACTGTGTGGTGGTGATTATGGAGAAATTTCAATTCATTTTGAAGAACTAATGTTACAAAAAATCATTTAAAAAAATCTAAAACCAGACCAAAGAGAGCCGAGGAAAGCCCACTAATTTTGAAAAACTTCATTTTGAATAAAAAAAAATATACCTACCTACAAAAATTTAAATTCATAAAATGTGTTTTTTTTTTCGAAAAATATCAAAATTTGAAAAAAAAGCCAGCCAAAACAGTTAGGAATGGTCAAAGTCAATTACTACCAATTTTTTTCAATTTTCTACCAGTATCTCATACACATGCAATTTATTTTTGATAAATCTCAATTCAAACATCTACGTAGATTGAAGTTGAATTAAGCTCGTCACACTTTTATCTTGCTATCTCATCAGAAAATTCTGCTGGCGACCATGTTAATTTCGAAATTAAAATTTTGGCGTCCAATTTTATGGAATTCAATTTTAAAACCCAATATTGAACTGAGATTTTCATGTTCGGTTTTTTTTTTTTTAATAATGAACGATATTTTTCATCACTTCTGTGATCTAAATTCAAAACGGAATTGAAATTTTAATATTTTTCACTCGTTGAAAGCATGACTTTAGAATGATTTTTTTAATAACTTAGGATATTTCTATCAATAAGTATCTAATAAAAATCTTTCGACATTAATTAAACCATCATTCATCGAAAAGATATAAGAAGTAATTTTAAGAAAAGTTGATAAGATTGGGAAAAAATGTTAGGTATTTCCTATTCGTTTTACAAATTGAAATTATAAAACTGTGGATTGAATACATTTAGTGGTGTAATGTTGGCCCTCTCGGTCAAACTCTGAGGTAAGCTTTCATTGAAAATATTCTAACTACCCACATTAATGTATAGTATGCTAGAATTGCTAGAGTAACTTTCAACTCGAATTTTTGAATTTCATAGTTCTCATCCCTGGAAAGATTCATTTCCCTCTAAAATTAAAATTTCCAAAATTTTAGCCCTCCAGGTATACACGTCTTAAATTAGGAGCCACGCCTTAAGCACGTATTTTTAAAATAGATTTTCACATCGGATAACATGTGAAAAATTATTTTTTGTGGTACAATGGAGGGGAAGCAAATACTTGATTCGAAATTTCCAAATATTCCTAAAGTTACTTGAAAATTTAATTAAGTAACTTTTGATTTTTGGGATAAATTTTGGACCCGGTCTTTTCTAGGAATCAAGGAATCATTAAGGAGGATTTCTGGAATGCCTAAAATAAAACTTTTTAACCATTTTTACCCAATTCGAAAGCCTTTTGAACGTCCTTAAAATTATTACTCAAATCGAAAAATCATATCAAAAAAATCAAATTGAGTCATATTTTCAAATTTTTCAAAAGTATTTAAAAAATTTGCATTATTTTTCTCAATTTTTTCTCCATTTTTAGTACGTTATTTTCTGTTGAATGTCACAAATTGAAGGAGGGCCCAGCATATGGCCTCTAGATGATTAATGTAGATAGCTAAAAATTTCAGGGTGGGGAAAAGTGAAACTTCTAAAATTAAAAAAAAAATCACTGCGTTTTTAAAAAATACCAAATTATACTTACTCCTACTTTTTTTGGTTTTTTTCGTGCGCGATTAAAATTTGTATCTTTTTTCTAGCCATTGAAAAATTTTCAACTAAAAAATTCGTGAAGGTCAAAACTTGGAGTTTAAAAAGGTGACATCAGGAAAATTAAAACGGACATCAGGAAAATTGAAGCGGAAAAGTCCATTTTGGAAGCATCTAGAGTAGAAACAGTCAATGCAGATCATTCAAGAATCTCCACAAGTGGAAAAACAATTTACTCTACGCAGGTTTTTAATTCTGCTACATGGCTGCTTATAAGTTGAAATAAACGAAGAAAACTGAAGAAAGATATCGATCAAACGTATTTCAATGATTTCATAAGATTTCCACTCATTGATCGAAAATAAATTGAAGGAGTAATCGTGACGATTCTTTACAACTACAGCCACCAACGCAAACAAGAATGAAGAATTCAAATGTCATGACGGGTATAGCGAAATATGTTTTGTTTATCGAAGCTTAATAGTCATTATGAAAAAAAAATATTCTGCTCTCTTCAGATATTTTTCATTAAAAATGGTATAATGATTCAGAACTGTGACAAAAAAAGAAAACCATGGCCCATGGCAATCCTAAACGACGAACCAAAATTTACCGATTACATTTTCGTGCAATTTCTTCATTAAAAAGTAGAATTGCTTATCACACAATGGTATGATGAACACCTACAGAATTTTCTGAATTTTCGAAGAAATGTTTATATTGTTTATCCGCTAAAGAGAAGTAAAATCCAATTGAATTCGAGAATGCCCAAACCGTTATCGACGAAGTTAATGAAAATTTTCTTAAACCAATTATGATAAACATGAAGAAAATTAAAATGAAGTACGAGTAAATATCAAAGAGATAAGACAACCAAACCAATTTGGAATTTTAGAAAAAAATACGTAAGTAGGTAAGCAAGTAACAAAATTAAATACTGATAAGTTAGTATTTTCCCCCCTAAATTTTCACTCCAAAATCATGGAGTTTTTTTTCAAACATCTGACCATTGAAAAATGAATCAGTTTATTTCTAAAAATTAAAAATTTTCCAAATCTTGGTCCTCGCTCCGCTTAGATCCTATTAATGAACGTACATTATTTTGAAAACTCAATCAATCGAACGCCTCTACCCTCTACATTTAAGGTTGTGCTTTTTTGAGATGTCAAAAATAGACTTTTTTTGGACCTTTTCCGGAGGATTTTTCAGAAATTATGGCTAGACGATTTTTTTTTGGAAAATAAATGTTGCAAATAAGAACCTCCTTGAGGACACAAAATCACTTTTTTTTTGGAAAATTTCAAGTTTACGTCCAAAATTATCCACGTCTTTTCAATCACTTTCAAGAAGATACCAAAAAATTGTGACTAATTTTCGACATTGGCCTCAAAATTTTGAGCCATTTAACCGTGATTTTAAAAAAAAAAAAATACGTGAAAAAGATCGCAAATTATCCTTCAAAATGGTCGGCTAATTCATGATGCAACCATTAATACACCTCGTGATATCAACCCGTGTAAAATTTTACATCATTAAACCCTCTTATTTTTGTTGATTTTCAGGAGGCGATCGAAAACGTCACGTAATATACTTAGCATATAAACTGTATCGTCATCGTCCATAAAAATATTTCTTGCGAAGAAAACGTATTCCATTGAAGAGTGATTCGAATCAACTATAATACGGGAAAAAAATAGTGCAGGAAATCAAACAAGTAGGTACTTTTAATATTTATTTCGAATTTGATCGATAATTTAGAAAATAAAACTGATGATCACAGGTTAAAAATTCGAAATAAAATTGAAAAATTTTATTCTCTTTTACAAAATTACAACATTTTACGATTAACATCTTTAGGAGAGGAAAAATAATGTAATTGCAATTAAATTAATTTTATTCTGACTTTCCTTCAATATCAACAACCAAAACTTCCAATTTTGTAAATTTCAATAATTAATTTATTATTATTCAGCTTAAAAAAATAATTAAAAAAAAAATGCTCATTGAGATATCAATAATTCATGATTACTTATCGATAATTATCAAAATTAAGTACGGATATTTCTCGATAGTTTGATCACCCCAATTTCTAACATTTTTGTTGAAATTATTTTACAGAAAACTAGTTGGAACGATGAGATTCTGCAAGGCCCTTAAAAAAAAAGCCACTGACTCACTATTTAGTCAACATTCTTGACCGAGATGAATGAAGTGAACATTCACAGCACTATTTTTTAATAGAAGAAAATACTTATGCATTTTTCCCCGGGATCTCGATTAGGTCGAATTAATTGGATAGGTCGATTTCGGACATCGCCTTTACTCGAGTTAAAACTTTATCGACAGTGAAGAATTCTTGGTTATGAATTTACATTAGAATTATTTTTTAGTTTTTCTCGCCAATGAACAATGGTTTTCTCGGTCACTCAATCAATCAGTAACATAGCCTAAAAAACGAAAAGAAAATTGAAATTTTTCTTTCATGGGACAAACTACAAAAAAAATTAATCAAAGGAGCGAGAAGTGACAAGTTATTAATTCTACGTTGTAAACGCCAAAAGTCTTTGTAACAAGATAAACACTTTCGTACTTCATTTACTTACTTCTTCAGGAATAATTTTGAATTACCTATAGATGCTACAAGCCAAATTAATTTTGCAAACTTTCATTTTTTTTTTTTGCTAAATAGCGTTTTGAAAGGAATCTTTAAACTCTATTAGCAAAATGAGGACATTTCAAGAAATTTAACCAATTATTTATATACTTAATGCACTTATGAAAATATCTATCAGTTATTATCAATATTGATGTTTAATTACTTTTTTACATGAATTGATAAAATAAACTGTTTAATCGATTTTTTTTTTTAATTTCTTGACCATAAATGCTTTTATGCCGAGAAATGTACCTACCAAAGTACTTTTTTTTTAAAGTAACGATGCGTTCCGCGAAATATAAATTTTCAGCTCACCATTCACAAATGTTGATAAATAAGATCGCCCTTTAAAGTAAATTTTTCTCGAAGTTCAACCCATCGCATCGTATGATTTTATTATTGATCGTGTTATCCACTAGATTTTAAATTTTGCAATTTGATCAATCTTTAAATCGTAGCTTTTCATTTTTCTTTGGCCAATGGCCATATTTGATTACAATTTCGTCTTAAAATTTCTTTGAGCTCTAAATTTATTTTTGAAAGACCTTCCCCTACCCCCTACTCAAACTGATGAATGATATGTCACTTTTCAAAAAAATAAAATCACCCTGAAATCAGGCAAACATGATTTTTCGAAGAATATCATTGATTTTTCAAAGAATTTAAATAATTTTTCAGCGAATTTTAATGATTTCCTGCGTTTTTCAGTTTCGATAATTTTATCTCATTTATCAATGAGAAAATAAATGAGATAATGAATTCAGCCCCAAATGCGGATATGATCAAAAATGGTTCTAAAAAATGTTACTTTTGGGTTCTAAAACATTCTATCTAAATTTCTAATCCCCTGCCCCATCCCTTCATGAATTATCGCACTATTTTTCACATTTTGGGGAGTTTAGAGATTTCAATTTTTTGGGAGGGGGCGGAATTTAAAAAAAATATTCGTTATACTTAGTAGTCATAACATAGGTATCTAAGTACATTTTTCTCACATCGTCAAAATTTTAACATTGTCAAAAAAAAAATTAAAAACCGATCAGAGTACACCTACCGAAATATTTTTCTCACATCCTCAAAATTTTAACATTGTCAAAAAAAATCCTAAAAACCGATCAGAGTACACCTACCGAAATTCTCAACTTTAAGTTCAAATCCGTATTCTTTGACTGGCGATTTTCCTGAAAAAATTTATGAATTTGTACTCAAAATTTTCGAATCCCCTCCATCAGCCTTTTGAGAGGTAAAATTTAAAAAAAATGTGTGACTAGTCATTTGTTAGGTAATTGAAGGCACTGAGTTCAAATATTTGCTTATTTTTTGGGCCTCTAGGCTTAAATCAATTTCCTCCTCCAAAAATTGTATTTTTCACTCAAATAGAGCATTTGAATTCATCGCCCTCAAATTTTGAGAATCGATATGTTTAGACTATTTTTATTTCTCAACATTTTCCCCCAAACTTACTGAAGAATCAGACCCCACCTCCTCCCAAAAAAATACATTATTAGAATTTATTGACCTAAAAAAAAAACAACAACAACAAACGACATGTCGCACGTTACTTTAATTTTTTTGGGAGGGTAATTTTTTACCTCGAGGAGGTGTCAGAAGAGCCGGATGACCTTTGAATTTGTAAAAATCTATACATAAGATTACTTTTCCATTTTTTAAAATTTTGGTCGAAATTTCGGGCCGTTGTAATATATAACCCCTTCCTCCTTCTCATTTTGGAAAATTTTTTGTTGGTTGAAAAAACGTTGAAAATGGCCCCATACTGTAATTTTTTCAGATTTTTTAGCCACATTTTTCATATTTTGTGTTTATCATGGAAGCTGAGCTTTCACCATCAAAGTCCAACTTGAGCTTTTCAAAATTTGGTTATCATTTTTCAATTTCCTATCGTTTCTTCCAAACTCGCAAACATTTTCCAACCACAATCTATCTCAAGACATGAGTCTTCAAAGTTGGGGCAAAAAAATCGTAATTACATAAAAACTACGAGGCTTACCCCCTAGCCCCTCAATGGTTAGAGGGGAAATTATCGAGAATCTAGAAATAGATCATCAATCACCTCGCTCTCGAAATTTTTTTAAAAAATTGAATAGAAATCTTTAAAAAGTATTCATAATACAAATTTTTTGCTCCATAATAAATCTGGTATCATTATATTTTCATTTTGATTTTTTCAGTACATTATTAGCATGGACTGATAGACCTAGTAATCTGCAACCCCTCCTCCCCCATTTTTCACACTCGAGTTTTTATTTTTACCCAGGTCTTACTTCCAACCCAATTTATTCATATAACTTACTTGAAATGAAAATAAAAAACTATGGATTCCTTTTGAAAAAATGATCCCTTCTTTAAAGCCACCTTTCCTATCAGCCTCCCCCCTCCACCACCTACCATCATAATAACATATCGTATCAATCCATACCCAAACAGATACCATAAACCGCGCAAAAAAACCGCCAAGAAAAACCCGGCGAAACTCCATAGACAATATTATTTTTATGATAAAAGTTGCGGAGTAATTTTATGGGCAGACGTGCATCTCGCATTCGCACATGTTTGGGTATTCTTGGTCGTCATTCGTATAACGGTATAAAACGCTAAAACGGCCATTTACGTTTGTACAAAGGATTTACTCGGTTTCGATGGGCGAGGGGAAAAAAAGAGAGAACCCGTTGGTGAAAAAATTTCGGTACTGTCGTATGGCATATTACAGTTGACAGGGGGAGTATTTTAGTTGGCAAAATCTCGTTTCGTTAGTACAAATTGTGCATTTTTTTTTCTGGTAAAGGGATCGTCGCGAATTCTGGAAAGTATACGAATAGATACCGCGTAAGGAGAAAAAGAAAAGATAAAGAAAACATAAGTGGTACCACACACACACACCATTAAAACGGCAAACGAATTTGAGAGACGGGAGCTTGCGGCCGCCGCGCCCATCGAGAACTTACGAAGCAAGCTGGTGGCTGGAAGGGATCCGGAGTGGCGAGCATTTCGTATGCGGCATTTTAAATAGAAAAACGAACGCTAGGGAAACGAGGAAAAATATTACTTTAAACGTGATGCTTTTTTCATGTTTCTGTGACAGCTTTAGAGGAGAAAAGTAGTTCGTAGTACGCCGACTAAAACAATGCCGAAGGTGGGGTGGTTGGCGGCAGGGTACAGGGATGAACACCCCTACCTCCAGTCCTTTCCGGAGGAAAAACTCTTCGACGAAGCGCACATTATGTATATTAAACTAGATAGCAAAAACGTACATATACGCGCCTCTTTTGCACCCCCCTTCCCGCTGGTCTGCCTTTTGCACCACATACTCTTCCACTCCGCCACCTTCCATTCGCGTTTTATTTTTAACGTAAATATAGCCCGGGAATACAGCCCTCCCTCTCCTCTTTTACACTTTCCTTTTGTCAGATTTTATCTAAGGATTATTTTGAAGACAATTTTACGCAGTATATTTCTTCTTTACGCCTTGCCGAGGCGAAAAAAAAACCAACATGTATATTGAAGGATGTTACGATATAGAATATTGAAATTTCGGCGCAGCGTTTTTTCTTCTCTTCTCTTTTTTTTTATTTATTTTTTTTCCTCGTATCCTAGATATGCCCTCCTGCCCCGGGCATTGCCTCCTATATGGTATAATGGTGTTTACCCGCGATAAATCCAATATATTCGAGCTGTATTGTAAGCATTGGAGTTGGGGAAATGGAGAGCTTTTAATATAGGCGCGGACCAGGCTGGGTCCTAAATAATTCTGTAGCAAACGGGATTTCCAGAATCTAAGGTTGAAATTTATTCAGAGTTCAAATTTTTTTAATTTAGATTTTATTCCAAACGAATTTTGGGATAAAATTCATTCAAAGTTCATCCCAGGTTAAAAAATTTGAAAAGCAGCTTTTGGATGAATATTGGAATGAAAATTCATTTCAGGCTTAAAAATTTTTAAAATCAGTTTGGGATGAATATTGGGATGAAAGTTTATTCCAAATTCATCTCGAGCTTGAAAATTCAAAAATCGGCTAGTTATTATTGGGATCAGGAATCCCGGAGGGAGGGAACTGGTCTTTCCGGCTCCAAAAAATTTTAAAAATTGCCCCCGGCTCCAGCTCTGGCTCTGAAATTTTTTTCCAAGTGCCTCCGGCTGCGACTCCGGCGAGGTTGAAGAGGCTCCGGAGGGCCCTCCTGGAGGGACCCTCCAACGATGAAAAAATTGAAAATAAAACGATTATTTTACGTTTTGAAAACAAAAAACAAGCAATTTTCAAGTATTGTCGTGAGCAAAAAAATAACGGACAATTTTGGTAGTTTTTAGGGGAGAAAAAACTGAAAAATTCCAAATAGTAAAATCAAAAATGAAGTAAAGTTTCCTCTGGAAGGAAATGTTGGTAACATGGATATGTTTTTATCTCAAAAATACGAAAATTTATTTTTAAAAATTAGCTAAAGCTGTCTTGATATTTTTCCTGTCATTCTGACTTTCTAATATTAGGTGCCTATGTCAATTTTCAGCTTCTGACTTTCTGATGTTTAGTAAGTTGATTTCGAAAAAATAAAAATTTGTAAGTTTTCAAAAGTCAGCTTCTGACTTTCTGATACCAAGTTAACTTCGAAAATATGAAAATTTATGGTCATCTACTGATCTTTTGATATTTTTCCTGCCATTCTGATTTTCTAATATTGAATTAAATTTCCAAAATAGCCTTGAATAAAAATATATCGATCGATGACTTTCTGATATTAAGTATTTTAGAAAATATAAAAATTTATTCGTTTTTGTCATACCGTCGCGCAAAATAGCGTCCTAAAATTATTGGAATGACACCCCCCCCCACCCCAGAAGAAAAAACGTATCCAGGTTACGTGCACCATTCTGCCGCTCCATCATTCAAATTATTTTATTTTCAAAAATTGGCAAACATCTTCAGAAATCTATATAAAATTTTTTAATAAAAAACTGCGACGATTTGAGTAACATTGACCACTGAATCTGAAAAAGTTGACAATCCAAACTGGATTGATAGGAAAAATAATGAGAAATACGAATTCTATTTTTATGAACACGTTTTGAAACTGAAAATTCAAAGGAGGGACCTCCGGAGTGAGGAGCCGGAGCGGGTCCAATGTGGTCCCTTCGGCTCTGACTCCGGCTCCAGAATTTTTTAAAAAGTCCTTCCGACTCTGGATTTTTTTTCGAAGTCCCTCCAGCTCCGGCTCCGAGATTTTTACAAAAGTTCCTCCGGCTCCAGCTCCGGCTCCGAAAAAATCGTCTGGAGGGAGCCCTCCTCCCACCGCCTCCGACTCCGGATTTTTTTTCGAAGTCCCTCCAGCTCCGGCTCCGAGATTTTTACGAAAGTGCCTCCGGCTCCGAAAAAATCGTCTGGAGGGAGCCCTCCTCCCACCGGCTCCGCTCCGGGATCCCTGCTAAATTCATATCAGGCTTGAAGAAAATTAGTATCGGATAAAACTTCATTCCAAAATCATTTCAGTCTTGAAAATTCGAAAATCATCTTGAAATGGACATTGAGATAAAAATTAAACTCGAAAAAATACTAAAAAATTTTTATTTTTTTAGTCCCAAACTTTTTCCAATTGAAAATTTCCTCAAATTTTTTCTACTTGAAATTTAAAGAAGAGTATAAAAATATGAAATAAAAAAAAATCCAAGCTGAGAAAATTTTGAAATAATCATTTTTTTCAATTTTACTGATGCAAAACTTTTTAAACTTAGACAACCCTTTGAAAAAAATTAAAATAAAAAAATTGAAAAAATTAGAGTTGAAAAAAGTTGAACTTGTATCCTGGAAATTCCATTTCGTCAAAATTATTTAATAGCTATTCCGAATCGAGCCAGCCTAAGGTTCGCGTGTTCAACTTTTCTTAATTCAATTAACTATTTATAACGAAAAAATAACCTCTTATAAAGTCGCGCACATTATTTGGTATTCAAAACGCGAGCAATACACGCCGGTGTGAGGCGCTTTGCTACGCTAATTATTTAGGGAAGTCGAATAAAACAATAAAATTCATTCAATGATCAAGGCTGATGGTAATTGCGTTTTGTAATTATACACTAGGACGCGTATAGCCGAAAATTTAAGAGCGCGTTGGTTTAGGTTTTGTTTTTATTTTTTTTTTCCATTTGGTACCTGTGTTTGTGCGTATGGAGATGGGGAAAGCGACGTCGAAACGAGGGGCAGCGTTCGCAGTCTAGGTGTATGATTAACGCGTCGAATTAAAAATCAAGAATGTAACTACGTATGCATATAACAATGCCGATGCCGCACAAAACATAGCACATAACCATCGAAGGTGAATGTTTGCGATAGCAACATATGAATCGTAGATCATGATCATGATACATATTTGTATCGCGGCGCTTATTTGTTTTGTCAGAGCGCGGCTGCGTTAAATTAGAAACAAAATATACCTGGAATAAATTTGTACCAGAGTTGGAGGGCGAAGGGGGCACTCTGGAGAAGAAAGGAGATGAGGTTTGGGAGAGTTTGCGTATTGTTAACACGTTACCTAATTGACAGCCGTTCGCTCGATAAATAATGCCCAGTTTAGTATTGTTTTACGTGGTACTGGTCGTATCATCGAGGGGAGATGATGATAACCGTAAGCGAATGTACTCCGCTGCACCTTCATTCTGTGCACTGACTGCAGTGTGCTGGTATCAGGCATTTTGTGAACGGAGATTCTTGATACGAAGTATAAGATATGACACTGGAAGTGAGTAGGAAATTAGCGAAGATGGTGATCAAAATTTTTCCCACCGAGGGGTGCTAAAAATAAAGTCAATCGTGCTAATGAGTAATTTGGGAAACTTTACTCAAAGGGTATTATTCTGAAATTTAGGAAAAAATCATGAGAAAATCCACTATTGCAAAATCAATTTTTCAAAATCAAACAAATTGAAACCAATATTTCTGAAACAAACATATGTGCGAATCCATGATCAGGGGGTGTGGGGGTGTGACACCCTTCCGGACCATCCCAAAGTTGCAAAAACTTTTAAAAAATCAGGGAAATTCCCAAATCGTTCTAAATTTTTCCAGGTTTGGAAAGTTGAAAACTTTGGGAAAATTTGAGACCCGTTTTATGATGATTTGTAATCAAATAATTTTTGGTTCTGGTTTTTGAATTTTCGAAGTGGTTCACAAAGTTAAGAACCGTTTCAATTGGTCCTGGTTTGCCCGGTTCCATTTAGTTTTTCAATTATTTTTTTTCTTCAAATTCAAATCAAACAAAAAAAGCCTTAGATTAAACACCACGACAGTGCCCTTTTTAGCTGAATTCTTTTCTCAAATTTTTTTTTAACTCTGACTGTTTTTTCACTAAATTTTTTCAAAATTTTCTAAAATTCAATTTTCTTTTATTTTTTAACTCAATTTTTTCAACATTTTCTCAACTCAAATTCTGCGTGGTACTTACCTCAACTTTTCTTCAAATAAAATTAGAGTTTTTCTGAAATTTTTCAATCTTTCAATTGTTTAAGTCTCACATTGAATAAAAAATAATAATTTTCATGTGTTGGAAATTTCCAACTAATCTTTGCTGAATTTAAAATTGAAAACATTTTGAGAAGCTGGGAAATTTATAAAATTAAGTCATAAAATTTTTAAAAAATTAGTTAGGTTTTTTTGGAAAAATGGAAAAAATATTTGGGAATTTTACAGAAAATTGAGTTGGGAAAATGTGAGGTACATCTCCTTCAGAACATTTCACTTCGTCTCGCCTCTGACATTGAGAAAAAAGATAGGTATAAAGGGGGTTTTCTCGAGAAATTCAAAAGATAGATAAAATAATAATTTTTTTCAACTTTTAACACGTTTTGGAAAAAAAATTTCATGTACATTGGTACGTACAGTTGATCTAATGTTTTAGAATTAGGTATCAAAAATATAAATTTTTTCCATTTGGAAAAATATTTTGATTATTAGTTAAATGAGATGTGTCTCGATGGAGACTTACATCCAAATAAATTCAAAGTTGAAAATTCAAATCAAAAATTTGAAAAATTGACAAGCAAGAAGTTGAGAACATTGAACATTGAGTGAAATTGGGAAAATATGCACAAAAATCATGCAAAACTCGTTAGAAATGTATTTTCTTTGAAAAAACTCATCATTTTATTCTCGCTTCCCTCAGATTTATTTTTGTGCCCTGATATACCTAGAGCTATTCCATACTGAAACGGGACAAAAATGAAGTTGGATCTTCCGATTTCGCTCAATTTTTTTTTGCGAATTTCCCTTGGCGATCTATTCGTAAAACTACGGTCATTTTTTCCAATCCTCAGAAGCGTGAGCGGAGGCGGGGGTGAGTCTTGAAATTTTTATGCAATTACAATTTTTAGTAAAATTTTCCAACTTTGAAAGCTCATATTTCGAAAAAGGTTGAACTTCGGGGAAAACATTTTGCGGGGTCTGAAATAGAATTGATAGAAAATTAAAAATCGATAATCACATTTTGAAAAGCTGAAAGTTGAACTTGGGGGCGAAAACTCAACTTTCATGATGAGAACAAAAGATAAAATCTACCAATAAAAAATCTGAAAAAATACGGTAATTATCTTTTTTTACCTTCTTTTCAACCAACAAATTTTCAAGATGGAATCTCCAGACTCGTGGGAGGTTCAGAGGTCCACAATTTTGATCAGAATTCAAAAAAATCGGAAAAATGCAAAAGATTAATCTAATCAATGTAAAAAAAAAGCTAAAATTTGATGTTAGGCACATATCATATTTTCGACCTGCCAAATCGATCAGGAAATTTTGGAATTTTCCATCGAACTTTGAGTTCAAATCTACATTTTTTTGATGGTAAATTTTTATGGAAAAAATATGTGTAATTGTGTACCTCTCAAACCACAATTATCGACGTAAAAAACTGAAAATTGATAGATAGCCAATTTTAGACATTTAGAATTATGTAATCGAAAGCAGCTTTGAGTCGATTTGGAGAAATTAGAAAATATTTGAATTTTTTCTCCAAAAAATGTGAATTTGAACTCAAATTTCGAAAAATTATAACCCGCGATTATATGTGGGTGCTTAAGTTCATAAAGACCATTTTTATGGACTTTCAATTCTGGAAAATTCAAAAATTTTCTGGTGGCTCCAAAACGTCTCGGAACCGCTTTCAAACGATTTAGCGGGTCGAAAATAAGGTATATTCCAATTTTCTGTTTTTTTCGTAGATTAGACAGGTCGACACGATTTTTGTTTCTGAGTTCTGATTGCCAAATTTAGGTTGCTTTTACGTAACTAATGAAGGGGAATTTTTTTTGATCAAAGTTTGCTTCAGGGATGGGGAAGCCAAAAACCTGATTTTGCCCCCCCCCCAAACAAACTTTGGAAGCCAGGATTGTGCAAGGTGATGATGTCTAAAATCAAAATTTTGGCATGAGAACCCGGAAATAGAGCAAACAATTATTTTGTGAATCTGCGTTATATTAATTTTTGAAATTTTGCAGGCTATAAGGTAATTTTAAATATTTCAAAAATTCGAAAAATGCACTTCAACACCTCAAATTTTGAATTTAGGCTTCTCTTAATATGTACTTTCGAATTATTTTTGTTTCGACTCAAAATTCTACTTTAAATTGGGATTCCTCAGTCAAACCTCAATGTCAAAAATCGGACCCATAATGGAAACCTACAGCAATGCGACTACGTACTCTTGAACTTATAAAATAATTAGTTATATAATATCTACAATATAAATATTAATTATTTCCCCGAATAATTACACGTTTCGTATTACGTCGACTGTCGGACCCAAAAGTCATAATTAACATTTCTATTAAGGTTACTCTCATTTCGTCGAAAAGGATCCCAAGCAGTCGACACTGGCCAAGCTCGCGGAAGCTGAGCAGGATACCGAGGTGTAACGAACGACGTTCCATGAGCCGGGGGCCGGGGCTGCGGATAGGTTTTTAAATGAATCCTAATATTTTGGATATAGTGTTAATCCATTAATGGTCTTCGAAGCAATTAGATGCGGAAAGAAGCACGATAACAGAAGGAATGGTACCTAGATATATAATGAAGGTTTGTTATTATTGTTCTTTGATAATTTGTACCCGGGTGACGAGGCGGGGCGCGGCGTGGTAGTTGGGTTAGGTTAGGTTATTATTACTATTACCTTTAATTTCAGTTGTAACCAAATGATAGGTTAGGTGCCCGTCGTAACGGCGTCTCCGCGCCGTACCCAGAGCCCTTATGTTACGTCTAGGTCCCGCGTATGCGCGCACATTTCCAGATATAATTATCGTTGTTAATGAACATTTTTGAACCTAGAAATACAACATTGTTAGGCGTCACGTCTCGGCCAAAAGGCAATTGTACATTTCGACGACTCGGCCCAGTCCTATAATTATTCGATTTCGTTTGCTTTACCAAACCCATACCACAGGTACGAGCCGAGATCTTTCGTATTAACCAGGCGTTTATACCTTGTTTTATGGCTTGGCGACATTAAAATTATTATAAATTCTGGCCGCTCGTTTTCCTCCCCTCGTCTTCTGGCCAATACCTGTTCGCGCTTCGGGCTCAACAATTAATGTAATTTCGATCACGTCCGTCGTCGCTGCGATTATAAGTTCCTTAATCTCGATTCTCGATGAAATATTTTTCCACGCCGCCGCCGCCATACTTACGAGTATGGATATAATACGTTGTGTGATGTATGGGAACTCGTCATTTCGGATAATGAACTCGGTATGTCCAAAATCCGAATACAATTCGGATAATGAGGGTTGTAAGTTGTAGTTGTACGATTAATATGACTCGAGGAATAATTCGTTTAATCTGCGACCCGAGTGTCACTGTCGTCGTCGGGGGCGTATTGTACTTGTACTGTGTAGTACAGAATGACTTTTTATGTAGGTACTTCGCTGGTACAGTGATATTGCTCCCTTTCGAGTGTTCAAGGTAAAGCTCGAGCATTCGTCCGGTATCGTGATTTAACAATTTCACGCTTCGATGTACTTATCTTATGTACGTGGAACGTGTGTATATGCATATGCGAGATATTATTGCGGTTTATTTTACGCTAGTTGACGTTCTGGCTTGAATAATGTTGCTGATGGGTTTGTCTTGGCCTGAAGCTGGCAGCGAGAAGTTATAAGGGATGGAAGTTCTAGAGGGAGAAATGAGCATTTGGGTTTAAAATAAAATTGCCACGAGGAATTCGTGTGTGTTTTCGAAGCCCGAAGGATACGAAGTGATTAGGTGGCCTGAAAATTATCGAAAGAAAAATGAGATTTTTTGAAAATTTTCACGCCAGATGTTTTTAATTGACGAAGTATTCGAAATTTCACAATTTTCAGGTTTGGATCTAAATTCTGAATATAATTGGTATTGCTGTAAAACCGAGTGACATCCATTAAAAAGGCTCGAGGAGGCAAAAAGAAACAATATTTTGTATTGTTTCCCTTGAATGGTTCATTTGTGTAAAGGAGTAGGTCCCCCCCCCAATCTACTTTTTCTGAAAAAGGCACAAATCAGTGCTAACTCAAAAACTAATTTTTGACACCTAAGGATGGATTCTCCGATGTGATGAGAAGAGGTGAGGGGTGATGCTCCGCCAGAATTGAAGGTTTTTCATGAAAAATGTTGGCCTGTTTTGAAAAAAGGTTGAACTGTGTTGGAAAACGTTGACGTGGTCTGAAAAACGCTGCTCTGTTTGTGTCTGACATCTTCCACAAATGAAGCTGTGACTTCTCTCAAATGTCATTTTGAAATTTCCCACAACCGTCATGTCGACTTTTAGATACTTAAATGTTGCTACTTAGTATTTTTCGAAAATGTAATTTTTCGCGAATTCCAATCTGAAATGTTTCACAAAATGTCACTCCGATATTTTTTCCACAAAAATCATTCTGACCAGAATGAGAACATCACGAAATTGATGATTCGAATCACGAACGATTCAAATTGTGTCCATTTCTAATCTGATATTTTTCCCGCAAATGTCACTATGACCAGGAATGGGCAAAATCACAAAATTGGTGATTCGATCACGCACATTTCTGCTCTTGACATTTCTCCATAAATGTCACTCTGTCATTTTCCCACAAATTTTCTACAAATGCCACTCTATCATTTTTTTCGCAAATGTCACTCTCATCAATAATGAGAAAAATCATGAATGACTTGAATCTAGTTCATTCTTGCTCTTGAATTTTCGCACAAATGTCACTCGGACATTTTTCCACAAATGTCATTTTAACATTTTCCCACAAAGGTCATTTTGACATCTTTTACACAAATTTTCCATTTCCACAAATGCCACTCTGACATTTTTTTCGCAAATGTTACCGTTGGCGTTTTTTTCTGCAAATGTCAATATCGACATTTTTTCCACAATGTCATTTTGACATTTTTTACACAAATGCCACTCTGATATTTTTTTCCGCAAATGTCAATTTCAACATTTTTTCCACAAATGTCATTTTGACATTTTTCCCACAAATTTCATTTCAACATTTTTACACAAATGTCATTTTGACATTTTTACACAAATTTTCCACAAATGCCACTCTGACATTTTTTTCGCAAATGTTACCATTGACGTTTTTATCTTCAAATGTCAATATCGACATTTTTTACACAAATGTCATTTTGACATTTTTCACACAAATGCCACTCTGATATTTATTTCCGCAAATGTTAACATTGACTTTTTTTTCTGCAAATGTCAATATCAAAATTTTTTCCACAAATGTCATTTTGACATTTTTTTTACACAAATTTTCCACAAACGTCTTCTGACATTTTTTTCCCGCAAATGTCACTCTGTCCAATAATGAGAAAAATCACAAATGATTTGAATCTTGTCCTTTCCTGCTCTGACATTTGCTCAAAAAATGTACCTAACTCTGACATTTTCCTACAAATGTCACTCTGACGTTTTCCTACAAATGTCACTTTGACATTTTTTTCTTCAAATGTCACTCTGACCAATACTTAATGAGAAAAATCACAAATGATTTGAATCTTGTCCTTTCCTGCTCTGAGATTTTCTCACAAATGTAACTCTGACATTTTCCCGCAAATGTCACTCTGGCATTTTTCTCTGCTAATATCACTCTGACGTTTTCACCATGTTACTCTACGGCATACTTATATTCACAAATGTCACTCTTGGAATTTTTTGTTTTTCACTCATGTCACTCGGATATTTTCATTTTTCACAAACGTCGCGCTTTGACAATTTACATGTCACTATGACATTTTTAATTTTTTTACAAATGTCACTCTAAAATTTCTCTCAAATGTCATATTTTAGGCATACGCTGTTGAGATGTTTTCGATTTCTATCAAAAATTTTTGCCGTGAAAAAAATGATTTGATTTGATGAGACGAATTTTGGAAAATGTACCTATTAACTAATCAAAAACACAGGTAATCGGCGAGTATTTGGATAGGTACTTAGGTTTATTTAAATCTTTTTTAAAAACTCTTTCTAAAGGTGAAAAATACTAACCCTCCTAAATCGGACTCGGAAATATTTTCAATTAATTTAAGAAGTACAAAGTAGGGCTTAATGATGGAATTTTCATATTTTACATTTTTAAAAAATTAACCAAAATTCACAGCAGTTTTTTTTGGACGTCTTTTTGATATATTTCTGTCCACGACACGCAGTTTTCCAATCGATTAGACACTTTCATTTTGAGTGAAAAATAGAGCGATGGCTTTTTTTGGTTTAAAATTTAAATTTCCTGGGAGAAGAGTGGGTGATTTATACAGGTATGTTCGAAAACCTAATCAGTTATGGTTTGATTAAATCCTATTTTTTCAATTGTAAAAACAAAAATAAATCATTCCGAAACAAGATTTTTTATTTCATTTTTTGAAAAAAAATTATGATTTTAGAAAGAAACTCCCCTACCCCTAAATTCTTGAAATTCCTCAACTTTTCCAAAAAAAAATTGACCTCCTTGATTCAAAAAAATAAAAAAAATCACCAAAGTAATATCCACGTTGCACCGCCATCCAAACCAATACTGAACACTCGAAGCGTAGGAGACAATTCCTTATCTGAATCAGCTCTGACGCTGGACATGTCAACAAACAACTCAATCTCTCGGCATCTTACCTTTTCCGGTCATTTCGAATGCATCTCCGGCTAAACCCATAGCCAATTATTATTTAACCTATGCAAACTTGTACCTACATATCGATATCTCTGCACACTTGAATAAATGACTCACCAACATGCACTGTACCGGTCGCACAGATGCAATTACCTCCTCGCACGAATATGGATCTCATAAGTTAACCACGGTTACCTATTGTACCGATGGACACGTCCTACCTACGTAAAACACTCATCTCGTGGAAAACTCCACTTCACCGAGTTCTTTAGCCTTGTTTACATTTTAAACCAGGCTTATTAGTCGGATCGACGGTATAAACAAGGCTGCCGCTGACAATATCAATTTCCACTGTGATATGCTTTTTTCTTAATAGGCTTATGAGACTCTTACGGTTTATGAATTCGATGCTGATAAAATTTACTCCTAATGAATGACAGGTAAACGTATCCATGTTCGAGATGTATGTTCGTGAAGGGTTTTAGGTTTTAATACGAACGATATCATGTGAGAGGGGGGTTCACGTATGCGGGAGTTATGTCAAACACCCCGATATATATGTGTAAAAGTAAGGTGTAACATTATACACAACCGTATGTATATAGACAATAGGGAACTTTTGTAGGGTTTTTAAAAGGACATCCGTTACTATGGTTACTAGACTAAAGAATATAACGGAAAAAACTTACTTTATACTTAAAAAAAAAACGAATAAAAAGGGAGAGCGTCTTAACTTGACAGAAACGAGTGAGTTTCTTTAAATTGAGGTCTTCGAATGGTTTGGCGGTGTAGGGAGGCGCGGCGTATCGCACAGCCCCGCGAGGAGGTGTAGAAGGTCGTTAAAATGTATAACGTATCTCGTATTGATTTTTCCTACTGTTTCAACTCTACATATATTTAAAATATATTCGCTTCATTTGGCCCGCGCCATGCCACCTAATAACGTATCCGACGCTCCTTTTCTCTGTTTTTTTGTTTTAATCTTTCGTCCTTTTTTTTTTCCAACCCTGATCGTCGCCTTCGCTCGTGCCTTATTCTTAGATTCGATCTTACATTAATCCAATGACGTAATACATCGTCGACTCCGATCAAAAACGTATTATGCTGATGCGATACCTAAATATACGTAACGGTTCGGTCGTTCTCATCGGAAATACTACCCATCAATGAATGGATACACATCGTAACGTCGTCATAGAGTATACACCACGTACCTACACCTTCTCCGCGTCTAAATTAATTTCGCAGGTGGATCTATAGGTAAATTTGTATCTATGGGTCTCAATGAATACAACTACGTAGCCGTTGGCTTTTTGGCCATTCAACTCGACGCTATAACTATACCTATGTGTATCCAGTACCTTTTACCTACTGCCTCGTGTATCAATCAATGTACCTATCGTGGCTATGGATAATTGTACCGTGGCTATTCATACATTGACCACCTGCCCCGCCTCGTCTGGGTGCTTTTTTTTTACAATATGCCACCTTTATTACGTTATTGTGTTATTTAATTAGTGCGAGGTGCTTATTTCTCAGATGAGTGTATGAACCTGGTGTGTGACGTCATTTTTGATGAAACGTGTTCAACGTTCACGATAGATGCGATTAGGAGATGTACGAAATCTTTATCAGCATAATCGAAAATGTCTTCTAGATGAATTTGTCTTTTTTGAATAGGTTTTAGATCGAATTACGAAAAAAAAAAAAAATGATTTATAGCAAATTTTTTGATCAAAGTAGTGAAGACTATTTTACTACTCAGTGAAAAACCAAAATTGGCATTTAGAGAGTGAAAATAAAAATTTTCCATTAAAATGCCATTTTCCCTCATTTTTTGATTCCAATTGCAGTTCTTCTAATTTTTTCATGAATTTGAAAATGACTCCACTTCAATTTAATTTTTTTTTACCAGAGTTGCAATTTCATCTTCATGAATAGGGAGCAGGGATGTCGGAAAGTGGGGTACAAGAAGTGCATTGTATCTTTCAAAAATTACTTGAAAAATTGCTTTTCCGAGCATTAAAAAATCAACTTACCATTAAAAATAGGTATTTGAGTGGACAGGGCAAAAGAAAGTTCCCCCCCCCCCAAAAAAAAACCTTCCGATGCCAAAAATAGAGTGCATAGGAGAAAAAATCTTTCCTTGCTTCCATTTTTCACGAAGCAATCGCACCTTTCAACTTGAAAATAGCTGCTAGAGAAATCACCAAAACTGTTTCTAGAGCAACGTACGAGAAATAAAATTTGAAGTAGAGATAGGTATAGGAAAATCTTTAAAATAAAAAAACCAAGAAATCATCACGTTTTTAGTTAAATTTTTCGTGTTGGTAGTAAATTTTCAAATTACGAATTTTAATATTGCAAACTTTATAAGCTCTCCTTTTTGTTTGTTTTTACCCCTCCCCCCTTTTTTTAGTTTTCATAATTTTTAATGTAGGTAGATTTTCATTTTTTTTTTTTTTTGGAAAACCCATTAACAATGGCATTGCTATACAAGCAGCATCAGAGTCAGTTATTTTAGAGGACTATTTTTCGAGATTCTCGGGAGAGGGAACCCAAATTTGTCAAAAAATTGAACAAAAAACGCGATTAACGTAGTTTTTGAAAATTTTCCAAAAAAAAATCATGGATTGGTAGATCCACAATCACAATTTAATAAAGTTACTAATTTGTGGAATCATTAACATGGAACCACAAATTTAGGTCTTTATCAATTTATAAAATTTTCATGCCTATTTCATGTAAGTAAATAAAAGTAAAAATAGTCGAAGTTTGCTTAAAAAGCAATATACGTTTGAAAAACAAGAAAACTTTCATTTTTGAACATTTTGAAAGGCATTTTTGGCCATGAGAGTATCCCTCTTTCAATAGATTTACGTTTACTAAAATCAGGTACCTAATTAGGTACAGGTAAGGACAAAAATTTTTTTGAAAAAATTCATACCCAATATCATTTATCAAAATTATGACGTTAAAGTTGAATTCGAATAATGATTTTCCTCATGAGTTATTGAAAAAAAAAAAACATATAGGAGAGAAAACTGATCAATCGATATTGTTCAAATTGCAGAATAAAAAATGGGGAAATTTAATGAGAATTCAAAAAGGAACTGATTTTGGCATAATTGGAGCAAGAGTCAAGAGATGAGTTGAAAAACGACAATTTTTACTTTTTTGCAACATGTCTCAATTTTTCATCTCGAAATCACATTTTTATAATTTTTCAAAAAGGTTCTCAATTTTTACGAGTTGAAAAACAAAATTTTCAAAAAAAAAGTCATTTACACTTTTCTCAAATTTTCAGAGGAAGCAAAGGGACAAGTTCATTCCCTCCCTTCTAAAAGATGAAGGAAGAAGATTAATTTAAGGCAGAAATTTTCGGAAGTAATGGTCATTTTTCTGAGCAAATTTTCCATTTCGAGTTTGAAAAGATGAAAAAATCATGCCTACCAAGTATTTTAAATCAGAAATATAATTTTTTTCATCTGAAATTGCAATTTTACCATTTCTCTCTTAATTTGAATCAGTCAAAATTGACTGATTTAAATCGACAGAATTGAGTCATTGTAGGAATCAGTGAAAAAACTTACTGATTCAGTCGATGAATTTTCATTACTTAATCAGTAAAAATAAAATTTCACTGCATGTTTTTAATCAGTCAATCAATTTTTACTGATTCGATAATCAAAGTTCACTATTTGAATCAGTAATTTTTCACTAATTACCAGAAAAATGTCACTGATTAAATAGAAAATCAGTGGAAATTGACTGATTATCAGTGAATTGATTTTCTCTATTTCATCAGTCAATTTTTGACATTTTTGACTGATTCGTATTGAGATTATTGAAAAAAAGAACTCGATGTTAATTTGACTCAAAATAATTTTGAATTTTGATACAAAAAATTGTCCATTTATCAAAAAAAGAGAACGAATTGAAAATTTTTGCAAAAGTGAGAAATCTCATGTAATGATCTGAAAATTTTTTCTATTCATACACAAAAAAATCTATTTCATGAGAAGATAATTTTTCATTTTTTAAGAATTTTTTGACTGTTAGGTGAGTAGGTAATTTCTATATTTATAGGAATATTAAAGAAGAATCAAAGTTGGGCTCATAAAAGGAGTTAAAAATATAAATTTTACGACTAAAATGGAAATTTCTATGATTTTAATGAAGAGGAGTTGAACTGATCTTTTTTTACTTTCTCCCCTCCACTCATTCTTCTATTCTCTAAGTACCTAAGAAAAAGTAATTTCGCGTCTATTTAAAAGAAAAATGAAAGAATCAAATTTGCTACATTCATTCGCAAATATTTGTTTGTATGCCCCTCTTTTCCACGAGCAAAGCAGAAAAATTACTGTCAGCTCATTTGTGGCGAGGGGGGAAGAGTTGGAAATTATACCTATCAATAGATTTTGTCATTTTTTGCACGTAAATTAGGTAATTGATATTTATGCCCCTTTCCTTTCCATGGGTGGACATAATTAATGCTGTCCACACATTTGAGGTTGGGGTTGAAAATTTTATTAGGTATTACGTGAAAAAGATGAAATATTTTCAACACATAAAACACGAATTTTAGGAGCATTTGACAAAACGTCTTTTTCAATGCATAAGTATTAAAATTGCCTTAAAATGTCCTAATTCCAAAGCCTCTTTTTAAATTATTTTTCAAAAAAAAAAAAAATTGAAAATGGTACATAAATTGTCACACATAAAGTACCTAAGTAATTTTAATCCTCAGAAGAATTTCAATTCGATTTTTCCTACTTGGACAATTTTGTCATCCTTTCGAAATCGCTCAAAAAAATCAACTTCGAAATGATTTCTTTCAACGATTTCCTTTTTTGTTTCTGATGTTCTTTTCACACATCAAAACACCAATCTACTTTGATTCAGCTACATAAATAAATGCGAATTCCGTATCATTACGACACGTCCATCACCCCCTCACCATATTCGACCCATTACCCACCTATCAACACCTGAATTACATTTCAATTACATCTCAAGGCGTCCGATAAAGTGGCACCTTATTAATTAATTATTAAATTTCACATTAAAACTCGTTACTCAAATCCTAAATTGGCCGATAAAACCGTTAATTTCGCATCGACGTAACCGGTTCGCGACGTACTTAGGGAAAAAATCGCTTGTTTAAATTACAAATGTCCGATTCTCTAGTACCTCACTCGAACATTATCTAACGCTTAAATTAAATTAATTGTATAATCCTGTAAGCACAGCGCCATTTCTTTATGCCTCGCAGAATAAACATCGTTAAAACAACCAGTCGAGTTGCCATTTTCTATACTTTAATTCCACCTATAGGTACCTTTACTTACCTACACCCATCTCAAGTATAGTAAGTACATTTCGTGTGAAATTGATTTCTCAATTCAACGTGCAATAATTGACGCGTAGAAAGCTCAAAATTTCACATTCGAAAACCAGATTTTTTTCACACTTTATACGACTCTCAGCTAGGTACGTTGATGGCATAGATAGCTTTGACAAGGTCGCCAATTCTATATGCGGCGTTGATTGGCATTTTATACCTACGATTTGTACCGGAGATAAAGGTAAACATATCCCAAATGTTTTGCTTAATAATGCAGAGTTAATTAATCAATTATTTTGTCCCAGTACAATCTTGTCGTCGTGGTATATGAAGGACGTGGGTGCGGTTAGGTACATTTGGCAAATCAACTCGCCATAGAGTATTATTATCTCCTTGGCAATTAAATACGCCAAATATATCGCAACCATATGAAGTCATTCCATAATGTACTATTTAATCATTTTTTTTCTTATTAATTCGATAGTTGAATTAAATCCACTTACCTTGTTCAATCTTCTGCAATGAAAATCCGAGTCAAAATGCTAAATCTTTTTGGCTGAAAAACATACTGTACTTACCTCTTGAAAATTCGTAAATTTTCATTCAAAAATTTGAAGAAATTCGATACAGGAGCAGCCCCAGAATTTAGCATTTTACCAATACCAAAAATATCTAAACGCCAAAGCTGCTCCTCCACACATCCCCTCCCCCTTCCACACTCAAATTTCAATAATTTAATTTCCAATTTGGAAATTGCATTGAAAAAATAAACTACTGAAGTAATTTTTCACATACTATCCTTTATTAGGTCATATACATTGCTTACCACGTTAATACAATTCAATATTCCAATATAGTAAAGAAGGTAAAATAATAGTATATCGGTTCAACTCTTCTTAAAAAATAGAAGGGAAAATCATACATAAGCTAAACACCCTAAATAGCAAAAAAAAAATAGAAAAAAATGCCACAAAAGCCAAAATAATACAAAATGTACATAACGAAAAAAATTGATCACAATAATGAAAAAAATCATACACAAGAAGCATTTTTTACAAGGGAAAACGACCATTAAAAATAATAAATAAAAAAGCATAATAAGGTACATTGTGTACAAAATAATAATAATTGGTTAATCGCAAACTTCGTAAAAACATAAATCACAAATGCAAAATGAAAATAATGATAAAAAATTCATTGTCATGTTAACGCTCTCACTCAGTGAAAAATTTGTAAAATAACTTAGAGAAAAAATTAAGGGAAAAAGCTCACAAGGACAAAAAATAGACTAATTGAAAGCAAAATTAAACTAGAGTCGAATGGCAATAAAATTTTTAAAAAAAAGTAAAAAGCAAAAGTCGAACTTGCAAATGAGATGAAAAAAATTTGGTGTTAATTGATGTAAAATTTTGATCAAAATACTTCCCTCCTCCCTTCAAGACATTTCAGCAACAGAAAACTGTTGATTTCTCAAGTCTGGCAACGTTGCATTTTCATTAAATTGAAGAAAAAATGGAATGCGATGTTGCCAAATGTGTATACCAAATGAAAATACGTGAATTGAAAGAAAAAAATTAATGTTTTGTAATTTTACTTCATTTTTTGTTGAGAAAAATGTGTAAATTTGACAACGTTGGAAACTCGAAAACTGTTTTTTGGTTGAATTTTAAGCCAAGAATTTGATAATATAAGTCCAGATGATAAATCAGAAGGGAAGAAGTTGATTATTGGCAACATTGCTTCGCTTTAAGAGGTTCAGAATTTGAGAAATGTTGTCAAGTTTCTTTTTTTCAACAGAATTTGTTAAAAAAATTGAATGAAATCCTATCAATGGACAAATTAGAAATTTTGAAAATTGAAAAATTATTCATTATGTCAAATTTAAGAAACTAATTTAGATAATTTTTCACATCAAGATGGAAAATTAAGGCAAATAAATCGATAATCAGCAACATTGCACAATTTAATAATTTTCAAAATTCACCCTGAATGACAAAATTCATTCTTTTCTTCTTCAAAAATTGAACGAAATTCCAAACCAGATTGTATTGAAGGATAATTTGGCAACGTTGATAATGAGGTCAAATTCAAGAATGTATCCAGACGGCAAATTTACGCAAAAAATTGATTATTGGCAACAATGCACAGCTTCATAGTGAATAAAGCTTATGCGATGTTTTCAAATTTTCGATTTTTCTCAAAACTTGAACAAAAACTGTATAAAATTGTATGAAATGCATGATTGGCAACATCGCATTCCAACTGAAAAAAACAACGTAGTCAAGTACTCAAGTATGAAAATTTAGTTTCAAAATAAATTTTGTGAGTGATGCAAATTTCCAAAAATGAAACAGATTCGATAATTGACAACACAGCATAATCTCAAAATTGAAAATAGAATTTTACAGTGTTGCCAGATTTACAATTTCAACCTCAAATTATGAAAATTATCCCTCGAACAAAAAATCAATTGAAAAAATTCGCTTCAAAACCTTATTATTGGCAACATCGCTCAACCAAAAATTATCCAAACCCCCGATCTTGAAGAATTGAAAAAAGATCTTACCGTGTTGCCAAATTTACTTTTTTATTGCTCCAAAAATCGAAAATTATCCCTCAAATCAAAAATTAATCTAAAAAACTTGATTCAACCCGCATTATTGGCAACACCGTCCACCCAAAAAATCAAAAAAAAGCTTCAAACTAAACGCTAAAGATAGAAACGAAAGCAAGCGCAAAAAGAGTTGACACACGATCACCACCTTCGATTTCGTGGCTCCACAACCCTTCTAAACCCCGAAATAAAAACACCAACAATGCACACGACTATCCATATAATTAAATTAATACAATAATAAATTTATTATAATAATTATAATAGAAAAAAGCATATTTTTAAAACAGGAACTTAGTTATGTCTGCTAATAAATAGGAACCTTGGTTGCTGGGGAGATGTTTACCGTGACTTGTTTAGCCACAAACTTTTTTTTTTAATAAATTGTAATCTTGAGTCGATTATTTTGATTCTATTACGTTATTGCCTTTTTTTTTTTCATTCGATCGAATAAAATAAACGAAAAAAAAATATCAAACAAAACACGGTACTGATATGTATAGAAATATAGTATCTTTATATTCTCTATATTAAAAAAAGGAAAAAAAATAATAAACAAGAAGACGAAATAAAAATGACGGAATTTTGAATTTAAATATGTACGTTCATTAAAAAACTCTAATTTTTTTCAATCAGATCAGTATATTTTTTGTACTTGAAGACTCGCGTTAGCCCCAGCATCTAATTACGAGCCTGAGGATCGAGATTCCGGCGTTTTTAATAATGCCAATTAAACTAAAAACAACGAAATCAAGATCACGTGAAGTTTTTCCCCTCGAAACGAAAAAGTAAAATAAAAAAATTACTAATATGGTAAAATTAAAATCAAAAATACACATATCTACTTCTAAATTTTGACGACGAAATCATAATACGAAAAAAAGGGGAACGAAATAAAAATTTAAAAAAGAAACAAAAGGGAAAAAAAACTCTCTCGATAAATATCATCGAATTAAAAAAAAGAAATCGCTCTAAAACGAAAAAACAAGAGAAAAAAACTCAACAACAAATCGGAAAAAAGGAAAGTAAAATTTTCTCGATTTTTCCTCTTTTAAAATAAAATTTTCTCAAGAAACAAAAACAAAAAAAATATGTAACCGATATATAAAGTAATATATACCATTGTAACGTTTAAATTGCTAATTAAAATTACAGCACATAAAATAGCGAGGTGTTGGTTTCAATTTGTATCTACATTTAAATAAAATTTTCAAAAAAAAAATTAAATTAATCAATCGTTAATTTTAATAAATTAAAAAATATAACTATAACTTATAATAATAAGTGATTTTTGTCCACAATTTTGTAATATCTGCGTTTGTTTTGTTTTTTTCAATCGTTGTCAAAAATCGATCTCGTAATCGTATATCGTTTCAAGTTCTTATATACAAATTCGCTTTTTTTTTCATCGAATAACTTTTTTTCAATTTTTTAAATTTTAATTTAAATTCTCATTTATTAACGCGAGTAAAAATATAAATTTAAATCGACAGGAACTTTGAAAATTTTTCGTTTCTATTCACAATTAAACGAAATTATCGAAGGAACTTAATTTTACAATTTTTTTTAAAAATATGTAACAAAATTATTTTTATAAAATAACCTCTTTTTTTTTGATATCCGTTACTCGTTGAACAAGGAGAGAAAAAAAATTAGTAAATCGTTGCTTGTTTTTTTGTCGTACACACACATACGGATACCATTCACACCCATTTTAAAAACTTTCAAAAGAAACAAAAAAAATAAAGGAAAGGAGAAAAAAATTACATATAATAAATAACCGTTACAAGGAAGAATAAATATCGTCGCCGTAGTTTGCGTCGTCTTCGTAATATCGAGATAATAATTATGTTATCAATTAACATAACAATTATATAAAATATCGAACTTTAAACGGTAAATAGGAACTATTTTAAATGGTTGGTAGAAATTAAATTTATAGTTAAAATTTATACAATCTGGCAAATTCGAGTGTTAAAATTAGAAAAAAAAAAGAACAAAAACAAAGGAAAAAACTTAATAATGTATATACATAAAAATAATATGGCTTCGAGATTATTATAGAGTAAACATGGACATTACTACACCACAGTGAGGGGAGGGGGCACCGGGTGGAGTCTCGACATGAGAGGGTTTTACAAAGGAACATAGTACCCCGGTATATTTGAACAAAAATACATATAAAATTGACGAATCGTAATACACGAGTACACATAAAGAGAGAGGATATGATGTTTATAACACGCAATCGGGAGATGAGATCTGACCCCCCGGTAAGGGGCAGGGGGTCCTTGATACATAATACGTAAAATTCCCAAAGGAATGCATCGTTGACGGGTCCACATTTGGGTAAAAAGATCAGCTCGAGAAGGTTGACAAAACTCGACGGTTTGGGTAATTTCAGATCCAGGGAGGTACGAGGCCATCGAGGGAATTAGCCAATTCAATGGCCTCCGGTCGGAGCAGCGATACTGTTCGGTACAGCGAACAGTTTGGATTTTTTGGTTACGTCGGCAGGTTGACAGAATATATTCCCGTTGGTATCTTGACCATCGGTGGTATTTTGGGTGACAGCGGCGAAGAGTTTGGATTTCTTGGCGACATCGCCAGGTTGGCAGAATAAATTCCCATTGGAGTCTTCGTTATTGGCAGCGGCAGCTTTGGCAGCGGCCAGAGCTGTAATTTGATTGACGACGTTTTCCATCTCGTCGGCCAGAGGAGAAGTGCATCGAGGGTGTTTATGTTCGAAGTGACGTTGCATATCTTGGATGCTGTTGAATTGGTAATCGTCGTTGCACATCTTGCAACCGTAAACGTATTGCTTGATGCGTAATATTCCGCAGCAGGATGTTTTGTTTTGGTGGCTACGGAGGGCTGGTTCGTTGGGGAAAACTAGCTTGCATCTTTTGCATATGTACCCGATGTCTACTTCTTTATGGGCGCAAGCGAGCGGAATCTGTTGGCCGTTCAGTTCGCCTTTGTTGACTACGATGGTCGAGTCGACTGACGAAGACATTCCGCTACCGTCTCCTATCGCCTCCATGATCGACTGTAATGTGGATTGTTGGGCTTTTAGGATTTTCTCTTTCATGGCACGTTCGTCGTCGCTCGACCATTCCTCCTCGGCTGGTTGACGGCCGGATTTCGCATCCTATACCAGAACAGAAAAAAAATAATAGTTCCAAAATCCGTTCTGGATAAATCAGTTTGCTTATAGTGATATGTTTCCTAGGTTAGGGGGTTCGATTGCAAAACGGTATTGATCCAGGGGTAAAAGTTGATGAAATGGGCCAGCAAGGAGGAAAGGGGGGCTGGCAGTGATGGAATTAAAGTTTATAATCAGAAATCCCCAATGAATTAAAATCATAATTCTGGTATGATATTGGAAGACGCAACACATTAGAATTATTGAAAATATTTTATTGCATTTTCAAAATTCAAAATTTCTGCCAAAAGCAAGAATCATTTGTGTCATTTGAATGAAAATTCATGATTTTTGTCCATAAATCATTTTTGTTCAGAAAAATTGTAAAGTTGGTGATTTTTTTAGAATTAAAATCTTAATGATGTTGAAATCAGAATTCGTAACTTTTTTCCAAAAATAATCATGAGACCTTTTTTCAAGCATCACATTTAAGTTTGGAAAAAACTTTTGGAATTCTGAATGAAAATTTATAACTTTTTTCCAAAATACCGAATTTTCGTTGTCGATAGTCCAGAAACCAACTTTATTTCTGTGACAATCTACTCAGATTTTTCAATAAAAATTCGCAACTTTTTCAAGAAATTGACGATGTTTAGAATTATTGCTAAAATTCGATTTTTCCATAGTTTTTTAATGAAAATTCACGAAAGAGGTTTTTTCAAAAAAAAACTAAAAAATTTTGTGATTTTTCGTCAAAATCTGGACTTTTTGTGACTTTAGAATGATTATGCTCAAGATTATTGAATAACTTGGAGTCAAAAGTGGACTTCATTTTTTTTTTTTTCAAAATTGAGTCAAGTCTAATTCTTGGGAATGGAATTGATCCCGAGAACAAAATCAAGTTTATTTCAATTTTGAAAAAAAGTAAAATTCACTTTTGCTACAAAGCTACCAATAGACTTTTTTCAAGGAAAGTCACAAAATTCATATTTTTTTGTCAATTGTGAAACTATCTGTGACTTTTGAATAAAAATTCTTTACTTTCGTCCAAAAATGATTTTTCATTACACAAAAAATTTCCAACAAAATTGACCAAATTCGTGATTTTTCATCGAAAAAAAGTGTTTTGGCCACTTCTGAATTAAAATTTATGACATTTTGTCAAGCCTAAAAATGATTTTTGTGACATTTTACAATAACTGGAACTTTTTGCGAACTGCTGGGAATTTTTTCATGAAAATTGATGAAATTCGCGATGTTTTGGGCACAATGAAGACACTTTGATATTAAAAAAAAATTTATGACATTTGTCTAATCAAAAAGTAATCCTGAGTCAAATATCAACTACCTATATAAAATTTGTGATTTTTTGTCAGATTCTGGATCTTTTGTGACATTGTGACTTTTGAAGAAAATTCACGATTCATCTAAAAAATGATTTTTTGTACTTTTGTGATTTTCGAGGAAATTGAAAAAATTGCATTTTTGTCGAAATCAAGCCTTTGACGACTTCTGAAGTGAAAGTCATGAAATTTGTTTCGTCCAAAAATCATTTTTATGTCAATTATTGAGACAACTTTTTCACCGAAATTGATGAAATTTGCGTTTTTGTCAGATCCTTTGAGACTTTTGAAGAAAATTCACGATTCGTCTAAGAATGATTTTTTGTATTTTCGTAACATTTGATAAACATTGGATCTTTTTTCAAAAAAATTGAAAAAATTCGGTTTTTTTGTCAAAATCAAGCCTTTGCCAACTTTTGAACCAAAATTTATTTTTTCATCGAAATTTATAAAATTTGTAATTTTTTGTCAAAATCAAGAATTTGTATAATTTTTGGATAAAAATTCATGAATTTTACTAGCTACTGATTTTTTTATGAGTCAAGTGATATACTTTGACAAACACTGGTAATTTTTCAATAAAATTCACAAAATTTGTGATTTCTGTTATAATTTTGAAATTTTTGAACTTTTGAATTAAAATTTGCTACTTCATGCCACAATTGCGACCGATGATTTAATCAAACGTTGAAAATTATTGATCTGAAGAATACTGATTTAATCCTACACTAACGAACAATTCGCGAACTTCTCTATCATTTTGATGACAATTGGTAATTTTGAAGATAAAAAAAACACTAATTTTACCAGAACCATTCAATTGCATACAACTCTTTTACCTTCACTCCAAAACCTCCATTGTTTATCGATCCATCGAAACCATTACAAGTCCTCGCTGTCTCTCATTCTCTCACCTCATTTAATTATATTCCAATTAGTAATTCGGTCCTATAATAATAATTCGAGCACAGCAAATGGTGAGAGAAGCCCTCTCTACACCTAATAATTCCGATGCACAGTAAAGATTAAACTACATCGACCGATATCGCAGAGCTAGACACTAGACAGTAGACACCTTGGTAAGCTATATAGATTAACAACGAAGGAAAGACTACTTGAAACTTGGAAATAGGTAATTATTTCCGCACGGTTATAAGTTATAGTAGGTACCTACGCACACCAGAGCGAGGGCATTGTTGGTTTTCCTCGTTTCGCGCTCTCTTTTACGAATCGAATCGTCAAAAAAACGACGCGATCCATCGATAAGAATCGATTCTCTCGCTCTGTAACTTGGTAATTTGATATTCCGCCTGTACCATTGTTATTTATACGTACGCGATTCGTCGAAGGCGTTAATTAAATACGTTATATTAATAACCGGGTACCTATCGAATATACACCAGAAAAGCTTATATTATGGAAAAATACACGGTCGCGGTAACGAGAAGCGAAAAAAATTAGAGGAAACCCCCTCGTCGTCCTGTTGGGTTTAGGTAACGGTGTCTATGAGGTGGCAAAGCCCATTCAAGGAGCCCGGTGCATAAATGAGGATTTTTTTCCATAGTCGATAAATAAACGGCTTTTTTCATCGAGTTCGAATAAGGTGGCGGAGCAGACTCTGGAAGAGCGTGGGCGTTTACAATTCCAGCAACTGGATCAGGGATTACCAAAATGCCAAGAAAGGGGCCTTTTCCCCATTCATGACGTAGCTTTATTAGGGTGCTCTCAATATTTCGGAAATGAATTCGCTCAATTTTTTTTTTTTGGTGTTTCAGACTATTTACCCAAGTTTTCCTAAGGAACCCCCTCCAACAGGGAGGGGGAATAGGAGGGGAAGGGGAATTTTTAAAGTAATCCCGTCAAAGAAGCGTATCTTTTTCATGAGTGAATTTCTATTTTAGCAAGTATGATTTTTTTTTTTTTTTGAAATGAAGAAAAAATTCTACAGAGGAGATGAACTCATCCATGTAGATTTTTTTGATTTTCTCAATAGCTTGAGCGAAGAAGAAATATCAAAAATAATGCAAATTTTTGAACGAATTTTCATGAAATTTAAAAAAAAAGAAAATTGAATAATATGTATTAAGACTTAAGAGCTAAAGTGAAGCAAAAGGAAATTTTTTCGAAAACTCAGCATAAAAAACAAAAATTGATCCTGTTTATTAATTTTGAGAATGCTATTGCAATGAAGCCTGTGTTTCCAAACATGATGCGATGATCAACAATTGAAAAGGTTTGATTTTTCGTAAAAAAGATACGAAACTTTTTTCAGCAGCGTGTCCACAATATTTTAGAAGCGATTTTCCCAGAGTTTTACAGGCTTTCCAGACCTTCTGAAGAGAAAAAATTATTTAAAACGAATGGTAAGGTACAAGGATTGAACAATTCTATTTTCAAAAATTATCACTCTTTACAAGATTTTCAATTCTTTCTTTTCCGGCTTAAAAAAACGAAACAAATTTAAAAAATTCTGACCCCCCCCCCCCACCAGGACAAAAAACTTGAAGTTACATATGTACAACCAAAAAAAATTAATAAAAAGAGAAAAACATTCAATTTTAAAGCAAAATTATTATTCACTTTCAATTTCAGTCAGTCAAAATTGACTGAATAAATAGAAAAAATTGAGTCACTGCAGAAATCATTGAAAGATTTACTCATTCAATTAATGAATTTTCATTTTTGAATCGATAACTTCTTTCCCCATAATCTGAAATTAATCAGTAACTTGAAATTTTACTGACTCAAAATAATTACTGATTCATTTCAATAGTTGAAGAAAAAATTAATGGTTCAAAAATGAAAATTCACCACCCTCACTGATTGAAATAAATTAAGACAGTGCCTATCCAGTTTTGGGAAATGAAACAAATCATGTTCGGATTTCAACAATACCATGTGAGTGAAATTCTTGGATTTTTTGGGCAAAAAATTAAAATTTTTTTCACAATTTATTACTCTCCCTTCCCTTATAACCAAAATAAATTAAAGCACATTTCTCAAGTAAATCCTAAAATTTGTAAATTCTGCGAGATGCTCTCCAATTTTTCGGCTGAATTATTTTAATGAGATATCCGAATAAATGTTGAGCCTGAGTGAGGCAAGGGCAAAAATTATGGCTAAAAAGGGCTTTAAAAAGTTGACAATTTACTTTCACTTTTCCTCGGGGAAGCTTTCCAGAACGTGGCCAATTATTAAAAATTCTATTACATTCTTTTACGATTTTTTTTTAGCATTGTGACCACAATCGTCATGACATCCCTTTCTCATTACAATTTATTGAAAAAATTTTCAAAAAAAAGTAAGTACATACATTTTAAATAATTTTTGCAAAAAGGAAGGATGCATATTTTCCCCAATTATAGCGAAAGATTTTTGTGAAATTTTATAAAAAATTTATACAAAATCAACAATAAAGAAACACTTTTAGATTATTCATATTTTTTGGGGGATTTTTACAAAATTTCAGCAGAAATTTCGAAATTTCTTTACTTTTTCAGAACAACACAATTTCGTGTCTTTTTCAGATCAACAAAATTTCTAAACTTTTCCTGACCTAGAAAATCTCTGAATTTCCAAATCTGCGAAAATCCCTGATTTTTCCAAATCTTCAAAAATACCTGATTTTTCCAGACCTGCAAAATTCCCTGATTTTTCCAAATCTGCAAAAATACCTGATTTTTCCAGACCTGCAAAATTCCCTGACTTTTCCAGGTTTTCCAAAAAGTGCAAACACTCAGCTCAGTTCTAATTCCAATTTCAAATTTTCCAAGTGGAAGCCTGGATATAGAAACCACCATTGAATGCGAAAAATATGTTTTTCAGTTAAAATTTCTTCCCAATTCTAACTTTTCTGAAAGAGCTCTAATCATAGTCGAATCAAAAACCAATTTTTCGCATCTAACGATGGTTTCTATACCCAGGCTCACAAATGAAAAAATATACATATCTCAAAGAATAGAAAAATTTGACTCACGTGTGGTAAGATAGAATTTTTTTTTTAAAAACGAGCAAAAAATACTTCGCAGATAATTTAAGTATCATTCCTTTGAACTTTCACCAAATTTCAACAAAATTTTCAATTTTCACCTACTTTTCCAGACTCAAAATTCCCAGATTTTTTTACGTTTTCCCTCAAAAAATGGACACCCTGTATAAATGTATACACGATGTGCGTTCTATGTGTATAGCTAATTACACGAATACACGTATAAGGATTATCTAGGCACTCGGTACGAGGCAGCCGAGCAGCGGCGATAATTAATATGTGTGCCAAGCTTAATGAGCGTTTTCCGGATCGCGTATCTGGTCATAGTCGCGTTGCGTTGTACTTTTTCACGCTACTACGACTATTTGTAATTTTAAACGGTGTAAATGTACGTCTTCCGCGAGATCTGCTAATACGATAGGAAAAGTCCCCCCGTAGCATCACAGATCAGGCCACAACAGAGGAGAAGGGACCTCAAACTTATCCGAATGACAATTCCATATAACTACATTGAATTTATTAGACAGGATGTATCCAAAAATCACGATAATTAATACCCACCCCCTCTCCCCCTCCAGATCCGTCTTCAACCCGAACAAAAAAAACGCAACACGGAACGATGGGGGTTTTACAGAAGGGGACCCGGGGGAGACTTCATTTATCACAATCCGAGCGGATTGAACGATTTAATTGGATCAATTAACGGTACACAGAGCGTAGAGTTTTTCCCATGGATACGCGGTAATGCTCGCTTTGGTTCTCAACAATCATCTACGCGGCTCCCCCGCCCCCCTCTTTAGCTCTCGCTATGCGGCGCAGTAAATTAGTCGATTAGAGAATTAGCTTTTAGCGCGAATACAAGGAAATAGGACACGGAATTCATTGGCGCGCGAGCAAACCGAAGCGCACAGAAGGGCGAGCAGAGAGACACGATAAAGGAAAAATAAGTTTAATTACGATTAATTTAATAGCCGGCGAATTAGATTTTATATAGAAGAAGAATTAGGTTAACGATACCGACAGATTTCCAGTACGGTATTGTATAATGTCGTGCTTTTTAAATAACCGATTGTATTACTCGATCCGCTCCGTTCCCTTTTCCGTCCATCCCAAACTTGGATTTCGATCTGGCCGGCTCGATTGTGTGTGTGGGTACGCACCAGGCCAACATTGGTTATCTTAATTATACAGGTAAGCGTTCATACGGAGCCAAGAGGGAAGCTCGTGAAAAAAGTTTTCTCGCCCGGATAAAATTACGCGAACGCGTTCCGAGGCGCTTACGATAATATAATTAGCACGTTACTAGCTTATCTACGACGATATCTGACCATAGATTGTGTAAAAATTAAATGCCGAGTCATGCGTGCGCAAAACGACCATGCGTTTAAGTGTAATCTAAGTAAGGCTACCGAGCCAGCTACGAACACGCGAAAAATGCATTTTATTGTCAGAAAGCTTCACCCATATTTTTTTTTCACCATAGCTATGCCTATGTGTGCATGTGTACGCCGTACGGGCATATGTACATTTCACCTTCGTATACGTAGGGAAAAGCACACAAAAGCAACGATGATGGTCTCGGTTCGTTGAATTTTCATGTGCTGCTCGTCAAACGCCAAGTTTGCCAGATCGGTTTGGATTTTTTTTCTCTCTACCTATTGCTACGTCGATGTGTAAAGCGTTGTCTTAAAGAAGGACGGAATTCGAAGGAACGCAACGAAAACGAGGGGATTCAGTAGTGCGTTGTAATTAAATAATTACACGGCTTAGTTCTCCTGTGATGGGTTTAGATGTGTAAGCAAGGCGTATTGTTTGTATTTCCAATGTACTACCAGATACGCCGCTCGAAACCCTTTCCTGTTTCGAAGTACCAAGTAGAAGGATGGGAACGGGTAGGCGCAAAGGTGGTTATTAAATTGATGGGAAATTTCACGTCGAAGGTGCGTTTTTTTGGAATCGCCGAATCGAGTGGTGTGAGAAAAATCGCCGAAATGTGGTTTGGTTCGAGGAATGTTGCGAAAAAGTCGTGATTCTGGGTGTGAAAATTTTTGAGTAGAATGAAATGCAGGAAATCTCTGAATTTTGGTCCAAAAGTAATGAATTCTGTCAGAGTTCTAATAGAAGTCCTTCATACGAAAATCATTAAAAAATTGGTTCGAGAATAATAAACTAGTCGCAATGTTGAAAGAAAATTGTAAATCAAGTCCGAAAATTGTGTGAGACCAACGTGAAACGAGGTCGAAATTGAATTTGACAAAAAATGTCAATTGTATCAAAACTTGGATTAAAACTGTTAAAAAATGTCTACTTCATCAAAAATCGTCTAAAAAAATGTTAATTTTGTCAGAAATTGTCAAAAATAATTCTCAAAGAATACTCATCTGCTAAATCTATCAGTGTCAAAATTAGACAAAATTCGTCAAATAAAAAGTCAATAATTCTATCAAAAATTGGATCAGTCATAAAATCTCAACTTCATCAAAAATAGTCATAAAATGTCAATTGGATCAAAAATTGTCAAAAAATCTCAACTTCATCAAAAATAGTCATAAAATCTCAATTTCATCAAAACTAGCCATAAAATGTCATTTGGATCAAAAATTGTCATAAAATCTCAACCTCATCAAAAATAGTCATAAAATGTCAATCCCATCAAAAATCGTCATAAAATGTCAATTGGATCAGTCATAAAATCTCAACTTCATCCAAAATAGTCATAAAATGCCAATTGGATCAAAAATTGTCATAAAATCTCAACTTCATCAAAAATAGTCATAAAATCTCAACTTCATCAAAACTAGTCATAAAATGTCAATTACATCAAAAATTGTCATAAAATCTCAATTGGATCAAAAATTGTCATAAAAAGTCAATTGGATCACAAAATGTCAATTGGATCAAAAATTGTCATAAAATCTCAACTTCATCAAAAATCAAAACTAGTCATAAAATGTCAATTGGATCAAAAATAGTCATAAAAATAATGTCAATTTCATCAAAAATTTTCATGAAAATAAATATCACTTCAACAAAAAAAGTCAATTTTTTTTGGAAAGAATCACAGAAAACGTCAAATTTGTCACAGTTGTGAATTTTTTTGGACAATAATTAAAAATGTTCAACATCATTGGTTTTGTAAAAAAATATTAATAAGGTCAAAACTACCTAGTCAAAGATGTGGATTTCGTCAAAGTTTCACAATTATAATGTCAATTGCATCAAAAATGATCAAAATGTAAATTTTGTCAAAAAGTAATCAAAAATGTCAATCTTGTCAAAAATGGTCCAAAAGGTCAATATTGTCAAAAATGCTTAAAAAGGTCAATTTTGTCAAAAATGTTCGAAAAAGGTCACTTTTATCAAAAATGATCCAAGCATGTCACACATAATCAAAAATGTCAATTATGTCAAGAATTATCAAAATCAAAACCTCCAACTTTGACAAAAATGATTAAAAATGCCCATTTTGTTCAAAAACCTGTTTGAAATAGTTGATTTGTCATAAAATGTCAATTTTGTCATAACTATGTTGTTAAAAAAAATGCAAATTCTGTCAAGGTTGTCCAAAAAATCAATTTTACAAGAATTGCCAATTTTGTCAAAAAGTACCTATAGTCAAAAACTTCAATTTTGTTAAAAAGTAATCAAAAATGTCAATTTCGTCCATCGAAGAAATGGCAATTCAAAAACCTCAATTTTGTCAAAAAATGTCAATTTTATTTAAAAATATCATTCTAGTCAAAAATCATCAAAAAATGTCAAAACATAATTTTTTTGAAAAATATCCATGAATCGTCAATTTTGTCACTCGAATTTTCTTTATGACTGCAAAGACCTAAAATTGATTCAAAATTACCAAATAATCATGGCGAAAAATTCATCCAATTCTAATCATTTCTGAAGGATATGTGTATTTGTATTATCAAATAGATACCTTGTTCTTTAATGATTCATACCTCATCAAATTATTCACGAATGGCTCAATGGATGAAATTTTTTACGAAAAATGAACTTATGACTCGTAAAATTATTCCTTAAGAAAAATTCATTTCTGATCACATCCCAAGCCAGTGAGAACAAGTGCCCCCTCCTACACCTTAGATTGAATTTTGTCAAAATAAAACTCTTCAAAGTTTCTATGCATCATATTTTCCAAATTGAATAATCCCTAAAATCCAATCTTCGCAAATTCCATTTTACCATAAATTATGCACTTTTCCCAAACTCTTCGTTGACCACCTCAATTCCGCGACTCGATTCAATCCAGAACTATCAACTCGCCATTTTTTCTCATCCGCATTACCGCATTTAATGATTCTGCGCTCAAATATCACAAATGTATGATTTCTATAACGAAACGGAATATCGACATTAGAATTGTGGCTATCAGTCGGACAGGAGGGATGGTAATCGAGTCGCGATTATTACAGGTAATTAGTGCTTATGGCCGCGGCCAGCCCGAGTATACGCGATACGTGGTGCGGTAATTTAGGTTGTTGTTGCCGCTGATGTCGGTATACACGGTATCTACTGTTGTTCTTTGGCAATCGCCAAGAAAGATTGCGAAGGCGCTAACTCGCGGATCGTGGGGCGGAGCGCGGGCGAGAGTTCGGAAAAATACGCGATAATTACGAACGCGGAGAGTAAATTATATTAAACGCGTTTATTTACGTACCTTTTTTTTTTCTTTACTCCATCGCCGATTACACAATTAAAGCGGCGTAATGTCTTTGTCCGGGTAAAGCAGGGAGCTAATTATACATACCCAAACCCCTCCACCTTTTCGCTGTGCTCGCTGCAGTGAAACTTTGTAATATGGTCCAGTAAATGAATTACGTAGGTATAGAAAATGGCCCTCGATGAAACGAATTACACACCAAGAAGGTGGCACCCGGATCAAATTAGTGGGAATAATATTGTGATTTGAGGTAATTACCAGCAGATCTGAATCTGATGAATGAGAAAAACTGGACTTGGGCTGGTTCCAATGGAGAGAATGTGAATCGGCTGGTTTCTTTGATTACAGACCGAAATTCGTAGTGAAAAATAGAAACAAGGAAATAAGCGTTGGTTTCTTTACAATTTTTCCCCATTCATCAAAAAATAAATAAAATTGAATCGAAGCTTGAGAAAATGAATGAATTTCTAGTGAAAATTTCCTCTCAAAAATTCATTTCTAAAGTGAATCTTTCATTTTCAAAAGTTTTCTAAAAGGGTCTGGCCGAATAAGGGGTGAATTTGGCCCCAGGCTGGATTTTCGTTTTGACCCCCCCAAAAGGTACCCCTTGATGTAAAAAAAATCTGGAAAAAATTTTGACCCCCCACGGCCCTCCATTTCGGAGCTATGGCCATTTTATTACCCGATTTTCAAGAATTTTTAATTCCAACCGAAGTGAACGAAATTTTCTGTTCTTTGGCACAAAGTTACATCTTGTAGAGATGTATTTATGGAAATTTTTTCGAAAATTTTCATGCACATCTTCATGGTTTTTCGGCCATTTGAAGTTTTCAATCGCGAAAAACACCATATAATCGAAGAGGTACCACTCTGGAAAAATTACTAAAAAACGTGTTTTTTAACGTAGATTCACGTCACGTATTCAGTTTTGGCGATATCGATGCAGCAAGGGCCGAAAATCGCGAAAAACTGTACAAAAATGTTGGGTTTTTAAGCATTTTTTTCAAATTTTGAGCATTTTGTGTGGAAAGAATTGACTAAACGAAAAAACTAACGCCGAATTCGTGTTCAGCGGGTCAAAATACCCCCATAAACACCCTTTTCGCGATCGTTTCATTCGAAGTCTCGAAATTGTTTTTCTCCCCTGATTTTTCATGACGAAATAATCTGAAAAAGTGAATTTCGAGACCTTGAGCAAAATAATCGCGAAAAGGGTGTTAATCGGGGTATTTTGACCTGCTGAACACGAATATGAGATTGGTTTTTCCATTGGATCATTTCTTTCCTGAGAATCCGCCATTTTCAAGTTTTAATCAAGTCTTTGAGCAAAAACCTGAAAATGGCGGATTCTCAGGAAAGAAATGATCCAATGGAAAAACCAATCTCATATTCGTGTTCAGCAGGTCAAAATACCCCGATTAACACCCTTTTCGCGATTATTTTGCTCAAGGTCTCGAAATTCACTTTTTCAGATTATTTCGTCATGAAAAATCAGGGGAGAAAAACAATTTCGAGACTTCGAATGAAACGATCGCGAAAAGGGTGTTTATGGGGGTATTTTGACCCGCTGAACACGAATTCGGCGTTAGTTTTTTCGTTTAGTCAATTCTTTCCACACAAAATGCTCAAAATTTGAAAAATGCTTAAAAACCCAACATTTTTGTACAGTTTTTCGCGATTTTCGGCCCTTGCTGCATCGATATCGCCAAAACTGAATACGTGACGTGAATCTACGTTAAAAAACACGTTTTTTAGTAATTTTTCCAGAGTGGTACCTCTTCGATTATATGGTGTTTTTCGCGATTGAAAACTTCAAATGGCCGAAAAACCATGAAGATGTGCATGAAAATTTTCGAAAAAATTTCCATAAATACATCTCTACAAGATGTAACTTTGTGCCAAAGAACAGAAAATTTCGTTCACTTCGGTTGGAATTAAAAATTCTTGAAAATCGGGTAATAAAATGGCCATAGCTCCGAAATGGAGGGCCGTGGGGGGTCAAAATTTTTTCCAGATTTTTTTTACATCAAGGGGTACCTTTTGGGGGGGTCAAAACGAAAATCCAGCCTGGGGCCAAATTCACCCCTTATTCGGCCAGACCCTTTCATTAATTATCGATCACAAAAAAAATTAACAATTTTGAATCAAAAGTTGTGATAAAATTGTTAAAAAGACAATGTCACTAATGACTGCGTATTATCGGGACAAAAAGTCATACAAAAATGTTGACGTTCAAAAGCCTAAAGTTAAAAAAAATGAAATTTTGGCAAAAAAAAAAGTCAAATTTTGACCAGAAAAGTAATATTTTGACCAAATTATCAAAAATTGTTCAAAAATACTGTCATTACTACAAACCTCAAATATTAATCATCTGAAGATAAAATCATTACTTAACAATGGCTATTGGCTTGATAAAAAAAATGACTGATTTTCTGTTCAAGTCAATATTTTGACGGAAAAATCATAAGAGTATTCTGACCAAAAATAATGATACTTACCGTAAAAAAATTCATATTTTGACCAAAAACTCATATCATGACTAAAAAATCATTTTTTGACCAAAGTCATTCTTTATGAGCAAAAAATCAAATTTTGACCAAAAAGTCATATTTTGACAAAAAAAATTGTTCAAAAATACTGTCATTGCTACCAATCTTCGACTGTTTATCTGTAGATGAAATAATTAAAAATGGCTATATTGACTTGATGAAAAAAATTATGAGTGATTTTCAGTTCAAGTCATGATTTGACCAAAAATTCATAATTATTTTGAGCAATGTCATATTTTGACCAAAAAATCGTTTTTTGAGAAAAAAGTCATACTTGAGCAAAAAATCACGTTTTGACCCAAAAGTCATATTTTGACCAAAAAGTCATATTCTGACCAAAAATCAAAAATTGTTCAAAAATACTGTCATTACAACAAACGTTTTTTATTAAGTAGGAGAAAAATTACAAAAAAAAGCTTTTGATTCGATTTAAAAAATAATGACTAATTTTCTGTTCAAAAAGTCAATGATTTTGACCAAAAAAATTGAAAATTGTTGAAAAGTCACAGTTATTTGTAAATAGGTCTGGTCACCAACAGTCATCATTTGGACAAAAAGACATAAAAATTACTCTGAGGCTTCACCTAAGTATTCATGACATGGAATTCATGACGTCATTTTTGTCGAAAAATTCCAACTTTTATTTAAAAAAATTGTTGAAAAATCAAAAATTTGAAATTATTACCTGCCAAGTATTAGAGAAGCCATAAAATTCACCTTTTGACCACCAAGACATGAAAAAGTAAGGAATCTCACCCAAAACTTAGAAAAATAAAACTAATCGCTGAGGACAAAAAAGGTTTGAAAATCCCATGATTAACGTTTTTGATTTTATAAAAATTGTAATTTGTCCTCACATATGTCTTCAAAAATCATAATGCTTAAGAGCTGAGAAACTTTTCAAGTAAAAAATCGTGATCGATTCAAAAGTCATAGAAAGTCAACATCCCAAATAAGCATTCCTACCTTAAAAGTAAAAAAAAGTAGGTACACATTTTTCACAAAACTGATATTTTTCAAGAATAACTGATAAAAAAATGGCATTATTTACGTCACTGAATCAAAAAAAATATTGAAAATATTGAATGTTTCCATTTCAAATTTTTATGGATTTTTTCCAATTACTCGAATTTTTCAAAATCATGAAATTCTAGAAAACCAGCCAGTGATATTTCAAAACCCACACAAAACTGCCAAAGGCATCACTTTCCATCTCTCCACACTTCCACATTCTTCCCAACACCCTTCTCATCCACCTCCATCTTCAACCCCTTCATCACCTCACTCAACATTTTCCACACACACAAACATGCGTACCTAGCGAATTTCGATCCTCGCAGCACTCTCAGCCATGGCAGACTTCGACATCGATAACAATTATCCGTGACCAAGTTAGCGCATTGTTCGATTGGAAATTTTCAAACATTTACTCGTTCCCAAATCCCTTTTAATTCGGTTTCGTCGCTGCAGCCCGCGTCAGCCCGTACGAAAAAATTAATCACTTGACGAATCTCTTCCTGGTCGTCTGGTTACATTAACTCAATCGAACAATAGACCCTCGCTCACCTTTTCTTCCACCACGGATCCGATATCCTGAAGGTAAATCGGTGTGACGCAATAAAAATATGGCAATATTTCAAAATATACCCTTTTGCGATATCGACGGACGCGACCATATAAGAGGAAAAAAAACGCTTTCAAAACCGTGGCGGGTACAATTAGCACGGCACAAATTACCGCCGCTCTGCACCCCTCCTCTTGGAGAATTATTGGCAACCGGGCCAAAATAAAGAACCTCTAATGATACCCTCTTGCCTCGTCTCTAATATTTCCAAGTAATGGTGGCATTCACTCGAAGTTTCCTCGCGCTCTCGTCCCCGTATATTTACATTCGCATCGCCGCCTAATGAACCCTCATTAAAATCCTACACTTTTTTACGTCTCTAGCTCTAGCGCAATCTCGACAAAATATACGCCAAATAGGCCGCAGAAAGACGAAAAAAAATCGCCAAATCGGGTATATTTTTTTCCTTTTTTTGCATCCCTTTTCCGAGATATTCGCAGGATTTTCGTTTGGAATTTCTATTTCAAAGACGAACGCAGCAGCCAAAGAAATATGTGAATATTAAGGAAATAAGTATAAAAAACACGCGCCCAAGTAACCAAATTAAAGGAAAAAAACGAGGGTGAATTTCAAATAAAGAAAACCGAGAGAGTTTTAATTGCGATGTTTATTTTGCGGAGGAATATTTTTTTAAGGCCCTTTTTCGCAGTCGAGGTGTTTAATAAGAAAAAAAAGGGTAAGTGGTTACCAATTTCTTAAGATTCAAGATACAGGGTGTTTCAAAAATCGAGGGAAAAATTCGGAAACCCGAAATAAATTTTAAGATTTTTTGGAGTTTGAAAATTGAACAGAGAAAATTCGAGATTGCCTTGAACCATTCGAGGATCAAAATTTCAAACCCTGATAGCTTGAATTTCGACTCAAATCTGAAAAAAAAATTATGACTTATTCTGCAACGACTTGAAATTCAGATTCTCTCCACATCCTCGAAATAATCAACCATGAAACTCTACAACAACAAAATATGATCTCCCATCCTGTATCGAATTAACTCCATTTCCTCCGAATTTACCAAACACCCTGTGGCTACTCTAGGGAAAACCCCTAAAATTCGCTTATTTTTCAGTTTTTAATAATCTTTGGAGAAACTGCCCTCTGTACACATCACCCCACCCTCTCCATCCGTTCACCCCTTTCTAATAAAAACTATTGTTTCCTTATTTCGGTGAAATAATAAGGGTTAAAAAAAATATAAAAAGCGCGACGGCTTAAAAGAAATGCGAGATTATTACCGAGCCTTTTTGTAATGTAATAAGATTTACCCCTTACTTTGAAGATTACTAAATGCGTCAAAGAACATGATTGATATTCTGTTAACATTTTCTTTACCCTTACTTTATACTCTGGCCAACTTCGGCCACAACCATCGTTGCATTCTACGTTTCATACGAGAACGGAAATTCGACTCCGGGCCACCCCCACTCGCTTCTTAAATCTTAATTAACGCCGGTTTTTTTCTCTCTCCTTACGAAATAAAAATCTGATGCAGCTGCAGTCGTCTCTCACGACGCAGCGGTACACTTCCAAATTCTTTTTAAAAAAAATCTCCCTCAAGTACTATGCAGTTTTACTTCCCCTTATTTTAGTCATATATGCAAAAAAAAGAACTCGAAGATATCGTTGTCACGACCCTCGAAATGAGCCAGCATTCTGCATTCCCCGAAGCTCGAGCTACAACTAGTAATCTCCTACCCCTAGTGGAAAAAAACGAGAAAAGACTTCACCCTGCAAAAATGCGCCGAAGACGATGCAATTTACAGTAATATAGCAGTTCGTGTTTTGTTGATAGACGAGTGTACAAAAAATACGCGAATTTTCGAAACCATTAGTTTTCAATGGGGCTATAAACTTGTTTTCGATTTAGCTGGAAATCATCAATAACGAGTGAAAATTCTTTAAATTTTCTTCTCTTTCGAATTGAAAATTGATTATTTTCCATAAATCATTGGTTCGCCACCAAAATGTATAGGATTTTATTGAGAGGGATTAAAAATAACTGTAAGGTGGTGGAATTCGAATTTAATTTTTTGACAGAATAAAGAGTTGCAAGGGGGAAAAGACAGAAAGGAGGTAGAAAAAAGAATGAGTTCAAATACAAAAATTTATGTAATTTGGCATTACTTTGTCATATCAATACATCAAAATTAAAACTGAAGGAATATTTTACTACAGACAAAAAAAAAATGAGAGAAGGAAAATGTAATTTTTTCTTGTTATATTTTGAATTTTTTTCAAGAAAGAATTGAAATACTCACTTGTGAGAATTTGATTTCGGAGTTCGAAGTTAAAATTATAAAATTATAATTATTTTTTTTACAACCAGAGTCAAAATGATGATTTTTTATAAATCAGAAATTTTTCATTCATAATTCTCGTCTTTAAATCGTACTTTCATTGTGCTATAATTTTCACAATTATCACTGATCACTGCTAAATGAAATTTAAATTAAAATCAACGTTTTTTAGCTGATGATTCCTCGATGTTTCACAAACATTTGAAATTTTGGTTGAAAAAATAAAGATTTTTCAACGTTTACTATTTTCGATAATTCGAAATTCATGAGTTCTTATGATGATGGTATTATTTGAAAATCAAAATAGATTAATTTAAAATTCTCCACTTGAAAGGATTTTGCAATTTGGGAAAATTGGGGAAGAGGGGGAGGAAAGTAAAATTTGTGAAATATTTGAGTCAAATCTTAACACTTTTTGTGATTTTTCACTAAATTTTCACAAGTCTCGATTTTTTTTCAAAAATCATCATTTTTTTGATGATTCACACTCAAAGATAGTACAGCTACATACCTATTTGCTTATGATTTTTTCTGGATTTCTAAAATTACGACTAATAATTTATTAATGCATTTTTTCAATAAAAATTCGAAATTTTTTCAAAAATTGTGATTTTTTATTTTTTTTTCAAAAATTATGATTCTTTTTAAAATTGTAATTTTTTTCAAAATTGTGATTTTTTCAAAAATTATGATTAAAAATTTAATGATTTTTCAACACTTGTGAATCAAAATACATAATTTATGTTTTCCATGAATTTTACGAATAAACCTTTTATTTTTCAAGATAGGTAGGTACATTTGAGTCAAATTAAATTAAAACTTGTTCTGTAGACTTTTGCAGGGTTTTTCAATTTTTTGATCAAAAGTATGACATTTCACTGATTTTCTCAAAACCATTTTTCGTGGGAGAGGGGGGAGAATCATGAAATTTTTAATTTAAAAATCATCCACAATTTTCTCAAGAAAAACGACGTGTGATAATAAGTTTAAAAACAAAAGAAAAACAATCATTTAGGAAGAAATTTTCATGCACTCACTTCGCTAAGATAAAAATATTCAGAAAAATTGTGTTTGAAATCAATTTCTCATTTTCTGAAATCGTATCTGTTTTCAGTAGATTTCATTGCAAATTTTTGGTCAATTTACAGACATCATTTCCTCTTCTACAAACTCGATGGTCATTATTTTTTTTTTGTAAAAATCACAACTTTTGTTACTATTTTTCAATAAAAATTTAAAATTACGTTTCTTCTAAAAAAAAACTTTTTCATAATATTCGGGTCGATTTCACGACTACCTATTTTAGAAACTGAACAATACATTCGTGATCATTTTTTGCTGAATTTAATAAATTTTATCTCAAATCATGAACTTCTGTATGATTTTTTGGATCCAAAATATCTTCATTTATTTTCATTCAAACTCTCATATCTTTTTTTTGGAATACCTAATCTCAAAATTTTGATTTGTTTTCTTTTTGAGACTTTTTCACACCTCAACTTCGTCATTAATTATTTATAGTTAAAAATCGTAATTTTCCAAAAATTTTAATTAAAAAATTGTCAACTGCTGATTTTTGCAATATTGAGTCAAAAAAAATGACAATTCCATAATTTTAGATTCAAATTAAGTAATTTTTTATCGAGTTGAAATGAAAATCTCAAGTCAAAAAATTCAACATCTTTCCAGCTTGTAATTATTTCTTCTGTTTTATTTTTTGGTCAAAATCACGATTTTCTCATTATAAAAATAAAATCCCAAGTTTTCAAAATTCAAAAAAAACCAGGTACCCTTTTCCCTTTTTCTTCAATTATAGCCAACATTTTCATCAAATTCCATTCAAAACGAATACCTTACCCACTCCTCAAATCCCTCAACTCTTCTATCAAAAGCTTTCGCACGACTTCCCAACAAAATCATATCCTCTAAAACCCGCCAACTTCGACGCCGTTTCGTGCCCAAACCATCACACGTCCGTATTGCGGATTAAACCCGGGAAAATTCCACTAATAAGGTCACACCTAGGCACACTTGGAAGGTCTCTTAATCGCCGATAATAAGATTAAAGGATATGTTAACCGGCGTACAGTAATTAATGCTATAAATACGCGCAGCTTTAATTACATTACGGCGACAGGGTCTTATAGAGTTGTTAGCTTTCGACACCACATACCCACTACAAGGTAGGATGTGTAACACAACATTACAACAAAATACGACGCCATAGACATCACACACTCTTCAATGTCTGGTACATCGCACGTACTAATTTCAACACCCCTCTTGTTCCTCTTCCGCATCTTCTGTCCCCTAAATTTGTATAATCAAATAAACGTTCTATAATCCTACATATGTATGGCCATCGTACGCAGACTTGTGGCACACGAAAACCAACAGGTACTATTTTGTAGAGCTAGGTCGTTTAACAGATGCAAAACATCCTAATTACCTACAAAGTACAAACATAACTCGTATCCATTGAGTAGACAGTGAAAAGAAAAAGGGTTGAAGTTGGCGTTGAAAGACAATACAAAGGCCGAGGACGAGGTCACGAGGGGAGATCATTCATTAGGTATCTCGAGTGTCTCGCGACGACGAGTTCGCCTACGAAACAAAATATAGGGGGAGATCTGAATAGATGTAATCTTAAGACGCTTAATTGTCCGCATACCCTAACCCTTTTATAATTGAGTAATTAATACGGTACAGACCTTGACTGCTCGTAGCACTCGCAGGAGGTAGCCCAGCCCTTAAGGTATAACTTGTTGCCATATCGGCCCCGCAGAGCTTCCGAAACCGACAATTTTTCGACGTCTTGGGAGACCTGCGTACGAGGGCGGTTTATCAATAATATCGGAACGCGGCCGCGTACACATTACGCACTGAGCTTATACGTTTAATGGGCAAAGTCATTAATATTTATAACGTTATATTACGTTATAGTACATACCCCACCTCACCGTCTAGTTCGTTTAATCGAACCTCACACGTACTCCGCTTTATAACATCGGCGCAGCAATAAAAAAAAAAAGCAATAACGTCGTCGTTTTATAAAAAGACAGCCTAGTCGCCATTTTGAATAAAAAAAAATAAAAATAAAGCAAAAATAATATAGTAATGATTTCTCCCCTGTTCTTGTTTTCTCCTTTTTGCAAAGCTCGTTTTGCTAACGTTATCTCCTCTCTTATTTATATCTCGTTCGTGTGTCGCGTCTTCGACCCCCCTCAACTTCTCCGAGTCATATTTCACCTTCCTTTGGTCCTTTTTTTTTCGGAGTATTTTTCTCTTCTTAAGGCGAACTTTTCTCTCTTCGTTTACCTAAGTTTAGGTTTAGTATAAACGGTTCCTTTCTTTCGACTTTGCTCTTTTCTCCTCCTCGTGTTTCGAGCCCATTTTTCGTATACTTATTCGTTTTTCAGATGGGTTTAAATTGACGACGAGATTCTTCTCGTTTTACTTATGCGTGTATTTTTTTTCTCCTTTTTATTTGCTCTTTCGTATTTCGGAACGCAGATTTTTTTATCGTGATTTTGTTTTCCTCGTCGAATCGGAGTTGGGGAGGTGCCAGTTTCATTTGGTAATTAGTCGAATGTGAAATTAAATAGATGTAAATTGAAGTAAGCAAAACGGAAATGCATTTCTAATATCTCATTCACGATCTAAAATTGTGTGCGAGGAGTAGGTACTAGGTGTTTTCAAGTGAATTACCTTTGTACCTGAATTCAAAATTTTTGTCAAAAATCAAATTCTACTCATAAATTTCAATTTTAATCAAAAGTTCCTAATTTTGATCCCAAATTTCATAAATAATAAACAAAGAATTAAAAATTTCGTCAAGACTGCATTTTCTCATGTTTTTTTTTTGGACAAAATTTAGAGTTTTAATAAAAAATTATGACTTATTTGGTCACGAAATACAGCAATCGAAAACTTTGGACAAAATAATCACAATTTTCAATAAAATGTCATAATTTTCGATCAAAAATTATCATTTTTTGTTGTAAATTAAAAAATTTTGAAAAAATTGGCAACGATTGGTCAAAAATTACAACTTTTGGTCAAAAATCACTTTTTGCAGGAAAAATTTACTATCAATGTAGGTACATATATTGCTTATAAGTATAAATTTCAGTAATTATCAAAAGTAAGAATTATAATCGAAAACTGGTCAAAAATCACTATTTTCAGTTGAAATTCACAATCAAGTTATAGGTACTGGTCAAAAACGATAAATGCAACAGCCAGAATCCAAAACTGTAACTACCATTTTAATGGTCAAAAACTTCCTTTTGGCTACAAATTAGAATTTCTGGTCATAAAGTTCTTTAATTTCTTATTCTTGTTAAAGCTTACAATTTTAATTAATAAATACAATGTTTAGTCATTTACATTTCAGCATTAAATCACAACATTAGGTAAGTCAAAAGTCACAATTTTACGTCAAAATCTACATTTTTGGTCAAAAAGACAATTTTTTGTCAAAATGTTTTATTTTTTATCAAGAGTGACCATTTTTGTGTCAAGATTCATCATTACTTTTGGTCAAAAGTCATTATTTTTGATCAGAAGTCATTATGGATTTTCGGTCAAAATTCACAGTTTTGAATATCTTGGTCAAAAGTCACAATTTTAAATTTTTTGGTCATGAATCAAAATTTTAGATTCTCGGTCACAAGTCACAATTGAAAATTTTTGGTCAGAAGTCACCATTTTGAATTTTTGGTCAAAAGTCACTGTTTTCAATTTTCAGTCAGAAGTCACCATTTTGAATCAGGGTGTCTACCAATTTTGGAAAATCGAAATTCGCGACTTTTCGCGACTTTTTCTAGACTTTTCACACCGTGCTCCAATTTTGCCCAAAAGACCTCCCCCCCCCCTTGCGTATACTCGTTTTGAAGGGAATTTCAAGCACTTTTTAGTCCCTCCCTCGCAAGTATCTTCTTTTCACAGGCTAGAGTCGCTGATAAACTTCGCCGATTCTGAATTCTAAAATTCAGGGGAAAAAATCATGGGAAGTCTACATGTGAAGCAACATCACGGAGAGGAAAAAACGCAATTTCTAGAGAATAATGTAACAAAAACTTAAAAATAGGATGATTTCAGTTCCGAGCGGAGCGAGGAGGAAAAATTTTAGAAGACCTTGAATTCAAAGTGCAATAAAACAATGTTTCAAATCGATAAATTTGCGTAAAAATTGGTCACTTTTACTTCTTAATTTGAACAATTTGATTTTGAAGCTTCAAAAATGATTTTCAAAAAGGAAACTTTCAAGTTATAAAATTGGCAAAAAAATCACTTTTGTAGCATTTGGTTCATTTTAAAATTATGAAAGGAAAAATTGAATAAGGCCGAGCGTAGCGAGGCCGAAATTTTTGAAAAATTCTGATTTAGAGAATAAGTAAGCCATTAAAAATTACCAAAAGACCTAATTTGATAAAATTTACAAAATTTTGTCGGATTTACGAAATTTTGCTGGAATTTCCGACTAGAAATTGACTGAGGGAATTAATTCCTCCATTCCCTCATCGCTCCCCCCCCCCCCCCTTAAGTATAGGTATATTGATGTAATTTGGCCCGAGCGAAGCGAGGGCGAATTTTTTTGAGAATTTAACATAAAAACAACAAAAAAAACGCATTTTCAAATGATTTCTCCTTCTGAATTTTCAAAAAATCCTAGTGAAATCAAAAAAAATTCTACGATTTTTCTAAATTTTTCAAAATATGGATACAAAATATTCATTTTTTCAAAAAAAAATTTGTTGAAAATTCCAATCGCGATAGCTACCCAAAAGAATCTATTTTTCGCTTCAAAATATTCTATTGTCTGGAATGGAGGGAAGGTTTGTACCTAATTTAAAAATAATTAATGTGAACTTATGAGCCCGAGCGAAGCGAGGGCGAAAATTTTTAGAAACATATGTTCAAAAAACTGAGATTTAAAAAGGAATTGTAATTTGGAAAAAATTCGCGACTTTTGTGCCGATTTCGCGACTTTTTCGCGACTTTCGCGACCGCTTTCTGAATTCGCGACTTTTTCGCGACTTTCGCGACTTTCGCGACCGGTAGACACCCTGTGAATTTTTGGTCAAAAGTCACTGTTTTCAATTTTTTGTCAGAACGTCAGAAGTCATCATTTTGAATACATTGGTCAAAAGTCACCATTCTCAGTTTTTGGTCAGAAATTACCATTTAGAATTTCTTGGTCAAAAATCACCATTGTGAATTTTTTGGCCAAAAGTCATAACAGTTGTTCAAAGTCAACTATTATTTTTGGTCAGTCAGTCATAATTTTTGATCAAAAGTCACTATGTTTGACCAACATTTTTTTTACAAATTGCAATTTTTGGTCATTATTTACATTTTTAGTTAAACTTTATATTTTTGGTGTAGCTATTTTTTGGTCAAAATTTACAATTTTGGGCAAAACTCGAGTCTTATTGAGTTATATTTTGGTCAAAAGTTGAAATTTCAGTCCAAAAATCCCAATTATTGGCCGCAGATCACGTGACTTAATTGATAAGCAATTTCATTTTAAAAGTAGATTCAATTTTCAAACTGAGGATTTGAAAAATAATGAATTAATCATTTGAGAAATATGGTCTTTCCTATTTTTCTAAAAACTTTGCTTTCACATGAAGATTAATATTTTGATTTTACCAAACCTGAACAAACAAGCGAAAAAATTTTCCAACTTGAAAAGATGATTCCTAAAAAATTTCCTACCCGAAACAAAATTATAAGATCTCAACAGTTTCGTATCATCAAAATCTCTTCCCCTCGTTCACCAATCTTTTTACCCCCCCCCCCCTTCCTGATACCTCCAAACACATATCAAACACCATTCATCTCAACTTTGAAAAATACGCTCATTAAGCCTCCGCGAAAAAAATAAAAGAAACACACGATTTACAAACTCCCGGATGCGTCACCCAAAATGAAAAAAATCAATCAACATTTTCACAACCTCATCGTCTCCTATTAAGCCAAAAAGAAAAAAAGGTCCAATTGCAACAATACGCCAGTAAATAGTCTCACATTACGTACCAAAGCCATCGTTAATATTTGATCTTTGAACAAAAAGAGCACCGAAAAAAAGAACACTGTAAAAGATATAAAATGATAAAGATTACACGAAGGGTCTGTATAAGGTTTGACGCGCGCGTTTCTGGTTCTCTGTTTTATTCGTACCCCTTCGTCGAGTTGAAAATACACATTTACCGCAACCCTTCCCACCCCCTGCTTCTAGCGATGCCCATTCATTGGTAGTTCCGCAACATTAAGACCTGATGTAGAAACAATGTTTCCTTTGGTAGTTTTTCGTCATCGAGTTGATATTACACATCGAGTTAAATCAATCAATCCTTCGAATCCCGGTCCCCAGTTTCCTGTTTCTTTTCTATTTTTTCTCTCGACAAAAAACAACGGGAAGATGGATGATATTCTACACATACCTCAATAAAGATCCAAATAGACGATGGTCGAGAACATTTATTGAATAAAATGCCGCAGAAAGCGTCCTTTGGAAATCGTCCAAAAGATGGAAAAAAACTGCCTACAAAACTTCGTCCTCAAACGAAAATCCTTTTATACGTATTTCAGTTGCGATTTTTCATGCGCGCGCGCGTACAATTCGTCTAATTGAAAATTAGTATTTCGATTATAAATGTAAAGGTGCTCGCACATATATTACTCACTCGCTCCCCTCTACCCCGCCTACCTATGTTTGGAAAAATATCCCGTATAAAAGCGCAAACATTAATAACTCGATATCACGCTACATTGTATTTATCATTAACGAATATTTCGGTTTCGAAGATAATTTTTTTCCGACGTCGACTACGTAAAAGGTCATTTATATGGTGTATTTAAAAAAGTGAAAAAAAAACACAACCGAACGACGAATGAGAACGTTTGTTTTAGTGAATTGCCATGTAATGGCCGAATTTTCCAAGTCTGACATTTCAGCCTTGGATTAGGCGAATTTTATGGGAATATGAGATAAAAGGAAGGAGGCGAAATAAGGAAATATGGACTATTACATATATTAATTTGTATTATATAATCGAGCGAGAAAGAGGAGAGAAAGGGTTTTCTGATCCAGAATTATTTTCAGATTCGCACTAAAAAATTAAATGATTCAATGAAGCCATAATTTCAAACCTAAAACTTGAGAAAATTAAAAAAATTACAGTTTCTATATCAAAGTCGAGATAAGATCTGATCTGAAGTCATTTCATGTCCATCAAAAAATCGATTTTCTATATATTCATTTTAAAAATGTTGATATGTATTTGACCAAAATGCAGTTTCCTTACCAAAAATATGGTAATTTTGAACAAAAATGGTAACTATGACCAGAAAATGGTAATTTTGATGAAAAATTATTATTTTGACCAAAAAAGTATAATTTTGATTAAAAAGGGATAATTTTGACTTTTGAACAAAAATGATATTATGATCAAAAATGATTTTGACAAAAAATGGTGGTTTTGACTCATTTTTGACTAAAAAATGATGATTTTGACCAAAAAATGGTAATTTTGACCAAAAATGGTAATTTTGACCCAAAAATGGTAATTTTGATCAAAAAAATGGTAATTTTGACCAAAAATGGTAATTTTGACCAAAAAATGGTAATTTTGACCAAAAAATGGTAATTTTGACCAAAAATGGTGGTTTTGACCAAAAATGGTAATTTTGACCCAAAAAATGGTAGTTTTGACCCAAAAAATGATAGTTTTATGACCAAAAAATGGTAACTTTGACCAAAAATGATATTTGTGACCAAAAATAGATAATTCTGATCGGATAATTTCAACTAAAAATGACAATTTTGACCAGAAATGAAGATTTTGACCAAAAATGAAGATTTTTTAACCAAAAATAGTCATTTTGATCAAAAACGGGTAATTTTGACTACCAAAAATGGATAATTCTGATCGGATAATTTTAAGCTAAAATGATAATTTTGACCATAAATGGTGGTTTTGACCGAAAAATGATGGTTTTGACTTTCGACCATAAACGATGATTATTACCAAAAAATGACAAGTTTTTGACTAAAATTAATTGAATAATTAATTTTCAAAATTTCAATATGAAAAATTTTATTAATTTTTGGCTTACAATTTTGTCCAATTCTATTATTTTAATAGTTTTGACCCTCCCTATTCCAACCGCAAAGTCTGAAATCAAAAATCCACAAAAACTACACAGCAGGGGAAAAATCCATACGATTTACACAGAAGCCAGCTCGAGTTTCCGCATCCAAATCGCGGGAAAATTCGTCTAAAATTAGTGTACAGAGAAAAGCGAGCCGCGTACAGGAATAGATTAGTGTGCTTCGGTCCTAATTGGCATAATAGACTAAATAACGCTGAACGTTTTCGCCGCTTTGACACGCTATATTTCAATTGATAATAATTAGGTATTACCAACCGTACTTAACGTTTTATCGATCGCAAATTACTTTTGTCGGTATAATTCGATTGAACAACGGCCAAATTATTATGAAGGAAATGTCAAATACGGTCTAATTACGATTTTATAGCGTATACCATTCGTTCTAATCCGACTGCCTGCGCGGCCATTCTTCATTTTACACAAGCACTCGAATATATTCGATATTGTTACCTATATAAAAAATTTTCTTAATATTTTCATGTCTAATATGGTTCTTCCTTCTTGAGTAATTCTTTCTGGTAATTTACTCGATATTAATTTTTTTGCATTGTTTTGATACGCGGCCAATTTCCGCGTAGTAAATATACGAATCCCCTTGGACTATATTTTCCGTATTCGATACCGAATCTAGGCTTCCTCTCACCATGCGAGCTGATATTTCGCCATAATCGAGTAAAATGCAATAAATCCTTATTATTTGTTAATTTAGCCTTTGGGCTTTTTAATGCAGGATCGATTCGCGATCAATTATGGTCTATTTAGGGCCGAGAATCGCCACCGGTGGTTGCCTTTTTCCAGCTATAGGTATAATTCACCCATCAGGTATTTGTTAATTACCCGACCACCGATTAGAGTAATTAGGAGTTTTGACTTTTATAGGAAAAAAAATCGCCTTTTGAGCGTTTCGCCGATAAAAATTGCAACCTGTAATTATGTAACGTTGGAATACAAGGTACGGAAATGTGAACGTGATGTAGCGCCTTCCGTCTGTCCAAGTCGCTAGTGGTTTTTTTTCGGGCGCCGATGAGGTGTTTTTTTTGTACCAGAGTCTGACAACTGGTTGTCGAAGATAACGAGGATGAGTTATTATCCACAATTATGACGCGTCATTGAAATTAAAACGGAATGAGCCAGTTTTACGAGAAATTTGAAGTTTGGATTGGAAATTTGAGGGTGAGTTTTTGGCGATTGTTGGACGGATTGGGGTAATTTGTGGAGCTCTTGACAGATCGAGGAAAAATTTGATATGATGGTGAATTTTTCACTGAGAGTATGGAAAAATTGAAACAAACAGTGCTAAAATGAAGAAATTGAGTTCGTAAAATTTTTCAAGCTGAACGTAATTTTAATCAAATTTTTGATTCAAAATATTAAAAAATCTCGAACATGAAAAAAGTGTTGCCAAATTTTGATATCGAAGTCACTATATTATATTTACCTGATGAAAAGTGAAAATATCACGAATGGGCAAAAATATGCATCAGAAGTTTAGGACTTCATTTTCACTCCAAAACTGATAGGTGATCATTTTTTTTTCAAACTGTAATCAGTGTTACCAAAATTCAAAATTCGAGTTTGTTTTTTTTTGGGGGGGGGGGGTGGGTGGAGTTGATAAATTTTTTTAGAAAAGGCACTCAGAAAATAAAAATATTAGGTAAATTGAATTATGTAAAAATTGTAATTTTTTATGTAGTTTCAAGAAACAAAAATTACCTATATGGAAAATTTGCCCAAATTGCACACCAAAGGATTTTATTGTTTTCTCAAAAGTTCTCCGAAGCCTTAAAAACTAAAAATATGGAATGGCTGATTTTACATCACATTATCAGTCTCGTCAAAATTTTCAAGCATCGAAAAATTGACAGGAATCTTACAATTGAGAAAACAGCATTTTTAGTAGATGATTTTCCCAAATTTTTTCGACTGGGGAATCCATAATACCTATTCGTAATTTTAAAAATGTTCTAAAAATTTGAAAATTAATCAAAAATGGAGTGATTTTTTATGGCAAAACTTTTCCAAAACATGAAACTTGGGTTTTTAAAAATTGGACAATTTTCAAAATTTTGAACCTTTTCAAAAAATGAATCATATTCTGAAAATCGAAGAATTTCTCAAAACTTGAATACCTAATTTTCCAAAATTTGTTTGATTTTGCAAACTGTGACGAATTTCTGCCACAATCTAAGCAATTTTCCAAATTGTTGTCCATTTTCGAAAGATATTATCTCAGGTTAAAATTCTAATTAAAAAATTTCTTGAAACTTTGACGAACGTTCCAAAAATTATGCGCAATTACTGTTTTAAACAATTGAAACAATTTTTTATCATGACCTACCTCAATATTTTCCCAAAAATTACGTAATTTTTCAAGAATAAACTTGGTAAAAATTGAATGTTTTTCAAAACTTAAACGTCCACAACTTGGAAAATTTTTCAAACATTGAATTATTCGTAATTTTTAAAATTTCGATGATTTTCAAACTTGGACGTTTTTTCAAAATTGAGGTACCTACGAGTATATTTGGGGACTTATTCTCCAAAACCTGAACTAAATTTTCCAAAACTTGAATAATCCTTAAATTCTTTTTCAAAAAATTAAAATAAATCGAAAAAAATGAACAATTATTAAAAATTTTATTTTCTTTTTTTTGAAAAATTAGGATTTTTCATCAAAACTGAAACCATTATTTTTAAAATTCATAAAATTATTAATTAGAAAATTTTTTCAATTTAAAAAACTTGGAAGTATCTGTTTCAAAATTACAGTTGATTTCAATTTTTCAATTCTATTTCTAAAACTTCCAAAATTTAAAGATAATTTGCTGAATAGGAACCAGTTTTATTGCTTTCGAAATAAGAATGTCAGGTTTGTAAAAATTTGAATGTTTTAGTCACTTTTTAAATTTTTTTAGGTCACTAGAGTCACTCATTTCTGGAAAATGACAACGTAATTTTGTAAAATTGTGTTATTTGAGAATGTGCAATGTGCATCATGGAAAAATTATTTGTTTTTTTTTTCTAATAAATTCAATGAATGTAGTTTGTTTTAAATTTATCTGGATAAATTTTGGAACGGGAGAAGGGGTGAGGAGAGTTCTAAAAAAAATTCCAGACAATCGATTATTTCAACACAAAAAAAATATTATCATGTATTTAAAGACAAAGAAAATTTTCTTCATCCCCTTTTAATCGTCTTTCGAGGCATAAACAGAATATTTTTGGCAATTTTGGGTATTTCCAATCCTCATATTGCTTGAGAATTTTCCAAAATTTTTGACCTTGACAAAATATAATCTAAAAACCAAAAATACCTAAGTAATTTTTTTTTTCAACTACATACTTCTCTGAAATTGATTTTCATCTTTGAACACTCTTTCTGACCTTCCAATCAATTTTCACGATTTTTTCAATTTATTCGTTTACCATATAAAATTTTATTTAAAATTTTTTTCTGGATCCCCGAAAATAAAAACGTCAGCAACAAAAAAATTTAAAACTATAAAACTCTTTTTTATCCTCACTCGTTCACTTCACTCGACCATTCCTCACGAAATTCTCCATCATCTTCTACAGAAATCTCTCCTCCAACCCTCCTCACCTCTTCAAGACCATCAGCTCTCGAATTCTCACCCATTCAATAAAATCACCTCATTCAATCCACGGGTGTATCAATTTCAACGCTAACAAGCCGGCCACACTTCAAGGTCCCATATTCTCAAACTCGGACACCACTCGACCGCCTAAATACACGTACATTAATATGGTATTGATTGAATTAATTTCAAAGGTCGTACCTTAACTACGAACCGTGGCCTATGAAATAATTACTCGTACGCTACGATTTCCAAGAGATAATTTATCGTCGTCGTCGCTTCGACCGTCATTCAATTTCAGTATAAAGGTCAAAGTCGCAATCGTCATAACGGAAATCCACCGACATTGTTTTCACAACGCACCTCTGCAACTCAGATTACACTCTCATCAAAATCAACCCCCCTGGTAGAATTCTCAGCTCCAAGGGGGCGTTCTCATTAACGAAAAAAAGACGCAAATTCGACCTACATTATTGATACCCTTTCGATACCCGATCAATACGTTATCGGTTTTATACCCGCAACGTCACCCTTTCCCAAGTCCTCGTCGAATTTCCCATTCAAATAAATTTATATTACGATACAAATAATATTTTTGATTTGATTAAAACCGGCGCGAAAAAAAATCAAGGCGCGAAAGGCGACACAGACGTCGTTATTACCGCAGGAGTCTGAGTAATGGTTGGAAAAAAACATACTAAAAAAATTGTACTCGTTAATGATACGTTTGTTATAATGTGTTATTTCGCGATACCGCGAACTACGTCGTGGCACTTTCTCAAAGGGGTTCTCGGGTTATTTTTTCACTCATTTTATTTCAAAAGTGTTATGTGTAAATGTACAATGTGTTTTTTTTTTCGTTCCTTTTTGCATTATTAAATTTTTTTCTACACAACGCCCCCCGTTTATCGATTGGAAAATAATTATGTTTTGGAATCGACCGAGTTCGTATTGGAAATCGCGAACCTGGACGAGGTGCCCTGCCTGCTCCTTTGACACCTTTCTGATTTCATTTTCAGCTGTAGGTACATTCAATTCGCAGGAAATGGTCAAGATGGGAGGGGAAGGGAGCTATGTAATTTAGGATTAAATACTCGAGCCAGCTTCTAAAATTCCATCCAGCCTTAGGGTGGTAATAATATTCCATCGATTAGAGTAAATTTACCTATACTTAATCTCGCCAACCTATCCATTCAATTTCATCAAATCGAACCACATACTCGACGACACATTGTAAATTCCAAGTTGAAATAATTATACGTACAACAAACGACCGAGCAACAAATACGCCGCCTTAATGAGCACTCCTCGTCACACCGAAAGGGGTCATCCGAGGGGGTGTTTGTGTTTCAAAGATATTGCCAATATTTTTTTTCGTAAATTACTACTCGTCGACACGATTTTCCACATTTATCGCGTTGATTACGTTTTGATTAATATGTACGACCGAGGCAGCGGAGAGGCCCATCGACTGGTGGAAATCGCACGTCGCTGTCCGAGTTCGAGCTACCGAAAAATGTCAATTATCGCCACGTTGCATTGGCCGCACAACAGCGTAATCGTAAATCGAGATCGCGCCGTAAAATTTACTCGCCCATTAATTATTTTCTCTTTTTGTAAGAAGCCGCAATAGCGTTGGCCCTCCGCACCTGATGCCTGGTCATGATTATTCTTATGTGTACGTAGTGCCCGCGTACTACTGTACTTATTTCGAAATATAACGATAAGCGAGCGATGGACGGCCGAGTTGGATGAACGAAGATAACGTGTCAATGGGATTTTCTACGAGGGCCTTCTCTTCTGGCCAGCCCTATAGAGGTATGGAAAGGTTAATGAATGTTTGAATTCGGTGCGTGGAATTTCACTTCAATTAAATCCAAAGACGAGGAGGAGGAATGAAGTCGATATCATTTCTTAATTGTGATCGAGTGGTGGATTCTTTGGACACTCCTTACTAATTTTTAGGTTTGAGAGGCTTGTTTGTTTGGAAAGAAAATCATGATTTTGGGTAGGGCCTGGCCATTAAAGGGAAGGGGAAAATGAAGATGGTCTTAAAATTCTATTTTTATCAAGTCAACAATTGAGGGAAGTGGGAGGTTTTTTTTGAAAGTTTCCAATTTGAGGAAAAAAAATGTAATCAGGTGTAAAATCTTCAATTCTCATTAATCCAATGATGAAAAATTCGGTTTGTTTCTGATTTTGTGGGACTTTTTTGAAGATATCCCTCCTTTCTTGCCCTCTCTATTTTCTCTCATTGAAATTGAATCTCCAATGTTCCTGAACCAAACTTTGAAAACTTTTTTTTTCGGAGCTGAAAAATGAATCAAATATTAAAGTTTTTCACTTTCGCAAATTACTGACAAAATTTATAGGTCTTTCTTTTTTTTTTTGGGGGGGGGGGGGTGAAAATATTGAGAAGTATCAGACAAATAATACAAAACATTCTTTGAAATTTTTTTGATGTGCTAGATTAATTCTTCGAAAAAGACAAAAAAAAAAAATTCATTTTGAAATATTGTGAAATGGTCATTTTTTACAGAAAATGGTCATTTTTCTACAGAAAATGGTCACCTCTGATTATTGCTTTACAAAAACGATGAAAAACAATGATTTTTCAAAATTGAAGAACTTTCTTTTCCGACCGGTTTTTCAAAAACGACAAAAACGATCATTTTGCAATTTTTGAAGAATATTCAGTTCTCGTAGGTAGTTTCTTGAAAAAAAAGATTATTTCCCTTGAAGGATCATTTCTTCAAAAACGATAAAAAAAAAGATCATTGTCAAATATTGAAAAATAATTATTTTTTGTCCTTTCTTTAAAACTGACAAAAAACTATCCTTTTTTCATATTAAAAAATGTTTGTTTACGATCATTTTTTCAGAAACGACGAAAAATTGTCAGTTTTGAATATTGAAGACTGGTAATTTTTCATCGTTTTTTCAAGAACGACAAAAAAATTAGATGTAAAATGATTGCTTTTGATTGTTTCTTCGAAAGAAATGTCAGAAAAGCTGTTCAAAAATATGCAGGTATTAGTAAATGTGAAAAAATTTCAGAATTTTTTATAAAATTACTTAAAATGATTTTAAACACTCGTGAAAAAAAAAGATTGATCAAAATATGAAGATAAATGCTCAAAATTCATAGGAATCGTTCAGAATGAAAGATATTATTAGATTTTCAAACTAATCCATGGGTGCTAAAAATTTTATTGCTGAAAAAAAAAATTACTTGAAACATTTTTTCATATTTTTTGGTACAAATTTCTAAAAAAAAACGATCGATTTTTCAATTTTATCAAAATCATAAAAATATCAAGTACCATCAAAGAAATAAAAATATATATAGAGTTTGAGATTTTTGTAAAAATCTTTGAGAAAAAAATAACATGAATGATATTGATACATTGAAAAAATTCTCACTTCATAAAAATAAAATTTCAATCAATTTTCAACTTCATAAAAAATTTAAAAATTGCCTCAAAAATGAAAATCAAAAAAACGAGAAATAATATTGATTAAATCTTTGAAAAAAGAATAGGTACCTAGACCTACCTATGAATATTGAAAAACTACATTAAAATATGTCTGAGAAATTGAGTGAAATATTTAACCAATTCAATGTTTACTTCAACTCAATTGATATATTCTAAAATTTAAATAGGTAATTTTAATAATAGCTTTTTATACCTTATTATGGTTTTTTTGTTTTATTTCTTGATAATTTCAGTGACTCATGATATATTCTAAAATTTTAAATAGGTGATTTTAATAATAATTTTTTATACTTTATTATGTTTTTTTTTGATAATATTTTAATAATTTCAGTGAGATTGTGAACCAATTTTAGAATTTAGACTTCTTTGAGACAGCTTTATTCCATAACACAGTTTTAAAATTCACATTCTTTGAAACGAAATTGAAAAAATCGAGAGAAGGGTCGAGCAAAGGTAGAACAGAAAGGTTTTTTTCCTCGCCCCACACCACTTTAAAATTCTACAACCATCTTCGATCATCACACCTGATTTCCATTTCAATTTCAAATTCAACCATTCGAACGACCAATTCAATAAAAACTTGACCTTCCAAACGGCCCACACCTTAATAGTCCACGAATCAAGCACTTGACTTAAAAAAAATCTCGATTTCGATTACACGATCGCGCTATGTTGATACAAACCGAGGGTAAACATAAAAAGCCGGCGATTTGTCCAGAGGGGTCGAAAGATCCCTTTTTAATTACACCCAACTTCGATTATCAGCGATTTGCATATACGCGACACAAAAAAATCCTACCTGTGCTCAGGGGTCGCTATTCCTACCCCAAATTACCCTCTAGACCATCACATATGTTAATACCTCCTCTCCGAAGGTCGACACAGCACGACGACTCTCATCCAAAGTAACGGATACTCCAGTTCGAAAAACCGACCAAAAAAAATACCAGCAAAAAACAGTATCCCTTACAAATTGAATAAAAGGCACACGAGATCTCTATTCATTTAACACAGTTATCGGTTTTAATTAAGGTAAATAATAATTAATGCATCCTGGGGCGATTTTTTGTCGTCATTTTTTTCCACTCTCAGTCACGGTGTCCTTTTTTTTTTCGGTTTCGATGGTTTTGTTTTGGTAATTTGAATACGTGTTGTCCTTTTTTTTTTGGACTTTGTTTACATTGGGGTGGTTTTTTCGTGGTGGGTTCGGATACAGAATGCAGGTGTATTTCTTTGTAGGTGTTATATTGTGTTTGAGTAAGTGTTTTTTTTTCCTATTTACGATCTTTATTGAACCAGAGGGCGTGATAAGAAGGAGGCACAAAGGTGAAAGAATTTCTCATGTGATGAAGTCTCGTATACGTATAAATTGAACCAGTTGAGAATTGTGAGGTGTTTCATTGTTTTCACCTTTGGTATTCCTTTTATTTTTCATCGTTTAAACAACGATTTTTTTCCTCATTGGATACGGATGAGGCGACTTTTTTGTCATTTTGATGAAGACCAAAGCCAAGGTAGAATTTCAGAAAACGTGTGTGGGAATTCGAAAAATCTGTGTCAAGGTAAGAAAAGAGTTTTTTTCAGGATTGCTGAGAAATGATGAGATGAGAGAAGAGAGGAAAAATTGAAGACACAAAATTTAAATAAAAAAATTAAGGCATTTTTTCTATGAGCTTGGATATAGAACCCCCCCCTCCCTCCCTCCGAACTTGGAAGTCAAAAATTGAAAGTTGATTTTAGGCTTTTCAGAAGAAGTAGAACCAAGAGGGAACCTCGACTCAAAAACCAAGTTTTGTACCTTAAGGGTGGTTTCTATATCCAGGTTCACGTATGTACCTATTTTAGAGATGAGGCAAAATTTTTAGAGACAAAATTTCATAATAATTATTTTATTGAAATTTTTTCTATTTTTTCTCATTTTTTCAACTATTTTAATATTTTCCAGTTTTTTTTCCAATTTTTCAATATATTTTTCTTTTTTTTTTTTTTCAAAGCACTCCCTTTTTTTGAATGCAACAATTATATTTGGGATATTTTAACTTCATATTTCATTTCAGAAAACTGAGTTGTCAGTAATAATTTGAGATTCGCACAAAATTTTTCGAATTAAATGAATCTCAAACAATTTTTACATCAGATTAAAATTCAATTTAGAGAAACAGTGTTGTCAATATTGCAAATTTAAACCACTTTTTCAAAATCCACCCAGCTTTATAAATCATACCCCTGAAAAAAGTTATGCAAAAACTTAGCTCAAAAAGAAACAAAATTCAAAATAGAATAAGAAGAAAAAAAATTTAAAAAGGGTAAATTTGAAAAAAAGTAGAAAAAATGTTAAAAATAAAGAAGAAATTGAATACCTAATATAAAAAATGTTTGCGTTTTCTTTTTTTTTCTAATTTTTAGAATTGCTGAGAACAAGTATGAAAAAAAAGTTGAGAAGTGAAATAAAATTATCATTATGTCAGCGACCATCCAAATTTTTCCAAAAATTTTTCAAGTCCAACAACTTTTCAAAAATTTATCTCCATGAAAAAATTCAAAATATTGAAAAAAATTTTAAAACATCATCTCTAAATTATCCTTAAACATTGAAACATCCAAAGAAAATAAATGATATGTACCTATCATCAATTTTTCATAATTTTTCCACCAAGACCACACCACAATAAAGAAGCTCAAATGCAATCCCATTAATTTTTTCCATCTTCTCGATCGAAATTTCTCATTTGATGTTCTTTTAATACGAAAATCAGAGCCAAGGTAAAAAAAGATTTTCGAGAATAATTGAGAATGGTGAAAGAAAAAGGAGGAAAATTTCCAAAAAATTGGAATAAGAGTTTAAAATACTAAGAAAATCTTAATGAAACTCATCCCCAAATTATCCCTAAAACGTCCATTTCAAAAATTTCAGTCTTATTCGAAGCAACAATACCTTGCGTCAATTTTACCCCTTCTCTCTTCCCAAACTGCAAGGAAAAAACTCCATATCAGCGCCATTAATTTTTTCCACCTTCTCTCGACTGAAATTTCTCATCGAATGTTTGTTGAAAACGAATTAGTCGCCTTTTTGTCAATTTGATCACAACAAGTGTCAGCTGTCAGGGTAAAATTTTAAAAAACCGATGCCGATGTGAGAATTTGAAAATCTGTGTCAAAGTGAAAAAAAAATTCTAAAAATTGAAAAATTGTAAAAAGAAAAAAATAAAAAAATTCAGCAAAAATCTAAAATATCGAAAAAATTTTACCAAAATTACCTCCAAATTACCTTAAAAATTTCCACCATGAAAATCCAATCATATTCAAAGGCAACCATACCTGGCGTCAATTTCCCCTCCTCTCCACCCAACCAGTCTTAAAGAAACCCCAACCCCATAACTTTCCTCCGCCTTCTCGACCGAAATTTCTTATCGAATATTCGAATTACCTTATCAGCGAAACTCGATGCCCCCAATTTATTACCCAACGGTAATTTTTCGACATAAAACCCTAACCCAGGTAATGGGCACTTCACACTCCTCACACGCGATACCAATCACCTTTCTGAAAAATAAAAAAAAATCAACCGTGGTGCAATTATTTACATAGTAGCGCTCTAATATAGGTTCGTAATACGTACAAAAGACCTATATACAGTGGGTTTTTAACGCTTCGGGGTCGCTTATCTAGTACACATATCGAGAAAATTCCCATTTCCGGTCGTATTGTTTTTCTCCCTCTCTTTCCTCCTTCGCATAGTATAAAATACATAGTTTTTTGTTCTTTATTTTCGAGTACACTGTTACGTGCTCGTTCGCCATATTCATATGGTAATAAATATTATAAGGTTAAATTTAAATAATATTTTTATTATGTAAATCGTCCCGAGAGTTGATCACTTCGTGCATCTCTCTCTTCACCAATCGTTCCTCCACCGCGACGCCTCTGACTGTAAATTTTCTTCGAAAGCTCGCCTCCAGCCCCCTCTCCTCAATTTCTATCCATAGACTCATTATAACGGTGGTGCCATTAAAATAATAATAAAAAAAAAGGGAGCAAAAAAGAAGCTCGTATTAGCCGCGTGTATTATTTTGCTATTTCGATATCGCGTGAATATGTAGTATTTTAAAGACTGCATGTAATGTAATGTATAAATGTAGGTATTGTATGCGGCTAGATACGTATATAAATCGATTATTATAAAATAAAGGCGCGCGTGTGTGTATTACATAGCGTTTTACATACTTATATAGCATCGGCGTATGCGTACGTAAGGTGGATACCTCATATTTAATTCCATCGCCTATTTTTGCCATCATTATCGCAATTTTAAATAAATTTTTTAGTTTACCTAAGATTTTTATTGTGAATTCCACTGACCTTTTATATTTATAAATTTTATTTTTTGTTCGAAAACGGGACATCAACGATAACTGTTCATCCATTTTTTCATCAACTGAAAATATACGAGTAAATTATTAGAATACGGAAAAACAAGTTCGACTTATCGTAAAATTTCAATTTTTAATTCATAAGGAAAAAAAAAGTCGTACATAGAAAAAAAAACAACAACAATAAGGAAAAAAAAACAACAAAAACAACGTACACATTACACTATATAAGATTTCACTTAATGCTAATCGGCGACGACGACGAAACTCGGCTACGTATTTACTATAATTCATTTTCAAAGGCGATACGCGTTTTACACCTGCTTCGATGCAATGTCCGTCTCAGGTGACATCGTCGCGACGCTGATTTACCGCGATTACGAGCCTATATTTATACCGCAGGATATGGTTACATTTACACGAAAAGGATACCGGGGGAAGGGGGAGGTGAAATTCACGAATAGCTTCTTTCAATTACGAGTTAAACTTTGTAGGACTCGGGTAATATTAGTGATTGAAATTTGACGCTTATAGGATTTTCTTGCGATCGACTCGGAAGCAACAGAAAATCGGTTGGGGAAGGGGTAATAAGGCGGTTGAAATTTTGAAAATATTTCTTCACGTGATTTTTTTTTGTAGAAGTTTGAAGTTCAAAATGTCTGAGAAATGATTTAAAATGTTATAGAATTTCTGCTGAAGATCTGGATAGAAATTTTTGGGAAAGAAGAGCATGGAAATTTTGATGGATTTTTTTTTTCAAAAATTGGTAGCAAAAGCAGATGGCAATAAAAAAATGAATTTTAGAAAAATTAGGTCTGAAAAAAAAGGATATTTTAAAAAATACGTATTTTACAGTTTTTTTTCAATCTTTCGAAGAAAGGAGGAGGAAATCCCTAATATTTACACCTTCCTATCAATTAGTTTCGTCTAAATTACCTCGACCTTGGTGAGTCTCGGAAAAAAATCAATATGAACAGTCTCAAGACCCGAATAGGGACTGATTTTTTTTTACATAAAAAATCTTGTTTAATCATACTATTTTTTTCAAATTCTTATTTTCATTTTGATTTTTTTCAGCGAATATTTTCACAAAATTGGAATCTACAGCTGGGTATTTCATATTTGGATTTTTCAAAGGTAGTTTTACAAATGATTCTGGCGATAAGAATCATTCTTGCATCAAAGAATCGATCAATAGGTAATTTCAACAGACACACTCATTTCTTAAATCATATGAAAAAAATTAATACTGCAAAAAAAACTTGAAAATTGAACAAAAATTCAAAGAAATAGACCAAAACAAGTGGAAAGAATTATAATTTATAATTAAATTTTAAAATTGAATTAAACGGAAAGTAAAAGGGGAAGCTCGCCTCTAGGATACCTGATGGCAAATTTTGGATTTTCAGAAATGATGAAGATTATGAGGATTTTTTACGATTCCGGTATGAAAAATTGAAAAAATTGCATAATGAGTCAGAAAAATTGAGAAAAATTACATTCAAGTGGAAAATTTTTGATTTTGTCTCCTGCCTTCTTCTCAACTTCAGTTTGCCCATAAAAACTTTACATTGAAATCATTTAAAACGACTTAATATTGGTTCAAAATCTCATAAAAATTGAAAGTTACTCAAAATTTTGTGAAATTTTTTTAAAATTGACATTTTATTTTCTAAAGATCATCAAAAATACATATCATTAGGTAAGTATTAGCATAATTACTTACAAGTGGAAATTGAGAAACCAGGTCAACTTCTAAAAATGTACCCGATAAAATTCGTTGAACATCTTTCAATAATAAGTAAAAAATTAAGAAAAATAAGACACAAATTCAGGAAAAGATAAGGTAGAAATTTTTTTGAAATTTTTCAAAAAGAAAAACATACATTAAAAGCTGTCTAACGTTGTTTCGAAAAAAAGTTTTTCACTTTTCAAAGATCACTTTACAAACCTACTTAGAATAAAAACGATACAAAATATAGTTTAAATTTCAAAAAATTATGAGTTAAAAAATGTATTAAATTTTTCATACGAAAAAAGTCAAAAATTTAGAAAGTGTCCAATAGATTGTAAAAATTGTTACTTAATTTTTCAATGCTCGTTAAAAAATATATGAACTTGACTGGAATTCAAAAAATTATTTCAAATATCATGAAACTCTTTAAAAATGAATATCATAAAAACGTTGAATAAATTATAAGAAATCATAAAAATTGAGAAATTGTTTCATCGCTTCTATTACAAAAAAATTTTCAAATTTTTCTAAAAAAAAAAGAAAAAAAGAAAAAAATATTAAAATATTTCTTTGTGGAAATTTCAAAAATTTCAAAATGTTACATATTAAGAAATTATGTAATAATTTTCTTGATATTTTCACAACTTTTACGATTAACACAGATACAGATTTTTATAACTCAAGAATCAGGGTGTCTTTGAGAGGGGGTGGGAGGACGGTGAGATTTATTGAAAATTTTGATACTTGAGATTCAATTTTGTTGAACAAAAAAAAAATGGCAAAAAATTATAAAACTGATTATAAGTAATAGGTGTTGAAATTCATTAAATGTACCTGTGAATTGAAGTTCGTAATTTTATGAGTTTTATTCTTCACGATAAAAAAAAAGCAAGAAAAAAAAACTCATTTATTACCAAATTTCTGAAATACGTTATCACAGAAACAAAAATCACTTTCCTAGGAATTTTCTAAAAGATTAATTAAAATCCCTCTTTATTTAAAATTTTTATCAACAAAAATCACCAATAAATTTTTCAATTTTTGTTCTTTTTCTATGATGTAAAAATTAAAGTAGAAGTTAAATTTTTTATATTTTTTGTTCCTTTTTCCTGAAAATAATTTCTTTAGGACAGGGGAATGAGTCTCCAATTAATTGTTTTTCACCAAACCTCAAAACAAGATATATCAAAATTTTCTTCCAAGGCAATAATTCCAGTGCTGAGGTAATTCTAATCATAATTATTGAAATATTTTCAATTGTACTTCAATATGAATTAAATTGATTGAGATTATAACAGCAGCATTCCTCGTAAAACTTTTTTTTTCAAAAAAAAATCGATTTTCCTCATCATTTTTTTACAATTATTTTTAAAAAAAATTTCATCCGTCGCAATTTCCATTCTAACCAGAAATTAATTTCCTTTCCAAGAAATTCTCCCAGCTCTTTGCACCACTTCTCGCCGAAATTCCAACCAATTTCACCACTCGCGGGGATGAATGACCCAAGAAACCCAAAACAAACATCTTCGATTGCAACCTTTCATCAAAACCTACAATAAAATCAATACACCACTCTCCACTACACCACAACGCATCACATTACATCCACAACACCATAAATCGCGACCATCGACTCAGCTCACCCTCCTGGTGACTCCTCAGCCCAGGAAACATTTACGAATAATCACGACAATACGTCAAATATGCAAATACTCGCTCGTACATCATTTCTCTACGTACCTCCATATCGTACGGTGTACACAGATAAGCCAAGTGAAAAACACGATTACATCATGGCACGTGCACAACTAGTCTACGTATTTGTATTAATTTAGTACTTTTTACCCCTCAGTCTTCCTCTCTCATACTCTTCGGATACCTTTTTCTACATCAACGAATCATCCAAGCCAAAAAAAGAAAAAAAACTCCACCTCACCTTCGATGGATGCGAACACATTAAACAGATAGTTCGAATCGGTATACTTACAATTTTTTTCATCGGAATGGAGAAGCGGAGGGGGGAAAGACGATTAGAATGATAGTCGAATAACACGCGAATGCTACCTTTAAATGCACGGAAATTTGTAGTTTCCCATCATGACTTTAGCTAGGTACCAGCTGACACCCTGCTAATAAACAATCAAATATCAAACGAGACACTTGAAACTAAATGCGATTCTTCGACTTTATTATATCTCATTATTGATTTAACTATATGGCGTTTTACTTATGGTAGATATTCGAGTATGGCAGAAAGACGAAATTACATTTACAGGTAGGTACCTTTCTTCACCTACACATCGAACAGAGAAAAGAAAAAAGAGCTGAAAATCACGCACGTAATTTTCCTCCCTTCTGTCACCTCCTCGTCATTTCTTCCTTCAGCGACGAATTTTTTGATGAAGTTTTGTCACAATCTGGCAATTTATATTTTTAAAAGTCATCGTTGCCATTTATATCGAGCTGCCTACCAAAAATACGTAACAAGGGAAAAAACTGCGTGAGCTCGACGAATCACATAAAAATCACGGCTAAGAAAATGAAAAGATGCAAGACCAACGAATCGACAAAACATATAAAATTAGTAATATACCAAGCACATCTGTCACCGTCCGAATGAATGATGGTGGCCACCTTAGGGGGAGCAGGGATCACCATTCAGTCGGGTATTCGCACACCCTCGCGCCGAATAACCCACCTGGTGTGTTATGCACCTATACTAAATAGCATCCTATACCTTGAGCAGGATCATAGGTCAATATAAAATACTACCGCAGGTGGTAAGGTGAACGAAAAATTCTCTCTATTTAGCCCGATGATGTATCGATTCCTATTCATTAAAAACGTTTATATGAAAATCAAAAGTAAAAACCATCTCGACGTGTGTCCCTAATCTTCCATTCCACCCTCGAAAATTTCCCATTCCTTTAATGATTCTTCGCACCTAGCATCAAATTAATCCAAGTCCCGGTGTCACATCGATCCGAGATACCTGCCTACAATTCCTAGAAAGATTAAAACAATCTGGTACAAGAGTCGCGGAGAAGGTGAAAAAAAGCCAACTTCGATTCCTGCAAGCTTATTGCCCTCCGGCGACTAATAAATATACTAAAAACACGTCTCGTTGACAATTCGCCAAATTGAATTCTCTCAAAGTGGAGAAAAAACGCAATCACCCAGCGAATTCAAAAAAACCCTGCACCGAGGTGAAATTTCAATTCGACTCGAGGAGAGCAAACACTCTAGTAAATTATTCGTTTAATTTGTTCTACCAAAAAAAGAAAAGTATTGGTACGTCGTCTTCCAATACAGTAAATTTCGTATACGTTTTAATTATACATCCGGTTGGTTTACGAAAATCCACTCTTCGATTTCTTTCGTTATCGAAAATGTACTGGACAAGGGTGTACGGATGGAATACGCGGGGACAATGTAAAGAAAAAGGGTCGACAAGTGGCCTGTAAAATGCGACTTTTCTTCCGTCCTTGTTTCGTCCAGTGTACATTTAGGTACCGGTGAGAACGAATAGGGATGGCTGTGCGCTGTGAGAAGGTTCCTCTCGCCCAATAAAATAACACCGAGACGAGCTAACTTATTTTTTCTTGCTTTTTACACGACCAACCATTGTCCAGATTAGCAACGTCCAAGGTAACACCAACCCCTATGCATATAAATTGTTTCGCCTTCGTAGACTGGTGTTTTGTTGTTTATATGTGATGAATTTTTTTCGGTTTCTAGTTCCCCTGCGGTGGGAAATTATTTTCGGGCTCTTTTTCCGAATGGAAATTGAATTAAGAGAGAGTAGGAAGACTTGGTTGAAAATAAATTATCGCCTGGTGATAAAATAAATTAAGGATACAGGGAAGAAAAGTGGTCAAGTTTCCCATCTTGAAAATATGACTAAAGAATGTTTCCGTAAAATTGACTCTAATTGAGAATTAAGTACCTATATGGAATTTAATCCAAAGTGCAGAATTTTCTGATAGAAAAAACTAAAATAATAGGAAAATAGGAGAACGATTCCAGAAAAAAAATGTAAATTCAAGTAAAAAAAATTAGGAAAATGAAAGCAATATCAGAAAAAAAACGAAAATTCGAGTATAAATTAAAAAACCTAAACAATTAGAAATTCATTGTTTGCAAAAAAATCTTCAAAAAAATACAGATACGTACCTGCATTTCATTTTACAAAAATGAAGCCATATTTTGAAAAATCAAGCTTCGAAACGCTCACTTTGATATACTTTTTGAACTCTTAATGAAATATTTCTGACTTCAACGAAACTGAAGAATACATCTCTTCTGCTCTCTCTCGTCTCTCCTCAACTAATTGCTTGAATCCAATTTTCATTTCTACTCATAACTAAGAAGTCTACAATTTGTAACAATTATTTTAAAGAAATTTTTTCATAAAAATATAGGCAATTCCAAAAAAAAAAATTACCTCAAAACACTGCTATCTATCAGAATTTTATATTTAGGTATATTTTCATACTTTCAGGAGTGCAGAAGTCAAATTCAGCATCTTTTTTCTTTTTTTTTGCATCTTCAATATTCAAAAAATGTGTTTTCCCATTGAATCGCTGAAAAACGAGGAACGTGAAAATTCCTTGAATGATTTTTTTCGTTTAAATTCTGAAGGAAAAAACATGAAAAATGGTATTTTAAAAATTTCGACGTTTGGACTTTGGAGAGCAGGACGAGTGGAGAATTGGAGAAGAAAAAAAATTCTCAAAAAAAATTTACATATAAAACCTGATGATTTCATAAATTTTTGAAAAAAATCGGAACAAATGCAAAGAGATTCTTTACCACTAAAATCAAATTTTTTTTAAAAATATTTCAGCATTGAAAAACCTATCCAAGGTGGTTTTCACCACAATTTCGTCTCGAGATGAATTCAAAAAGTTATTAAGAAGCAAGGGTCAGATATTCTAGCTTGAAAAAACATAAAAATATCGAGAACATGAGATAAAAATTTTCAAAAAATTAAAAACACGATTGGCTCTAAAAAAAAAATTGAATTGTACTTCAACAACAAGGATCTCATTTTAAAAGAAAAAACATTACCTTCCATAAAATTTGGGTAGAAATTGTTCAATAATGGGGAAAAATCAGAAACAAATTGTTTCATGAAATCAAGTTCAAAAATGAAAAAAAAAAACGAACTGTTCCTCAAAAATTAAAAAAAAAAAACGAAAAAGTTTTGCAGATTTTGCAAAAAAAAAAAAAATTACAAACATAGCTGAATTTGTCCCCTAACAAAATCTTTAAACGTTTAAATTTCGCGAAACATCTCTTTAAAATTCTCCAAAAAGTTTTTGTATGCTTTTATATGAATCAAATCTGCAAAATATGGTCCAACATGGTAGACATATCTAAGTGAAAATTTATTAAAACGTAAAGATCAGAGAAGTTTCCCTCGTGTGAGCCTAAATTTAAAAACAATCTTTCGGGGTCAAAAATTGGTTTTTGAATCGAGGTTCTCAATTGATTTTACTATTTCTAAAAAGCCCAAAATCAGTGTAATCTCAAAAGCGAATTTTTGATCTCATAAGGGACTTGATCAAGCGAAAAAACTCACAAACAATTAATGATTTTTTTAAACAATTTTCTGATTAGAAATCACTGATTTTATAATCAATTTTCAATGTATCAGAGTAATTTTTTGACTGAAATCAATAAAAAATCGATGCTTTTTTACGAAATTTATTTCACTGATTCAAAAAAAGCAAAATTTCACCATTTCTGACTGATTCAGATTTTGAGAAGTGAAAATGCAATGGATGGTTTTTTAAATCATCATTTTTTATTTACACTCCAAAATGAAAAATTCATAGATAGGTATCTAATCTGTGATTTATGGCAACGGATGCCATATTTTAAGAAAACTGACTGCTTCTATTTTTTTTTATCATTTTTTTTTTTTTCAAGAAAATCTACCCATAATTTTAAAAATTGTGAATTCAAGGTTTATTGTGATCTCCAAATTTTACGTTATTGACAAAGTGTTTTCATAGTGAAAATTGGACCAATATCACAGAACAGTTCAATCTCAGATCCTCAATATTTTAAAATCAATCAAACTAGAATTTTGGTTTTGAATCAGCCAATTTAATATTTTAGATAGCAAAACAAATGAACCACATGCGAGAATTTTCCTATCTACGTCTTTCCATTGAACTCATAAAAACTGGTCATTGGCCACTCCATAAAGTATTAAAATACTATATACCTTGTACTCATACAATACACACCCACCATATCACTCATACAGGCAGATTTTCATTTTAAACGCGATTTCCCTATATTAAGCGTGAAATCTCGATCTATCTTAGCGATCGATGATCCGGGATATAATTCACAGACTGCACACATCTCCCTATTAGTATAATACGCTACAAGGGACTAAAATGCGTTGTTTCAAAACGAGTGCGGTGGTTACAGCGCGAGCCGCAGGCGAGTGCTGTAATAGCACGAGTTTTGAAACAACATGCATTTTAGCCCGTTGTGGCGTATGATACTTTTTATAATACTTACACGTAACGAGTATCATTTCGTTGTTGTTTTGGGTGTAAAATTATGATTCTGACTGAAAGACTGAGAGCGGGTCAGTTTACAATTATTGTATGGCAACTGTGCAAATGTATTTTACAATAATTATCACTTCGTTGATAATCATTTACATTATTTTCATACTTTTAATATCTGTTTATTAGACGTATCGGTACTTCGGTAGACGTACACATACAATTGAAAAAACACACTTGTCAATAAAATAACCGGAACATTCACAATATCAAATATTCTTATACAAATTCGAACAGTAAATTCAGAATTCAATTCATAACAAGCAACAAGCTGCTACAAGATCACCGGCTAATGAATATGTTTTGAATTTTGATAAAATAATCGGCACAATCCAAATCAAATAAATAGCGCTGCTGTCAACGAGAAATTTATTTTACTCCCTGTAAATTGTTTTACTCCCTGTAAATATGTTTTACTCCCTGTAAAATAAGTCGCCGCAAAACATTCATTTTACACCCTCAAAACAACAACGAAATGATACTAGTTACGTGTAAGTATTATAAAAACGTATAATATCTCTTTGCATACAACTCGGTCGAAGAATGTAAATCATTATTATTACCCATACGAAGCGTATCACTCGATTTAGTATAAATTGAATTTACATTCGAGGTGCTTAAAAGAAAAAAATAAATAACGTACAAGTACTACAGAAGAGAAGATTACACCAATCACATACGAATAACAATACACTAGCAAATAGGTATAATGGTAATGGTGTATTTATTGGTAATTGAACCATATGAGAGATCTGCTACGTTGTGTACTATACCAACGAAACGAAAACATTATGTATTTATAAAAGTACCTATACCTATGTATATTGTAGACCTATACGTGGTTACAATAACTTTCTAAAAATTACACCAGAATGTGGAGACAAAGCAATATAAGCAAGATCGATCGATGCTGGAGGGAGGACGAGATATACCTATATAAGTTTTTATTCATTTGCACAAGCACACCTGCGCAATACACCGTGTTATCTCGTTGTGTTACCACAAATCACCGCGGATTAACAGATCGAACGTACTTTTTAATGTATTAGCGATGAGAGAGAGCTCTTCGTCCAGTGGATCGCCAAATACGACGAATAAATATCCAAAGCGAGAAAAATATAGACCCATAGGTACAGATGTACAGTATGATCCAAAAGTATTATGCAATTGATTCAACTTTTTATTGAGAAGAGATATTGAAATGGATGAAATAGCGATGAAGATTTCCAATAGCACTAGTTTGGTCCAAAACTCACAGTGTAAGTCCGGAATTGAAGAAACCAGTTCATCAGAAAATTCAAACTGTTTTCTTTTTAGTGAAATAAATGCTACTAATTGAGACGATTCCAAAAAATATCAATTTTTGAAACCGGTTCAGCTGTTTTGAACCAGTTTCAATAATGAGCAAAAATAGAAATACCTATCAAAAAAAATAATAAAACAAAAGTTGTCGAGATTAATTTTTTTCAAAGATTTCATTTTTGTTTTCAATTTTGAAAATAGAAGTCACCAGAACAGTTTTTTGATCTGTTGATGTAAAAATCAGCCAACGTTATTAAATTTTTTGAAAAAATTGTTTTTATTCTCAAACTCTTAAAAATAAAAAAATAAAAAATCTTGTAAATCTGAATTTTTTTCAGTTTATAATGCTTTACAACTTTTGATTAAAATTTTTTAAGATACTCGTAATTCAGTTTTTTGCTCAATATTGACAACTGGTTTGAAACTGTTGAACCGGTTTCAAAATCAACATTTCTCTTGAATCACTCCAATAAGTAGTGTCTATTTCGCCCTCCCCCTCCCCTTCAAAAAATAAGTTTGAACTTTTTTACAAAACCGGTTTCTATTTTGCTAGTTCTTCTGGTAGCTTTTTCCCAAGTTGGTAACCGGTTCAGGATAAAACGAAAATATCAAAAAACAAAGGTTGAAATAAAAAGTTATGGAAAATTGAAAAATGAACATTTTCTTTTCTGAAATTGTTTTCTCGCCCAGCAATGGAGAAGAGATACCTATGGCTTAAAAAAGAGAAAACAATATCAAAAGTCTCATTTCACATCAACTGAAATCAAAAATGAAGTGAAGTTTTCCAAATTTTGCAAAAAAAAAAAACTCGATTACCTCTCGAGTGAGCGGAGAAGAGGATAGATCTCGTGTAATCTTTGAGGAATTTTGATTTTCGAACTACTCAACTTCGAACGTTTGTATCTCGAGATCGGTTGCAAGTACTTGAAAGAAAACTATTCATGCAGCTCCAAAGAAAATGAACAGAAAATTCAAAAGTAATAATCATATTTTGAAAAGCTCGGAGTTGAAATTTTACGAAGAAAGCCCAACTTTCACGATAAATACAAAAAAATAAAGGCTACCGTCAGAAAATTAAAAAAAATTCATTGAAAAACCTTTTTTACCCTTTTTTCACCCAGCAAATATTCAAAATAGAATTTCAAAACCTCTGAAATGTACAGGAGTTCTTGATTATGACCAATTTTTTAAAAAATCAATATTTAATCTAAAGATGCTGAGTTCGAAACTCATTTTCATTTCCTCTTGAACCTCTTTTTCTTTCATTTCGGTTCAGTGAAAGGTCACTATGAAAAAATCAGAAGTTCAGAATTGGAGAAATCAGCGAAATTCTTCAATTTTTTTTACCAATTTTTGCTGATTTTTCAAGTTGTATATCCAATAATTTTTCAAAGAATTTTACTGATTTTTTTTTCGCAAATTTCAGATATTTTACTAACTTTTTGGTAAATTCTCACTGATTTTTTTGAATTTTTTTCACTGAGTTATTAGTGCGCTAAAATTTCAAATGTTTTCCAGTGATTTTTGATAATTTTCGCCGATTTATAAATGAGAGAATATCAGCCCACCTGATAAAGTCAAAATCCAAAAATGTAAATTAACATGTGACACGTCGTTCATCAAGTATTTTAGGATGCTCTTAGTTCAATTATTCTTCATTTTTAACCCCCCCCCCCTCCCGGAACATCTAGTTTGAAAAAAAATGCATGCAACGAATAAAAATACTCGTAAGTGAGTAACAAATGGTACGTTGATTTTCATTATTCTTGAGTTCGTCGATTTCGAATATCGACTTTTTTCCAAAATTTGAAAAAGTTAAAAGTGGTAAAATTTTGCCTTTTTGAATCAGCGAAATCAATTTCACAGAAATTCATCGATTTTTCACAGATTTTCTGTCGAAAAATTCCTGATTTTTTTCTGAAAAAATTGGAAATTGACTTTAAAATCAGTGATTTCTGACTTGAAGATGAATTAAAAAATCACTAATTTTTTATTAAATTCAATTCATTGATTCTATGAAACCAGAATTTCACCAGATTTGGCTGATTCAGATTTTTAAAATTCATTTTTTGGTCTGACACCCTTCGTTCCTTAAAAATTACAATGCCCCCCCACCCCCACCTTTGAAGATTATTTCAGTAAACCGTCTAGCGAAACTCGTGAAACAATTTGGATGAAATCGGAAGATCTGACTTCAATTTTGGTTCGATTTGATGTATGGAATGGGCCTCAGCTGTTATACCATGACCTCTTCTCATCGCAGGGTGGAAAAAAATTATGAGATGAAAAATTATAGTTTATTAGTCTCCTACAACTTCTATTTCAATTTTTTTTTATTGAAATTACTGGCAACCGGTTTCAAAAATTCTCTTTTTTTTAAAATCGTCGTCTCAATAGCAGCTATTCACCTCCCCCCCCCCCAAAAAAAAAGTTCAAATTTTTTCAACTATCCGATTTTTTTCAATTCAGGAAACTATGGACATACGACCAAAATTCAACCAACCCGACGTCAATGAGAGCTCTCTTCATGGATCACCCCATCCCACTTGATCCATCTACCATTCCAACACCCATCAAAAACCACCCATACTTTTGGATCGCCTTGTAGGCAAAAAGTGCTCCGCAAACCCGGCGTACTTATTTGTGTGCATGCGAAACACCAGAGAGGAATGCGTTTTATTTGTCTGGTGGGTGCGATAGATAGCTCAGGTACCGGGCAGCCGGGCGAAATAAAGACATAATTCACACTGGAACCGAACCGCTGCAAATGGTCGATCGGGTCGCGAAGCTCTCTAGTAATAAACACGGTACAACGAAGATAGAACGATGCGGTCTGCGATTTTTTTTTTCAACTCGTGTACTTAATCCATGTACAGCATGCGAATATCGAGTTAAAAATATCGTCCGGCTGGATGTACAACAAATGCAACTTACACGCTGATTGTGTATATTAGACACTGCGATATCTCCATGGTCGACCGGATCGCAGTGTGTGGATATATGGTCGCTGCAGCCACGAGAGGCAGGGTTGATTGCGATTCGAGCTTCGAACCGAACAAGCATTAGAAAGATGTTTTATTGTGGTAATTAATTACGCTGGGCAATGGCACTATACGCGACGAGTAAACAAGACGTTGCGCCAGAATACGATACCGATCGTTATTTATGTCTGTAATTGGTGCGATTTTGTAAGGTTAATAAACGGCGTGTTAGAAGGAATTTGCAAATTATGTAACGCAGTGGGGGATACGACGCGTCCTGTGTCCCCCCTCACCCCCTCAAACCCATCCGAGAAATCGCGTGCGCCCAAGTGCCCCATCTCAAAAGGCACTGTCCACCGTCCATTTAACACCGATCATCGAACTCACACCCGGCCTCATCTAATGGACTGTTGTTCTCTCATCGATTTATGACGTAACCAGTTGCGCGTATCCAAAGATGATACGTACAAATGTATAATATCTACACAGTGCTATGTGTCTCCTCATACTTTTCTTCCCCCCTCGGCCTCCCCGGCTCTTCTATATCTCTCTATTGTTTGAAATGGTATCAGTTTACAGACAAAAGCGTACTATAACAAAGACCAGTGAAACCATTAAAAATATAATTAAATACAATGGCCGAGCCGCGGCAGCAATGATATTTAAAAAGTACGCCTCGAGAACGAAAAAATTCTAAATTGTGACGACTATGCCTCACATAGCCACCGAGCCTCTGTGTACTCGTCGATGCGCGAGGTGGTTTTTATTATAAAAAGCCATAATAGTGAGAGATCATTTCGACAAGTTTTCTCGAACAATATTTAATTTCACACGTTAATAGTTAAACAACGAACGATACAAAAAACACGACCGGCGCGGTGGAAAAAAATATTCATTTCCAGGCCACTGGTTTAGTTCGCGAACGAGCAAAACGACCAGAAAAAAATACAATCGTACAGATGAGAAAAGATAATCGGCAATTACCATTTAGATCGTTTACGTACCTATCTGACTGTATACAGAGTGTGAATTTTATGTTGAAGACGATGCAGATGAGATATCCGGCAAGTGCAGGGCGCGAGAAGGTTGCAAATCGGAGAGAATTAGGTATCGAGATGGGAATGTTTTGCATTGGCAAGGCTGTAGAGTGAGGAAGGTTGGAAGGGGAAGGATTGAGGATTAAGGTGAGATCGATGATGTGATGTCGAGAGGATGGAGAAAAAATCTTACAGTACGTCCGATTGATTTGATCCCCAAAGAGTCACTTGAGTGATTCAAATTCACCAGAAAAATTACCAAAAACTCTCACTAATTGCAGGTATTTTTTCAAATGTCAATCCAGCCACAAAAAACGCCCTTCAATTCTTCTCTGTCTACTGATGAGAAAACGAAGCAGGCACTATTATTTTTTTCATTCATTATCCAATTTTAATAAGTTTTTTGTCATACTTAAATGTGCACGAGTGATTTCGAGTGAACTCAAATTTTTTCAAAAAAATTTCAAAACTCTAGGTACCAAAAAGATAATTTTTTCAATGTTTGAATTTTAAACAATTTCTCTCAAGAGGAATAAAAACACGTAGTTATTTTTTTCGAAAAAAATGTCCTTTAAATGTGAGACTGGAAATATTGGAACTTTTCATTTTTTTTCTTACCCAAAATATCTGGATCATAGAAAAAAATTCAGAAAGGTACATAAATTTAAATTCATCAAGTTTCTAGGTCGAAAATTTTTACGAAAAATAAAATACATAATATTTACACTATAAAAAAGATTCATTTAGAAGTTTCCAATTCAAACGCAGAAATCACATTATTTTCGAAAAAATTTTCAACATTGTTCAAGTCAAACTTTTCTGAAAAATTATTCTCAAAAAACAATTAATATTTTTCAATGCTGAGAAGATATGTGACCCTGCCGTAAAGAAGGGACCTTGTGTAAAAAAAATTGATGTTATTATTTTTATGTTTGGTCCAGATTTGGTGTCATTTGAATCAAAAACGTGAAAAATGGTGCATCGATTTTTTTTACACTAGGTCCCTTCTTTACGGCAGGGTCTCAATTATTCTCAAAATGAATAAATAATTTGAATACAAAAACAAAACAATTACTTAAAACTTAATTCAAATCAGTGAAACGTCAGAATTCAGCGCAGGAAAAAATCAGAAAAATTCTTTGATTTTTATCGAATTTTCAAAAAATTTCACTAATTATTAGCAAATTTCAGAAGCAATTTTCGATCATATTCTCCAATTCAGAAATGAGACAGTTCATTTCTTCCCAATATTTGAAATTTTAAAATAAGTAATTGTTGAAAATTTTCGTTGCAGGAACAAATATTAGAAAAAAACAGGATAATGCTGAATATCCTTTATTTCAATTCGATTCATTTTTCGAATCTTTTAGGTAATTTTTTTCGATTTTCTGGCACTCTTGCACTTTTTGGAGTATTTGTTTTTTTAATAAGTACAGAAATTACGCAGTCTAATTTCATGTGATCAAGAAATTTCAAACATGGGGGGTGTAAAGAAAGGCACTCATTCTAAAGTTTAGAAATTTAGAAATTTGTTTGAAAAATTGCAAAATTTCAGTTTTACAAATTGCATGATTGCATTTTTTAAAAATTAAAATTTCAGACGCTCATAAAATTTTCAAAACTAAAATTTTGCAATTTTTTGAAACAAATGTTGTATTTCTTGAAAATCATGCAAAACAAAATATTCACCTTTTTTATGTTTAAAATTTGTACACCTCCCCCCCGGCTCAAAGTTTCAAAATAATTTTCATTTCCTCCATTTTTTTCTAAAAAAAAATTAAAAATCCGAAATTTCTGAACCCATGTTTAGTTGACTCTTCCTTCCATTCTGATTGTATAAGAAATGTTGACGTGATTTTGGCAAAAATAAAAAATCTTTGAATTTGCGATCTGCAATTTTTCAAACGCAGAGGATAAAAATTGATATTCAATTTTGAAGTCAACACTGAGATGTTTAAAAACTCAAATTGCGCTTTTTCAGGGGTGACCAAATTTTTCAGTCAGTGCCATTGCTTACTCAAAATTATTTTTAAAAAACACATTTTTTTTTCTACCCCTCTTCGCAATAGAGATCTAAATTTTTTTTGGTGGAAATCTCTCATTAATAAAAACCATTTCATCAATTTTCGTCAAAATTTAGAGAATGCTCATTTTTTACTATTCCAGATGACCAAAAAATTGTCTCGATGTTCAGTTTTTCAAGTAAGCAATTGAAATTTAGTAAAAATCAAATATGATTTGCAACTTTTCAAACTTCCTGTAGAGTAAAAAATGGTTCCAAATTCGAGATCAAACTTTCAGATATTCTTCTTCATCCCTTTCTCAATCGATCAGCCCTAGAGAAATATCTTTCCAACATTTTAGATGAACGTGCTCCCAAAAACGTTACTTTTTGACCCCATAATTCTAAACATACTTCCTCAATTTTTAAAAATCCGTCCTCAGCTGCAGCAATATTTTCACCTCATTCTTCAAATGAACCTCAACAAGGCGAATCTTTTTCTTACACACAAAAGAATACCTAACGAATCAAAATATTAATCTTACACGCACAAGTCTGTATTTTTTCGAAATTCATTCCGGCATTCTTTACACTTGTCATCTAAAATACCCGAAAATGATGGATCTAAGATTTCAAGAACGCAAGAATAAAAGAAAGAAACTAGAATTGTTCTTCAAATCATATCTTCACCTTTTGTGGCAACTTTTGGCAAAAGAATTGACAAACCCTATCTCTTATTATCTCGAAAGAAGACAAAACGTCGAGTCGTATCGCGTTGAAAATCATTTTTTCATATTTTCCCCTTTCTTCTACATTCTCAGACAATTCGAAAAAAAAAGCAAAGAATAACGTTTTCAATGCCTCGCCCCCGATACCAAAAAAAAAGTCCACGACACGCGAAAAAAGAAATTACGAATGATTCGGCAAAAGGGTGCGGTCCTATATTTAAAATACGCCGCAGTAACTAGGAGGAGTTTGTGAAAAAAGAAAAAGACGATGAAAATAATGTACAGATTATATGTGAAAAGAATACGAAGGCGAAAGAATCGAAAAACCATGGCGAAAATTTCTAACTCATTCCGATACATTAAAATTCACGGAAGAACGCATTTAATTTTTATAAGAACCGAGCAATAAAGGAGCACATGCGTGTGCATAATTCTTTCCACATACGTAGGTAGGTTTTCTATAAAAACCGGCCAAACAGAGTTCAAACCATCGAAAAGAGCAAAATAAGGAAAAAAAAATAAAAGGGAGTTTGAAATTCTTTTGTTATTTTTGTACGTCTTCGTATATGTACGCGGAATTATTTGACAGCGAATGCGGCAGCGTGCAGGCCGCTTGACGATTTCTTATACGCGAAAAAAAGGCCCCTTTTTATACATATACAGGGCTTATTATACATTACGGTCCTACCGTGGCCGACCCTCGGACCATTCTGCGAGTATTTGGCCGAGTATTATATCATATTATCTATACCTTGGAGATTTTTGTCTCCTGGCCGGATACCAGCCTCTGTACTGGTGGTTAATGGTGTTATAACTCTTGGTAAATAGATTCGTGCCTTCTTCCTTATACCTATTATCTAGATCTGTGTACTTATCATTACGTCCGGTTTTTCGGCATGAAAACTTTTTACATCGTTAAAGTCGCCATGAAAATGGTGTTTTCTCTGCCTGCTAGTGCGCCGAAATTGATGATATGCAGTTTTCAAAGTGCTAAAATTGGGGAACTCTTTGGGGAATACGAGGTTATGTGATGTAGAGATCTAAAATTCTAAAAGTATACAAAGGTCGAGGGAACCAAGAAAATTACACCTAAAATGATTTTAATAAGATTAAATTTTGAGAACCAGAGATCAAGGAGTTAAAAAAAATTATGAAATTTTGGGAACATCGATGAGTCTATGTTGTTGCGAGATTTCGGATGAATAAGGAAGACTTCACGTAACTATCCAATACATAGGATTTTCAGTGAAATTGCAAATTGGAATTGGCTAGGTACAGGTACCAACTTTTTAGGGTCTCAAATTATATTAATTATTTAATTTCCATTATAAAACATTCGAAGCAATCAAGTCACTAAGGTGGGTCGAAAAAATGGACATAGGTAATATGATTTTTGACAAAAATTCATGAGATGGCTTCTTTTCAGTCAGAGGTCTCAGAAAAAAACTCTCGAGCTTCTCATTGCAAAAGAAGACGGAGCTCAAAGAAGTAATTTTGAAAAAATATTGATTTTATTTGAGTAATTCTATTGGCTGGAAAATTTGATCACCTTTGAAGAGGTAAGATTTAGGTTTCTAATAGGTGTTTTCTGAATCACTGAGTTCAAAATTAAATATCAATTATTTTTTTACTCTTTGTAAGAGATTTGAAAAGTTGTGGATTGCGAATTCTAAGAATTTTTTATTTTTGCTAAAATAATGTAAACACGTCAAATAAAATCAGAATTTTTTATTCTTCAATATTAGGTACCTAATAGTGCACCTACCCAAATTACGAGAAAAGAAGCAAAAAAAAATACAGAAATTGAAAACTTCAAAAATTTGAGCTTTTGCCGGATTGAGGGGAAGGGTGAACTAAATATTGCAAAGAATTCCAAACTTTTAAACCTTTTTTTTGAGTTCTTTTCACAGAAATTTTTGGCATACTTGGGCTCTTCAAAATCCGGGAAAAGATGTAAAATTCCTTCAGTCTAGTTGACCCCTCTCCTTTTATAACTTTGTAGAAAAATTCATCTTTTTGAAATTTGGAACGTAATGTTTAATCTTATTCAGCTGAAAAATTCGCAAAAATTCTGTGAGCCCGGCTGATCTTTTTCTCAACAACTTCGTCACGTTTTCCTCCTTCGAGCACTACCTGTCAGTATTTCTATCAATAAATCACTGATTTCACCTTCTTTCCGGATTGCGAATTAATAATATTCGAATCACTTGATTAAAATTCGAAAAATGATTAGATCCTTTTGGCAGCAATGATTCGTGATTCAAACTTTTGAACCTTTTTCTCCCTAAAAAATTCACAATTTTTTGATGAAAATGTTAAATCTTTTAAAATTGACTACCTAATTTAAGAAGACCAACAAAACAATTTTTAAACATGGGAGAGATATTGTCAATTGTGTGATACAGAAAGGAGAGAAAAAATAATTTTGTCTTTCTTAAATTTCAAAGTCTAGAAGTGAAGAAATTAAAAAAAAATTTCAAAAAATTGCAAAATCCCAGTTTGAAATGTCTTTTAGCTCTAAAACTTTTCTCAATAATTTCAAGAGGTTCTTCATTTTTTTCAGCTAAGTAAGAAATGTTTCTTAAAATTTCTTAAAATTTTTACCGAATTTTTCAAAGAAATTTACAACTTGATGTTTTTAAAAAAATTTCCATTTTTCTAGCTCAATTAATAATTTTTAAAAAATTAAAAAATTGATAAAAACATGAAAATAAAAACTAAAAAATCAAGTTGAAAAATTTTACTGATTGGAAAAATTTTGAAATTGGATATAGCGTTGAAAAAAATTGAAAATCGAAAAAAATGAAAAAAAAAATTATTAGAGTTGAAAACAGTTTCAACTAGGAATAAATTTGAATTTCAAATTTACACAGCTGTTCAATTATTTTTCAGAGGGCAAAAAAGGTATCTAATTTTGAGCTCAATTATTGTTCAGGACGAGGTAGAAATTCTAAACACATTTTTTGAAGGGGTGGTCACAAACCTCAAATAAAGTGGAAAATGAATTTTTCTAAAAAAAAAAAAAAACATTACTCCACTCGAAGGTTTTTACTAATTTTGTCCTTTTCGAGTTGAAGGAGAGGAACGGGGCAATATTTTTAGGTCTCATTATCATTTGTGAGCACAAAAAATTGAAAAATGTGGAAAATTATGTACGAGGATTGAACTTGAGGTTCACAAAAGTCACCATCTACTCGTATCTTGATTGAAAATTTTTCTTCCATATCCCTTCTAAAATTCTGCGATCCCTTAAAATTCTATTAATCGAATTCTTCAAACGTTTTTTCCAGCTAGAAATCCGACTACGAAAATCAAACAGGAATATTTTCGATCATCGAAACTATCATTTCGATCGTACTATCCTCATCAGAGTTCACCGAATCCTTCTCCATACCCCTTTCCCCTCCTTATCACCCTTACACATAAATTTACAAAACTCTATAAGCACGTGTACGTAGCAATAAAACCATCTCTGAACAACAAAAAAAAAGAGTCAAGACTAACGAAGCAAGAAAACATACAAAAACCAAGCACGAGAGACCTTATTACCATTACCATTCTATCAAATTAAAACGTTCGATAGTTCAGCTCCAGATACGTACACAGGAACAAGAAAAAACAGCATCAGGAAAAAAAAACATAACACACAGGACCTTTGTCGCGTATCCTTTTCCAATGGCCGGGTTGGCTTTGGCGGTAATGAGAGCGAAAACATGATTTATGAAATGAAATCGAGAATCCCTCGTTGTAATTTAGAGTTTCGATCTAGCCAGGACGAAGAGGCAACGCAAAAAAACGAGAAAAAAAACAACATGGAGAATGCAGAAAAATAAAAAACACTCGGAAAAAGAGCGAGACGGAGAGAAAAAAACAACCTAAACTAAAGGCAAAAGCAGCACACTATTATATGGAATAACCATTATAAGTTCCCGTTTTATTTCAAACTGCCGCATTCCCTCCCCAAAGCCAAGCACAGAGCACATTTTCCACACAACGGTCCATTTTACCCTTTTATCGTTCATAGCCTTTGTATTTGGTAAAGTAAAAAAAAAATCAATCCCTAAACTAACATTTAGTTTTTAAAGAAAAAAACAGTATCAGTTACACGAATCGAGCCTAAAATGCGATCCGAAGTGGGGCACAGGGGAGGATATGGCGACAAAATGAACAAATGCGGGGCGAAGAGGGTGGAGATCCTCGTATAAGGAAAAAAAATTCGAGCTCGTTAATAAATAAAAAAACATCGCTCTTGTTCTCTGTTATATAATAAAACGCCACCCCCTCGCTGCCTCGTCCCCTCCATCAATCGATGGTGTCACCCACTTGCTTCGTACATGGAAATGTATACACAGCGACGAGCGAAAAAAATATAAAAAATACTGCTAAAAGGGGTACAAAACAACGGATGCGCCTTAACGTATTTGATTAATGAACTAGCAAAAATAATTCGATTTTCCAACGGATCCGGTTAAAAAGAAGAAATATCGTTCGAGAAATAACGACGACATCGTCGCGGCGAAATATATTAAAATATATTTGCAAAGCGTGTCGTTTACTGCCATCCGAGTCCAGAGAAAAAAAAGAGAAAAAATAAAAATCAAAGGGTGGTTTATGCGATTTTTTTACGCGAAATAACAAAAGGTCTCGTTTACATTATCGACGAATGATATTTCTATTATGTTATCGAATGAAAATACTGTTAAAACTAATCAGCCTTCCAGTAACGAATTAAAGGGTATGGATTTTTTTTTTGAATTATGGCCAAAAAAAACACGATTACAATATTGCAAAACTCATAATGGGTAAAATATTAAATTCGATAAGGGTAGTCGGCTGTCGTTAGCATTCGTACAAGGCGAAATTTGTAATATATTTGGAGAAAAACGTGCGTAACCGTGTGTCATTGAAAACAATTCGCGTGATCAAAAAAATACCCCTGCGACGATTCGTATTTTTCAAAAACTCTCCGAATTATACACCTGAGAAAGCATTACAAATGAAGAGAAAGCACTCATTCTTACCTATATTCACTGATAAAGCATCGAAACTGTGTAAAATTAGAACTGGGATCCGTAAGGATGAAAAAAATAACATCTACGTATCCTTTTTCGTGTCATCTCACAACGTACTATCCATCTACCTGTTATAAATTGAAGGTTGAGAGAAGAAAGGAGGGATGTTTCGATTCCATTCAAAAACATACAGCCTTTTTTTCTCTTTGATGAACACCGTAACTATTTTAAAAGTATTTTGTGAAAACTAAAGAAGCAACTCGAGCGGCTTGGACAGATGAGAGAAGACAGATTTCGAAATGGACGATTAAGTGGAAGTATTTTACAAAAAGGGATGATAATTCGTCGATGGAAATTCTATATGTCTTTTCAGGATGTTAATTAAGTGCCCGAGAGAAATGCCTGCCCGGATTCGTATCTATTGGGATTTATAGGTATATTTAGGATGGTATTTCACGCGGTGGTGAGTTTGTTGAGGGACGGATTTGTTCGCGAAACGCAAATTTCTTCGATCAGTGGACCGAATGTCGATTTGAGGGGTTGATGTGGAATTAGCTCGAATACTTGGAAGTGGTTTGGAGAGCGAGAGTGCTGATTTTAATCTGTTCGAAGGTAGATATTGAAAAATTGAAATTAGACGAAATTATGAAGCTGCTGGTAATCTTTCTGATGTCTGATTGGAAATTTTTGAGGTATGAGAGTATTCAGAAGGCTCTTGGTTTTCTATGGGAAAATTGTTTCAAAAAATCGAGTCGAAAAATTAAAATAATTAATTTTATTTGGAAGATTTTGAAATTTGTTCTATCGTCGAAAAAAATAAGTCATTTTTCATTTCCACTGTTTTCGATCTGGTAGACTTTTCTGCAAGAATTTTTTCAATTAGTCATCCAAAATCACAAAAAATATGTATTTTTTGATCTTCTGAATCAGTGTTGAGGAAATTCAAGAAAAATGTTTCTATTTCATCCAAAAGTCGGAAAATCCCCTCCCCTCCTCTCACCAAAAAAATACTTGATGACATTTTTTGTTCGAATTAATAACTGCAAGTTCAATTTTTTGTACATATTTTGAAAAAATATTGGTTCAATAAATTTGAACATAAGCTCAAAAAAGTTGAGCTTGAGGGTCATTTCATACTCCCAAAGTAGAGTTAACCCCCCAAAAATTTTGTTTTCCCAAAAATTTCAAAACTTTCGAGGGAGAAATTTTTTTGGTACATTTAGGAGCACGATAAAGCCATAAAACAAAATTTTTCAGATTTATGACGAAATTCGAGCCAAAATCATCTATGCAATGTTTGTGGTTCGGAACCCTTTTGGGTTACTTGGGGTAATGAATTAACTTTCAAATTACTTTTTTCGAATTCCTAATGATCTTTCGAACATATTTTGACTATTTGGTGATGGGAGGGTTCATAAAAGAGTTTCTCCTTTTCTTTGAAAAAAAAAATTGTAGGTACCTAGGTCAATTTTACACATGAGAATCGAGAAAAATGAAACGAAAATTTTATTGGCGACTTTCTTGTCCCCTCGGGCTCCCCTCCCCCAAAAAAAACCAATTAGTAGGTAAGTAACTCAAAAATTTAAAAAAGTTGAAAGAAGAAAAAAGTTGTTTTACAGTAACAAAAAAGAAGTTGGAAATAATCAGTAGTACATATTTTCATTACTTTTGGTTCAAGTACATATTTTAAAAAATTGAAAAAAGAATTATGAACAATTTGATTCCGTTTCGAGCATTTTTCCCTCTGAAAATTTATAGCATTCTATTGAATCGACCGCGAAAAATGAGGAAATCGCATAAGAAAAAAATGAAGTTTAAGAGGCAAAAATTTGTCACAATACGAAATTTTCGATTAAATTTTACAAACTTAGCGTAAGACATGTGAGCTTGGATGCTAAAACCATCGTTAAGAGCCAAAAACTAGTTTTTGAGTCACACTGATTTGGGGCTCTTCAGAAGGAGCAGAGTCGAGGAGGACTAACGACTAAATTCTGCTAATTTTTTAAATTGATTATAAAGGTTAAAAATCCATTACGAGCTGGTAAGATTCGTAAAAATGTATTTCATTGCAACCTTCAAAAGCTCAGAAAAAACATGGGATAATTTGTAAAAATGATTTAGAATCTAGAAGGTCGTCTAAGGCCAGAAAAAATCTTGGGATGATTTGTGAAAATGATCAAAAGTCATCTTACCTTCGAAAATTAGATAAAAGCTTGGTGGATTTTAATTTCGAAGGTCATCTCACACCTGAAAGATCATCGAATAAATTGTAAGGATGAATTTTATTTCAAAGGTCATTTCAAATTTCAAGGATCAACGTTTTCCGGTCAACAGGGATCAGCAGAAATTCGCAATGACCCCTCCCCCCAACTTCTTCTATTATCTGCTATAATCCTCGAATCCTCAAAACTTCAAATGGGGTTTTCTTAAAAATTAATTTTTTCTGCTTTGGGTTATTTTGATACCTCAGCAATTCAGCATTACACAGAAAACGTAATAAAAAAAATCTGCGAGATGATCCTTTTTCTATAAAAAGTAGAGTTTCAAATTTTTCCATCCTGAATTCGAAAAATAATTTTTCAATTTCTTCAAAGACTCGGTGCATATTGTAAAATCAATTTCGAAAAGTGAAAAATATGGTTGTACAATACACTAGGTAGGTAAAGGATATTTTTTCTGAATTGGGATTCTGAAAAAATCTCATTCTCAATAAAAATGACTTTTTTTAAAAAAAAAAATAATAAGTTCATCGCATTCAATACCAAACACCACTTCTAAAATTACTCTTAGGACCACTTCTAAAATCTATCCAAACAAAATATACTAATCATCGAAGGTCATAAACTGTCTGATCCTGCTCCCACTCTCACCTCCACCATCCTCGGTCAATTACCACCCCGCCTCCACTCATCCATCTGCTCCAATTCCGGATACTCGGATAAGACCACTTTTTCAAACGTACACATAAATTGCGAATCTCTCAGACCTCGTGTCAGATGCGTTTGGTAAACACAACAAACCCATCATCCTATCACCTCGATATGATTTTAAAAATGCGGTACTATTTGGCTGGCGTTTTATTAATTACCTAAATTACACAGGTAGACGGTTAGCGAGCATCTAAAATACACACTCGACGCATATTGGAACTCGTACGACAACATTTCATTCTTCGCAACGAGCTTCTCTCACCTCTTATTTCTAATTAATGATCTAGTGCGAAATAAAAAAATGAAAAAAATCACGAAGGTGTGCAAAGTGGCGGCCAGAGACGAGGGAGGGGTTCTTTTCCGCACACTTAATTCTGGCCGAGACGCGACGCCTTCGAAATAAATTCTGTAAAATTATTACCCTGTATAATTATACCGGTGTCGCCTCTTTCTATGCATATAACGTGTTCGATTTAATATCTTCCCGAGATATCGGCAACGAGACGAGAGACGGGCAGAATCGACAATTAATAAACGAATTTGTATGCCGAATAGATACTCGATGGCGAATAGTGGAGAAAAATCGAATAAAATAATGCAACATGAGATACGCTCGCCGTTTTCACCTCCGCCTGCCTCCCTCCTGATCGCCATAGGTACCCTGTCAACATTGTTAAAAGACTCGGCTGAGCGGCACGTTAAATTCGGCCAAGATTCGATCGTCTCGTTAAAAAGCGTCAAGAAACAAGTTACAGAGTTATCGATATGATTCGAGTGGTGTGCAAGATTAGGGCTGAGGTGGGAACCGAGGGGCAGAGACGAACGGTTAAATAATTTAAATCTCCAATAATCGTAAAATACGCTATTTAATATATTCTCTTCGCCAGATGATTTTTTTCCTCACACTTCAATTCTGAAACACAATTTAACGAGCTCAACTTGGCATTATGATTTCATGTTATTGGTAAAAAAAAAAATTGGTAAAAACATGGTCCAATTTTTCGCTATTCGCTATTGCGAAAAATTCCGTTCATAGGGTTGAATTATAGACCGATCTCCAATATGAGCCAAAAAATCGCAAAAGGAAGAGAAAATGAGGTGAGAAAAAAAAACAAGAAGTATCTGACCATAAATTCGGCAAATGACAAAATATTTCTCATAAATTGTTTAAAAATTTAAAATTCGACTTGATCGAGGATGAGTGAATCATTCGCGAACGACTCGATCGGAGATGAGTGAATCGTTCGCGAACGGTTTGATCGGAAATGAAGATGAGTGAATCATTCGCGAACGACTTGATTGGAGATGAGTGATTCGTTCGCGAACGCTTGATCGAAAATGAGGGAAATGAGTGAATCATTCGCGAACGACTTGATCGAAAATGAGCGGAGATAAGTGAATTTTCCGCGAACGACTTGATCGGAAATGGGTGAATCGTTCACAAACGAACTGATCGGAAATGAGTGAATCGTTCGCAAACAAATTGATCGGAAATGAGTGAATCGTTCGCGAACGACTTGATCGTAGGTGAGTGAATCATTCGCGAACGACTTGATCGTAGGTCAGTGAATCGTTCGCGAACGACTTGATCGGAAATGAATGAATTGCTCGCGAACGACTTGATCAGAAATGAATGAATCGTTCGCGAACGACTTTATCGTAGATGAGTGAATCGTTCGCGAACGACCTCATTAATTAATTTAAATCGTTCATCAACAATTTCATCACACGAGTGAATCATTCGCAAATGACTTGATAAGATGGGTGAATCATTCGCGAACGATTTTATCAGAAAAGAATCGTTTGTGAAGGACTCGATTAAAACAGTGAATCTTTTGTAAACGATTTGACTAGACGAGAGAATCGTGCGAAAAAAAACGTAATCAGACAAATGGATCGTTCGCGAATGACTTGATCAGATGGATGAATCGTTCGAGAACAACGCGATTAGATGAGTAAATCGTTCAAGAACGACTTGATCACGAAGGCATCGTAAGCAAAATATTTGATACATGAGTAAATCACTTGTGAACAATTTGATTATACGAGGGAATCGTTTATGATTCTTTGGTATGATATGAATCAGTCCCGGATGATTTGATCAAATAATAGTTATTTTCACTCATTTTATAAAATCCCATTTCATGAATCAGGGCAATCAAATCATACCTTCCTCTCTCATGTTTTTTTCTCTTAAAAAAAGGGTAATTAAATTATGCTTTTTTCGAAGAAATCGAGCCACTGAATGAACAAAAATTCCCACACCAAACGAATTTCGCCATAAAAAATTTTTTATGTGCAAGGAAAGGGGTGAGGGGGGGTCAAAAATGAGGTTTGAGGAAAATATCGTATGAAATATTGTTCAAATGAAACAAACTCGAGTGAAATTCTGTTTCCTTCAATAATTTCATCAAAAAACTCCCATTTTGAACCCTCCACGTGAAATTTCCTTCTCTCTACCATATTCCATTGAATGATTCAATTAAACCATCTAAACGAGCAGTTCCGTTTCCTCGACCGTATTGTGAATTTGAGATAGGCTCCTCCGCAACGAAATATTTTTGGAAAACCCTCAAAAAAAATCGTATCCATTAGGTCAACGCATCTCAATTGATGCGCAAAGAATCGAGAATCGAATCGAGCCAACGACCAAGATAATTAAAAGTATACGCGCGGTTACGGTGGCAGCGGTGAAGGAATTCAGTAAATCTACGTACTTTTACTCCTTACAAAAATTTTTTTCCACACGTAATCTTTCCGATAGGTTTCTACGTGCTTATCCGACCTTGTATAGGTACATGTTTGATTACGACGTCGGATACATCTTAATTACGAACGAGCGTTGGTCTTTCGGCACATAAAGGGTTAATTCTTTCGGTTGCTGTTGGATTTTTACGGGCCATAAGTCTGTCTTTGTCTTTCTCCAACTCGCGCTGTATCTCACGGTCGATGGTTATGGAAAATTAAAAATGTGTTGCGAGAAGGTTGCTCGGTTAGTTAACTCGATTACACGATACAGCGCAGAGAGATGCGAAGACGACCGCCACAGCGAGAGAGGGTGGTGGTCGGTGTCAATGAAGCATGGTGTTAGCACGTCCCTTTGGTTTAACGCGCTCCATCAGACATCGCCTCTGCTATGTAATGTAATTATCACCGAACACAGACGAGAAATGATGCTCGGCTTCGGTTTTTCCTTCTTACCATTGCCATCGGTAGCAACACCATAACTCAAGCTTTCCTTGCGTGTTATAACCAAGTACCCAAACCTATGTGGTTATGTACACTACTACTTAAAAATGTTGAACAAGCTGCAGCATATGCTGCCCAGTGACCAAGGTGCCCCTTGGAATACATTGTCTAGACGGTCTAGCGCACGTAAGATCCACAAAAAAAAAAGGTATTAATTGGAAATTTACAATGTCGTAAACATCTCTCGAATACCGAACGAGAACGAATGGCAGGGTAGACTGACTAGATCGTAAAATGCGTAATAACTCTGTACGGCTAATTTCTTATTTCCAAAAGGTAAGTAGTTGTTTTTACATTGTACGGCGAAGTAGCTGCATACTCTCGCCTCGATGGGCCATTTCTTGAAAACAATTATTGCCACGATGGTGGGTACCTAAAATGGGTATTTTTTACGAGTTGGGAGCACATACTTAAGTGCATATTTTAAAGAACTCGTCTTGCGATGAATTGCGGATAACTATTGAATTTCTACAGAAATTACATTCGTATTGAATAAATTTCGAAAAAAAATTGAAAATTAATGAAATTGATGATGTACTCCGGATGGATTTCCTTGAAATTGATAAAAATCTACAAATTGCCATAAAAATTTCATTAAAAATACGATTTCAGCGAATAGTGATTTTAAAAATGCAAGATAGGTACTGAAAAATTTAATGAACCGAGATAAAGGAAAATTGCAATAAAAATAATCAATCGAATGAGTCATAATTTCGAGGTACCATTCAATGAAATTTCTGGAATTTGGCTAATCATCGTGAATTTGCTATCGTAAAAACCTTCGTGAATCTGACGTTCATCAATGAAAAACTGAGATCTTCCGCAATAATCGTTTCCGATTCTGTAGAGTTTTATGTGAACTCAAATTATTCTCATCAAGAACAATTCCATTTAAAAAACCATTGAATGCCAAATCATTCGCGAATGACGAAATTATAATCTCGAATTGCTTATTGTAATATCTGTTCTTCAGTTTTCGTGATATGTACAATAGTTAGAAACAATTCAGTCGTTCGATTTTTTGAGCAATGAATCGTTCGCGAACGTCTTTCATGCTGAAAACCTCTCTCTGCAGAGATCTACTTAGATACCATTCGTTCAGAAAAACAAAAGAATAAAATAAATAAATTTTTCGTTTTATTGAAAATGTTTGCGAAAGATTCGTTCAAAATCACCAAAATCGTTCAAAATTACTGAAATTGGTCAAAAGAACGATATCATCTTAATTGAAAAAAAATCTTCCAACTTTCATCTCACATACATGACAAGTCAAGTCAACGAAGACTTTGTAGCTCAGATCAAGTCATCACGAATCGTTCACGAACGACAAAAAAAATGTAAAATTGAAAACATTTTCAAAGAAATTTCGACGTTTGAAAATTTTTTCTCCCTTTCGTTTTGGAATAAAACATTCACGATATGAACGATTTTGCCCTTACTTTGAGTCGATTCGAAGAAGCGTTCATTTGTTGTAAAATTCTGCCAAAATTGTGACCAATTTTACATTCGATAATTTTTAAGAATTTTTTGAGCAAAATTATTTCAAATTAGATAGTCATTTCAATAATTTGAATTGTAATTCGAATCGATTCAAACTAAGGACAAAATCGTTCACATCGTGAATTTTTTATCCCAAAGCGATGGGAGAGAAAAATTTTCAGGAGTCAAAATTTTTGCAAAGATGTTTCCTTTACGTATTTTGTCGTTTGTGAACGATTCGTTCGAAATTATCAAAATCATTCGCGAACGATTGGGTTCGATGCGGCGTTGAAAATTGAAAATTTCATTATAATTAGATTCTTACGTATCAAGTATATCGAAAAATTGTTAGAAAGTCAATTTTCTAACAAAAAAGTCATTATTTCGATGCATTTTGTTGATTCGTGAACGATTCATTCAAAATGATTCAAATCGTTCGCAAACGATTCAATATTGTATTTCAACTTTGAATTAAAAGAAAAAAAAAATACCAAAATTAGAATTTTGACTTTCCCAAAAAAATATTTTTCCAAATCATACAGGTATTTTCGTCATTCACGAACGATTTGTTCGAAATCAAGCAAATCGTTCGCAAATGACTCAGTCTGTTCAAATTTTGAAATCCAGAAGTCTTTTCAGATTTTACTACACCTCCATGATTTTTCCAAGAAATGTTTGAAAATAAACTTTTTTTACCAACAATCGTTCGCGAACGACTCGTTCAAAATCATTCAGATCATTCGAGAACGATTTTTCAGTCCCAAATTCGAAACTGAGAAAATTTTCCAAATTACAATTTCCAAATTAATGAAAAATTTTGTGGATGACAATGGACCATCATGAATGAAAATGATCCTTTTGAGTCAAAAGGATCTTGTGATTCAATCCTGTTGTAGTGAACAATTTGTTCAAAATCACTCGAATCGTTCGAGAACGATTTTTCAGTCCCAAGAAAATTATTTTCAAATTGTCCTTTCTCCGTTTCAGTGAAAATTTTATAGATGACAACTTGACAAGTGCCCATTTCGAGTGAATCGTTCACGAATGAATGATTCCTAGAGCATAATCATGTCAAAGTGACTCATTTTATAAACTTTCAGCAAATTCAAAACTATTTTCTGCTAAAATCGCTTCAGTTACGGAGCCAATTCAAAAATTATTTACCGCTTGAACTCATTTTATTCCAAGGGCAAAGTCGTTCATTTCGCAAATTCCTTCTCAAAATCGGTCATCGGTAGTTTTGCTCGTGTTTAAGAAATAATTTACACCATTTTGCCACTTCCGGGATACTAAATCAACATTTTTTTTTATCCAAAAATCCTCTCCTAAACAGCTCGTGATAAACTATACCTCTCCACCACAGCGAAATAGCAAACTCATCCCAACATCCCCCTCTCACCAGCCTTCACCGAAGAACCGAACCGAGCAAAAGATTAAACCCCAGCAATTCCTTACAATTCCAAAACACGCAACCCACAACATTACACATTTCTTCCGGAACACGAGGCTACACAAAAATCCCCTCAGAACGAAATTTATTCCGCGGGTACGTCAACTCGGCAACGTGGCTGGGCAGGGTCAGGGGAAAAGATACACGTCGAAGATAGGAGAAAAACTTGGAATACACGCTTGCCCATTAGTTCTCTTTTCCTATAGACTTTCTACTCCCCTTATTTTCATCCTGCAAATACACAAGGGTTGAACGAAACGAGTTTTTTTGGTACTCGGCATAGGGTTCGACGCTGATAAGAATTATCTTACGAGATCCCCCTATGCATTTTTTGCACCTCGCCTCGATCCAATGTCGCCAATTTGTACATCGCGAATGCGCCCACGATATCGGAATTCAAATGAAGCCGGGGAAAACCAAGTATCGAAATGGCGTCTACCTATCGACGATAAAATGGTGGAAACCGACGTCGTAAACCGTTCTTTGGCATCTTACGATTCTACAGACCGCACAGCAGCGAATTCTGGGCGTTCGAGTCGACGAAGGTGTTACGTCGAGCGTTAATTACCTTTCTTAATGGCCGACGTTCTTATTCGCCGGCTTATTTACTATCGCATCGCCGCTACAAATCCCACCTGTAGTGTACGCCATGGTCGTATTCAGCACACGCCACACAGAGCCGAAAAAAAAATTACCTAAGCGACGATAATTTTCCGCTAATTCGTTTCCAAAAGCTTCTCCGCCTCGCTCCACCATCGAGTAATATTCTAATCGACGCTACAACCGTATGGATATTTTACACGCTCTGAAAACCATCCTCATCTGTATTTCGAACATCGCATCGTTTGCAAGCATAATTAACACCCGCTATACCCACCAAGCGAACGCCAAAATTAATATTGCGTTGTACAAATCACACGCTGCCCGGTGATAATTAATTCGATCGATAAATCGACCCCCCTGATCACCCCCTGGCCCCACCTTGCTCAGCAACACGGTCGCGAGGTAATTGCCGACGCGTAATTTATCTCTGTTACGTAAGACGGATTCGGAAGGTGTTTGGTGTGCTAGATTTCGTAATAGATACGTATTTTTTCTCTCCTTTTTCTTTCTATCTTTTTTTGGCTTCTATATATTTGTGTAGTACCAATTTACCAACTGATAGTTGATAATAAGACATAGATAATTGGGTTATATACAAAATCGTTATACTTCGACGTTATGGAACTCAGAACCCCTCCTTCGATCTCTTCCCTAGATGTAGGCTCGATTTTTTCCTCATTTATAAATGTCCGAAATTAACGTTAATTACAATCGACGCAACGTTGCTGGCAATAATGGTATGATTTTTATGGATAATTTCTTTCTTCGCTGGAATTTCTATTTATGGCATAGAGAAACGATGATGGAAATAATTCGAGTATTCATTTCCTTAATTTTGCAATAAATGCTCATTTGGACAGAAAATTGACAAAAACCAGAAAAATCTCATCGCTAGCGATAAGGACGGATCAATCATGACTGATTCGTCTGGATTTTTGATAATTTTGGATCACTAAAAAATGATATTTCGAACGTGAAATTTGTAAAAATCTATCCTTTTTATTTTTATCACAAGAAAAGGTTTTGGTTTTACTCGAAAAATCGTAATTCGAGAAATCCTCAATTTTTTTCGGGTAGGTAATTTCGTTCTTTTCTGAAGTATTTGAAAGATTTTCACGAAAACAGAATTGCATTGAAAATGTAGGGGTCCAATTTCCTCCAGCTTTATTTTCTTTTTGAATATAATTACTTGGATGATTTTGAAAAATCCAAAATTCCCTCAATTTCTGATGTGGTAATTTCGACAAAGCCAAAACTAGGTTGTGAAATTTGCAAAAAAAATATTTCGAGGAATCGATACTATTTTTTCAACACTTCAAAATTTTTTATCCGGGATAAGGAAAAGTTTACGAATTGAAGAAAAAATGAGAATTGATACGTACAAGTCACATTTGTATTGAAATATTTAAAAAAGTGGTACGAAAAGCAGAGAAAACGTAAAAATTGCTTCAAAAAATGATACTCAAAATATCACAAAAAATGAATATTGAAAAAAAATTGAAAAATGAAATTGAAAAAAAAAAAGATTCAAAATGGCAAACAATCGTCAATATGATAAAAAGTCATCCCCCCTTCCCAAAAAAAGTCGAAAATTCTGAACACAGCACGAGCAAAACATTATTAAGAAAATCAATTTAGAACTTCGTAATTTCAAAACCAATTTTTACAAGAATTTACAAAAGTTTCATCATTTTTTCCAACCAATTTCATATTTTTCACATTTATCTTAGTTCCCTACTTATTTTCATCATCCCATTCATTTTTCTGATAATTTAGGTACCAATCAATATTCACAAATCTTTCATTCCTTCTGAAAATTTTATAAAGACCGAGAAACAACATTACCTAAGTGAATCAATGTATAATTTGAAAAGGAAGATCTCACTCTATTATTTTAGACTTTGCTAATTTAAATTTACAACCAAAAAAAAAATTGAAAAAACGAGCATCTTAAAATTCGATTATTTATGAAAAAATGGGACAAGTTTTCTCATAAAGTTTTGAACTGTTCGTATTCACCCAAAACTCATCCCAACAACATTTTCAAGGAGAAAAAAGAACTTCAAGGACTTCATTTCACTGCCTACAGAAAAAGGACAAAAAAATCACTCATTTTCGAATTTTTGGAAATTAAATCAGTCTTGAAATGACTCAAATTTTCCTCCTCCCAATCCAAAAAAAGGAAAAATTGTGAAATATTGTAACAAACAATTCTAGTCCCCTCCCCAAATTATTGAAACTCGTATAGTAAATTTTTTTAAATTCAAATTAAAACTAAAAAGGCTGCGTTTGTGTTGAAAATTAAAATTTTTCATGTTTTAAAACAACTTTTCAATTTTTGAACCTTTGTGAAATTTACAAAAGAAACCAACAGATTTGAATCGAGATTTATCCCCTCCTCTCCAATTCCTTTCTGTTTCAAAAACTGACCATTAAAAAATTAACATCAATATCAAGACTTCACCTCAAATTTTCATCAAAATAAGAAAAACTTGACGAAAAAATAAAACTAATAATTTTCTATTAAAAATTGGGTTCTCCTTTATCAATTCATTATATTTTTCCAATAAGAAATTTTCTTACCTGCGTTATTAAATTATGTAGGAAGCTAGAAACCTGATCACAAATTCCACCTACCTTTTCATTTCATCACCGGATTCGATTCGATTTTATACCATTACTTACTTTACTGTGAAATCGATTCGTATTCGTGGCATCATTTTTTAAAAACAAAAAATTATTGATCAAACTCGAATAATCGAATTTCCAACCCACCCTGAAAAATCACCCCCACCTCCAAATTCACCATCCAACCCCATCAAGTCCGTAGAATTCACCAATCTGTTCCTCTCTACCTCCCCATTCCACACACAGGGCTCCCCTTACCCCCTCACCTCGCAAAAAAGCACCCCAAACAAAAAAAGCAACCAAAAACAAAAAAGCGCATCTAAACAACTTAATTATCACTTTATTAGCCGTCATTTGTACCTTCCGGTACCAGCATAAGGAACACAAAAACATTTTAACAAAATAAAAATACTTAAAAATGACGAAAAAAAAGAGGAAGGAAAATAAAAATAGACAAAAAAAATAATAAAGAAAGACAAAAATAAAAAAAAATCGTATAAAATGAAAAAAAATCGTAAGAAACAAGATAGATACGTTACGAAATGGAAAAAATCATCGTAGATCGAACAAAAAACTGTACAATAGCGAAATCATAATAGAAAAATCCGAAAACAAAAATTTTTAAATAAAAAAAATCGATATAAAAACGCAAAATAGACATAATGTACACACTTATACATTATAAATACAAAAAAAAAGACAAGAAAAAAATTACCAGCGTAAAATATACACAAAAAAATGAAAAAAAAAATACGAAAGAGAATTCAAAACAGAAAAAATCTGTTTTCGTAAATAAATAGAATAAATAATATAAAGAAATAAAAACAAGCAAATAATAATAAAAAAAGAGTAGATTGGAGCCGAGATTATCAGAGAAAAAAAAGCAGCGTTGTATCCATCATACCATCTCATATGAGCTGTCCCAATTGAACCATAATGTCGATATGCAGGGGGGGTCCGGTCAAATTCCCAAAAACTATTGTATTTCCCTTTTCCCCTTTATTCTCTTTAATCGGGTATTTCAAATGAATTATTTGTACGTACTACAGCAAAATATTACGCCTCTTTAGCTCCTGAAATCGATCAATTTAAAAAGAAAAAAATACGTTACAAAAAAATACTTCAAAAAAATTAAAAAAAAAACTTATTCAAAATTAAATACCATCTTCCGTGTTAAATTATGTTAATTAAAATTAAAATCGATACGATTAAAAAACTAAAAAATCATTCTCTTAGAAAACAAAAAATTATATACATTCAACTACGAGCACACCGCCATTACGTATTAAAAAATCCTTCCTAGTACTCTGTTCAACCGAACGAAAAAACTATTTTTTTTCAAACGAGAAAGAAAAAAAAAAGCCCAAAATATCCACCAACTCGAAGCCCTAGCGTAGGGAAAAAAATACATACGGGAAAAACCTATCGTCGAAATAACTTAAGGTAAAAAATTGACTGGAAACGTGATCCACATTTTTAATCTAATCCAATTTCCTATTTTATGCCTCCCTTCTTCGGGGCCAATTTCGCTCGCACGTTCTGTCTCTTACTTTCTCATTCGCCCACCCTCGATTACTATTTCGGTCATTATTCAAAAAATGCCAACAGCAAGCTCCAGCCATCGAGGTAGGAAAAAATTAATTCTCATCGACTCTCCCACAGCCTCATTCTCCAGGGGCATCCCTTTCTCTAAAAAAACCCCACCATTTCTCTAGCTTTTTTTACTCGGAAAATTCTACGGACTTGAAAATTCCTCTTCTCGATCCCGATTGTTTTTTCTCATCGCCGACGAATCGAATCGATTACACAACTCCCAATCATCTTCCCCATCGATCACCGATGGAAAAAATCCCGAGTTCGTTGCCATTTTCCACACAGATCGCCAATCCGAATTGACAAGAATTAAATCCGAGGAGAAAAAAATGCACCATTGTTCGCAATACACGCCGATTAAACGACGAGGGGACTTGCCATTTGTCTTTTTTCACCATTTTTTCGCCCAGCGACTATTTTAACATCCATAAGTTTGTACATAGCGAAGCCATCAGCCATCATTTGCTATCTAATCCACAACCCATTAGACACGCGGATGAATTTTCCCGTTTTTCTTCTCTCTCTCGCCAGCACAGTTTTATAAAACTCGTCGTTGCCGTCTCCATTGTTAATAATAATCATCGACGTTTCGTACCCCCCTGCCTGCCTTTCACCATCGCCTTCGTAATAATAATCCATTTTATAATTGGAAAATATTTTCGTTCCCAGAGAGTGTCTGTACCTCTTAGACATAGGTATATGCTCGATTTACCGCATATTTTTTCCATCTCCGTCGCTCTCGCACGTTGCCATCTACTTACGCTGGTCCCCCCCGAACCCCTCGGGCCCCATCGGCCGTTGCTGATTGCCTGCGTACACCTCGAGCGTAATTTTCTTCCAGCTCGTAGAATAATGAAAAATACCTCGAGAGAGTAAAATCGGATAAGAATAGACAAAGAAATACTGTAACATGAGACAGAGATGCGGATAAAAGGAAGCGAGTGAAAAAAAAACATACACCGATCTCATAGCCCATGTTCTCTCACTCTGGCACATTTTATAATACGTATCATCCATATCGATATAGTTTATGCTTTATTAATCCATATAATGAAGATTTAGTATTACACAGTTATGAAGTAAAAAAAAAAATCTTTACACATACACCACGAATCAATACAGAGTATGCAGCCTCTTTAATCTCGACACGTCCTATTAGCCAAGCATCATTTTGCGTTTTCTCGTCTCTCATAAATACAAAAAAATCCCGAGTACATCGTCGGGCATCTTTTGTCTCTGTACATTGCTCCTTCGATTCTCTCTCGTTCCACACCTTAAACTCGTGTATATTTTCGCCATATAATATGGTACTATATCGACGATGATAATAATATAAAATAAGCCAGAAAACTGGCAATATAGGAGAAGAAAAAGAGACAAGAGATGTTGGACGGTATGATTTTCTATGCTGGGAAAACGAATCGTCGAATTAATGCGCCAAATTGTACTATATAAGTAAACTATTATGTATTTTGGTAGTAAACGAGCATTATTGTGAAATACCCTCGTTGTTTTCATCTTCTTCCTCGTATAGAACTACTACAGTTCTCTTTTGTACACGAATAGCTTATATATCTTCCTCCCGTCCGCGCCCTCCCCTCGATAATTTTTTTTTTTTCTATAAACGAAACGCGTCAAAGTATAGCAAATTATCTCTCTCGTATGGGCCCATTGTTGTTTTTAACCATATACCTATACCGAGAGTATAATAAGTAAAAAGTACCTATCGAACAGAAACACCGGCCTCATTTATGTGCGAGTATAATATTATTATAGAAAAATGTTGCTGCTGGTAATATAATGTGCGAAATCAACCGTTGCCTAGGTGTATACATTTTTCATCGGGCACTTTTGTCTATGTACATTTTTTCGCGTGTGTGCTGTCTGTCTACGGTGTCTAGTTAGCGTTCTCGATGGATAAGCGAATGAGTTCTAAAATTTGTACAAAAATGATTTTTTTTTCAGAAGGAGATGATTGTGGAAAAAAGAATTTGGAGGTTTAGGTTTTGGAAGTTTCTCTTATTGGAATCTTTCGAAAATAATTTTTCAAATTAATCCATAAAAAGTAGAAAAATTTTCATTCTAGAAAGAAAAAAAAAACAGAAATTGATCAATTTGAAAAATGATAAATTTTATTTCATCTTATCAAGTTCTTTTTGCCTCCTTTCGTAGGTACCATTTTTTTTTCGAATTTCAAACGAATCAGGGATAATGATTTTCTTTAGAAAAATTCTTCGGTGAAGTGATGATGAGGTGATTGATCATCTGATTTTTGTGCTTGTCCCCCTCCCCCCTCAAAGAGTCGAATCAATTTAAGGTGCTAATTTTTTTAATCCTAGACACTTGAGTACTTTATTTCTTCGATTGTAAATTTATTTGATTTTATTTCATGACGAGGAAGAACCAAAATATATAACTCTAGAAGAAGGAAAACAAAAAATTGATAATTTTCCATTCAAATAAAATTGAACAGCTATTTTCTCAAATTTTCAAAGCAAAAGACAGCATTTTTTTCAATCTTGAACCAAAACTACATTTTTAATGAAAAATTCAATTTTTGAAAAAGTTGCCCCTGCCTCCTCCATTTTTTGTTACAGTCATATTTTTTAAATTACATTTCAATCGCAAGCAAATCACTTTTTTAAAACATTCACTAAAAAATGTCAAATTTAGTAAATCGATTGCCAAGTTTTTTCATTTTTTTTTTCAACTTGAAAATTGCAAATTTCTCTAAATTAAAAGAGAATTCGTCCCTTCTGTCAATTCTCCAACTTGACCCAAATTTTTCAAATAAAATACGCAGTTTTTCGTTTTAAAAAATCCTCTTTGCTTCCTTGAAAATTTCAAATTTATTAGTTCGAATATTGAATGTAGGTACTGGTTTTTTTTGGACGTTTACCTACTTTCAAATTTTTAAAAATCGATCATATGGGTTTCCAAGAAATTTTCCTCGTTCGAAATGCAACGTTTTTGCAGTTTTCAGATTTTAAAATATTTAACCTTATTTTCACCAATTTTCTAATATGACTCTTTTCTTTCTCCTTTTTTTTTTTGGAAAGTGAACTACTCTTCTGGGTTTCTTTGATTACATTATTTTTCAAAAAAAAAAATGACTTTCTCCAGGTTTTTCAGACTATTTTTTCTCAGTTTCATCAAACTTCGTGAAAAAAGATTTAGGTTTGAAAAAGAATTTCACTTGTACATATTTCCAGTATTGGGATTTTTATAAAATGGAGGAAGAGTGAAATCTGACAATTTTTTTGTTGGGTATTCATTCAAATGGTTGAAAATCCCTTCTACTTAATAATCAGGACCAAGTCCTAGAAAAAATTGTAAAAGGGAGGGAGGAAGAGAAGGAGGAAGGAAGAGAGGATTTTTTCGGTTTTTAAATTCTGTCTTCAAGTTTCATTTTATGGCAAGATTTGAATATGACTTTGGATCTAAAATTTCAAAATTGTCTGACTTTTTCACGTTCATGATTTATGAAGCTTCTCAATTTCTCCAAGTTATCCAGTAACTTATTCGTTAGATCAAATCTTGAACGATTTTTTTTTTTCAGAACATTCATCATTAATTGTCTCAATAATTTTTCAACTTGAAAAGTCATTACTTTTCAAAAAAAAAAACAACAACAACAATTACAATAATTCGACTTTTTTAGGACGTGGGAAAAAGAAAAAGGGGTTGGAGTTTCCTTTCTTTAATTCTCAAAAATCGTTTTCTATTTTCTTATTTTTGATCACGTAAAAAACTTTAATTTTTTCCTCTTTCAGAGTGTCTAACAAACTCTCAAAACCCAAAAGAAAGACCTTAGAAGATCTTTTCTCCCCAAAATGTGTTTTTTTTCAATTTAGGAATTGTCAATGCCAAAAAAAATCAAACTTGGATTTTAATGGCTATCATGTGATTTTCAAGATCACAAGCTTCAATTTATTTCCATTTTAAATAACCACGATCAGAATTACACATAATTTCCAAGCTTTACATCCATCTAAATAAATAAACTCACAAAACAGAATAATTTTCCTATCCCCCTCCCTCACTTCACCACCACTCATAAAACCTACAAAAAACACTCGTAATTTATCCACGACATAAATTTTTCCTTCAATTTCCATTCACCATCGTCACGTCGTCTTCCATTTTCATTCCATCTATCGCGAATCAACTCATATTTCTTTCACAATTCCTTCAAGTACAATCCGCAATCTGCTGGCATTAATTGAAGAAAAATAATCAACACGGAGGGGGACATAATCCGCCCGTTATACGAAAACCGCAACAGAAAAAAATCCTATTACCGACGACGTACACGCAGGTAATCGATATCTTTATACAGAATACCTTCGACTGACCAATTAAATCTTCGATTTTATGTACGTACAACTCTCGATCATACAAATACCTCTATTTCTCTCAAACCTCGACTAATTACCAATTACATTTCAATTACAAAACTTTTATCGATTGATATTCGATCCTCGACCACGTAAAATATACGAACGAAACGCGAAAATCAACTCAGATGCGAGGGAGGGTAAAGAGATCCAGCCACAATTCGCGGATTACAAATTATATCCAAAGTCGTCATCGAATTATCTCGTTTTGTGGCCAAAAAATATCATAATTATTGCCACACGGTTCGATTTATCGCTTCATTCGATGACTCACGGGCATACGAATGAAAATGTGTAATCCTCGATACCTCTATTTTTTCACCAATAATTACTACATCGAGAAACGTACTTTTTCCTAATTACATGATGCACCAATTATGGTTCAATTCACGAAAAAAAATTCGCCAGTGTGAGGTGAATATACTACAAAAATACACGTGATCTAAACATCTCATCTTCCCTCGCTTCTCAAAATTTCCCCCCCTCGTATTCGACACACCTGCAGCAGCCAATTTGGCCAACTCATCGATTACGCACATCGCATCACAGCACAATCCATACAACAACCGAATACTCATCAAATAAGCGTGAAAATATACTCGTTCGAAGAGAAAAGCATCTCTAATACAAGCTGCTTTAGGCGATTACGCGATACATTCCTCATACCCCCCTGCCCCTAGCCCCTTTCACAGGCTTATTCATCAATTCGTGGCTTCTTCCTTCTCATTATTTCATTCCAATTTCGTCGATTGTTTAGCACACGTAAAAACATATCCGAGGATTAATTTTCTCCAAGATGAAGAAAAAAATAGAACACATGACAACTCAAGTTCCTATCAATTTTTCAATTAATTTTCCATCATCTGGGCTGAGAATGAGTATGCTACTGATGCTGATGCCACAGTAATGTCCCTTAGCAATATTAATCTCTTTTATTGAATTCTTCGAAGACCTTTTTTCTTTCAATAAAATTGGACTTAAAAAATACATACGATCTGTTAACCTCCTCTTTTCCCTCCGAACAAGTCTACTATTACTTTACAACGCTAATTACACGGTTTACACGATAAACTCGGTTCATTTTACCAAAAAAAAACCCTAACATCGGACCAAACTACTGTTTAAATATTGGAAACCATCGCGAGCATACACGTACCACCTTCTGGAAGAAGGGTCCGTTATCCGGCTAAATTATAATTAGATCGAAGCTCGTAAGGGTTACGAGTCGAGTCGCCATCGCCATATCTTTCAACTGCGATACCACCCTTACCGCCTTCTTCCTCTTTTAAAGCTTCAAACCTACGCGACATTACCGAATGTAAACTGGGGGTGATTTAATATTCGTATTTCTTCAGCAAGTTTTAAAAAATGGTCGTCTCGTCCCTCACCCCCTCCCCAATCTAATCCTCCGCTGCCTACGTAATTACCACATCAACCAAGCTAAGACTTCCTACGTACATTTCAGCTCATTCTCTCTCAAATTTGTACCAGGGAGAGACCCTTTACCCGAAATTATCATCAGACTACGATTTTAATAAATAATTGATAATTACCTTACATTGGCGAACGGAAACCGATTCGTAGAATATGGAAAGCAAAGGTGGGGGAGGTCGATTCATCGCACTTTACGTAAAATACGACCAAGGTAGATATTTAGCGGTGTATAATCGAGAAACCAAAACAGCACGCGTATCTAATCGTCGAACCGACTAATTAAGCTGTAATTACTCGGCTAATTCGGCGTTCCAGCGTCCGGCTGGCTTCGATATTACCGCATATTGCTCGTATACGACGTAATACGAGCGTAAGTACTGTAATATAATCGATTAAGAGCGCGTCCACGACCAAGACGATGACGTTTCGTGTATCATAATGCATAATCGAGTCTTCACTCGTGTAGTTAACTAATTTTTATAGTTGGTAACAGTAGATTGAATCTTTCTGGCAGCCTGGTACGAGTATTTAATTTAATTTACCGATTGGATATACTTATTAGAGATGGCCTAATTATTCGATATAATTAGAGCGTTTTTTGTGTCAGCGTATAGTTATAGATATAGGTATACAAAATCTCGTCTGGTTATTTCCTCGATAGGTTTTGACCATTCGTCGTCAGCAAGTAGATCTCTTTCCAAAAAAAAAATAAGTCAAAAAATCTTGAAAAATGATGACAAAAATTTTGATTTTTTTCATTGGAAAAAAAATCTCAGCAATCGTTCCCATAAAATAAATTTTCGAACCAGGAAAATTAGGGGAAAATTTTGATTTTTTTTATTGGATAAAATTTCAGCAATCGTTCCCATAATTAAATCTTCAAGCCAAGCAAAACAGGGTAAAATTTCAATTTTTTTCCATCAGAAAAAAATCTCAATCAATTATCCCAAAATTGAATCTTTGATCTAAGAAATTCAGGGAAAATTTTGATTTTTTTTTCACTGGAAAAAAACTTTAGAAATCGTCCCCATAATTAAATCTTGGAGCCAAGAAAATCATAGGAAAACTATTCGAAAAAAATCTCACCCATCGTCTCCATTAATTACCTGAATCTTCTTACCAGAAAAAACAGAGAAAAGAATCTGCTCACTCTGAACCATCCACCCGTCTTTTACCGAAGCTTTACCCAAGTGATTCATTGTCGTCTCCTTAGATATTTGAAATCTCATTTCTCTACACGTAAGATCCTGGTGCGACCGGGATATTCCATGGGCCTAACCGTAAACCTAATAAATTAACGAAGACCGCGTCGTCTTTTCTATACAGCTTAATTCCGCGTATGTGCTTCGTCTTCCAGCACAATTAGATACTTCCACCATTTCTCCGTCTTTCGTAGTCTGTACTTCTCCTTAGAAGCTCAAATTATTGCTGTGGCCACCGGTACCGGATCGCGGAGCCGGTAGATACGAAAAAGACGACGACACTTATTAGAAAACGCGATTACAACCGACGTAATTTATCGTTTTTCGTAGGTAATTTTCGTATCTGGTCTTCTTACTTAATCTTTTTACTCAGCAGTATGACCAAAGGCCACGTAATCAGCTGATTTTAGCCCAATATCTCATTTTTTCCAGAAGTTGTCTTTTCCATGGCAACAAGTACAAAAAATATGATTAGAATGCAAGAAAAATCTCTTCTTTTTTTTTTCAAAATTCAACAAAAAAACAGTGTGGTTCTGTCTTGACCAAAAAAATCCCATAAATCGTAAAACTTCTTCAAATTATTTTTAAAAAAACCTGAAATTTTTGCGAAATTGGTTTTAAAATACTCAAAAGATTGACAAAATAACTTGAAGGCGAGTCTTGAAAACGCCAGGAAAAGTGTTAAAATGGCATTAAATTCGCCCAAAATATTGTAAGTAAACTTCTTTCAGTTTTGGAGAAATTTTGAAATTTTTTAGAAAATAATCAAAAAGCGCTCAAAACTTGATGAAGCATCATTCAATTTTGCTTCAAATGTATCAAAACTTTTTGAAAATGAAGCAAAAATTATTCAAAATTAAATTTTAAAAAATCTCTAAAAATCAAAAAATATACTGTTCAAAAATGGCTTGAAAATCGATCGAAGTTTATCGAAAATTATAAATTTTGTCAAAAATAATTCGAAATCATACAAAAGAAAAGCAATTCATTTGTTATGAAAATTTGCAAAAATAATCAATTTTTTAAAATTTCAATCAACACAATTTTTTTTATTTCAAATTTTCTGATTTTTGAGCAATTCTTACCAACATTTAAATGATTCTTATCTCAATTTTGGCATTTTTTCAAACAATTTTCACTGAGTTTTATAATTTTTACGACATTTTTAAATCGATTTTTACACCAACAACAACTGAAGTATGATTTTAATACACATTTTAAGTACTTTGAAAATATTCGTGTTTTGGTTTAATAAAAACGGGGGGGGGGGAGGCGAGGAGGAGAAGGAGGAAAAAGGAGAAAATATAAAAAAAAATATTTTTTTTCAATTCAAACTGAAAAATGGTTGAAAATACGGAAAAAACCGAAGTGCAAAGACTAAATTTCATAGACAAATGCAGTGCCAACAAATAACCCAAAATACTTTCCAAATTTTTTCCAGGATGGAAATAAATTTCGCGAAAAATCTGAAGAAAAATTGATTAGAAGAACGTATCATGCTTCAGGGTACCCTAAAAGAGCTCCATTTCTTAAAATTTGAAAAATTTCATTCTTTTTTTTTGGAAATTTTGAAATTTCTGAACTTGTGATTCATTTTGAGATACCTACTCAGAAACATGATACGATTTTAAAGGAATTTCTGGAATTTTTTTTCATCAGAATACGATCAATGCATAATTCTCAAAATATTCACAAACGAAAATCTAATTTTTTTAGACACGTTTTCTCGAAAAACTAATTTTGTAGTGTAATGTTTAATTTTTTTTGAAGATAAGTCACATTTTCAAGTAATTTATCAACAATTTGACCAGTTTTTGAGTTTTTCAGACAATAATTAAAAATTTTTCATCAAATTTCATGACATTTTGATGCTTTAATGGGAACCATTTTCTTTTTGAAAATCACTTCTAGACTTCAATCAAATGTCAAAACAAAAAAATTCAAAAAAATCCAAGTTTGAAACCCTCCCTCCTCTCACATTAAAAAACAATAATCCTTTCATTTTTCATCTACATTTAATACGAATCATCAATCTTATGCTAAAATACTCACATATTTCACACCACACACGTCTTCCAATCACCTCTTCCTTTCTTTCGCCGATTCTTCAACCCTTCTCAAACATCCAACTCGCGATTAAAATACAAAAAAACACACTCGAATCGCACACGCTTATGTTGACATTCAAAAAAAAAGACACGATCTCGTGGACAATTCTAATGCAAAATCAGCCTTCATTCCATAACCCATCAACAACCCATTTATCACCTTGAAGAAGCTCTAATTTCCATGTCTCCCTATCAACAAATTCTAGCACACTTTTCCCTCCTCTCTTCCTCATATCCTATGAAAAAACCCGTCCAGCACGTGAGCTTTTCCAACCTCAGATCCAGGTAACCATCATATTTAAATCTTCTAGTTTAATTGCCATGGAACGTGCCCCTTTCTAACTCCTCATCTTGGCCTTTTTTTTTACCACCACCACCTCCATCATCTTCATTCCAACCGACCAAAATTTGCATAGCTTCGGTGTACCGTACACAGGGCTGTATGGTGCCTCTAGAATTACATATCCTGCTCGTATTATTTGCATATATTTCAATATACCATTCTCGTACCCCCTTTTTTTTGGTCGCGTGGGTTGGCACGTTCGTTTATCTCGTACACCGCCAATATTAGCATAAAAAATAATCATGCCGCAAAAATAATACATCCGCACCTTTTTTTTTTCATAACCTACACGTACGTACAAATAACTCAACCAGAGATATTCAAAATTCGACCCCTTCTCGTCGTACGTTCCATATAGTCATATATGTAAATCAAAAGCTCCATTCCCTAGCTGCATTCAGCCATTCGTTACAAATCATTAAAAAAGAAACCCCGTACCCTCTTCGACTCTTTCGATACACGACGATTTAATGGTGGTCGACATCGCATCGGCATCATCGTTAGATCCAGAATGACTCATTTCGTTCTAAACTTTAATTACTCATATCCCTCTCCTCACCCTGCACCCTTCCCCAAGGGCGTAAAAAACTTCTCTTACCCCTATCAAACATGGCGCTGACCGCCGATATCATCACACACAACCCATACCAGATTAGAAATTCCAATTTTAACACCCTACGGAATGGATGCTGCGTCGAAAGGAAAAAAAAAACCATAGCTCTAATTTATATAGAAAACTTCTCCCAGCGTTACACTGCCCAGCTCCATACCCCGATATTTTACTCTCCAATTTTCTGCTTCTTCTCGCTCTTATTTTTTTCTCTTCTTTAAATTCCCTCGCAAAAAAACATTATAACCGTGTACGAGACACATGGGTCCTGTTTTATTTTATTTCTCTTTCGCCCTCGCCTCTATGTGTCCAACAACCCTCTCTCTACCGATCGACCATCGAGCAGTCACCCTTTTTTTTTCGTTTTCTCCTCGTATTATTTTTAAAAAAAAAAAATATCTATAAGTATACACTGAAAAAAAAATATAATAAAATTTATCCAAAAAAATAATAACGCGTCCCAATTCTCAAATAGGTAAAATTTATCATTTTTTTGAATAAAATTTATTCTTTTTGGTAAAATTTATTAATTTTTTTGACAAATTTTATTATTATTTCTGATAATAAATATTATTTTTTAGAACAAATTTTACCTATTTTGTGAATTGAAACACGTTATTATTTTTTTTGAATACATTTTATTATTTTTTGATTAAAATTTATCATTTTGGTAAAATTTATTAATTTTTTTGATAAAATCTATTTTTTTTTTTGATAAAATTTATTATTTTTGGGGTAAAATGTATTCATTGTTTTTTCCGTGTAAGAAAAACTCGTCGTTTTCTCCGTCTTTCGCTGTACTCCGCACCTTTTCTCTTTTCTCATCTTCATCTTCATCATCGTCGTTGTCGTCGTCACCGACACTATCCTCCTTATATATTTTTTCCACGATGAGGTTTTATTATATTTTCGCGGTGTTTTTCAGCCCTTCGTATATTTTTTTAATATGTTCGTTGCAGTCGTATGTACGTTCGATTTAATGGCTGGGCTAAAGATATTATAGCCGAATGGATTTTATATGGAAATGGTTATCTTCATCTTATAAGCCTCGTATACGTAATATTTTCCAATGCTGGAGGACCAATTCGACGATAAAGAGAAGGGGTGGAATTTTTTTACCTAAAGGTAGGTAAATAATTCGATTCGAGTAGGTATTATTTTCTGGTGAAGTTCAAAGCTTAAGGGATGAGATGAGGTAAAATAAAATAGATACGTAAAATGGTAAGATTTTTCAAAATTGAAAAGTTTTTTGAAACTGAATTGAAAAGTTTACCTGCTCAAAGCAAGAATTCGTGAGATGTTAAGAATTCATTTTTTTTTTTCAGATTTTTGATGATTTATAGAAAAAATTTGGGTAAAATGTCCATAAATCCCAAAACAGAGGCAGGCATATAGAATTATTTTTCAAAATAGATCTAAAATTAAATAAGAAATTTTTTTAAAAAATTATTCTCTGGAGCTCTCCAAGTCCCAATTCAGGAAAGATTCCTCTTTCCAAAATTTTTTCGTTTTCAAATTTGAAAAATTGAGCTTTCAATTATCCAGTAAAATTCAATTAATAAACTGCCATTTTCCAAAAAAAAAAAAAAAAAAAACGAGATGCGACGAAAATTGCATTCGGTTTTTCCCAAAAGTTGACACCCACAACCCACAATAAGTAGAAACTGACAAAAAGTGGCTCAATTTTAAATTCCACAAGATACCTATTTTTTATGTAGTGTTTTAATCATGAAAAATGAACCAATTTTTCAAAGATTGGACAATTTTTGGAAAATTCTTTCAATTTTTGAAGAAGTGGTCCATTTTTTGATTTTTTCAAGGCAAAAATGATTTTTTGAACTTTTTTTTTTACTTATAGTCCCTCACAGGAAAATCAATTATTTATTCGATTTTCAGAAAATCACGAATATAGTTAAATTTTTCAGTTACTGAAAATATATGCTTTATTTATCTAGAATTTTCAACTTGAATTCATGGTTAGAATTTCCGTTTTCTAAAAAATAGTTTCGAATTGCTTACAACGTTTTACAGATTTTGTCCCGACAGAGTTCAATTTTTTTTTTCAATTTTTCAAGTTTGCTCATTTCGATTTGCACCTCAAATAGATCAATACCAAAATTTCGAAAAAAAATAGAATAAAAAAATTGAGTTAGAATGGTACAATTTTCATGAAAATAATCGATCTTTCAAAATTTTGAACCATTTACCAATCGTAACCCGTCATTTTACCTCCAAAACACCACTTGGACATAAATCCAAACACAATAATGAAAAACAAAACCGATACGACAAAGATAAAAAACACTACAATACAAAAAACCTCAATCGAACCTCGTACCTACATATTGAAAAATTCCACCACTCTTGGTGTCAGAACAATAGCTACGAGAGCAATCGTAATCGCAACTAGAACATAAAAAGAAAAAAAAAGAGAGAGAGGATGGCACGACAGTCGATAATCCAATATACCAGGCACAGCCACAGAAAGGTACTACCAGGCTTCATCTAATATACCTATACCTAGCACAATGAATAAACCAGATTACAATCTGCTGGCAAATATGGCCACCGAATCGCGAATCGCGAATATAAATCTATTGACAGACGTATGGTCTTGTGTGTGCTACACATATCGACGCGAAAACAAAACAGAACGAGAGCAAAAAAATAAAATAAAAAGGCAAAACAAAACAAAAACACCGCTATGCCGAGTTAGTCGATTCTATATCTTTATGTACGATAGGATAGTTCAGATCAAGACCAGGTAAACGACCATCATACGAGTACAATTCGCTTTAACGAGCACTTAGAAATAGAGCAAGGGTGCCACGGGTAATAATGATCGAATTTTCGAATGCGACAGTTCCCTTTATTTCGAATTCTTCCCTCCTTTTTTTTTTTTGGATCTCTCATTGTGGCGTAAATTTTTTCATCAATTTAAAATCTCGCGCTCTAAAGCAACGTGAATCTTTTAATGAAAATATCACGAGTTCAGTTCCAAGTAAATGTGATTAAAACACTCTGGTATTAATTGGATTTTTTTTTTTCATCCTTCACGTTTTTAGAATTATCGTTTAGTAGAAAAACGTAATCAAATCACTCGAAAAATTTCATTCGAGCGAAAAAACAACACATTATTATTTTAAAACTCGTCAAAAAAATAAGTGACCTTTTTTTTTGGTCTGATTATGACAGATACGGTACTCAAACTTTTAAGTAATTCGAAAGGTAAATTCATTCGTACGATTAAATATTCGTATCAACGGATAAAAATTTCACTTCAAACGAACGAATCTTATTCGAAAAACACGTGACTTGAAGTCTGTCTACATATCAATGAATTAACATCGCAAATCGAGATTAATCAAACGTAAAATTTCGATCACATTTCTTCCAGTAGAATTGACTGATTATCTCAAATTACCTATTTATTAAATCAATCGGAAGAATAAATATTTTGACGAAATGTGGGCGAGTGTAAGACAAATAATGGTATATCTGCTCGCATGAATAAAAATCGTCGAGATTTTAAACGTAGTACGGTGATTTGAAGCCAATTTTGGAGCGATTCCTCCACCGAGGAGGCTGAGAATTTCATCAGATTCGTGGTCCGTTGAAGCATCTCCATTAGAAAAAATTTTAGACAGTGAAAAATTCAAAAAATTATAATTTAGTTTAAATAAAGTGTCTATTTGATCACAAGAATGAAAATTTGAATCATTTTTGAGCTGAAAATTATTTCTTTTTCACAATGCATTGCTCACATTCTTCCCCTCAAAAAAGTGCTTTAAACTGATAAATTCTAAGAAAATCTCCCCCTCCCATTTTTCCAGAAGACCACTGAGAGGAATAGAAGATTTTATAATTTTTTTTAACACTTTAGTTATCATAGAAAAAGTAATAATTTGTTGAATTTGATCAAATTTAAGCCAAGGAAAAAATAATTGGGTAAGTAAGCCAAGAAAATCAAGTAAAAAAATCCTGAATATTTTCACCCAAATTTTATCCAAAATATTTTCTATTGATTTCAATTCGACAATTTTTTTTTCAAATATATTTTTGGACTTTTTGGACTTACTAGACACATTGTTAAGAAATGTTTCAAATTTAGAGATTTCAAAAATTGGGAACAATAAAAAAGCAGAAGCAGAATGAATCTCGATTGAATGATTTCATTTTCAAAAGCATAATTTTAAGTCTCAGACATCCAGAAAGAGTTTCGTAATCACAAATGCCCAAAAATGAAAAATATCTACATTTGATTGAAGTACCAGGAAAATTTTTTTGTTTGATGGTCAAATAAGGCATATTTTTGAAGCAATTTTCAAAAAATAATAGTTTTGCGAAAATAAATTTTGAGATTTCGAATCATCTTCGAAAAAAATTTTGAGATTCGAAACTTTTCACATTCAGATTTCAGTGGCAAAAAACACATCTGATTTCAAAATCATTTTCAAACCACTTCTCTATCATCCTGACGAAATTCTCAGCCTCTTCCCAAACCATCTTTAATCTTAAATCAACCCATCACCGCATGCAAATAAACTAACTATAAAAACTGTTTGTGGTACTTACAGCGCTCCAAATTCTTCGACTAGACGCCGGCGACGCAGGTGGACTCTCATCTTCCATATTCTCCGAGCACTCTGAATCCGAATACTCGTCGTCGCACATACTACGGTCATTCATATCGGTCAACGGTCCATTACTGATGATCGATCTGTCGTCAGGTCTCGCATTGGTGAACTTGATCGGATTACTCAGGTCGACTGGTTTACTCAAATCAAGCGGCGACTCTCCGGTCGCTTCGGTCGGATTATCGTTGGCGTCAGTTTTCATAATTTTACCAGCGGCTGCTGCCGCGGCAGCTGCGGCCGAAAAATCGGCGGGAAAGTTTTCCTTGTCTAAGCTGCCGTTGGGTAAACTGTGCTGCTGCTGCGATTGAATTTCGGTCAAATATCGTCTGAGGGCGTCTTCGTAGTACTTTTTAATCTGAGCGTCGTTCTCATTGGCGCCATGCATCGATGCGGCGAACAAAGGATGCAGCATCGAATTGGCGGCTGCGTTGAAATTGGCGAATTTGGCGGCTGCGGCGGCGTTCTGTTGGTCAGCAGCTGCTGCAGATTGCTGCGACAAGAATGAGGTCGAATCGTGGCTGACTTCTTCGTCGGGTAAAGCGTCAATGTTGATTTCACCGCGACTGCATTGATCGGCGTGTTTGGTGGTTAAATGCGATTCCAAGGCGGTTTTGACCTTGAACAGGGCCGGACAGAAGGGGCACCTTTTGTTGATAACTTGCGAATGTGCCCGGAATTGGCCTTTGCGTTCTCGAGCTCGTGTATTTTGGAACCACACCTGGACTACTCGCTTTTTCAGGCCTACTTCGTTGGCAATGTTTTCCAACATCTTTCGCGACGGATTACTCTCGATTTGGTATTTTTGATAAAGGTAGTCGAGCTGCTCAGGGAGGATGGTCGTCCGCAGACGTTTGTCTTTGGGCTGATCGCTGTCTCGATCCGATAAGTAGACGTATTCTTCGTATTTACGTTTATTCGAGTTGAACATGGCGAGCAACGGATGCGGCGAAGGTGGATTCGAGTTTGCATTCATGTCCGATCCGGCAGCTGCGGCGGCTGCGGCCGCAGCAGCGGCAGCTTGAGCTTGCAATTGACTATTGGCGTTGGTGGCTGCTGCTGCCGCGACCGATGCCGAGAACGGATCGTGTTGCTGGTTAGATTGCTGCGATTGCTGTTGCTGCTGGGATTGTTGTTGTTGCTGGGATTGCTGTTGCTGCTGTTGAGCTTGCTGTTGCAGAATGCCGAACGGACTTTCGGGCGGGTAATTGGGGAACAGATTCGGATTCATGATGTGGATAAGTTGATGCTCGCGCCACAGCTCGAATCGAGAAAACACCAAATTACAGTTATCGCATTGGAAAGTGTTATCTTTGGATTCGGGCGTTGATGGGTTGTGCGACACCGGAGACGGCGGGTAAGCTGCCGACGACGGGGTCGGAGTGACCGGAGCGGCCGGCGTAGACGGATTGGAATTGGTAATGCTGCATTGTTGATTCTGTTCGATAATCGTGCTGCTGTTGGAGTCTTCGGACGACAGAACAGCGGCCATTTGAGCAGCAGCTGCCTGAGCCTGGGCCGATCTCTTGGCATCCTCTTCTTTGAAACAATGCGTTTTCTGGTGCCGGATCAGTTCGTAGTACCTTTGGAACACCAGAAGGCATTTCTTGCATTGGTAATTCAGTCCAGGAGTACGTTGGAATCTGCCGGTATTCTCATCGATTCCGGCCACCGGTTCGACTGGCGGCTGATTTTCGTAAACTTTGCGTGCTTTCTGGCGAGCGTTCTGGAACCAGACGACGATCACTCGAGGACTCAAGCTGAGCAATTTGGACAGGTACTCGAGGTCGTCGTCCTTGGGATAGGCGTTATTTTCAAAGAACTCTTGCAGAACTTTGATCTGATAGTCGGTGAATCTGGTGCGATTGGCTCGTTTACCCGAAGACCCGCCGGACGAGTTGCTGCCGTTGCTGTTACCGCTGCTGAGGACGCTGTGCGAGAAACAATCCACCGAATTTGACCGGCCCGGTGATACGCTACGGTTTGGCATTGCCGAAGCACCGCCGTAGTTGGCGTTGGTCAGCGAGGGAGTGGACGTGCTGAAGTTCTGGTTCAATTTTGGCGGCAGCATGTTGCTGCTTTGGTGCATGGCCGCGTTCAGCATCGAGCTCGAGGTAGCCGTCAGCTCGGTGGATAAATGCTGCGAGTTGAATACCGAAGACACGGTCAAGTTTTCCGGCGACGAGCAAGGCGTCGGTACGGAGCTGAGACGTTCGGAGATATTTGGACTAGGAGGCGAGTGTGGTACTTGATCATGCATATATGCGAGATTCGGCTTAATATCTTCGTATTCTTCTTTTTTGACTCGACTGCTGGCGTCGTTATCTGGTAACACGTTCATTTTACTGTGCATATCGACTCCGCCACATTCCGAGACGTCTTTCGGTTCGGTTTTGATGAGTACCGGAGACGAAGCCACGGATCTAGGAGCCGAAAAAGGAGGTTGTTGGAGGCCATGATTTGATTGGCCGAACGGAGACATTTGTTCGCATTTCGGGCCACCGTTGCTGCCGGTATTTGGTGTAGATGTTTTGCGAGTCGTGTTCGTGACATTGGTCAAGTTCATTTTCAACGCCGACGAATCGATGTTGTTGTTTTGCTCGTTCGATGTGGTCATGCTGCCGACGCCGGTACCGGTGCCGACGCCTTCGTCGCCGCTGCTACTGCAATTTAAAGGGATCACCTTGGCTTCGCCGGTTTTTTCGTATTCTTCTAGATTCAGCGTGGTGGACGGAGGATTGTTGAAGTTGTAGGGAGAGTCTTTGTTACGTTGACGTTCTTTGAACAGCGTATTACGGAACCAGTGTTTGATCACCTTCGGCGGTAGACCGCTTTCGGCGGCCATTTTGTTGATTTGCTCTTCCGACGGAGAATTGTTGATGTCGAAATGAGCTCGTAGGATTTTTAGCTGGTCGTCGGTGATACGAGTACGGGCGCGTTTTTGTTGCGACGCGTTCGCCTGTGGAAAAGAAACAAAACGAGCGAAATTAGGTACACGAAAAATATTACTGTTTTTTTGAAAATCAACGTGAAAATGGGATTGAGCTGTGAAATTAATTTTTTTAAAAAAATCGCTTTTGAAATAAATCTTTAGTAAATATTTTAAGAAATATTCTTCAAAGATACACCGGCGAAATTTTTAAAAAATTGAAAAAGTTTGAGGGAGTATGTGATTTTGGAACAAAAACGAATCAGATTCGACATTCAAGCTGATTTTCTGATTTTTGCACAAGATTTTAAAAAAAAAAAAAAAATGATATTTGGAGCTGTGATTTTGGAACAAAAACGAATCGGATTCGACATTCAAGCTGATTTTCTGATTTTTCCACAAGATTTTTTTTTTTTTAAAAAAAAATAATTTTTGGAGTTTGGCTCCTATTCTAAAATGCTTGAGGGCTCATGACATGGCACTCAAACTTTTCTGGTGAAATTTCTTAACGAAATATCAGCACAAAAACACTTGAAAAAATTGAGATTTTTTTAGAAAACTGAATTGCAAATTCATGAAAAAAAATTCCATCGCAATGCAGAGTCGGAAATGAAAAAAATGGGAAGATTTTGGGGTACTTGAGGGTGAAATCCAACTTTACAACAATTTTTTCCAATTAAGTACCTACATAAAAAACAAGGAGTATCAAAAAGTTTGAAATATAAATAGTGATATTTTAAATCAAGATGAAAAAACTGGAAACTAATAGGTATACCCAAAACTGCCAAAAACGTCATGAAAAAATTCAAAATTACGTAAAAAAAAAAAAAAGAAAAAATGCCGACGTTGCTGAAAATTAATTAAAAGATCAAATTTGTTGAAAAATTATCAAACAAAATATAAAACTAAAGAGTGCAAAAAAAACATTAAAAACGTCACTGAAGCACATCAAAATGTCGTAACAGTGGCAGAAAAACACAAAAACCTGCCAAAAAGTCATGAAAATGGATTCAAAATCATTCAATATTGTCACAAAAAGTCAAAATTCACCCAAATTTCTTCAAAGCCCTATTGAATTTTAAATTAAAAAATTATTGAAATTGTGGGGAAACTGTTTAAAAATCGTAAAAATGAATACTACGATGAAAAAATTGCTACAAATTTGAAAATTGAAGAAATTTTTGAAAAATTTTGTAAAATTAATTTTAAAAGTTTTAAAAGTAGGTATTTTCAGTTTTTCACAGGAATCTTTCTTTTTTAGTTCTTGACTATGAATGATTTTTTAAGGCATTTTTTAGTTTTTGGCCGCAAATTGAGTAAGTAATGTACATCAATATTAAATTTTTACGTTTTTATGAATTTTTCGAATACTCAACACCCACAATTTTCACTTTTTGGCAAATTTCGATAACATTTTAAACACTTCTGCAAAACTCTGATCATGACTGATACGAAAATTTAGAGAAATTATCTAGCAAAATTTACAAACAATAGGAAACTATGAAATAATTTTTGCAAAATTTTCAACAATATTTCAACTAATTTTACCAATTTTCTAAGATTTTGTAACACCTGCTTCAATTTTTTAAAGTTTTTCACGAGATATTCAGCTAAAAGTATTTTTCAACACAAAGGACCCTCCCCCCTCTTTCCTCTCCAAATACATTCAACCTCAAAAAACCACCAAAATTCAAAAAATCTCAAAAAAAACTCACCACTTGTTGCTGCTGCATCAAATGTTGCTGTTGCTTGGCCAGTATAGACGAAGTATCAAGATTGGCTGCCGCCTGCTGGGTAAAGAGCGGATTCTGCGCCTGACCAAGGCCGACGATCGAATCGAACGATGGCGGAGGCGGCATCATCATAGGAACTAGGGGCGGTTGCAGGTTCATGGCGGCAAGAGCAGGCATATTGAGTCCGAGCGGTAACCCCATACCAAGACTAGCCATCCCCATCATCATGGGATTGAATTGCTGTAGCTGTTGCTGAAGTTGCGACGCAGCCATCGCGTTCAAAGCAGCCTGCATTTCGTTCATCTGCTGAGCAAGCGATAACGGTATACTCGGCGACGGATTACCGGACTGATTACCTCCGACTCCGCCACTAGGCGAAACCGAATCAGTACTGGAGGCCGGAGTGGAACAAGCAGTGGGTGGATTTGGCGTACGAGATGGTTCGTTGTGCTGGTGATCTTTCATCATAGAGGATTGATCGCGATCATCGCAATCTCTATACGAATCCGAGGTATCATTGGCTGACTGATTGTGATCTTTGAGCGTGTCATCCGACTCTCTGTAGGTATCGGTGCCGACATCAGCCGTCGTCGTAGTCGGTACAGTCGTCGCGATGGTCGAGTCGATATCGCCGCAGGGGCCGGATGCTTTACTCGACGTCGTCGTATCCATATCGGTAGTCGCGGTCGTATTTGACGAATTAGCCATATCAGCATCGGCTGCAGCAGCCGAAACCAAAGCCGCGGCCATCGAGTTGGTCAGGCCAGCCGACATGGCAGCGGGGATGACTTTCTTTTCAATCTCGCATTTGATCTGCTGGGCGTATTTTTCGAGGAAATCCAACGGTACCAGATCTTTATGTACTTCTTCGCAATGGGCCTTCAGGACCCATACACTGGAGAACTCTTTATTACAATGCGCACAGGTTGATTTGGATACTTCGGGTAATTCGTCGGCTGAGGCAGCCACGTCATCTTTCTCCTCCTTGATGTTATCGGAAATCCCGCCGGAGCTATCTTTTCGAGCCTCCATGACCTGAGATTCTTCATTGAGCAACTGAGCCGACTGCAATTCAGCCAACAGTCTTTCATTTTCCTCTCTTTCTTTTCGTTGGCGACGTTGATGATTCTCATTAAACTGCATCACCAAATCAAACCCGAAACTTTCCAGCAGATGTTTATACATATGCGACGATTTCTTCGCCTGCTGCGGTAGTTTCATGAAAGCAGCCTCGTCTCCGGCTGCGGCCGCAGCGGCGACCATCATCGAAGGCGGAGGCGTTTTCAGGTCGGCGGCCGATACCTGGGGCGAAAATTGCATCGCCGTCGAGGTAGGCGTACCGGCAGCGGCCAGCGTTGGGAACATACTCATCCAGCAGAGTTGCTGATGAGCGTGCAGTTGGTCTTGATTGACGAATATCGAGTTGCAACGTTGGCACGAGAACATACCGTGATGTCCGGCCATCGAGCTGACCGGACTGGTCGACGTGTTCGCGCCATCTTTGAACGATTTACGATCATCGTCTTCGGAGCTCGAGTTCGATTTAGGCGTCAGTAGTTGAGCCGACGTAGGTGAGATCATCGAACCGGAGATGGTGGTCTTTTTATGCTGCAGTTGCTGACTGATCGAGTTGTAATGCGACGTTGGCGATACGAGAAGATTCTGCGCGCTGTTGCCGCAGTTTGCATTCGACGATTGCAGATCTTGCGAGGCTCGTTTCAATTTATGCAGATGGCTGACCGAATTGTAATGTACGAGTAGGATATTCTTCTGGGTGAACGATTCTTTGCAGACTTCGCATTTGTACGGACGATTCGGATCGAGATATTTTTCCATCGGATAGACGACTTTTTCGCCTTTACGATGTGGTACTTTTTTATTATGCAGCGTCGTCGGGCTGGTGTCGTCGTGATGCGAAGAGGCCTTCTTGGAATGTACCATGGGGCCATCTTCATCCATCGATTCGTCCGTATCCATGCGAAAGCTTTCTTTTTTGAGGAGCTCTGTAATCGACGGATCCAGAGCTTGGCCGCTGAGCCCAGCCAACAGCAACGGATTACTAAGCAAGCTCTGTTTAAACACCAGCATCTCTTCTTCGGTCAAATCGGCGTGCGCCGTTTCGACGTGCTTCTGCAGCGAAATAATCGACCGGAAGCTGCGTCCGCACAGCACGCATTTGGTGGCATCGCGAATGAAATGGTATTGCGAATGGATCTGCAGTTTTTCCATCGTTTTGAAGGCCAAACTGCACTGACTGCATCGATACTTGTAAACGTGTTTTTCGGATACGGCCACCGTATCCATACGATTCTGCTGTATGTGCACGTCCAAATAATGCCTTTGCACATTCAGCACCGTTGTGAAATAAGCGCTGCATTCCTTCTTCGGGCATAAAAAAACCGATCCTTCGATTTGTTTAATATCAAAGTGGCCATTTTCGTTTTGATGCAAACAGAGCTCTTCGCTATTGCGGAACATTTTCTGGCAGGTCGAGCACCGTATTCCGACTCCTTCGTCGAATCCGCCGATATCGCTTCCGGGGCCACCGCCGACGCCGCTTTCTTCAGCATCGTCGGCCTCCTCGGAGGAATCCGACTGGGTACATTTGGTCTCCATATCTTTACTACCGGATGAGGAGGCGGTCGACGAAGACGGACTGAACCTGTGACTAGGAGGGGTTTGCTGGACGTTGTTGTTGCCGCTGCTACCGCTGGTATTGGCGTTCGAGGGTTTACCAGGCGTCGTCGACGAGGCCGAGCACTGCGATTGGGTGCAGTAATCTAAGCCTTGTTCGGAGATCGAGTCTGAAGGTTGGGAAATAACCTTGAACATATCGTTGAGATCGAGTTGCGCGTCTTTGCCGGCCGACCGCCTGTGCAGCTGATGAATCTGCTCGATTTTCAGATGCTGCATCGAGCGAATATGCTGAAACAGCGGCAGCTTATCGCCGCAGCTGAATTCGCACAGCAGGCATTGGTAGATTTTCGCAGAGTCGTCGTAGTTATCGCGCAGATGCCGGAATAGCGAGGCGCTGAATTCGTGTCGCTGAGCTGCCGCGTGAAGCTGCAGCTTATGCGTGCTATTCGTGTAATAATCGCAGGCATTGCACCGGACCTGGACTCCGCCCGGGGACGATACATATTTGAGCTTCCATTCGTTCCGAGGGCCTCCCTCCTTCACATGGTTCACATGCTGCAATCTCTGCAGATGTTTATCGGTCTTGCAGTGCAGTTGGAAATTCGCTTTCAGGGTAGTCTTATAGGTGCACAACTTGCATACGTAATGTCCGGCCACAATGGCCAATATCTCCTGCTCTCGGATCTTGGTACGATCGGCGGCCAAATGATGGGACAACGCTTCCAGCGAATCGCTGGTGAACACGTTGCAGACGCAGCATTGGAACAAATTATCGGGATTGAGATCAGCCGGCTCCGGAGGCGGTTCCATGGTTTCGGGATTCAGGCCCATATCGAGATTGGGCGCCATTTCGGGCGACATATGCGGCGGTAGCTGGCCACCGGTCATCAGCTGTATGAGCAGCGCCTGGTTATAGGCCATATCGGCGAGGGCCGCCTCCGAATGCGGCGGCGGTTTCTCGCCCGGTAACGTCAGGCCCGGATGGAAGTGCAACAGCTGCTCGAAATTCAACTGCTGCTGGTGCTGCGACGCCGGCGACTGTATGGCACTGAGGGCTTGCATCTGTTTCATGTTCTGCTGCAGCACCATCATATTGTGCGTGTGCTTCTCGCTGGTCATGTGTATGCGCAGATTTCGCGCCACGTTCGTCTCGTAGTTGCACACGTCGCAACGAAACGTCGGCTTGGGTTTCTGCTGCTGGGCCACGGCCGGACTTCCGGCGCCGATTTGGCTATGATAAGGTAGCCCGGCCGGACCGCCCGCTGTACTAGGACTAGTCATACCGGTGGGTTTGGATTGGCCCGGTACGGTGCCGGGGCCGCCGGACGTGCTGCCGGCCGGCGAAGGCTGATGACCTCCGGAGCCAACCGGGCCGCCGCCGAGTTCGGAATTCGATACGGTGCCGTTCTGCAGCTCTTGCATATTATTCAGGTGTTTATCCGATTGCATATGTATGCTGAGGTTGCCTTTGGTGGTGGTCGAATAATTGCAGACCTCGCAGCGGTACGGTTTGTATCCGCAGGTGTAGGTTTCGCCGCGGGCCAGACGCGGATGCGGTTGTCCGGCGATACAGTAAATACACGAGGTTTCCGTTTCCGGGTGTTTCTCCTTCATGTGTATCTCGAGCGTTTCTTGGTATTTATAGTGCCAGTTGCATTTGGGACACTTTAAAGTCTTACACGAGTTACGCGAATGCATGCCGGCAAGCGGGCCGCCGCCGACGCCGCCTAACCGGGAGGAACTTAGTATGAGCTCGCACTTGGCGCAGTCGACGCCGCTCGGCCGACCGCCCATGTGATCCGGACACACGCCGATGGTGGTGCCCGTCAGGAAATTCGGCGGATGCTGCGCGAACGACATCGACGAAGCGGACAACAGCGGACTGACGGTCGATCCGGGCGACGGACTGGCGCCCGGCGACGTTATGGCTCCGTTGTTGCTGCTGCCGCTGCCGCTGTTCGTGGTCGTCGTCACGACCGCCGCCGAAGCGCCGCTACCGATAGGACTCTTGCGCGTCAAATCCATCACGCAAGACAACGCCGCGCCGCCGCCGCTGCCGGCAGCGTTGCTATTAGGAACTGCGGTATTACCAGCGACGCTGCCGCTGCTACCACCGGTGCCGCCGAAAGACGAGTACGGCGAGCCGACCAGATGCTGATGGGCCGAGCTGGTCGTCGTCGTCGATGTGGCCGCCGACGAAGCCGACGTCGGCCTGTGGTATTTGCCCATACCGTCGAATTTGGCCGGCGAGCTGGACGTCATCGAGGTCGCGGTCGTCGTCGATGCGGCTGGTGCGGCCGCCGTCACCAGCGTAGGCGGCGACAACGGCTCCAGAAACGAGACCAGCGGCTCTTTCTCCTTGCCCACGCACTGGATTATGGCCGACGTATTCTTATGACTGAGTATATCCTTCTCGTCTTCCTGCAGCAGCACGTTGTGATCGCTCATCGCGTGCGCCACGAACGACTTGGCGTATCCGAAAGATAATTTACAAATGAAACACATAAGGATCGGTTTGACCGGCACCGACGACGGATTTTCGCCGGCCGGGCTGCCGCCATCTTGACTACAATTTTTGGCGGCTCCGGCGGCCGAATTTCTTTCACTATATTTATTATCACGAACCGAGTAAACCCTATAACTATGCATAACCGGTACCTCAGGAACTATGCTTTTATCCGGCTTCACGCAATTCGCCAGATTGCCGCCGTACAACGCGTGATGATTGGTGGTACGCGACGAAACGTATATGGCGTTGGCGATCTGCGGAAAGCCTTCGGAACGGGACACGTTGACGCCGCGTCCGTCCACGATGCAGCCGTTGCCCATCAGCTGCGGCAACTCGACGGCATCCTCGTCGCTCAGCTCGGAATCCTCGATGATATACGCCGAGCCGTCCGGATTGTATACGATTTTACCGTCGAAATTTTCGACGTCGCTGGTGCTCGATTCGTCGACCGGCGTCGGTTTCTCTTTCGTAGCCGAACTGACGGCAGCGGCGTTGGTAGGCGGGCCGCCGTCGTCATCTTCGTCGTCGGACGACCTGCTGGAACCGTCGTCGTCGTCGTCGTCTTCGCTGCGATTCTTAATTATGGTCGACTCTTCCATACACGTGTCGCCGAATTCGTCGTCCTGCTGTTGGCGACCGCTGGTCGTCGTCGAGCTCATCTCGTGCACGAATTTGCTGCCGGATGGCGGCGACGTTAGACGTTGCAGTGCGCCGTCGTCGCGTCCGGCGATCAGACCGGCCGGCGGAGACGCCGTCGAATCTTCTTCCGGGCTCATTTCGCCGCCGCTACTGTAGCTGACGCCGTCGTCGTCGTCGTTGTTGTTGTTAATACTATTGGCTTTGCCGACGCCGCCGCTTCTGCCGCTGGCACCACCGCCGCTGCTACCGGTGGTATGGTCGTGGTGGTGGAGGTGGTGATGATGGCGGTGCTGATGGTGGTCGTTGTCTAACCTTTTGCGTTTCCGCTTCTTACGCGATGCGCCGATTAGACCGGCCGGTTCCCTCTCGTCTACTGATGTTTCGCCGGCGATGGGAGAGGGCATCGCTGTTCCCGAATGTCAACCATCACAAAATGACATAATCGACGCCAGTCTATCCAATCTGCGAAAGGGCAAACGAAAACAAAAACGAAAACGTTAGGGTTATTTTTACCAGAGAAAATTAATCAGTAGGAAATATGTAGCATTAAAATAAAGTTGAAAACAGGTACGAGCCACGAGAAAAATATGTAGGTATCAGATATTAATGCAAAACTGATCAAACTGAACACAGAATATTAATTATTTTATAATTTCAACAATGTTCTCACTCTTTGGTCAAGAGCTACAAATAATTGACTATCTCAAACAATGAATGAATCTACATTACGTTATTCTACAGAATATTGAAATAAAAAGTCAACAGCTATCATACATTTCATCATTCTTCCGGACATTGAAGGTTTGTCACATTTAAAATCTGGCACATTTCATCGCTTTCTTCTTGACTTCTGACACTTTCACAATTTTTTTTGACTTCTGACACTTTTATACTCTTTATTGACTTGTTGTATTTGACACTTCGGCCTTTTTTTTGACTTTTGACACCTCGACCCCTTTTGACTTTTATCACCTTTGACTTTGACCTTTTAACATTTTTTGATTTTTGACATTTTTGACCTTTTAATATTTTTTGTGACCTTTGGCATTTTTTGACTTTTGACACAGTTTGACTTTTGACATTTTTTTGACTTTTGACACCTCGACCCCTTTTGACTTTTATCACTTTTGGCCTTTGACACCTTCAACCTTTTGAACTTTTTGATTTTTTACACTTTTTGACCTTTGGCATTTCGGCTTTTTGACCCACCTTTGACCTTTTAATATTTGTGATTTTTTACACTTTTTGACCCTTTGACATTTTTTGACCTTGACATTGTTTGATTTTTGACACCTCGACCTCTTTTGTTTTCTTTGACACCCATGACCTTTTGATGTTTTTGATTTTTTTTACACTTTTTGACCTTTGACATTTTTGACTTTTGACACTTTGACCTTTGAAAGTTTTGACTTTTGACTCTGTTTGACCTTTGACATTTTTTGAACTCTTGACATTCTTGACTTTTGGCACTGACATTTTTTCCTGAATTTTGATGTCTATTCTGACCTTTTTTTTGACGTGTGGTTCTTTTCTAACCATTGACAGCACTTTTGACACTTTTTACATTTTCGACTTTTCTTTTACTTCTATGATTATCTTTTTCTGACTTTTGGCACTTCTTTGATTTTTTTCGTCTTTCGACAGCACATCTTGTCAATTTTCCAACTTTAACATGTTTTGTCACCTTTTCTGACTTATACCTAACACATCTCGACGTGTTTTTTGTTCACTAAAAATATTTCGTTGCTCTTTCCTGATACAATACGAATTTTGTCACTTTTTCAATTTTTAACCAATTATTCATCATCTCACTTTCGACAGATTATGGTGTTTTTTTCTCAACTTTTAACACATGTTGCCATTCTCCTAGTCTTTGAACAATTTTCTTGATCTTTGACATTTTGACCCATTCTAACTTTTGGAAAATTTGAAAACTATTCATTAATTTTGTAATTCATTTCAACTTTTGACTCGACAAACTTCTTGACATTTAATACACTTTTTTTGTCTCCTTATCCTGACTTTTGATAGAATTTTGAAACAATTTGTCATCTCTGACTTTTGACACAATTTGTTTAATCATTTCCAAACTTTTAACAAAACTTTTCCTGATAAATCTTGTCTTTCCAGACTTTTGGACCACTTTGCCAAATTTTTTGGAGTCTTCGACACATTTTGTCCATTCGTCTAAATTTTGACACATTTTGTCACTTTTTCAAACTATAGACTTTTTTGAATGCCTTTTCAACTTTTGATTTTTTCCAATTTTCTGATTCATCATTCACGTATTTTATAGCGTTGGACAAATTTTCTACATTTTTGACTCTTTTTGTCAAATTTTGTCAAATTTTCAGATTGAGTTCGTCCAACTTTTCATATATTTCAACACTTTTTCAAACCACTAGACTTGAATTTACATTTTGTAATTTTCTGCTAACTTTTGATAGGTACACATTTAATATCTATTTCAATTTTCGACAACTTTTTTCAACTTTTGCCCTATTTTGACAATTTTTGAATATTATGACACATTTTAGTCCTTTTTTTCAATTTCAACGATCAACTCTGATAACTTTTTGACACAATTCGTAGCGTATTACTTTCTGCAAAGAAATAAAATAAACGAATGCATAAAAATAAATACGAAAAATAATCCATTTTCTACTCGCACAACCTCTTCAACACGCATCTGTTTCCAAAGTCTACATAGCCTTCCATCTTCGCGCACACTAGGCTCGCTACAATAGCAGGAAATCCGCCCGAATAATTTTTAATATCCGGTAAATGCCAAAAGACGCGATCTACTCATCATACCATCTCGTCGCGCCGAGTCCACGCGAGTAAATCAGCCAACGCCACTGACACACGGAGCGGCAAGGAGAGATCAAAAACGTCAAAAAAAACCTTACCTTCGGCCTCGGCGGCCCGCTACGTACATAGTAATTATCTCATATAGCTGGTAATCTTTCACCTCGGCGTCATTTGTTTTTTGTTTTGATTTACAGGGCACAGGGCAGGGCACATTGTACCGCGAAATTCAGGGCGCCAGCGCCACCGTTTCTGCATCACAACCGTAGGTACAAATTATATCGTCCAGAATCAAACCCTCCTCGCTCCTCCGGTTCATATCATATCTTCTTCGAAAACCACCACTATACTCGGTGGCGACTTCAAATGAAACCGGCGATTCTTTCACAGCCCATTCGCGAATACCCTTCTCATCGCGTGTACTAATTACAGGCGCCATCGTCATCCACTCAGCATCCGTAATTTTTACTTACAGGCATCAATTAACATCGAAATATCGCCTAGGTAAAAATTATTTCTACATTAGGAACAATTATACGTCCAATAGGAAAAAATACGTCGTTACGAGCACAAAATTCTGCGGCTAGAAAAGCCTACACCCTCGAGGATGTTTTATCTTTCTCCTGCGTCGATAAATTTCCTCGCTAATTAACCTGGCAAAGCTGCCCCAAAAATACGAAAATATCGCGAGAAAACCTCCAAACTGTAGCGAATGGAAAACTTCGACCGCGCAACTCGGTTTTCTTCGACGATAATTACCAGAGTTAGGAGCGTCGCCGGTATCGACTAATTAAAAAGCTACTCTTTGCCAGCGCCCTAACCCGACCAATCAACGTCGTCAATGGGCGTCGGCCATTTTAACGAATTAAATTCCGTCCCGCACATACGAACTATAGAAAGAGTAACAACAGCAGCAGCACAGGGCACATTCCCCACGTTACTCTTTCCTTTTCATAAGACCACCACACGCATACGTACATAGTATATTCTGGCTGCACATACACATTACCCTTCTCTCGTATACTGCAATACATAACCATGCCACCGATGCCCCATCAACCACCCTGCGCTTTTGTTCCTTTAATTTTTGCCAACCCCTTTTGTATATGCTGAAAAGTAATGCGCCGCGCGGTACCACTCTTACACCCACTTAATGGAAAAAAAAAGCCAGCCAACCCCTTTTCTTCCTTTACTCTCTATCGCGCCGCGGCGCGAGACCAACGTTGTTAAATTTTCTTTCGCCCTGCGCGTATTTTTTTCTTCTCGTATACTTTTTTCCACCCCCTCGACTTTCTTCTGTTCGTCTTCGCGTTGCCGACGCTGATGCTGACTGCTTTTCTCATTTTCTTCGTCCTCGGCACCCCGTGCCGCGTCTAAAGTCGCTCTTGAACCCCTTTTTTTTCTTTTCTTTTTCGACTACATACATATACGAACGTATAGTCGTACCTATCTGATGCGATACTTATACGCGAAGAATCGTATACGTGTGTGCGTTTCTCTTCTTTCTATCGTTCATTTATCTCTCGCTTTCTTGGCGAATGCTGCTGCCACACCGTCGGTTCCTTCCACATATCTAATGAGAGTCTGCGCAATTTTACTCTACATACTATCTATATAATGTTTCCTCTTTTAGCTACCAATGCTTGCTCCTTGCTTTTGAGACGCCTCCTTTTTTTTAATTCTTTCGACATGTACGACTTCGCAATTACGATACACGTATTGAGATCGTATTCAAAAACGAACGAAAGTAGAAAAATAAGGGTACATATGGAAATTCGGTGCTTTTCATCTGGAATAATTGGTACTGTTTTTACGAACTTTCATCTCGTAAGTATTACGACGTGGAAAAAGGAATCTACATTTCATGCGAAAATATGGTATTGAAATGAGCTCGAGGAATGTAAGAATTCTTAGAATCAAATTATTTTATTTCTCGAATATTCTTCAAAATTAATATTTGCACATCTTTCAAAAAAAAAATCAAAGCATCCTTTGGAAAACATTCGTTCGATCAACTTTTTCATTTTTTAAATTGTTTTATTCAGAATTCAATGGTCTAAAACTTGGCCACCTTACACATTGACGCGTCGATTAAAATTTTGAAAAATCTTTCCAATATGACAAACTATTTCAAAAAAAAGTGGAACTATTGGAGTCATACCAAACTAACCGAAAATTGCCGAGGTTGTTGAAGCATAAGGAATAGATTTTTGAAAACGAAAAGTTGAGTAATTCATGCTACATTCGAAAAAAAAAAATTGAAAAATGAAACTGTCAAAGTCATTTTGGATCAAATTCGTGACTATTACGAGAATTCAAAAGCTTGTGGAGTCAATGAAAAAGATTCGATTTTTTTCAAATTTATTTTCATTATCCATTTTTTTCACTGGGGGTCATTTAGATTTAGAAAACAGGAGATTGATTTTTAAACACAAAATCTGGGCCATTTCTGACACAAAATAAAGTCAGATATTATAAATAACTTGAGAAAATTTAAAGAATCGATAAAGAAACGTCAAATTTTGTTTTCATTGAGACATCGACACCGGTGTTCAAACTGTGATATTTGGTATATCATGCCCAAATTTTTGGAAAACAACGTTCAAATTTGAGTTTTGGGGACAGTCTAAAGTTTTTTCTTCTTCGGGACACTGTGTCCCAAATTCCCAATTAAGGTATTTGGAAAAGTATGTTCAAATTGAACCTTTTTGAACATTCTACTTTCAAATTGAACATTTTTAAACGTTCTACGTTCAAATTGAACCTTTTGAACATTCTATGTTCAAAATTGAACTTTTTTGCGCATTTCACGCTCAAATTGTACCTTTTTCAACATTCGTCATTTTAATTAGAGGTGCCTAGGGATTCATAGAATAATAGGGGTGGGAGGGGATGAATTTCGCTCACCACTGAAACAATGCTATTTTCTTAGATTAAAACTAACAACAACAAAAAAATTTTGATGGATTGAAAATAAATTAAAATATTAAGCAATAGGTATATAGAAAAAATTTAAAACCAAAAAAATTGCCCAATTGAAAAAAAATGGTTTTCATCAAATATTTTGATGAAAAACCAACTTCAATAATTTCACGCATTATTTTTTCATAGAAATCAGCATTCTGAGTATTTTTTTCTTACCAATTTATTATTATGAGGAGGACATAATTTGTTGAATACTTTTTCACAAAATTCTATCATTTTTGAAAAATTATCAAAAAACTTTGAAATTTCATCTTCAACAAAATGTGCTGCTCGAGTTTTTTGCACAATACTTCAATCGCTTAATTCTTCGCAAAATTCATCTTTTCATCGTCAAAAAATATTTCTTTCTGCAAATTTTTTAAAAAGATAAAATCAAAGAGAAGAATCCTCTGAATAACAGCGTGGACTGAGAGATTGAGAGATTTCAAAAACAGTAGAAATTGACTGCAATTGTCAAATCTGTAATCTTCAGTAATATTTATTGAAAATTCGCAGAAATCTTGCCCTTGAACAAAATATGCATCAAGATCAGCTCATTGCTCTTTAAAAAAAAAATACACCCAAAAATTCCTCAAATCTTCTGCTAATTTTAGTACAATTTTATGAAACTAGAGCCCAAATTTTCTCTCATTGCCTCAAAATAATATCAAATCTGCAAACATTTTCCATCAAATTAACCCTCCCCTCGCCCTTTCTTCTCCTCAGCTCTTCAACTATCCATTTGAAATCATTTTGGCACAATTTACCACTATTATAAGCAATCCATTAACCGCACTCTGTTATCATCACATCCGTGCCAAATTCAATTACCACAAAAGACACTCAGCGAACACTTCAACCTCCATAACCATCTCGCCTACATCCAAACTCCACATCTTCACGAAGTAAAAAAAATCCTCTACTTTTATTTTTCCACGCACTTTCGAGCTTTTCCACATCACTCAACCTACAGCAAATTCATCATCAACTGCACAAGTGTAAAAAAAACACATAAAAAATGTCATTCAATCGACTTTAGAAAAAATAAACATCGATGCGACGACTCGACCATAGGACCAAAATTCAATTCCAATACTTAATCGACGACGTCATCCCATCTACCCGTATTCCCCCTCCCCCTCAGCTGCGGTTAAATATCCCTCTTCGTCACTCTTTCGATCGATCGAGTCAAAAAATCCTACCTCGTAGAGGTAATACGCCAATAAAAATAATTTCATCGCCCAATAACCGAGTTACTCCAATTATCTGGAGTTACACTCCATTAAACTGTTACTAATTTATGCCGGTTCTGATTGAATGCATATACGAGTATAAAATAGAGGATACCCGAAAAACGGTCGCGTCGCCATAGACGACCCACCCGCTCCACGTCCTCGTCGATCATCCATTTAGTTAATGAACAAAATGGGGGCTCATTGTACGTGTATGTGCTACTGTTTGTGGGTACCATGCGAGTAATTTGTATTCGACGACGACGATATCGAAAAAATGTACGGCACCGATATTATATACTGTTTATAAAGTAATATAATACTCTTCGCGTATATTATATATCTACATAATAATAATAACAAACAACCGGGACGTGGTGTGGCATGGTAGGGTGCTACGTACCACATACGTGCTGCATTGATTTAACATTATATAAATGTACTACCTCGACCTATAGCATAATACTCGCATACATTATACGTAAAGGAATAATAAACATTACACAGCTCCACCTCGTATCGACCAATCGTCGACGTTCGAATAATTAACACCGAGCTAAACCGCATCTATAGTTTGTAGTTACCCCCTTTTTTTTTAAATCCTCCTCTGTAACTAATATTTTTTTCATTTCTAATATTACTTTCGTAACCATCCAATAAACACCCATCTGGCTCATAAAAATATTCAGCACGAAAAAAAAACTTAAAACTGAGAAAAAAATTTCTAAACCTTCTACACAACGAATTCGAACATCGAGATTCCTCCACGAAAAGAATTCTCCTCTTAGTTCTTTGCAAAGGCCAGCACACCAAACAATACACTCAAATGTCCGACAGATAGCGTTTCATTGCTACGAAAATAGCCACCTGTCATTACACCCATAAAAATCCGGATAGACAACCTCATACACATGTTTCCTTTTACGTTCGTACCTTTTTCACGTGTTTTAACATTTTTACTGGACTGCGTGACATTTTCCAAAGCAGCAATTTCACCCATTTCAAAAAAAAAAATAGACTCGAGCATGAGCTAAAAAATAATTCTACTCGGTTCCGACTATTTTTCGACACAGTATTTTTAAAATTATCGATAGAATTTCATTTCACTTAACCATAGAAGAACAGATCTACACGAAAAATATTATGTGGTTAAACCATCAGTCTTCTGTAACTCTCGCAGGTGTAAAAAATAACATCGCTGCTGTTGTTTGGTTTACATCTAAGAAAATCGTTTCTCCATACGGTAACCTAAAACTCGCAGGTTTACACCCTATACTCCCTCTCACACTCAATATTTTCCTGTTCTTCATTTTTATAACACGATAGAAACGCATCGAGCAGCGGTATTTCCAGTACCTTGTAAGGCCATCCGCATCCACAACTGGATAGGTATAAAGGTATATTAAATACCCGGTGGCAGATCGAAAGATACAAATGTTTACATTTTATATAGATTATACACGTCGAATATACGCGTATTTTCATCAAGAGAACAAGGCGACCGAGGAACCTAGTATTCTATTTTGTACTTATCGAAATCCAGCATTGTGGCTCAGCGGGGATCTTCCAACTAATCTTTGGATCTTGCGGGTATATAGGTTTATTTATAAAAATGTGTATTTTCTTAGGATAGGATTGGATTTGTTGGCGATTGTGTGCGCGATCGAGGCGAGATAACGAAATTCAAAAGAATTTTTAATTTTTATTGTTATCGGTGTTGTATTTTTGAATAAAAAAAAAAAAAAAATGTTATTCATTATCGGCTTTGGAAGGAGGTAAAATTATATTTTTCAGGGTATTTATTCCTCTAATCTCCAAGTCTCAATTTTTCTTCATTTAAAAAAAAAAAAAATCGGACTTCGTGATTTTTATCAACTTCCTCTTCAATTTTTCACCTTTTCGAAAATCTTGTTCGAAAGAAAGTCTAGTTTTTTAATTTTTCTGGCAATAAATAGGTACAGCACTCTCTTATTTTGAATCAGTTAAAAAAAAAAGAACTGAACGAAAGTCAGAATTATAGCATAGAAAAAAAAATCAGCAAAATTCTTCGATTTTCAGCACAATTTTCACGCAAATTTTTCAAAGAGTTTCACTGATTTTCCAGCATTTTTTTCAATGTTCGCGTCTAATGATTTTTTTCATTCTGTTTTCCAGAGATTTTTTAGGTAATTTTAACTAATTTATAAATCTATAGGTACCTCAAATTTAAAATTCATCAAAGTTAGGAAAGATAATTTTTTAAAATTCGTAAAACTATAATACACTAATGTAATATACTTGGGTAATGAAATAAGAATTTGCAGAATAATATATCATCAATCAATCATATTGAAAGGGCATTTCATAACTTTCCTCGATATTTTTGATGAGTGGCTTGATATCAGTTTCGAAAGCAATTCATGGAAGAGCAAGGGAAAGAAAGAGGGAAGGAGGAGGGAAGGAAAAGGAGAGTGAAGAGTGATTTCTGATTCACATAAACACAATCGAGGCATTTTTCTATTTTTTTTTTTCTGAAATGACTTATTTGGTGTTAAATATTTAGACAGAGTATAAAATATTTCGAAGGGTAATTCTGACAATATTTTTTCAAATGCAATAATAAAACTTGATAAGTACCTACAAGAACTGAATAAACATATTAACAATTAATTTTGTTGATTTTTTTTCATCTCCTCAAACGGTTGATACAATTTTTTTAAGAAGTTTTTCAAATTTTTAAGTAATTCATTTTTCAAATGATAATTTTAGATATCAATAATTTTTAAATTATTACTTTAATTTATTGTGTAAAATGTCCCAAGTTTTCAGAAAATAAAATCATTTTTTAAAAATTTTTTCATAACTTTGAAACTACTTTCTCGATATTTAAAAATATTTTCGAGAAACTGTATAGTTGGAAAATCGCAAACATGTTTTTACAACAAGAAGCCTAAAAAAATGTTGCATTGGAGGCCTTTTCAACAGCATTACAATTTTCTGGGGGGGGGGGGAGGAGGAAGAGGAGGAGGAGGTAACATTTTTTCGAAAAATGTTTTCATCAGATAAAAGAACACTGTGTCCATTGAATTTGAAAAATTAAAAATTCTCAACATTTTCATGCCCTTTTCCTAACTTTAATTTTTCCCAATTTTATTCTTTCACTGTAAACTTCAAGAAAAGAGGAAAATTCTTGTTTAATGCATTAAAATCATTGAAATTCTTGATATTTTTAAATTTTCTGGCCGCGAAGGTAAAATCCTTGCCAGTTTCTGAATTTTCTTGTTTTTTATACTTACCAATAAATCATAAAAACAATCGATCGAAAAAATTTCAAATCAAGTAATTTTACAATCTAAAAAAAGGGAAGAAAATAATTTAAAATTTCAACTTTAAAAAAAAAATAGAAAAAAGAGGACTTTAGGCATGATTTATCTTTTTTTTTTTTTACGAAAAAGCAGGACAAAAAGGAAGGATTTTGGAATGCACAAGCAAAAACAGAACAAAAGCAGGTTAGAACTATTTGACATCTCGGAAATTTTTTAAAAACCAAGAAATGTATTATAGGTATTTATTCAATAGTTATAAAAAATTAGGCACTGCATAAGTGCTTTGTTCCTTTTTCAATATAGATTTTATGATTTTTTTTCATTTCTTTTTCAATTATCTAGTTTTGAAATGGAATTGAATTTTGAATTTTTTTTTTTAGAAAATTAGAGAAAAAGAATCGAGAATTTTTGTTTAAAAAAGTCACCATGCATTTTTTTTGGATTACTACTAAAAAAAATTTACTCATAATTAAACCGCTTCTTTTCCCACTCTTGATCATAAAAACACATCCAAAACTTTCATAAATGCAGCAAAAAAATCACCAGAATTTCTCAAAAAAAGCCACACCATTCTTAGAAAATTTTTCACTTTTTTTCCCAACTCCGATCAAACTTCACGCTACGATATCTCCACACCGAATGAAATTATCGCCTTTCTCATTACTACAGACTCACGAACCCCTGCCGAACTTTTCACATCAGACCACCTGTAACACCTTTATCTTAAAATTTCTCCATTTACCTAATAGGCATTTCCGAAAGAACAAAATCAGGTTCAAAAACGCGGAAGAAAACAATACCTCTCCGGATGGGAAAACTCTCTCCATAAACCCACACCATCGTCACACTAAAGCTATACGAAAAAGCAAACAAAAAAATCCCCAATCCCATATACCTTAAAAATAAAGATACCTATATTGTTTCACTTCATAGTACCATACTCATTTCTATCGTTTATGTATCTCGACGACTAATCAAAAAGCGACCATTTTTTTTCGCCATTAACCCATACGATCCATTTAACTCCCTCGGTGCGTCAAAGGGTTAAAGACTATAAGAGTTTAGATTCGAATAGGGCCATATAATGGTATCTTTCATCTCCGCATGTAAGTATACACAACAATAGCTTGTCCAAATGTCCATTTTATGTGCCTATCTATCCAAAGCCTTCACAATACATACTATTCCGACTTCGAAAAGGTTTCAAAATCGAAAAAAAAAAAATACTTAACTGTATTAGCGACTTTATTGTTTTCTAAGCAACAAAATTCGACACGACAATGAAAAAAGAAAATACCTGAACAAATTCGATATTTTTCGAACATCTTTGCCAGTATTTATCTCTCTTTATGGCAACAGTCGATAACCTTATCATAACCTTTCTCTTCGTATCTCTTCGTATCTTGCAGCGCCATTTTAATTACCCTTCTTTTTTTTTCCATTCCATCAAATCGCAATCGTCATACGCCAGTAATAATATTCTCGCCATAATAATAAACCCATTCATTAATATGCCGATGGTTGCTCCATACTCTTCCACCTCGTCCTCCTACAACTCTATAGCTCGACATAGGTATCCAGCAGCTACCTCGTACATACTTGGCTACTTTTATTGGCTGTTTACCGGCATCTGTTGGCGATTTATTACCTCGTAGGTATAATATACCTATACGTACGGAATACTTAGGTATACGACACCGCCATTCGCAGTAGCGAGATTTTCACGCGCACTTATAATACCCATTAGATGTACTACAAAAGGTAAAGAAGGCGTTGCTGAATGGTAAAACCTGGATCTTCGATCACTCGATCAGTTTCGATCTTCCGACCAGTACACACCCACCAACTCCACCTTAAATTTTAATTACTACCGCAAATCGTCGACCGTTGAAGGAAAAAAAAAGGCCAGCTTCGACGGTCATTTTCATTCATAAATATCCGAAAAATATCCACAGCTCGACGTTCGTTCACAGGTACGGATATCGTATAAAAATACACCTCTACATCGGACACTTGCTGGTCTTCTTAGATGACCTTGTAAGGACACATCACACCGCAGGACCATACCAGGGCCTGGTATTAGGACAATACATTATATAATTTACCTACATCCGAGTACAGGTAAATGAGAAACAAAAGACACGTAGCTATTTGGAGAGCACCGAATCGAATATCCACAGCACCGCATCAAAAGCATACAGTACCTAATAAAAATAATAGCCCGCGAAGACTCGCGTTGTCCACACCTGGATGCGGACGGCGGCTCGGTTTTTTTCTCTCTTGTCCTCCTCTGAATATCCTCAGATCGACATACGAATTCCCTGGTACACGATTCGAGTGCCACGCTGATGCGTATTCGTATTTATACAATGTAGCATTGAAGGACAAAGCCGCACGAGGGGGAGGCAAAAGATACCCCTGCGGTTACCTTTTTTTTTTTTCAACTGATTAACGCGAGCCGCGGCGTTTCCAGCAGGTACCCAGGTACCTGGATTTTTTCTTTATTTTATCATTTGTTTAAGATGGTCGATCTTTCCTTACACGATTTTAGAGGCATGGAGTAAGTATATGAACGAAATACCGATTTCGAATGGAAATAAGATAATACCCGGACGAATATTTAAAACCCAAAGCATGTGAAAACCTTCTCATTTCCTTTTTTGGAGATCTTTTTACATGTCAACACCTTCGTCATAATATTCGAGATTTTTTTACCCAAATTTTAGCAGGAAAATGACATTTTTAAAGGTGCGGGAAGGAAAGTTACCTATACGAAATGGAAAAACAATACCTACCTGCGATATAGTCGAATATTGAAATACATTTATTACCTCCATACCTACAAATCGATATCAAAATATGTGTTGAAAACTGAAGGCTCATAAGAAGCAATCTATACCAAGCAATTTTTTTCTAAAACTTCTCATTCGACGTAGAAAAGTAAATCGAATAAATATTGAATATTTTTTAGTAATTTTTCGTACCTACACAGAGTCGTTAAAAAATTTTGTATAAATTTCTAAAGGAAATTATATTATTAAAACTTGACGACCAAAAATTACATTAAAATCGTTCGAACTGGGTAAAATATTTCAAAAATCATTAAAAATGCTAAATACATAGAAAAATCAACGCACAAAGAATCTCGAGATACATTTCTACCCCCCACCAGAAAATCATCAACAAAAAATTGAAGAATTGTCGAAATCTTGGTGTTTTGCAAACTTGGCTTGAATTCTTTCGAACTGTTTCAGCCAAAAGAGAAAAAAAAATCAGAATTCTGAATTGGTTAAAAATCAATAATTTTTTATATTAAGAATGCAATTCTTTTCATAAGTTTAAATCACTTCATCAAATAAGGAACTTGTCGAATCATCTTGACATTTTTGAATTTTCAAGGCAGTTCAGGTAAGAATGATTTAGGTATCAGTAAGTAAATTAAATCGAAAAAATTGAAGATAAAATTATTCAAAAAATTGGAATGTCTTCAAAAATTTCGTAAATTTATAAAATTGGAGTGAAGTAGCTGATAAAAAGAAAATGGGTAGGTAAACTACCCAAAGAACTCAGTATTCAAAACGCAAAAAGAAAATTCATTCAAAAAATGTAGGTATCTACTATCTACATCAATTATTATCAAAATATACCAAAAATTGTTTTAATCCCGAAGGAAAATTCCATAAATCCAACACAAATCGATGGAATAACGATTTGAAAACGCAGGTATCATACGTAAAATATTTTAGAAATGATGGAAACATTCAGAAAATTGGTTTAGGATTTCAGTGAGAAAAATGGAGAAAATTTCAGCATGAAAACAGTTTGAAACAAAATAAAAAAAATGAGAACGAAGGAAAAATTAACAAGAAAATAAAATATTTTGGGGTATCATGAAAAATAACACAGACATTCAAAATATTCAAAAATATGTAGTCAATTTCATCATTTTTCTGAAGCAATAAAATAATTTCACGAAAATATTAAATTTTAATACAACAATTCAAATGACTTTGAAGCAATTCTTATTTATTTTGATTTTTTTTCAACAACTTTTGAGATACCTACTTCAAGTTTTTGTTATTTCGTTGTTTTAAAAACTTCACGAACTTTTACTGATTTTAATGTATTTCACTATATTTGAAAGCGATTTTCAAGTGATTTCGATCTTTTTCACAGTTCAAATCATTTCACAACGATTTTAAATATTTTTGTAATTAACCGTCATTTTTCTCAAACAACTTTTGCTTTGTGCTAAATTGAGACATATTTTAACAATTTTTCGACAATTTTGATGCCTATATTTTTATTTTTGATAATTTTTTTTTACTCAATACAATAATTACAATAAGTTTTCATGTACATTTTCATTTTTTTTCTTCACATTTTTAACTGATACAAAATTTTGACGAACTGACAATGATTTTGCACTATTTTGAAATTTACTTTTCTGAAAATTTCAATAACCTTATTGATGTTAATTATAATCGATTTTTATAACTTCTTAAAACAAATTTGGTGCAATTTAAATTATTTTATATTTCAACATCAACTCTTGAATTTTAATTTTTTAAATTCTGCTTTAAAATTCTGCTTCTCTGACTGTTTTTTGTGATGGTGGTGGTGGGGTGAGGAGGGGGGTGTCATAACGACAGCACACGTCAAATAAAAAATATAAATAACTCACGTATTCGCTCGTATCTGTCTTCTCTACATATAATCTTATAATCTTGAAAATTTGGTACTCACCTAGAACAAAAAAAAAAAATTATCGATTAGTTATTTGCTAAATAATAGGTATTCATTTTATGGCACAATTTATGAGTTTTTGACCACAGATTACTTACAATGAGAAACTAGCATGTAAATTTTTATATAAGCTCATTTTATGACACAATTTAAAATAAGGAAAGAAGAAAATCATTTTTATAAAAATCTAATTCTAAATGCAAAACCATTCGCAAAAATTCAAGAACTATTTAAAAAAAAAAAAAATTATAAAATTCTCATTTTTTAATATTGTTGATGAATATTGTTCGGAATGTTTCGCGTTGTGATGGAGCTCTCCTGATACACCTTCAATTGGGGTTGGTTCAACTATGGTTGCGCATGCGCAGATAGAACTACAAGGTGTCGAGGGGTAAGGGGAGGGCTTCCCAACTTCATGAATATTTTGCGTCCAGTTCGAGAAATTCTTTACAATTTTAAAGCTTTGAAACTGTTTCAATTTTGAAATTCAAAATAAAAAGAGACAAGAAGGATTAAAATTTGAAAAAATTAAAACAATTAGATTTCTTTCGGAGTATCCCAGTATTAGATTGTATTAATCATTTTTCCAAGCAGAAAATGCTCCTAATAACTTTTCCTGCCTTTTATTTAGTACTCACATTTTTCTGGATAATAGGGGCATAAAATTTTCAGTTTTTAGCTAATAAAATTAAATTTTTGCCAGCTTCGCCTTTAATCGCTTAATGAACTAACATCGGTGCATTTTCGAACAAAACCATCATAATTCTTCACTCGATAACCAAAGAGTTGAAGAATCTCCCAAAACCTCACCCATCGTCCCCTGCTTGCCTCACGCTCTTACAGCACGATTCTTACAAAACCTTCGATTGGAGCGGAAATTACTCTTTAAAATAACAATTATCGCATCTCGGTCCAATCCGCGATTACAATTCAATCGCTCTGTGCTTCGATGCACATCATCACGTCTTCCCTCCTCACCTCGCCTGACCATCTCAGAGAAAGACTCACACTCTTCCTCATCCTTCACCACACCGCCCAGCACCGCCATCTTGAATTCCACCGGTTCGCGTATCTTTGCTCGGATGCTGAGCTGAAAATCCATTAAAAAAACACAAGCAGCACGGCAGTAGCAACATCATCATCATCAACTCGATACTCTCGGCCTCGTCCGCCTTTCTCACCCTCTCTCCGATACAATATTTCTTTCACACATTCATTCATTTTTTCCTCGACTCGGTAGTAAGTAATTATAAACGCACGTCCTCCATTATCATTATTATCACGATTGCGATGCGGTGGCGGCGGCTTCGTAATCGAAAGCACATCCCGGAGGCAGGGGTACGAAGGAGCATGAATTAGCGCATCGTTCGCGACGGTCACCGCCGTGGTAAATTTTTCCATCACGGGATGCTATTTCTCCCCCTTCGCTTGATCCGGACTGCGTCGACCTTCGTCGTCGCGAGATAAATTCGTCTCATTTCACGCATCTTCGTCACACTGTCGTCGTCTCTCCAGCAATCGAATATTTTCAGCGATCAATTTATATGCCTAAAGCACGTAGAATCGCAGCCAGGATCCGAGATAGTACTTCATTCGACCACCAGACCCCCCTTCCCTTCCATTATAGATCTGCATCTCGAATAGAATCCGCGTATAATTACCGCATGCTCGCTGCCTCTTAAAAACCAATTACAATTCGTTTCTTGAAAAACAAAAAACCGCAAATTTACGTAGCCGCCGTATCGGCCGATTCCATAGCAGAGGAGACAGCGACCGCCGAGTTGCTGGTAATTTAGCGGCAGCCGAATAATTAGACGAATTATCAACTAAAATTCATCTCCGTGTGCACTTGGACCGAGGTCCGGGCCAGCGACGCGGGCAGAATGGAATACTGACCATAGAGCCAGGTAATAATTACCGCTCGTTTCATAATTACCCACCGACGACTACGACGACGACGTGTGAGTGTGAGTGTGCTCGAAACGTGTAATTAGACACCAAATAATGTAGCTTGGCTACGTTCACGGCGGTGGCAGCGGCGCCAAAAACATATGAAATGAAAATGAAAAAAAAAACTCGCAGCACTTTAATCCTCCCTCCTGTCCTCCCGGCCGTTGCTGCACGGACGACCGACCCAGGCTTTCCAGCACAACAGTACACGAATTGGCCAGCGATGGAAGGAGAACAGGGCAGCAGAGTTTATCGTACTGGCAAGCAGGATGGAAATTTTTCTCCCTCGATTTTGTTCGATACTTTTGCTCGAAAAAATTCTCCCTTCTGTGTTCCTCCTCATCCATCTACATACATTTTATGGACTTGTATAGGTATAATATGGACTGTGAAGTATCGTATAATGTATAATTATAACTCAATGCCCCTCTTCTCTTCGTCTTATGGCTTCGTGGCCTCTAGAGCTACCTTTAATAACCGGTTCGTTATTGTAGTACTTATAAGACAAATAGGTACGTACATTTTTTTTTTCAAACCGATGCCAAAAACATCCATACCGACAAATTTGTCGTCTTACGTAGACGACTAATTAGTACCTACGACTGCCCTCCGCCTCGCCCTCCTCCTTCACTTCAAATCGACTCGGAATATGGTTAAAAATCATCATCCAGTTCGACAATTCGTACGTAGAATAGATTCTGGTGTTGAAATATCGGTATCTCTGACCATATCGAAAGATCAATGTTGAAAAACAGCTCAAAAGAGGTAAAATTCACTTTTATGCACAGAAATTTAAGTGTTTCACCCTAAGAAAAATTGAGATTTTTTCTTTTTAATTTTTTTTTTTCATTATCATCATTTTCAAGATTTCGACTTTTCGAATCTGAATTTAAATTCGAATTGAATTTGAGGAAAAATAAATTTCTTTCTCTTTTTTTCGTTTGTTCAAGCTTGAAGCTTCTATTTTTTTTTTGAATTTTGAATTGAGCTTTGAAAAATAAGGATCTTATCAACTTTTTTCCATTTTTCAATAATTTTCGTACTTAGATTTTCGAAATGAAATAAAAATAATGTCAAGGAAATAGGAATTTCATTCTGCTTTTTTAATCTCATTTCTATACTTTTTTTGTATCATTTTTAGCTTTTTATTTTTTCAAATCTTTATTACAATTCGAATTACATTCAAAACAGTAAAAATTTCATTCATTTTTTTCATTTCCACTATCGCCTATTGAATATTATTTTTCAATTTTGTTTTTAGAAATCAACATAGGAATTGAATTTTAAAAAATTGAGATCTTATTCGTTTTTTTCTCCATTTAAGAATTATTTTCAATTTTTGGCTTTTTGAATTGAAATTTCAATTAAATTTAAAGATTTAGGGATCGACTTCTTTCATCATTTTCAAACTTTTCGTCTCCTCGAATTCAAAATTCAAATTGAATTTAAAAAATGGGGACCCTTATCATCTTCTTTCTGTTTCATTTTTTTTTTAAGAATCAGATTTTTCGAATAAAGATTTTCAGGAATTTGAAGTTGATGGTCTCAATCTTTTCTTTTTCTTTTTTTTTTTCAAAAATTTTGAATCAATTAAAATTAAAAAAGTCTGTTGTCTTTTTAAATCGATTTTTCGAATTGAGATTTTCAGAAATTGAGGTTAGAAGTATCATTTTTAATTTTCAAAAAAATTTGTATTTCTTCTAATTTTTTTTGAATTAATTAAAATTAAAAACTATGTTGTCTGTTGTCTTTTTTATCGATTTTTTGAATTGAGATTTCCAGAAAATTAGGTTGGGGTTTCATTCTCTTTTTTTTTGTTTTTTTAAAAATTATTTTCAAGTCCTTTTAATTTTTCGAATAAATAACATTAAAAAGTTTGTTGTCACCTTTTCTATCATTTTCAAACTTTCCAATCAATTTCAAGTTTTTTCATGTCAAATTTTTAAACTGAATTTTAAGAAACCATGTAAATTTTTCTTTTAAGCCTAAAAAATATTGATGAACATATCGATATAAAAAAAAATTAGAAATATCAACACTTTTAACCCTAGGTAGACCACCAAAAAAAAACCACCTGGTGCCAAAAACGGCACTACAATGCTTTTTTGAGAAAAAAAACCACCTGGTGCCAAAAACGGCACTACAATGTTAAGGAAATACATTTAGTGCCGTTTTTGGCACCAGGTGGTTTTTTTCGAAAAATGCATTGTAGTGCCGTTTTTGGCACTGGTGGTCTATATAGGGTTAATAACAGGTCGTCGGTATTTCGTCCAGCATTTTATTCATTCACCCCCTCCTCTCACCTCCAATTTCCAAACACACCAAAAGGGAATAGTGTGATTGAAGAACCAACTTCGGAAATCTCCTCGAGGCTAGTTTTAATTCCAGCTTAACTGACCTTGCCTCGTACTACCACCCAAACCAGGGGTATATGTTTAAGCTACGTCTAAATAAGTTTTTCTAATATCTCCCCCTTTCCCTTTCGGGCCACCGAATACTTCTCCTGCTTCGTGGCGAACTTTTGTAATTAAAGCTGCTTCTTCGGGTCGTCGTGTGTGTCTGTGTTTCCTTTAAATTAAGCTTTTATTAACGAGCCACCTATAAACCTATCGGCGTGCTTAAATTCTCTTCCTCCTTCCCTTGGCTGACCTCATCGTGATATGTTAGCTCCCAATAGTTAAAAGTTGAATAACTTTTTTCCCTCTCGTTCATCCATCGTCTGAGCTCGCTTTTTCCTTCTTCGGCGAGTTCATTTACTATTTTTTTCCTTCTTTTAGGATGTACTTCCACGTCGATGGGTCTACGTGTTTAATTAATTTTCGATTTTTCATTTAGTTTAATTAAACGGTGTAAGTTTTACTTTTTCCCACATCTTTTCTTTCCACGTATACTGATCCGTGCCTAATCTTCGACCAACTGGATCAGACTGTTTTAGCGCCACCATTGTTATCGCCAAGCGACTCCAAGATAACGGAGTTTTTTTTTTCAAAGACACGTTGATATATCCGCATGGTTGAGGGTTCTTTTGCGACACTTGCTAAAAGTCGTAAATATTGTGAAGGTTTCCTTCGCTCCGATCATTTATTTTTTATACCTGTCTCTCAAAAAATTACACCCTTGAATATCAACATTTTCCCATTGTCTTACAGCCTTTACAACGAGTCGTAAAAAATCACCAAAAAACGTACCTAGACCAATAAAACCCTCCAAATCTTTCCAAAAAAACCTCAAGTTTTGTTTTTCTAGTGCATTTCCTTTTCTCTTTTCTTTTTTATTATCGATCCGTTTGAAAAAAACAATCGCATCTTTTGGCTCACAGACGCCGCGTCGTCAATAGATTGTAAAACATAAAGGCAAAAAAATAGAAAAATACTAGAACCGAAAAAACGCATGTAATAATGCTTTTATATGCACCTAGTTCGATGACAAGTTTATCAGTCGAACGTTTTTGAAAAAAAGGAATTAAAGAGGGTGTAAAGGGCTCTTTCGACCTTGATTTCGATTTTTTTTTTCAACTGGACCCAAATGTAACGACAATTTATAACTCTTTCGGATCAAAAACAACGACCGACGCGACGCAGGAAATCAAATGAACCATTTCCATGGACATACCTATACCTATTTTTCTCGATTTTTCGAGTAGGTATCTATGAATGAAGTGCTTGTTATTTTTTTTTTTTAAATAGTGTAAATAAAATTAAAAATCAATTTTTAGAATTTAAAAAAAAAATCAAAACAAAAATCTATTTCTGTTTCATCTGGATCCAGCATTCGTACAGAAAAAAGAAAAATTCAATCTTTTTTCGTGATTTTTTCCGACTTCTAAAAAATCTCATACTGACCCTCCTCCTCCTCCCCCCATCCAATCAGCAAGAAAATCAAACTCACATCTTGAGTAATATTTTTCAAAAATGATTTCTTCTTATTTTTACTTTTTTTTCAGGCGCCTTTACACAGGTTTTCAACCAGAGTTGAGATCATGAAATACGAAAACTCATTTTATTTCAGCTTCGATTTCTTTCAATTTTCTAAAATGGAACGAAAAATTGTAAGTTGAAAATTCATCAATCCTGAAAAAAACCATTTGATAAATTCGCTATTTTCAGATACAAAATGATCCATTTTTCAATAGTTTCGTATAATTTTGTTAAGATTGGGATTTTTCGAGTCTAGAATAATTTTGGATCAGGACGAAGATATTATAAGGGAAGAAAAAAAATGTTTCTATCAATAAGTCAAAATATATTCAGGAAAGAAAAAAAAATAGGCTTGTGCGAAATTTTTGGAACAATTTTCCAAAACACGACGATATCTGAGGAAAATAATAGTCAAAATATTCTCAAGTCATTTTTTTGGAAAATTACTGTTGAAAAGCAAAAAGTTGCTATTTTCTAACATTGTACACAAAATATTCTATCCAGGAAGGAGGAATTTACTCAATTTTCTCATCAATTCAGCACCATTCAAACACCCAAAATTCCACAAAAATTCATCCAACTCCTTCACATCCTCTTCCCAACACATCGAACCAGAACCCATCTCCATAGACTAATCCATCCAACGAACTCGAAATTCCAACTTCACACACATCGAATTACCAAGCTCATCGACACGTATCCGATTCATCCAGCGAAGACTCACACATCACATACCAACTCATCATCAGCACAACCCACGTCTCTAATTAACGACCGCCTGAAACCCTATTAAATCTGGAAACCCCAATCATCTATACACTGGTCATTAAAACCGACGAAAAAAAACATACCTAAACCTCGCACAAATCACCTTAATAAATGACCCTTTCTGAAAAATCCATTCATAAGAAAATTTCATTGATTAAGGCGAAGAAGAAGAAGAAAAAACCCACATACTAATTCGGAAAAAATAAATTACATACCGGATCGATCCGTCGTATTGATCGTACATTTCGATAGATACCTGGTACATGAAAATAAGGTGATTTTTACGACACATTTGAACACATTTCGAATCATAAACATACAAGGGAGGTAAGCAGGGGGATATTTCTCACTAAAACCAATATCCAAAGTGTATCTTCGTATAGCTTGATTAACGCACTAATTTTTTTCCAACTCGAGTACATTTTTTACTAATTTTTAGTGTATAATACGACACGAGAGTTGGATTTTTTTACGACGACGTGTGTCCGCTCGAGTATCCATTTCGTTCCATTACGAGCATGTTCACCTCATCTTGCCACCTCCGCATTAATATAATCGTGTAATCGTACCGCCTCGTCTTCATTCCATCTATAATTCGACCTCTTCTCTTCATTGATGCCTCATTCTCTCGAATCGTCCTGATGGTGTCGTAGTCTCCATCTTATATATCCATTCTCTTCCTTTTTCGACGTACTGTATACACAATGACTCGGCTGGAATTGTTGATTTTATAATTAACGCGAGTCTGTGGCATCTTTCACCTTTTCGAAATAAGATGGTGTTTTAACATCCAGCAGCTAGCTTCTGATCGAGTTCGAGTGGTACTCTTGAGCGTTTCAAAATCCAAGAAAATATTCTCAGCTGATTTAAATTTAAATTTTACGTTTTTGGAGGAGAGGAGGAGAGGGGTCAATGGTCTGGGATTCAAATTCATCGCAGAATATTTACTCACTTCAAAATTTGAAAATTCACCCAAAATTCACTCCAAACCCACCGAGAAAAATTCCAAAAATTGAAAAAAAAAAAACAAATTCACACCAAAACCCACAGAAAACCCAATCGAAAATCATCAAATTCTCATCAGCTGATTTAAATTCAAATTATGCATTTTTGGAGGAAAGGTGGAGAGGAGGGGAGGGGTCAATAGTCCGAGATCCAAACTAATCGCAGAATATTTACTTACCTCAAAATTTGAAAATTTACCCCAAAACCACCGAGAAAGTTACAAAAATTGAAAAAAAAACTAGTCCAAATTCACACCAAGAGAACCCCACAGAAAATCTAATCGAAAATTTACGAAAATATTCTCAGCTGGTCAAAATTCAAATAATATAACATTTTTGGAGGAAAGGTGGAAAGGAGTGAGAGGAAGAGAGGAGAGGGGCCAATATTCTGGGATCCAAATTCATCGTATAATTTTTACACCACTTCATTTGAAAATTCACCCAAATTCAGCTCAAACTCACCGAGAAAAATAAAAAATTCCAAAAATTGAAAAAAAAAGCCCAACTTCACACCAAAAATTCACAGAAAACCTAATCGAAAATCCACAAAAATATTCTCAGCTGATTTAAATTCAAATTATGCATTTTTGGGGGAAAGGTGGAGGGGGTCGAGAGAGATGGGTCAATACTCTGGAATCCAAATTCATCGCCGAATTTTTACTCTACTTCAAAATTTGAAAATTTACCCCAAACCCATCCAGAAGAATTCCAAAAATTGAAAAAACTCCAAGTCCAAATCCACACCAAGAGAAATCCACATAAACCCATCGAATATCCGTATCATTACCCCTCGATTTAGAAACTGCACTTAAAACCTAATAATTACACAAATAACTCTACCGCAGAAGAAAAAGAGGTTACTCGATAATAAAAAATAAACCAGCATAATAATTCTAAATAAGAGAAAAAATTATCGAGTCATAATCAAATTAAGTTGCCCGCGTTAGAAAAGAGAAAAAAACCACTCTAATAATAACTCGAGGTAATTACGCGATCATATACATATTCTTCGCGAATACGCTCATCACCGACGACGATTTTCAAGTCGATGGCCTCATTTGTTTTTACGATGTGCTGGGAATTTTTCCTACCTTTTTTTCGCTTCACTTTGCATCAAATAATTTTACACGTACCAACGACCAGATCGGTGGCTCAGGGCGCACTTGTAGACAACACACAACACATTTTATGCAAAAAAAAATAAACGTCATAAGTTGAAAACTGTCAGAAAGAAGCTGGGACGAGTAAAAAATACGACGTAAATCGAAGATGACAGGCCAAAGGAGAGTTTTTTTTCACCAGCTTATCTCGTGTCTCGTTCTGTCATATTAATTGCTTTCGGGCAACAGCAGCATCAGCGATGACACAAATCTGTGTGTGAGGTCCATCCGCATTCAATTTTTATGAATTTTCATCCGCGAAACTGGCACGCGAATGGGCGAAAAAATTGAACAAATTCGAAATCCGAAAAAATTCATCCAACCTTGGTAAAAATTCCAATCGTGGATCGGCGTAGGTGTGAATAAGGCAGAGGAGGCGAGGGAGCCAGAGAATCGAGTACATCGTCCAGATAGACCAGTTCTACTATTTCTCCATGGTCTACGATGCGTCTACAAGTCTACCGATGCTCGTAATGTCTTGTAACATCATCCGAAGAACGCGAGGAGAACACGTCGACGAGAAGCGAGAAGAAGATTTAAGCGGCAGATTAATTAATTTAAATTAATAATTCGTCGGCTGGGTTATCGTCGAATGAAATCAGCCATCAGCCAAGATCTGGCCATATTCAGCAAATTCGTACCAATCTGTAATAAGCGAATAGAAAAAGACAGACGAGCTTGCCAAATGGATTCAGTGGTGTATAAAAATACTCGAATCAAATCGTATCTTGGATCGTGTGAATCGAAAAAAGCAACATCTCAGACCACCATTTCGTATTTTTTCTCCTCAATATTTCCAGCAACAAGTTCGACTATAAGATTAAAAATACCAAACACAGCAACTCCAAAAGGGAAAACTGACCAGCTCACATCAAACACCCCGAACAGATAGAAAAATCAACATCGTAGACTTATCAGATAACAATTTATTGTACCAAGCAAACATGGTCATTGCGGTCGTCTCGTATAGGGAGACCATGACCAGGGTATAAGTGAAACACATCCAAAAAGCAGTTGGCAAGATCGTGTACAAAGTGCTGATAAAAACGCATCCCAGCATTAACATTCAACTCTCGTATCGAGTATAAATCTGTACACCTTTCGATAATGGGTCCGGCGGTGGTCGTCGTAAACATTCCCTCCTCTCTGAGAACCCCTCGTTTCAATTTACACGTAAAAATCGGTGTTGTTTAATTTGGTACAAGATAAATTAAATACGTACATAAATTCGGCGATCCGTGGGCGGATTATTTAATGAATATAAGACGCGGCACGACTCTATACGACGTGTACTTTAGTACACGTTTGTGGAAGAAAAAAAAAGAAGCTATGAGATAACAAGCAAAGACTCACAAACCCATAGAAAAGGTGAAAAAAACGCGTATAAATTATCAAGCTCGCTGCTCCGAGGAGACTTCTCGATGTTGGTTTTTTTTTTCAATGCCTGCAAGAAGGATTCGTTTCGCGATACGTTGTCTCTCATTTAGCCGTATTATACATTTATGGTATTTAAATGTCGCTAATTCGTTTAGAAAATAATCGTGGTCCGGTTTTCTGACTTCTCCGAGCCAGTAATTAATGCTCGAATTAAAGACGATTTACGCGGTTGACTCGAGCTGCGTAATTCTTTTTGTCCTCGTTCGAATTGCTGATTGTGAGTCATGCGGATTGTGGCGAAAAAATAGGCGAAGAGGGAGGGGAGTAGGGAAATCGTGTGTATTTTGCGCGAATTAATTTACGTACGAGGAATTCGCGACCGCACGACTAGAAACAATTCGTTGAATTGGTACAGTCACTAAAAAATTTTGTTTCCATCGTACGATGTGTTTTGAAAATCGAAATCAAAATTTCCTACTTGATATTTATCCAAAAAAATTTCGATGTGAAATTTTTCGATTTTGAGGAGGGGTAGAGAAAGCAACGTATTTCATAAAATCATTGAAATTATTACAAATTTGGATTTTTTTTTGATCTCCTGCTGGCAAATGGAAAAAGTCCTCCTCTTTTTCTAAAATTTGTGACTCAATTGGCACCTAATCGAGTGAAATTTCCAAGTTTGAATTTATTACAGCAAACTTGAGAAGTAGGAACCTATTCCAAGAAAAGTTGAAAAGTTCCATATTTTTTGCATAGTAATCTTTCGTAGATTTAGAGAATCGAGGGAATTGTGTGATTTGTACAGCGTAAACATCGGAATCACAGAGGTCAATTAGTTATTTCAATTTTCATTAAAAATCAGCGATTTTTCCACTAATTTTCCATTTCAATTCGCAAATTTATCGAAGAATTACTATAAAAATTTCCCAATATGATCACTCATTACTCAAATTCACCGTTTTCCAGAAAAAACTGTTTGGAAATGATCATAATTGGTTCCGAATACATTAAATCAAATTAGAAAAGTGTTTTATCGGTCGATGGGGGGAGGGGAGAGGGAAAAGGTAGGTAATTCATCACCATCAAAAAATTGAAAAGAAATCCAAAATTTCATGGCTCGAATTTTATACCTATAATTTTTAAAATTTTACAACGTATTTTCCTGGAACTCAAATTTATTTATTTGCTAAAAAAATTTATTCAGACCTATCCAACTTTTCTTTCATCATCAAGATGAAAATACCTGTTTTTCGAAAAAATTCAGAATTCTTGAATTCTTCCTTTCTCCCCTCCAGACTTGAATTCATCGCAGAAAATTATCGAGTAAGAAAAATTGAAATTTTCAACTTCTGAAACCTTCTGAAAAAACTTCCAACTCGTCTCCTCAGTTGAAATTATCAGAGAATTTACCATTTTTTTCTCAACACCATTTTGAAAAAAGTTCCAAACCACACTGATAAAATTTTTCATAAATCGATAGGATTTTAACAAAATTGATCCAAAAAATTTCAACAAAATTGATACTGATAAGTAGATTTTTTTTCGTCGACATTGGTCAATATTTTTCAATACCTATATTTTTAGTGCAAAATTTGAAAAATCACTATTTCTTCACTCAGATAAAACAACCGTAAATTCTCACGGGGCTTTTCGTTTTCACTCCCTTTTTCCTTCATAAAAACTGATCTTTGACTTTAAACAAGAAGGCAAAAATCAGTTCATCAGGCATTCTATTCAAACAAACACGAACAATTCAATATCATTACTCTCCCCTAATGAATTTTTTAAAAATTAAAATAAAAAATGACCAAAAAAACAATAGGACCCAACTTGAAAAAAAAATCCAAAAATATTCCTACGGATCATTAGACATTTCACTCCACATGAATTAAAATTTCATCCCCTATCATTAGCACCTTCCAAGAATCCTACTCGAATAAAACACCAGCAGAAATTTTTCGTAGAATCTCGAACAATTCCTTTTCATCTATTCTTCGACATTCCCAAATCAATTCTTTTTCTCGTCTCCTTGTCTCACACACGAATATAAACACGTCGCCACCTCGTCCCGCACTCATTATCATCAATATACCCACAATAAACTGAAATTCTGGTCTTAATGAATCTACTCACCACGGTCTCGCCGTACATTTCGTCCATTATTCCAAGGGATCGGATACTTTACAATACTGCTTTCAATATACTTATTCATTATCAGTCACCCGTACGAATAAGGACGCCATTCGACTCACGACTCATTCCAGACCAGTGATCTTGCGATCGCGGTGTTCGCGTGTGCATGTGCATTCATTAATCAACATTAAGTGTATTCTTCTACGTCGGTGTTGCATTGTCTTTCATCAAAAGTCACATGGCACATATCGTTCATATAATATACTCGTTGTATGCAATAAATACGAGAAAGGCCGAAAGAACGACGGTTTCTGCGAAGGATTCGCGGTTTCCCTGTTCTATAATTTTCCAAGAAATTCCGTCGCCGACGAACTTGGACCTTTCTCAACACTAATTTCAAAGCACCTGGTTAAATCGACACAGGTAGAATGTATTTTTTTCTACTTTTTTCTCTTTGAACAACCTTGATGGGTGGTTGATCTACTTTTTACTGCCGGATTCGAATATTATTTCAATTTTCCTCCATGGATTTGAAATTTTTTTTTGTTATATTTCAATTCGATTTTCAAGGCAAAAAAAGGGCCATACAAAAAAAATGAATAGGATATGAATATTGTATAGCGTAAAATTTTTGAGAGAGGAAACAAAATTGAGAAAAGAATCACCAAAATCAAAAAAAAGAGCTCGATTAACTTCATCTCAGGAAACAAAATTTTTGAGGCATTTCAATCGAAAGTTTAGAATTCAACTTTCATCCTTGGTTGAAAAAATCACAGAAATCAAACTTCCAGAAAAAAATCGAATTGGACTCCACGAAAAGAAAACTTTCATGTTCTACAAATCATACTCTATTTATTTATTTAAAAACTTAATTTTTTCAGAGAATTGTTTAGTGCCCAGCTTGAATATGGTTTTGGGTTTTCCCCATCACGTCAGTGTTTTTTCCAATTTGAATATTTTGTGATTTTTTTTTACAACTCAAGTCGATTTTGCGAGCAAAAAAAAAGAATCTCACGTAAAAAATGAATAGCGCATTAATTTATTGCAGAATGTAAAATTTCTTTTTTATGGAGCCTAATTATTATCATTTTTTCCTCTAAAAAATCTTCATTTTCGAGAAATTTTCAACTGAAAATAAAAGTGTACTTTAAACTTTTCTCTCACATTTTGAATCAGCCAAAGATCACTGATAAATAGTCAGAATTGCAATACAGCGAAATCAGCGAAATTTTTCGATTTTCAAGGGGTTTCCACTGACTTTTCAAAGATTTCACCATTTTTCTAGTGAATTTTTTTCACTGGTTTGCAATTCTGATTATAATCCAGTGATTTTTGATGATTTATATTGATTTATAAGTAAGAGAGTTGGCATAAATATCTCGATAATTGGACTTGGCAGAAAAAAACTACAAATGAACCTGACAAAAATAAAATTTATTAGATATTCTATTTCCTTTTTTTTTTTTTTTTTTTTGGCACGATCCTTACTTTTTCTACAAAATCTACCTCAACTTCTTCATTTTGAATCAGTGAAGTCACTAAAAAAAGTAAGAATTGCAGCACAGAGAAAATCAACAAAATTTTTTGATTTTCAGAGGATTTTCAATCATTTTTCAAATGATTTTTCAGCAAATTTCAAATAATTATGTATTGAACAGACTTTTCAATGAATTTTCACTGATTTTTCCTTTTTAGCAAATTTTCACTAATTTTTTACTTTTGCGAATTTTCACAGATTTTCCTTTTTAGTAAATTTTTATCAATTTTCCATTTCAGTGAATTTTCACTAATTTTCCACTTCAGAAAATTTTCACTGATTTTCCAGCAACTTTTTTCATTGTTTGTTTTTAGTGATGTTTTCAGTGGTTTTTTTTTTCACTGATTTTTATTGTGCAGAATTTCTGACTACTTTGCAGTTATTTCCGGTAATTTTCTCAGATCAATGAAAAAAAGAGAGATTCGAGTCAAAAGTCATCGAAAAATGTAAAAATTTTCAATAAAAAATTCAAATTTTGAAAAATTTCGCCAAAATTACCCATTAAATTTTAAATATACCTATTATTTTTTATATTAAGCTATGAAATTAATCGATTTTCATCGAGAACCTCTCGAAGGCGTGAAGACCACAACTCATGATCTCAAAGATGAAAACCCGACATAATTTATGCTCTTCCATCTTGAAAATTTTTCATCGACATGAAACACTCATCCACCTACCTAAACCTATAAGTACCTATCTAATTCCTACAACCACGTTACAGCAGGTAAGTATATGTTGACATTTCTCACGCACGAAATTGTTGTTATATTGTGTTTAAATTGGCCGGCTCTCGACGCTGCTCCTCTTCACAGTCCGCAGTCCAGCCGCGGCCGCAATTTAATCGTCCGAACATACTAATTACGTTACGTAGTTTGTTTTTTCTCGCCCTCCGCCCTGCCTCCGGCTCTCGACTCCCTCGATGACATCCTCCTCGTTAACTCGTGATTTAAGCGTTGCGTTATCGCATCGTCTGTCCGATATGTACATTGTAATATCATAACGTAATATAATATTTCGCTTATCGATGATTTGGCGGCGCGACTGGGCCAAAACACAGTCAGGGGGAGATGTCCTCAGCGCGCAGAGGCCGGTTGAAAAATTTTAGGTAAATAGATTCGGGAAAATTAAATACAATCGAGCTATTCTTATGTACAACGGCATAGAGGTAACTAGCAAACCCAAATAGGTATATACTTATACACACGTAAATATTTTCCCGCCTGTTAATAAATTATTTATACCCGGACGTGGCGGTGGCGAAGGTGGCTTTTCCACTGGTCATCATTATGTACCACTGCTGCCCCAATCGCCACGGCCCAAGCACCCTCGCCCTATTCCAAATAATAATCGACTTGTAAATACGCGCCACAATTATCGACCAATATTTTTTCACTCGCGATTCTCCAGTTGTAAACCGAGTACACTTCGAAGTTCATTTTAATTTATGCAAAACACCGTACTAATCATTCTATCGAGTGGCAAAATCGCAAACCTGTCCCTCGAACGCGCCAATTCGGCGACTTTTTTTCCTAAATCTGGCAGAAAATAAAAACCGAAACCCTCAAATAGCCGATTTAAATACGAATTGCTCATCATTGCGTCGTTTCGCTAAATCGTATACATACTCGACGGGTATTCTATCCGGCCAAGCTATGCCTATATTTTTCTAGCTCGTAAAATAATCCAATATCGCCGCCTGTTTATTTACCTATGCAATATAGTAGGCTATATTATAGACATCGCTAATTTTTTTTCGCATTTGGGACATTTTTTGGGCTCGTTAATGCTACCTCTAATTCCTATCTCGAATATATCATATTTTTATAGGCGCAGCTGAGACCCAAATTTTTTTCTACTAAAAATTCGCATTCGCAATTAGCTTCTTCGGCAGCATCTATTAGAGACACGATAATTAACATGCCAAATTTGCAATATCTACGTAAACCGACTATACAAATAAGTTGAACAAAATGTATTTCAAGGGTGGCCAAACTAATCGACTGATCTGCCTAAAGTGGGCTCGATGATGCGAAGGCAAAATACACGCAAAAAACTGGTTATCTTTGCACGCATAAATATCAAGGTTTTGCCTGAATTAATATTATTCGCGTGGACCTATGTCCGATTACATCGAAAGAGGAGATTTTGCATGTGTATTTCGTGTTCCATCGATAAAGTGTCAATGGAATTGGAAATACGAGTTATCCAGAATTGAATAATATCGTCGAATTATTTTGCATGGGCTAATTCGATCGTATTCATCTGTGAAATTTATTTCATCAGTAAATTTTTAAAATCTTAGAAATTCCGAAGAACTGAAAAAAATTAATTCAAAATACATATTTTTTGAAGAAATTTTTTAATTTTTTAGTGGTAAAAAAATTGGTGGGTAGGTAGGTACCTATTTTTCAATTTTGATAAAAGTTGATAAAAATTTGTTCTTTTTCAAAAATAAAAATTACTGGTTTAATCTTATTTTGGTGAGAAAAATTCATCAGAACTTCAAATTCTATCCCTTATTCATTTTTCATAAAATTTTTAATATTTCAGAAAATAAAAAAAACATCATAAAAAATTTCATCAGACACGAAAAAGGAAAAATCATCAGATACAGAAGGAAAAATTGTAAGAAAAATTTAATTAACTTCAATTTTAAGCTTTGCTTCGGTTTTCAACGTGAAATAGATTTATTGCGGACCTAAAAAATAAACATGTAGCATAAAAAACATTAATTCATTCTGACTTCGCTGCTGAAATTAAAATCCACTATTTTTCCAGCTATAAAAAAATTTTCCAGCCAAAAGTTCTAAAAATAGTATTAAAACACATTTAAAAATCATTTGAAACAAATTTTACATCAAAAAAATGTTTTTTGATCACTAAAAAATGTGTGTTTTTCTCAACACTTTTCCATAAAAAATTACATTGGTGAAGTTTTTTCCAAAAAACAATATAAATTCACATTTTTGTCATCCTCCTTTCCCACCACACGAATGGAAATTTTTTAAATTACTTTTTCATTTGAGTCAATAAAATTAATGCATCAATCTCATTGGCTAAAAAAAAAAATCGAGTCGATATTTTTAGTATTTTGCGTTCCATTCCTTTTTTGCAATGTTTTCTGAAGAAATTTAAAATGTTTTTTTTTTTGAAAAAAATGATAAAAACAGTGAATTATTGATTTTAAAAGGGGAAAATGTTGCTTTCAGTCTTTTGATGGCTAAAATTGAAGAACGTGGCCATTTCGACGCTTCAATCAATGATGCTTATTCAAATCCTGGGAATACGTATCTTTTTTTATTTTTATCTCAAGTTACAAAATCGACAAGTTATCAGAAAAATATTATTTTATAATTTCAAGGTGAATTCATTTTTTTTTCTCAGCTAAAAAAATTAACAGCTCCATAGATAAGATATTCACAAAATAAACGTAAGCTGAAGCAAAAAAAAGGAACGGAAAAAATTGACCAACTGCAAATATGTAGTTAAAATTGAACCAAAATTCAATTCGAATTCCAACATTTTGAAGATCAGCACATTTTATCGAATTGGTTTTGGCCGGAAAAAAAATCAAAAATTCTTCAAGATCTCATCTCATTTGCCATTTTTTTTTTGAAGATTGAGATAGAAAATGATCTCAACATTTTCAAAAAACACTTTCGGGTGAAGTTTTCACACAAAAAATTATTTTCTAACGATTTTTGAAATATCCCAACTTCGTTCGATTAATTTTAATCCATTTAGCCAACCAACGCATATTTCCAACAAAAAAGAAACCTTAATCGTTGCACTTCCTCCAAGGAACTCAGATTCTCCTCACTCCACCTCTCATCCTCAGAAATTCCACATATCGCACGCATATTTTCTCATCGATATTATCAAAGAAGCCACGAGTATTACATTTTTTTCGACCTATTCGATATTCGCACCGACGCCGAACCAAACAGTTGGCGGTATATCGCGTGATATCGGTATAAAGATATTATAATCCTCACATCGGCGCATGTGATGTGCAATTCACTATCTTATTCTGACTGCCTTATACAGTGCTTCGTTGATAAATTACTCAAGAAGTATAATACTATGCACATATATACAGATACTCCAATACTTTCGTATATTTAGTACCTATGCTACTTCTAGAAAGAGAGAGACGGGTATGCGGAGCTTCTTACAGTGCGAATTAATAACGACGACGATAATAATTTATAATTCGTATAGATTAACTCTTCTTCTCTTTGGTAGCAATAAATTCGAAGCTCGCGGCGGCGACTGGCTCGAATAACCGCCATTTGTCACACTTCGTCTCTGCTCTCACACTCTCGAAACTATACACAAATCTACAAATTATATCTACAGATAACCCTTCATTTTTCATCGGTATACTTTCTCACTAAAAAAATTAAAAAATTTGCCAAATAGGTAATTAATAAATTTCTATTATTCTTCGAATAAAATATTATTAAAAAATTAAATCATATCTAAAAAATTTCTACATCAAAAAATCGTTCACCTTGAATTTTTTCACAATCTACGATCGACATAAAAACTAAAAACCTTCAAAATTTCAGGAGCTGAAGTCCATTTCTCGAATTTTGGCGAATCTTTGAAATTTTTCAAACTGCTTCGCCGTCCTATAAGAAAATTTGACCAAATCGACAAAAAAATATGAAATTAAGTTTATACCCCTACCGCTGAAGTCTCGAATCGATTAGAAGTAAACTTTCGAGACATTTCGGAACCAGCAAAAAATTCTTAAATTTTCCAACACTGGAAAAAAGCTCGAAAAAATTCAAATTGGTTGCCTATTTGATCGAAGGAAGAGTATTTTACTAAATTTCAGTCTATTTCGTAGATAAAATCAAAATTACATATTTGCAGGGTGATAAGATTATTTTAAAATATCAAAAATTCGTCAAATTTTGGAAAGAGAACTTCAGCACCTGATATTTTAGATCTGAGGTTCTCCAATGGTATTCTTTCGATTCATTTTTTTCGACTCGAAATTTTACTTTTTCTCATTGTAAACTGATAGAAAATTCGACATCTGTTTCTGATTTCCAAGATCTTTCCATTCCACTTTTTCACTCAATATTCGGTGTCCAATGCTTTTTATGCAATCATTCAACCAAAAGCGTCAAATCGCGCGTAAGTATTTTTACCTGCATCTCTGTCAAAAACATATTTTTCGAATTAGGTAGTTGAAAAACGTAATAACAAATACATAATTAACCATCATTTCAACCTCAAAAAATTCAAACCCAAATCAAAGAAAAAAACTTTTCGAGATGTCAATTTCATGAGAGACGATCAACTGGCAAACTGCTTCACAAATGTTCACCAAATATCCATAAATCCTAAAAGATCTCCATTAATGTCATGGAAATCAGTCTAGCAAAAAAAATATTCGTTCGAACGACTACCTAATCACATCGAAATAAGTATTCTTCCAATTGAATAATAACCAATTTCTAATGAAAATTTGACCCAAAAAATTCTAAAAATCATACCCATCAAAACCAATAATTCGATTACCGCTGACAAATTCATGAACCCGATGAAAAATAAATTACGTATTCGTCGACAACTCATCTCTTTTCCAATATCTCAAACCACATACAAAAAAAGTAGGCAACACAACTAATTAACAACCAAACCTCAATGTCTCATCATCAACCCAACTCGTAAATTTCACGTCGAACTAATAATTTAGCCATCGAACCGATGCCCACGTCGACGTCTAGTACAATAAATCCAATTTATCGAATATTTATACAATATAAATTGTATTAACTGCTTTATAATATACACGAATTATACACTTGGATTTAATCACCACATAGGATCAACATATCACCACCACACAGACACTCAGACATCAGCTCCCATACCCAAAATCACCTCTATCGTCGTCACGCATAAATATTCTCAAATTGTCGTCGTAAAATTTTAATTTGTTTCCAATTCGTCGCCGTGTATACGTGTACGATGGCGATACATAGTTGAAAATTATATAGATAAAATCTAATTAAAATACTACCTTAATTACCGCATTAAACGACGCGCCACGTCGCGCCGCTGCCTGGCCTTCCCCACCCCGCCCTGCCACTCATCACGCTATCCAAATATACCCACTTACACTTGCACATATCTTTATATATTTTAAATACTTGAACATACACAACCGTGCACCTATTTTCAATATCGTAAAATTTTATTATATTGATTTTCGCATCGCCGACGATTTCTTTTTTTTTTTATACGTATAAAATCCAAGACCTAAATGTACCTATTTATTCATCGAATTATCGATACCCATACATTTTCCTACAGAACCTTTGGTCGACTTCTAATCGGTAGAATTTCCACTATATTATAACTATATCGCGCTAATGGCATCGTTTTAAAAGAAATCAAAAAAATTTACAAGCCTACGTCGTTAAGTAATTTTCGTAATTTTTATATATTTTTCATTTCAGCATCTCGGATCGGCGTATACGATAAAACGCCAATATCTTTGAACTGGTTTCACTATATATCGGCTACATTGCGAGTATTTATAATTATTTATCTGTATCGTTGTCCCGCGATAATGGTCTGGAATCATTTCCGAGGCAATTATCGTTTGCGCGGATGCGGCATCCGCAGCGGTCAAGAATACGATGGGAAAACTTCTTATAGAGATTTGATTTTTTTTCTAGCAAATGTTTCAAATGAACAAATTTTTTGAATCATTTTTCATTTCAGGTTCAATATTTTTTACAGGTTTCCAGGTAATCTGCTACACTGAAACGTTAATTAGAAACAAACGTAGTCTAAATTCTTATCAAAGTTTTAAAAAATATCGTGTCTGTGCTAAATTATTGTTGAAATTAGAAAAAAAAAAACACGTCGAAAAATACATAAAATATCTAGATCAATCATATTTCATTGAAGGTTTCCCAAAATTACTTGAAATCAATTTCTTCTTTTCCAATTAATCTATCAGCACCAAATTTTTCAACCGAAGTTATTCACCAAAAAAATGTTTTACTTTTTTCATTTTTTCTAAACTCAAAAAATCCTCGAAAAAATTTTTTTTAAATCCTTCTCGAGCTTGTAGATTGGCCAAAATTAGAAAATTTTCCAATTTTATTTATGAACAGTCGAAATTAATGGAGGCTTTTTGCTCGTCCTGAAAATACTTTGAAAAAAGTGTCCTTAATTGATGAATTTCTCAAGAAAAAAAGTGTACTCTGAAGCATTTTGTTTAAAAAATAAATACATATTATTATTTAGAATCAAAATGTCACTCGACAGGTTTCAAAAGTGTTCAGAATATTATTTAAAATATTCGCTTTCGAGATGAAATATTCAAAAATTAATACAGGTGTTTTTGGAATAGATTTTTTGAGTCAATAGAAGAACTTTAAAACTTGTCGAGAACCAAAAAAATGCATAGAATTTTTTTTTTATATAGATATAACAGAACAAAACACTAAAAATTCAGAAAAAATGAAAAACATTTTCAATTCAAATTAATATTTAAAAAAAATCATGAATCGATGAGCGAAAAAATATTTTTTTTAGGCATGGAAAAAATTGCAAACATAAACGGAAAAACCATAAAATTAAACCGAAATTCATCAAAATTTTTTAGAAAATTGGAGAGAAAAAAATAGATGATAAAATAAGCTCTTAAAATGACCAAAATGTGTAAAATAATTATTTTCGCTTCAAATATGCAAAATAGGTAAAATCAAATTGACCTTATCCAACAAGAAATTTTATAACTGCAAAAATTAGTGCAATTATACTTAAAAAATGAAAAAATTGAGAAAAAAATTGAGAGAAGTCAGATTGAGTACAAGAAATCGTCATTTTAAAATAAAACATCCAATTTTTCCAATTTTTCAATCTTCCTTCTTTTTTTCCTCTGCAGATTCGACAATATTTTTCAGAACATGCTTTTTAAGCTCATAAAATGCCTTGATTTTTGATAAAAAAATTTATAGGTACAGACAAAGGAGGGCCTGAGAAAAAAAATGATGGGAATTTTTTTAAAAATGTCTCTAAGTAATTTTAGTTTTTTTTTCAATATTTTTGTAAAATAATTCTGACAAAATTCAAAATCATTTTTTTTTTAAATCAATCTATCCGTTTCGTTGAAAACCACCAATTTCCATAGCTCTTCGAAACGATTAAAAATCAATTCAAGAAAACCCATCGTCTCTCATCCACAATTTTTCCACGCGAAAATCTCTCAATTCTTCCATGAAAAATTACAAAGAAATTTTCCCCGTAGCAAAAATTCATTTTAAAATTTCATCGCAATACAAAAACTGGTTCCTCACATACATCAAATGAGTATCCCGACACATCAGCAAATTACTACCTTAACTGCAACATTTCTATTAAACAAAAACTTGACTCATCTCGTAATGTATTCTTCGAAAATTCCACATCATTTTCGCGTATTGTTAATTTACGTAAAGTACCTAACACCTTGATTCATTAATTATTACACCTATGTAGATTTGTTTTAGAGCCTCACTGAAAAAAACTCGGACTACGCTCATTCTATTCTTCGAAAAAAACACTCCTCATTGGTAATTTTATTACACTCAACTTCGCCAGCATCAGTATACACCAAAATTCACCTTCTTGCCACTGTATAGCATCATGCACCTGATATGCAAATTTCAAGCATTAAATTATACAAATACGACCATACGTTGACAAAAGCCTCGTGTCTCGTATATACAAGATGCAAAAAACCCCATCACCCGAACGAAGGTATCTCCCCCTCAAAAAAATTATCATTTTTTTGGGTACCTTGTGGCGCGAGCCACGACATAGATATTCAAATTTATAACGTCGCGAGTCATCCTCCTCCCGTCAGCCGGACTCGTGCCCGGTTAAAAAAGATCCACTGCCTAATTTTGATATTAGCATTTTTTTCGATCTCCTTCTTCCTCATCTTATTCGTACCTTCACTTGTAAAATATCTACCCTCAATTTGATAATCCTCTCCTTAATTTAAATACGTATCAAAATCTTTATGCCTATTCGAATCTTCGTCTAAATTTCATAGACTTCTGTTCCACGTTCGTGTGCCAATACCCAAAATAATACCTGCTTCTCGTATGCAAACCAGATCGTATTATTAATATTATTTAAACATCCAGCTAATTTTACCGCTAATCCTATAAACCCAGACCTCAACCTGACTCGTCATCCGAAACACATTAAACATGCACACTTCTGCATTTCTATGTCTTCATCTTTTCGAATATCTCGTCGCAGATATTAAATTCGCGCGAAATCGTAAAAAAATCAACTTCGAACAAAAAAAAAACAACAGCATAAAAAATTATTAACACGTCGTAATCGTAGGTAAAATTCCATCTTGGTGTTTCGGTGGGTCCAAATTATCGCGGAAATATCGAATTACACTGGTTTGCTAGTCGACTATCCGCCGTATCTTCATTTTTATCGCCAATTTTTTTCACTTCGAGGTATTAACAGAATTGATATTAAATTCGATTATAACCGAGCAGGGGGCCAGTCTTATCTTTGGTGCTTGAAATTCGTCTCTTTAAATACCTATAATACTTCGCGTGCTCCGAGTGCAGTAAATTTTATACCCAACGACCAAAAAATTTATACTCTCGAATATCGCTAATTGCAGTTTTTTTAATCAGAGCCTACGATGGTGGTCCAATATCTCATCTGTAACAAATCGTAAAAAAAACAACCACGACTAACTCCAGCTAATCCTATAAAATCCTTCGAGAGATATCAAAACACATCGTCGGCCAAGTCGAACTTACAACTTTATCCGAAAGATGGCAACCCACACTTGGACCCAAGTTCGCCACCGCCTTCGCTGTTTTAATCCACGAATCAGCATTTCTCTATTTCTCGAATTTCAAATGACCGGCGAATAAACGTGACCAAAGAAGCCGGCTAATATTTTTTTTGCAAGCCCATGCAATATTTTTTAAGCCAGTAATTTTTTTCAAATCTCTCCTCCATTTTTCTACATGCCACCGACTTCGACATCGATTGCAATATTCGACACCGTTCGATAATTAATTTGAAAAAAAAACACCTCGATATTCACGTACAACCGCAATAGCTTCGAACTTATTGCCACACCTAAGTCACACATACGAACGCACACACATATCGCTAATTGATTTATCGAGTTCAGCGTCGCCGCTGCTGCTAAACGTTAATTAATTATCGCGCTTTTTAACGCTTCACATCGCCTCATGCTGCCCCGCACACCTCTGCTTACTCTTTCGGCTCCTCTTATCTAACCAGCGTACGCGAGCCTCTTATGTATCTCAAAGACTACATAACACGTAAATAAGATAAGCTCGTAAGCCAATCGAACTCTCGACATGAGTTTAAAGTGAAATAAAATGCAATTTTCTAAATCGGCGCATATAATTATGCAAATTTTTCTATAATTCGACTCGTCGCTGTTTACGAATGCAGCCGAAAATCATCCAGTTTCACATCGCCAGCGATTCGTCCATACGGTTTTTTTCCCCAAGTCAATTCGCCAATTTTTTATTCAAGCAACTCAACGTAGATAAGCTTAAAAAGGATTAAATCGTATACTTGAACCAGAATAAAATTTGGGAACTTGTACACGTTTATCAGGCACCTTCGATGACTGTGTAAAAAAAAATTAATCTCGAATTTTTCCACCAATAAATTCAACACATGTGGTTTTCTCGTCGTTGATTTTTTATTACGTCAGGAAAATTCATATTGCAGCAGAAAAATTACAAATTTGATCAATTTTTTGGGGGGAAATTTTTACAGTTTTCGATGAAAACACCTCACACGTAAAAACTCAAGATATTCGTGAAAAATATTAGCATTTTTTTTCAATTATTTCTAATTTTACAAAAAAAATTCAAGAATCATCTCAAAATAATTTAATATCAAATAATTCACAAATTAGGTATATTTGCTATTTTTGAATACGTTCCGATGAAATCTTTGACATCTATAAAACGTAAGTACCTACTACCTACTTGACACTTTTTTTTTCAAGAATTTTATCACTAAAAATTATAAACGCTTGGTTCGAAAATTATCACAAATTTTTTGATATAGATATTTGGATATATTTGAAGACCTATCTAATAAAATCGAATTGAATTTCCCAAAATTTCTTCTTACAATAAATCACTCAAAAAATGTCATAAAATTCTTCAATTTTTTTCTCGAGTATTCCCGAATTAATTGATGAAAAAAAAAATAATGAAAAAAATCTTCACGAAGCCTCGTTTCTTTTTTCCAACTTTGTTAAGAATTTCCAACACACGTGATCTCAAAAAAATCACCAAAAACGATTAAAATTTTCGCCAAAAAATATCTCAATTTTTATTTTAAAAAAGTCTCATTATTTTCATGACATTTTCAACTCAACGAACTTCAAAAACAACACCAAAATCTGACCTAAAATTTTTCACACTCTTATCAGCACTCAAACTTATTCTTAGCTTTATCAATCATCACGAAACACATTTCCACATGACTATTCGAAATTTCCCTTCCAAGCACCAAAAATGCCATCCATAATCTCGAAAAAAATTGCTCAGCCGGCTCAACCTTTCTTTACATTCATCACGCGACAAACACTTCTAATCTACCACAACACTTAAGTAAAAAATTTTTAAAAACACATACCTATTAAAATCATTTCCGTATGAATATTTAAACGCCAAGAATTGCTCGTACGATGGACTAAAAAAACTTTCTGACATGCTTTTCCTTCCCAGGCACCAAAATTACATTCACTTCGATGATCGCGAATTCAACCGTGTATCACTTATCACCATATTACTCGAGAAAAAACTTCCGTATAATGGAATTACAAACGATCTTCGACAAAACCTTTTTCGCAATTCGACGAAAACTCTCGACAGAGATGACCAAAGAGAGAAAAAAAAGCACGTGTAGTTCTGTCGCGCGATCAAAACAATTCTTCGCCTTGCGAAAATGAAAAAATAATACGAAAAATAACTAAAAAATATATAACATCGACGACGCAATTACGTATTAGGAACACTCGAGTAAAACTTCACGAAAAAAATGAAAAATATCAACTTGGACGACCACGACGCGTTTCGAAAAAAATCATAAACCGGGATAAAACCAGAAAAATAAGCGAAAAAAAAAACCAAAATAAAATTAAAATCGGAGGTAAAAAACTGTTAAAAACTGCGAACCGAACGACTATTGCCGATAATTAAGACGAACATGTGTATTGAAAATACTGCGTGTATACGTGCGTAATAATTAATTAATTAAAAAAAAAAAACAAAAATTAATACAGAGGTGTACGATAAAAAATAAAAATTAACATGTACTGAGTCCATCTAAGCACGCAGTCGGCGTCGCACTCTTAGCATAGTTTAAAGCCGAGCCTTGCATATTCCAACCTTCCCAAAGTAGGGGAAATATTCAAAAGTGGGAGGGTACCGAGAATCCGCGCCGCTTTACATTGCCCTACCACTGAAACACTCCGGTCGCGGTAGGAGAACGTTCCTCTACCGCGACGGCCGCCACCGCCACCGACACCGTCGAGAAATCCTCCAAGACATCATGGCGCTGCGAGGGCGATGCTTCCACACGCTGGCGCTCTCTTTGCCAGGCATTTTCATCAATTCCTTCTTCTGCTGCTTACCGGTGCTGCCGATGTCGTATAGTCGACGTCCCCAGCGTCGTCGTTGCTGGACGACGATGGCCGCGGGATGCCGGAGGAGTATTTTAATGGTGGGGTCATAGCCGCCGCCGCCGTCGAATACTCCAACAGAGCGGTATGTAAACGCGACGACGTCGACGACTCGGTCTCGTGCGACGCGGCGCTCCTATCTACCTCTTTTCGCTGCTCTCTTCGCGTCTTCTTCGGTGCCGCCGCTGTATATTTTACCGAGCAGTATTTGCATACAAATGTAACGGAATTGCCGATGAATGTAAGGATAAAAGAAAACGGAAAGTAATTATCCTATCTGTTTTTAAAGCGTTCCTTTTTTTTTCAGCTCCCCTTTTCCATTCCATAGTCTGCGTCCTCCCCTCCTACTTTGCAACTTTACCTCTTCTCTGCATGTAAGGACGACTAAGACGTCTTCGCTGATACCCCTTTAGCCTCCTGCAACGAGCATCAGCTCCTCTATTTCCAATTCCACCGAAGACCGTTTGTCCTTGTCGCATCATTTTTCATGTAATATATGTACCAAAACACGCGCACACACCAGACTGTGCAATTTTTTTTATTAAAAGGCAATTTTTTTCTCACCCCGTCGTTGTACGAGAAAAAGAAGCCATTTTCAACTTTATTTGCTCGAAGAAAAAGTTATGTGGTGTTGCACATTCATTTGGATACACAGAAAAAAAGTTTATAAGGCGAAATGAAAAAATTGTAATACAAGCGATTAGATACCTTTAATATAATTTCATATCGCAATTCATACAGGAAATGAATGTTCCATGCCTCCCCATGTTTTGAATCCGCAATCACCTAATCATGCATATCACAGCAGAAGATCCTACGCATATACCTCCTTTCTCCCACAGTTTGACTTTTGGGGACATCAACCTTCATCACAATGAATCACCTTTCCTTGTAACACCGTCTAGACAATAGAGCAGTCCCCAAAACTGAAACCTGTCTGTGATACCTCCCTCTCACAAGTACCTTCCACCTCCTTAGTTATCCCCACATTGTCCTATCCTGCTACTGATGCGTCACAAATCGCGAAGGCAATACACCGATGTACTCCTCATCCCCACAACTACCTCCAGTATCCTAATCATGTTCCACCGCCCATCCACCTAATTGCCTTCACTTCCAAACTGTGATGTCACAGTGTTGCCAACCAAAATTTTGGAACTTCCTTAAAGGCGCTAACATTCTCCAGGTCTTAATTTCTTGAAAATTTCTTAAAATTTTTTCTACATTTGACATCACTTGAAAACATTCTCTACCGTAAAGGGGTGACACTAAAACCAAAATTTCATGGAATCGCTAAATCGTTGAAAAAAAAAAAACTAAACCTGGAACCCCAAAATGAAAACTAAAAAAAATTAAACCAAAACATTAAGAAAATGCAACTGTAACATAAAACTTTGCATTTTTGCTCGAGATTTTAATTTTTGTCTTTTCTGTGAAAACACGGTTTAGAATTGATCACTGGGTAATTATAATTTACAAAATATGTATTGTATCTTTTCACAATACTAAATTTCAGTTTCACTTCAATTTTTTTTTGACGATGGTTGCTTCTAAAAATTAAAATCAATCAAACAGAACTCTTATGCGTTCAAAATTATACATATAAATGAGAATAGCACATCACTATACTCAAATTCCATGATTTTCAGGTTTTAGGAAACAAGTATAGAAATAGTTACTATTTTTTTTTTTTTTTCCAGTCACTGTAACTGAAACTCAAACTAAAACCGAAATGAAGAAAAAATGAAATCAAAACCATTACCAAGCCTGAATTATAAAATTTTGAACCGCAGGAACCTGCTAAACCAAAACTGATTTTTTTTCAATTTTGGTATCTACCCACCAGTACCGCTTAATTGTGAAAACATCCAAGTTTCACGTCAATTATGTTTTTTGATTCATTCAGAGATTTTTTGAAAAGAAGATATGAAAAGATTAAAGGAGTGCAGTTTAGAATTGAAGTGGGGTTTAATTTCATTTTTTTTAATTTTTAGCTTGGGGTACTTGTTTTTTTTTTCTTTTTGGGCCAAAATTGGAGGAAGAAGTTGGAAATTTATGGATTTTGACTGCAAAAATATTATATTCTCATTTTTCATTTTTTTTTTTTCAAAATTTCCTAAAAATTTCTCAAAATGTAAAATTTCTCAGCAAATCCCTTCAAATTTTTCACAAACCTCAAAATTCCTCAATTAAACTGCACCAACTTCGTTCATCTCACCCATCCTCCAATCACTACTCCACCTACACAAAAACCTCTTCTTCCATCTAAACAACTTCAAAACTCAAAATTCGATGTCAAGGCCAACGAACTCGTCATCGTAACGTATACAACGTACTACAACAATTTCATTCACCATCGCACCAGCAACCACCACTGCCATTGCCAAAGCCCAAACCCATCATCATCATCACGTGGTTCAACCATCGACGTCGTCACAGTCATCATTCTTCATCTCTCCTCATTCCTCCTTCGATTCTCTTTCCTTCTTCGAAACAGCTGGCTTTATTAGACGTCACCGCGCGTCGCCATCCACGCGTCTCGACGTCGTTCTATCCTCGTCCGCAGCCCTAGTACACGACGCGACGTCCGCGGTCAACGTTACTACTATTTTTTTTCGCCATACTTGCATTTTTCCTTCTACCAGTCGGCCACATATCGCATATAGTACCATGTATTGTCTACAGAGAGCGACGTCGGTAGCACATGGAAATATTTTCACCATGTGTGCAGCTTTTGTAGGGTGTTTGAGTGGTGCACGCAGAACTTTACGTTTGAACAGACTGATTCTTTAACGCTTCCGATAATTTATTCGTTTTCTTATACGTTTGCGCAGACATAGCTGATACCCATCTTATTGAGATTCCCTGCAGGCTGTATTGTAGGTAAGCTTGACGTTGTTGTATGAGGCATAGCAAAAATATCTGGATCTTTCTAACTCTGATTTGAAAAAAGTGTATACTGAATGTGGAAAATGAAAATCTCGCTTTTTATGCCATTATTCATGCTTCAAATTTTTGGATGTGGAAAATTAAAATTTTGCTTTTTTCATACCATTTCTCATGCTTCATTTTTTCAGATACGCCTCCACCTTTTTATTAAAGATAGGCACTTTTTTTTAAAGGAAATACTGAACAATTTTTCAACGAATCTTCATTTTTGTTAAAACGAATAGGCGATGAAGAAATGAACATGCAATCATTTTTTTTATCCTTCAAACAAAAGATTCAAGAGAAATAGAAGTACTTTACATACTGCACATGAAAAAATTTCAGATACTATTTTCTAATTTTTCTGACTTTCAAAGGGTATGGCCAAATTATAATGAAGTATGTGACAGGTGACCAATTGACCATCTACTTTAACCTAAGACTTAGGTGGAAGCCTTTTGACAGTTGGTTCATCAAAAACTGCACTGCAGAAAAAAAAAACTGAAGCAGCCATAAAAACACTTTGATCACACCTAAAACTCTCATTAAGAACCGAAATATTATTAGGAATAAAACAAGGTGTAAGAATCGACCATCACAGAATCGAAGAGAATCCAGAAGAAATTCCACAACACTTAAAAATCATGTCACTGAACCACGCACAGTCACACGAAAAACTGGAAACTGTGTTTACAAGTATTTCTAGTGGCTGTTGAACCAAAACAAGTAAAGAAGCCCGACACAACAGCAAATAAATTCACTACCTTCACACAGTCGAGAATATAAAATTCACAGCTTCGGTCCGGCTTCCATATGCATATTGAAAACAAATGTTCCAACAACTACATACATTTCTTTCTTGAATGAAAGTTTCACCTAAAAACATGACCACACACTACTGACACACGATTCTAAACCGATATTCTACATTTTCTCCGCGACCATCGATTGTCTCATGTGGTCAACTTTTACCACCTTACACACCGCAGTGAACCCCTAAACACCAAAAAGGTAGTAAAACTGTCTCCTAAAGCAAAAAATATCCACTCGGGTGAACCATTCCACCCAAGTAACAATTTCATCACCGACATCGTCTTCACAACTTCTGCTGGTGCTGCCCTTATCAAAGGTACACGACGTGGTACTTTTTACATCACATAGACACACAGACATGTAATGTACCACCAACACACACGGATGATGCGTGTCTATCGTAAGCTGTATAGGTAAGGAAGGTGAAGGTACCACCGCACCAGCACTTTTACCGGCCTTATGCCAATGCCTCTGACGTCGCCGCCTCCGTCATAGTCGTCGTCGTACACCAGATGGAGTAGCTGCACATTTCATTCATACGTGTTTACGTTTTCTCTATCTCTCTCTTTTTTTTTTCTATTCTACGAACCCGTAGACGTCGTGTGTACGAATAGTATAGAATAGACTATCGTAGATATGTTGTAACTAGGCCAACCAACATACAACCCCCATTGATAAAAACACTTTTCTTTACTCTAAAAATGTGTGTACGATGCTGTACGTAGGCAAAAGTGTAGAAGACAAATTCTTTTTCGTAGATTTACGAGTTGTACTGATACAACAGGACACAATTTTTTTGAGGATTTTTTTCCATTTTACTCTTGAAAATTTTGGTTCAACTTTCTTTCCATCTTTATAATTTTTTAAGCACCGAGTTCTCTATATCAAAATTTTAGAAATTTTCGATCTCAAGTACTTTTTCTAGACTATCCTGACTCATATAAAATCCATATGCTATACCAAAATCATTCGAAAACTCAACTCCACCAACCGAATACTAAACACAGCTGCATTTATTCATACCCATAACGTCGAGTGTTCTCTCAACCCTGACCTATACCAAAAAATACTGGCCATATTGTATGCCAATTTCCTCGTAGACGCCGAATCCATCTACCTACCTATGCAAATTAATTCGGAGACAATTTAATTTAGTAATTAGTTGGCGAAATAGACCGCGAGCTAGACAACCGAGTTCGACTAATAAATGACTAGACTGCGTAGAGAGAATTACCCAGAAATCGGATAGTCATCGTCGGTACGTACCGAATAGGTATACGACAATAATTCAAAAGCGAGTACAGGATGTTTGAAAAATAAATGAACATGGAAAACAGTACGTGGAATTTATATTTTATCAACAAAACAAATCGTTGAGAAAAATACACTAAAATTTTTTGAAAAATTTGATAAAATAAGGTAAATTCAATGTATAAATAAGTTGGCAGGAAATTGGAAAATTTTAGTGCTTCTTTGCGAATAAAATAGTAAATTACGGCGTTTTATTGCGTAAATTTTAACATGCAGAGTAGAAAAATTGATAAATTTTACTAAAAATAACTGAATTTGGAAATTTCATCAAACATTTGTAAATTTTAGTGACTATTCCACTAAAGATGGGTAATTTTTTTTTGTTATTTCACAAAAAAAAAAATAATAATTAAGTCTTTCTGAAAATGGGCAAATTTTACTGAAAATTAGAATCTACCTATATTTTCATTGAAATGACTAAAAAATTAATTTAGAATATCACTTAAAAAAAAAAATTTTAATTAGGTAATAACCTTCGGAACTTTAATAAAAATTAGATACCTAGACCTAGATGAATTTCATCACCTCAAAATGACTGAAGTCTCACTGCAAATTTATAAAATTCGTCAAAAAATTGTCAATCACCTACAGTAATTCCGTAAAAAATTATAATCCATCATTCTGTGGCATTTCATTCAAAAATGAGTAAATTTGAAATTCACAAAAATTGGCAAATTCTTCTTAAAATTGGTTAGATTTTTCAAAAAATTTGAAAATTGTCCACGAAATTGGCGAATCTTTCATGAAATTGACGAATCTCTCATAAAACTGTTACATTTTCCACAAAATTGGTACATTTTCCACAAAATTTAACCATTAAAAATAATAAATTCACCAGTAAAATTGATAAATTTACAAGTAAAGTTGGTAAATTTACAAGTAAAGTTGAAAAATTTACGAATAAAATTGTGGAGTTTCGTTTCAAAACGCAACATCTCTGAAGACCTGATTTTTGGGAAATCGCAAAAAAACTGTCATTCAAAATTGGGTGGGAGGTTTTGGCTCGGGGCGGTCTCATTGGAAAGCTTAGGACCCCAGCTAGATGTTTTGGGGTCATTTCGCACTTGTACCTCAAGAGGGGTTGGAGGGGAGGGGGCAAAAAAAAATGTTGCGTTTTGATATGAAACAAATTTTTTGTTGAGTTTTGAAACGAAACTCCTCAATTGATAAATTTTCCATAAAATTGACAAATTCTTCCAAAAAGTGGCAAAATTACCTTAAACGTGGCGAATTTTAGTAAGAACTTGGTAAATTTCCCTAAAAATTGGTAATGTTATTCAGAACTTGATGAAATTTTCTAAAAAAAATTGAAAATGTTGCTACAATTTGGTAATTTACCCCAGAAATTAATATTATTGGAAAATCAAATTCCCTGAAAATTGAATATTAAGACCTATTTGTTCTGAAAATCAAATCTATCACTAAAAATGCCTAAAATTTCGTAAATTTCAGTAAAATATACAGAAAATAAGAAAAATTTATAGAAAACAAAAAAAATTCAACTTTCTGATTCCTCCACACGCTTTTTCCTGTACCCACAAAACTTTTCGACATCAGTCAAGAATACGATTAAAATAACTTCAAATTCAGCCCATTTCAAGTACTTTTCGACTCCAAAACTTGAATCAGCCATCATCACAAATACAAATTTCATCCTCTTTTCCAACATTTTTCGATCACCCTGTTCAATAATTCACCCATAATTTCGTCTTCCATTAAACGCGTGCGCAACCATCATACCTGCCTCCACACGACCACACTAAATTCTCGCCATATTCGTATAATTTTCACGGAAGGAGTACGCCGCTGTGAATCTAGAATCCGCCATAATTTACCATTTACCGCTTACACGATGACGACCAGTTCTCGAAAAAATTAATTACCATACAGACTTCTCGTATTTTCTCACCACATGGCACCAGCGTTGCGAATTTAATTACGGGCTAAAAACTACGCACAATTTGGATCTAAAACTTCATCGGGAGTAATTTTTTCAAACCAGCATCCATCGTTCACCAAATCGTTCTTATTCGGACCGGACATTGCTGTCGCATCCGGCCCAATCAAGGTCATCGTCACCTTATCGATTCATCATTATTCATATCAATCCGACCAGCAAAACGTGTCATCTTCTGGCAGAACTGGGTGACCAATGACGAGTTAATTTATCATTCTCGGTAGGTACTTGTTACACTCGACGAATCTTCTACTCTCGCATCCCATAATCTTCTTAGGGTCTGGTACTCCACACAGACGAAAATTTCTCACCGACTTGAGCACCGTTGGACACCTCCGAGCTCCGGTTTCTATTCGCCATTCTTCCGGATTTAGGAACAAACGTACGTCACGAGCTAGCATAATTATCTCGGAAACAATAACCAACAAATGGTAAAAAACAATTGTTCGTTTGGAAATAATTATCTTTCTTCGGTCTCTCGCGTGTCCCTTTTTCAACTGTATCGTATATAGAACTGTCAGTCAAGATCACGTCCATTTATATATACTTTTCTCTTCTATACGTTTCTTCCCTATATGTCGCCTGCGCTTCTTAATACACGTCTGTCGTGGTCGTCGCATATACGAATATTAATTTATTAAAATTAATGAGACAGCAGCCTGATTACCTCGCTGGCGTCCTTTTTTTTTCGGGATAATTTCTACGTGCGCGTGGTAAAATCCACAACACATCACGCAATTCTCAGCGTCGTCGAATACTCCACTAACACGGACGCACACACAACGCAACCCAATTTAATTAGCCTCTCGCCACCGCTATTTCATTTGCACGTCGCTCCGCCATCGCATACTCACACACGGCGTCCAACTAATTACAAATCGAACCGTGCGAAGAGAACGAGCTCACTTCGAGGGTGGTTCATTAATTAAAAGTAAACTCGACGATAGACCCCGTCGAAAATAAAAATAAATAAAAAGAAAAAATACCATAGAGCCACCCGAACCTCTCCCCCGTACCAAAGGTGAACCACAGCGAGCAGCGCGCAGTCCACCGCCGACAGAGAGAGCGAAAGATACGCGACGCTGGGCCCGCAGGGGCCGAGGGGAAATCGCACGAGGGACGCGGTAATAGCGTCGTGGCGTTCATTAGAGCGTCTTGGCGCCTCATTCCGTCCTTCTCCGGCCAACTACCGTAGATCGTTTTAAATTCTCGCGTTTTTCTTCTCTAGCGTATTTTTTTTTCTCTCCTTATATTCCACAGCCGGCGAGGCAGCGGCGACAGCGGCGCTTACGACTACATACGCGCAGAAAAACCCACCCCTTCGGCTTCCCGCGAGCGTCATGAATCCTTGTGGCGTCTTAATAAACAAACCCAAGACCATACCCCGCCGCACCACCCTTCTCATTACGGTTTCTCTCTCGCTCCGCTTACCCTGTGCTATGGGTAGTTGCTGTTTAATTGAGTTCTTTTACCGCATGCTAAGCAAACTTTCCAACGTCCGTAAACCCCACGGGGTGTAATTTCATTATAAACAAAAGAAGCTGCTTTTTTTTTTTTATTTAGCTCTTTTTCTCTCTCTCTGCGCTCGGTAAAGGCGCGGCGACGCTGCTGCCACCAACGCCACTTTCGTTACCCCCGGTCTACTCCCCCACGATACATAATGACGTTAATTTTTTATCAATATCGCTATATCCTCGATGGTCCCCGGCTTCCTCGCCCTTTTCGATATAATTTCTCTGTCACTATAGTGCCCAAGCTTGGTCGAGTCACGAAAGCTTTCTATCGTTTCGCCCCGGTAGCGTAAAGGTGCCTGCTTTTGACGCCGATATCTGCCGAACGATCTATCTACATAAATTGTTCGTTTCCAGGTTCTAATTGAATCTCTGTCATTTATAATTAGTAATTATTCGCTTCCGTTTTATAATGAAATTAGAAGTGATTGATCAGGGTGTCCAAAATATTTCGAAATAATTTTTCTATATTTTTTCAAGTTTTATGGAGGAATTTTTTGGAGTTTTCCAAGCCCTCTGCTAATGATATTGATCAAGTATGAAGAAGGAGCTAATTTTTTCGCATGATATCTAACAATTTTTTCTTTTCTTTTAAAAATCGAAAATTACCAATTTCATTTTATAAAATTTTTAGATGTTTTTTTTTCAAGCAGTCACAAAAACGATTCAAATTCAATTCTGAAAATTTTTGACACCCCCCCCCCCCCCAGGCTGACATGAAATCATTACAGAAAAAAATTCGTATCAATCATTTTAATGAGATATATCAAGAAGCTTAGTCTGAATAAGGTGAAAGCAAAATTTCTGGCGAAAAAATTATCTCAAAAATATCACTTTTCCTTCAACAAAATTTTCCAGAACAAGTCCAATGATTTAGAACTCTCTTCAATTCTATATCTTTTTTCTCAACATCATGGTCAAGGTCATCGCGAAATTTCTTTCTCATCGAAGCTTCTTTTCATGCCTGCTAGACAGTATGTTATGGTAAAAATTTTGATAATTACCGTAAATTACTGTAATTATTAAAATATGTACGGTGTTTTTACGGTAAATTACCGTAAATATTTCAATGGTCACAGTAAAATACCGTAAATATTTCGATCATTACGGTAAAAATAACGCGAATATTTCAATCAGTACGGTAAACGTAAAATACCGCGAATGTTTCAATAATTACGGTAAATTACCGTAAATGTTTCAATAATTACGGTAAATTACCGTAAATGGTTCGATAATTACGGTAAATTACCGTAAATGTTTCAATAATCACGGTAAATTACCGAAAATGTTTCAATAATCACGGTAAATTACTGTAAATATGGTTCAATAATTACGGTAAATTACCGTAAATGTTTCAATAATTACGGTAAATTACCGTAAATGGTTCAATAATTACGGTAAATTACCGTAAATGTTTCAATAATTACGGTAAATTGCCGCAAATATTTCGATAATTACGGTAAATGTTTCAGTAATTACGGTAAATTATTGTAAATATTCTAATAATTACTGTACTTTCCTTGGTACAAAAACTTGGGAACTTGACTTCTATTACATAAAAGATTTCAAATAAGAGAAATCGTATTTTGAACAAACAGAATGTCAAATTATGAGAATGGTCGATAAAAATTGAGAGCTTTTGTGAGACTGATAATTCTATTTTAATTTCAATTTATTTCTCATGCTTTTCCACCCACCCTCCAGATCAATTATTTCAAATATGGAATGGTATTTCGTAACAAAATTAATTTTAAAAAACAATCTTTTTGTCAAGATCTGTCCATAATTTCATCATTAACTTAGAGTCCAAACGAAGTGAGGGAGGAAAATTGTCAAAATACCCTAAAAATTTTCAAAAATCAGTGAACTCGAAGAAATTTGAAAAATTCTTTTCAAAAAAATTAGTTCTGAATTCAACAAACTTCATGTACTTAACAAAAAATTATATTTTCAAGTCGAGAATCATCAAAATTGGAAGCATTTTTTTCAAATCAATACCCAATTCACCTTCCCCCTACTTCTTTCAAATCTCCCTTCCCACAAAATTCTAAATTTAACCAAATTTATTTCAAGTACAATTTTCAATAGCCTGGGAGATATATGTTTTTTATTCTGACTAATTCCTATAGTCGTTTTTTTTGCGGGATTCTGTAGTGGATGGGGTTCTAATCAACATGCCCAACTCTCCCCCCGACTCCCCCGCTTGCTTTCCGAGGGGGGTGGACCCCTTGTGTGGGAGAAAATTGTTTTGCACCGATTTCGCTCAAATTCGGGTGGAAGGTTAGGTGGATGTAGAAGTACGCCTAAAAAAATTTCAGCTTCCCCCGACCTCAGGGAGCTGAGTTATGTCTCCTCAAAGTTGAGCATTTTTGACTAAAATGGCAAAAAACAGAGTTTTGCGAGTATAAAATCACCTCATAATTTCAATTTTGAAAATTTTCATGTTTTCTATATACATTTTGAGATGACGAATCCGACCAGCCCATCAACTTTTTCGTTTGGTGAGTTTAACCACCCTTAGACCCCTTTCAAAGTATACAAGATTGTGGTTTTTTCAGCAAAAAATGATTTTTGTATACTTTGAAATGGGGTCTAAGGGCGGTTAAACTCACCAAACGAAAAAGTTGATGGGCTGGTCGGATTCGTCATCTCAAAATGTATATAGAAAACATGAAAATTTTCAAAATTGAAATTATGAGGTGATTTTATATTCGCAAAACTCTGTTTTTTGCCATTTTAGTCAAAAATGCTCAACTTTGAGGAGAGATAATTCAGCTCCCTGAGGTCGGGGGAAGCTGAAATTTTTTGTAGGCGTACTTCTACATCCACCTAACCTTCCACCCGAATTTGAGCGAAATCGGTGCAAAACAATTTTCTCCCACACAAGGGGTCCACCCCCCTCGGAAAGCAAGCGGGGGAGTCGGGGGGAGAGTTGGGCATATTGATTAGGACCCCATTCACTACAGAATCCCGCAAAAAAACGACTATAGGAATTAGTCCGAATAAATCCCCTTATTTGACATATTCCTCCCAGACTACAACCGTAATTGACGAAGGCAATTCTTCTCCGCTCTCCTGCATTTTCACTCTACCATCGCTTCTCTTTTTTTCAACACGAACCCAACACCGAGCTACAATCTCCCCTCAATCCTCAATCAGAATTTCCTCTGGCCTTCCAGACACGTATTTGTATTACGATTAAACACCCGAGCCGAGACCTTTCGGCCTTGGATACTAATTACAACATACAACCGCGGTCATCCAAACAAGATCCAAAATACAGAAACCTAATTAACCATCGCACACGTTACGTTCGCGTCGGGCGACAAACGGTTCCCAAATACGTACACATTACACAGTGGTACACACACAGCACACACGATATGGGCTCTTTAAACGACATTAATAAATACTAATTAATTCTAATCAAAGTACGAGCGCTGCTCTTCTACACACATTGGTACAGAGTACACAGCACAGATTTCCTTTAGATACCCTAACAATACATCACCATCCCTCCTGCCTCTCGGCCAAATACGTACGGCAATATTTGGCCTGGTCTCGATAATTAACTCACAATGAGTTGTCCAAGTGCGAAGTGCGAACGCTAATAAAACCAATGTAAAATATTCATAAATAGAAATAACTCACCTTACGAAGACGTGTTGAACGATTTTATGAAAATGTTACGAAAAACGCGCCAGAGACCGTGTCGTTCTCCAAATTATCACGTGAATTTCTCGCAAAGGCCTCGATTTACAATAATTCTCTTTCCTGTAACACGAACAAAAAAAAAAGAACGAAATTAAAAATTAATTTCCACGTATTATTATTTTTCTTTTTTTCATTTACCAACGTAATACGTATGTACAAAAACATTCGTGACTTAACGCCACCATTCCATTACAGGTACCCTCTTCTCACCCCCTTTTCCATCATTCAGGCGTAACTCGACTCGTATTACATAATCCGCGCGCGTTAAATTACCCCCTCGAAAGGTTTAATCGCGCGATCACAGTCACATACGTAGGTAAATTAACCTCTCCGCCAGCACCACCGAGCTAGCTCGACTCATCGAAATTATTACGTTAAAATACCGTGTGTGCGTATTATTTCCGAAAGGAATGGAATAAAAGGGTGGAAATCGTGACTTATACGTTGCATAAGTGCGTCTATGCAGGGAAAAAAATAATTCATGTGCGTGTGCGAGCTTACAAGCGTATGGTACCTAGAATTTGTATCTTTTATGTTATTGTGCCTTTCGAATGAAGATTTTTTCTTTACCCCCCCCTCTTTCTTACGACAAGTTTTTTACATTTGGAACCTGCACGCGAAAAATATGGTGTATTCACGAGGCCTTTATTCCATTTCAATTCCCTCCCTCCTTTCGAAAAAATTTTCTCGTGATCAATCAGTTGACAATTTTTTAACCATGGAGGTAAATTAAATTTCATAAAACTAAGGAAAGGAAGTTTTTCCAAAATTTCTCGGCGATTATTTTTTCTTATTCCAACGTCAATTGCGCTATATAATGAAAATTGAGGGGAGAGGGGTTTTCAAGTATAAGAAACTGAAACTGGACTTATGGGTAACCGTGCACACCTCGATTCAAGTACTTTCTCATCACAAATTAGTGAAAAATCATTGATAAACAGAATATTTAACAATTTTTTATCAAATTTTAGTTATTTTCCTAATTTTTTAATGATTTCTTTCACTGATTTCCATTCGATGCTCTTTCATTTACAAATCAGTGAAAATTATTGAGAAATCATTGAAAAAATTTACTGTAAAGAAATCAGTGAAAAATCACTAGAAAATCGGTGAAAATTTTTGAAAAATTGGTGAATTTGCTGGTTTTTTATATGCTGAAATTTTAACTTCTCATCAGTTACTTTTCACTTATTCAGATTCAGAATGAGAGAATGTAAGTACATTTTATCTCGGATTTTTTCCTTTGAGTTGAATTCTTGGCCATATTTTTTAATGATTTTCATCAATATTCATAAATCCCAATTTTTTTTCTACCGAAAATAGAGATCAATTCATTTTGCTTTTTTCAACTGAATTGGTGCTGGTGGAATTTGAAAATCATCGAACAACCCATGAACCCAATCTTTTCTTTTTCTTTTGCCTAATAAAGTTCTTTTTTTTTTAGCAGGTTTAATGAACATGTAGCATTCTATTCAGCTTCACTCACTCCCTCCCTCCGGTCCATCAAACCATACTAAAAAATTTGGTATCGAACTACCGAACCAGGGTTAGTTTTTTCAGTTGTCTATTTTTCTATAAATAAAATGCTCAAATTTCAAGAAATTTCAAGCAAAAATCAGATTTTTAGAATTTGTGTAATAAAAATATGTGATAAAATAAACGAAATGGCCAGTGCATTTATGGAAACAATCTGATTAATTGATTTTAAAAAATATTACTTCAAATTTTAAAATGCTGCGGAAATTTTTCAGACAGGCACAGGGAACTCACTTTTGAGCAATGATAGCATCTTATCAGCAGAAAGAAAATTTCAGAAAAACAGAAGTGATCGTCGAGTCCTCGAAAAAAAACAGAGTTTAAAAAATTATTAACAAAATTTTTCTCGTTTTCCAAAGACTCTGGACGCTTTGAAAACTCAATTTTTTCTATAATAATTTCAAAATTGTACGAGAATGTAATCAGCTTTTAGAAAAAATTCTGCAAAATTTCATTTTTTGACAAAAATGACTTCGAGGAAAAAATTTCTAATCTATGTTATATTTTTCATTGAAAAAAATCTTCATCTTATTTACTCAAACGAAAGGTACTTGGAAAAGGAAAATCGGGGAGAGGGGGTGAACAGCTCAAGCAACTGGAATCAACTCTCCCTGCAATCATTTTTTGCAAAACCAATATCAATGATTACTAAAATACATATCATTCGGTAAAATTTAGGAGATCCTCGAAGATGGCCATCAGCATACCACAGAATTCTAGAACAATTCACAACTTGCAAAAAATCACCACTTAGAACAATTCTTCTTCTAAAATTTTTCATTTTTTGGCTTCTCCATCCCCAGTTCCCCGCCAATCCTTATTCTACTCCATCTGCTCAAAACCTCTCGACAATTTCACAATCTACATTCGTCTCCTAATCCAACTATCCAACGCCGAAATCACCTTCAATAAATCAACACTAGACAATTAATTCTCACCCCACAACCACCTTTCTGACTCGTTCATTCGCCGCAGACATACTGCGAAACACCGGCGCGAACCGCAAATCGCAAATACGTGTACCGAGAGTGTGCTATGTGAATCGTCCAACAACTCCTACTATAGCCTCAGCAACACATTTCCTCCGGAGTTGGAACTAGTTCCACGTACGTACCATCCACTTATCTAATAGATTACCTTCTCAATTGGTAACATTTCAACGATATCGTGCGCTCGTTCCATTATCGTATTACAAAATTATTAGAACGTGTTTACGCCGTCCATTAAATTTATTTCCTATACGGTTTTATTTTTGCAATCTGTTCGTCGTTGCTCTCTTTCTCGCTCATGATCTTTCCTCCTTCTAATACGACCATGCGGACAAAAACCTTATTCTTCGGATAACTTTCGCGTATAAGTACTCGGACGGATCAGCAGTGCGGGAGACCACCGTCATATGTACTCGTCGTACTGTCACGAGTTCTCCGCTCGCTGCATTGTTTTGGCCAAATGCGGTTGTCTTTATTGAGAATCTCCCTTTGTACTAAGAGTAATTCTTCCTTTTTTCCACTTTTTTTTTGTTTCGTCTACATACGTCGACCAAACATTTCAGCACACAAGAAAAAAAGCTACACCGAGCGGATAAAAAATTACTATTTCACCTGTTCATTCTTCACAGGTATACGTCCAGTAAATTAACATGTCACCATGTAGTCGTTATTCTGTCGTCGGAGATGCCACTGACTCCGGCACTATGTATGCAAAATATCCGACATCTGATCCCTCCATCAGTCAGCGGTATTGTTTTTTTTTCAACCTTGTCGAGTGGACTTGGCACAAAATAAAGAACGATCTATATACCTCCTACAAGTTTTAAACAAATGAACCAATTTGTAATTGATTTCATCTCCTCCCCTGCTGGCGTTGTAGTCGCGTTTTCGATCATTACTTTTCAACCTTTGGCTTTTAAAGGGAAAGTAAAAGAATGTTAAGGATTTTAAACGGTATCCACGACGAAAGGAAACAAACAAACGGTCAAGTATATAGGTAATTAATATGTTGATGATTTTTCGAAGACCATAGCTCAGAGGAAACCACCACCTGTATAGAGGAGCCAGACGTCTTCATCGTTTTACCGTTTCCAGGCCGGACATAGTTTTCAACAAACCGAAATTTCGTCTATTCGCTGATTAACTGATTCTTTCACTGGGTGGTAATGGCGCTAAGTGATCTAGAGACAGAGCCGGCGTGAATGGAGATTGGTATAATACATCTGGAGAATTTTAAATTATAAACATTAACAAATTTTACAGGTATTTCTGCCAGAGATTCGGAGCGGAGGACAATTTTTTCGGAACCGGAGGAACTCTTTAAAAAATCTTGGAGCTGAAGACATTTTTATTAAATCCTGGAGCCAAAGCTGGAACCGGAAACATTTTAGTCAAAAATCTCGGAGCTGGAAAGAAGAAGGCCTTCTCTGGATGGCTCAGACGGTCAGAAATCTGGAGCGAAGTTCAATTTTTTTGGAGTTAGATCCAGAGTTCCTTTTTTAAAAATCTCAAAACTGGAGCCGGAGGTATATTTTAAAAGACGTGGAGTCAGAAAATTTGAACAAAAATTTCGGAGCTGAAGCCAGAGGGACCAGAAGACTTTTCCCTTCGGATTTTCAATTTCTGCCTACAAATTTTTGAGTAAAATTACAGAAATTATTGAGAAAAATTTATGAAATTTCAGTTCAAAACCGATATCAATGAAACGGTTCGTCTTTCTTTGGCTTGAGCTTTTCAAATTTTTGCATTATAAGAACTTCAATTCTCAATTTTTTGAATTTCATTCCGAATTTTTATCAAAGATCACCAACAATCAACAAGATTACCCATGGACTGGAGTATTCCACACCAAAATGGACCAAAAATGAAACCGGGTCTTCCGAATTCGCTCAATTATTTTCAACGTGTTCGGCTTGAAGATCTACTTAAAAATCCACGGTCATTTCTCTTCCAACCCTCAAGGAGGTTGGAGAGGGGAGTAGCCTCGTAATTTTTAGGCAGTCAGGAAAATTGCCCAACTTTAAAACCTCATATCTCGAGAGGGGTTGTACGGGGGGGGGGGGGGAACTTGCGGGATCCGAAAGAGAATTGATAGAAGATTCAAAATCGATAATCACATTTTAAAAAGCTACAAGATGAACTTTGATGATGAAAGCTCAACTTTTATCATGATCACAATCACAACAAATGAAAGCTACCAATTCAAAATCTGAAAAAATTACAGTAAGCAGCACGTTTCACCTATTTTTCAACCAAGTAAGGGGTTCACAATTATGACCAAAATTCAGAAAAATCGAAAAAATAAAGTTGCACATGGATTTCTACCAACTCAAAAATGCTGATTTTGAATATGTACTTATTTTTTTGATCCGACCCTCCTGAACCCCCTATCAGCCCCCTTGATAGGGTCAAAATTCGAAAAAATGAAAAACAACTTGTGACCTGTCATTTGTTGGGTATTTGAGGGCACTGATCAAATATTTACTTATTTTTTGGATTTGACCCTTTAGCGCTCCCCTAGCCCTCCAATTTCGAGGAAATATATGTTTAAAAATTAAAATGGCGTGTGGCATATCGATTGTTACTAATTTGAGGGCGTAGAATTCAAATATAAACTCGATTTTGAATTTTACTCCCTTCCTCGTGCTCTAATCGACCATTTCCCGAAATAATCGTACATTTCTTTCGGTTAGGGGGAAGGGAGTTGAATCCAAAAATTATTTTTCAACACACTTTTCCCCAAAATTAGGCCTCTTAGATTCAAAAATTTGATTTCAGACACACCCTCGTCCATTTATATTCTATTTTCTGGCCTTTTCAACGTTAAAGGAGTTGACACCAAACATGGTCAATTGGTCATGGGAGAGTCCAAGGGGAAAAATCTCACAAAGCAAATAAAAAACGGAAATCTCGATCGGTCGTGGATAAACATGCATCCCGTATTCCGGCGTCGTAAACCATCTACGTATATTAATTAGCGGCGTGGCGAGAAGAAGTTTAATTAATTTCATCGTGGCGTGATGGAGTTTTTAAAAAACGTTGCTGTTGTGTGTCGCGGTGATTTCTACAACATTATAATGTGCTGTAACACGAACACAACATACACTCTATATTACCTACTCTGGTTGTGTAACTCTCCGCCACCTCGCCATGCCATCTCCATCGCCATCCATATCCAGCGACTCTGCACGTCGAAGAAAAAAATAGCATCTCTAGAATGAGAGAGGCATGCAAGGAGCAACGCGGCGGTGTAAATTATTGCTTTTATTAACACGTCCATATGGTGTATCAGAAGAAGACACCATTGAGGAGGAAGGGCAGAGAAGAGAGCAACGACGACGACGGCGATTTAATGTGTAAATTATCCGCGTCGTCTTGGTCGTCGCGTACTCGTAGTGTTATTGCTGGTGTCTCGGCGAGGAGCCGATGAGCGTGATCGCCGATCTAACGAGTATTTTAGTTCGGTTTTTTTAATTGGTTATTAATTTATCGAGCTAACGAATGGTACCGTGATTTTGCCCTCTTCTTCTGTACACCAGATTGGATTATAAAACGTTTCTCAGCACCTATGTATCGGTCGATGAGACCTAAGGGGTATAATGTATAAAAATCAAAGCAGAAATACTCGAGGTGCCATCAGGGAGACTATACAACCGACATCTTCATCTGAGCATAAATTAAAATGATTTAGCGTCGTAGGCAGCCATAGGGCTGATCAAAAATATACAAGATCTGGTCAAAGTTGGGGAAAAAAATCGTGTTCTTATTCAATGTCTAAATTCAAACGGTGAAAAAATTAAGATAATTAATCTACTTTTTTTCCTTCAAGGAAAAAAAATCAAACCAAGAAGGGAGACAGAGTATAAAAAAATCGCTTAATTAATTCTCGGTTAATTCGCCTCGCAGCGGATAATAACCCGGCATAATTCGCTGGGGGAAGAGACAAAAACACCGCAAAAGCTGCTTCCCAGCAACAGGTAGACCCCCTCTCGCGCACGACGCTTTTCATTTGGAAAATTTTCCCACAATATGGCCCATAGTAAAGGCATGAACGGCACTCGGCGTACCCGAGGATGCTTATTTATGGTAAAACACTCGTCGAGGGCAAGGCGAGGGGCAGAGCTTTTTTAATGAGTGGAGCAGCGACGACAACAAAACCACCACTACAAATGCGAGCTCGGCGACGACACGACCCCTTTTATTTAAAACAAAGTCATCGAGGGTAAAAGCTCAACTTAATGACAATTAATACCGTGTAAAACAAGCCCATCGTCCCCGACTCCCCGTTGGTTAGGACTTTCATCGTGGTACGACGCGGAACACGGCCGGGCGTCCAACTTTCACCCTCTTATTTAAATTAAACCTCTAATAAAGGGTTAAATTCCGTCGGTTTAACGCGTTTTAAACAAATTAGCCCTTAACAGATTTTAACGAGTGCTTTTTAATAGGGTGCTTTATATTCGACAAAGTGAGCCGTCGTTGTGAGACCCGGAGAGCTTTGTTATTGTCTGTAGTGGGTAATTAAGCAGCAATCGTCGATTGAGATGTCTTCTTTTTTTATGCGCCAGCCAAAAAAACAGAACGATCTACAGGTCGAGTTTGATGTGAGATTTTGGGTGGTTTATCTGGATCGTGGATCTGCGCCGTGTCTGCAAAAGGACCAACTTGGATTTCAAATTGCCAGACGAGGTGTCCCAAAGCGGAGAATTTTCTACCATGTTGGAAGCGTCGAAGGCCATAATACAAAGATTAAACCGCGGAGTAGCGATGAAATGCAGCTCGCATTAAATAAAGACGATTATCTCGTCCGCTATAATTAACAAATTAAAATTTATATCTGGGAGACTGCATAATACGCTCATCAAAGCTATGTAAGATTAATATAAATATAAATAAATATACGTTAGGAGTAAACCGAACGCAGCTGCGGCCTCCAACATGATGACCAATTAGTAAAGTCATCGCCTTACAGTGTTAAAATTTTCGCCTCGTAATAAAGATTAGAAAAAAACAAATTGCACCTAAAAGGCAGGGTAAAAGAAGGCTGCTCCGGAGCTGGTACGTTGACCTGGCACTGTAGACCTAGAATCTACCTATAATTTAGATTAAAATACTAAGATGCGTTTTGATGACGCTGATGTTCGTTTTAAGAATAAATTTATGGTATCTACGAAAATATCAAAAGCTCTAGCAAAGTTGAATAGGTGAATTGGTCCGCAACCTTTTGTTCATTTTTTTTTTTCAACAATTTATTTATAATGATGAAAAATAATTTAGGATCTTTGGAATGTCCCTCTACAGGAAAGGGTGTTATTAAAAAATTTGATTTGTCATTTTTGGGCATTTTCCAATCAAATGAAACGAAATTTGATGGGTAATAGAGGATATTGCATAAGAGCATTAAGGAGAAGCGAAAATAATTACCGTAAGTTATCGTAAATATTTCAGTAATTATAGCAAATTATCGTAAATATTCTAATAATTACGATAGATTACTGTGAATATTCTAATTGTAAATTTTCGTAAATATTTCAATAATTAGGTAAGTACGGTGAATTACTGTAAATTATAGTAAGTACATATTTTGATAATTACGGAAAATAACCGTAAATATTTCAATAATGAAAATAAATTACGTAAATGTTTCGGTAATTACGGTAAATTACCGTAAATGTTTCGGCAATTACGGTAAATTACCGTAAATGTTTCAGTAATTACGGTAAATTACCGTAAATGTTTCAGTAATTACGGTAAATTACCGTAAATGTTTCGGTAATTACGGTAAATTACCGTAAATGTTTCGATAATTACGGTAAATTACCGTAAATTTTTTCAGGAATCACAGTAAATTACCGTAAATAAATGTTCAAGTAATTACGGTACATTAGAGTAAATATTCCAATAATTAAGGTAAATTACCGTAAATGTTTCAGCAATTACGGTAAATTACCACAAATATTTTAATAATTACAGTAAATTACATAAATGTTTCGGTAATTACGGTAAATGTTCAAGTAATTATTGTACATTATAGTGAATATTTCAATAATTACGGTAAATTACCGTAAATATTCTAATAATTATTGTAAATTATCGTAAATATTCTAATTTTGACATTATTTGCCAGACCATTTTCATTTTGATTCAAATTTTGTTCTTTCTCATTAGAATCTGAGCCATATTTTTTGGCTTATTATTTCTGTCGGTCGTTTGATTCAAATTTTGGTCTTTTTTATTCAAATCTGAATTTCAATTCAACTGGTTCGTTCTTCTGCTCAAAAAAACACCTCAAATTTTCACCGCATCTCAACTCCTTGAAAGTAGCACCGTCACAATTCCAGAACGACATTCATATTCACATGACAGAGCTTTCTTGAACCTTGTCTTCTTTCACGCAGCCAGATATACTAATTTGCATAATCGAAACCTCGTCAAAGCAACGAATATCGATGTGTTTGGCTACCATTCGCTTGTAATCCGCGTTATTTAATTCGAACGATTTTTCATTTTTCGCCTCTCGCTCTCTCGTTCACTTCGCTCAGCTGCTACCACTTCAGTATTTTTTTACATCTTCGATCCGCTATAATATACTTTATTACATACATTCCCGTTGTCCGATCATCGATTTTGGACGCGGATTTCGTTGTCAGTAGCTTAGTGAAATTTTCCGCTACATCGATCATTTTTTGGTACCCACAGCACTTCCAATTTCGCTTCGATCTTCGTGCTCGCGTAATTATTCCCAATTCTCGAACCAGCATCGAGCCTATGGATTCGTTGACTATAATCGCGCACACGCGGGCGCGCGCCAGCACCAAACCGGTTAAAATAATTTAATTACTATTGTTTAGTGGTTTTTTTCGCTATTGACTTCGCAGCCACCAAATATCTACTCGATACGCGCTAAAAACGCGTATTTTTACGCTTCTTCGACCCAATTATACGGATACAGATAAATTCGATAAGAAAATATATTCGGATTTGTGTACTACGATTCGACGTCCTCGAAATTTGCGCGTCTAATTGTCGATGTAAACGATGATTTTTTTCCTATTTTTAATCCGTTGTCGTACCTTTCTTAATTACACGCCCAATCATTCTATTCGTCCGCCCAAGCCCATCAGATGTGATTTAATCGAAAAAATATTCCCGGATTTGTACTGGGCGTCTTCGAGGATCAAGAAACTGATATACATGATGAATATTTTATTGTTTTGTCTCATTGCCCTCTCTACACCCCCCCCCCCCCCATGGAATGACGGTTGAAATCAAGGCATGCAAATCATTCTGAAATTCTTTGAATTTCCAATCCAGTTCGAATATTTCTCAGTGCCAAATCAACTCGGGCAGAATTTGAAATTCTGGGGCCAAAAAGAAAATTCTGGGATAACCAAAATCTATCATCAAATCCCATACAAAAAATATTGGATCGAGGTCAAGGTTCTGGGGCCAGTAAAAATAAATTCGGAACTGGTTCAAAGGAATTTGGGGCTCTCGGACCAGAAAAAAATGTCAATATGTCATACAGAAATGAATTTTTTGAAGTTGAAAGACACAATTTTATGTAATACTATTTTAGATCTGAAAAATATTTCTGGTGACCTCTTCACTCAAAAAAATTGGATTTCCACACCACATCCAAACTTTGGCCATTATTTCAAAAAAACATCTCCAAAAAATTCTCCCATCTCATCGATACAAAATTTTCCTCGCAGCTACAGCTACGTAGGCATTTTCATCAAATCAATTTTTCTTTTCCATCAAGGTACTTCCAACGCGATACTTTCTCGTCGGGCAATTTACAAATTAACGAGACGAATTATCGAATCTACGCAGGCGGAGAGACTTCGCAATCACGTAAACCATCGCGAACGCGTTATTACAATATGATTCCAAACGAGATCACGTCTTCGGCTAATTACCCATCGATACGCGCGTTTTCTAATCCCAGTAATCCATTCCTTACCCGTACAAAACGAGAAAAAAACCACTCTAACCGTTGCCAATACAACCGAAAATCAACAAGGAAAAAGATTACGACGATTTTAATTAATTTTCTCAACGCTTTTTTTTCACCCTTCTCTTCCTCGTCCGGCCGTCCGCAACGGCGCACCTAATTCAAACGCCGACGCCGCGTCCGCTCACCACGCGCCAACCAAACAACGCAAAATAACGAAATCGTTTAATTAGCTAACAGACTCCGCTCACGGTCTAAAAGAATTACGCTCTTCTACACCTTGGCGAACGCGAAAAACTAAATACAACAGGAAGAACAAAACGCAAAACCCAAGAAAAAAAGCTCACCGAAAGCAAGAAAGAATTATCTTTCAAAGAACACCGGGGCAACAGCATCCCGGTGATAAAATTAAAAAGCACGAGCTACTTAAAAAGAACACCCGAGAAACAGACTGCTCCGCTCTTACCGGGCGAAAAACCCAAATTATATTGTTTAACTTTTATAACCCAAGCAACGTTTTTTAATTTCATTTCAGCGTTCGTTGTAGCTCAGCTCGCCGGCTTTTATTTTACCCCTTCGTTCGAAAAAATCGGCTACTATAATTGTCTTGTTCTACAATTGTAATTAATTCTTTTCGTGTGTATTCCCCTCCCCTGGCCCCAATCACGTTTCCTCGTATTGTTTTTTTCACTCTATTTATATACTTTCGTTCTTTTTTTTTTTTCACCACCGTATCATCGACATTCTCGCGTTACTTTATTAAAAAAAAAAGAGAAAAAAATAAGGGCTCGATGAAATTAGAGGGTTTCCAAAACAATAAACCCGGAGACTTGACGAGAAGGCAACGTAGCGTGGTGATTCTCCACCCCCGCATTCCCCTCAAGTCTTCTTGATCGATAATTATTTATTCAAATAGGGTGGATTTTTTTTCCTCCATGTGGAGAACGTTCATGCACCTAAATTCTTCTCTTAAAAGCTTCGCCAAAGTAACTTTCTTTTCTTCTATTCCCCGTGCAGAAAAAAAAAATACCCAACTTTTTTCTAATCATTTCCAAAATACCAGAGTAAATATTTATTCTCTTAAACGAGTTTATAGCAAAGAGGCGAATAACGTACGCGTACACGAGCCCAATATAAAAAATTCAACCCTTCGAGTTGTCTGCTGGCTTCGGTCGCCTTTGCAAATCTACCTTCGCGTGCGTGTATCGTCCAAATTATCGAATGAAAAAAAAAAACGAGCGGACGCGACGAAGAAATAAGAAAACAGACTAGTTTCTAAATACATTTTGACGATCCAAGTTCAAATTTATGCCAAATTCTAATCCTTTCAATTTCAATTTTTTTTCCAAAACTGAGTCCAATTACAAACATTTTTCAACAGTTGAAAATTAAAAAAAAATAAATAAAATAATTACCTACATATTAAGTAGGAAAAAATTTTGGAAACATGAAAATAATTTTTTTTTAAAGATTGTAAATTTATTGGAATCAACTTTTGAGTTGAAAAAAATTTTGTAAAATAGTGTCGTTGGAAAACATATTTTGCAGAAGAAAGTTGAGAAAATTTTAAATGCTAAAATTTTTTCAATTTTATTAAAATTTGAATTTTCTCAAAATTTCTTCCAAGTTTTGAACTATTTACCCAATTTTTTCAACTAAATTTCGAAAAATCGACTTTAAAACTTTTTCTAGAAAAACATGGTGTCTGCTGGATTGAGAAAATTGAAATTCGTGCGATTTTCATGTGCTGTAGACACCATATTACGGTGAAAATTTTAATAATTACGGTAAATTACAGTAAATATTTTTGTAATTACCGTAATTACTGAAATATTTACGGTAATTTTCCGTAATTATTAAAATATTTACGATGATTTTCAGCAATTATAAGAATATTTACGAAAACTTACCATAATTACTGAAATATTTACGGTAATTTACCATAATTACTGAAATATTTACGGTAATTTACCGTAATTACCGAAATATTTACGGTAATTTACCGTAATTATCAAAATATTTGCGACGATTTTCAGTAATTATTAGAATATTTACGAAAATTTACCGCAATTACGGTAATTTACCGTAATTATGGTAAATTACTGGAAATATTTTGTTAATTACTGTAAATTATTGTCACTATTTTAATAATTACGATAAATTACTGCAAATATTCCAGTAATTACTGTACATTATCGTAAATATTTCAATAATTATGGTAAAATTACAGTAAATATCTCATGAATTACGATAAATTATTAGATTTAGATCATCAAATCCCACTGGCGTCAAAATTATTTAGGAGCTGGTGAAAACATCTCGACTCTCATAAAACTACCCCGTTCGCCACCACCCTTCGACAATATGTTTATACGAAATTCAAAACAGTTTGCACATTTAAAGCAGCAGACTACCGAAGAGTTGAAGAAACAGAGAAAGACGCCGCATTATATTACAATCGATATACACAAGACTGTTCTTACCGACGACGAGTAAATTAAAGCAACGGCGCAGGGTAGTCGTCCGGCACAACGCTATCGTAATAAATTTCCACCCCCTGTCTTCTTGGTCGTCGCTGCTACAGACATACATATCCACACGAGCACACAGATTAAGAAATATTTTTCCACTTTTATAAATCTTTCTTCTTACGGAGCAGCGGTATCTGCACGTTGCTGTCTTCTCTTCTAAATGTATAGTAATTCCACAACGAATAATAATTATCCCCTTGGTTCCTCTCGAATACCGTCGTTTCTTCGCCCCAATCCGAGCTGGTGAAAAAGCTTAGAACTCACGGGCGTACCTCTTTAATGTACATTTCGCGCCAAATTCGATCGACGGCTGGCGCGAACCGAAATTTTCGCCAAAAGAGGAAAAAAAATACCCTTTTATATTAATCGCCGCATATACCACGAACAAGGTCCACATTACCCCAGCCCCACATCAGCAGCCCCCTCCGGATGGTAAATTCTGCTAAACCGCTGCGCCATTTTTACAGCTTTCTGTCACGATATCCACGGTACTTCGATATAGAAGGCCTTTGCCGGCGCTGCGCCTACAGCAACGAAGGGGTTTTCGCGATTAATCGCCGCTTTTTGTTTTATTTTCTCTTCCATTCGCGTTGGTTGGTCGGCTCGACGCACAAATACACTCGCACATACCGAACTATATACCAGAGAACATCAATTAAGAAAATGAAACTTAAGCAGTTTTCTTATTGAACATATGCGACGCTCCCACAGGCCTCTTCGCGCACCCTCCGGCCCAGCTTTATACATTAATTCCCTCTTCTACTCGGCCTCCCGTCGTTCTGGCCTTTTTACGCTTTTCCGCCGCGCCGCCAGGACCAAGGCAATAACACCTTTCGCTTTTTCTTTTGGAATTTTATACCTTTCTGAAGCTTTCGCCGATACACATCGATACCCAGAACTTATACATATAGATTTCGTCGTCATCTAGTGTATCTCTTCTTCGCCTGTTGTACCCCCAAAAAAATTAACATACTTTTTCCTTCAGAGTGAAATTCTTATGTATAAGGCAGTTGAATTTTTTCTTCATTTTTCAACACATTTTCAGTTTTTTTTTTCTTATTTTTTACGTCCTTTTTTTTGGAATAAAATACCCATATCTTGGATGCTCATATTACAATTAAGGAAAACAGCGTAGCGAATAATAATTTCAAATCACAAGTACAGTACACCTTTCTTTCAACCAATTTCTTTGGCATTTCAAAATGCTTGTGCAATGTCTTAAATAATTTTTCGTTTCATTTTTTAAGAATGATTTCAATGATGGATATCGACAAAAATATCTCACAAAAGGGAAGGGAACGAAATAGGAAAAATTGGCAACTTTTCTTGATCATGTAGATACCTTTAAATACACTTCAAAGATAAGGAAATGATTATACTTGAGATGGATAAAAACATTCCAATGCATTCGAATACATTTTTTTCAGTCTTCTTTTTTTTCAAAGTACTTTTCCAATTTTTTTTTTCAATTTTTATGATATTTTTGTAATATTTTCTAATTTTGTTCTTTAAAAAAAATTAATTAGTTAAGTATTCCGTTTTCCTAAATTCAAGGTAATTGTTTTTCTACTTTTTCAATTTTCCCCCTCGTTTTGAAAAAATATTTCATACTGTTTTTCATTTTTTTTCTAGTTTCAAACATTTTCCATCCTTTTTTCCATTTTTCCAGATTTTTAAAAATATTTTACACCATTTTCTTTCTTTGGTTGGCATTTTTCAAAGTATTTTTTTTCACTTTTCTATCTTTCACTTTTTTCTTTTTTCAAATAATAAATTGTCTTCTCTTCTCAAATACTTTTCTATTTCTTTACATTTTTCACTCGTTTTCAAAAATATTTTGTAGGTACTTACTGTTTCTCAATTTTATTTACTTTTCAAACATTTGAAACACTTTTTCCTCATTCATCAAAACATTTTACACTTTTTTTTCGACTTTTTTCTTTTTTAAACATTTTCACAATTTTTTCTCATTTTTTATTTTTTTTTTTGCTTTTAAAACATTTGCACATTTTTTTGAAAATAATAAATCTTGGACATTTTCGATCAAGATACAATTTAGAGAAACAGTGTTGCCAATATTCCAAGTTTAAATCACATTTCTAAATCAAACAACTTTTTATTAACATGGAAATGCACTTTAAAAAAGCATAACTTCAACATTTTTACATTATATCATTTTAATTCAAGCAATCAGTGTTGCCAACAATACAAATTCAAACACTGAATCTATAATTTTTCAACCATGATATTTGGCAACACTGAAAAAGTTCCAAAAAAATCGTAACACGAGAAGATACCAATTGAAAAACACCGAAAAAAAAGAAAAAAAATCACTTTAAAAAATTGGAACATATTTTGAAAAAAATGAAGTAAGTAAAAAAAATGAAAAAGTATATTTTAAAAATAGAAAAAATTAATTAAACTCAATCAATTTTTTTTTAAATTTCTAAAAAAAATAAATAAAAATTATGACAAAAATTTGAAAGCTTATGAATCGAAAAATAAACCTCCAAACCTAGAACATATCCATTTCAAACAAACTCATCCTTATTCCTAGCTTCTTGATATTTTTCACAACCTAAATACCAGACTTCCGCTTTCCCCATCTCTCATTCTTCCTCGCTACAAATGTAATTCTTCTCGTACCGTCGACTTTTTCTACCAGTTCCACATTTAAGGTTGCTTAGCTTTTGCCTCGTTCCTTCTCCATCTCTCTTCTGATAGCTGATACGATACGCGTGCTGCTTTTTTTCCTCTCACCTGTCTACGAAAGCTGTGCTTTTTCCGCCGCGTCTCGCCTCCTCCCACTCTCCAGGTACCCTCGAAATTGGCGTATTCTCTAATCGAGTTGGAATTTTTTCTTTTCTTTTCGTGGTTCCTTTTTCGCTCGTATCGCTACTCCGGCACGTCCCACCGACCTTTGGTTAATTTCTATTTTACGCGTAACCATCGAGTTCTTTAATTAATGCAACGAGCTCCCTCTGCAACGGCATTAAAGCTCTACACGGCCGGCGCGGTTCGTATCATAAACGTAATTAATCTGCCACACCTCCCTGCAATGACACCTCTTTATCGTACGTTTCTTTCGCGTGTACCTACACGGTCGGTCGTTAATTAAAAATACCTTCAGCCATTATCGTAAATGAAATATCCCTACCCCGAGCTCTCAATACGCTGCTGCTGCAAAAAAAATAACCCATAATATCGTATACAATTCAAGGCCTACCTCCTGGTTCCCGCATATCTTGGCGAATACCTCGAATACGCCACCTTCTCGCGTACACAACAATGAAACTACATAGATGGCGATAGGACAAAAAATTTGTCATATCAGCGATAATATTCCTCATCGACAACATATTATATCGCATTACCTTAATTAACGCTGGTACCGTCGCAGTCACCTCTGCACCTTTAGCCCATGCCACCACCCTTTGCCTCTTCCAGGTGCTCAGCGCAGAAAACTTATCGTCGAGGTGGCTACTTAACATTCCTGTACGCCAGTCGATGCCCTCCTCCCTGTTTCTTCGGCCTGGCATACCTACCCCATCGGATTTAACACGCGCATACATACACAGTACTTATTTACACGCTCGAAGAATTAAAATTCCATTTACTTAATTAACTTTTTAAATACGGGACGTGGCGGCGGCGCGGTAGCCACGGACGCTCGGACGCTGCTGCCTATCTTGTTTTTATGGTGCTGTGGTATCCGTGCTGCCGACGACGCTGCTCTATAGCTGATGTATGTGCTACCTAACTACCTATAAGTATACATAGACGTATTACACACGTAGAAGGCCGCAGGGGAGAGGGGTCGATGCGGCGGCGTGTTGGTTTACCTGTGTACCTACGTACTACGCGCGTACATATTGTTGTAAGTTTTTCACTTTTAATTAACTAATAGGCTGCCGATGGAATGGACACGCCCCGCAATATGATAATCTTTTTCGCGTTTTGTGGCTGCGCTGGCTCGCTGATAGAGCCAGAGAAGGCTGCAGAGTTTACAAGAGTTTCTCTTTTTTCTGATTATTGAGATTTTATACTGTATATTTACATTTTTTCACATTTGTTTCAATCAAATTTATAATTCGTTGTTTGCGATTTTTTAACTATTTTTATTGTAGAAATAAAATCAACATTCGAAGATGAGCAAGAATCTCAGTTTTATCCATATTGAGAAATCACATTAAAAAGTATACTCTGTTTTGAGTAACTTTATCCAGGAAATAACTTTCAGCACTAATCATACTATACGTTTCTAATTTGTCCTTCTTTGTTGTAGTTGTAGTCTGACAACCCCTTTCCTCTTCCCAAAAAAAAAAGAAAATGATACCTAAAAACGATTTCACGGTGTCTACTGGATTGAGAAAATGAAAATAAATGACAATTTCATGTTTTTCACGATTTTCATGCCGGGTAAAAAATAATATACTTAGTGAAAAATTTTGATAATTATCGTAAATATTCCAATAATTACGAAAAATTACAGTGAATATTCTAATAATTACTGTAAATTATCGTAAAAAATTTCAGTAATTACGGTAAATTACCGTAAAAATTTCAGTAATTACGGTAAATTACCGTAAAAATTTCAGTAATTACGGTAAATTACTGTAAATGTTTTGATAATTACGGTAAACTACCGTAAATGTTTTAATAATTGCGGTAAATTACCGGACATGTTTTGATAATTACGGTAAATTACCGTAAATATTTTGATAATTACGGTAAATTACCCACGGTGAATATTTTAATAATTATGGAAAATTATAATTGAATACTTCAATGATCACGGTAACTTATTGTAAATATTTCGATAATTACGGTAAATTATAGTAAATATTTCAAAAATTACGGTAAATTACCGTAAATATTTTAGTAATAATTACGGAAAATATTAGTAATTATGGTAAATCATGGGAAATATTCTAATAATTACGATAAATCAACTGTGATATTCTAATTGTAAATTACCATAAATATTTCAATAATTACGGTAAATTACCGTAAATAATGGTAAATATTTCAGTAATTATGGTAAATTACCGTAAGTATTTTGATATTAACGGTAAATTGCCGCAAATGTTTTAGTAATTACGGTAAATTACAGTAAATTTGGAATAAATACTGCAAATGATCGTAAATATTTTAGTAATTATGGTAAATTACTGTAAATATTCTATTGATTACAGTAAATTATCGTAAATTTTTCAATAATTTCGGTACCTAAATTACAGTAAATATTTCTCAGTCGAGTATTTTTTCAAGCTTTTAAAATATCGTTGGTAGAAAAAAATTCTCATATTTTACATCATTGTAATGAATTTCCAATAATGTTCATTAGAATTCAGCTTAGATTTTTTCAAACTTGTACCTATACAATTATTTTGATATTCTACATAATTATTGTTCGACGATTTTCTAAAAAAATTTGCTAATTTCGTAGAATATTATGCTGTTTTTTCAATTTTTCAATTCAACTTAAAATATTGCATAAAAATTTTCAAATAATTTCTGATTATTGTTCCCAAAATTTACTCATCCCTCAAAAAAAATGAAAGTGCATTTTTGAAGAGGAAAATTATTGGCCAACGTTTTTTTTTTTTTTTCAAAAAATCATCAGTTCAGGTCAGAAAAACTTGAAAAAAAATCATCCAAGTCGAAAATTTTCCTTGATTCATTTTTAAGCTGGAAAAGTGGCAAATGTCCATTCTTGAGGACTCTGTGATCTGCGACCATTTTTAAGTCAGTAATCAGTTGAACTTCAAATTCCTCTCGATTTCATTTCAAATCCATAATTCTCTTCTATATCCAACTTTTTTTTTATCTCTCCTCTTCTTTCGCTCCACATACCATTCTTTTATCACTTTATCAGCACAAACTCCACACACAAAGTATAGAAAAACACCACCTTGACATTGACTCCAAAAACGTAATCTCAATTTCACGACGACATCATCCTTCTGCGAATTGTTTACTTTACCTCGGGACGATCGTCTGTTATCGCGTACGAATTAAAAGGTAGGTACACAATACTTATTTCGGGAAATAATTTCGATTAGAGCTCACACAACTCAAAATCTCTTCCACCGATATACCACAATAAAAATTACACCTATCTAATATTCAGTACACTAAACAAAGTCAACCCGACACGGGTTAATTTGTTTACTTATCTCTTACAGCTGCGATGAGTCTAGACTGGAGAAACGTACATAACCTATACAAGAAGTCTCAGTCGTTTATCTCGTTTTTCGACGCATATAAGTGTATTATCACAGATAACCTTCCCCGGGCTTTCCAGCCCTCATCCTGATCGTACTGTAAATATAATTAAAAACTCCGAGAAGAAGAAAAAAACAACCAGAGGCGCGATATCCGTTCTAATTGTTTGATTAAAACCGCTGTCTGATGCGCCACCTTGTTTGCGACACAATACATTTTATGAACAAGAAAAAAGGACCCGATAACGTCTTACTTTTTTTTATCAGAAAATACACCTTTTCGGAGTGCCGGAGTAAACATTATTTTTCCTGGGTAATCTGTAGATACATTACGAAGAAATACACAAACCAGTAGAGATAAAAAGCTCCACATATTAGCTCACCTTTTACAAAACTGAAAAAAAATAAGGGCTGTCCTAACCCATCACACACGATCTCATTCTGTATACATAATTTCCACACCGCTTATTTCTCTAACAATAATGTGCTGTTGGAAGAAGCTTGTTAGCGGAACCCTGCCCTCGACTCTCCTAAACTTACATCTACTGGAAAATCATTCGTTTACATTAGCGCCGCGCCAAAGTTAACTCGTCACGTGGGCCAGACGAAGACCGAAAGCTCGGAAAACGCCGAGAAACCGAGAAAGAAAAACCCAACACCCTCGCCTCGTCGTCTTCTTGTTCCTAAGAAACTACACCTATTAATAAAGGGGGTATTACACTGCGCGCCGCGAACGTGGAAAAAGCTCGCATACAAACGAACCCACACACATACACGTATGCAGAGTAGAAGCAGCGAAACGAGGCGGTGAAAAAAAAAGAAGAAAGGGTCGCACATGTTAAACGAGAAAGGGTGCCGAGTAGAGGTGACGTCACTTAGTTATATATTCGCAAGCAAATCATTATTAGTATTGATTTCTCTCTTTCTTCTCTTTTTTTTTCTTTCTCTTACACTTTTCTCTTTTTTTCCTCGACTTTCTCTCTGTCTTTCTCGCTCACTCGCCTTCTTGGCCCTATTTGTGTGTATGTGTAGGTATATGCTATATGAGTCGTGCGTGCGCATTTTTTTCCTACACTTTTTTCTCTTCGTAGGCCCGAGCTGTTTTTTTTTTACTTCGTTTTTTTCGCTTTTCGAATATTTTTATTTATTTCAAAAATTTATTATGCGGACATGCGTGAGCTACATTTTCCTCTTTTTTTCCTAAATTTACAGCGAAGGAGATCAAGAAAAAAATGTTTGACATCATTTTCAAATCATGTTTTCCCATAAATTTTCCACTAGAAATTTTTCCTTCCAGGTCTGAAAAATGAAAATTATTGTTTTTTTTTAGTTTACTTGTCAATTTTATACAAGTTTCCTTGCTCCAAATTAATCCTAAGACACCTCTTTGAAAATTTTCGCATTTGATTTGCTTGAAGTCGATGAATTTACCTGAATTGAAACTTAATACCTTACCACGTCAATAGAGAATGGTTAAAATTTCCAATTTTCAATTCATTTGTTTCAATTTTTCATTTAAAATTTTTTTGGCATTAGCCCCCCTCCTTTTCCTCTAGTACACACATTTTTAGAAGATTTCTAAAATTTTTTTGGCAATTTCATTCCGATGAGATATTACATGAAATTGAAGAACAAAATTTAAAAAAATAAAAATATCAAACAAATTCTTGAAATCGAAGGATTAGGATTTTAGCAAGACAATTCAAATAAATTTTGCAGAACTTTTTTCCTAAAATTGAAAAAAGGTATTTTCCTTTATTTATTCCAACTTTTTTTTTTCTACTGATAAATTTCTACTATTTTTCAATTTTCTCCTCCTTTTCTTTTTTTCTCTCAAAAGGACTCAAGACTCAATTCTGCCTTCTTTTCCATCTTCTCGAACAATATAGTCATCTCATTCGTCAATGAAGGTGACTTCTACAAAACGAGAACAAAAATTTCGAAAAATAAACATTTCAAACACCAAAAAAATACTCGGAATAAATTTTATCCACGTAACGATATAAAATTTTAGAGAAAAAAATTATTCAACACGAATGAAGAAAATATGAAAATTTAGAGAAAATTTCATAACATCTTTATCCATATTTTATCCAAATTCCGGACGTCAGAAGGAAAAATAATTTGGTTTGAGCAAACAGCAAAGCCAGAAAAAAAGTTTTAAATTGGAAACATCTAGACTTACAATATTTTACTATCCAAAAAATAATCTGAAAAAGTTTTAGGCAAGCACAAAATTTATCAAAATTCTCAACAAAGTTAAAGTCTGCTGGCAAAAGCTTGTCAGAATTTTACCGTAGTGATTCCAAACAGAAAAATTTCTGACTGAATTCGAAGAAAAAAAATACAGAACCCCTGCCCAAGCAAAGCAAAGCAAAGACGAAAATTTTCATAGAAAATAAATGCTGAAAAAGCAATTGAAAAATTCAAGAGGAAAAAAGTCTCAACACCAAATCTAACCCCTCCTCCTCCGGCCATCTTTTCTGACACTTATAAAGAAACCTAAAAAAAATTCTCAATTTTGTAACAAAGTTATCAAAATTTTAGCTACTTTTTAGATTTCTTACCATTGAAGAGAGATTCTTGTCATTTTCTGGTCTTTCTTGCCATAAAAAACTCAATTTTTCTGCAAATGACACTTCGTATGCGTCCATTTCACCTTTTTGTTACAGCACTATTCAGTCTTCCAGATTATGAATTAACCCTATATAGACCACCAGTGCCAAAAACGGCACTACAATGCATTTTTCGAAAAAAAAACCACCTGGTGCCAAAAACGGCACTAAATGTAGGCCCTTAACATTGTAGTGCCGTTTTTGGCACGAGGTGGTTTTTTTTCTTAAAAAAGCATTGTAGTGCCGTTTTTGGCACCAGGTGGTTTTTTTTTGGTGGTCTACCTAGGGTTAAAATAACTAATTCGAATTATCGACGAAATTCACTTTCACGCCACCATTCTCGAATGGAATTTGCACACCCTTAATTTCAATTTAGTCAAAAACCTGATAAAACACGTGACAGGTACTGGTACGTTTTGAAATAAAATCTAGGTCATTTGTTTTCATTCATTTTAGTCAAACGATCATTTTCAGCCCAAAAAGAAAAAATCTTCATTGAAATGGAATTAAATTTCCAACCAATTCGCCTTGTCACTTTCACTACCTAAAAAAACTTAGCATTCGCTTCAATTTACCTACTCGGCAACAAAAAAGAATAAACCCATCAAACTGTGGGAGTAGGGCAAATTTAATTACTCACGACATTACATCATCGCCATTAATTTCACCGAATCCTCGCAAAAAGCTACACCTTCGAGGAAAAAAACGACCGAATACGAATAAAAATAACCCAATTAATAACAAATTATTCGCGTAAGTTATACACCCGAGTGGGACGAATTTTACGATAATTACGATTCGCTTGCGTATCCAGTGCTTACGTAAAAAAACGGAAACCATATTAGGATCACAGAATTCTTCAACGTCTACAGTACATTCGTCCTCCTCCGCCAAGTTTCGTCCATTTATTGGCTTATTTTTTGCGTTTATTTTAATGTTTTTTAAATAAGTACGTACGTCTACGTACGCGTCACATATGATACGCAAACAACATTGGCACGATTTAATGAAGATTAATTCGAAGTCATTAACGGGAAAATAAGTAAAAAATTACCTTAAAATCGACCTTCGACGTTCCACAAAAACCGATTACGTAAAAGTACCTACATCTCGTCAACCAAGCGATGATTATTTAGTTAATATATTGTAGGTCGTCGATAACAAAGCTTTATGAAAAAAAAAAATCGCAGATACGTCTCTATTATTTAATGAAATGGGATACGAAATCTGTACAAAATTTTGTTGAAATTATTAAACGCGATCAAGATCAATTCATTATTTCCCCCGAGCTTATTCATTTCTAATGTTAATTCCAAGAACATTTTTATAATTGGACAAATATACAGCACAATTTGCCTTCCTCCCCATCTATACAGTTCGTACTTGGAATTTGCATGAAAATTAAAATCGCAAAATTCGTATTTATTTCGAGCTGATCTCCCAATAAATTCGTTCGCTGACAATTCCTCCAATTCCCCTCCCTTCATCAACAAAAAAAAACCTCAATTCAAACGATTCCAAACATGATGCGTCAAAAAATCTTAAAATGAAAAATAAATTTCAAAATTTTCCAATTTACATTTGCTTTTCAAACTTGACAAAATTTTCGAATCGATATTCCAGACTTTTTCAAAATCCCCCCTTCCTACTCAGATTCATTAAGTACTACAAAAAATTGAAATTACCTTGATGTTTTGAATGAAAAAAGAGAATTTCAAAAGGAGAAAAATCATGGTTTTTCGAGCAGAATCCAAGATTTTTTCAGCATTACATGGTCAATAATTGCAGGATTTATTCATAATTTTAAATACTTGGGAACAATTGCAAACAAGTTTTCCTAGAAAGGCACGGATTATAAAATTGCAAAAAATGATCGACATTTGGATATCATCAAAATTCTATAAATAAAAATCATGCCAAAAAAAAATAAACACTTCAATATAATAATTTGTTGAAGTAAAACCAACTTTTCTCGACATTTCTCAATATTTTCCTAAATTTTCAAATTTTTTTGATTTATTTCCTCACTCTAATTTCACAAAAGAGCTGATTACTTTGAGGTTTTTATTTTCTGGGGAGAAAAAAAAAACAAAAAACCTACTCGTACTTCCTAGAATTTCACAAACTTGTGACGAAAAATGGGGAAAAATTCGATAAGAAATTAAGAAATTCTGATGAATATTTATTTTTCAAGCCATGGTCAAGAGAATAAGGAAGAAATATCATCATCAGGTTTTTCTACAAAAATTAAAATTTTTTCATGAAAAATTTACATTTTTCTACAAAAATTAAAATTTTTTCATGAAAAATTTACTCGATCTTATTTTCATTTTTCATAATTTTCAACATGAAAAACTGATTTCCGAGCAATCAAAGAATTTTTCGTAAAAAAATAATAGATATCTATTGAAAGTTTTAAATAATGTAAACAGGTAATGAAATTTCATTTCCACTGCGATATACCTAATTAGTTTTTTTCTCAAAAATTGAAAAATTCAACCTTGATTTTTGATCAGAATATCTCAAAACCAAGCTTCCTAGAAAAACGTGAGTAACACTCCGGAATATCAATGTAAGTACTTCAACTCCAAAAAAAAAAAAATGTCAAAATGCAGGCTTGAATTTACATACCATTTTCGTAGATTTTTCTTCAAAATTTCAAACTTTTTTTTTAAAGTGCAATTTCATATTTTTATGAATTTTGAACCTTTTTTTTTTCAATTCACTCAAATCTTTTATTTCCGTACTTTTTTTTTCATTTTCAGCAAAATTTTGCTATCGCAATTACCTTTACAGGTCCCTAATGAAAATACCGTCAAAATATAACTTAATGGTGGCAAGTCACGAACCTTTTTGATCCCACAAATAGGTGACCGGAATAAATCCAAAAAATTTAGTAAAAATACATAACTCACTCACTTTTTACCATCTTCATTTGTGATAGGAAAAATTTGATACTCACCTAAAACAAAGAAACAAAAAAATTCATTAGTCGATTGCTATCAAGATATGTACCTACAAATAATACACGTATTTTATCAATAAAATGTAATTTTTGGTGCTTCGGGTTCAGAAGTTCCTTATTTCTATTGTGCAAGATGAAGATATCTACCTATAATGTGAGCCTGGATATGGAAATCGTCCTCAGAGGGGTCAAAAATTGGTTTTTAAGTGGACAATAATTTTGAACCTTAGAATCAAGGATGAGCTCCAATTTAAAAACCAATTTTTAACCTTCAAGGGTGGTTTCTATATTCAGGCTCAAAACAACGTGTCTATTGGATCTTAAAAATAAAAATTCTAGTTATTTTCTGAATTTTTCTTGCAACTTCATACCATTTTCCTTGCTTCAAATTTGACCAAACGAGCTCTCTATTGTGAAACCGTCCAATTAAAAAATTCAAAGAAGAGCAAAACGTCGAAAAGTCTTGCTTTTTACAATAATTTGTTTTTGCTATTTTCTAGTTTTCTCGACTTGAGGTTAAAATTCTAGTTAATTTTTGGTTTTTCTTGATTTTCTTGCAAGGAGACATTTTATTGACCCCCACTCCTTCACCTCAATATTCCCAAAAATTCTCACAATTTTGTACGATGCCTCTTCAGAACCCAGACTATCGTTACCTCATTAGTCATAATCAATCCTCTAATTTTTTGGAGTCCTACCAATTTCTAGACTCCATAAAATCACAATTCTAATACTTTCACAACATGCCACGATTCTGCCAAATCCACTTACCACACCATTTCTCCAGCACACCAACTTCGTCATCTTCTACACCTATACAAATACCTTCCAGCCAGAGACATCTCAATATAATCATCCTCCACCCTTCCTCGCAACCCCAGCTCATCTCTCTAAAAGTAATATCACCGTTTACGATATTCGTGTACCGGTATTGTCGTTACACGAACGTAGGTGGTAACCTCTTACCCGTAAACAACTTATTAAACGAAAACAAAAACAACTCCCAGTCGCAGACTCATCTCCACCATGCTGGCACATCGACCACCGACCATCTCTCCGTCATACTCACGTAATCGCAGATTATGCATTTGCTCTTTTTAAATGCAGTACGTGTGCGAATCTATGTACAATACCTACACTTCACGCTTGTCTCCCAGCAATATGTACCTCTAATACTTATGTACACTTAAACAAACGACGAACGCGAGATAAACCTTACGTCTGTTGGTCATCTCGAGTCGTTTTTTTTCTCTCCTCTGCCTATTATATCGATTCTTGTAATTTATACTCGGCGACTGGTTTTATAGTCTATTTTATTAGACCGGTTTTCGTACCTTAAATACACTTTTTAACATATGCACATAAGTACGCAGTACGTATAACAAACGAAACACATCACATAGCACCAAGTACCTACAAACGTATGGTACAAATTTTTATTTTTTTTTCCTCTATCGACCTCCCCTTCCTCAATATGCCACCTCTCTTTCCTCATTTCTACAATACGCTTATTCGACATTATTAAGGTTAAGTCTAAAAACCATAAATAATGGTTAATTTTATACTTCGCGCCGTTGGATTGGGCGCGGTGCGGTGTTCTGAAGTGCTTTATATGTGCACCGTAGCGTGGTCCCTCCCGCTCACACAGTCCAATACCTGTACCATATTTATGATCACGATCGTATTTAAAAATATATAATATCGTAGTACGGAATACAGATTAAATGGAAATAAAAAAATTATATCATGAGCCGTCCCTCCGACCGTTTCCTTATTTCTTTCCAGCTTCCAGATCGTATTAAAGTAGCACCTCGTTCGTGGTTTCTTTCTGACCTTTCTTATAACTTTTTTATTTTTATAGCTCGAGCTAGTTCAGATGGACATATGGTCATATACCACAAGTACAGAATCTCGTTCCATCGTATTTGTAATTATTAAATAGGCAGGTATTCTAGTAGCAGATATTCACTCTTTGTGTAGCATGAGCTGACTTTTCTTAGCTCCTTCCCCTTCTAGGAACAGAAAAGGTTAACTCTTAAAAGATGATTTCTCAAAAATATTTTTTTGACAGGGGTCTTGAAAAATTCCTTTTGAAGTCATCGTTGCATTCCCTGAAAATTACATTCGTTTTTTACGCGATGAGGAAAAAAAAATTGAAGAAATTTTATTGAAAAAGTTTCGCTTTATAATTTTGCTTAGGCTTGCTAAATTTATTGATTTTCACTCAACAATACGGATTTTTTTAGAATTTTCAAAATTACTGATTTTGGAAATTTCAAAAGTAGCAGAATCAAGGGAGAACTTCAACTCAAAAATAAATTTTTGAAAGTATAATTTCTATATTCATTTTCACATACGGGTTGAATTTCAACTTGATATTTTGGCAACGACTTTTTAAGTTAAGATGAATTTCTCTTATATTTACCCCCCCCCCCCAATCTCATCAAATTCATGATGACTTTCATTAAATTTTCACCCCCGTCCTCTTGCCATGATTTTACCAAGGTGGGTAAAAACGCATAAAAATTTAGTAAGCACTTGATGAGGAGATGGAAAAATACCAGTTCTGCTTCCAATTTTACATTTCCATTGTTTTCTGGCAAAAAATTTTACCCTCGTTTCGCTTAAACTGGATGATTTTTTTTTTGAAATTCTGTGAAATTTTTGCCCTATGAAAAAATTTATCGAGACAGCCCTGAAAATTTGCAAAGATTCAACGAAGATTTCATCGAATTGAAACGTTATAAATGAAGACACAGGTCACGATTCACAAAATTCAATTGAAGGTCCTGTCTACCAGATAACACTCTCGCACTTCAAATCTGAAAAAGTCAGCATTTTTTTTTGATTTTCGGCCGATTTTTGCTGATTTTTCCAAGAATTTTACTCATTTTTCAGCAATTTTTTCGGTGTTCGTTTTCAGTGAAACATTTTTTCGCTTATTTTTCACTGTCTGTTTTCTAGTAATTTTCGATCATTTTCAATGCTTTACAAGTGAGAAAGCAAAAATGAATATTTTTTTCTATTTTCGCACTTTTTTCGACAGAAAATTTTAAAATTTTTCACCATTTTCAGAACATTTCTCCTGCTTGAAAATACGCATTTCAACCAGATAAATTCCATTCCAGCCGCAATGAATTTTCAATGATTTTTTTTTTCAAATGTTTAAATAATCAAATGAAAGAAAAAGGTAGATAGAAGCAATGATGAGAAACTGGAATTGGAAGTGAAAATTGAAAAAAAAAAATAATAAAAATGATAAAAAAGGAACTGGAATTGAAACAAAACTTCAGTTTCATTCAGTGACGGGGGAACTTTTTTTTGAGAGGGTAAAAAATGAGTCCCAAGGCTTAGAATATCCAAAGAATTTTTGGTAGAGGGAGCAAAAATAATCCTTTTTTTTTTGCTCTGCCGTCTCAAATAATTCATATAATTACGTTTTTGTTCATACCCCAACGAAGCGAGGGCAAAGCTTTAAAAAAATTGAGTTTTTAACGCTCAAAAAAGTATTTTTTTCTTTCATTTTAATGCTTTGAAAATTCCTATGTGATGAGTCAAGGAGGGGGGGGGGTACAAATGATACTTTGTACCAATGGGCAGGATTTGGGAGGGGACAACGTACTATTTGTACCCCACTTTCCGATGCCACTGGTTTCAGTTCAGTTTCATTCAGTTTAAATATTTTAATGTTTTATAGTCAAAATCTTTTACGTTTGAAGGTTCGTAATTTGAACGGTTACATGAATTGAGGCTGTGAATTTTGAATTTACACTTTTATACTTGAAAAAAAAAAAGTAATTATCAGTGACGAAAAACTGAAATTGGAATTTGAAGCTGAGAAAAATCAGGAACCACAAATGAAAAACTAGAACTAAAATAAAGAGAACTGAAAAGTTATCATTTCATTTTTTCATCGCGAGAGAAGGGGCCAATTCTCAAATACTCTGCTGGATCTTGGCACCTCTATTTTTGTCTTCGTCAAAAAAATTAATTCATCTCATACGAAGTCATCCATCGGTCGTTATGCAAAACTACATCGATACTTCGAACTCGATAAATCCAATAAATAAATAAGGAATGAATTCGTTTTCAAAACATAAAAAGCTCCCGACTTTCCATCGTTTTTCCTCCATCGTCGAAAAAACTCCTCTAGAAAAAAAAATACATACGCGAACGAGAGAAAGATACTCGCATAGCACATACATTACGCCTTTTTTTAACGCTGTTTTTTTCTCTCTCCGGCTCACAGCATCGGCCCCACATATCCATACCTTTTTCTCTATTTCGCTATTCGGAGGACGGGCCGAAGGGGGTCAGAGGGGTCCATAGGGCGCGCGAGAATATCGCTTTCGCAAAACTTAATCACATTGAAGAAAGACGATATAAAGTACAACGAGCGAGTAGGACGCAGGCGGCGGTGGCGGCCGAGAACCGAGGATTCGAAGAACTCGACGAGAGAAAGTTCCCGCCCGACGCGGCCGCCCGATAGAAGGAAACGAGGAAAAAAAAGAACCCGAAGAAGAAGAAGGAAAGCTTTTATAAAACTATTTCATATGTATAATGTAGATGACGCCATTTTGAAAATCCTGTTATTTTTCCTTTAACTCTTATCTTGCATAATATAGTCTTGGATTTCTTTCGTTCGCGTTCCTCGCCCCCCCTCCCAGCCCCCCTTTTCCACCACGTATGTGTACGAGATGCTTACCCATCGCGTTCTTTCTTTCGCGTCACCCTCGCTCGCACCTCGGTCCAAAATCGCTCGCTGCCTCTGCCTGGCGCTTTCCCTCTTTTCCTGATTATTTGAAACGCGGCGCTGCCACCGCCGCCGTAGCTCGTTCTTCGCTTACGTTTTCCATCTCTTAGCGATATAACGAGCTATATACCCTTCTCTTCCGTCATCTACTCGGCTGCTTCGTCGTTTGCTCCCTGCCTCATACACCACCGGTGAGCTTTCCTTCGCATATATGCTGATACCTTCTACACCGTATACCACGTACCACTACGTAAACACCGATGTACGTGTAGCTTTCGTTTTTCGCATATCCTTAAGAAAATGTATACGGCTGCGGGCTGCGACAAAGACGACGAATCAAGACGAACGAGGTGAACGGAATATCCTTACACATGCACACATTGATAACATCAATGATGCGAAAACTGCGAATATAATTCATTCCTTGGATACAAATACATTTCTCACTTTGTCAGATGTTTTATACTTGAAGATGATTTGTATCAGTTGCAGAAATCAACCGAAGACTTTGATTTTTCTGGCAGATTCCAACGAGGCCTTCCACTTCTGCAAAAGGACCCTCCATCAAAATTAATCAGCGGATCTCATCAAGAAATTTTTTTCAATTTTTCAAAAAACTTCAAAGCAATAATTAAATATCCAAGAAGCCTTCTTATCTTATCAAGAGTCTCATCAAAAATCAAAATATACTTTTGAAGCTTCTAGCCAGACCATCAAGTCTGTCCATTGGCAATTTTGCCATCAAATCTAATCAAAAATTCCATCCTTGGGAATCTGCTGCAACTCCTCGCATTCCCAACCCTAATCTTATCAAATGAGTCTCATCAAAAATCAAAATATACTTTTGAGACTTCCAGTAAGTCTGCCCATTGGCAATTTCACCATCAAATCTCAACAAAACTTCCATCACTGAGAATCTGCTGCAACTCCTCACACCTTCACACCTTATCTCCTCAAATGAGTCTCATCAAAAATCAAAATACATTTTTGAGGCTTCCAATCAGACAATCAAGTCTGCCCATTGGCAATTTCACCATCAGATCTCCTCAAAACTTTCATCCTTGGGAATCTGCTGCACCTCCCAACACCCCCTCAATCTCTTTAAATAAGTTTCATCAAAAAATAATACTTTTGAGGCTTCCAGCCAGACCATCAAGTCTGCCCATTGGCAATTTCACCATCAAATCTCATCAAAACTTCCATCCTTGGGAATCTGCTGCACCTCCCAACAACCCCCCCCCCCTATCTCTTTAAATAAGTTTTATCAAAAAATAAAATATACTTTTGAGGCTTCCAGCCAGACCATCAAGTCTGCCCATTGGCAATTTCACCATCAAATCTCATCAAAACTTCCATCACTATGAGAATCTGCTGCACCTCTTCACATCCCTCCTCCTCAATGAACTTCCAACTACACACATGAATCACCTCGTTACCGAATTTTCCAGCACACTTGGAACCACTATAAAACACACATCGCGAAACACCTCCCCCTGCTCCAACTCTGGGTTTATTCTTATGGAAATTCTTACAGAGCGCGGTTTCTTTTATTTTCTTCATCTTCCCTATTCTTTTCCCGCGGCGATAGGTTTTCCTTACCCTGCTCCTTTCTGCAAGACAACACTTTCCGGCCCATTCTTCGCGCGTTCGTCGTCCTCTCCCCTGCCATCACCCTTGGCCGGAGATTTTTCTCTCTAATCGCGTGTATAGAGTTTTTACGACGTCGATGAAGAAGAGCGGAGCACCCCGTCGCTGTTTCTCTTTCAGGGCGCGCGCAATTTTTACATCGTCGCACTATTTTAGCTTCTTTTCCTTCGTCTCGTCTCTCTTTCGCACGTAGACAGACTCAACGTTCATATACTTTTTTTTCCCAACATCCCCTCGTGTCTTGCTTCATCTCCTCGACGTATCTTCATCCACTTATACGACCCGCCGTCGTACATATACCGTTTATGCATAAATACACACACGTACAGCACACATTCGGGCTTCTTTTTTCCTTCAGCTGCGATGCTGCCGTTCCGCCATCCTCTGCGTGCTTTTTTTCTCATCTCGTTGGCTTTCTTTCTTCTTTTTTTTCCCCCGAACATTTCCATATAACCCTATTTCCATTAAAAGTTTTTCCCGCGACGTCTTCGCCGTCCTGCTCGTTCTTTTCCAATATAACCTACGTACGTAGCACCTAACGTATTCGCATACACGTTGCGAGCTCATTCGCTCGCCTGCCTCGCTTCAAAAAAATACTACGTACATAAATCGCGCTCGCGCGAGCTCACCCAACGTCCCGTCGCCCTGGCATCTCGTTAAAAAGCCCACACACACGGGTATTACCACGAGCTAGCGTCTTATTCGCAACAGCATCGTCATCTTTATACCGGGGCCGAGTTTTCCTCGACGTCGATTTCGTACTTTCGCACCTTTCGCTTTGTTTTGTCGCTGAAGTACTTCGCAGCGTCTTATTCGAATGATAATTTTTTCAGGGGGTAGGGAGAGGCAGGAGAAATTTTTCATCATCTACATTATTCTTCTCATCGTCAACAATTCGCCAGATAGTTCAAGCAGTATACCCAAATTCGAATACCTCATTCGAACATCACCTTATTTTCTCATATCTTTTCCCTAAATTAGCCGAAAAATTTCATTTTCACCAAATTCTCGCTAATTTTTCGAAAAATTTTACTAATTTTTAAAAATTTTCACCGATTTTTCCCATCAATTTTTTCGGTGAAAATGTCATTGCTGATTTCGTGCTGTAATTCGAATTGTTTTTCAACGATTTTCGATAATTTTTACTGATTTTAGATCGACAGAACTCCCAATTTTTTTCACTCGATACCACCATCACAAAAAACCAACCACAATTTACCAATATTACTCGTATGAAAACCGATCAACATGTACGATAAAATGTTCCACATTACGTACTCCTGTCTACTACTTATTATGGATACGTTAACGTATTCCCTTTTCGTACTTCTTTTCGTTTTCCTTCTTTTATTTCTCCACTTTTACAACCGAAATATTCTAAAAATATCGATTATTTCGCGCCGCCTTCCCTCGCGCTCCATTCGCCTCGTGTTTTTTTTTCCTCCAACAGAACGCGATGGAGAAAAAGATGAAAAAGAAAAAAGTATCTAATAATGAAATTATTCCCCGCGGATAGCGCAAATACGTACATATAAGTACTCATACTTGAGAGAACCACTTTTCGAATAGATATATTCTTTTAACGTCGACGAATATACTTCGCAGTCGGTTATACGAACCAAATGTGTATGCTTATTACGTCATAAATATTCGGATACGCGTTTGCATTTATTGGAAATAAGGTAATGGAAACGTATCGGTGTAGTCAAACTACCACCAATCGACGATTATATAAGTTATCGTAAATTACCCTTCGAGAAACAAAACATGAGGCAATTTTAATTCAATTTTGGTAATTACCGTTCGCAAAAAACTGCAATTAGAACAATTACACAATCAATTATCAATTATCAAGAAACTTGACACATTAATTTTGAGTAATTGCAGTGTAAATTATTTGTAATTACGGTAATTACTCTGTAAATTATTGAGAAAAACGGTAATTACCGCGCAAAATTACCAACGATTACGGTAATTACTGTGTAAATTACCAATAATTACAGTAACTAATATGTAAATTACCAACAATTACGGTAATTAATGCGTAAATTACCTATGATTGCAGTAATTACTGTGTAAATTACCTGTAATAACAGTAATTACTGTAAAAATTACCAACAATTACGGTAATTACTGCTTATATTACCAACAATTACGGTAATTATTGCGTAAATTACCAACAAATACGGTAATTACTGTGTAAATTACCAACAAATACGGTAATTACTGTGTAAATTACCAACAAATACGGTAATTACTGTGTAAATTACCAACAAATACGGTAATTACTGTGTATATAACCAAAAATTACGGTAATTACTGTGTAAATTACCAATAATTATAGTAATTACTGCGTAAATTACGCATGAAAACGGTAATTACCACGTGTATCATCAACAATGACGGTAATAATTACAATGCAAATTGTATTCTCAATTATTATTTTGTACATGTTAATCACCTATTATTACAGGAACTTTGTTACTTAAAATCTGACGGTTTCCATAATTTCCGAGTATTATCAGAAAAATACGATTTTTCTGACCACGGTACAAAAATAGTGATTTACACATCAATGGCGGTAATTATCAGTAATTTACTAACTTCCGACGTAATTACTGGTAATTAATCGAATTACGATGATGATCATTTGCAGTTGGTAATTTACTGACTATCAACGTAATTACCGGTAATTTACCGAATTTCGACGGTAATATTAGGTAATTTACCGATTTCTAACGAAATTACCAGTAAACTATCCAATTTCGACGGTAATTATCAGTAATTTTTCACAAACTCGCAGTAAAAACGGGTAATCGTCAAAAAAAATATCCGTATTTCTGAAAATTCGTGGGAAAATTACAATAAATACTCATATTTTCACAAGAACTCACCGTAAATGCTGGTAAATAAACGAAGTGTAACGGTAATTACCAGTAATTCATCACAAGTTCGGTGCAATAATTTTTTTTTAATTATTCAAATTTTATTGAATTGTATAAATCAGGGTAACTGATATCTGGAATTCGAAATTTTTAAGCGTTGTCTCATTAAACCGAGTCAAAAAACCACCTCGTACAAAAGTAAAAAAAAAAAATCACAGCCACAAACTACCTATTCGAGTACATCTTCAACACCCAAATACCATTCTCATTGCTTCAATATTCCATCTATAGAAACCACACCGGCCGTACATCCACATCCAACCTTATAATTAGCTTCTCGACTAATCGAGCATTAATGTCGGATTATTCACCAAAATTATACTCGTTTTCCAAATACGGCTCGCCGTAAATATAGTAATTAAAAAATACACGATGACGCGAAAATTAAATAAAAAAATACGAAAAAAATTAAGACAGCTCTTAATGATGATCTCTCCAACGACAACATCGACGAAAAACAGAGACGAGGGAGACCGGCGGATAATCCTAAATCTTACACATCTTCTATTTTCCAATCGACTTCTCCGATGCTGCAACCGTCGCTCAGCCGCCGTCCGGAATTCGCGCGTTATAATTATTTCTCCGGCACTACCGAACGATGGCCTAGTGGCGGAGATGGCGGGATGCGACGTGAATCATCGACATTCTTCGTAAAATACTATACTACGCGTATAATCCCGATTATTTCTCAATTATTCGCCAATCTGTTAATATTCCCAGGATACCCGATACCTCTTCTTCTCCAATGGCCATCGTCTTACATACAGATACAGCTAGGCGCAGCCAGATATAAGTATAAATATAGGATGCCGAGAAAGTGAATTCCATCAGTCGATCGTTCGCCGGACGGATTATAATTCGACAGCGTTCGCGAGGATTAATATTAATAATTTTTTTTTCGCTTTTTACTCTTATAGCAATGGACGCCAGTACCTGTACTCTCTCGTCGTAAAAACGCCTAATTCTCGAGAATTTGCCTATATTAAAAGCCAGCCGAAGTATAAGCATGAAATACACGCAGATGGTCGCGATTATCCACAAAATACTCGTAATATTTGATCTAAATTATTTGTCGAATCGATCGATGATGAAGCGACCCGTTCCAATTACACAAATACCAATACAACGTAGTCTCCCATAGCGTTTTTTTTTTTTGGACGAAATTATCGAGCTGTCCCTTTGCACCTTACAAAACGACCTCGAATACTTGAAAAAATCAGCCACCAGAATTTATTGCCGATATCGTTGCGATATTTTTCGTTCTGCGGATACTCGCGTATAATTTATCGTAATACTTTTAAATCTTATTTTTCATTCGAATACCTGGAATATTCCGCGCGCCGCTCCGGTTCCGGGAGCTCGCCAAATAAGAGGTATTTATTATCATTTTTTTTCGCCCGTTCTGCCTTCGATTCCCTCGTAACTTCATTTCTCGAGCCGACCCATCGAACGCAATTAGTTAATTACAAATCGTTACTTCGTGTTCGTAACGAGGAGTGGAATGCGTTCCACGGCATTCCATATTTTCGTATACCCGGCTACTCCTTCTGCTACTCCCTTGGCTCTCACCAATGTACACAGCTACATACTCCAGCAGCGGCGGTAATTACGGCGGCAGCGGATCGGTACGTAGATTATTTTTTCTCTCTCTCACACCTTTCGGACCGAAATTTAATGCGATTGCTCGACGATGATAACACGTATGGTCGTAAAATTCGCCCATCATCGGTCCATGATGTCATCCAGTCTGCAGGCACGCAGAGCGCAGAGGGCCACGGACCGTAGCCCAGCGTGAAATGCGGAATTTCAATTAATACTCGGCCGATTAATTTATGCGTCAAATAGTCTCATTACTTCGGTTGCTGGTCTTCGGCGGTCTGCCCCGCGCCATCTTATAGCCAGCGTTGGTACACCAAGACTCCTCGGCAACATCAGCGGTAATTCGTCGCCGTCGTAAAACATTCTTCTCATCTGTACAGTAAGTCGTAGTAGCAGCAATGTACTCGCTTTAACCATCGATCGATTAAATATTTGAAAATTTAGCTCGATCGTCTCACTCTAGCATACAGCAGCCGCTGCTCCAGTCGATGTGATCCAGTCAAGGTGATCGTTTCACGTACCTCTCTACATGTACATACGCATTCACTGCTGCGGTCATCAATTATACACCGAGACTTACTGTACAGGGCTACCGCACAGGCAGGGGGTGCCGAGTCCAGTGTACCTAGGCGGCTACTACATACTATGATCACATTCGACCAGTCTTCGTGTCATCTCGACCAAGATGCTGCGGCGACGACCGGGTTACCCATAATTAATCCATTAATGTATGCTGTATCGTCGATACGACGACGATAAAATTCGATGTAATAGAACGCTTCTGTGGATCGGTGCCTGGGCTGATTCATTAGCTTGTCGTCTCGGGTTCGTTTAGTTTCCATCTTCGCTTCGGCAATAGGCTCAGCTGGATTGAAATTAGCGAATAAGGGATATCATCGAAAGTAACACTCGATCAATTTATTTGAAATGCTGTTGTCAGACGAAGTGTCAAAGGTGCTTGATTCATTCCAACAAGCGGATTATATTCCGATGTAGAAATTCTGCCAAGCAACTTGAAATGCTGAGGTGATACGAGGGGAAACAAAACCTAACGACGGAAATAATTTAGGGTATCCATCTCGGAAAGACATCGGGGTTTGGAACAAAGCACATTTGGAAACTCCCAAAACTAAAATTTCGACTACCCAAAGTTGATTTCTCAATTTCTGATGAATTTTTCAAAATTTAAAATTCATTGCTTTTTTTCTTAGGTAGTAAAAATAATCAAAAATTCATTAAATATAGGAATACACCAAATACCCACAATAACTGATCTTTCGAAATCTCCAAATTTACCATTTTCAATCATTCTAGAGCCTTCGCAGATTTTTATTTTCTCCGGTGTTCTTGGATTCAAAAGATGAAGAAATTAGATCAGGCAGTCAAGAATAGTTTTCATCTTAGTTCTAATAGTCGAACAAGAAAATCCACGCATTCATCACAATTTTTGGGTGGACACGTCAAAAGTGTTATTTTGCCTAATACCTTCCGAAATTTCCAATGAGTAGGAACATCAAAATTGTGCTGCAGATGAGATTTCCTCCGGAAGATCAATATGAAGAATATGATTTAAAATTCGTTAAGTAAATTTTACTAAATAAATATTAAATATACATTTTAAAAAAAAATCAGTTTCACAAACAAAAATTAAAAAATCAAGAAAGACAGAAGAAATTTAGATTTTCAGGATTCTGGGTCAAGTGTCCAAAAATTCAACTCTCGTCCATTTCGAATACGGATACGGATACCTATCTCAACTGTCTTCTCGAAAGTAAAATTTTGGTTTCGATGTGAAAATTGAAAAAAAAAACATAAGATCTTTTGATTCAAAAAAATTCTTCCGAAATAATGAAAAAATAGAAAAAATGACAACTTCGTCAAAAAATCACAACGAAATATCATTATAATGATCAAAAATGCAAAAAATTAATTGAGGTTATCTACACAAGAATGATTAAAATATATTGCAGAAAATTGCTCTAAATTTTTAGAAGTTATTCAACTTTTATACAAATTTTGGCTACTATTCGAAATTTATCATCGAATGCGAGTGAAACAACAAAAATTGACGAAAATGTAATGAAATGTAATTATAGAAAATCATTGAAAAACAGTCAAAATTGCAGCACAAAAATGAAATCGCTGAGCGAAATTTCACTAAAAGCAAAAAGTGAAAAAAAATGCTGAAAAATCAGCGAAAATTCACTGAAAATACAGTAAAATATTTGAAATTTGGTGAAAATCCCGTGAAATTTTTTTTAAACTTGATAAAACGTTTTGAAAAATCAGCGAAAAATCGCTGAGAATAAAAAAAAAATTGTTTTGCAATTCTGACTTTTTTTCAGTACATAACTTGATTCGAAATGAAAGAGCAATGCAAAGATTTTGAGTGAATTTTGTCTCGGTCAGTTCGAGGACCGATTTCACCATCTTACCAGAAAATGCTCTTTTTACATATTTTTGGCCATAAAAATGACCTTGAAAAGAGGTTATAAACCTTCAAAGATCCATAAAAATGCTAAATGGATGGAGAAAAAATCACACCATTTTTAGGTTTCTATTTTCAGAATTCGAATCATTGAAAACTGAAGTCACTGAAAAAAAGCCAAAATGGCAGCACATGGAAAATCAGCGATATTTTCAGCCGGTTTTCGATGATCTTTCAGAAAATTTCAGATATTTTACTGACTTTTTAGTGAATATTCACTATTTTTTTCACTATTTGCTTTCAAAGATTTTTTTCACTGATTCATCACTGTTTCCAACTGTTTTCCAGTGATTCTTGATAATTTTCACTAATTTTGAGAAAGTGGCCTTTTTTTTTTAGATTTTTTGGTTCTCTGTGACCTTTTCAGAAACGATCAAAATCTGTCTTTTTGATTCAAATTTTTTCCAAATCGAAGAAAATTAACAGAATGAAAACAGCAATGTCAAATTCAAGTCCAGCAGGTAAAATAGACCCTTTCTACACTAATCAAGCAATCATTTTGCTCGACGTTCAAAATTCATGTTTTTTCATTGATTTTTCCACGATAACTTGAAAAAAAAGAAGAAAATTGAATTTCGAAGTTCGAATACCATTTTATCGGCTATCCTCAAACTTGAAGCAATTTCAAAGATATCTCAAAAAATTCAAAGACCTGAGAACAACTTTTACGCTTGTAGGAGCCATTTTACATAATCTAAATCTCATTCAAAAGGACTTGACACAATTTTTGATCTTTTTTTTTGAAACTTCGACCATCGTACTGCCTTGGTAACTATACCCAGATTCAAAAATACCTTTTCCAAGCTTCCAGCCAATATCAGCACTAAAAAATCAACAATTCGTACCAAAATATTTCCATCTCCAACACAGACTCCCTCCGACGTAACAACTTTGGGTTTTTCATCCAATTCCCATTACTCCATTCGACCACAACTCATCTCAATAATACAATCTAGTCTCAATGTCAAAAAAACCTCTTCTTCAACCTGCTTCGTCTCTACCTGTTCAGATCACAGCCAGCCAGAGATAGCCCGAGATACCATAACCAAATATACTACACGCTCGAGTCTAGAAAACCTCCAAAAACCAATCAAAATTAACGACTATAAGTAAAAATATTCTAATGAGCTTCGGGCGCGTCAGAGCGTTTTTTCTTCTTTTAATTACTCGTACCTCCAAAATGAACCAAAGAAGAAAAAAAATAGTAAAATACCGTCGTATATGGTACATACATCCTCGTACCAGGGGGGATAAGGACCGGCGGAGAGGTATTAAAGCCCACAGCGTTATCTAACATTCCAATCTTTCCTGACTTTTATGTTAATTAACACGTGTATTTTTACGATCTCGTATACACATACCCAACTCTCTGCCCTCTCCACGGCGTTTTTCTTCTTTCTATTTTTATTGTCGTCTTTTTTCCCGCAGCAGCAAGCAGCATCGGGCTCTGTGCTCTTCCAATATTCATCATTTCGGTTTACATAAACGATATGCGGCGCGATTCAACGAGACCGACGGAGACGGAAAGATGTACGACGGGCTAGAAAACCGTTTCACGCAGTCAGAAGTCGGCATATAGCCGATTTTACGACCGACCATTTCGGAGTACTAACTTTGCCGAAGATTCCTACTGTATCCATAAGGTAAGGTACATCTACATACGTGTGTCTGTGCCATATAGGAACAGAATATACCACCGCGGCAGCAAAAGCTGCCGGGGCTATATAGACCTTCCCCTCGACTACCTCTTCGGCCAAGGCAGATATACTCGCAACACAAACATCATCGACCACGGTATAAGGTACATTTATAGTACTCGCCGGTTTATACGACGGTAATAATTTATAAACGCGGTGGCACGCCAATATTAAATACCATTTACTATCTCTTTTCTCTCGCTCCCGCCCAGGTATTTATGCTAAATTCAAAGCTAATTCGTTAATTGATTTTTTTTTTCGCTATCTCAGCATCTAAGTTGGCTCATCCGACTACCGACTTGTAAAGATTTCCAACGCCGGCGTTATTGTTGTTGCTTCGGCAGCACCTCGTACTCTGCCATATACGAGCTTGTAAAATAATAAAGAGTAACACGAATTCTTCGCCAAAGATACGAGCGAGGGTTTTTTCGTACTTTTTTCCCTCGCGTCCATCATCCTATATTCAGCTGTATCTTTTAATGTATGCATACAACATCGTACATACCTCGAGCAATAAAACGCCAGTCGATAAATTACATATTTCTTTTGTTTGTTTGTTTCAATATATAAGTATATTATGGTACCATAAGCGCGACTATATAAATGCACCATAAACTATGGTTTATATTGTACTCGGTTCGCACTTTGATGTACCTGCGGACCAATGTAAGCCGACATTACGTAGAAACGGTGGCTGTGATTTTGAAATTGTATTCGGAGATGGATTTAAAAGGTGGTAAAGTGATCGTCGGCAGATTCGACCTTGTTTTCGGGTCTAAATTGGGTGACGAAGTTCGTGTATCTTGAATTTTCGCAATATATGGATTTAATAATGACAGATTTACGGTATGTAACTTTCTATAGCAGTTTGGTAAAGATTGCAAAAGCCACAATCATCGGATTTTTTTTTTTGCAAATTTATCTAGTTTTCGTTCGGGTTTATCGTAAATAATTTCTTATTGCATTTGCATCAACAGAAAAATGTCTTAGAATGAAAGTATAATGTCGGATTGCCATTCGGCGTAGTAAAAAAAATTAAGTTTTTGAAAATTTTTTAAGAGAACACAACATATGTCTTGTTATTTTTAGGCAAATTGAATCTTTTCAAATTCATTCAAAATGAAAAATTATAAAATTCAAAAACAAAAAAATTAATAGCAAGATGTTCAACATAATTTAATACTTACTGAAAAAACAGGATTTTAACAAAACATTTTCCAAATATTTACCTGAATGGAGGGGGAGGGTCGAAAATTTATTTTTATGCACTTTTTTTCAAAATGTGAACAAAATATTTGAAAAAACATTGCAAAAATGAAGTAAGTACATACCTAATTTTATATTTTTTAAGAAGGAGAAGATGGAATTGAAAATTTAAAATATTGGCTGAGAAAAAATTGAAAAAACAGGATTTTAGCAGGTCATTTTTCAAATATTCAACACGGGGGGGGGGGGTCGAAAATTCTTTTATACAGCTTTTTTCAACAGATAAAAAAAATGAAGATTTGACATATATATTTGACAAAAGCTCAAAGCAAAATTAGGACGAAATTAGGGCAAATGCAGAACTTGCAGAGTTGCAGGATTATTCGACACTTTTCAAATCGTAAAACAAACTTCAACAAGACTTTTTCAGAATATTTGTACAACCTTTGACTAGATATCTCCACCTACTCTCCCTTCCCTAAAAATAACTCTAAAAAAATTGAAAAATTCTTGATGTTTTGCAAAATTTACGAATTTTTTTAGGAATGCAGGGTATCAATCAATACTAAAAAAAATAAGAATGATGATAAACTCCAAGTTTTCAAAAAACATTGAAAAAAAAATGAACAAAATGGTTATTCAATCAGAAGAATGAAAATCCGAACTATTTGCAAGCATCTCCCCACTCATTCACCATAGAAAACTTGCTTCAAATCGATAAATTTTAAGCAGATTCCTGCGATTCTTCCAGCTCACTATTGAAAAAAAGAAATGAAAATAGGTGTAGAGGGGGGAGGGAGTGGAGTTCGCGAAGAAAAAGATCTTATACAATTTCAAAATATGTTTGTCATATTTCTAATCAAGTAGACAAGAATTTTGGCAGAAAAATTCCATCAAAAACTAAGATTCAATTTTTTTTCAAAATTTCAGTTATTTTTAGTAATAGAAGAAATCAATAATTTGTGACTTTCAACTTCAAGATAATTTTACTGAATTTCGAAAAAAACGTGAATCAAGTATGCTCAAAAATATTGAAAACCATGTAAAAAATTTCAGATTCTGACGTATTTTTTTGAACTTTTGGACTTTTCGTACTCAGCCACATGTAGCGCGTACAGGAAAGTTGCATTTCCCACGATACTCTCGTGGGAAATACGACGTTCACGGGCTCGCAACATGTCAATGAAGAAATCAACCGACTTTCAGTTAAATTCTATTTCACCATTCTTGGTGTTACGTCAACTTCATCTTGTTTTTGACCAATCAAAAAGTTGGAAAGTTAGGTACCTATGCTTCATTTTTTCAAACCAAATATCAAAAAAGATTGATAAGCTTAAACCACTGAAAAAGTGTCAGATTTTAAAATGAAATTAAAATCAACTCAGCGGATACCTTGCGAATTTTCTCATGAAAAAAATGTACTCACATTTTAAAGCTACATACAAGACTTTTCAGCATTTTTTCTATTTTTTGCATTATTCTGTCAATTAACAAGACATTTTCATCACTTTCATCATTTGCATACTTAGATCACAATGAAGAAAATCATTTTTTTTTTAGAATTTATGCTAAACGTTTCATTTTCATCAATTTAACCTCCTCCCTTAATTTTATTTCATGAAAATTCGTAAACACATAGCATCCTGGTCAACATTTTTCAAAAATAGGATGATAATGTGAAGCAAACCACTATGTAGTAATGGCAAAAGATTTCACTGCATTTCAGAAACGAAGATTTGAAATGGAAAAATTCAAAAAAATGACACAATTTTCGAAAGAATTTTCGAATTACTCCAATAAATAATAAATTATCAAAAAATGAAATTTTTCCAAGAATCATGAAATTTGACTTACTCATTTTTACATGTTTGTACTTTTTATTCTAAGAATGAATCCTATTTTCAACTCACCTGAAACAAAAAACAAAAATAATTCTTCATTAGTATTGATATATCAAGTAAACGAATAAAAAATTAAATTTAATTAGGTATTTACGTATTTCCAGGGACCTAGGAGGATTTGAAATTATCAGATGTAACTTGGAGGAGGGGGGTTGGGGTCAACAAAGGTGTTACACTACAGGATGAGTGCCTAACAGCTTTTTGATTCAATTTTCAACAATTTTTGTACTTAAACCCATCAGTTTTCCATTTTTCGCTGCTTTGAAATATATTTTTCGATCTTAGTGAAAACGTGTTCGTATACAGACGTGTGTTCCTGCGTTCATATTACTCTCGCGTCGTTGCAAACCCAGTGCTATCCGTTTATCTTATCTTCTTAACATGATTGTCATATAACTGTGTTAGTGCATGAACATCTTATCACAAATACCACGATTTATTTTCGTCGGTCTCAGCTAGGCTGAGCCGGTAATCTCACAATCAACATGTCATCGATTCACTCTAACACTGGGTCTGACTACAGTCCAGTAAGAAATCAAAAATCCTTCTCATCAATTGTCAAAGCAGATATCCATCCGAACAAGAATCAAGCCATCATCTTTCCATTCATCAATGGTGTTCCAGTTCCCTACTATGCACGTAAAGTAGGAGATCAAATTGGTATAGAAAATGTGCTTCATTGTGGTAAATATAAAAAGGATCGTATTCGTATCTATTTAAAATCTCGAAATATTGCTGAAAATTTTATGGAAGCAGGCGGTGAAATTATAATTCACAAAGAAAAGCTACAAGCAAGGTGGTATATACAAGAAAGAAATAACAAAAAAATAATTGTTACTAATGTTCCACCTCATGTACCTCATGAAATAATCTTACAAAAGATCGCTTCACATAATATTACACCAGCTTCACCTCTAAAATTTCTCCACCTGACTCAAGAAGAGGGGCTCACGAATATCCTCTCTGAAAAACGTAGCATTTATATTCCCAGCGATATGATACAAAAACTACCCCTCTCGGAAATTATTTCATACGATGGAGAAGACTATCGCGCATTTTACAACGATGCTCAAGTAAAATGCTATGTATGTCAACAATTTGGTCATATCTCTCAAGATTGTGAATATTCAAAATCCGATGATATCGAAAACGAGTTGGATCCTACCCTTATTATGGATGAAAACAAAGCCTCTGACATCATTGAAACTGATGTTTCGTCTATTGTAATCCCGGACACCAGCAAAGAGAACACCTCTTCCCCTAAAAAGAGGCCTCTTCCATCTGACACAGACTCTACAAATACTCAAATTCTCAATGAAAACAAACTCCAATCACAGGCAACTCTCAATCATCCAAGTGCAGATAAATCGAATAAAAAAACCACAAATGGACCTCAAAAAGGCCCAACCAGTAAAAAATCTAAAACAGCTGATAAAAAAGATTCCGAACTAAAAATGGATGATAAAGTACCTGAACCTGAAACAGATGATATAAAAGATCCAGAACCTCCCATTTCCATTAAAGAACTATTAAAACCAATTGAGAATAATTTTAACAAAAATCGAGATGAATATCCGATATCTTTTTCCAACTTCAGCGCCTTAATGGATATGGTTAAAGGCCAAGAATCACCAATCTCCACTGTGAAGGAACTGACTAATGACATCCCTGGTGTAATCAGAATACTAGAGGATAATTACAAATACCTATCAACTCGTAGCATGAAAGTTCGATTTACAAAACTCAAGAAGAAACTCTCTTTCAACCTTATACCTGAAGATCCAAGCAAAAATGACAATTCCATAGAAGACACCGAACTTGACGATATTTAATTCTATTCAAACCGATTCCAATTTATTTTATTTTATTTATGTACCCATTTATTTATTTATTTTTATTTCTCTTCTCTATTTTGACATAATTTGTTTATCTTACGACATGTTAAGTTACTTTATACCTATTGTATTAGTTTACCTACTTATGACAAACTAGACAGGGTAATGAACTCGAAGGTGACGAAATGCATAAGCAAGCGATTTTAAATTGGAACTGTAATGGCCTTTTCGCTCACTATGAAAATCTCCAAATCTTATTGAAAACATATAACCCTTTGGCACTTTCCCTACAAGAGACTAATCTAAGAAAATCTAATAATCTAAATTTGAAATCCTACCAAATTTATCGTAAAGAACTCGATGAAATCACACGTGCACATGGTGGTGTTATCCTTGCTGTTAAAAATCATATACTTCATGATCATATTCCCCTCCAAACCAACCTTCAAGCACTTGCTATTATAATGAATCTTCCCAATGGCTCCAAGATCTCAATATGTACTATATACCTCCCTCCCAGCTCAGAAATTTGTAAACATGATATTCAGTCAATTATCAACCAGCTACCCCCTCCTTTTATAATTTTAGGCGACCTCAATAGCCACAGTCCAATTTGGGGCTGTTCCAAATATAACACAAAAGGCAAAATCATTGAGAGTTTAATTGATAACAATGACCTATCAATTCTTAATACTCCAGACCCCACTCATTTCAGCCCCTCTTACAATTCATGGTCAACAATAGATATGATCCTTTGCTCATCAACCTATAGCGATCAACTCTCTACTTTTTATCATAATGATCTTAGTGGCAGTGACCACATACCTCAAATTATCCAATTTAACAATCTCTCTTATGATATTGCCCCCCCTCCTCCAAAATGGAACTTTAAAAAAGCAAACTGGTTAAAATTCCAAAACTTAAGCTCGCAAATTCAAAATGTAGACACAAACAAAAGCATTGATGATATTGTCGCATCCTTTTCCAATCACATACTAGACTGCGCTTCCCAATGTATCCCTAAAATTACTTTTAAGCCAAAACGACAAGTTCCCCGGTGGAACAACGACTGTGCCCTCGCCATTAAAAATCGTAAAGTAGCACTCAAAATCCTCAAACAAGACCCAACTACTCTAAATCTGCTTAATTATAGGAAACACAAAGCAAAAGCACAATGGACTATCAAACAAGCTAAACGTAAATCTTGGCAAGAATTCATCTCAAAAATTCACTCCAACACTCCCACATCTCGCTTATGGACCTCCATTAGAAAACTGAATCCCAAAAACTCAGCCTCACCCCCTATCAATATACTCATAAACAATAAAATAGATGATAATCCCCAAAACATCGCAGAAGCTTTTGCAAATCATATTCATTTTATTTCAAGTGATGAATCACAAGACCAAAACTTCTTAAATTTTAAACTTACCAATGAAAAGCCTCTAAATTTTGAAGAACCCACTCCCCAACCTTTCAATTCTGAGATTACACTCCAAGAACTTCAAAATGCAATTCATCTAGCAAATACATCAGCCCCCGGACTTGACCAAATTCATACTGAATTTCTCAAAAAAGCTCCAGAAGAAGTCATTCTACATCTTCTTGACATTTTTAATCTTATATGGACCTCCCATAGTTTCCCTAAGTCCTGGTCACAAGCTCTCATAATACCTTTTCTTAAACCCAACAAAAACCCCTTTCACATTGACAATTATCGCCCTATTTCTCTTACCTCTAATATCTGTAAAATCTTTGAAAAAATTGTCAATAATAGACTTCAATGGATACTGGAAAGCAAAAATTTACTCTCCCCCTCTCAATGTGGTTTCCGTCCATCACGCTCAACTACTCATCAACTATCTTATTTCAATTCTCGTATTCAAACAGCTCTTGAAAACAAGCACCATCTCCTTGCCATTCTTTTTGATGTAAATAAAGCGTTTGATACAATTTGGAAATATAAAATCATCTCAACTCTACACTCATGGAACATTAGAGGCAACATGATTTATTTCATCCAAAATTTCCTTAATAACAGAGAATTTGCTGTTCGAATACTTGACAAGATATCACAATTCTATCCACTTACAAATGGTGTCCCCCAAGGTGCCGTACTTAGCCCTACTTTGTTCAATGTTGGCACTAATGACCTCTCCTCTACAATTCCTCCTTTTGTATCAGAAGCTATATTTGCAGATGACCTCATTATCCTAATTGAGTGTGCAGACCCCTATTTAGGTGAAAGACTTCTTCAAAAAGCAACAAACAACATTTATAATTGGTCATTACAAAATGGACTAAAAATGTCCACCACTAAAACAGTCGCCATTCACTTCTGTAGAAAGTACAAATGCCCCAAATCTCTCAATGTTAACATTAACTCAACCCCTATCCCCGTTTCAGACTCGGCAAAATACCTTGGAATGACCTTTGATAATAAAGTCTCCTATAGACAACATATCCTTAAATTAAAACGAAACTGTTTTTCTAAAATCAACCTCCTGAAAAAACTCTCCCACTCCCAATATGGTTCAGATAGGCCCACTCTACTCAAATTATATAGAACACTCATTCGTTCTAGCCTTGATTATGGATCCAGTATTTACACATTTGCAAACTCATCTTTATTAGATAATCTCAACACAATTCATAATACTAGTATCAGATTAGCACTTGGAGCTTTCCGCACTACACCCACTACGAGTTTGCTCTGTGAAGCTTCTGAACCTCCCTTAAGCATAAGAAGACAAGAAATTATTGCCACATCTGCCTTAAATATATTATCTACTCCAAACTACCATTTCAAATCCCATCTCAAATTCCCATTAAAACTACTCGACCCAAATATATCAAGCTTAATACAGTCAATAATAACGAATGACACTCTCATCTCACATCACTCAATAAACCTCATCCCACCTTGGCTAGACTATAATTTAAACATAGATCTTTCATTAACAGAATTCATCAAATCAGAAACAAATCCCCTTATTTTTGCTCGCAACTTTGCAAAACTTCACTCAAAATATTCCAACTTTCAAGCTCTTTACACAGATGGATCCAAAAATTCAAACTCTACCTCCTGTGCAGTTGTCCACAATAAAAATCAAATTCTAAACCCCCTCCCACCACAGTTCTCCATCCTCTCAGCAGAACTTTATGCCATTAAAACTGCATTAACTTATATTCAAGATTTCTCACTTAACAATTCAGTAATATTCTCAGATTCTCTCTCTGCCTTACTCTCAATTAAACAATATCCCTCAAGAAAACAACACCCTATTGCTCAAGAAATCCTACAAATTCTTACCTCCATACCCCACAAAATCATCCTATGCTGGATACCCTCACACAGAAATATTCCTGGCAATGATACAGCCGACTCTTGTGCTAAACTTGCTCTTCAATTATCCCCCATTCAAAACATCCCAATCCCTCTAGCCGACTTAAAATCCACCATAAAATCAAACACTGTTTTCTCCTTTCAAAAATTTTGGAGCCAAATCTCTCCTACCAACAAACTCCGAGCCATTAAAAACAATACACTCCCTAGAAACTCTTACAATAATATTTCTCGCCGAGAGGATATCATCTTTACCAGATTACGTACAGGACATTCTCTGCTAACCCATTCATATCTCCTTGACAAAAAACCCCCACCCATCTGTAGTATATGTAAAACACAAATATCCGTTCTTCATATCCTAATTCAATGCCCAAAATTTCATAAAGAAAGGTCTGCCCTATCAATCACTAATAACCCCCCGGAAATCCTAGTTGACAATTACCAAAACATCCAAAAAATTTTAAAATTCCTTACAATCACAAATCTAAAATCGCTCCTCTGATCTAATTATTCTCTCACACGCCCCTAGCCTTAGTTGCTGTACATGGCGTTAAAAAAAAAAAAAAAAAAAAAAAAAAAAAAAAAAAAATATATTTTTCTTTTTCATTAATTTTCAATTTCCATCAAGATTGGACAAATTTTTTGCATCGGAAATCTATTCAATTTGTATAAATTTTAATCCAAAATTTTCGATCATTTTTTTCACAATCACAAATTTTGAAAAAAATTTTTGCTACAAATGAATTTTTTACCATGTTGGTATTTCGCCAAGTTCAATTTTCTACCATTTATTCGTGAAAAAATCGAAGCTTTTTTCCAAATTTAATCAATTTTCTTCTTATTTTCAATTCTTTTTAAATAACAAACTATTTCAATGATTTTTTTCAATCAAATTTTCCAAAACACTTGAACTAATTTTTAGGCAAATTGGACCTCAATCCACTTTCTTCTTCAGATCCCTCTCTCCCTGACCCATCTGCATTCTTCGCACTCGATTCGTCCAACACCCGCACCACAACCATCCATCATCATCACCACCGTCAACCTGCAGCTCGGTCGAGAGATCGCGAAACGCGCGCCTACCATATACGTACGAATAATACTCGAGATCCATACACCTTAGATGGAATGGAAAAAATTATCCGATACTTCGTGTATTTACATGATACTATTACGACCCCCTATAAAGAATTCATCACGATTTGTTGTACCATTTCGCATCGTGACTCACCGCTTAAAAGAAATATTATACTAAATTGAAGCATTGTAAGTCATCTCGTGGTGTATCGAATAAATACGCAGATTTATCACCGAGCCCGTTAACGTAGATGTTGTTACTGCAGCATTTGCCACAGCCGTTCCATCCATCGTCGTAGGTATATGTACTATGTAGATAGAACTTATACAGTATACAAATAGAATTTCACCATATGCTTTCGTAGAGTATATCGCGACGTATGCGAAGTGTTCCTCCCCGGTACACTTGACCTATCTTCTGGCGAACATTTCGTTCTCGCGGAATTAGTACTTTCAGCATTATAAATCAACCCGAGACGCTGGACTCGTAAAGTTATAATTTGAAAAACAACCTTTTGGAAAATAAAAAAAGGCAGCAGGAAGAATACCACCGTATAGATAAAATTCTCTCGGTCAAACAGGTTGACAAGAGGTTCGTTGACTTTACCAATAGTATAAATCCTCTACCTGGATCGATCGAAAATTTCACGATCATACCACATGTCACGATTGATACCTAGATTTTCACATTAGGGCGAAAGCTGTCTCGTTTGCTCAATATTTTCCACTTTGTTGATCGTTGATACCGAATCAAAATTTTTTACATCAATTTTTGAAGTCTTCGTAGGAGAAAAAAGAAAAATATAATTTGAAAAATATCTGACTCTTTTCAATGGTTTGTGATTTCGAAATCGGTTGAAATTTGAATCGAGAAAAAATCAAAAAAGTTCCAGTAAGTTGAGAATTTTCAATTTTTAACCATCGGAAATGCCTTTAGAGTTCTTTTTTCAGACTTTCACCAAAGGAAAAAAAAGAAAGTTCATACAACTGACAAGCTGTGAGTCGAAAAGATTCAAAATGATAAATCGCAAAGATTACCAGTCATATTTCTTCAAAATTTTCAAAAAAAGTGATTTTAGTGACTTTTGGAAATGAAAAAGTGACCAAAAAAGTGACTTCATAAATGAAAAAGCAACCAAAAATGATGCCCCATGAATAAAAACAAAAAAATTCTCTCAATTATTCTCAACTTTTGCCGACTTTTCAAAAAAATCAACTTTTCAAAATCATTTTCCAACTTTTTTCTTCAATAATTGATTTTTTTGAAAATTCAAATCTCGGCTTTAGATGGGGAAACGGGCAAAAAGTGACCTTTTTGATGAAAAAAATTACCTTAGAGACTTTTGATGAGAAAAGCGACTTAGGAGACTTTTGATAAAAAAAGTGATCTTTGAGACTTGATGAAAAAAATGAAAGTTTTCAAAAAAGTGAACAAGAAATATGCCTGGACTACAAAAAATACTCCACATAATGAGAATTTGATTTCCATTCTCTCAAAAAACTCAAAAGATTTTTCAATTTTTTTTTTGAGGTTTGATCAATTATTGGGTGCTTTTTTTGATGCGTAATTGATATTTTTCGAAAAAAATGAGAAGATTGGAAAATTTTTAATAATTATCTACCTAGATAATTTTCAACACCATACCTTTCCCGCCCAATCACGCGAAAAAAATGACTTTTTTATGAGCTACTACACTCCTCCTCCCTCCACCCAAAAATATTAATTTTTAGAAAAAACTTCAAACAACATTTTTTAAAAATTACAATAAGATCCTAAATTTCAATTTTTATGAAAAACATCGAACAAAAATATAGTATAATCAACTCAGAAAAATCACAAATCAGCACCTAAATATAAATTTTGATGAAAAACTTACAAACAATTAATTCAAAGAAGAATCACAATGAGTTCCTAAAAAATTTTTTCGATAAAAAAAATACCTGACCGTTGAGTTAATGGAGTCAAAAAACTTGACTTTGAATGACTTTCTTGACCTTTTGGTAAAAATCTTGACTTTTTTTTGACCTTCTTGAATTTTTAGGACTGTTAGACATCCTGATATGAGAAATGTCAAAAAATTCATTTTCGACTTCAAATAACAGAATCAATAATTATTAGGCTCAATTTCAATTGAAAAAAAAAAAACACAAATGTTTAACCAGAAAAATTTGAAAGAAATTCCAAGTCAATCGATTTTTTCATTTTTTATTCTCTTTCTTCTTTAGTTGATTCAGAAACATAAAACCAAATTTCTTAAAATCAGGCTTTCAAAAATTTGAGGTTTCGTGAACTTCAACACAATAATTATTATGATTAAATTTTTTTTCAAAAAATAAAAATTATCGGCGACATATCGTATGTCTAAATTTTAAGATGCTGCATTGTTAATTTTCGTACTGAATAATTGTAAATCTATACAGCCAATACACTCACAAAAAATTTTCAATTCCCATCTATCGCATATTTCCAAATTTTGAAAAATCACATTTCAATTTGAATTTTTCATACGTCTTTTCAATTCCAAAACTCCACAATTTCTCTTCATTATTACAACTTCTCTCGATTTTTTCAACTCCCATCCAATTTTTCCAATTCGAAAACGCTTCCTGGGGTGAACCCCTTTCCCCACCTTCCAGATCGAAAAGCCTCTGGAATACAAATTCCAGCCACGAAATCCAAAAAACACACTACACACATCGAACATCGTCGCAGCACAAACAATACACCGAATTCCCCCTCATCCTCCATTGTGCATTTGAAACAACGTATTATCCAGTCATTAAAAACGTTAATCGCGTTTTCCGGCCGGTCGTCGATCAGCTCGACTAGCTATTTTTTTGTTTTTGTTTTCCATCCGACCAGCCAATTGATTTAGTTCTGCGAGATGGGAAAAAAACCCAGCATACGCCCTTCCTGGTTTTATTTTTTTTTTCGTTTAATTGTATTCGACGAATTTATACGCCGGCATACGAACGATTTCTATATCGAAGCCATCCTTCGCACAGTTATTTTAACCAGATCATTCGTCTTCTGTCGCGATCAAAAATTCACATCAAACATTCCAAAATCCTCTCACACCGTATTGTCATTCTATCCAGTCGGGCTAATTTTATCATTTTAACCAATACATCGACATCGTAGCACCCATAAAGGCAGCTGTATAGACATATTCGGCCGCGAAATCCATCGAGAGATGCTGTGTGAACGTTTCAGAATATCGCCACCGTTCCTCTCATCCACTTGATCTAATACCTTTCTTTACACCGTGCTTCGCGGCATGTTGACCATCGAATATTTTTAAAAATAATAAAACTACCTATAAAAGAGAGATCTGGTATTAGGAAACAGAAGACAAAGCAGAATCCACCGTATCTTCTCCCTTCGCTTATTATCCGCAGTAATAATTCCCTGTACTCGTATCTTATGAATGCTGATGCGGTCCATCGGACGACCGGTCCTTTGGTGCTGACGATTCACGTAATACAGGGGTGTGAGATAGTCGAAATACCTGCTGACCTACACCAGAAACGCGGAAGGTTACGACGACGGGGGGTCCTCGCGCGTTCTACCACCACACAAATAAAATATAAAAATCAACGCGCGGTCGGCAGCCACCAATGCCTCCTCAGATACCTACCAAATTAGGCACCGATATCTATACACAACAAACCGTCATATTTTCTCAAAATATACGAGTATTATGCCTAATGAATCCAACAATATCGTATTCTAAACCCCGAGCCTCTGCACTGCCCACCCTGTCCAACTTCCTCTCGTCGAATTGATACTTCTCATGGAATCTCCCAGCACCATGTTGGACCTCGAATTATTATGCAACGGTTCGAAAGAAAAAGACAAAAAAGTTTGGTATCCTGGTTCGACTTCATTATCCTTCGAGTTGTCCTCGAAATGAGGGTTGAAATCGAACAGGGTATAATCGATCTTCCCTTATATGAAATACCATCGACGTTTTAATTTTATGCGAGCAACGCTGCATGAAAATATGAAACGTTGATTAGTATTTTAGGTATTTTTTCATCCCTTATACATCACAATCATCTTCAATTACCCTTCCATCAATATCAACCAAAATCTAACCGAAGATCTGGACCAGATACTTTCCAAACTTCAAAAATCAAATCATCTCTTTTTTTGTACCGCAGAATTTAGGGGTAAGGAGAATACCTGACACGAAAACATGATACTTTTCGAACACCTATTCTTCTTCCATCCTACCGCACAAAATTATCCTGATATCATATTCATAGGAGGAAAAAAAACCATGTTAGATACGTTAAAAACATACATCGAAGTGCCTATGTATCTGCATAAAATAGATACGTGTTTCAGAAGATCGTTAATTTTTCCACGTTCGAACAACAATACCACGCCAGCCGATAGCGATTCCAAATCACTCGTTTATTGTAATTTCGCAATTAAAAATTCGCCTACACTTACGGCCGACTCGAGTTCACCTCTAGGTTAAATAGGTATCCGAGATGCGGTGCCCTTAGCTTACCGTGCTGACCGATCTCTCGCGCCTTTATAAGCATCTCTAGGTACGCGTAACACACGTTCATATATTACACGAACCGAGCACCGCGTGAACACGCAAAACTAACTCTGGTTTATGGCGACGATGCTTTGAAGTTCGGCGTTGGGTTTTTTTTTCATGCCTTTTTTTTTCATTTAATTAATTTAAACAAGTTGGATACGTGTATTGCGCGAGGTTATGTGTATTGTAAGTATGTTGTAGCTAAATAGCCGCATAAATGTAGGCAGCATTCGGTTTCAAACAATACCTACCGCGATGTAGGTTTTTTTTTTACAAATAAATGATCAGAAGAGGTATAGAAAATCGTGTCCACAATTTAAGCAAAAATCTATTCTCGATGAATTGCGTTAGAATTATTTTTGAACGGTTTGGTCATCGAAATTCGACTGGTTTGTAAGGAATTCATGCTCGGATCCCCCCCCCCCCATAATAATCTCTTAGACTGCTCATTAAAATCATTCGTAGGCAATTGAGAACCAAATTATTTCATAATCGAATTCAAAATTGTCTCCAGCAAATGACTCTTATCCAAATCGAAATCGTTCGAGAAGGAATGAATTATTACAAAATGTATATTCATTTTCGAACGTCTGAATTTGATTTTCACCATCAACAAGTGAGTACCAAGCACCAACTATCGATTGAATCATTTTGAAATGATTATGAAATAGATGATTCATTTTTGAATTATTATGGAATCGAAACGAATCGATTCGAGCCATTCTCAAGCAACAAATTTACTTCCCTAACCTTCGGAAAAAATACGAGTAGTTCCCCTTTTGAACAGAGTCCTAATATGAATCAGTCAGCCGCTGATCCAGACAAAAATTTTGGAAGAAGAAACATGAATTTTTTATGCCATTTTTTTTGATTTTCTCGAGAAAGGAGTAAGCCATTTTTAAACCTTATTTTGTAAATATAGAAATATTTTACGTATTGGGAAAAAAGGACAAAAACATTGCTCTCGCTTCACTTGGATGATGATCTACGTTTAGATTGAAAACTTGAAACGGAAACTAAAACTCGAAAAAAAAAACTGAAAACCGAAGTATGAAATAGAAATGGAAAAACTGTACATTACAATTTTCTGGCTCTATTTTTTAAAATTTTTGTATTTTTCATCTAAAATTAAGTTGTCTGCTGTTAAGAAAAAAAATTCACATCATTTCCAATTCGAATTTGCTATTTTCCGACTTGAAAAATCTGCATTTTTCCTATTTTTTGGTCTAAAAGTTGGCACTACATATGTCATCATTGAGAAAATCAAGCTTAAAATTAAAATAGGTATACATTTCCCCTCGCCATCGCCCTCCTCCTCCACCTCACATCAAAAATCATTGATTGAACAAAAATTATCTAGAAATAAAGGAATTGAATATATTAGCGAAAAATTGAAGAAAGTGTTCAAAAAATATACCCAACATAGCATCTCGAAAAAATGAAAAAAAAATTGGCAATTGTATTTAAGAAAAAGTAAACTTTCATTCAAAAAATAAAATAGTAAGTATTTTCAGTAAAAATCTGATTTTTTTTTGTAAAAAAAACTGAAACCAAAATTCAAAAACTGCAAAAAAATTCAAAATCGAACTCTAAATTCAAAAACTAAAATAGATAATTGAAAAAATTAAAATTTGAAATCAAAAACGGAAAGACATAAAAATTTGCAATTTTTCAGCCCAGGAAAACATCAGCGATAGAATCACTTTTCCTGACCAAAGAATCGTCTTTGAATTGAACACAAGTGAACGACTTAAGCACCGGTTCTGAATCGTTCGAGGATCAAAAAATAATATAGTAAGTATTTTCAGTAAAAAATCTGAATTTTTTTTTGTAAAAGAAAAAAACTGAAACCAAAATTCAAAAACTGCAAAAAAAAATCAAAATCGAACTCCAAATTCAAAAACTAAAATAGATAATTGAAAAAATTAAAATTTGAAATCAAAAACGGAAAGACATAAAAATTTGCAATTTTTCAGCCCAGGAAAACATCAGCGATAGAATCACTTTTCCTGACCAAAGAATCGTCTTTGAATTGAACACAAGTGAACGACTTAAGCACCGGTTCTGAATCGTTCGAGGATCAAAAAATAATATAGTAAGTATTTTCAGTAAAAAATCTGAATTTTTTTTTGTAAAAGAAAAAAACTGAAACCAAAATTCAAAAACTGCAAAAAAAAATCAAAATCGAACTCCAAATTCAAAAACTAAAATAGCTCATTGAGAAAATTAAAATTGGAAATCAAAAACCGAAAGACATAAAAATTTGCAATTTTTCAGCCCAGGAAAACATCAGCGATAGAATCACTTTTCCTGGCCAAAGAATCGTCTTTAAATTGAACAACAAGTGAACGACTTAAACACAGGTTCTGAATCGTTCGAGGAACTGATAGAATCATTTTCAATTTATTTTCAAAATTAACGATTCGTTTTAAATGGCTGAATTGATAAAGAATCGAATAATTTGCAATCGAAAAATTTACTTGAAAATTGTTTGTGAACGAACAAATCACTTCTGAATCCTGAATCGAACCCTAAATGGATAATGAAATCATTCAAGATTAATTTTGAATCAATCGTTCATCGAAAAATATCGAATCATTATAACGAACGACTCATTTCTAACCCTATTTTTTTAGGAACAATGATGCATCAATTTCAACTATTCATGATTCGAATCGTGATTCAAAAAATAATTTCGAATCTTCTGTAAGAGAATCATTCGTAATTCGAGATTCGTGCAATTTATTCGTTTTTTAATTCCTGAAACATGACTAAAAAATTTGTCAAAAAATACCACTTTCGCATCATTTTGAATCCGAATCACTTGATGAATAATTCGAATCCTCTCTCAAAAAATGATTATTGAACCGAGATCGAATCTTTCAATAAGCATCCAGTTCCTTTTCTAGCATAAAAAATGTATCAAATTTGACTTTGTGAAATTCACCATAATAAGTAATAACTTTTTGGTAATTCTGAGCCCCAAATATTAGCAGAGAGTGGCTCAACGCAAGGATGCTACAAAAATTGATCATTCAAGGATCGTTTACCGACTATTATACTTCCTAAACAAAGTTTCATTTCACAAGATCAACATTTTTTCAAAATTTTCAAATTGAAAAAATGGCAAATAGAATAGGTAATCATCAGCATAAAACAGGGTACCAAGCCAAATTTTTTGAGAAAAAAGCTTGACTTAGCTTGACCTTTTCGAATGACTTTTTCGACAACCAACCCCAAATTTTTTGACCCTACTTGCGTACATTCGTTTTAAAGGTAATTTAAAGCACTTTTTTGTCCCTCCCTCGAAAATACTTTTCTTTTTCATAAGAAATTTCAAATTTCATGGATTTCTTCATACCAAATTACATTTCAAGAGAAATCTATTCAACAATAATAAAGACAAGATACAATTTTCAAAAAAAAAAAAATCGAAAGTGGAAGGGCTAATATATCAGTTTCAAAACATTTATTCATCTAGAAAAGGGAAACGGAAAAATTCCACACTAAAAATTTTATGAATTTTAAAATTTTTGAAAAAAATCTTGCCTTCTAAGGACCAGCTCGACCTGTTAGACACCCTATAAAATCAATTTTCCCTTCGCTCAATCACAAAAATTCGTTCATTCCATACTAACAATTTTATGATTTTTAAACTTTTTGAAAAAAATCTTGACTTTATGAGTAAATTATTAAAAAATCTCGCTTTTTAGGACCAGCTCGACCTGCTAGACACCCCATAAAATAAATTTCCCCACAATTTCTTCGCTCAATCAAAAAAATTCGTTCATTTCCAACGATAACCTTTGAAAACCCCTTTCAATTTCCACTCCACTCTTCTCATACCACAAAACAATAGAAAATTCCACCATCATGACCTCACCTCACACATACATTTCCTTCACAACCTCACACCGCCGCATACCATTACTCTAATTATTTATCGAACACCCTATACACATACTCAAACTCTACACTCTACATACCTTCGCTACATACGACCGAGATTTCGTTAATAACCGAATGTTAATTCGCACACGACTAGGACGACGTTACCGTTGCGGCCGCGGCCTCCAAACGTACACGTCGTAATTACAATCGAACGCGCCTTCGTTTATTAAATTACCTACATCGCGTACAAGTAAATCGCCTTCTCTGGCACTCTGTTACAAATTTATAATTGCCATTGTGCTCTCTACAAACTACACGTATCTCTCCAACACTACACACGCATCTACAATGGTATAATTTTACCTCAGCGAGCCATTACGTCGTCGTATAGTCGATATTGTAATAACTCGCTCGTTAAAAATATCTAATGATTTCATACGTTGTTGTAGAATACACTTATAGGCGAGTATACTCGATATCTATCCAAACACGTAACTCTTCGCGTCCTCTTTGTCTCTCTCTCTCTAATTTGTCGGTGTGAGCTCATTTTCTCATACCCTTTATTTTTAATACCATTGTAGAATATCGCAATCTTACACTACATTATCTTTCCTCGGTTAATACAAGTTAATCGTTAATTATTTCCTATAGCGTTACAAAATTGGACCTCCGCAACGTTAATTTTTTCACCTCGCAATAACGCTTCCATATTAAGGTGTGTAACACGCTAACAAGGACATACACCAATTATCATCCACCTCCTCCGATTCAACTCTCAAGTACGTCTTCGATACATTTTTATACCAAAAAACACCAAAAAAAATTCGCAAAAATATGGAAAAACACCGTCCTTTCTCGCACACTCGAATTAATTTATCTACACCATGAAAATTAATCTGCTCTTAGACGCAGACTCCGGCAACCGGAAACTGCACGACCATTTATGTGGATAGAAAAAACAATGATGGATTATTCCCCTCCCGGTCTATTTTCCTCCCCGCTCTTCCAGGCATCATTCTAGTTAAGAATGCAAACCCCCCGGCCCCGAAAGCTCGCCGCGAAAAAAGACGCAGCGTACTCCATATTCTATGGCGACTGGCCATATCCTTTTCGAAACATTAATCCGAAAATCCGATGAATTATAGCGACGGTCATCTTATGAAATAAGAGCCTTTACTCATCTATCCACCAGCACTCCGTACACAACACTCGTCGTACGAACAACGCCCCCCAATCCAGGTCCCATCCATATCGTCGTCGTCGTTCATTTTTATTACTTTTCTTTTGTTTTTTTTTTCCTTCTTTGCTTCACCCCTTTGCCATTCCTTGGTCATTTCCACGACTATACTTTTTATAGTATGTATAATCGTTTCGACTGCTGTTGCTGCCGACATAGACGCCAGAAATTTACGAAAAACTTTCGCCCAACGTGCATTCGCATTCGTGTCTTCTCTATCTCTCTCGTATGGTCATTTCAAATATAAATGCAAGTTTTTATCCATTTTTTTCGCTCCGGTTTGCTTTTTTCCCCCCTTCGACTCGGATACAGGATTAAAAATGTATCTTTCGAAGAAGGCTTTTCGATAGTCGAGTTCGAGAGTCCATTTTTACTCTTCGTATAAGTATATAGCCTTGGAGTATAATTTTTTAGCGACGAATTATGACGATGTACGATTCAACTGCTGGATTTTTTTTCACTGGTGTTTTTTTTTTTCGCTCTGGAAAATTGATAAAAATGTTGGGTATCGAAGCTGTATACTCTTGGAACATGGCTCGTCGTCGTCGTCGCATAAATATCAATATCATTTCAGCGCATACGATCCGATTTGGAAAATTCACTCGGTTCGGCCACCGTTGTCCGATTCAACCGACGATAAAGTAATGAAAAGTGAAAAATTTACGACGAGACGAATTGTATTATGGTTATGGGGTAAGTTACGTACGAATGTACTGAGCTTCTACGGTAACATACGCCATTACTCTCCCTGTACCCCTTTTCCGGGCAGCTCGATTGTCTTCGCTAAAGTTTAATAGCTTTTATCAACCGTGAAATAGCGGCGGTACCGCATTGGGCGACAACGACCACGAGACGACTGATGGAGTTTTTTTTTTCTGCGTTCACTTTCATATACGACGACTTTGATTTGCGGATCGGAGCTCGATTCTTTGCTCTTTTCCACCTTCTTGTGCCGGATAATTTATCGGATACTCCAATTTTTTCATTTTTTCTTCTCAAAATTGTGGAAAGAATAGAAGCAATGGTGAGAAATTTTGAGAAACTTGGACAGGAAATGTATCATATTTCAGCTCATCTCTTTCATTGCTCAACTTTGATTGTGAAAATAATTTTTTCCTTCGCTCTCTCTCTTTCTTAAAATTTTTTAATATTTCAACAAAAAAATTTAGTATTGAGCGAAATCATCCGAAAAATGATCCGAATCTTGAATTACCTACTTTTTTTTTCAATTTAGCTGATTTAAAACTTATTCACCTTATTTAATTCGGTTCAAGTACCATAGGTATACCGGAACTGAGGCACTATGGAAATAGTGATAAAATTCTAACTTGCCCCAAAGATTCCAAAAATACCTACAATTCGAATTATAATTCTTGAATCGAAAATTTGAATTACTATTCAATCTTTTTTTTTAAATATGTACAGCCCTATTAAGTTGTTCAAGGACCAAACTTAGAAAAAAAAACTAACATAAGCACTCTGTAAATTTGAATCAGTCAAATGTTGGAAAAATGTTGCTTTCCTTTATCAATGAATCGAAATTCGTTGGAAATTAGTGATTTCTCCAGACCAAAAATACTGAAGTTTTTCTGAAAAATTGGCAAACAAAATAATGACGTTTTTCTATAAAAAAAAAAAAAAAAAAAAAAAGTGAAGAGAATGAAAAATCAAAAATCATCGACATTCAGTGAAAATTCATTTCACACGATTCGAAAAAGTATCTCACTATATTTCACTAGGTAATTTGGATTTCAAATGTAAAAAAAATTGTCAAACAAAAAAGGCCAGATAAATAAAAATTTGAATCACAACTAGCCCAAAATCTAAACGAATTTCAATTTGATTGATTTTTTCAGGGAAAGTTTTGGTTTTGGTTTTTCAAATATTTTGGTTTAGGTTTCAATTTCGGTTTTGTTTTTGGCTTCGATTTTTGAATTTTTTTCTTTTTTTTTCGATTTTGCTTCCAGTGATTGTTGAAAACTTGATTCAAATCTTCTTTGAGTCATTTTTTTTTTTTTGCAAAATACTTCAAAAATTGATTCAAATTTTACTACTTCTCACGAAAATGGATTCTCGTTTAAAATTGTATTCAGTACTGAAAATTGATCAGTATAATTCGATATTTGCAAGGGGAAAAAAATCAGAATAACTGATGAAATTCTACATTTTTGAATCAGTGGAATTATTTCTCGGTGAAAACAAATGAGTAATTTTCTCTGATTTTTTTGACGCCCAACTTCGTGAACTGATTCAAAAATTCAACAAAAAAAATCGATGATTTTCAATGAAACTTGAACTAACAGATCCAAAACTACAAAATTAACCATTTTACATTGATTCATCTTCAAATACCACCATTCAATTCGCCAAACCGAAATTCCACTCCCCCCCCCCTAAGCCTTTCTCGATACACCAAAAAGTCATCAAACTCGTCCTCGATGCCAATTACAGCATCCTTCCCCTCCCCCGATTACCTCATTCGAACAATGAAATTCCGCCAACCACGCCAAGAATGTGGCTGAACCTCACGGACTTTCATTTTCATCACATCAGCGCCTAAAATCCATGCACGACCAAGGGTTGCACGGTTGATACAATAACCCGATACGCAGGTTCTTAACGAAGGAAATCATTTATAATCATCGAGAAAAATAGAAGAATGAACCAGAGGACGGAATTCCATCGTTATACATATTTATACGCGCCGTTTCCTAAGTCATTCGAAAAATAAAAACCGAAATAAAATAAGAAAAAGAATACCGCTGGTGAATTTGGAATTAGTATACCAGAACGATTCTTCGAGGGATGAGGGGCGAAGGGACCGTCAGATTATCGTTGTCTCCAAAATACGCGAGAGAGAAGCCAGGTGTTCGGGTGTTTATCGAAAGGGTAGGTGGCCCTCAGGGGGCATCGAAATCCTAAGAAGTGTAGGCGAAGCATCATTCGACCAGATGGGGGACGGGCAAAGGGGTAGAAATGTTTGAATTGTGCATTGTTACGCACGCACCGGCATACGATGCGCATAACGCTATCTCAGGTAGTTCGCGGAGCAGCTAAAACCACTCTCGGATAGAGATATACGAGTAGTAGGTAACCGCGAAGAAGCCAGATTTTTAAATGAATGAATTCGAAAGATGGTATTCGATTTTGTAGCCGGAGATCGCCGAAGAGAATCTAGTTCTTGGAAAATGTACCTTGGGTTCATATTTAATCAGAAAAATAGTCCTATTCTTCGTTGCACTATTGGGCAAGAATTTGCTTAGCAGATACCACAGTGGCTGCTGAAAAATCTATTGAAAAATTGGCAATAATATCGACAAATTTGATACAAAAATGAACTTCGATGTTCCTTTCAACGATCCCAAAATTGAAAAGAGGCTATAAATATTCCAAGGACATGTCCAAATTTTCAAAACTTCTATTAAACCAAAAATGATGCCCTCTCGAGGTACACTCCAATTACCTTCTGTTTTCTAAATCAAATCCGGTAGATCACCCGAGCCATATCATCTACACTAAGAAATCTCGTAAAAACGCAAATGGACAAAGATAAAAGCGAAACAAGAAACAAATCTAGGTAGATAGACAGAGACCCCCGTACCGAACCCAATACCATCGTGGTTTATCTAGCATTTGACGACACCTGGATTGGGTGCGGCAGCAATCTCGTATCCTACATTATAAAAATTTACCCCGCAGCTAAATCCTAACTTTTGTTTACCTTCGATGTAGAAATTCCAATGAGACAAAACGTCGTCGTCGATTTCGTGGTACCATATCTTTCGCTCTCTGCTTCCTCCTACCTTCGATATTAGTACTATTATCTTTAATATTATTACGTGAAACAACCGCGAGATGAATAATGCTCGTACACAGTATCTCAAGTTGCACGATGATGGGCTCATTTTTCTCGCTCAAGAACAAATGATCCTCGAACAGGCAACGATTTCAAAAGGATACTTAGATATTACGGTGGTTGATTCTGTTCTCAGATTTTTTCCCCCCAGCTTCGCTATTTTGCCACTTGCACGTCACTCCTTTCATGACGTCGATTATTTGTACACTTTCGTTATCGATATTGTTCTCGATTAGGTTTATTGTAAACTGTAAACGTGGAAAAAACGATTATTAATATTTGCGCTGCCGGTGTTACCGCTGCAGCATCTCACTCCGGAGGGTAAATAGCCCAATCCGAATGAATGCCCCTTTAATTATAATTCTCCTCTTCTTTTTATCGATTAGATCTACGTACTCGGGCATAGTCTTCGACAGCTTCTCATCATCTGTGATTCTCTTCATCCCTTCTGTCCCTATTTTTTTTCGCAATCTGCGGCATATTTTCGGAATCCATCGACGCGGTAATTTATTAATTTACATCCAACGTCGAACCCACCTCAAAATTCTTTTTCCTCGCGCAACTTCTGGTGAATTAAATGAAGGCGGATATGGGCCACCGAATTGACACCTCGATTTCCACGCTCTTCTGATTTTTTTTGCGGATATCACATTCGACCAGCTTCGGACCGAATTCACCCCAACCTGGAGAATGAGGCAAGGGTCCAGGGGTATCCAACCGAGCAGGTGTTAATGATTAGAAATCTTATACGGATTCTCGAATAATGGGCTCGATAGAGAATATCGTGCTGGAAGATGCGATGTCGTGTATAAAAACCATACGTTGATGGCGAATCCGCCTCAGCGAGTGGTCAACTCTTATTCATTGTGTTTCCTGTTTACTGATGTTGATTTCCAGTATAAAAAGTATCCCAACGATTCGGTACGAGTATACAAATCGATCTTGTCCGAAATCGTTTAATTATTACACAAACGCAGTTGGTTTGCTATGCAGAAAGGTTTCTTTTCCTTTTTCGCCATTTTTTTCCTTTATTTCTCTCTATCGGTATTCATATTTTAGAGGGAATTAAACGTAAAAGGTGTTTTTGTCGAGTCATCGGTGATTGTCATCTTGGTGCTTTGCAACGGTGATGATGATGAGGAATGAAAAATAAAGGCGAAGGAATTTCGCCCGAGGGGGTTTCGCGGTCCGTGCAGCTCCAGGGAAAAGTATCCAGTTCTTGGAAGCGCTGATTAGGATCGATTATTTTCTAAAAGTATTATAATGTAACGATAATTTTATCGTAACATCTGCGTTTAAATGACGTCGACTTTTATTCCTACCATTTTAATATGGATGGGAAAAATCAGAATGGAAAAGAAATAATGTTTGATGGGTCGAGTTTTACGAAATAAAGATAACTGGGATGTGATTTTTTCGATGAAGGAAAAATTGGTAAAATGAGTTCCTTTTTTTTGAAAATTTAATTTTCTAAAAATAATAAAGCCATACTTCAGTCTTTGAAAAATTAACATTTTCCATTCTTTTAAAATTTCAAATAGGTGCCCAGCACAAGAGAGATATCGATCGAAATGTTGTTTGATTTCTTGGTAAGAAAATTTTGAAAATTTTCAACTATTACGAGACAACAATTTCATACGAACTCATGGAGCTATATTTTCAACTCATTTTTCTTGAAATAACCAAGCAAAAAATTTTTGCAGTTATTCTTGTTTTAAACTGAAAAATCAATGACCACAAAATTTTACTCATTTTTTCTGGCTGGTCAATAAAATTTTCCTTTCTCTTTCAAATTTTCTTTTTGATAATTTCTTGACATTGAGTGAATTTTCGGATGAGAATCTCAAATTTTTATCAAGTTCCAGTGGCGTAGCCAAGAGGGAAGGAGGGTATAGGGGATCTGGTCCCTCTTCAAGAGGTCAAAAATTTACGCGAACAAGTTTTTTTTTTGAGCATTAAAAATCAAATTACCTATCTCAAAGATTCACCATCGCTTCGCTCGGGCATAAATAAATCACAGTTATATAAATATTGTTTTGCAGTGACTATGCGAAAAAAGTTTTTTTTAATATTCTAAATTTCCGTATCCACTTTGTACCTTCCCAAAAAAAGCTTACGACATCACTGTTTCGAGTTGCTAGGTTTCATTTTCGACTTTCAAGGTCAATATAAATTAGTTTGGAAGTTTTTTGTTCCAAAATTACACTTTTATTAAAGTTTTTTTTCCTAAACATTTCATGCGAATTGCATAAGAATTTGAAAACATTCGTATGATTGATACTCCTTGATACATGAATAAAAATAACTCAAATTTTCAATTTAGTGTTCTCAAAATAGAAGTTTTTTTCAAGAGGGAGGTTTGGTGAACTCAAAATTTCTCAAGAAATTTTGAAAGTTCGGACCCCCTTCCCTTTGTGAGAAATTTACGACTACGCCACTGTCAAGCTCCTCTGAACCAATTTTAAAAATCGTTACATGTTTTCGAGTTTCTCGACCTAGTAGTGGAAATCTGTTCAGAAAATATGGATTTTCATCTCAACTAAAATTAGAAATTGTATAGACAATAATGCCTTATTACTGATTTTTTTTAAAAATGGCGATAGTGATCCGTTTTCAGACAAATTAATCAAGAGAAATCAATTCAATTTATAGGTGTTTTCATACAGAAAACAATCAAAATACTTCGCCCTTCCATCATAAAGAATGAAAACGAAGTCGATTTAGGTAATAACTTCGAGAGAAAAGACCCTTTGAGGCTAAAAAATACACATACTAATTCATAAAATATTTTGCACATTTTTAAAAATTCTAGTCCAAAGAAGGGAATGAAGGCCCTACCTCAAAATAAATTTTCGTATTCTGAAATTCAAGAACTCATTTTTACGAAAATATATTTTTAATGAAACAAAATTTGAAAAAATTCAATTTTCGAACATTTTGCAAAAGATTACCATCAAAAAATTTTCCAATGAAATTGTATTCTCTTTGAAAATTTTGTTTAGCACGGAAATTACACTGCAAAAACAAATTGATAAATTTTATCCAAAAAAAGTAATGGGTGGACTCGCAAAATTGGTAAAATTTATTTCCATGCAATAAATTTCAAGTGTGATCGATTTCATCATTTTTTTTTGATAATTTTACCAATTTCAAGAATGGAGAGTTGGAGACCCGTTATTATCATTTTTGTGGATAAATTTCATTATTTGGATAAAATATATTAGTTTTTGTAATTTAATTTTTTTTCAGTGTAGGAAGGCTCCTTCTCCCATCCTTCATTTGGAAAGTCTTTCCTTAAACACTATTTCGAAAAACTCATCGTATTTTTTCCTCCACAATTAAAATCATCCCCTCCCCTCCTCACCCCTCAAAATCTCAATAAAACTTCACTGAAACCCATTCCAAACAAACTATCCACACCACATCAAAACAAAAACAACCGAAAAGAACATCACGGGGGCGTATTCGAAACAGAAAATATCTTATTGATTCTTTTCGAAAGCTCGTCTCATCCTATTTTCTTCATTTCTTCACAATATATACCCACATCCTGGACCGACGACATTGCTGGTGGCATAACTTCAACACAATGGACCGATACACACAAGTTACAAAATATAGGGCGCTTCTCCCATCATCTTTATCGTCCGGTCGGTCTTGGTCATTTGGTAAATTTTTACACCATCTGTGACACACACCACGAAAAAAAGAGCAGGAAAATAGAGGAAAACCGAAAGAAAAAGCCACCTATCTGCGTTCTCATTTTCTCTCAGTCTCGTATATGTTTTCCAAGCTCAAACAACCGTACAAGGTACATGCGGTCGCAATAACACTTGTTGCGCTCTTTATACTCCAAAACAGTACGATTGCAGCGAACCACCGACGTAAAAGGGGTAAGAAGAGGGAAAGGAAATACCACCGATACCGCGTCTCGTGTGATGCGATACGACGCTACGTCGGCCGGTCAAAAATAGGCAAAAGGGGGAGAAGGGGGAGTGTAACGTGTGAGTATATTTTCTTTCGACATTTTGACCATATATGACGAGCTTTTATCTTTCACTTTCTTCGCAGACGAGCACACTATGCCAATTTACTATTAAATGTTACACAGACAGATATCTCTTCCCTATCACAATCTGTATCAAAAACCGACCAATTTCTTCATTCGAAAAATATCCTCCCCTCTTCCTCGATTCTTTCTGCCTCTATTTAACTACAATTTATATACAAATATACACACACGAACGTATACTGTACCAGACATAATAAGAAAACCGTTATAAACACCAAAATAACACCGCCGATAACTCAGGGGTCTACTCCACCACCAAAATCATGGGGCGATCTCCCTTATAGTCTTTGTCGCATCTTTTTTTTTTCAATTTTAATTGAAACGTAATATCGATCAGGGCGACAACGACTACGACTCTAAAGAAGAATAACAAGAAATAACGCGAACACACGCACACCTATTATCGATTAACGAATCCCTCTCTGCCTCTCGCACCAGTCATCCCAGGCCAAAAGAATGAGAATACTACACCTATGTTGAATCACATCACCGCGCAGCGCCGGTGAAAATTAAAAATCTACAACTTTTATGCTAATGGGGTGCGAAGGAATCCGACAAAAAGGTAACACGCACACAGACGAGAAATTTACGAGTATCTGTACCTTATAAAATGTAAAAATGTATTAAAACCGGATCATTCTTATACGGGGCTATACCATGGAAGAGGGTTCGACTGCTCTAGAAAACGTTTGACAGTTACATTGTTTATTGTTAATAGGCTTGGAGAATCATCGAACAATACCAGCCATTGCCTGATGCGGCCTCTCTCCTTTTCATCTCGCTGGAAATTCAGTCGAAGAATATTTGGAGATGAGAGCAGCGGCGGAATTACGGTAGCAGAAGCGGAAAGTAAAAATTCTCGTCTGTTTCGTAGTCCTACATTATTATTCGTGTGAGGTCAATCAGGGTAATTGGGAAATGTGTTTGCTGAATCTGAAAAATTTAAGTTCATTCTATTTTTTGAATTTTTCTTGCTTCCTCCCTCCCCCTTCCCCAAAAAAGAATCCTTTTTTACAAGTCAAATAAAAAATTTATGGAAAGAAAAAAATGTATAGAAAATTCATGCTTTTTGTAGAGCAATCATAGAAATTTTTCCCATTTTCTGGTTTTCAGGCTACTAAGGTGAAATTCTTGCTATTTCCTGGTAAGATGCCTAAGAAATCTTAAATTTCAATATTATTGTGCGATTCTCAGAAAAAAAAATAAATAAAATGGGGAGAGGGTGCCAAAACTACATAATTTACATTTCTAGGGTTTAGTGTAGATCAAAGTTTCTGAAATTCTGTTAAATTTTTCTAAGAAAATACCAAAATCGAAAAAAAAAAAAAACTTGAATACTTATTTTCAATATCCTTTTTTGCACTTTTGCCTCAGACAGATAATAGAACTACGATTTGGTTCACGCCTGAGCGAAGCTCTGAAAAAATAGGATTTCTAAAATTTCCAAAAAAAAAGACCTTTTTTGATGAATTTTCAATTTAATAATGATCAAGTTCTGAAAACTCTCAAAAAATAAGTTACAAATCATGATTTTTTCCCTGATTGGATTCAATTTTTTTTTGAAAAATAGTCGAGAGAGGGAGGTTCACAAACATCCATAAAAATATGATTTGAAGAGACAGAAATGTCCCTATTAATTCAAATCCAAAAAAAATCATCAAATTTGATTTTGATGTACTTCAAAAGTTCAATGTCATCAAAAATGTATATACAATTTCTCTGCTTTTGACCTTAAAAAATGAAGATTTTCATACTCTTCCTCAATTTTTTCATTTCATTCCACCCTCCTTTCCCCAGAGGACCAGAATATGCCTACGATTGTCAGTTTGAACTCATAAGATGAAACTGTAATGGAGTTATTTTCAATTTCTAACAATTACGTTCATTGAATTAAAAAAATTATAGATTTTAGTGCATGATCAAAGAGTAGAAATTACACGATTTTCGGTTGAAATTTTTGTCGAAAATAGGTATTTTTTAAAATAGAAACCCCTTGAAATATGCCTAAGTAAAAAGCAATAAATTTTAATTACTGAAAAATGTTTCGGCGTTCATGGAAAAATTCTAGTTTCTACGCTATTTATACTCTTAGGATGCAACTTCAATTTTTTGCAAATTTCGATGGGCCATGACAAAAAATTTCTGTAAAACAGACCACAAAAAGGCATAGGTAATGAAAATTTGAGACCCAGTACCTTCGGAGGCTCATTTTTTGAGAGGATATAAAGTCGGTATAGAGATTCGAAATAGGTATACCAAATTTTTGGAGGGGAGGAAGCTTTTTTTGAACTTTTGCCTCAGACAGATGATAGAACTACGATTTGGTTCACGTCTGAACGAAGCTCTGAAAAAGTAGGATTTCAAAAATTATAAAAATTTCCAAAAAATACTTTTTTCATAATTATTTTGATTCTTTGAAAACTCCCTACTTATCCGATGTGATTTGGGAAGGGCACATTTGATACTTTCGACATCCCCACTCTCCGACGCCACTATTGAAACCCCTTACCCCCACAATTATTTGAGGGGTTCTCAAAACCATAAAATTATGTCAAATTACTGGGTCATATTGTGAATGCATTATAAACTGAAAAGCTTCTAAAAAAGCTAAGAAAATACTTTCAAAAATCTGGAAAAAGGAGGATTTTTTTGTCTTTCAAAAATCTAACCATCGCCAAAAAATATTTAAAAAATCAAAATTTTTTTGAAAAAAAATCAAAGTTTGAATCTTTGAAAGGTCAAACATTGAATAAAAAAATTCCAAAATTTCGCCACATCTTTTTCAATCATTCCACAATTCCACATTTTCTAGCACAGACTCATCAAAAACTGAAAAAAACAGCATCCTATTCTCTGCCCAAGTGCCCATTTCTCACTATCAGCGTCAATTTCATTTATTTTTCGATCACAACCAACGCCAGAATAGTCAACGAGAGAGACAGAAACCACCATTTTTTTCGAACCAGTTCCACAAGCAGGAAAAATTATCCCATATATCATTTGAAAATTAATGCCAAACCGGTTGCCGCCGCATCGCGTCTTTAACCGCGCTTAGTTGAAAAAAAGATCCATATACCGTGTACTATTTTCGATTCAACGTGTTTTCCTACAGATAGATCTACCAACAAGAGCATATACCATATTCGAATCACCAAAGCTAAATCTTCGTCGTAGGTAGAGATACGGATAATCGAGAGAGCAGCACGAGGGAGTACCAAACCGTGTGCTGGCTGGAACTATAACAATCGTGTAAACGAACATTAACAACTATAACGACAACGACGACAGAATTTAAATCGTCGTGTACCTATTCGTCGACACGATTAAATGCTAAATACGCAATAATAATGCGCAACTGAGTCATATCGTAGCTCCAGCATTTTGTCACCTCTTTTCCTCACAGCTCGGGTTCTATGTGCGAAAACGTCGTCGTCGTGCAAAAAAAAAACAGAGGCCACCGTTAGCGCCATCATCGTAATAATACATAATCGTATCGACGATCGTACGAATCCGAGTCACTATATTTTTTAACCAAACACTTGGGTGCGATGGCAAAAATACAAACCATAAGAGAGACAAAGAGGAAAGTGCTAAAGAGTTAGGTGCTATATCGTGTGAAAATCCTACGCTCGGTAATAATGCTGGTAACGGTAAGTATAACACACACGTCGTGAGTCAGCCGTGTGGTCGATGCTCAACTTCAGAGTGTACTTATGGTACATTAGAACATAGGTATAGGTCTAGGTTCAACAAGGAATGCACTAGTATTCTACATAAAGTATAAGCGTTGAAGAAATTTCCCTCCTCGCCGGCTCCCCGGATGGTTAATGATTTTTACGCGTTTGTCGAGAAAGAAAGAGAACGACAGAAGGGGCGAGGGCAATGAGACGATCACTGAAAACACGAGATTCGTGTGGTACTCGTTCGACGTCATTTATAGTGCACAAAGTTTACACCATCACGAAAAAAAAAAAAGAAAAAAAAAAACGTAAAAAGAACACACCAAACGAGACTACAGAGAGGATTTGCCGATGAATTAATTGGGTACTCTTTTCCGAACACACGACTGTTTATAATGCATCGATGCAATCCATTATTACGGACCAATTGACAATTTTTTTTTTTAATTTTGCAGTTTGATAAGTTGGGACCTAAATTTAAATATCAAATATCTAGGACCTTTTCTGTAATTTCATAACTCGATTTTTCGCAAATTCAAAATTTTTGCTCTTCGCACCTCCCCTAATACCAAAGAAAAAAATATTGGAAAATTTTCACAGGGAAATGGTACAAAACAAAAGTCAAAATATTTGTGAGTACAAATTGTCCATGATTTCAGTTTTTCATCTTCTCCAATATATATAATTTTGAGAAAAAAATAGAGTAGGTAGAAACAAAATCAATTATGAGTAAGTGATGCCAATTTCAAAATTTCGCATCCCCCAAAAAATGACCAGTTTTTTGTACCAGAATAAGAAATCAAATCATCAACCCAAGATCTGTAAATTAGAAAGGGATTTATTTAGAATCTGAAACTTGATGTTCTAAAATTTCTATTATTTTTTTATCCATGGTACATATTTTCCTCCCTGAATCATCGTTTCCATAGGCTGAGACCTGAGACCAATTCAAATTGATATTTGAGGGTTTTCGCATGAAAATTGCTAAAAAAAAAAAAAAAAAACTTCATCAGAAAAAATAATTATAGAAGTTGTTGAATTTCAACTGTTTTTTTTTTTTTTTTTAATTCTATGAAATTCATACTTTTTGATTTCAGGAACCTGAAGCTAAATCTATTACATAAAATGGACCAAAAAAGTTGAAAACTAAAATTTGATCAGTCTTTTTCAATTTTATTGAAAAAATTTTTTTGTAAAAAGCGTAGAATTTTTTGTGTTAAAAACTACATACATAGAGTAACCGAATAATTAATTCAATCAATTTCAGCGAGGTTTCTATCAAAGTAATTCAAAAATTTTATTCCCAAACAATCTATTGATTTATTATTTATCGACCTTTTCTCGACGTTTCAAAATTTTAAATTTTCCACATACGTACTATAATCCATTCACAAGCATCGAAAAAACCGTGCAATTTGCTTTCAAAAAATATAATTTTTCATGACTTTTCTACATTTTTTGAATTATTCTTGCGATTTTTACAAGTTTTCCAGAGTTTTGAGTAAAATATTAGTTTTCTTGATCGAGATATGAAGCCGAATGTAACGTGTACTCTCTCATTTATAAATCAGTAAAATTCTCCAAGTAATCAGTAAAATCAAAAATCAGTGAAATTATTTGAAAAATCATTGAAAATTCACTGAAAAATGAAAATCAAAGAATTTTGCTGATTTTTCCTTCGCTACAATTCTAACTTTTTTCCAGAGACTTTTTACTGATTCAAAATGAAAGAGTAGTGCAAAGGAAAGAACCAGTGAGGAGGAGAAAATTTTCTTATTTCAGGACAGTCAAATTTTCTAAGGAAGAAATAAAGTCGTTTTTCTTTAAGAATTTCCCATCTCCTTATATTTTCAATATTCCAGTAAAATCTAAAAGAAAAAAAATATGAAATCGAAAATTTCGATCAATTTTTTCATTAGAGACCTTTCAAGCATTGTGTACTAGAACAATTTTTGTGATTGTGAGCTCATTGTAAAAAATTTTTTGTTTTCGCAGTTTCCAACTTTTCACTTTTGGTTTAGATAAAGAGCCTTTCCTAATAAGGGTCAAAAACGGCCCTTGACCCAAAATCGGTCAAAATAGGCCCAAAATGTTACTTATGGTCTAAAAACATCCCAAAAAAATTTTTGACCCCCAACCCCCTCTCCTTCCGGAATTATCGCACTTTTAATGTCGAAACTTCAACACGCGATATCTCTGGAAGGGGTGGGTAAAAATTTTTGAATTTTTCACAGATTATACATCTTACTGGGTAGTATCGATGAAAATTTTTTTGAAAATTTTTGGTTCACATTTTCCCAATTTTTTTTCATGTTGAAATTTTCAAAAAAATTTTAAAAAAAATTTTGGGGGGGTGCCATGGCTGGAAATTTTTTTATTAGTTCCGCCAAGTGGTCAAGCATCACATAATGTTTTTTTTGGACCCCAAAACTGGGTGCAACATGGTCAAAAAAAATCAAAACCAAAAAAAAACGTGATTTTTTACTACTTTTTTTGTAGTTACAAGCAAGGTATCCCTACTCAAAGTAAAATTTTGAGTCAAAATTGTCATAAATTGAAAGTACAACATAAAAAAGTTCCATTTTCAAAATTTCAAAGGGTTTTTGCCTTTTTTAAAATTTTTTCCATCTTTGCTTCATTTTTTATTATTTTTTTTCGATATAGCTAAATGAAAACAACAACAAGATTAGAAAGCTGGAACGCTCAAGTTTTTTTTTCGCTTACACTTCCAACAACATGCAGCATATAACAATAATTTGAATAATTGTCGTTTAATATCATTGTAAACGGAATATGAAAATTAAGATAAAATTCAAAATATTCACGATAATTAAACTTGATTGACATAAAAACGAATATCGTTAATCGCTTAACACATTTCACATATGTACCCCCCCAAAATTTTTTTTTAAATTTTTTTGAAAATTTCAACATGAAAAAAAATTGGGAAAATGTGAACCAAAAATTTTCAAAAAAATTTTCATCGATACTACCCAGTAAGATGTATAATCTGTGAAAAATTCAAAAATTTTTACCCACCCCTTCCAGAGATATCGCGTGTTGAAGTTTCGACATTAAAAGTGCGATAATTCCGGAAGGAGAGGGGGTTGGGGGTCAAAAATTTTTTGGGATGTTTTTAGACCATAAGTAACATTTTGGGCCTATTTTGACCGATTTTGGGTCAAGGGCCGTTTTTGACCCTTATTAGGAAAGGCTCTTTGACAATTTTTTTCGTAAATTTTTTAAAGAAACTCTCCACATTTTTCTGCAATTTTTCACCCTTTCTGTAATCTCTATTTTTCTCAATTTTTATCACATCAAGATCTTCATCCAGAGAGTAAACCAAATATCCCATCCAAAGAAATCAACCCAATTCAGCAAGAAAGCATCAAATATATCCTACATCTCAAAAACACCTCGTAATTTGGATTCACGACCATTTTCCCACACCCCCAGCAACCATCAACACAGTATTTAGCCAGCAGATACCCACAAGAAAATAGTAGCCCTCCTCCGGCCAGATACCACCTTCCAACATCTCTGTTTCTCACTATAAAGACACACGACACAATCGCAATCATCAAATCAGCTAACCTTGTCTCGTCGTCACCTCAATGACTCCATACAATTGGCACGACAGTACCACCAACACCATCAAACCATCATTGTCGCCGTCGCCAGCTTCAGTGTCAGCGCCAGCACGAATACAAAAAAATAATAATACAAAACTTCCAAGCACACCTAGAGTCTGAAACATCGCAGACGACTCCGTTGACGACGGCGACGTCGACCAAACACCTCACACACCGAACCTAGTAATTATCTCTGTCTAAATATCTTCTTTAAACCTGGCACGTTTCACGTTGTCGTACGAGTACTCGACCATATAGACGTATTATCCATTACATGACGTCTTCTCTCTCCACCGGGTACGTAATACCATAAAAATATATTCTCCGCACGCCTCGAATCGTCCCATTATCTATGCAATTAAGTATCGAAGGAAAAAAACGACAAAAATCGACCATCATCGTATCGTATTACTAAGCACAACGCATCCTATGTAAACTTCCTCTCCATCCTAAACCTATATCTAATTGAACTAACCTCACTTGCCATCGTCTTATTATCCTCACCTATGCAGATAAGCACAACACACGAGGTATATTGAAAAAGCCTCGGTAGGAAAAAAAAATTTAAATATCGTCCACGGCACGAGCTAAACCAGATTTCCCCAAACTCTTTAAATTGGCTCGAGGATGCGCATACGCCAAAGGCACACTTTCCATTTACCAGACTCAAATGCTAATCATCGTATCATCGAATGCACCGGACCTGGCACATGCGACCACCTCAATACCTATCGGAAGAAGAACCAAAATATGCAAAACCATGCAAATAAGCCCAGACTGCTTCTGTCAACCGTCAACCCCCTCACGGTTCGCCTTCGGCGTAGTTACCTACACCAAAAAAAAATGCTAGACGAGCACGAGCTATCCGTTGGTTGATTTTTTTCTTTCCTTGATCCTACATACGAAATGAGCCGAGTATCGGATGCGTACATGGATATACATATGTAAATGTACAGCTCACCTAAGATATTTATGCAAACCATCAGAGGGTGCTTGTTGCAGGTTCAAGTCATCGTACATAATATTTAAATCATCGTGTCTCGTTCCTTATTCCGCAGAAGGGATTTCAAACCGGAAATCAACGTAAATACGCAAACCACCTTCATCAAATACATTGTTGATCTTTGAAAATGCCCCCAAAATAAGAATCGATCAAATTTAGGGAAATTCTGGGTTTTTAAATCGGTGGATTTTTTTCAATTTTTCAATCGATCGCTAATTTTTTCGGAAAAAATCAATAATTTTGATTGAAAAATCATTGATTTTTGGTAAAAACTATTTCAATAATTCAAAAATTCAGAATTTTACCAAATTTGACAGATTTAGACTCAGAAATTGAAAAATTTTGCAACCTCTGTGGCCAATTCTTCCAGTAGACTTTAAAGGCCTCCTAGTCCATTGCGGTACCAAAAATTGCCCTAATTGAGAGTACACCCAGGCCCCAAAATCGTGTAAAAATTAAAAAATAATACCCCCAATCTAATATTACATTAAATATGTAAAGGTACCAGAAGAATTAATCAAATTTGATGAAATTCTGGGTTTTCAAATTGATGTTTTTTTCCCAATTTTTTAATAAATCGCCAATTTTTGGAAAAAAATCAATAATTTTGACTGAAAAATTACTGATTTTTGGTGAAAATTATTTCAATGATTCAAAAATTCAGTATTTTGCCAAATTTGACTGATTCAGACTGAAAAATTGAAAAATTCTACAACCTCTGCGGCAAATTCTTCCAGCAGACTCCGAAGACCTCCTGGCCCATCGCTATACCAAAATTTCCCCAATGAGGGTACACCCAGACCCCAAAAAATCATGTAAAAATTAAAAAATAATACCCTCAAATCTAATACTACATTAAATATGTAAAGGTACCAGGTATCTATCCCTTTAATAGATTGGATTTGTTCGTTAACTATCATTATCAGCTAATAAATTCCAAAACCACCCCCCTCCCATCCATTTTCTCCTCCAGTCTTTTCCTAACCTCGTATATTTCATTTCCTGCTACCTAATTCATCGCATCGATATAAATTTCATTCTGCCCAATATACGACTCGAATCATTCGCCAAAAAAAGAGAAAAACACATCGAACACACACCTTTGAGATCCCCCTGCCCCTCCATCCGAGCGCGCGTATCTGAAAAAGAAAAGGAGCGCAAAGGATCAGGCCTTAGGTATGACAAGTGTCAAGTAAACGTAAAATATAAAAGGGTTAAGGTTAAAGGTTAGTGGGATATTTTAGGTTTCGAGGTTGAACTTTTTCAAAGATGACAATTTCACAATTACACATAAACTTCGTTGTCAATTTATTTCTCATTATACAACTTGTAAAACCGAGGGATCAAACGATACGGTGAGTTGTTTTCCGATACCACTCCTCCTCTGATGCTGCGCCACAGACGATCAAAAAACTACCCCAATATATATCTTCTTCGCTAGGTACGTACGTAAGCTATATACACATCGACTAGATATACATGTAACCCTTTATAGCCTTCTGTAGTGTACATTGTCGCGCGGATCTCCAGAAAAAAAAGGGTTTTAGGCGAACGTCTTTTTTTTTTTACTATTTTTTTATCCTTCTCTCTCTTACTGTTATATCAAGTATCGTGGCACGACGACGTTCATGATCAGGACGATGAAATTTATGCGGTGTTTTTCAACAATGTATACGTCGTTATGCAAATTATCGCTACATCTATTAAATTAAATTTAAAGAAAAAAAAAAGAACGAAGAGGTACATATCGGGGACCCCCTTATATGCAGCACGCAAAGAATGTACCTGTGATGATCGCGTAACCTGGCCTGATTATCGACTTCTTTTCTCCGCGTCTCTCGGATAACATATTCAAACGGGGCTCGCTAATCTCGAAAATCTTATATACATATTATGCGAATAATTGATAAATAAAGAAAGTTTACCGTTATACTTGATCGAATTAGATTTTCATGAGCGTTTAAACGTAATGAAATAAGGGGAAGGGTAGGTAGATTGGGAGAGAGGAGGGGCGAGTTAAAATTAACTGCCATCAAAGAATACACATGACAAGATACAATGTGTGGATGCACCAAGGTGAAAAGTTTTTCGTTTAAAGGCGAAATTTTCCTCTCAAAAAGTGACCGAAATACTAAATTTTTAATTTGAAGAGGGAAAAAACGAACAAAATGACAAATTTCAACAATTAAAATGAGAAAATATTTTCAAATATTCAAAAAAAATTCAAGCCAAAAGGCGGACTGTAAAATTTGATAATTTTTTTTATCAATATCTAATTTCAAAATCAAATTTCACTGAGGTCTAAAAAAATTCGACTATCCAAGTAAACAGAATTTTATGAACTTATAAATTACATAAATAAACAAAAATTTTAGGTGAAATATTACGAAAAATATTGAAAATTTTAGTAAAAATGGGTTCAACTTCAGGAAAAAATTCTAAAAATTCCTGAAAATATCGAGTGAAGTGGAAATTGTTACAAACAGTTCAATTAAAATGATGCAAAAGTTGCTTTGAAATCATGAAAAATTTGCTAAACATGATATAAAATTCGTTTGAAAAACGGAAAGTTTTAAAAATACTGATGAAGTAGAGAGCTGAAAAATTCACAAAAATTACCAAAACTATCATAAAAGTTGATGAGTTTTTTAAAAATGCTTAAAGCAATGTTTATAAAAGTCGTTTAAAAACTGAAAATTCTAAAAAACATGAGAATTCTCAAACTTAAAAAATTCATTGAAAATGCGAGTCACAAAAATTGTAAAAATTCGTAAAATTTACTCAAGTTACTGAAAAAACAAGCAAGAAAAATTCCATAAAAAGAAGTAACGCAAGATATCATAATATAGAAATTTTCCTGATAAAATAACAGTTCAAGATTCATGAGCTGGGATCAAGGAGAGAGGGTGTGGTACCTCCAGCTCCAACTCTGGCTCCGAAAAAATCGTCTAGAGAGGATCCGGCTCTCCTCCCTTCGGATTCTTGTTCATGAGTTGTGAATACAAAAAGTAACAAAAATTGTCTAAAAGCAGTAAAATATCCTGGAAAATGTCATAAAATTTGTTGATATGACAAAAGAAAAACTGGACAAGAACACATCAAACAAATCCAAAATATTTCGAATATTTCCAACCATTTTCATCATATGTACTTAGTCAAATTTTCAATACCTATTTTTATCATCCCAATAAATTTGGAACCATTGACAACGAGATAAAGTTTTCAACCCTTACAATCATTTCAACGAGTTTTCATGAACTTTTACAATGTTTTCGATGAATTTTATCAAATTTTGATCACTTTTCGTAAAATTTTCATCACTTTTACAGTATTTTATGAATTTGATCAAATTTCGATCATTTTTCGTAAAATTTTCATCACTTTTACAGTATTTTCCCATAATTTTTGTACAGATTTTAACCAATTTTCACAACTTTTTGATAAAAGATCAGGATTTTCAACAACTATTGGAATTCTTTTGACAAATTTTATCACATTTGAACAATAAAAAAAAAATCGTGATAATTTGTAAACCGATTTGTCAATCGATTTTCATAATTTATTTTTTATGCAGCTTTCAACAATTTGAAAGCTTGTTATTTCAAGTTTGAAAGATCATTTCAATTTTCAAAATGAATTTTAAAACATTTTCAAAACTATTCACCACATTTCAATCAATTCTGCCAATTTATACATATAAATGTTCACACCCCTCTCTCTCTCCCAATTTCAATAATCCAAAGGGATCTTTCAATACCGAAATCAGGAATTTTCTCAAAATGAGCTTCCATTATTGCAATAGTGTTTGTAGAAATAAAAATATTAAAATTCAAAATTATGCAAGATTTTCAAAACCTCGGAATTCAAGATTTCTGGAGAAACCAACAAAATTAGATTTTCAACCCTTTTCCAGAAGCCATTTTTCAAAAACTACTTTGAAAAAATTTTAGAGTAGAGATTTAGACTTTACAAATAATTTGTGATTTTCATTTTTCCAAAATTATAACGACTTTTTGCAATAAAAATTTCTACGAAATAAGATTCATTTCATCTCAAAATGATTTCAAACAATTTAGAGCCCATTTTAAAATTTTAGAACATTCTAATACCACCCAAAAACCAAAATTTCAACAACCTCCCCTTCCCTCCTCGTACCACCTTCCAGATCTCACTTTCGCTCAATTTCCAACCCCTTCGCCTCATCCCACCTACAAACCCCAGCCTTAATTCTAATCACTCTCAACCACAACCTCACTTCACCCAGCACATTCGTCAATTTCCAAAATCCAATATACCTACAACCGAGATGCACACTAAATACGATTAAATTTTCACCTCGCGCCGGCAAACACATCGAACCGATTCTAATTTCATTTACAATCCGTTACACGTTTACAAATTAAACTCGACTATTGTTCGGCCCGGCAACAACGTTACACGCTGCAATGGTTTTAAATTTCCTCACCCTGCTTTTTTTTTCCTCGTCCTTTCTCTCGGCATCTCCCTGTTGTGTTATTTTCCATATACGTATCAAGCCTACACAACAACGCAACCCTCACTCTGCCAAACAGCTCCTGACTGCATCACCATCTCTCCTCAACTGCGTTAAAATACTGATACAAAAAGCCCGACATTTACAAAAACCGGATCGCGTTCTGTTGTTTCGTCGAAGAAAATTCATTCTCCACTAAATCTATAAAAAGACTCATTCGAGCGAAAATCGCGCGCGTTAAACAAGTAAAATATTTTATCGAAATTAGCCCCCGCGACCTTATACGCCGAAATTATAGTAAAATACAAAAAAGAGCAACAACAACTCGGCAGCAAAGCAGAATAAAACCGCCATCGTCGCATCGCGTTCGTTTCGCGATTAAAAAAGATCAAAAGAGCACCACCGTATTATTCTACTGTTTATCTCCTCTGTGATGGCTGCGAGCTGTATGATCCTTTCTCCGCACAGCCTCTCTGTGCCCTTTTTTTCCCCATCCATCTCACTCTCGACTATTTTCTTCTATTAGTATTCTTTTTCACTATGCCACGGTTTTGCGGGCGTTTACAGATACGCTTCTGTTTAGGTGAACCGAATACCTACCACCGGAGCTATTCTAATTTTCATAAAATCCATTACATATTCCATTCTTCGGTCTTCTCACCATCGTCAATACAATATCGAGATCAGGTATTCCTATTCACTCCCTCATACCCCAAAAGCTACCTATATTACTGCATAAAACGCTCTAACGTTGGCAATTTGGCATAATACCCGAAGGCATACTCTTCCATATACGAGATCCAGAAAGAAATGAGAACAAAATGAAAATAAAAGCCGACGAATTCGTTCGATAAGTTTAACCCTACCTTTCAGCTTTTTCACTCCCCGCTCCCTGGCTCACGTTGCATAACAATATTCGAAACATTTTTCATTATTTCACGCATACGAGAGCCAAAATTTACATACGCATACATTCTCCGGTCGCAGCTACGTCAGTTCACAAATACCGACTGAAATTACTATAATTTAATTACTCGCCGAGCTCGCGTGTTAATGCCTTAATGACACGATACTCGGTGCTGTTGTTGCAGCAGCGGAGACTACAATTTGAAAAATTATAGGTGCTGGTATTTCGTACATGCGTTTGTCCCAATTTTCACCCTGAATATCATTTTTCTCATTTCAGTCGTCCAAAAATACTCGACGTGTTTCGAGCTCTACACGAGAACTCGAAGCAGACGCCGAGTGCCAAGTTGACCATGCAAAACCGTCGAATTTTTGGCATCTACGAGTCGAAAAAAAGGTTCGCGGTGAAAAAAACAGCACACAGCGTTGAAAATGCATATTAATCAGGTTCCAATACCAGAAAACCGAACAATACATGCCATTTTGTCGTCTTTCAAGTTCTAAGTGGTTGGCAATAATTAATCCTCGACTTATTGTTCGACCATTGATGTTAATCGTAGTTTCAGTCTTTTATTTTCTTCCAGTTCCCATCAATTAAGTACCAGGGTGGTTTTTACGAAGAAGATTTCTAAAAATATTCATTGTTTTCTCTTTCTTTTTTGGGGGTATTTCGACGCTTTTATCGAAATTCGCCATCGCTAGACATTTTCAATGGAATGAGATCGACTTAAATGATTTTTTGTCTGGAGTTGGGTGGGAAGGAAAGGGAGGAGGGAAGAAGTTTAAAAATATTGGTCAAGTTTGTAAATAGAAATTCGTATTTTCAAAATGAACGTAGGTATTACAAATGTTTTCAAAAACAATTTGCAAATTCGGATTCTCGTGAAAATTGAAAACTTCTAATTTTAGAGTCTTTTTGGCCAATAAATTCATTCGCTGATCCCTTCTTACCAACCAAAAATTAAATTTACTTTGAATAAAACAGAAGTGTTATTTTTTTTCGGAAAAAATAAGAACTGACATGAATTTTCGTGAATCATTTATTTATAAAATTTCGTGATTTTTGAAGCTTATTCCTCAATTTTTTTTCTCCGTACAAATTTTTGAATAATTTTTACACTGTCATTTCTCTTACCCTTACTGTACGAGTAATTGGAAACAAAGTGAGAGTTGACTGATCAATTTTTCTTAAAATTTCATGCTCTTCAATTTTTCTCAAGTTTCTCACCTCTTCCTCCTCTTCTCACCCTCCGGTGAAAAATTGGACGAATGTCTGCTGTATTTTAATAAAATATTTTCGTAGGATGCTTTGAAAAGTTTTCAAAATAATGCAGGATTGAAAATTTTTTTCAAACATCTCTCTAAATCTGAATCAGTCAAAAATGTCAAAATTGACTGAAGAAACAATCTAGATTATGTCGTCACTGATTATCAGTCTAATTCCACTGATTCCCCAGTAAATCAGTGACATTTACTGCCAATTGTTGAATCAATAAAAATTTTAATTCACTGATTGGATCAATAATTAATTACTGATTCAATCAGTGAATTAATTTTTACAGATTCTTAACAATCAAAATTTACTATTTTGAATTAATAATTTTTTACTGATTGACAAGAGAATCAGTGAAATTTGACTGATTATCAGTGACTTGATTTTCTCTATTTTCTCAATTAATTTTGATATTTTTGACAGATTCAAATTAAGAAAGTGATAAAAACATTTTTTTCTTCTTAAAAAATTCCGTTTTTTAATTTTTTTTTTTTTAAATCTAGGTCATTTCTGTTCACTGATTTTTCATAAACAAAATAATAAGTGTTTTTTCAATCGATTTTTTTTCAAAATCAATTTTCCCTCATCAATTTCTTGCCAAAATTTTTAAATGTTTGGATTGTTTTCATAATTAGAACAAATTTTGAATTATTTTGAATTTTTTTCATTTCTTTCGAGTTTTTTGGTAATGAGTGAAATTAGACTTTGAATACATTTTTCACTTTAGTTCATCATGAAAACTTCCGTATTTTCATTTTAGAAAAAATTGAAATCCCAATTTTCATCGTTTGGTCTCAAATTCACCCCTCTAATCATCAATTTTACAAAAAATCCGCCAAAACCTCACATTCATCTCCAAAATTTTTCGAACACTCGTTTTCAAAAATTTTCATCACCATCACACACTCGCGTCGCTTTTTAACTTTCGAGCCAATTTCCCTCACACGTTCAAAAAAGCACAGAAAAAGGTGCGAAAAACAAAACCTCTATATGATTTACGATCGGTTAATGAAATCCCCTCGGCTCGCCGCTGCCGCATTTAACGAGCACTCTCATCGGCCATTTAACCGACGACCACGACCACTGCACCGCCACCACGTGCCTTGATTACACGTTTTAATTAAAACCCATAAAGCTCGCGTTAAGTCTCGACCAAATAACGCGCTCTAATCAATCCATTACACAACGTCAGCTCTCAGCTGTCGCCTCTTATAAAAACCATACAGAGAACCCAGAAAGGTAGGTATAATAACCGAATACACACCCTGAGCCCTCTGTCTAATTAAAACCCCTCGACGATACTACGCCATACACGAAGAAACCGAAAAACCACGTCAAAAGTACTCACCAATCAGGTATATGTTTCGAATCGGTATCAATTTCTCGAGCTGGTAAAATAATCAACAAAACTGGGCTTCTTTTCTTCGATAAATTAACAAAAAAAAATCTGCGAACAAACAAAGCAAAAAAAATCCATCAATTATCATCGTCGTTCCTGGGGAAAAAAATAATCTCAATTACTTCGCTAATCCGAGACTATAATATAATCGCGAAAAACAAAACAAAAAATCTCTTAAAACGAGAGAAAAATCTAGCTCGTTGAATTGCGTAAATATACCCTTCTCTGCCTCTTCGCCAGTAATTTTCCCATTTCCGCCGAAGTCGAGTAGAAGGAAAAAACTAATCTTAAAATCACGTCTCATTTTTCCACAGAACGACGCGGTATGCTGGGCGGCTCAAATTACCTAATTTCTCGTCTGATTTTTTCATCGACGAGAGACCTACGTTTACCCTTAATACCCTCCTTGGTCTTGGAGAGCTTTCGCCACGTTTACCATAATTTCGAAAACATTTGCCCGTCCATTCCCACAAATGAACATTCCGTAATTTGTTTCGTCATCATCGAGATAGCTCTAGAAAGCCGATACTGTCGCTATCGCTGCTTATTCATTTATAAAGAAGGGTATTAGTTAAGCAATGTTGCGTGTTTAACCTCAAATATAGCATCCGACTGTACAGAAACAGTAGAATGGGATTCAAGGCGAAGACGACAGAGAAAAACAGCGAACCACCCTTAATGTAAATCCTCTTCCACCCTTATAGACCGCTACGTCGTTATAATTGCATATCTAAAATTACTAAGGCTGTTGTTGCGTCGTTACGGCGCTGCGTACTGAGTGAGTCACCCTTTGCCATTCCGAAACAATAATCAACCCGAGTTTTAATTGCTTTTACAGCGCAACGTGAAGCCTTTGCGTTGCTAGGCTTTTTTCAGATTGGCTGTACGAGGAGAAAGGAGGATTCTACGGTTCAAATGAAAACTACGTAATACGACATGGTAAAAAACATTAACCCATCGGTGATTCTCCCTGTTGACGGTGATTTTGGGGTAAAATGAGGTATCATCTTGGCAACAGGGAGGGCGACGCGGTGCGAAACCGTCTAGTATTAATTATTCAAATTAACGACTTCATCGTCGTCGTGGTCTTTAAACCGACACTAGTTGCTTTTCCAGTCAAATTTCAAGCTTTTTCGCCAGTATCGTTTTTTTTCCTTTTTCTTGCTGTTTTTTCCTCCAGGAGAGATTTTTTTGGAGAAAAAAATCACTTAGGATTTGTTCGATGATATCAATTTTTTCTTCTAAAGGAGAAAAGAAAAGAAAGAAAGAAAAAAAATCACCTCAGAATATTTCAAGATTACGACTGAGATTATTATTCGAACCGTTCCAAAAAAATTCCAAAGAAATCTAATTTCCAACGAAGTAAAAACGATACCGAAAATCTCCATCATTTTTACCATCTTAATCTGCATGCCGGTGACATTTTATTCCAACCCCTATCGCCGTTAATGAAGTTGCCTAATGTCACATATCCAAGGCGCGCCATAATCTACCCCTCGCGACTCGACTAAATTGTCCCATTCTACGCAACAACACCCATCATCCTGTAGCCTGTCTAACGAATTAACCACCACCATATCTACAGAAAGATCCGGCACCGCTGCCAAGCTTCGTACACGTATCAAGCACACAGTACTTTGGTAGCCTTTTTGGCCTCCCGCCTTTTGCTCATCTGTGGGTCACCCTTGATAATCCTGCACCGTCAGCATGGCTAAGTAGTGAGTACATACGCGACGACGACGTCGTCGACAACGGAAATGAATATTTACCGTACGTTTGAGAATATTCTTAATACAATTAGAGCGACGACGACGATAAAGGCAGGCGAAACGCTGGCGATGTGTAAGTCACACTTTCTTGGCCAGCTGTGCTGGCCAAAATTCGTACAAATTGGGTAAGATAATTTTATCGGGCTGTCTAATGTGGTTTTTTCTGCTGGGTAAAAACACAGAGCTGACCAATTTCAAAGTTGAGGTAGATTTTTGGCACGTGATTTGTGATTTCCAAAATTTTTCATTCGTCGGGCATTTTTTTCTTCAAATTTTTGAACTTTCTACATAATCAATGCTAATGGAAAAAAAAAATTCAAAAAATTGCTAAAAAAAAAAAATAAGAGATTTGAATACATTTTGATGTGACTCTCTCATTTCGAATTGAAAAGTCACTGAAAAAAAGTCAGAATTGCAGCATAGAAAAAATCAGCAAAATTCGTTGATTTTTTGTGGATTTTCGCTGATTTTTCAAAAAATTTCAATAATTGGTTAAAAAAATTCTTTGACTTTTCAGAAAATTACAGACCTTTGGTCGAATTTTCAGTGAATTTTCACTGCCTTTTTTGAGCATTTTGTCAGTTTTTGCTTTCAGTGAAATTTTTTGCACTGATTTTCATCACTGTGCTGCAATTCTGGCAGATTTTCAGTAACTTTTCAATAATTTGAAATGAGAGAGTAACATCAAAAGATCTTCAAATCTTTCCTCTTCTTTTTCAACAATTTTTTAAAAATTCAGAGCAGGAAGATTTGGATTAGGAATTTTTTGAATGAATTGTAGGTACTTACAATTTTCAAATTCCTCTTTCCAACTTTTTAATGCTAAAATATTGGTAAGACGAACATGCAGCTTTATTTGACAGAATTTCATGACAAAAAATCGGGTAATGAATTTTTTAGACGAAAATTAGCTCTGACCGACCCATTCTCACCCCCTCCCCCATTTGAAGATTTATATCTTCGGATTTTCGTGAAATTAGGGTAGGTATTTTTTGACAAAAAATCTTCCAACATATACAAGTATTTTCTTTTAGAATAAAAAAATTGGCTTAATTCGAAATTTGATAATTAGAGACAGAAAAATAACTAAAAAAACTTTGATTCTAATTGGAATTTTACGATAATCTCATAGCAATGGGCTCGAACCTCAAAATTTTCAAACTAATTTTCAAATTTGATACTAGCAAAAGGAGACCATTCAAGATCACTGATTAAAATTTTCCTGAAAAATTAGGTTTCCGGAAAATGTTCAGTATGTTCTAAAACTTGATCAAAAAACACACTGGAAGAATCCAACTGAAATTTTCGGAGCAGTATAAATGATCTCGTTAAACTGCTCAATAGAAAGAATGGGGACCAGATTCACAACCACTCAAGCCAATTTTTATGATTTGGAAGGAAAAAAAACGAATAAAAGTGCCACTAGAGAAAAATTAAAATTTCACTAGAAACTACAAAATGAATAAAAATTTTAAAATTCGATTCTTGACATAGACTAGATTTTTACCAATTTTAAAGGAAAATCAATTCTTTCAAAAATACATAACATGATTTTTTACCCCCCCCCCCCCCCAAAAAAAGGATTTTCAAGCACCTGTTCAAAAACTCTCTATGAGCTGTAAGATTAACTTGGGCATACAATACCTCAAATTGACAGAATTACGGTTTCAATTGGCAAAATTCTCAAAAATGATGACTTCATTCATGTAGGGGGGGGGGGGGGGGAGAAATTACACATTTTGGGTTAAAAAATCGATCTCAGTCAAAAATTGCAATTTTTCAACTTCTCAAAACAACCACTTCGATTCTTACTTTCTGTGGCAGCTGAAATTTTAGTTTCGGAGATTTCAAAAAATACCATTTCCAAAAATTTTATTCTCATTGAAATTCAAAACAGGCATGTTCAATGATTCAATTCAACATCCCGGCTACTAAAAATCTCGAAATTTCCACAAAAATGCCATATCCTCATCCTTCTGCCACAAAATCACCCAATTTCGTCCAAAACACATCCACCATATTCCATTCGGCAATTAAAACCCATCATCGTTATCGCACCATTCGAACACCCTACCAGAAACCAATCTCCCAAACTCATTTTATCGCTGAAAAATTATTATTTTCCGTCGTCCACATAATTTCTCCAGCTGATCGTACGCTCCCCCGCAGTCTCACCACTCCTTACCCCAGTCGCCCACACTTTCTGTCCATATTACACGCTGCATAGTTCCATATTTACACTTATCTAATAAAAATCAATACCTTACGTCGAAACTGCACAATATACTATGCAATGCATGTACGACGGAGACGTACGGTTACTATATGCCAGAGAGACCCTAACCCATATAAAAACCTCGTCGTCGCCTCGCTCGTATTTATACGTATAGTACAGCACATATCGAATTCACTAGGCCAACACAACACAGTACACTCGCACATACGCCAAAGAAAAAGGGGATATGGGCACAGAGACGGCAAAAGAGAAGGCCGCATAGCGTATATACAACATTATACATATACATAGTATAAATGCATGCACATTGCACACAAATCGATTACACAATTGGCGGTCAATTTGTCCACCCTATTGTCGATTTAATGTCCGATAAAATACGCCTGCTGCTTGGCGGCGTTAAATTCGCGGCCAAGTTGGATCGTTTTTGCTGCCGTTCGCCTAAGCACGTAATATTTTACATTATTATCTTATTCGATTCTAATTCCATACTTGGTAAAATTAAATCGACAATACGCCATGTTCACAGCCTCAGCTCAAAAATCACGCTCTCGTAACCTAAATACTCGCCAAAGACTTCGCCATTCGACCCAACGAAAAATCAACCATCAAAATTTTTCCACCAAAAAAAAAAAAAAGGAAATCACAACACTTTCCTATCAACTACACACATGAACGTAATAGGACAACTGTTCCAGCACCTTCATTTCATGTGTAACATTGTAACACACAAACAACAGCAGCAACAGCAACACAACACTACACGCCAATGTAAACAACCCCGACGTCGAACCATATAGGTACACGAGGGTTGAATGTCCGAGCTATTTTCTCTACACATACGTGCGTATCTTTCTCTCTCGTTCTCTTTCGCCGTCGGTCTTTTTCCATCGTTCGCGTATATTCGCAGCCCACTGTCCACCGCTACTGCCTTCTCAGCTTTGGCTGTTTTCGATGTGTCTGTGTAGCCTTTTTCATGGTCAACGTGCTCTACCGTATAGATTCGGCGTATTGATAATGTATATACGCCGTCGCCGCGCCGTTTGTATACTGTACACAGAATACACCACGCCGGTATTCTACGAAATACGAATATCGCGCTGTAACAAGTCTCTCTGTAAATTTGGAAGCCGACGTTTTCATCGTCGCCATCGCGTCGACCCTCGTTGATAAGAAAGTATCATATTTTCATTCGACATTGTAGACTACGTCTAGTCTTTTTATCTTTTATTTACAAGTAAGATGATTCGATATAATGTAAAATCTGATTAGGTGACCGTAAAACATTTTTAAAATCGATAAACCTTCGTTACATTGCCATTATCAGTATTTCATCGTTATTACCAGAGATTTACCGTAAATACCGTAAATAATATAGACGAATATGTGTTCAAAATGAATAAATTAAACAATTTTAGAACGATTGATATTCGATCAATCCAAATAACAAGCCATTACCAAAGAATATAGCGTAATTACCGCATTTTTACCATAATTACCACAAATTTCGCGTAATTACGGTTATTTACCATAAACATAGATAATTAAACCTTGGTATGCAATATTCATTTTCAAATATCCACCATTTCAAGTTTTTACTCAAAGCTCAAAAACCAAAATTACCGTAAAGCATTTCAAATTACTGTAATTTACCGTAATTACTGGTAATTTTATTGTAATGACTGATAATTTTATCGTAATTACCGGTAAAGATTTCATAATTACTTACTAGTAGGTAAGTTTACCGTAATTACTGGTAATTTTATTGTAATGACTGATAAGTTTATCATAATTACCGGTAAATATTTCGTAATTACAGATAATCGTTTTGTAATTACTTACTGGTAAGTTTACCGTAATTACTGCTAAGTTTACCGTAATTACTGGTAATTTTATCGTAATTACAGGTAATTCTTTTGTAATTAGTAATTACTACTAGTAATTTTATCGTAATTACCGGTAATTTTCGGTAAAAATCACTAGAAAGATTTGGAATCAGATTTTTAAAAATTCTCAACATAGGGATAAGTAGTTTACTGAAAAAAATCAGAACTGGCTAGAATGATTTACCAATCATGAAAATACTGTAATTACCGATAAATTACCATGGTTACCGGTAATTCTCGGGCAATTCTGCTTATCAGAGATAATAGCATCTAGTTTTTTGGTAAGTAATGCACGTAGAATTATTGAATAAAAAATATAACAAATTTTCACAATTTACTGTAATTACAGAACAATTACAAAAAATGAACAATTCTCATACTTTACGGTAAACAAGGGTAATTCATGGGAAATCACTGTAATTCAAGGTCAACACCAATTTTATGGAAGCATAGTTTGGTTATGACTAGGGAGCGGATTAATATGAAAACGCATATTTTTCTGTATCCAATAAAATTGGATATATTCAATGTACTTTTCCATTTCACATCATTTCGAGAAAAATGAGCCCTATTTGATTTTGCATATTTTGCATATTTCACTCAAAAATGCATATTTTTACATATTTACTATGTTTTTAGTACATATTTCCACATATTTCTCCAATTTTCGGTTTTTTAGCGCATATTTCTCAAAATTTTCAATTTTCAATGTTTTTAGCTTTGCATCAGAGAAAGATTTTCAAAGCATTAAAACAATTAAAAAATGGTTTTTTTGGGCATTAAATTTCAATTTTTTTCAGAGCTTTGCCCTCGCTTTGCTCGGGCATAAAAAATTTTAATTGTCAGATCCATTTAAAGCTGAAGTGCGAAAAAAGGCTTCTTTTTGCTCTTTTACCCTCCCCCCCATCCCAAAAAACCCTTCCTGGTTTTCCAAATTCCAACTCTTTGTACTCATTTTGCCTCCACTCAAAAAAAAAGCTTTCGATGCCACTGAATCCAACATTAAAGGATATTATTTGGTTCAAATTCGCGCCTCTTGTTTCAGTCGATGTAGAAATTAGTTGCAGGGCTGAAAATATGATACAATTTTGCAATAAAAATATTCGATTTTACATTTAATTGAAAATAACGTGTATTTCAATCAAACTTGAGAAAGTATAAGTGTAAAAAAGGGATGAATTTTTTCAATACCTTTCAGATGATACCCATAAAGACTTCGCATATTTTAGCATATTTTCGATTTTTAGCGCATATTATATGGCATATTTTACGATTTTTGGTGCATATAAATCCGCTCCCTAGTTATGACTGATATTTAAACCATAAATACCAGAAATTTACAATAAATTTCGGTAATTTACGGTAATTACGAGTAATTCGTGGTTATCACAAGTAATTTACGGTTATTTCGAGTAATTCAAGATTATTAAAAATGATTTACAGTAATTGGAGTATTTTGAGATGATTGAAGTAATTCGCGGTAATTGCAAATTATACACGGTAATTACGAGTAATTTACGGTAATTACAAGTAATTTACTGTAATTACGAATAATTTACGGTAAATACAAGTAATTTACTGTAATTACGAGTAATTTACGGTACTTACGAGTAACTTACGGTAATAACGAGTAATTTACCTCAAAGTTTGAAGATTAAGGGTGAATTTCAGTTGTTAAGGGTAAAATTAGAGCATTTGGTGTAATTGTGGCGAAAAATTCCCACAATTTACTTCAAATATGATTCATTGTAATCAATTTCATCAATATTTTGAGTTCTTCACTGAAATTTTCAACAAATTACACAATATTCTAACTTCTCTTTAGCTCAAATTCAATCAATCGTAACTACCCACTTCCACTGACAATCAAAATTTCCCAAATTACTACATTCTCGTACCCAAAAAAACCGAGCCAACCAACCTTCTCCCAACCAACGACCATTTTCTCCATTCTAGAATCCCATCAACCAAACCCCATCTGTAGCCTCTGGAGTAAAGAAATTGCCAGAAATTAAAACACTGCCCATTAAAAAATCCAACTCAGTGTAGATCTGCAGCGCTGTCCGCTGTCAGCCTACGCAGGCAATTATCCGCGACCAATTTCGCGCCTCGAACCTTTAAAACCTTACACGTATTGGTAATAAGGCACACGGATTGGATAATAGATTTCCATACAACAACGTAACGAACACTTACGCGGCGTCGGTGTTAATTTGATACACGGCGACGATGATTTCCGCGGTTCGAACATAAATACTTATCTGATTGGTGAGAAAGTTTTTTATCTAATTTTTTTCTTCTTATTTTGTATTATTTAGCGCGCGATTAATCGCGTATGTACGAGCTACAAACGTATTAGGTATAGAACGATGGAGGCGGAGGTGGCGGCGGATCGTACGTAGACTGCCTCGAGTGATCACGTTTATCGGTAAAATTTATCATACCGGTGAGGTGTGCGACGACGCGGCGGAAAGTGCGACTTACTCGTACCAGCATAGTAAAATACTCTTCTCGGGATAAGAAATTTTTCTTCTCTAATTAGTCGGCATTGGCTCTCTGTGGTCATCCAAAGTATAGGTAATCACCGTACGCTAAACTACACATGTACAAATACCTTCACTTATAATAAGTTGCAGATATCTGCACAATTAGATCTATACCCTACCATCTTCTCCGGTTTTTACCATATACCTCGAGGAAGTTCTCAGTACCCAAGCACCTCGCCTTTCCTTACGAATTCGCATACGGTAGCTGGCCAATACAGCCGATCTATAAAGATTGACATCACGTCTTCGAGTAACGATTGACGAGCAAATGCCGGAATCTGCGAACATCTATGTAAATTTCGAACCTGGTAATCTCTTCCTATAAGGCCCTGGACATTAAACCGCCGCGGTGAAACCCGAAGTGAAATTTTTTTTCCACTTTGACGAAGCAGCCTGTGACACAAGCACGAAATTGATTAGCTCGCGAATCAACGTCGTACTATAATTGTACGTAGCATAATGAAAGAGGACGTTCACCGAGAGTATGTGTATACGCAGAGGTGGCAGTGGCGGAGGCGGCGGCGACCACGATGACACCATGGTCCCCTCTTCCCCTTACACCAAAAATACAGCATTCTAGTGTATGGTGAAACAGCGCAGCACAGAGTATCATTATCATTATCATCATCATCATCAACAACGGTGCCAAAAATAATCTGCCAATTAATAAAACTAATGAACGTTCGATGGAGCAGCGAAGCACAGAGCGTAGCGTTATAATGGCCACGATACGATGCTATTTTTCGGATTTTTTGGAGGTTTCTGCAACGCACGTGGACCAACGAGAGAAAAAGAGGGAGGAATAGCGTCGAATATTACGTAATGGGGATTTTCTCGCCGATAAACAAAATAATATTTAGGAATATTATGGCAACAAAGTCAAAATTGGCGACTGAAAAAGAAAAAGAACAGACGAATTTTTATGCCATCTCATCCTCGCAATTAGGATGAAAAAATGAGGGAAAAGAGATCCAAAATGAACAAAACTCAAGGATCAATTCCTAAAATAAAATTATTTTCGATTCAAAAACAAAAAAATTACAAGAACATGGAAAAATTCATTCTGAACAAAAAACTATCGTCGATGGTTAATTTTTTGACATATCCCCGTCTTATTTTTCTCTCTCGGTGTAAAAATTCTAGCCAAAAAATCGTCCCTTAATCGTTCGAATCTTCGAACCTCAATTTTTCACCATCCCCCCCTCACCTCTTCTTCAACGAATCTTTTTCTATCTTTTGGTCGCATTTTCTTTACAAATCACAACCCTTTCAATTAATCTTTGCCCCGTCCCACTCCATCCATCGTATTTCCAAAGACACCACGTCCATTTGTCGCATGTTTCTAATTAACACCTCGTCATCGACGGTATCTTTCGACAAACAATCCTTCCCTCGTCTCGTTCAGTCCGGCCATCGTACATTCTCGACCGAGCTGCTGATTTAATAAATGATGCGAAATTTCGCGTCCGCGATTCCTTATTAGCTCGGATGAAAAATAAATGAACGTCATTTTTCAATAATAAAAGGCCGAGGAGGCGACGGCGACGTACCCTTCGCGTCTTCGCCGCCCAGCCCGTCGAAAAGCTTCTCTTTTTTCTTTTTCCATTCAACTTCCGCGTGTAATTATTAAGAGTTCGCTAACAAATGGAGCAGCTTTATTTGTTCCACGCAGCGAATTTAGAAATTCCTTTTTTCGCTTTCTTTCTTCTCTATCTTTCTCGGGCTTGTAACGCCTGTGTGGAGGTACTCGTCTTTCGCGGTCATCTCTTCCTGCCTCGCGTCGTCCCGAATTAACACACGGCCTTGTCTCGCCCCTCGTCGTCCCGAGTACACAGCTGAACCCAAAAATATACGTACACATATTTCGCACCTCTCTCGCTTACGCCAGTGTGGAAACGCAACCGAAGAAAACTCAACTGGAAAAAGATAACGAATGAGGTTTTCTTCCTGCGAACTGCTTCGTTTTCTTGGTTTCCCCTCTTCGCCGGCCGTCTGGTTTTTATTAATGTGTACAACGAACCGTATATATTTTCGGTTCACGTTTACATATACTAAACTTATTATTACGATTTCGTCTCTTCTGGATCTCTCGAAATTCGAACACGTCTTCGAATTTTCACTTCAGCTTTCATTCAGACCTCTCCTTCCCTGCATTCTTCCTCCTTCTCATTTCGATATGATTCAAAAATCGATCACAACTCAACATTCAGAAAACTTCAACACTCGAAAATCACGAAACTTTTATTCTCAAACTCGATCACAAGTAAAAATCTTACTTTCAAAATAGATACTGGTCCCTGCAGCATTATAGAGAAGGGGCTGCAACGATGTTTTATGCACATACACGCTGACACATGCACCCTGGCGCGAATAATCGATAATTTTCTTGTACATTCAACTGGATTAATCCGCGTGCTAATCATAAAAAGGGGCCGAATGAGAAGGTCGCAATGTCCACGTATGGTTTATTCATCGTACCTCATACCCTTTTTATTCTCTTCGCCCCGCTATTCTTCACCCCTGACCAGTTAACCCAGAGTTCTATGACGGACTGGCGGCTACTTTCATTAACAGTTTATACGTACGAGGTACTTTTTGCGATAATTATATACCGCTTCGTACGCCCATTCTCCTTTTTTTCCTATCTAAGTACCTATTTTATGAATTAGGAAGTACGAATGATTTTTTTTCATTATTTTTAACGATTTTTATCACATTCGAATTGCAAAAAAAGAAAAGAAAATTGTCGGAAAAAATCACAAAAATAAGGTCGAAAATTGATTCGGTTGACTTGAAACCCTAACATATTATTACATACGTAGGTACACTAAAAAAAAAATCAAAAATGATACAAAAATGGATCAATTTTATTAGAAAATATAATAATAACGAGTCCTATTTCCACAAAAATGCTCTACATAGTAAACATTTATCAATCTATTATAATAAATTTTATTTTTATGCAATGAATTTTACCAAATATCGCAATTTATATCATTATTTTTAGAATAGATTTTACCAAATTTTATGAATTTGGACTCTTTATTATTTTTTTGGATATTTATCATTTATTTTATCAGTATAGATGGTTTGATTCATAATTCTAGCATAATACAAATGACTGAGCCTACACAAGCTGAACTAAAATTAAATTTTTACACGAAATACGTGCCTGGAATTTCATATGTTTATGTATAAAAGATGACTGCAATTCAAAATCATAACTAAATTTACATAATATAATATTTATTCACTAATTTTATAACCTTCAAAATTCAGAAAAGGGGACTTTAAAACTTGAATTTGTTTCTACCCGTGTAAAAAAAATTACCCCCCTCCCACCCTAAGACATGTCCATGTCAATTTTTAATCCTTGAAATGTCCAGAAAAAAATTCTGAAGTTCTCTAAAATTGATGGAAAATGGTCATAAATGAAAGAAAAGCGTTGGAAATCTCATTTTTTTAAAAAAGCATTTTTGTAGACCCTTTCAGCATTTCAATTTTCCACTGTGTTATTTCGACGATTTCGATGGAATTTTCAAAGACTTACACAGTTCAAAGGTTCAAAGTGTCTATCAAAAACTTGTAATAATTTAGAGTCATTTTCAACAGTTTTTGAGACATTTTAAATGATTTCAACGTTTCTCAGTCCATTTTCGACAGCTTTCATGATTTTTGATTATTTTCAACAATTTACAAAGCATTTTCTACAATTTGTTCCATATTTCGAATGAATTTTAAACATTTTACAACGGCAGAATGTCTGCTAGATCTGAAAAATGAAAATTTTTGCTACACTATTTTCTAAATTTTTCTTGAAATTTTCATACCTTTTTTTTAAGCTTTCAATTTTCTCTAAAAAGAACCCTCTTTTTCATCCATTATTGATTAAAAAAGTCAAAAGGAATAGCAAAATGTTAAAAATTCTTGATTTTTCAATAAAATTATTAAAATTCTGACTATTATAGAAAAAATTTTCCTAATTTTTGGCTCTTTTCATTCGTTTGCTCGTTCGTTGTTTTTTTTTTTTTTGGTAAGTAGACATTTTGAGCAATTTCAACTATTTTATGACAATTTTAAATTTCCTATAATGTTCAAAGCTCTAATACTCTCTAAATCTGAATCAGTCAAAAAATTGAAAATTCACTGATAAACAGCGAAAAGTGTGCAACTGTTAATCAGTGAAATTTGACTGTCAATCAGTGAAAAATTACTGATTCAATTAGTGAATTTTCATTTTTGAATCAATAATTTTTTTTCAACCACTAAAATGAATGAGCAAAAATTTTAATTTATCAACTAATTCAATCAGTGAATAATAATTACTGATTCAATCAGTAAATTAAAATTTTTACCGATTTAAAAATGAACATTTACTGATTAAATCGTTAAAATTTTCACAGATTTCTTCAGTTGCACACTTTTGTCTTATTAATCAGTGAATTTTAACTGATTCAAATTTAGAAAGTAAGACAAATCAAACTTCTGAATAATTAATTCTCATTTCTTTCCTTTCCTCTCCTCTTCTCTCCTCTTCTCTCCTTCCCTTCCAATCCAATCCAAAAAACTAGAACATTTTCATCAAACAACAAAATTTCCTCCCCATATTTCAGAAAACCCCCATTTCCACTAGAACAGCCCAACAGACACCTTCACCTCGTTAAATTCCCATTTCGAATATTTTCCTCCACCCTCATTTCATTTCAAAATTACTACGCAAGTCACGGTTTCGACGAATTTACCTACCATCGCGCAATTAAAACACCACACGACGTTTAGGACGCAAAAAACAATAGACAAAAAGGTCATCCCTTAATGAACCCTTATTTTTACTCGTTTTCGGATGCGCATGGCTCTATCGTCGTTATTCGTATCGCCCAGAAGCTCACGCCAGCCCACATTTTCATACCGATACTCGTCCGCAAAATAACACCAGTGTCTTCTCCGTCCATATTTCGCATATTATATGCAAATTACGCAGCAAAAAAGCGCTCGTCAGCCAATGGCGAAAGCTCTCGAGCAACAGGTAATCGACAACCGCCGATGACGTCTCTGAGCCATCATCAATGTATATTTTCATCTCAACACGCTTCTATTAGCGTCCAAATCTTAAAATACCTATATAAGAATAGTTTTTTTTTTTCATGCCATCTCGTAGGTAGTTAAAAAATATACGTATAAATACAAAGTATTATACTGGTGAAAAAAAAACCAACAGTACATCTCTCCGCCTACTGTCACACCACAGGTCGTCGCAGATCCTCGTTCAGGGTTCCTGGTTCCTCGTCGTCGACGTCGAACCATTGGCATCGTTAGTGCCCAACTCCCATTAACCCGATGATGGAATTTAATCAAGCACACATACACGAAATGTTGATTAATTCGCTTCATTTAAACGCTACGGGTGTTCCAACGTGATATACACACATTTTCTGAAACACGGCGAGTGAGCCAGAGCTACGGAGAGACATTCGTACTCAAATACAACCACACACATAAACGTAAGAAAAAAAAAAAGGATACGACGCTCCACACCGCTGAATTTTTTTTTTTTCCTATATCTGGTCTCTCTTGTGTATGTAATATATTCAACCAACGAACGCAGCATCAACTCGCGAGCCGAGACTATTGATAGGTTAAATATAAAATATTCATTAAGTCGACAACGCAACGTACACATTTGATAGTATAGGACGACACTACCTATAAATGTCCTTGTGTCTATGTTGTAAGAAGAAGAACATCGCCGCAACTACAACGACGGCGACGAGTAAATACATTTATCTAAAATAATCACTACCACCACCAAGAAGTACCATCCATAGACTGTATCTCTTTTACTTATTGAGTACATCTCGCCATTCCCCTCCTTCTTAACCCTTCCGTCTTTATAGTTATCGTTTTCTCATCAGCATAATTATTCCGAATTCGTCGTCGTACGAGCATACACATATAAAGATACCTAACCTACGACGAACCGATGTACTTATCGAGATACGATATTTGTATGTGTGTGGTGAATAAATGACATGTAAAACGATCGACGTGTTTATTATATCTAAATCGTCGCCCCTGTCTTCTTCCTCTTCCTTTACTTTGTTTCCCCTTCCTGCCTATATGGCAGATCCAAACCAAAACGTCTAGGAAATTTTACGCGACATAATGCACGTCGTCGATGTCGTCGTCTTCGTAGTCTCCGAATAAAAATATCGATTAGAAAATCTAAATTCTACATGCATAAAATATCAAGTTAGGTATTATTTTTGATTTTATTGATTTATTCTAAACTGAAGCGAAGGAAAATGGGGCGTTTGATATTTTGGGGTTGAAAATTGACCCTTTTTTATACCTCCATGAAAATGAAGCTGAAAAATTTTGCAATAAAAATGAATAAAATTTCAAGATATGATCAAAATTATACAAAATTTACCATTTTTCTTCGATTTTGAACCCAAAAAAAAAACAATATTTGCAATTTGAATTTACTTCCGTCTTCACTTCAAAAAAATTTAAAATTCGCCTGACATGATTTTGAAAAAAAAATTCTGATCAACTCAAGATTTGAACGAAACGATTTTGGGATTTTTGGATAAAGCATATTGAAATTTTTCAACATTAACTGAATTTTTAGCGACCGACTCAAGTTGATTTTTCAATTTTTTTTTTAAATTTTTGAAAATCTACACGGGCGTCAATCTTAGATTAAAGCACATAAAATTTCAAAACACGTATTTCTATTTTTCACAACAAACTGCAAAAAACATAAATTTTTTCAAATCGCAAACTTCTATATAATTTCATAGGTACATATTTCGCCCTTTTTCAGAAAATCTCAGAAAATTACCTAGACAATGCAATAAAACATTTCATCCTCGTTGAATCTTGAATAGTCAGTGGTTGAAACCCGTGTAGCATTTGTCGACATAAACATGTGTATCGACAGGTTATCGACAATATTTAAATCCATTTTTTTTCTTAAATAACGAATTTGAAAAAGCAATTACTGTTTGGGGTTATGTATTATGGCAAACCAAACCGATTTCACTTGGAATTTTTAAAAATTTTCTACTATTTTCACATTTTAAAAATACATCGACATGTCTTGTGGACAAGATCGACATGAAAATCGATGCATCCATAAAAACATAGACATAATGTCGACAATGCATCAAAATTAAATCCTCAAAATTCGGCCATGAATATCACTAAAAAGTGATTTTCAGTAAGTAATAATATAAGAAAAGTAAAAATTTTTGAAAATAAGCAATATCTCCTCATATTTTTACAAATTATAATTTTTGAGGTTCTGTAGATACAAATGTCGATAGTTTATTTATACATCGACATACCCTCGACTGTTTGTCAAGTTTTTGTCGATGTCAAAATTGATGTAAAATTTTTGAAAGGATATAGTTTAATACTCATAAGTAAAATATGGCGCAAATTTGTACATAAGAAAATCAAATTGTAAGTGATCTACGATTTGCTAATCACTCCTCTCATCTATGTCCATATTTCTGTCGACATAAAATGAGATAGGCAGTGATGCCAAACTCAATTTTGGTAAAAAAAATGTATAAAAATATTATTATTGCAGAAACTCTGAAAAATTGCATTGTCGACACAACTTTTGATGTTAATGTCGACACATCGAAAAATCTGTCGCTTGAAGGTCGACATGTCGATGTAATTATTGATGGTTTGTCAAGATATTTGTCGAGGTATTTGTCTACTATCGTAATATCTCTCTACAAATTATCGACTCAGTCGATATAATTGTTGATAATCTGTCGAGGCATTTGTCGAGGCAACACCTCGACAAATATCTCGATAATTGCCTCGACAATGCTCGACAATCCATCGAAAATCGCCTCGACATTTGGGTCGAAAAGTGACCGATTTCGATGTGTCGACATTTACATCAAAATTCATATCGACCTTGCTACACGGGAAATTTCAGCAGATTCAGACTAGTGGAAGATTCGCAAATTATATTTTACAGCAATTAAGAAAACTAAAATATTTGAAGTAAAGAAAACCGCAGGAAAACAGTCAAAATAATTGCAGAACAGTAATAAATCAGTGAAAAAAATCGATGGAAAATTAGTGAAATATCTGAAATTAGTGAAATTACCCGAAAAACAATCAAATTGTATGAAAAATCAACGGAAATCCGCTGAAAATCAATGAGTTTTTTTCTGTGCTGATTCTGACCTTTTTCGAACGATTTTTCACTGATTTAAAATGAGTGACCAGAATGGCTGGAAACTTCAAAGATACATGGAGAAGGGAGGGGGTTGATATAAAAATGAAGTCAAGTTCTCAGCATTTTGCGTTGAAAAGAATTTGTTTTCTAAAGAATTCCATTCGTCAAAGAGTCATCTGCTCTTTATCTCATCAACTTAGAACTCAAATGAGTCTAAAATTCTCAATCAAAAAGTATCATAATTTACAAGTTTTTTCAAAAAAAAAAAAAAAGAAGATTTTGCTATTATCAAGAGAAGGGAGAAAGGGGATTGAAAACTCTGAAACCGAGATGGAAAAATTGAAACTAAACCAAACTAAAATCTAAAAGTGTTTTCAACTCGTGTTTTTTTTCTAGTTTTTAGAGTGAAAAATAATCGTATCAAATTTTTCACGAACTTCAAACTCTAATATGCAGTTTTCTTTGAATTTTTATTTAAAAATACATACCTGTATTGAAAATTTTCAATTTTAAAAGAAATCATCTGTTTTAAATTGAACATCAAATTAAATTTTTTTAAAGAGGGGAAACTCAAAAAAAAAATTAAACGAAAATAAAGTTTTCCAGCTCCAATTTTTTTTTGCATTTCTGATTTTTTTCTTTCAGAATGAAAATGCTTTATTTACTTCCTTCAGAAACTACAAAGTCCGGACTTCAATTTTCATAATTTTCCTCAGCTTTTGCTATATTCAAAATGTGACTCTGCCGGAAAAAAAGGGACCTTGTGTAAAAAAACGATATTTCTATTTTGATGTGTTTGGTCCAGATTTGGTGTCATTCAGACCAAAAACGTGAAAAATGAGGCATGGATTTTTTTTACCCTAGGTCTCTTCTTTCCGGCAGGGTCACAAATTATCAATTAAAAAAAAAAACCCATTTTAAACTAAAACTGAAACCCACTAATTGAAACTCGAAAATTGAAACCGATACTTTCATATTTCTAAGCCTGCTTTTTCCAAAAATTGAGGTTTCGTGGAAATCGGAACCAGAGTGAATAGGTTCTTTTTTAAAATGATGTATGTATTTTCGAATTAAATTCAAATCGAACGAAAAAAATAATCTCGATCTAAACGAAACTCATCATTCTCCTCTCACATACCATGAAAAATTTTAAAACTCCACCTGCCTCAATTCTATACCACTCAAGGGTTGATTCGTTCGATCCATCAATCAATACATATTTTTGCATTTCAAACCACACTCAACCTCAATCCCCTCCTTCAACCTCATCAGCTCATCTCCATAATTACACCAAGTAATTACATTTCCTCATCAATATAATCAAATCTCGATGCACCTCGAATATCCTACACTCGACCAGCAGCATCCAGTACCGGTGTGGCGTCATCGCACCAGGCACGAACCTCGATACGCCCCGAATATGCTCCCGAAGGCAAATGCATCCGCATCGAGGCACACACCACGCATTAATCCTCCACTTTCCTCCTCCGTCTCATCGTGGAATTGCCTACATCAGCCATAAATCATACCCAAAAACTACTCCGAACGCCCAGTCGATCGCTTAATAAAGACTTACCACGGTACTGGAGAGTCCGTAGATACAGATACTTCGGGATGTACTCGAAATATGTGCATATATCTGGGAAATTAACGCCACTGCCTATCTACAGCACACATATTAAATGGCGTGTGCGCAGGGCGCGGCGCCGACACACGACGGTGTAAAGTTGTTGCTGGAAACGGCGGCCGGCGTTAAGAAAAACGAACCGACGGAAAAAGCAAACCGAGCCAGCTCATAGAAAGTGAGCCGACGACAACGTCCTTCTTCGTTTTTATCGATCGATAAATACGCTTTTATGTGTATAAATGATGATGATGACGACGACGACATCTACGATTACCATCATGATGATGATGATGAATATAATTTCATGATAAACGTCAGAACAGCACACTGAGCGAGGCACATGAAAGACACCAACGCTGCTACCATAATTAAAAAGTTTTTCGGTATACGATTCATACGATTCCAATTTCCAGACCATCTCTTCTATAAATAAATATTCCAAAGTACACAAAATTAAAAGAAGGAGGAATCGAATTATGAAAATTTTATCATAAAAGAAACCAAAAGGGAAAAAGACCAACTCCGAGACAACGTTTACGTTGCAAAACCACCCATATCCCATGCCCAGCCAGTATTTCCCCACAGTCCATCCAAGAAAATGACCGGTATATAAGTTAATTTAATTTTTCTATAGTATTTTCTTAATATATACCTATGCTCACTAAACGAATAAACCGTAATAACTATATAGATTTATACGTATGAAAAAAAGAAGAAAAAACGAAAAGAAAAAAAAAAGGTAAAAGCCCAACACGCTAACGCCACCGCCTTCCCGAAGTACGCCGGTTCGGGGTCGGATCGCGTCGCGTCGTCCAACAAATAAGGTACATATTACGAAACCGACAATTTAAAACTGTGTGTATTTTTGTTAAAACACACGCCGCCCTATCGTTCGATAATACTAGATAACTGTTTTTTTCCTTTCTTTTCCTATTTTTCTCCCTCCGCCGAACCCATTCCTTTTTCGTTTCATTCTTCCTTTTTTTTTTCAATTATTTATGACGTTTGGAAATCGTATAATTGACGCCTAAAGCTCGAAGGTAAAGTACTTTATGCGTTTTTACAGCGCGACGTCGGATGATAAGGGTTCTAAAGGTCGATGACGATGTGAGAGGGGGACGATCCGACGACTGAACGATTTCACGTATTGTTGTTACACGATTTAACGAAAACAAAAATTGGATTGAATGGACGAATGTGAAGGAAAGGATCTAGCTTATTTGCTTCCTAGTTACCTAAATCCACATTATACAATTGAACCAGAAACGAAAAAAAAAATCTAAAATAAAAATTGAGTAAAAACCACACTTGTTTTACGTGTTATCACGTAAAAATTTCCGAAAATTAAAAAGAAAACTTTCGAGAACTTGATTTTTTTTCAGAAATAAAACCAAACGTACCAATTGTAATTATCTTCTAACAAAAAAATGTTTTATTTACTTGAATGAAAATTTTCTAAAAATAAGAAACTTTAATTTTTCAACTTTCCACCAAACGACTGCAATAATTTTTTCTGTAAAAGTAAATAAATCCAACCCAAACAATTACACATTCATTTTCTTTCATTTCTAAAACGAATCGTATATCCACTTCTTCTACCATTTGTATTTTCGGGGATCGAAAAATATTCTATTTTCAGGTTTTACCTCCTTCCTACCTAATCCGCTTCGTTCCACCTGCGCATCTACATTTTTCCATCAATCATTCTCAAGATTTTCATCAATTTTTCATTTCAGGAATTTGTTCAGTAATTTCATGAAGTTGCATTTTTTCGATTTTTTTGACCTTTGAAAATATTTCCACCACATTTTTCTCCAAAATTCTGATTTACTTCGCGAAAAATTTTCAGTTTTTATATTTCAAAAAATTCGCTGCTTCTTATCAAAATTTTCATTTTTTTCTTCACTCAAAATTTTCAACATAATTTTCAAATTGAAATACAGGAGTGCTGAATCACTTCTTCAAAATTTTTTCCTGATCTTTGGCGAGATATCCCACCTTCTAATCAACAAATTGAAATAGTTTTGATATTTTTTGCAAACTGGCCCAACTTCTTACAAAACTTTCATTCATTAAAAAAAAAAAAAAAAAAGACGAAATACATAACACGGATTCACAGTTTGGGTAGGTAGATATACCTACTACCAACAAATATTCTGAATCAAATTTAAAAAAAAAAAAAAAAAACAAGCATTTCGAACCAATCAAAGAATTAAATATTTTTTGACACTGTTATCATTTCTTTTTGCCCATGTTGAACTTGTTAAAAATACTAAATATAAATTAGTAAAAATTATTGAAAATCATTGAAAGTAAATCAGTCAGAATTAGGAATTAGGCCACAGTAATAAATCAATGAAAAAAAATCACTAAAAGCAAATGGTAAAAAAATTACCAGAAAATCAGTGAAAATTCACTGAAAAGTCAGCAAGATATTTCCAATTTGTTGAAAAAAAAACAGTGCAATTCTTCAAAAAAATTAATAAAGTTCTTTGAAAAATCAGTGAAAACCTTTTTCAATGACTTTTCACTGATTTGAAATGAGGCAGAAGGCAGGAAATTTTTATGTTTTTTTTCACCTTATTAATCTCAATCAAAAATTACCATTCAAGGTAGGAAAATTATCAAAATATGAAATGTAAAAATCTTCATTTTCAAGTGTTTTATTTGTTCTCATGACACCATTCTTGTGCCCCCTCCCCCCAAGTCAAATGACAGAAATAAGAAGGGTGGACAGTTTGCTTTTCTAATAAATAAAAAATCTTTTGATCGAAATTCGAATAAATGAGGATAAATTGGGGGAAAATTTGTTAAAAATTGAAAAAGATCAAGAACATAGGTATTAAATTAAAGAACAAACTATACCCAAAAAATTGAGAAAAAACCAATTTTATGTCAAAAAATTGCAAATAAAATCCATAAAATTACTTGATCATTTTCAATTCAATAATTTTCAATTTTTGATTCGTAATCTATTCCATGATATTCCAAATTCGTGGCGTCTGTCTAATTTTTTGGTCGGTGAAAATAATGTTTCTATTCAATTTTTTTTTGAATTTCAGAAAAAATTCAGAAGACTCTTCTTTTTCTCCTCCCCCTCCACTATCAACAGCTTTATATCAGTTCTGAAAAAATGTTCAAGGAAGCCCGAACCAAAATAAGGATCGTCTCATTTTCCAAAGAAAAAATAATAATTACAAGAAACAAACAGAAAAGAAGAAAAATTCTCAAAGCAATACCCAAGTAGAAATTTTGCTACAAAATTCAGATCTTTGCCTTTTTTTCTACTCTTCAACCGCATCAAAAGATCTGGCTCATCTTCGATTTCATTCTTGAATTACTTCAATATTTCGAACTTGCAGAAAAATAACAACACAAAATATCCAAAGGTCAAATTTAAAAAATTAGTCAAATTTTTAAAAACTGGTCAAAAATTGATCAAAAAATCAAAATGATTTTTTTACCTACGTCTCTGCGAAAAATCTCAACTTTATTCAGATCTTTAAAATTTCTGTACTCATCCAACAATTTCACATCTTCACCCTGCATCATCCTTCATTTCCAGAAATGCAATTCGACAATCCAAACAAAATTCACATCTGATCATCACCATCATCATTCCAACAAACCACACCTAAATCCACGAACCACACACCCACAGCCTACTTTTTATTAATTTCTTTATCCACAAGTCTAGCTACAAGATACCTTTACACACTTATAAACGTCCATCAACCATACATTGTAAACGATTTAACACTCCACCACCTCGCATCACCTATTTACACACCAAAGAAACAATAATAATGAAAAAACCACTCTCTAAATCGTTTAACACAAATTTACGAAATAATTCTCTCTCATGATATTCCAGGTATAGCCAGAAATATACATTGTATCTTATCTCCTCTTATACATACCAAAAAGATCTATACAGAATGTATTTCGCTCCACTCGTACACATAAGAATATCTGTAACCTACCAGTCGATAGAAATATCTCAACTATATGGTATATTTTTTTTCACAAATTATTGCACAATTCTTTCTCATTGGCTCACACCACCGGTGAGTTATTCAGCAGACCTGTTATGCGTACAAATAGGTACATTTCGTTTGCATTATAATAATTTAGAGCGAAGTATCATTTTTCACGGTTTATTAAAAAAAAAAAAAAAATACATTATACATATTCTTACGTTGGTAGAGGTACCTGAAATTGTACGTATGTTGTATTTTTTTTTAGTAAAATAAAAACACATTTGCAGTGGTATGATTTCTTTTCCATAATACCCCCTCTCTCGGTCTCTCTTTTACCTTCTTCAATAATATAGAACAATACTGTATCTGGTACGAGAATATATTACTATTATCTCGCCAAAATGACCAATATAATCGTTATAAATAGGTGTTAAGATTATCCACTATGCTCCTTTATCCGCATCTCGAACGAAAAAAAAACACACGGTAATAACGCCAATAAAAAGGAACGAAAAAAAAAACACAAATAGAGAGAAACTCGCATCTTCACACATCCAGATCGTACCACTTTAAAACTCGAGTTAAATCGCCCATATCCATACAAGAACCAAACGTACATCTCCATTATCGCTCATTTATTCGCGAACCGATTCTAATTTTCAATTAAATTCATTACGGGATCATTCCGCAGCATCACGCTCTTCTCAGACTTCCATCACTAAATTACCCGTTATTACCATACACACGTGAAAAAAGAAAACTCGTCCCGGCCTCGCACCATTTCAATACCAATTCCACCGAAAATCGGCAAAAAAACTCAATTTCTAAACCCATATTTGGTAAAATAAACATCACATAAAACACACGGACGACATTCGTAATTAAAACCTCCCAGAATCCTCGACCTGATCGAACCACACGCGTGCATAAAACAGCACTTCGGTTCCTCTTCCACATCTATATCTAATTTCGTCCTCGTCTCGTTTTTTTTTTCCTCCGTCGTCAAATATTTATTTTATTAATTTTATAATCAAAGTTAAACGTTAAAGTTAATCGAAATTTAACACCGGTAATAAATCTACTTCGGAGCGGTACACTTTGAAATCGTAAATTCTTAATTACTCGAAGGTTTTCGATTTTTTTTTCACCTTCCTTCGGATCTTTCTCCTCCGTCGTTCCGAGAATAAGAATTATATTCAAATATTCGCCGCCGCAATCCATCTCGCGACTAGTCACAACGCATAATTTATTCGACCAAGACCCAAGATGAAAATTAATTCGATTAAATAATTACCTACGTATTCGCCGTTGAATTCTCCCAAAGAATACCAAAATACAGGAATTCATCGAGTGTTTTTTTTTCACGTTAGCATTTTACCTTCATTACTGGTTTTTTTTTGCAAATACCCACGATTAATCTGACTGCAGCGTGAACCGATAACTATATTTTTTAGCAATTAAAATTTCATGCAGTCGTTTGATCGTGTGTAGGTAGACGGATCCGTGTATAAAAAAAACCGCCATAACTTGTCCCCGATGCATTCGGGTGTTTGCCAGTGATTTTACATACAGTTAGGAATATCTAATATTTTTTATTTCCTCGGTTATTTTTTGTACGTTGCATCGGATTTAATAAATTCGCTAATTCGTGGCGACTTGCTCGCGCCAAAAATTCATCGAATGAAATTAGACGAACGCGAGGCATTTAGAAAACGTGCTCTTCCCGAGCCCGAACATTTTTTTTTTCCTCTCGATCGTGATGTCATAATTAATCCCAAGCAACCTATACTTATTGATAAGAAAATACTCGATTTAAATAGAAACAAGATCGTTGCTAAAAAGCGTTTCGACAAGATATAATTTATGGTACCAAAAGGTACATCGTACAGCTCGATCCAGCCGAGATATTCGAGAAACCCATAAAATGTCTGATATAGGTGATCAAAGATGCGAAAATTCCTAATCGAGAATAAATTACGTCCGAGGAAAAAAAAATACTAAATACCTAAATATCCCAAGAAGTGAACGTATGGAACAATATGAAAAAACTCGTTAATTACGTTCCTATTAGGAAAAAAAAATTAGATACAGAGATAAAATTTATACTGAAACACGACCGACGGATAATTTATGCGCGGAATAATTTCGACAAAAATACTAAATACCGAACCCATTAAAACGTATGATCTTTTTGGAACGAAATTTTTCGTTAATTTGTTGGTAAGAAGATTTTTAAATGTAGGAAAACACATTAGAATTTCATTACCACAACTTTTTAAGCAATAAAAAGTGAAAAAAATTGGCAAAAAATTTAGCTAATTAAGATCCGATGGAAAAAACAAATTCTTCGAATTATCTAAATATCTGAAATTTCGAGCAAATAAACGCAAGAATGAGAAGAGGATTCTACAAAAAAATCTAGAACCGTCAAAATAGACTGAAATTTTGAAAAAGACAAATAATAGGTGTTAGGTGAAGAAGTAAGATGACGAGAGTCCTACAAAAAATAGGTACCTACTACCTAACAACGAACTAGGCATTTGAACTATTTGAAATTTAGGGAAAATGAAAAATAATTTAATGAAGAGTTTCTTCGAATTACCTAAATTGATAGAACTTCAAGAAACAACACCAGTAACGGAAAAAATTTCTGAATTAATGAGAAAACGAAGCATAAAAATGAAAATAATGTAGTAAGTTGGAGTCTACATAAAGAAAATTAATAATGAGGAATTACAAAGTTACTTCAACTGATCGAAATTTCAATAAAATGCGGTAAAAAAAATAATAAAATAATGAAGCACCCGCAGAAAATATTTTCAAAAAAATCACCTTCAAAAAATTTTTCAACTACTTGAAATGACCAAAATTTCAAAAAAAAATATTATAATTGGACCGACCCCACAAAAAATCACAGCGGTCAAAAAATTCTTCTAAATACCTGAATTAATCAGTTGAAATTTCTCAATTTTTCAATTGAAAAAGAATTGAATTAAAAAAACAGATTGACCAAAAAAAAAGGAACAAAATTTGTTCAAGAAAATAAATTCAAATTTTCAATATTTCCATATTTTTTTGGGCGGCTGAATAATTTTTTTTTTAAATGGGACAATTGAAACGACCTTGAAATTGAATCTTCTGACAAATTAAATTATACTAAAAGTTGGATTATTTCATTTTTTTTATAAGTAAAATTTCGATGAGACATCCAGTAATGCTCCTTTTCAAGCAGTAAGACACCATTTCTGAGACCTGAATTCATTGTCATATGAAAGTACGAGGTTCATAACTTTCAAATCGGTTAAAAATTTTAAAAATAAATAAAATAATCATGGTTCTCAATTTTCAAACATAGAATTTCAAATTCTTCTTCGCTTCCAACTTCCAGATTCGTAGCAGGAAATTTTTCGAATAATTTTTGAATTATTTAATTTCCATCTTCAGATTCTCACTATTTCGAGAACATTAAAAAAAAACTGCACTCTCAAAAAAAATTCATTCAAAAAATAAATCAGTCTGATACAAGACGAATAAAAAATATTTTAAAAAATTACAAAAAATTCGACGCAAAATAAAAACTGACTTAAAAAAATTGTCCGAGAAAATCTCCCAGCATCTTCAAATTATTAAAATCTGCACCCCACTTCACTAAAAATATTAATTTGTGAAAGAAATCACCAATTAGGTAGGCACCAACACTTGTTCAAAATTTCTTTCACTTCTACGTATTTTTTTCTTGACGTTTTCTATCTCGAGAGAGAAAAAAAATCGAAGCTCATTGGACAAACAAACTACACTAACGCCCTTTATCGATTTCTTATTTCACTTTGAACTCATTATTCAGCACCATAATATACTTATTTAACATATTCCATCATTTTGTCAGGCGTAAAATACCTTTCAAAACGCCACAGAAAATTGAAACGATAAATTTCTCACTTGAACAAAAAATCCTAAACCTCTATTTTGCAGTCAAAATTTCAACAAAAAAAAAAGAAAAATTGACAGCGCCTACGTACTGAAATATTTCGTAACTTTTTTCCCACTTTACCACCAACTTAATTTTTCAATTTCTTTCATAAAATAACTTCAAAATCCAAAATTTGTAGGAAAAAAAATAGAAATTTGAAAATTCGATGATTATTTGCGTTTCAACTTCAGAATAAATTGGCCTGCTGATATTACTACTACCCCCCCAAAAAAAAAAAAAAAAAAAAACAAGAAAATTTTCAAGCATTTTCAAACCTAATGCAACACACAAATTTTTCCAATACTTGTATACAAACAAAACATCAATCAAGTACTTTTATTGATCAATTTTCATCAAAATTTCGGACTTGGATTTGTTTTCAAAGGGCAATTTTTGTGCTAAATTTTGTTCACTCTCAATTCACTATTCGTCCTATTTCTTAGATTTTCGTACTCCACAAAAAAACCCTCAAAAAATCGACCAAAATCCTTCCCAGATCATCAACCAAATTCCAAGTTCCCAACTCTTTCATCACTTCAGCCTCACACAATCAAAAAATCACAACTCTTCGACCTCATACATCGTACAATCAAATCACACAACCTACTTCTCGCCTCTCTTCCCTTTCTCCATCGTAAATCACCTCTTCAATGGACATTTATCACTTCTACGGAATCTCTTCGGTGTTTGCGGCGTAGAGTCATCATCCTCTCAGAAATCCTGACGACAACCGCACACACTCCATCTAATTCATCTCTCCACCTCCACTCTGATAATCGTCACCGTTACAATCTGTCTCTCCAGACTTCGCCATTCTCCAACACGACGACACAACTATTAAAATGTCAAAATCTTCCAATAATTTTATAATCTTCGTTACACAAAATATCGACATGAGTATGCCATTCAGTCTGGGTTACCATGTTGGCCAAATTAAACGCTGGCTCGAGAAAGTACATCACCTCGTATGATGTTCACTTGGTAAATAAATTGCATACATAGTCTAACTACTGTACCCTCCTTCACTCTCCTGTAATTGCGGCCTTCGGTCGGGTATATTTTTATATTTATATATAATAAATTATTATACGCGCTAGGACCTAGTTCGCATTGCCACAAATTACCGGCGACGGTACCTTACGTGCTGCCAAGTAAATTATCGGTAGATAAGTAATTTTTAGCACCGCGTAGGTAAACTTTCACGTAAAAAATTTCGCCACATGAATCTCTCGTCATCGTCTAACTGCTTCACCCTGCCCAACCAAATCACAATCCCTGGCTCAAAAAAAGATCCCCCGAAATACACTCGAAAATAGAATTGCAAGCAAATCGTTGAAACAGCAACAAATTCAACTTACTCGACAATATGCTAATAATATCCACACAAACACCACAACCGGTTTCGCGAACCGGCAATAGCACTACGAAAAGCTCACTAAAACGCCGAAAAAAAAAAAACAGAATCAAAATAGGAAGAATAACTCGCGATTTCGAAACGAAACCAAAATAACGCAGAATCGCGATCGAAAAAAAAAAATCAATCACGAATTCGAAACCAAAAAAAAAAACGAAAAAAACCTATCAAAACGATTAAAATAGAGAAGAAAAGAGCTTAAAAATTAAAAGGAACTGTAAACCATAGCGTTTTTGAAAACGTCCAAAACTACGGAGCACGACGACGCAACGAAAACCGTCTTTTTGGTCGTCGTAACTTTCGTCGACGCGAAAAAAACCCTTAAAAACCGCCGTCGACTTTTCTCGCGTATATCTTTTGGGTACGACGTACGTACGTATATAGTACGTATACTAAGTATACTACCAAGGGTACTATGGGTATATGGAAAACACCACCACGACGACGACGACCGACGCGATATAGTATTACAGCGTCGCGGCGCTGTTTTGCATGATTCTCTCTCTTATACTTATTCGGAACGACAAAATAAAGGAAAAAAAAAGGAAGAAAAAAAAAGAGGGAGGGAAATTCTCTCTACGCGCGCCGCGCGAGAGAGGTGGGGATAAGAAGTTTTAAAAAAGGATAGAAAACTCGAAAATTACTGCACTTAAAGCGAATAAGACACACGCACACAGAGACGCAGACTTACAAAGCACACCGTACCGACCACCGAAAAGCCGGGCCGAGTAGAGGTGTGATACTTAATAGCAGGGGTTCCTAAAAATGCCCTCGTCCGGGCGCCAATTTTCGATATTGCCGGCGACGTCGACGAATACCACAACATTGTGTTTCGTTTCGAAATAGTTTTGCTGTAGGAGGATGATTTTACCAAAGGAGGCATTTTTATCTCGCGGTATTTTTTTTATTATTTGAGGGGTGTCGTTGAGGGCTGCCCTCATTCCTCCGACCACAGAGATGAGTTTTGGCAGAAGCAAAGGCGAAGGATTGTTGACGTCTTTGCAAGGTGGCGGAAAAAAATTATTTGTAAATTATCTCGTAAAACAAAGATACCGGAGTGTGCGTAGGTCTAGGTAACGTTTTATTTTAGTTTTTCCTTCCTTTATTTCTTTTCTGCGCTCGGGTTTCCGGATGACTTTTTTTTTCGCCGTTCAATCGGTTCCGCGTTTTAAATCTACGTTTTCCTTCCGACCGATGTACTCGCGGGTACGGGGTTCTCTTTTAATAGACTGTTGGAGTGTGAGGTGATATTTTGGGATGAAGTGGCCAGTATTTTCAATGTGATTTTTTTTTTCAAAATGGTGTTTTTTTTGATTATCTAAATAATCGATTTCAATTTTGGGAATTTTTTTTCATTAAATATTTGGGGGTGCATTTTTAGAATTTTTTTCGAGTAATTAAATTTTTTTGTGCAGTATCTTTCAAAACCTTGATTTCAATTTCAGATTCAAAAATAGACAGCTGAATGGAAAAAAGTTTAAAATCCTTATACTTGGACTACAAAATATTCTTTTGAAAATATTCGACATTTATTAAAAAAACATGAATAACTAGAAAATAATACATTTTCATCTCAGATATCTGGAACGAAAAATGAAAACCTTCCATAGGTGTATTTAGCACAAAAAATTGAAAGAAAATTGATGAATTTCATGAATGAAAAATCGACAAAATCGATCATCTTCATCGTTAAAAAACTAGGTTGCACTGAAGCAATATTTCAATGCATTCCAATGCAAATGCATTTTTAAAAAAACATTTAAAAACCAAAAAAAATTTTGTTACTCAAAAAAAACCAATTGTATTGTTGATCTATGTACACCCCTCCCCCCAAATCCCAATAATTCATATTCCAGCAGAACAAATTTCCAAAAATTACACATCAAATTCATTCTGTACGATTAAAACAAAAACTAAACATATTTTTATGAGCTGTTTTCTCGAGAGACATTCATTCGCTAACACCCCTGCTCCCCCTCCCGAGATGAAAAATTATCAAAATAATTTGAAACTCGATGAAGAAAAACAAAAAAAAATAGATTCTTTCGAACAGGAAAAATAAAAACATTTTCAACATTTTTTTTACTCTTCTCTTTTCTCGACTCTCGAAAAAATTCGTTCAAAACTGATGCAATAAAAACTCTTGTTTTTATTTTTTACACTTTTTTACCTCATTCCTAGAACTGACGAATGCTGATGGTGGGGGGGAGGGTCTTGAAGATTCACAATGTTTTCATTATTAAGAAAATAGAATAGAAGAAAATACCTGAGAAATAATGCAAAGTTTTGTGGAAAAATTCATCAAAGAAAGTTATTAACAATACTTAATTTTTGTATTCCAAGCGTGATTTTTAATATCAATTTTTATGAACATGATTCGAGAATCTCTTTTTTTGGATTCAAATCATTTTCGTACATCGTGATTCGTGATTTTTGATTTGAATTACTGTGCACATGATGATATTTCAAATAATCAGAAAAATTAAAATTAAAATTGTGAATAATTCGATTTCTCTTCCATTGAAGTGCTGTTAAATTCAGCTCTAAAAAAAATATTCAAATTAATCCGGTAGATCATTATTCGTGATTCAAAAAAATGATTCGACAAATAATCCCCCCCCCCCCCCAGGTGTGATTCGAATCAGCAGTTCCGTGATTTTGAACATTTTTCCAATCTCTCCATAAAATTTGTGCGGTAAGCTCAGATTGTTGGAAGACATAAATTACAAAATTCGGAATAAAAATAAAAATTAATTATTGAAAATGAGATGTAAAGATGATTTAGAAATTCAAACATTTTCGCTAGATTTTCGATTTTATTTTTTTTTTCAAATCAACGCCCGCCATACACATCAAATTGATTTTTCGACGTTTTTCAATTTTTTTCCGAAATAGAAATATATTTTCTGAACACATCAAGCTTTTCTAGAATGGGGCCTAAAGGAGGAGCCAGAGGAGAAGAAAATTCGAAAAATTACAAATTTTTCACAAAAAATTTATAATTGAAAAACAAATCATTAGGAAAAACGAAGAACTCAATTTTTCTTTTTCCTTTTATTGCCCCTGAGTTCATCCAAACATGAAAATGATGGGTATTAATTTTTCCATTATTCATTATTATTTTTCATAAAACAATTTATAACCAAATTTTGTCCCTATTTTGGTTATTTTTTTGCTTTGTAATCGAAACACCAATTTATACCAATTTTTCAACAAAAAATGAGGGAAACAAAATAAAGGGAAATTCAAAAGATCGCATAATTCCCCCCCCCCTCGCTCTCTCTCTCACACACACAAAAAAAACAAATATTAACCATAAATTTTGAAGAAATCTCACGTCTATTAAAATAATTGTTCAATTTCATCAAAAAATTGATCACAAAAAATGTACTATCTTTTTTTTAGGCAAAAAACGACTCAACAGTCAAAACCAGAACCTTAGAAATGTGTCAATTTTTTTTGGAAAATTTCAGGAAAACGTTGAATAAAATTTACAACCAAAAAAATCAAGAAATACTTATCAAAAAAAAAATTGTTCAAAGCATTTTCCAATCCAAACTCTCCTCTTCGAATTTTTTTCAAATTGGAATTTTCACATCTCGAAAGAATTTGAAATTTTCAATTTCAAGTGGGTGAAAAAAAACGAACAAAACCGACGTCTCTTTAAAAATCACAATTCGAAATTGATACACTTCAAAGTCTTCATTCTTAAATCTCATGTACTTCCTACTACTCAATACACCCTCATATCGTCAATCCAGCTCTTACTTTACTTTTTATTTAACTCTCAATTTTAGTCAAATCCGTAATTTTTTCGAACCCCGATATCATCACGATATTGGCTTTTCTCGTGATTAAACTCGGAAGGCGAAATTCGTCTCTAAAGGTCTACCAGTCCGCTAAAAGAAAACGAACCCGTAACATTTTAAAAATTACGACCAAGACGACAAGCGGCACCTCGAATAGACGTTTTCTTTCGACAACACGCAATAAAAAAAATATCCTCCCCGGCCGAGGGTATTTCTCGGTACATTGAAAAATATACGTTTACGTACAAATACCGCACATTCGCATAAACAACCGAACGTAAGCGACCGCAACGGCTGCGGAAAAATTTTAAGACGCCCTGGCCAAGAGGGTAGTTTTATCCCTAATTAATGTGGAGGGCGCATGTACGACGCCACAAAACCGACGCCCTTAATGAGTTTCTTTAGCAGCAGGCTGACGCTACTACAGATGATGGTGACACAGTGTATAAGGTTTTTCACCACATATACTCGCATCTAGTACAACACACTAATACACCCTCGCCGTCTCGTCTCTCGTACCAGCTTTTATTCGCGTTTGCGATATCATCGTCGACGTTGTCCCGAAACACGCAGCGAAATTGTATATTTTCCCAAAAGTACTGGCTGCCTCTTTCTGTATCCTTTCAGCCTATTCGTCGAATTAAACGCAATATTTGAATTATTTCAACGCAGCTGATACGAGGAGGATCCATAATTCCACTGTACGAGGCCGAGTTATCAAATGAATGAAAAACAGAGTCGTCGGTGTCGCGAAAACGCGCATATTCAAAAAACGTCAACCCCTCAACCCCCCCCCCCCAGACAGCCAACAATCTCACCTAAGAGCGTAAAATCGTCGTTGGCTTGCGCCGAGCAACGAAACAGCCTTTTTTCCAACCCCTACCTTGGGCAAGGACAAAAAAAGAGTAATTAGCGTTAAGTCTGTATGCCAGTTTTCATTACGTGCATTTTTTCCCAAAGGTATACGGACCGATGACGTCGCAAAGCTAGAATCTGGCAACTAATCTGGGTCGCGTGTGGTTTCTTCGTCGGTGATTTATCCCTTCGATAAAAATAAAGGTATTCTCTCAATTATAAATCAGTGAAAATTATCAAAAACTACTGAGAAACAATCAGAATTTCAGAAAAGGAGAAAATCAGTAAAAAAATTTTCACTAAAAATAAATTAAGTAGTGAAAAAATCTTCACTGAAAAAAAAATGGTAAAATTTTTTTTTACTGAAAACAAATTAGTGAAAAAAATTTACTATGAAAAAAATCAATGAAAAAATTTTCAATAAAAACAAATCAATGAAAAAATTTTTACTAAAAACAAATCAGTGAAAAAATATTCACTCGAAACAAATCAGTCAGAAAAATCACTGGAAAATCAGTAAAAATTCATCAAACAGTCCGCAAAATTGATAAATTTTACTAGAAAATCAGTGAAAAATCGGCGAAACCGTTAAAAAAATCAGTGAAAATCTTTAAAAAATCAGTGAATTTTGCTGATTTTTCAAATGATGCAATTCTGACTGTTCATCAGTGACTTTTCACTGATTCAGAATGGAACCGTATGTATTACGATTATCTAATTAAACACAAGCCAAGGTACTCGATCCAGCTCACAAAAAAATTATCCAAAATATTTTCCTTCATGCTCCAATTTCTGTATCATTCGATCACAATTTTCTTCCACCCTGTTCATCCATTTCTCGGTTCGGCAAGGACATACCGTCGATGAAATCTACACGACCGACGTCTTTTTAAAACTTACGTACGCGGAAAAAGACCTACATAAGTGTATAAAAACGGTGAGAAAAAAAGGGGTGAACGACGCGAACGAGTTATTCTTTCCTTGAAAATAACTATTTTTGACGTGTCTGTTACATAAAGAGAGCTAGGCAGTAAATGATCAAAAGAAATTTACGACTGCGATGTCCGCTGCATCTCTCTTCCTCATTCTCCCCCCTGAGTCGTGTTTCTTTTACGGTACATCGAAGTGTCGTATATATTCCTTCGCTGTTTCAAGCTCTCATACTTGTCCAATGACTAATTCGATTTACGTGTCTAATTATGAATTCCCTCGTAAAATGATCTAATCGCGGGGGGCGAATGAATGGGGATTTTTTGAACGTTTGATGCTCGGTTTTCAGATTACGGAATGGGGTACGTATTGGGAAAAAAGGGGTGCCAGCGTCATATTCGCGTTGCTGTGATGATTTCAAAGAAATTCGATTAGAAGACTTGGACGTAATTTCAATTATTGATTTTCAATTGCTTTCGATTAAATATGAAAAATTAATTAATAATCGATTCGACGAAAATTAACGTCGTTTTTCCTCGATGGCGTATTTTCGGAGCTATGGTCGATGATTAATCGATTATTAAAAAGGTGGGGATGATTTTCGGAAATGTGATGACAAAATGGTGTATTTAGAAGAATAATTGGTGTCCTTGAAATAACATAATTATGAATGGTGTGGAAAGAGAAAAGAAGAAAAATGGGGGTGGTTTTTGAAAAAAATTCGAAAAAAGTATTTAAGAAATTATAACAATTTTTGCCAAATTAACCCAGAAAAAGTCAAGAGAGAGTAGAGAAGAAGGTGATTCCTACATGAATTCAACATTTTTTGAAGCAAAAAAAAGTAAACCAATTTCCCACTTTAGTTTGAACCTTACCACTTTTTTTCAAATTTTTCTTGAAAGAAGTTGAAAAGCTCAACCGATTTCATATAAAGATCTCCTGCAATTTTGCAATTCTGCAACACATTCATGATCAAATCGTGAAAATTATTTTCGTCGATTCTAAATTTTTTGAAACCACAAAAAAGATGTATTTCAATGTTTTTACCACAATTAAAATTTGACGGCTGTTCTTCAAGAATTCATGCGAATAAGAACATTTGAGAGAAATCTATGCTTGACAAAATTTCTTCGAGTCTTTTATACCGCTTTTTCATTTTTAATTTTTTTTTTTTTTTCATTATCAAGAAATTTTGTGTTAACATGCTTTACTTCGAATCAATGCCAGAAAACAGACAAAAATATGTATAGTTTTAGTTTCTAATTTAGAATTCCTTTGGTTTCATTTAAAAATACATAATCCTCTGTTCTTTCGGTGCAGTTTTTGCTTGAGGTACTTAGGTGGAAAAAATTCGTAATTTGAATATTAAAAAAATCAAATGGTCGAACTTGAGAATTTTTAGGTACACTTAAATCCTTATATCTCAGTTTCATTTTTTACAAACGAGAAAAATATGAAAATTCAATAAGTAGGTACAAAAAAATCAGAATCAAACAAAATCTAAAATTATCAACTTCAAAAAATTACTCCATAGGTAATTACTTATACGATGTACCTAGAAATAAAAATTTGAACTCTATTTTCAACTTTCGTGTAAAAATAGAATAAAATAAAATAAAATTTTAACGAATACAACACTCAGAATACTATCCATCGATTCACAAAGGTAGGTAACCAACACGAAAAACGGAAAATAAATATTACTTCATAAGTAAAAGATGAAAAAAATGAAAAATTTAGACGTTGGAACTGCAATTGCTTGGGAAAATATTTTAGTTTTAATTTTCAAATTGAAATTTGAGTTTTTGTATTTCAGTTTTTCCATCACCGTGGAAACTAGAAAATTTTCTTTAGCTATACTTACAATTCTACAACATTTTCCATAATTTGAAACGAATACGGAGATCGTTCTTTCAAACTCCAAAACTGACTTTAGTCAAACTAAAATATTGGAGATTTTCAAAACAAAAATGATTTTAAATTGGAAATTTTTCCAAAAAATACCAAACATTTTCTGATTCAATCGATCTAGTTATCGCCATTTTTCAATCAAATATCGTCATTTTCACAATTCATCTTTTCTTTCATTTAAAAAACAAGAAAAAAATCTTATCAAAATACTAAAACATTACTCCTATCTAACCTACAAACCACGACTTATCAACCAAACATTCTCACACTCCAGACCCTATTCCATCTCAAACCTCATCATTGAATTTAAAACCCCTTAACCCTCACACACTATCCCACAATTCCGCTAACATCTCCATTACACAGTTTCTTCGACATCAGCACCACATTCGAGTCATCTTTTCCAAGACCCTTTTCACCGTTTACATAAATCGATCCAAAGCACTTGCAATCTTGACGATTATACGACCTCTACCCTTTTCAGCTCTTACATCAGCATAACTTGCATTAGTCAATTTCACCAAATCGAACCGCAAACGCAATCGAATGATTAAATTCTTCAACTAAGTAATATCTTCGAATACATTGCCATTATTTATCATCTCGTCGCAATACATATTCATTACATACGCAGAATCAGCCAGCATCACCGAATTACACACCAATAAGGCGAGAAATTGTCATCGTAAATACGCCGATTAATCCACAACTGAAAAGTTTTTCCCACAAGTTATAGAAAGTAGGTAAGGTAGTACATCGATAACGACAAAGAACTTTTACCCAATGTCGGAAATTGTCGTGCGAGGTTTCATCGATAAGCTCTTTTCACAATATAAATACACAGTACACACATTAGGTAAGTATACGCGGCGATGATGAGAAATGGAATTTACGTACCATTTTATTAGCCTGATGTAGTTAATGTAAACAATTAATTATCTAGCTCGATTCTGACGATGTGCATGTGTAAAAATATGTGATCGAGACGACAAAGACGGTGACCGGTTCAAAGTATACTTCGAGGTGACGTATTTCTCGACAAACGCTCGTGTCTTCAAATCAGTAGACTTTTCACTCTCTGTCATTAATTCTGATGTAATTATCCATTGAAATTGGACCATAATTCGTAACCAAAATCGTGCTAATCTTCATTTCTACATTCAACGGCGTATTCTCTTCGTACAATGTCGAAACCGTCCAATCCCAACTGCAGCTACCGGTAGCATCTCATCACGAATCTATTTCGTTACCGTATCTCCGGCGTCGTAAATTCTCAAACGTGTGTTTTTCCAAACACGCTATAAAAATTCGTAATGCACAACTCGTAAACTGACACCATCATTTCGTACCTCGTACGTTTGAAAATATACATAAGACGAAAAAAATTTCCACACTAACCTATAATCATTTGTGTTGCTGTGACCGGAGACGAAGACGACATCGTTCGTACTTCCACGTGTATTCAAGCTGTACGAATACGATCGAGAGAAGCGAGAAAAACCGTCTATAAATTCTATAATACCATGTAATCCGGCTCGATTCATCGTTTACTCGATGAATTTTAATTATCGGCCATCATTGAACGCGTCGAATTTACGATCGTTTCGAAACACCTTACAACGTATATAACCAGTTAGAATGACCATTTTCAGTGTGTTCAATTAAATAACATACACGATTTCATTCATAAATCTAAATTCGACAACGATTACTTTACGTTAATCCTTTCTAAATTATCGAATTCTTGAAAAAACATTACTTAATAATTTCAACACCGAATAGAAGATTAATTATTATTCAAACAACGAAAATCGAAAATTATAAACACGAAGACGAAACTAAACTGAGATGGCGACCGAAATTTTTAATTATGTGAAATTAAAAAAATCACAGAAAAAAATAATAATATTGAAAATAAACAAAAAAACACGAGGGACGTGAGTTGCAGGTCTACCTCACGTCATGTACGTCACGGTAATTTTTTAGTTTTTCCGTTTTTTTTCCTAGGTAATTAGAAAAAAATTAGGGTAATTACTCAAATTACTAAAAAAAATTTGATTACCGAATTAATCGACCAATCAGAAATCAGGATTGAAAATCACGACCACCCTACCAAAAAACTCACCAGAAAAATGCAAAATAGACAAATCGAATAAACAATAAATCACCAATAATTAATTATAACGAAACGTCAATCATTTTTTCCCTTATCAGTTATCACACAATCGAATTGTCAATTTAATTAGAGTACGTACTCATCGATTAAGTACCGAATAATTAACCTAACGCCAATATTTCTATTATTTTCGAATATTTAATTAATCCAGCTGTCTATTCGCGACTTTACTAATCATTTTACGTCAAATTGCAGCCCGATAAGGATGCCGATTACCAAAATCATACAGAAGCACATGTGATAACACCATCGTTCCTTTATCAGCTACCTACGTCTACTCCGAGAGAAAAAAAAGATCTACGAACAGGTAGACGACTTCTCACCCCAGATAAATCGCGAACAGGTATAAAAAATACTCCAGACTCACCCTATCAATGGTTTTCCGTCTTCTTGAAGAATATCAATGGGTAAGAATATTCACAACAATATAAATCATCCAACAAAACAATATACAAATGGTTTTCAAACCAAACACGATTATTATAATCAACAACACTAAAGTATAACAACCGATTTTTTTCCAGCAAAAAATCACTCAACAGTGTGAAAAATAACTAGAACTCCGAAATAGCGAAATATCATTTGGCGCGAAATTGTATATTCGAGTTACACGACGAACGGTTGAAAAACGCACCGATAGTTAAGCCAGTTAGTAAGAAACTGAGTAAAAGGAACGGCTACGGCGGCGGTCAGTAGTCAACGTCCGTTAACACAGACAGACTCGAAAAAGGACGCAGTTCACGCGAAAATCGTACAACACACGCGATTTTTCGAAAAAAACAAGTAAGAAAAGCCGCCGGACGATACGGCCAAAATAGCCAAAAATTAACCATAAATATTTTACAGGCGATAGGTATCGAACACTTGCCCGCGCGCCGCCGCGTACATAATTACGAAATATTACTTAAATTCTGTACAAACAAGTCGTCGTGTTAATACACAGCACTAACTTGAAATGTTTCGGACTCCAGACTAAATTAGAAGCACGGACAGTACGTACATTACGAACACAACTCGACACAGCGGCGTATCCCCTAGCGTCCTTCTGCTTCATCGTAATACCTTCTCCGCTCTCGCCTCTTCCATCGGCCACGATAGAATTAATTACGGAAAATGAGCGTGTGTAAGTACGACGCGCCGACCGGAGAGGGGGGCAGTTTTAATTCCATTTTCGATCTCTGTCTAGCGGAGCAGGAGCCGCGGACCGCGTGATGATTAGCAAGAGGTGGTACTTTCATCTCCGTACGCGCATTACCGCCTCCTCCGCTCCTATTTTTAAGGCGGCGTTTACACGTTTATTTGGCCGGTTAAGAGTGTTGTCTGCTGACTCGATTTTTCTGCTCATTGTTTTATATTTACCTTTATCTGTTTCGTTACAGATTCGTACCTGATACGAAAGCTAGCTTCGATCTGAGGCTGATTATCTCTGCTTTCATTGTGGACTCTACGGGTATTCCAATCGTGCAAAATCTCGTTGCGTATTCGAACCAAACCATCGATACTTGGTATTAATTAATAATCTGTAACAAACTGTTCCAATCGAATTATTTAACCATATCAATCTTTATCTTATCGTAACTAAAGCTACGTAGTTAGACCTACAATAGAATTAAAACTAGGATTATCAGTTTTATGGACTCGAACTGTAAATTTTCTCATTTCGTTGACAATCTTATGATGAAATCTGATTTCGGTACAATTAATTAAACATTTAGAGTGATAATGATTCTAGTTACCCAACCCAAATTATCTACATTTATATGCATTTCTTTCCATACCCGACTAGAATAAGCCTGAAAGTAAGGAATTTTCAAACTTGGTTCAAAAAACAACGATCAAAAATAGATGTTAACTTGCTGATAAGATACTGAAAAAAAAAAGGATGAACGGTATATTTACCACATGTTACATCTCAACTTCAACTCCTTCATTTTTCTCTCCTTCTTGATAATGCCTAAAACAAATGACAAAATGTTCGCAGGTAAATTGTTTTGAATTAGTTTTATTTCAGTTATATCTGCTTAAATTAAAAAAAAAAAATTAAAATAAAGATACCACTCTACTACTGGTTTAGTAAGATCCACTTAGGTATAAATTTCAGGAGTAGAATCTTTTTTCTCGTTTTTTTTTATCCCTGGCGACAATCTTAAACTTTGTATGTTTGATTAATAATGCCTAATGTCGAGCATTTATAGTGGTCCGATAATCGACGAGTTTTTTTCCCCCTTTGCGGTAATGAAATCATCAAATTGCTACTGCATTATCTACGGATTTGAATTATTTACATAAGATAAGAGTCAACTAAATGAGAGGACACATTTTTTCGTAATTTTTTTTAAATCGCCGCTGTTATTTGGATAAAGATGTTAGTTAGACTAATACTATCACCTTCTTGTGTACTTACACTATCCATTTAGAATCAATAAGAACGAGAAGCTGAAGCGTAGATTTCCAAGAATTAACGTATCGAATGATAGAGGCTGTAGGGATCGAAGGCAGGCAATACAAAGTATTCGAGGTTGAGTGTTCCTGAAAGCAAATAACACAATCACAAAATTATAATATGTTCTAAATATCTACTTACGTAATAAAAATGCTGGTGAGAAAAATTGAAACCGATTGCATTTTGAAATTGTAATTATTCATTTCGTGTTTTAATATTATGTAACTAAGTATATATTTTTTAAATAAAATTTTTCCAAATTTAGTTAACAAACGTAAGATGATTAGATGATTGATATCGAGGAGGGGGTCGAGGGTATGAAATTTTTATCTTTGCTCGTAAAAATAACTACTAAAAAAATCGCCTATTTTTGATCGAAATTGAAACATCATTCGAATTTCGATTCAATACAATTTTTTCAAATTCAAATTATGACATTTTGATCGATTTTTGGCCATTTGGTTCAATTTGTGAATTGAAACCTCAAGTCAGATATTGCACAAATTCTAAATTTCGAGACTCGATATTATTAAAATAACGAGGGTTAGAAAACTATCTATGCCTGTTTCTAAATTGGAAATTTTGAAACTTGAGGCAATTGTCCAAATCATCAGCCATGAGACCTACTGTTCAAATTTTAAGATTTGCGACGTGTTGATACGTGGGACATTATGTCCAAATTACAAATTTCAAGACTTGAGATATTTGTCCAAATTATCAGCTGATTATCCAAATTTTGAAACCTTCAACCCATCAGGTACGTATTATTCGAAATCCGAAGTTTGGGACATCATACCCGAATTACAAATTTTAAAACTTGAAAAAAATCATCTAAATAATCAGTATTAAGACCTACTGTCAAAAATTTGAGACTTAGGTGTATTGCCTGAACTTTTTGGCTTGAGACATAGTGTCCAAATTAAGTACGAATTTTGAGATTTGAGAAAATTTTATCAAATTGCAAACTTTGAGACATTTGCATGTAAATGTTCAAATTTTGAATCTTTTGTCGTGGGGGGGGGGGGAGCTCAGACTTCAAGACTTATGACATATCAACAGGACTTTCAATTTAAAGTATTTTTCAGTATTTTCTGAAAAAGTTGACAAAATTCTCTTTCTCACCTTATCTAATTTTTGACCAAGTTTCATCTCTGATTGCGATATACTCGAAACTATAGTGCAAATTTTGAAAATGATGAGAAAGGATTGATCCAAATTTGAACGTTTCGATTTCAGTGATCTTGAATACACACAAAAAGTGAGAAAAATTGAAATTTTTGACCTAAAGTTTTTCAGGGATTTTTTTCAGGTGTTTTCAATTAAAACATTTTTTTTAAATCGGCTCATTAAAATCCAAATTTTAAATTATTTCAAGACTCGGAGATGTAGATACCTAGACCTACGGTCTAAATTGTAAATTTTGAGACAATTTTCTCAAATTGTGAAATTTGGAACAATTTTCCCAAATTATAATTTTTGAGAATTTTATTTTGTTCAAATTTCAAGATTTGAGGCATATTGTTGAAATTTTGAGATCGACATATTGCTTAAAATTGTGATTTTTCAAACTAGAAACATTGGTCCAAGTTGTTTGGCTCAAAACTTCAGACATATGTATTAGGTATTCAAATGAAAAAAACTTTGAAAAAGGTATATTGTTAAAAAATAATTGTGAAATTGTGACAATTGTCCTTGTTGGAAAGCTTGGAACAATTTTTCTAGTTATGATTATGAGACAAAAAATGATGCATATTTTTCAAATTGTGTGAGATGAGATTTGAGAGACAAAATTTCAAAATATGATCCTTGAAGCAATTTTTGAACTTATGAATTCTAAGAACTGGAGACGTACTGCTCAAATAATTGCGAGGATTAAGACATAATTCCAAGTTATGGAACTTTTGAGATAATTTCGTGAGGTTTGATTAGAGTAAAATTTTCAAGTCTGATTCAACATACTAATATTCCTTCAGTGGGGGGGGGAGGAGAGGAGAAGGAGAAAAGGTGTAAATTATTTCACATGAAAATTTACGTCATCTTTGTAATAATCGTGGAACTTGTTTCATTTTTTTCTTAATTCCTGTATTTCCTTTTATTTTTTATTTATTCCATTACAAAATAGAAAGAATCAGCAAATTTTTTCGCTGATTTTTCAAAAAATAATTTACTGATTTTTGAACGAATTTCAGAAATTTTATACCAATTTTTCGGAGAATTTTTACTGATTTTCCAGAATTTTTTTTCACTGTTTACTTGGTATTCTATCAAAGCAATGTGGTCTAAGAAATTTACTACTCAAAAAAATCATAAATATTTTTTTAAATACTGATTTTTTCGCCATTTTTTTCAATTTTAAAAACCCCTTGACTAATGAAACAAAACGAACCTCGAGTTGGAATTTCCTTTTTTTTTTTTTTTTTTTTTTTCAGAAAAGTTGATCCAGAAGTTTGATTTTCTTTTTGAAGTGGAGTCAAATTGAGGCCAAAATCATTAGTAGGAAATTCAAACTATTTCATTAGTTTTCAAAAACCCTCTTGACCCATGAAATAAGACGAGCCTCGAGTTGTAGTTCCTCTTTTTTTTTTTTTTCTTTTTTTTGAAAATGGAGATCCATAATCTTTGTTCCTCTTTGAGGTCAAATTGAGGCCCAAATCATTAGCAGGAAATTATTCAATCTCCCTTCATTTCCTTCCTTGAAGAAATACCTTCCTGCAACGATCTTTCTAATAGCACTCTCTTAACCTCCAAAGGTAGATATCCTCTTCTTGTAAAACCCTTTCGTCAAAATCTGTAAAATTTCAGATAATAGATACCTACAACCATAAAAATCGTAAAAATAAGAAAAATGATACCTAAAAAATCTTATCAACTGATCTAAAAACTCTTCGGATCCATTACACCAAGTAATCCAACTTCCTCCATCCATCTCTGCCGAAAAACTCCATCCAGCTCGTTCATCTTCCATACTTCTCTATTTTCCGGCCTTCCACAGCTTTCCTCTTATATCTGGCAAACTCTCCAGATTCTCTTCCTGCAACATAAATCACATCTGGTCGCTCATTAGCATCATGTAAACGCAACCTAGAACGCGATTCTGTGTCTTTGATTACATTAGCAAAAGAAGGGGGAAAAACAATACGTATGACCAAACTGCGTACACTGTGTATCTCATTTAGGGTCCACTTTTGCTCCGGCAGCATTTCCCTCGCTTCAACCGCCGCCGGTATCCCCTAACCTCCATCGTTGCACATCTCATTATGCACATAATAAGAACCAGAATGTAAACCTCGAGTTCGCGTCCAATCACAGCCTTAAAATTATATCATTGTTCTTAAGAATGGTACAAGCCACTCCCATACTTTTATCGTACCTACCTGTATATCTCTCTGTACGTAATATCAAGTACACGGTATCAACAGCATACCGTACAAACGTACCTACCTCTTCCTCTACTCTCGTTGTTTTATGCCTGCAAACGCAATTATACATTCATTACGTCCGGGGCAAAACGTACGCAAACCCAAACCAGCGTTTAAATTAGCCGTATCTTTGACTTTGAAATTTCGTACTAGCGTGATGAATTAATTAAAATCGCTTACTCGCGAGCCAGCGAGCTGTGCAGATATATTTAAATTTTATCTTATATATTATACGACGACGAAAACAACGGCCCGACGACTGAAGCGGCGCGGCGTTGCTGAAGGCGATCGAAATTCAACGTTGATTTATTAACACGACGACGATCGCGTCTTCGGAATAAATTATTGCATGGATATCTACTATATTATGATACGGTTCCGATTTACATAGAATTTTATTTCCAATTGATGATCCAATAAATATTTCGGTCGTCTGAGTCAAAGATTGGGAAATTGTCTTAATTACGGAGTGTAATATTCGGCAATAAGGGTTCAATTAGGGTATAGAGGCATTTATCATTTGAAGCTGCGAGATCAAAGGTACCTACGTTGTTAGATGGTTTGCTGATGTGAAGGAGTGAATTAAATGGGGCTGAAGTATATTCAGATTCGAAGCCAAGTTACAGTAGAATTTTAAAAGGCAGAAAATTTACCAAAGGTAACGATATCTTTTTTTTTTAAGCTACGTTTTAGGAAACCAATTTTCTGAGCACAATATCATGAAAAACCAATTCTGCAATTTTTTTTTGAAAAATATTATAAAAACGAGACTTTTTACCTAATTCATTTTCAAAAAATCTTCTTCAAAATGGTCTAATGGATCTGAAATCTTTCAATTGTAATGATCATTTCAAAATTTTCAGAGTCAAACAACTATCGAAACTTTGGAACAATAAACAAAAAAGTCTCACAATTTCCATAAACCTCTCTCAGAGTAATTCAGGATTCAGACAACATCTTCAAATATTTCTAAAAATAGTCTACCGTTTCAATTTTTTCCCCCCTTAAGAAGGTACAAAAGGTCTTGCAGTTTTCTTATAGGTAGGTACATCTAATTTTCACATAATTTTGATTCCACATTAGGTAAGTACAAACCTACCTGTAAGAAATAACCCAACAAATGAGCCTTTTTTTTTTTGTAAAATATGTAGCATCGAAAAATAATATCTATGGGAAGTTGAAAACATGCTTTTTAATGGATTGCTCAAAATAAAGTCAGGAAAACTTGATTATAGGTAAAAATAACCCAATTGGATTCTTGAGGTCAGACAACATGGATTGTGATTCCTCACTCAAAAATCTCAGCTTAAGCCTCCCCACTCCTGACTCTTTGACGCTGTTTTGCTTTTTTTTTTTTCTTAATAAATAGGAAAAAAAACTCTGCTCTCTAAATCCAAATCAGTAAAATTTAACTGATTTGCAGTCAAATTTAACTGATTCCAGCATCTAGAATTGGAGCGGCCAAATTAACTGATTATCTGTAAATTTAACTGATTGAAATCAGTTAAAATTAACTGATTCATTAACCAGTTATTTTTAACTGATTTCAATCAGTTAAATTTACAGATAATCAGTTAATTTGGCCGCTCCAATTCTAGATGCTGGAATCAGTTAAATTTGACAGCCAAATCAGTAAATGTTTATAGATCAAGTCGTCGGCACAATATTGTTTTTAATTATGAAAATAATTTTTAAAAATATGGTAATTAGTTTGCAATTATCGTTACACCTTCATTACCCTTCCAATTTTATGAGGAATCCGGTGGTACTATTTTCACTCAATTCGGTGACCGAAAAATTCCTAGGCCTACGTGGGATTCGAACCTACGACCCTAACATTCCTACGTTCCTATCTACCTGTACTTAACCACTAGACTACGGGGGCTTATCTAAGCGATAGTCTTTTAAAGCAGTATACCAATGTTCTATGAGAGACATGTATCTATTATTTATGTATTTCAAAAAAACTTCGTTGCTTTGTTTAAGGATCTCCATACATGTTTTTTAATTTCAAAATTTTGAGGGTTCAATTATAGGTAAATGATTTTTTCAAAACGTATTCCACTTCAACTATTCTCAAGTTTGAATTTTGAAGGCACTTGGTTTCTAGGAATTGTTTTATTGTTTATTCAAAAAATACAATTTTTTTCATCTCTAAAAATAATATTTTTAGAGATGAAATGTATATATTCTATACATTCAAATTTTCTTGATATTTTCAAAGATTATTTTTTTATGTGAAATTGTAAAATTTTTCAAGAGTAGAATTTTTCATCAAAATGTATTCAACGTCTCGGCAAATTCATAAAACAAGCCCAGGTCGATTCTTCAAGTCTAAAATTTTTTCCCTTAATTTTTTTCAAATTTCAAGTTTTTGTCAATTTACCAAGTTTGAAATTTTTTCATCAACCTTTCCAACATAAAATTTTTAAATTCAAAGTTTTCAAAGCTTGAAAAATGTTGAGGAAAATGATAAAAAAGTTTTAAGACCTTGAAAATATTTTATGTTGGAAAAGTTTGGTAAAAGAAATTTCGAACTAGAAAAATTGACAAAAATTTGAAAATTTGAAAAAAGAAGAAAAAAATTTACACTTAGAAAATGGACATTGTAAAGTTCAAAGTTGTCAGAAAAAATTTTAAACTTGAGGAATTGACTTGGGCCTGTTTTACAAATTTGCCATGACGTCGAAAACATTTTGATAAAAAACATTCATTCTTGAAAAATTTCACATAAAAAATTGACGTTGAAAAAAATTGTGGACCGTAAAAATTTTGATGTTTTGAAAAAAATTTGGGGAACAAATTTTGGACTTGGAATATAAACATTGAAAAAAAAAACGTTTAGGAAAAAATGAAAACGTAAGTAATCAAAGCCGATCTAAAATCACTTCATTCCTATTTTACCGGAAAAATAGATACTTGAAAAAGTTAGCAAAAACCAGGCTCCCAATATCTCCGCAACTGAGAAAATAAAGACTTTCCTAAAAATTCTGGGTCTTTCCAGTCTAAAAATGTGTGAAAATAAGGACCCGAAAAGTGTGTTGCGCCTGTTTTAAAAATTTGAAAAAAATGTATTTTATAAATAAATTTATTTAAAAAGTACATTTCTTTTCAAATTTTTCAAACGAGCTCAACGCACAACACCATGTGTTACTGTGCTTTGCGCATGTGCAACAGCGCAGGTGGTACCATAAAAATTAACTGATTCAAACAGTGATTTTCATGAACTGCCAACTAGCAGTAAAATTTTTTCAATGTACTGAAAGAAACCAGTGAAAATATGTGTAATTGAATCAGTACTTTTCAAATGAACTGGGAATCAGTTAAAAAGTACTGATTTCAATAAATTTCAACTGATTTGCAGTTAATTTTACTTATCAATTCAGTAAAATTTATTTTACTGGAATGAATCAGTTATATTTTAACTGATTTGGATTTAGAGAGTGGAAATGGACTCGAAAGATTGAAAAACACAGATTGCGATAATAGTTCTGATACCGCTCAAATTTTTTTCATCTCAACCTCTCTCGTTCTCCTCCTTTGTAGATCTTGTTTTGAGCTTGAGAGCCCAATTTCCCGAAAAATGGGTTTGAAAACTTTGAATACTCTCTATAGAATCAAATTTGCATCCTCCCCCCCCCCCCCTCAAAAGTAAGCACCAGTTTGAAACATTTTGATCGATTTTTCCTAGATTTTTTTTCTATATCTAATGATTTTCCAATACCCATTTTTGATTCACCCCGACTACCCCCCCCCCCCCCCATTGAAGATTCACAAAAAAGTTTAAAAAATATCCAACCTCGAATAACCTTTACGTACAGGTTCAAAATCTTTCTAAAATATCTAATATCTAATTTATTCAATTATCCAGCATTTATTTTTAAAAATATTCGTAAGAATTAAAAATAACTTTACAAATTTACATTTTCAAATTTTTCTTGAAACAATAGGTAGGCAAGAATATTCTTCCTTCTTGAATTTTTATACTTACATCCTTTTCAAAATAATTCGCATTAGGTATATTTTTTCAGCTCATTTTTCAAAATAATAAAAATGACTCTGCAGACTGCGGATTCAAATCTGCGATAAAATACAAAAAAAAATTCGGATTACATTCGATGATCCTGCAGTTTGCAATTCCGATTTTTCATCTAATTTTTATTGAATCTCAGCACAGACTTCATTCGGTTTTAAATAAGTTCGATGTTACTTCTCATCTCTGATGTGGAAAGTATACAGGTATAATTATAGAATAATCTCAGGGATATTTTTTTCAGTAAAAATAACTATTCGATCTTTGAGACAATTTTTTCAATTTTTTGTGAAATTGAAAAAATTTTGGAAGCATTATTAATTTTAAGGAGAATAGAGGGAACAAGGAGGGGAAGGGAAAAAGTGAAATTTCCATCAGGTGCTTTTAAAATTTAAATCCAACTTTGTGCAATTCTCTCCCCACCTTAAAGAATGAAGTTTAATTTTCAAAATTTATTTTTGGTGAAATTGAAATTTTTTGGAAGCATTATCATTATCAATTTTAAGAGCAACAGAGGAAGCAAGGAGCGGAGGGAAGAAGTGAAATGTTCATCAGATACTTTTGAAATTTAAATCCAACTTCAGTGAAATTTCTCTCCCCACCTTAAAAAAATAAAGTTTAATTTTCAAACTTGACCAAATGGATTTGAAGACACAGTCCTGTCTTACTTACTTGTTATGATTATTTCAATTTTGAAAACAGAAGTACAAAAGAGAAGAAAAGAAAAGAAAATTCTGGTACTAATAAATTAATAGAATGTGCAATTGACAAAATTTAAGCTGAACACCTGAACAGTGAAAGCCCAAAACTGAAAACTGAAAGCTCGAGCTTAAAGCTCAAGTCAAAGTCATTTATTTTTTCAGAAGTCGTCGACCTAAAACTGGGCGTATTCCTTCTGCTTCCGACTCCTGGAATAATAGTGACTCAATTTGATTTACACTTATGGGCGATTTCAGAAGAGGGACGTGAAATTTTTTTCCTCGAATAAGAGAGAAAAATAATCAAAAATTTTATAAGCGGGGATTCTGTGATCAATGAAAAATTGATATTTCCTTTGAAAGGGATCGCTAAAAAGAAAATACAAAAATATTAATTCATGGAATTGAAGGCAAAAACATTATCAGGCCAAAAATCAATTTCAGCTCATGAAAAATGAATAAAACTCGAGTTATGTCTATCAAACAAAAATACATCAAAATCAATTTTTTCAAGTTTTATGAAGGATCAGGGACAGGTGTCCTTACAGTTTCAACAAATTTTATTTGATTTAGGAAGTCTAAACGCATTTAAACTGATTCTCTAACAATTTCGTAAAATATTTCTTCAATTAAAATGATTTTTGTGAACGAAAAAGATGCTCTCATTTCAAAATCACAAGGCATTCGAAATAATAAAGATTCAAACTAATCTCAAACTCTCAAAAGTCTCAATCGAAAAATGATCCAAAAACTGTCTCTACCAGACACATAGCAAATGCTTCTACCTCCTTTGTAATCCCACCACAGCTCAATTTCCATAACCGAACTACGCATCAAATCAAAATCTCCACACATAGGTAAATATCGGTCGATCTTATTTGAATTTCTAAACACAGGTCTCTTACGTCATCGCATCTCACGACAAAACGCGACCCAACTCCTCGTATATTTTACACCGCGACCAAAAATACAAAAATAAATACATCTCTAGAAACAAAACGGCTATCCGATCCATTAATTTGTAGGAAAATACTCCCTGCCAATACTGGTGTCACCGTCGCCTTGCCCGTTCAGTCGTCGGTTAATCTCATTAGAATAACATTAAGCTGAGGCTCGGTGCCCGGCTAGGCTGCCGACATTCGGCATCGATTTTTATTAAACTTTCTGATTTTAATCTGTGTGTACACGCGGAGCTTCAAAAAAACAGATGACATAGCAATCGATTAGAACAATAGATGGTCGAGTGAGACAGAAGGCTATACGTTGCCTTCTAACTACGACGTAAAATTTTTAATTCTTTTATTATGCAAATAACTCGTATATATAAGTTGTAGCGTTAAGTACTAGTGGCCTGAAGGGCCGAAGGCGAAGGGTGAGCTTATAAGGGACGAACAGATGCGTGCTCTATGCCTCCTATACACCATACAGTTGTAACCTTTAAAATAAAGTACACCCTCGTTTCGCCACCACCTCCTCCCCCTCAGCTTCTTCTCTTTGTGTAACTAAATAAGCGTGAAAATGTAACTACTAACATAGTTACATGCTTCGTACTAGACCCTCCACCTCCTCTTGCTCGTCGTTCCATCGATGCCCTTAACCACCTTTTTAGGCAGCCAGGTTACTAAGCTCGGTGCAGTGTCCTTTTCTATTACCATAAATTGATTGACCGTTTATTGGTTTCAATTCTTTGATTGATGCTTTCATTTGTCACTGTTGATACTAATTTTTGACAAATTATAAGCAGGGATATCCAGGTCCCCTTAAGTTGAGATTACTGGGACCTGATTCTATTGTGGAAAAAAAGATTTCACAATATTTTCCCCATAGATTGAAATCGAGGGTCACTACAAATGACCACATATTCATCCGAGGAGACCAGTGCTCTGCATTCATGTATAATTCGATTAATTATCCCATTGGTCATCGTGAAAATGTACAAAAGTAATTTAAACATCACATAGGCCTGCATTTTTCAACTATTTCCCACCCAATCAATCCTGAATCCTGATGGATGATTTTGATCTACTTTTTGGTGCTGAATTCGAATATTATTTCAGAGTTTTTTTTAATCACGAAGGGAATTTCCGTAATTTGAATTTTTATTTGTTTTATACTTTTTGATGTCTTTTGACACTTGAAGTCGATTTTATGAGCAAAGAAAGAACCCTACGAAAAATATTACCTAATGGAATTAAGTTGTAGAATGTAAAATAAATTGATTTTTACCCAAAAAGCAAAGTTTTCAAATTATTTTGGTTGAAAGTTTGAAAATTCAATTTTCAAATTTTTTAATTGAAAATACGAGTATCTCTCTCTAAAAAAAAATTGGACTATACGAAAGAAAATTTTACATCTAACAAAGTAAGTACAATTAATTTCAATCTTTTTTTCGATTATCCTAAAAAACTGATTTTTTTGTAATGATTCACACTTCCAACTTTTCTCACTTGTAATCATCGATTCATCACAAGCCAGTAATTGAATAGTCATTTTTATTACATTGAATTCTGAGTTCAAAGATTTCAGTTTTTTTTTCATCACGTCAGGCTTCTTATCAATATGATTTTTTTGTCGATTTTTTGTACTTTATTCAGATAGTTACAAGGGACCCCCCCCCCCAAAAAAAACAATAATGATAAAAAAAAAGTAAAATTTCCTTTCGGCAAGTCTATATCTTTTTTTCTTGAAATCTTGACTTTCCAGATATTTTTAATAAAAAAATAAAAATTGAATTTTGAATTTTCGGCGGAAATACCTCGAAAATTAAGCTTCAAATTTCATCCTCTACTTACAATATTTATATGTTTTATTCAATTTTTTTGTAGGACCTTCAGCAAGCCTTAATTGACAGAGGAAGCTGACTCAATGCCAGGGAATGTTGGATGAACAATTGAACATCCTATGGATGAAAAAGAAAAATGTAGATACAGAATTTTCAACTCTTACTTGAGTTTAGGTAATTTTAGGTTACCAACAAAAAATCGAGGAATTTTGATTTTTTTCGAGCAATTTGTGCAACATTTTGAAAAATTTCAATCTACAAGTAACATTTTATCGTCCTGCCACTTTTTCATTGCAGATTCCCATGAGAAGTCAACTAATTTTCTCAGTTAGGATTCACAAGATTTCGTACATTTTTCACGATTCCAACAGATCAAGAAAAATAAAGTCACGAAATCAGCTCAAAATTTTAGATTTTCCTTCTCAATTTTAGAAATTTCCGGAGAAACTCATTATTTCAGGGTCGCTATTTTTAAAAAATTTATTATTAGAAGTAAAATTTTGCCGAGAAGGAGGATACGTTGCATTTTCAATTCATTTTATTCAATCTAGTCATCTGATGAAGACAGATATTCTCATAAAAAATCGAGATCACGAAAAAGAGTGATTTTTTTTTGAAATTTCATCACTCTGGGCGTGCATAATTTTCAGTGTTTTTACGTCTAGTCGCAGACGGAGAGGAAATTGGGAAGAGATGTAGACTTGGTATTGGAACTTCTAATTGGGTTTGATGATTTTTTTTGGCAGTTTTGATGATTTTTAATCGAGTTTGATAATTTTTTGATGATTTTGATGATTTTAGATTGGATTTTATGATTTTTTAATGATTTTTTGTGATTGAGTTTTTTTTATTCAAGTAAAATTTTCACTGATCTGAAATTTTTGGTATTTTTCTGGGTTAATACTAAAAATACCGACCACGATTTTGTTGTGTTAGTGTTTTCGAGTTTAGAATAGTTGTTTTTTTTCATCTGTCACCCCCCCCTCCCAAACACCATATATAGAAAGTCTGGAAAATTTGGAAAAATCAGCCTGGAAAAATTATCTACAAAATATTTAGCACCCTTTGAGGTAATTTTTAAGCTTTAAGGATACGAAAAATTGAAGTTTTGAAATCTCCTTTATTTTGATTTATGCCTTTCTTTAAAAAATGACAAATTTTACAGAATTTCTCATAGTTATATCAGCATTTTTTTGCTTTTAGATCCAAGTCAATTTTTACACAAATTCTCATATTTCCCCCGTTTTTTTCAACTCTTTATCAAATTTTATGATATTTCATTCATTGATGCAAAATTTTCATTTCATTTTCCAAGACGTTAAACATTGAAAAAAATATTTTGAAACACTTTTGCATTTGATAAATATTTTTCCAATCACCAATTTTTTCATGGACATTCCTCCTTCTTCTCAAAGGTATCAATTTTTCTCAAATCCCATTCGAGCTAGAAAAAATCCACTTCAAGTATCAAAAGTTATCAAAAAATCTGAACATTTTTCAAAAAAATTTATCGTGTCCTGCTGAAATTTGTCAACTATTTTTCCCATCACCATCCCAAACAAACCTTTCAAAAATCACCCATTACCATTCAGATATCATTTCCTATTTTGGCCCATGTAATCAATGATTCATTAGGTCAATGAGTCACCCAACCGTACTTTAACCCGTCACCTAATCTCTCACTACAATTGTAAATCTTTTAGAAATCATTTTCTCAACAACATACAACTCGAACAATAATTTCTACGTTTCCGGAGACCTTAAACCGAAACACAATCTACAGAATCAATCTCTTCAGTCCTCGCCACCCATCGAATTGTTTTTGAATTTCGCATTACGAAGAAAGACAGATAACTCTTTCTGAATAGAAAAACAACCTATCGCTGCTTTCGAGACAAAAGAAATTAAATACGTAAACTGAAAACAATACTCGATGAATAAATGCCCATAACGAGATAACATTTCATTTCGTACACCCAAATAGAACTTAGACCCCGTTACGTGTGTTCCAATTGCAATAGCATTGTTAATTACGACCCAGTGAAAAGGTATCAGGGCTGGAAAACCACCCTTGACGAACCCTCCCGGCTGCATCTCTTTCCAAATCTTCGTACCTCGTTACCACACCGACATAAGGTCCCCGGCACCCAGTTTTACGCTAAATATAAATTTCAACGAACCTTGACACATTTATAAAAGAACACAGAACCGGATTTCGAAACAATTTCGAACTTGGACCGCCACCGCAGCTTGGACATAAATATTGATATTTGGAGACATTTCTTTCTATTTCGAGACGGAGGGGAGATATTTTTCATCTTCGGTGTATTGTTTTTTCCTCCTCGGTCCCGAGACAATTCCGAAATAAAAGGCTACAAAAAACGTAAACATTTGGATACTTCGGTTGGTCGTTGTCGTTGTGTCGCGATACTGCGTGTAAATTTGCATATCCTTCCTACTACTGGTTGCTCCTACTTTCGTCGCCACCGTACTTCGGCCAACTCCGGCTCGCTAGACGGAGAAGCAGCTATACGTGAAATATATGCAAAATATATGCAAAACCGACAGAGAAAAACTAAAGGCGGGAATTTCCGCGAGCCGGCGTATCTCGATAGTACCGCCCACCGGTACTTTTAATATACGCGCCAAAGCCGAATCCAAAATTGTCTACAGCAACCCTTTATACCCCCGAAGTTTAATACGAAATTCGGCGTTAATGTTAATAACGTTTTTTTTTAAGTTTTCCACGTTCGAGCTCGTTTCCCGAAACGAGTCGGGGAGGAAAAAGATCGCGCATCCTTCTGCAATACGCCAAATATCGTTAAAAATGAGCCACCCCCCGGCCCCCCCCTCAACAGCAGCGGCAACGTTCGAGGTTCAATCTTTATTTATATCGGTTTATAGTGTACGAATAGTATACGAGGAGTTTACGCCGAGATACCATATACCCCAAGTATTGAGAAAATTTTAACCCGATAAAAGTTTTTCGACTTTTTTCCTTCCAACGTCGCGCCCCCTCCGAACGGCAATTTATTTTTATCGATGAACGAGTATTTTACTAGGTCGTTGATGAATTTTAAACGCAAATCTAATAAGAGTTTAACTCGTCGTCGCGGTCGGGTTCTTTTTATTCGTTAGAGGTACTTTACTGCAATAGTGATGCTGCGTTGGTAATATTTAAACAAAAAGTTTTACCCATTTTCACGAACGAGTATTTCGTTGGTTTTGTTTCGATCGACTTCTCGTCTAACATATTTTCAAACGAAAATACCAATCATGGAGAAATTCGATTCGCGTTAATTGCCGAATGAAATTCAAATAGGGTTTGGAATAAGTTACAAGGATATGGTGATTACGTTCTATTTTGGAACCCTTTTTTTTTTGGTCGAGGACATTCAAATTTCCATATGTTCGAGGTCGTTTGAAATGGAAAGTTTTTCATTGTGAGAAGTATTAGAATAGGGGGGAAGAGGGACGGAAAAGAGACGTAAGTTCACTTATAGACGCCCCCAGAAATTGATTAAGGGAGATGCTAAGAATGTAAGAAAAATAGGGGAGGGGGTCAAATTTCAAATTAGTCATTTTTCATCGATTTTTCAGTCAAAAATCATGAATTTTTTCGGAAAAATTGAAAAATTAATTGAGGAATCTGTGATTTTTTAAGGGGAAATTCGCTAAAAATGATCAAAAATTTTAAAATGAAGTGATTAAAATTCTGCCCGAACGAAGCGAGAGCGACATTTTTTTGAAGTAATACTGTCTGAAAAGCAAAAAAACACCTTTTAAATATTTTTGCAATAAAAAAATATTTTTCCGAGCTCAAGGGGACAAGGGGGGCTCAAGCTCCCTGCCCCTCATCCTTGGATCGTCCTATGAGGTCACCTCCTCTTTTACTCTGATTTAAGGTAGGTACTTACGTATATAATTTTTAGTCGAAGGTATATTTTTTCTAGAAGTTTTACAATCTGAAATTCCGATATAAAATAAACAAAACAAAAAAATTATAAGATCTGAGTCGCCACAATATGATTGAATCAAATTCCATCGATAAAGAATAGAATTTTTCGTATATTTCGCAATATTGCCTAATTCGTCAAATATTTGAAGAGACGTGTATTCTCCTCATTATTTACTTTCTCATTATTTTTATTATCTAAATGAACTTTATAATTCTCATAATTTCATCACTTTATCAGTAGTTATTTCAAAGAATAGTAAATAAAAATTCAAGAGGTATGCTTAAGGAGGAAAATTTTAATTTCAATCCAAGTTAATTTTCATATTCAAAAATCTATACAAACTCGAAAAGCTCAAAATTTATAAAAAAAAATAAACTTACAAACATCGAACGTGAAAAGAAAAATAAAAATTCAGAGGAAGGAACTAAATTTAAGTAATTTGCGAATGTGATCTATTTAAATATGGAACAAAAAAAGAAGCAGAAACGACGACGAGATTCTCAATTTCAACTCATCATGATGTCTACCACCGAACCAAAAAAATGAAAATTCTTGCTATTTTCGAAATTTTTTGCCATTTTCAGGCAATTTTTCTGGTTTTAGATCTGTCTAGAAAAAAACACCTTTTTATTTTTTCTTTGAAAAATCCAGGAAATAGGAAAATGTTGAAAATTCTTGCCTTTTGCAATTCCAGTTCTTTTCTGCTTTTTTTGTCCGGGGGGGGGGGGAGTTACTAAGGTAAAGTTCTGACTATTTTTTAGTTTTCTCACCACTGAAATTAATTTCTGAAAAAAAAAAGAATTTTATTGTTTCATTGGCCGAAGACAGCATGCTCAAATTTTTACACCATTTTGAACAAATTAATTATAAAGTTCCTCATAACTTAATTTTTATTAAGTATTTGTTCTTCAATATTTTGGGGAGATTCGCCTTTCCTTTCCTTTCCTTTCATTTCTTAGCAAAAAGTCGAGTAGTTGGCTTTCAAAAAAAAAATCTTGACACTAGTTGGAAGACTTTTCGACAATGGCCCAATAATATTTTCAATTTGAAAAATCGCACACATCACCATGATTTTTTTTTAGAAAATTCAAAATATTTGGCATCTGAGTCATTAGATTAGACGATGAGAGGAAATTAATATTTGAGTCAAAAAAAGTCATATAAGTAGACACAGTGAATATTTATTTACCAGCTACTCCCTCTCTTGAATAAAAAAAATTTCCAACAAGTGGATAGCAATTTTCCAATGCTCAAATTTTTTTAAAAAAATCTAATAATTTAAAAACTGAAAAACACATTTTTGAGCAGATACAAAATTAAAAATTTCCAATAAAGAAAACTATAGGTACCAGGTAAGAGTAAAAAAATTAGGTAAGTAATAAAACTATTATTGAAAATAATTTTCCTACAAATCGCATCAAAGTATCTGTAGGTCTTTTGTAACCTTTAATAGGAATGGGGGAAAAAATCACAAAATTGGCTTTGAATCAAGAATCAAGATAGGTTCCTAAAAACCCTAAAAAATTTCCAAGCTCTTTCTTACCTCACAATTGTTAAAACATTTAAAATTTTCAATTTTTATCAAATTTTAATGAAAAATAAATGCTGTTTGAATAAAACAAAGACAAAAACTATGAGAAAAATTCAAATTTACAAAAATGCATTTTTTATGTTTTTCAAACGTATACAATTGAATTGTACTTTTCTACATTCTCACATACTTTCTTATGCCTCCCGCTACACAAATTGCAATGTTTGAAATTTATGATAAAAATTTCTCAATTTTTTCCACATTTTTGGTTCTCTTGAATTACAATCAAAATATAAAAACATAACAAAATTGAAATGAAATACTTTACTCATTCTACTTTTTGTCTAATTTCTAATTCGTATATCTTTTAGTCAATTTTTTTTTGCAACCCCCCCCCCCCCCCCCGATAGGTTTTTCAAAACTATGTGGGTCTGGTGAAAATTTAGATATCACTTGCTATATTTCAGTTTTCATTTGAAAAAATCAAGAGCATAAATTTTTGAAATTTCAAAACTTTGCCAAAAAGTTGAAAAGTTGGAATTTCTGTTGCCAGGATCTTAAAACACACTTTTTCTGAAAACCACATTTTCGCGAAGATTCAAGTTGAACACCTTATCCAATTTTTGCACTCAGCTCCAGAAAATTCAAAAATTAATTTTTTCGTTTCTTTGATAATTATGGCAATTTTTATCACGTGATAAGAGTTGAAATCCAAAAAAAAATCTTAAACTTGAAATGTCGTGCTTTTTTCCACTTTTGATAACTCCCTTACTCCCCCTTCCCCCCAAAAAATGAAATATCCTCAACAAACCTCTCACAATCAACAACCTACATCTGCCATCTTCAATCCAATTCTCCACCGGCACAAAACCAAACCCGATCAATCCACAACCCATCATCAACCCAGAACCCTCCACTAACCCATCACTTACCCATCAAATTCTTCAATCTTCCACTCATCCGCAATCCACGTCCTGATCCAGGACCACAAATCATCGCATCTTCCACCACCATAATTCTTCAACCAATAGACAATCCTCCGTCTAATGAGATTCTACGCGGGCAACCTGGAAAAAAAAAGGTAAATACATAAAAAATGTCACCACAGTGATTGCTTTCTTACCAATTATTATAATTACCGGAATGGCCGGGCTGCGTACAGGCCTCTATTATCATAAAGCCGCCACATAATAGGTTACTTATTATTCCGTTAGTGTCCATTTGGTCATTAAGAGGAAAAAATAACCGCAGAAGTTGTGTGGCTTGCAAATCATTCGCAAATTGTCAGTCAACTTATCACCGGCCGAGTCGGCTTGTCTTCACAATCCAACTTATTCCGTCAGATTCAGCGCGACCTGCAGCCATATTTGAAAGCAAAACAGAGAAAAAAAAACATACTCATTTAAAATCTTCGCAGATTCTCGTTAAATACATATACATATAAAAACAGTACAAACCGAGGAATAAAAAATACCTACGATTTTTTTCCTCCTCTTTTTATATAAACCTGGACGAATATGTAATCTCGTATTATTTTTTTTCCTCTTATATTTCTCAAGTTAATGGGCCCCCGCTTTATTTTCATAGAAATTTACGAGTTGGTAAATGTAACGGTCAAATTAGTTGTAATATTTTCGTATTCAATATACTTTGGCACCCCTCCTCTTATTTATACACTAAGCTGACCTTTTCATTCAAAACAGAACAATACCCCAGCAGCTCGACAAGTTATCTTTTACCAAAACTGAAATCACATGGTGGCTAAAAAAAAACAAATGTGACCCTCGTTTCACCCTTCGTTCATCCCTTTTCTTAATTGTTGACTCACGATCCACGTGAAATAATTTCAATACCTCGTCGGATAATTATTCATTCTTTATGATTCGTGTAGCTAGAAATTCTTATAAAATCATCCGCCTACGTTGGACGACTACGAATAAAAAAATCAATATTACGCGACATTGTCGACGCTTCAGACGCATCGTCTCGCTCGCCTAATGCACCCGAGAGGTTTCTCTGTCTTATTTTCCCAACCACACCAATAAACTTTCCACTACATGCCAATGGAATGGTGATGATGAACTTGAAAAAGTAACCATAGCCATGCAGTCTCACTCGTATATACCGAATTAATTCTTTGGTTTGTTGTTGTTGCTGTCGCTGCTATTACTCTTTCTCTGGTATACGCTGCTTGCACTGCCTGCAGTAAGTACTTATACCTATTGCCCTTCTTCATCGTTCTGTCTCGCTTACTCCCTCGCGACCGCGTAACGTGCCTTCGTACACGCAGCACCGCGTATTCACATCAGCCAAGTATCGTTCTTATGGTATATGAATTTAAATTAACCCGTCCGATTATTACATACATTGATATATCCGTTCACGTACATTATGAATTCTCGAAAAATTGTACGTGTTTACGTACGAAACGTACGACAGCGTAGGACTCCTCTATGAAAGATACCGTCGAAACTTTGCACGAGTTAGGGATTTTTGATAAGCAGCCAATGGTATCATCTTGGGATCTCGGCGGCAGAACGTGTTACGTATTTTGTCTAAGTCGAATCGGTACGATAATTGTGCGATTTTTATTTCAATTCGGAGGAATAGGTTGGAAGAAACCTCGTTCGCTCTGATTTTTCGATCTGAGAAGGAACCGATTGGATGAAATAATCAAGTATGGTTCAAATTGGACTCATTTTATTAGGTAAGTATGCCTCGCTGGAGATATTCATCAATGTAGATTTAAAGTGGATCGTAGAATAGACAGATTTTTTTTCTCATATGTTAATCAAATGATCTGTCAGATTGATAAAATGTACAAAAATTGGAGAAAAAACGAGAAAATAACGATAAATTCAACGTAATTGTTCTAGTTATTAGTTCAAAGAATGACAAAATAATAATGAAAAAATTATTCGAACATCTAATTTTGCCTTTTGTTTAGCTCACTGATCCTAAAATCGATTCTTGTAGATCTGAGGGAGGGAAATGGGGTTTCTAAAATTTTATAAGTAAAAATAGGAATCAAGAAATTGATGAAAATTTTATTGAAGTTGATGAAATGCAGAACAACGAAGAAATTACTACCAAAAAGGATTAAATTCGTCAAAAATTTGAACAAAATTATTTTAAAAATTACACAATTACATGTAGATATAGCTTTAGAGCAAATGATTTCAATTCACGAATGTTCAGGATTTATACACAAAATATCAGATGATTGAATTGTTTTTGACAATCCAGATGATCTTAAAATTGGTAAGTAACTGATTAGAATTTGGTTTTACCATTGGCCCCAATAAAATTGATTTGGACATTGTGTCTCAAAAATTCTAGATTTGTAGGCACAAACATCCCAAAAACCTCAATTTGAACCGGAACCCCCCAAAACTGCTTTGAAAATATGACATAAATCCTAGAACAAAAAAACAAATGCCTTTCTTCCATTAAAGTGTACTTTGGGCACTGTCTTGCAAAATCTTCAATACGGAAGTAATGCCCTAAGACCCCAATTTGGAAATTTCAAGTTGAATTATCCCCCCAAAAAAATTATTTTGCAATTTGGACACTGGGGTCCCAAAACTCCATAACTTGAACATGGTGTTCCCAAAAAATCATTTTGGAAATTTAGATATGATGTCCAGTTCAAAACAGTGGCGTAGACAGAAATTTCTCAGGGGGGGGGGAACACTTCCAAATTTTTTCGAGAAATTTTTAGTTCACTTTTCACCATTCCCCTCACCCCCCCAAATGGTTTATGGGAACAGTAAATTCATAATTTGAAACACTTTCATTCATAAATTTATCAATAAATCACGATTTGCATAAAATATTTAGAGAAAAAACGTCGATAAAGGTGTAATTTTGGAATAAGCAACTTTTAAAGTGATCATTTTGACCTTAAAAAAGAAAATAATAACCAGAAACTTCAAGCAATAGTGTCAGAAGCTTTCTTTGGGAAAGCAGAAAGTGGATATGGAGACTTAAAATACTAAGATGGAGCCTTTTTTCGCATAATAATTGCAAATAATTTAAAGAATTAAGATTTTTTATGCCCGAGCGAAGCGAGGGCGAAACTTTGAAAAAAATTTATTTTTAATGCCTTAAAAAGGCACTTTTTTCACGTGAATTTTTGACCTCATGAGGGGGGGTCCGGACCCCCTGGACCCCCCTGACTACGCCACTGATTGAAAAACAAGTTGACAAGTACATATTTAGAAATAATTAATGTCACAAAAGTGAATTTTCTAGACATAGCATTAAATTTTTCAAAAAATTGAACATAGTGTCCCATAATCACAAATTTCGACATGAGAGATCAATCCAACAATTTGGGCATAGTGGTCAAAAAGCTCTCAGTTTGAACACCTCTATTTAGATATAGTAGCTGAAAAAAGATTTCAATTTGGACAGAATGTCACCTTCCTTTCCTTTGTTGGGACTTGACATCAAAAAATAAAATAGATAAATAAATTGAATCCTCGATTTGCATATCGAGTCTCGAGAAATTCAATTTTGTAATTTAAACACGAATAGGTAAAAAAAAATCAATTCGATTCCGTATTTTGACCTAACCTCCTCCCTCCCCCCTCCTCAAAAAAAACTTGAATAGAACGAAAAGAATTGCATAAGCCCAAGAAACTTCAATTCCAAAATGATGACCTCCAAAAACTCAAAATTGAACATGATAGATATTCGTAAAAAAAAAAAAAGAAGTTCAGACATTGTGTCCAAAAAACCCTCAATTTGGATATGTCTAAAACTCCTTCATTTCTAAGTATCTTTGCCCGAAATCTCTTACGGACATCATGTCCCAAACCTCCTAATTTTTAGGAATTGAAGCCCGAAATCCTCCAATTCGGACACAGTGTCCTAAAATTCTCTAACTAGGACACGATGTCCCAATCTCCTTAATTTTTAAGCATCGCGGCCCAAATTCACTTAATTTGGACATAATGTCCCGAACCCCTTAATTTTTAAGAAACGTTGTCCGAAATCCTTCAATTTGGACATGGAGTCCTAAAATTCTCCAACTTGGACATAATGTCCCAAACACCTCATTTTTAAGCATTATACCCCAAAATCTCTCAATTGGGACATAATGTTCCAATCCCTTGAATTTTTAAACATTGTTGCCTAAAATCATTTCATTTGGACATGATGTTCTAAACTACCCCAAACTTTTCAATTTTTGGTCATTTTAGTTTAAAATTCTTTAGTTTGGACAAACCGTTCCCAGCCTCCAAATTTTTAGGCAACGTCATGCTCCGAAATCCGTCAATTCGACAACGATTCCCCCCCAAAAAAACTCTACTTGGAAAATGGCCCATATTCCAAAATTAATAATGCAGTTTAATTCAGTTTCAATTTCAAACAATTTTTGTTAATATATTGCATGAAAATTCACCTTAAAAAAATCAGGAATTTTCACAATATTTTGGAAAATTTTACAATATTTTGACTATTTTAGTCACATTTCAAGTAATTCAGCAATTGGAAATATTTTACATACCCTACTATTTTTAATGATAATTTCAACCATTCAACGTCCAATATGTTGATCAATTTTTGATAAATTTTCAACGGTATTTAACATACCAATTCGACAATATTCTCCACAATTTTATTTTTCAATAGACCATCATTGACCCGACCAGCCCATCTCTTGCAAGTCAACATCCGACATCCAAGTCTAACAAAGACACCTGTCTTGTAACGAATAAAAACCTACCCTCTCCCTGCACATCTTCCATCAAATGCACCAAACAGAAAACATTATTAGAAATAATACTCGTCCATCGGTTCATGCTTCAGGCCATATCATCGCGAATTACATTTGAATATACTATGACACGTATCTGCACCATACGAATAGCAAAGACCGAGACCCGAGTCCAATTACCGATATCATTCTTTCAAGGTCACCTCAGTTCGAAATCCACGTCTGTCTCGAGATATTCAGTCAAAACAGATACATTTTAATTGACTCGGGGTATTAGCAGAGTAAAGAAAATCTGCAACAAGAAATAAGAAACCACGTCATCTAGACAACGAAAATTTCAGTTGAAAAAAGCCTACCCAGTACCCAATCTTATTCCTAGAGCTCTGCATTTCCATCCAAGGCACACCATACTAGATAGATTTGGAAGCCCGTGAAAAATCTGAAATTACCTGTAGACAATGAGTATACGCGAGCAAAACAAAAGACCGTACGGCAGTCCTTTATTTTTATAATTTTTAATCTAATATTTTTCATTATTTCATTATTAGGTATTTTTTTTATTTATTTTTTGTATTGTTAGATTGCCTTAGGCCTACGTACTCACGGCCGATAACTATACGTACGCTAGGTACGAAGTTACGAACCTTCACGAATTCATTACACGTAACACGGTGGTGTACAGTGTACGTATAAATACACGGTGGACACACCGAGACATTATACTTCGATAGACAGAGAGGCAACGTAATACGCGATGCATTTTCCTAGTAAACATTGTACAGCACGCTATAGCTTATACTACGTGGGAGGAGGGACAAAGGAGGCAATATAATTGATAAATTACGTCATGGATCTTGAACTAAAAAAGGGAAAAAAATTAACAGCGAGAACAGGCCAGCTTATTATTACCAATTATTTACACCATGTCATAGTTTTAATAGAAGTTTCATATTAAAAATACTATTATGTTAGACTGTAATCGTTTTTTTTTTTTTTTTTTTTTTTTTTTTTTTTACTTTAAATTACTATCGAATACCTTATACGAGAATTTAAACTTCTCATTGTTAACGAGCCGGTGTAAACTCCTACAATGTCCACCTACAAATAAGCCGATTTACGTTACACCACGTATAATAAAATAATGAGCTTTTAATACTCTGCTCTGGTCAAAGACTTTTTTTTTCATACAACAGGTTGGAAGATGAGAGGGGAGGGGAGTAATTCGCGTCAATTGGTCTAGGTAAATTAGTTCCAAAAATTGGGATTTTCTATATGCTTGATACGAATCAGTGCAAGTAAACTGAAGTATAGAACCTTAAAGGATATGGTAGGTTAACAAATAGGTAAGCGTGTGTGTTTAATTTGATGAATTCGAGATAATATGATAATGAGCTTGGAAGAAGTATTTAGGTACTTAGGAACCTAATGTTGGTTAATTTGTCAATTAAAATTTTCAGTACCTAATCGATACGATTCTAATTTGAGGTAATCAAGCAGATATAATAATGATACGATTCAATCGACAGATTCGAATTTTTTTTTCTTTATGGAATCATTTTTTGCATATTTTTAAGAAGTATTTTTTTCTTTTCAATATAAAATTTTGAACGATTTTTTTCTTCAATTTCTGCAGTTCTCATCAGTTTCATCTACTCTTTCATTCTAAATCAGTGAAAAGTCACTGATGAATAGTCGAAATTTGCAGCACAGGAAAAATCAGCGAAATTCACCGATTTTTTGAAGATTTTCACTGATTTCTCAAAGGTTTTCACTAATTTTTCAAAAATTTTCACTGATTTTTCAGCAAAATTCAAAAATTTTACTGATTTTTCTCACTGATTCGTTTTCAGTGAAAATTTTTTCAACGATTTTCTCCTGTGCTGCAATTCTGACTGGTTTTCAGTGATATTCGATAATTTTCACTGATTTATAAATGAGAGAGTACGACTGGAAAAAGTCTCTTTTTTTTTGCCAAATTACACAGATTTTTACAATTTTTACGTCTATCTCATGTACCTTAACAAATTTTAATTAGGTATGTACCTAAAATTAAATTTTTATCAACTTTTCTATTTTCTTGGAAACAAAACCAAAAAATGGACAATTTTTCTTTTTGGCAAAGATTTCCAATTTTTGTTTGTACGAGTTTACAAATTTTGTATATTTTTACTACAGCGCATCAATTCTAAAAATGCACACAATAAAATTTGTTTGATTTTCATTTTGGAACTTTTTTTTTTTCATATTTTTGATCATTTTTATTCAATTTTGCACATTTTCATCATTATCAATTATGGCGAGAAACTTTTTTTCAAAAATGAAATTTGATTTTCAACTTCTGCGTATTTCCATCAACAATTTCAAATTTTGAAATGGCGTGAATATTTTTTTTTGCGTACCTTCTGCGTGACGTTTCAAACATAACTTGATGTTATTTCGTCAGCATCAAATATTAGATGCCTATTTCATTCAGAAAATTTCGTACAATTTTTTTTAAATTTTAGAGAAATTTTGAAGAGAGTGATGCCTTAATTTTGGATTAAACTTTAATCTGATTTTTAAAAAACTTGAAGGAACTCTAAAGTAGTTTCATTTTGCATTGACTTTTTGTTCAATTTTTAAAAATTAGAAGAAATTTCGAAGCAAATTGATATAAATGCAAATTGTTTAATGACAATAAATAAAATATGATACGATCTGTGAAACAGGGCCACAAGTCGGAAAAATCGAAATCGATTTGTTCGGTCTAATTGATAGAGGAATATATTTTGAAAATTTCATGAAGAAAAAATTGAAAATTGGTTCGAAAATTACGGAAATATGGCACTTCGAAGTTTTAATTTTGAAAAAAAATTTTGGGCAAAATATTTTTTGAGGTATATTTTTTAAAAATATGAAAAAAAAAATTGGCCCCAATTGGATTTTTTTGCTGCACTGAGAAAATTAATTTTCCGACTTGTGGTCCTATTTCACAAATTGCATCACAAATATAAAAATTTCGTATTTTTTAATATAAAATAACGAGTTAAGTTAATTATGAAAAGTTTGGAACATTTTTCATGAATTTACATTGCAAAATTGCAATATTTTGTTGGACTTGTAAAAAATTTTAAAATATTAAACATTTGCAACATATCAAAGCCGCGAAACATTCGCCCAGAGTGATAAGACAAACATTTGAAAATTTTTCATGACCTTTTGCACATCATTTTTAGTTTTTAGATATCTCCATCAATTTTTGCCTCGGTCAGTATTTCCATTCTTTCTCTTCTTCCCCGAATTCTGATTTTTTGATTTAAACAAAAAAAATTGTATAGGTAAAAACTGGGAATGAATTAATACATTTGTCAAAAAAAAAAATCATTTTTCTATTTTTAGCCGTTTTGATTTTTAGTAAATTTTTGAAATTTCCATCCCCCTCCCCCCCCCAAAAAAAAATTACCAAAAAGACATTCTCTCATTTTGAATTCAAAAAATTTCAAAGATTTTACTGACTTTCCAGTGAATTTTCACAGATTTTCCAGCAATTCTCCTCACCATTTGCTTTCAGTGAATTTTTGTTTCCATTGATTCATTACAGCGCTACAATTCTGTTTTCCAGTAATAATTTTTTATGATATATAAATTACAGACAGATACACTTTTTTCCAAGTTTCTTCAAGAAAAATTTTCAAAAAATAGGAAATGAATATTTGAAGGATCAACTCCAGGAGAAAAAAGAAAGAAAAAGGTCACAAAGAAACAACCAAGATACAAAACCCAGAACCAAATTCACCTCCATAAAAATCCACACATCTCAACCTTCCTACTCAATTCACACACAAATCCCGAGCTCCATATCTCAATTCCCGAGCCCTCATGCACTTTCACCATCACTCCTCACCGACGACACGTTCTCGATACATTTCACGATCAATCGATACCCAGGAAAATTCTTCAATGTGCAGCGCTTCCATCCATTTGCTTAATGAGTTGGCGTGACTTTGGTTGCACATTTCATTCGACCATCGTTCGTCTACACGAATCCGACATGAAAGTCATTTATTTTAAAAAGCTCTTCGCCCTTCATTTAGACCTTTTATTTGTTTTAAATCTCATTACCAGCGACGAGCTGGGCGCTGTGCGGTACTGCCGAGATACCGTGCACATCGCAGGGTGCACCCCTTTGCCAAATATATCTTTCTTGGCGGTGATGAGCGAGACAGAGAAGGTTACTGCATCGATGGAATGTTGTCCGCTTATATTCGGGATTGTAGATTAACCTTTACACTTCTCTCGTGGTATACAGGTTACAAGTTGATGAATATTCATTACCTTACGAATATACCTACATGTAAATCTCCACTCTCTCTGCCTCCATCTCCGCGGAGCTCGCGCGATAACACTTTGTGTACTGTACGTACCTTTATGCAGAATACGACGAGGCTATAGCAGCTCTTACAGTAATTTTTTTTGATTTTACAAAATAAATAATAGCAATTATTATTCCGGACGTCGGTTATTATTCTCTGTCCGGCGATATTAACGTTCAATAATTACCTATATTTGTGTATGCCTCGCTACAATACCGTTTAATCGCGGATATTAAAAGAAGAGAGATTTTGCGCCAGCATTCCACCTTTTTCCGTGCCATTCATTCCAGTCGAGGCGCTGCAAACGTGTGTTTAACCCCTGCACCTCTCCCAGATCACGCCATTGACAACGAATAACGACACATTAGGGATATTATCCATAATACATAATGATCGATCGTTATTTCGCCAAAAAATCACCAAACCAGGGGGATCTGCTTTTCATCCAACGACGTATTCGCCTTCTCTTATTTTTTTCTGATACATATTTTTCCGCCAAAATACAAAAACCTTTTACGGGGGCATTGTTCGTACCGTCGTGCTCGCCGGTCCAACGAATCGTACCTAAATCGATGAATAGAACATCCTCCCGGGCTCGATATATTTTTACTCACAATAAATATTAATTATAGCGCAGATATCTTAAACGTAGCGTTACCCATTGTCGTAAATTACCACCCCGCAGCCCACCATCATCTATACCCCGAGAGATGAAACAAAATTAATAAAATTCTTTTTCAGTGATCGCGCCAAACCGGTACAATCGCACAAATTAACAGCGCGCGCGTTTTTTTTTTTTTCAATGGTATAAGTCGTGCCCCCTCATCCTCGAGCCTGGTATTTATATAAATAGAAAAAAAAGCGGAGAAAGATGGAAGAATGATACAGATAAACCGAACCGTAGTAGTCCGCGACTCAGCAGTGATTTATTTGCAGTTTATATTTGACGTATGATTTTGTTTATTCTCTTTGAGAGACTACGACACCGTGTGCTGAGCTCATGCTCCGCAGTCGATGCAAGTTTTACTCTTTTTTTTACTCGCTTCGCTTTTTTTTAAATGGCGAAATACTCGAGTTTTATCGAACTCCCCGTCCTGTTAATCTCTTCACCTCGCGTAAGCGTGTTTTTTTTCCTACAATTATAGCAATTGTATGACATGCTTTGGTACTACACATTTTAAATGTATCTAAAATCTAATGCTGTATTGTTATACGAGCATTTGTCCATGTTCTTGCAGCGGTCTACCAAGTTTTCGCACCCGTCCGGGCGTCCATAAATGAGGTATTTATTTTTTTCGCTGAGTAATACCCGGGTAAATGGATGTACGAGAAGAGGTGAATGGTACAGAACTACTGTATTATTCTTACAAGCTGCGTCCTTGCTGATGATTCATGAGCTGTGATGGAATGTGAATCTGGAATTTTAGATCGATTCGAGATTTCATGATGGTCGAGTTATGATTTAAATGAAGGATTATGATTTGAGAAATATGTTTAATGGAGAGGGAGAGAAAAGAGGAAGTGAATCGAATGGCAGCTACTTTTCAATTTTCCATCAACAAATTTTAAAGTGCTCGATTTTAAATTTTTTCGCCGAATTCGACAACATGATAGAAAAGTTCTTCAATTTCATTAAAATTGATTTTTTTATTTCAAAATAATCGTGAAATCGGTGAAAAAATTCTCCAAAAATGTTATAAGAATATCCATGAAGAACAAAGCTTAAATATTACAAAAATGAATCAAAATAAAAAAAGAAGTTCAAAACTAACAAAAATGATGAGAAACAAAATAAAATGTTTTTGAAACCAAAAAGATCCAACCTCCTCTAAGAAAAAAAATTGAAAACAATCAAAAATAGTTCGTGAAATGTCATAAACTTTCAAAAAAAAAAATTCAAAAATTGATTAAAATGTTATTGAATGTTTCAGGTTTTGTAAAAAAAGACCATTTGTTGAAAAAATCGAAAATAATTTTCAAGCTTATTTCGTAAGTACCCAATTCATTTTTGAGCTTTTTTTTTCAACAAAAAAACGGTTGAAAATTCATCGAAGTCAGTCACTTGAAAGTCAAGATCAAGATGAGAAAAAAATCTTGAAAAAAGCACGCGAAATATCGAGTTTTCAACCATTCCTGTAAAGAACATTTTTTTTTTTTTTTTTTTGAAAACCAGTGAGACAGTGAACTTGTTGAATTGAAAATTTGATCCTGTTTTTTTCAAAATTTATCAAAAATTGAGGATCGATTTTTTGAACACAAATCAATGATTTTGCCCACTTGAAAAATTTGAGTTCCCGACAAATGTCCCTTTTCATAAAGTCCATCATAAATTATCAAAAATGTTGAAAAATTGAAAAAACGTAGATGTATAAAAAACCATCGAAAAATAACATTAAATTCAAAGTTTAGCGAAATTCCACACAAAAAGCTTAACAAATAAAATAAAATTTCAATAATTTGATGAAAAATTTTAAGACTTACGTAAATAGAAAATATACTTACATGAAAATTGAGTTTAAAAATGAAAAAAAGTACAGAATTACCAACATTAAAATTGTGGAAAATATTGTAGAAGTTTTTGAAAAGATTGAAAAACTATTTGAATTTTTTTTACAACATTTCCAAAAAAAATCGATATTTTCAGTAATTTTGATATAATTTAGACGATTTTTACACCATTTTAAAAGAATTACACGAGATTATCAAAAAATGTTGACATTTTCCTATCCCCATCATGATTTTATCTGGGGATAATGAAAAATGCAAAATCTGACGAACAAAATCCAAAATAAGTAATTGGAACCTTTGAATTATCAAACTATACCTACTTCTTTATTAAAATTGAGTTTTGAAGACTTCGAATATTTTTAGCAATTCTGAAGCCTCCATTTAATTATTTTGAATTTTATTTCAATTCGGAATCTGGTCAAAGGATTTCCTGTAAATTAAACCGAAGAAAATTTGGCCAAAAATATTAATTCTAGAAATCGAGTCAAATAATTTTTTCGTTAAACTAATTATAAGAAAGTGAGAACTGAATCGAGGTAATTTGAGTATCTTACCAGGAAAAAAAATTAAAATACGACGGATGGTCAAATTCGTACTTGAATAATCCTAAATCTCATCTTTAACAATAAAAAAAAAAGTTTGAAAAAAGTTATATTTTCGCAGAAAAACTTACTTAATCTTTGAATTTTAAAAAATTCTCCAAAAATCAAAATATTAATTTGAGCGATTAAAATTTTGTCTCGGCGGGTTTTAGTGGATGGTTATTCCAAAAATCGCAGCCTCGTTCCATTCAGAAACGAAATCCTCGAATGATTTCCAGTAAAATAATTTCCCAATTGTTACTATAAATATTCAACTGTTTGGTTCAAGTTCAAGGTTTCTCGCTATCTTACCCTTTCCCTTCCCACCAGCACTCACTAAAAAATTTTCATAACAAATAAATCTAAAAAAATTATACCTAGTAATGAATTTCTGTTTCGTTTCACCCCCTCTTCTCAACCCATCAGAAAATTGTATCATTGAAATCCCAACAAAATGCTTTCCAAAGATACGCATAAGTCATCTTTTCTTTTGAAATTCGACTGATAAAAAAAAAAATTAAAAACACACCTCGATTCATAACGAAAAAAAGACTCACGCCTCGAACCCGAAAATTCCCATCTTACGAACCATTGAAGTAAAAAAAAATGCTGCCAAACATCTCCACATCTACGCAAACCCCCGGCTTAAATAATTATTCAAATACCTATTTACTTTCAATCACGTCAGATTTCTTTTCCACCGTCGTCAATGAGCATTTTACCCTGGCAACCTTCACCTTTTCATTTCCTTTGCCACGTCGCTCGTGTCATCGTAAGTATTCCGCACGCCGCGATGAAAAAACAACTCCCGTATTACGTTGGCATTTTGACAAAGGCAACTCGCACTAATCGTCTCCGCGGCAAGGTTTACTTCATCGGTAATTCCATCAAATGGAATAACAATTGAAAATATCGCAATGTAAACAACGCTTGATTAAGTCATTTCTATGAAAATCAACGAAAAGAAATTTCTTCGCTCGTTTGGGGGAGGAAGCTGCCAAGCTGCTGCGTCGGCGAGGTACTAAAAGTTGTACTTTGATGAGAGCAAATCGTATCGGACGCGTCAGCTTGATGCGACGATGCATTTAAATAGGTGAATTACGTTATCGAAATCATTTATGTAAATTATTTTTGCTTTTTTTCTCCATCTACCTACGTTTACGTGATTCTTTTTCGTCTCTGGTGAGGAAAGGGAGGATGGTAATTTGAATTCATTTTTTTATGGTCCTATATTCCTAATACCTATTTATAGTGATTCTACTTGATTGGTGAAAAGAATGAAGCAGAGTTGAGTATGTCATGATTAGGGCGGCTTAGGGCGGCCACTGGTATATTTTAAAACTTTGATTTAATTTTTACCAAGTTCAGAATTGAGAAAACCTGTTTCATCGAAGAAATTTTAAACTTTTTTGGCGAAAAGACTACGACTTGTGAAGGCAGCTATTAAGTATAAAAAGAAATGAAAATTTTTTGAAACCGGATCTATATAGTTTTGAACTGGTTGCCATAGAAAAGACCAAAAAAAAAGTTTGAAAAACAAAAACAAATTAAAATTCATTAATAATATCTTTCGATCATGGAAGAGCCTACAATTCTATAAAAATGGCCAAAAATTCAGTAGAAATCGATATTTTCGAAACTAATTTATCTGGAGGTTTTTTGAATGGTATGGAGTTTAGCAACAATTTTTCGATGATGATTTATTTTTTTTACACCAATGGTTCAAAGGAATCTTGGAGATAGTACAATACCTATACATTAATATCTAGGTATGTATTTTTTTTTTTTTTTTCAATTTGAGAACATAATAATCATTTCTGATCTACTAGTTCAGCGCAATGAATATTTCTGTTGTTTTTTTTTGTTTTTTTTTTTGTTGAAGTCATAAAATGAGGAACTTGAAAAAAGAAAAGTTCACTTAATTCATCTGCTCAATAACATACATATGTATTTTTTACACAAAATGGAGAAAAAAATTGCATTGAAAAAATTATTGTTTTGTGCAATTCTCTACAATTTGTTTTTCAACTTTTTTTTGATCACTTGTACGTAACTGGGTTGAAACTGCTGAACTAGTTTTCAAAATCCACATATTTTTTGAATCGCCTCAACAAACATCATTTATTTCTAAAAAAAAAGTTTGAATATCTATCTGACAAAACCGGTTTCTTTTGGGCTTGAATTTTGACAAAATCAGTTTCCTCAAATTGTTTGATATTTTTTTAAAACAAACCCGTTTTTTCAAATTCATTTGAATTTTTACAAAACCGGGTTCCTTGATTAATTTAATTTTCTGAAAAACCGGTTTCCTCAATCGGTCTGATTTTCGAAAAAACCGGAGTTTTCAATTGGTTTGAATTTTGACAAAATTGGTTTCTTTGATTACCGTCTTGGTTTGAATTATTGATTTTACCAGTTATCTTGATTAATCAGGTTTTTTTTTGACAAAACTGGTTTTCTCACTTTTTTTTTAACAATACAGCTTTTTCAATTAGTTCAAAAAACAGATTTTTACAACTGGTTTAATTTTTTTTGATAGAACTCGGTTTCTCAATTGGTTTCGATTTTGACAAAACTGGTATCCTTTATTAGTTTGAATTTTTGATTACACTGGTTACTTACATCAATTATTTTGAATATTCTGACAAAACTTGTTTTCTCAATCAGTTTTTGAATTTTTTGATAAATCAGATTTTCTCAATTGATTTGAATTTTTTGTGATGAACCAGTTTCCTTGATTAGTCTGATTTTTTAGGAAACCCATAGTTTTCTCGATAGGTCTGATGATTTGACAAAACCGGTTTTCTCAATTAGTTTGATTCTTGACAAAACCTGTTTTCTCAGTTGGTCGATTTTTTGACCAAACCGGTTTCCAAATTGGTTTCGATTTTGGCAAAACTGGTATCTTTTATTAGTTTGAATTTTTGACTAGACCGGTTACATCAATTATTTTAAATATTCTGACAAAACTTGGTCTCTCAATCAGTTTTTGAATTTTTTGATAAATCAGATTTTCTCAATTGATTTGGATTTTTTGACAAACCAGGTTCCTGGATAGGTCGGATGTTTTGACAAAACCGGTTTTCTCAATTAGTTTGATTCTTGACAAACCTGTTTTCTCAATTGGTCGATTTTTTGAAAAACCCGGTTTCCTCAGTTGGTTTGGTTTTTGACAAAACCGGTTTCCAAATTAATTTTGATTTTGGCAAAACTGGTATCTTTTATTAGTTTGAATTTTTGACTAGACCGGTTACATCAATTATTTTAAATATTCTGACAAAACTTGGTCTCTCAATCAGTTTTTGAATTTTTTGATAAATCAGATTTTTTCAATTGATTTGGATTTTTTGACAAACCAGGTTCCTGGATAGGTCGGATGTTTTGACAAAACCGGGTTTCTCAATTAGTTTGATTTTTGACAATGCTTGTTTCCTGAATTGGTCTGATTTTTGACAAAACCTGTTTCTACAATTGGTCCGGTTTCTGACAAAACCGGTTCCTCAATTGGTGGATTTCTGATAAAACCAGTTTCCTCGATTGGTCTGATTTTTTGACAAAACCGGTTTTCTCAATTAGTTTGAATTTGCTAGCAATGCCGATTTCCTTGATTCTGGATATGTGACCCTGCCGGAAAGAAAGGGCCTTGTGTAAAAAAAATCGATGTCTCATTTTTCAAGTTTTTGATCCAAATGACACCAAATCTGGACCAAACTCATAAAAATAAAAACATCGATATTTTCTACACAAGGTCCCTTCTTTACGCCAGGGTCACATATTCAAAGTATGTAAGACTTGAGCCCTCATCACAGGCTACTGAACTCTGCTTCATCCATCTCGCTAGCTCCTTCCAATCAAGTTATGTCCATCGGACACTTCTTTTGGGTCATACTGCACGTACATATATTTTATTAATTAACCACATCGTACGTACGAATATCTCAACCGCGAAGAAATATTTGATAGCCATCATCGTCGCATCTTTCTCGCCATACAAATCAACAGTCATCAACTCCGGAATACCTACCGATGCTGTACGCATCCGAGAGAAAGGTTTTTTTAGCGAAAAAATTTCCCTATTTAAGTAAAACATAATTTTCATAACGTTCTATAAGCGCGCTGCATTGTTCCCACGACCGCATCTATATATATTATATACATTGTAATGCAAATAATAACACCCATTTACCAACATAACTACATTAGGACGTTCGGAATCGCCGTCATGCTTTAATAAAAGAACATGAGAAAATAATCGCAATTCTCTATACTTTAATATTTAATAGGAATATATTATGTATATTCCGCGAATACTTAAATACTGAAAAATTTTCCTAGCTCCGTGATGTATGAATACAATGTAGGCACTTTGGTACATAGAGCTATACATCAGTCAGCAAACCGGTTTACCTCTCGCACTTCTGCATCTTTTTATACTTATGCATATTATAATATGCTACATAAATATATAATATATATTTTTTTTCGTCATTTTTCTATACGTACGTACGTAAACCGATTCGCTTCTTTATTTTTACACCTTATAATGGGCTGGAATAATTGAAGTGCTCAAAGAAGACCGTATCGAATGTCCGGCAATTTACCTATATATACAAAAGGCATACGCGTATCTGTTCAATATGATCGCTCATTTAATCAACCATAGGTACAGAGAGGGAAACAGACGGGGTGCATACGAAAAAAAAAAACACCTAACCAAAAAACAGCGTAATGATCTCGGATACGAATGGTATGTGCTTTAATATTCGCCTGACCACTTCGATAACTGCACCTCGGACCATTGTATCAAATCACCAACGCCGGTGTGAATTTCATGGGAAAACAATACCGATCAAGACGAACCGATAGGGCATATTGTACACACAGATGAGAGAATGGGTGCGATGTAAGAATGATAGCTGTTCGTAACCGAGTGTGCATAATGCACGATGGATTCGAATCTCAGCAGAAGCGAGATGGACGAGCGGTGTAGAAAAAATGGCTAAAAAAATACTTATAGGTATGTATTTTTATATGTAACGTTAATTTTCGAATTAACGTTACGGATTTTATCGGCGGTGCTCGAGTACAAGGCCATTGACACGGTCAGGAATCGAGGGGATTAACCTGTAGAAATGGAAGTGCTGTCAAGGACGAGGTGAGATTTTCTCGCGGGGTTGCACCGATGAGGGTGTTTGGTGCAGTTCCAGAATCAAGGTGGTGGAATTGGTTCGCGTTTTGCAGGAAAAAAACCAGATGTGGTACTGGTCAGGGCTACCTTGCGGTGGAAATCTGTAGCAGGTGAGAAGCAACCTGTTCAATGGTGTTGTATTGGACTGTCTTGTTCAAAGTTACTCCATTGACCCCTTTTTTCTCCCTTTCGTAAATTGTCCCGTCCAGTTCTAAACTCATTCTTGGGTTATTACCGTGGTAAAATTAAGGGATCTTAATAACACTCAGTGAATATTACCTCCCTCAATTTTTATTGCATTCAAGGTAAAACGGACACTTTTTTTTTCAAAAACATTTGTAAAATGGCTTGGAATATCAAAATTTATTTGAACTGGAGACAAAAACGGAGTCTTTCAATAATAACAAACTTGAAATTTTCGCCTAGAAAATTTTTAAAAAGAAAGTGATGACTTTTACCTGAAAAAAAAATCAAGAAAATCCACTTCAATAAAAATTTTAAATTAAGAGTCTTCAAATCCAAAATGCTACTTCGGTTTGTTTATCGTTGGAAACAAAAAAAAAAACTCAAATATGTAGACAGGTCAAGAGAAGGGAGCAGCAAGTGCATCATTTGAATTTGAGTTTAAATATGAAAAAACATCGTCCGGGATAAAAAGAATTCGTGAATTTTTCTTACTTCAACAATATTAAAAAATTCATCACTTACAATTATTTGTTCTAATTTTTTTTTGTTTCATTAAGAGTCAAAAATGATCTACTTAATCTTGTCTAATTCAATTTTATTTACAATACTGAGAAGGAAGACACCCCAAATTAAAGTAAACTTTTGACCCCCCCCCCCAAAAAAAAAAATTGAAAGCATACCATAAAAGCACTCCATGTTCAGAATTTCAAGCGCTGAAGTGCATTTTTCGAACTTTGGTGAATTTTTTTAATTTCAAATTACTTTCCAATCAACGAAAAAGACTGAAATTTGGTTCCTACATTTTCGAGCCATCAGAAAATTTTGAAACTTTTCAGCCCCATCGCGGATTATCGGTATCGGTAACCTATTTGATCGATTACCTAATGCAGAATTTTGCGGAATTCGTAACTTTGAGTTCAAATCCACATTTTTGGATGTAAATTATTATACGGTTGCTCTGACTCGTCTCAAAATTCCTTCCAACTAATTCGACATGAGATATATCCAAAATTGGGTATCTACCATTTTTTTACACTTTCCTCGATAAGTGTGGTATGAGACGTATTTTTACTTTTTTTTTTCAGAAAAATTTTCCACCCAGAAATTGGGATTTGAACTCTTTAAGTTACGAATTTTGAAAAATTATACAATAATCCATGCTGAGATACCTCCCTTGTGAGGAAATTTTTTCACCCAATAATTTCTTGAGAATGAAAAAAAAAAGTGCAAAGGCTGATAAATTTCCAAACTACAAACGAATGCAATTTTTTGTTGGAATATTTTTTTAGTCAATGAAATTGATGTTTCAAAATTTTTAATTCACCTTATAAAATCTTTGCTTTTTAATCCTATCCTTCCATTGTCTCAGATAATTATTACTCATCGCTGTATTTTTGCTCTTTTTAAATTTATTCCTCGATTGGATCCCGAGGAAAAAATTATTCATAATTTTTACAACAATGGAAGCACATCCCGTAATCCACATAATCAAAATTTCAGCATTTCACAAATTCATTTTTCGATTTCCATTAAACATTGGTTACAGCAATTTTTTTCAATTTTTGAAAACCTTGATTTTTTAGGATATAAAATTTATGAAAATTAGATCTTTGTCTTCAATTGATTTTTAAACCCGAAATTGTACCACTTTTGGTCGATCTGAGCTTCCAGTTGGATTCTGATTTTCTCGACCATTGAAAATCTGAAATGTATCTAAAAATTGCAACTTCAACTTGAACCAGGTATTTGAAGGAAGACGAGATGAAGAAAGAATAATTTTTAGCAATTTGTATGAATTTTCAGCCCCTTTGCAAATTTAGCTAACAAACCGATTTTTCAAAAAAAAAACAATTTATTGCATTCTAAATTTTTAAAATCAACCAAGACACCTGATATGTTGGAATTTCGGTCTCAATGAATTTGAAAACCCTTCCCATAGATTCTACTCTTATTCAAATCAGAAACGAACACCTCCTGCAGCTTACCATTCCAGATCTTGAAAAATTCCAATATTTATGAAAATTTCAAAATTTTCAATTCAGAAATTTCTAATTTTTAATCGACTAAAAAGCCAGAAACACTTGCAAAGTTGCCGTTTTCTACGACATTCATTTCGAAATTTCAAATCTCGCCACCTTCCCTTCTTCACTATTCTTCAACCGAATCAAATATTTCATCCTCGTCTACCCTTTAATCTTCGAATCATCACCCCAACACTCGTAGAACAAATACTGTCGATTTTGTAACCTCTTTGTCCATTCGCTGGCCCAAAGTGACGAACCATACGCGGCCATACGAAACCGCAGCAACATAAGTATCCCTACAAACAACGACACGCTGTAATGAAATGCGTGAACACGACCGGGGTCGCGCTGGCCGCATCATGTATACGGTAACATAATCAGATAAATTCAATTAATAGCGGAATCGTGAGAAATACCGAGTTTCGAAAATAATCACGAACCAACTCAGCTACTTCTAAATTAGTATTATTTAAAATATTTATAATTACGTTTACCTCTGAGCATTTGTGTTACACGAGGAAAAAAAAATAAAAGACCATAACAGCTCAACGATAGTATAATTCGTAAATGAAACCGATCTAAAAGAGAGGAAAAAAAACTGGTTCTTTAATCCTCTCCTTTGACGTTAAGAATAGGTAAAGAAATTATGACCAAGTAGATAAGTGACTTCGGAATATTTATCATTAAGAAAGAGTAATAAGAAGGGTTGTGACCATATGGTTCACCGAATAAATTATTTTACACTATACATTCGACGATCTTCGGCAGCCAGATATATCTACCTCGTATAATTTTTATTCTGTTAAAACACTGGTTTCAAATTAACCGGGTTTCGGGCGCAGGTAGCGTACAAAAAATATCCTTTCGAAGTACAAGGGATCACGTATGTATCGTATTATGACCCCCCCCTCTTAACTTATGTACAAAGACTCGACCCTTTCTGAGACCTTTTTTTTCATTACTCCCGCGCATATTTATAATCAAACTGAAAAGGATACTAGTTTCAAAACTAAAAAAAAAAAATTACACAAACGTTCAGACTATTCTTACACAATGCGAATTTTTCCACCAAACATTCATTGTCTCTTATGTATTTTTCCAAGGGTGGATTTTGATATTCGTACAAACCATGTGAGTGTATTTTAAGCTGTCTTAGCCATCTTCGAATGTACTTATTGTATGAAAAAAAACATGGAAAATATCATCAAGCTAATGTTTTCAGTATGTACCGACCGTTATAATAAGATAACTCGAAGTCACGCGTGTTTATAATTGTTTTTGGGACAGAAAAAAAGCACGCACACGTTTGCAAAAATTGTTCATTTGTAGGTACTTCATATACGACAACTAGAAGTTTAATTTAATCAAAAAACGTTAACGTTCCGACGAATAATTACGCAATTTAAACGGTCTCTGTGGGTCATGCTCATGCTATTTTATAAAAACGTCAACGCTAACAATTTAAAACGCGGCCCTCAATGTCACTACGAGAACGTTGACCTTCGCATATGTACGTATGTTTCCATAAGAGAAAAGCTTTTATGAATGGGTTCGAATTGTTGTCCCCGGAGTAATTTTCCTCGCTGAATGAATGATTGAAAAATTAATAAAATGGTGTGAAAAATTTATTGGAATTTGAGAAGCGAGTAGTTAGAAATTAAGTCATCAAAATGCGAAGACAGCCATAGGCGCACCCAGAAATTAATTAAGGGAGGGGCTGAGAATTCGATAAAATTAGGGGGCGGGGGTCAAATTTCAAACCAGTCATTTTTCACTGATCTTTCAGTCAAAAATCATCAATTTTTTCCGTCAAATTGGAAATTGATTGAGGAACGAATTGGTGATTTTTGACTGAAAAGTTGGTCAAAAATTATAAAATTTTAAAATGAAATGACTAAAACACTGACGAAAATTTTTAGAAAAAATACTGTTTGAGAAGCAAAAACTGCACTTTTTCAATATTTTTGACATAAAAAAATCTTTTCTTCGAGCTCAAGGGGGGCCTCATGCCCCCTGAGCCCTTCCTCCCTTGGGTGCGCCTGGATTTCAAAAATTAGCTTTTTTTTACAGGTTTCTAGAAATGGAAGGGCCTTCCGGTTCCGTTCAATTTTTTCACGAGTTTCCTTTATTGGTCTATTCACAAAACTACAATCATTTTTTTTCTAACCCTTAAAGAGACGGGACAAGTTTCGAGATTTTTATGTAATCACGATTTTTCGCAAATTTTCTCAACTTTGAAGGCTCATATCTCGAAATAGGTTGTACTTGGGGAAAAACTGTTTGCAGGGTTCGTAAGAGAATTGATAAAAGATTCAAAATCGAGAATCACATTTTGAAAAGCTCTGAGTTGAACATTGACGATGAAAGCTCAACTTTCATGATGAGAATTAAAAGATGAAAGCTGCCATTAATAAATCTGAAAAAATTACAATGAGTAGCCCTTTTTACCTATTTTTTAACCACCAAATGTCCAAGATTTGATCTCCAGACCACTGAGGGGTAAGGGGTCCATAATTCTGACTAAAATTCAAAAAAATCGAAAAAGTAAAGAAGCACATCGATTTCTACTAATTTGAAGGCGCTGATTTTGAATAGGTACTTGGTTCAACTCTTCTGACCCCCCTCCCCCCATCGGCCCTTTAAAAGGACCAGAATTCAAAAAAATGAAAAATAACAGGTATCTGAGGGCACTGAGTTCGAATATTTGTCCATTTTTTGGATTCAACCCTTCAGTGCCTCCCTAGCCCTACTAATTTTGGGGAAAAGTACCTATGTTAGGTATAAATTTAAAAAGTGTGTGACATATTGATTGTTAATAATTTAAGGGCGTAGACTTCGAATATAGATTTGTTTTTTGATTTTACCTCATTCCTCGTGCTCTTATTGACTCTCTCTCCAATTAATCGTACATATCTTTTGGTTAGAGTGGGGGGAGGGGGTGTTAAAATCAGATTAATTTTGGAAAGGGTTCAAAAAAAGTGAAAAGTTGATCAAATTCCAAGCATTGCATTTGTATAAAATTCTACAAAAATAATTTAAAATAAATTTCTGTCTCTAAAATTAAGTAAAAAATTAAACTTCTTGAAAATATTTCACAAAAAATGCTCAGAATTCGACAAAATGTGTTGAAATATCTGGAATACTTTTTAAAAATACATGAAAATCAGTCAAGTATATTGATAAATCAATTTCTGATAACATGTTATAAAAATGATAAAACAAACATTCAACTCGGATAATTTTCAACAAAAATTACTCAAAACGTCGTAGAAATCATTCAAAATGAATTGGTACTTAATCAAGTTTTTTCTTAAAAAATTCAAATTTGAAAAATTATTCATCCAACAAAATGACAAAAATTTGCAAAAAAAAAACCACAAGATATCAAAAAAATAGTTTTAAATGTACAAATCGTCCCTCTAATGCTAAAAGGTCGTAACTCCAAAATTTAGGAATTTTGTTTTTTTGCTGAAATGGCAATAATGGGACGTCCTCCACCTAGTAATAACAAAATTTCAGCTTAAACATCAAACAAATCCTTAAAATTAGAAAAAATATATGTTGGCGTAACTCCATATTCTGAAAATTTTGAAACTTTTTAGGCGTAACTCCACAAAAAATGCAAACAGGTCATGAATAGAAAATTTGACTTTTTACAAAAGTGATAAAAAACGGTGTTACTTGGGATTTTTGAATTTTGGGAAACGTGTGATGATTTTAATATGTTTTTGCAGTGTTCAAAATGAATTTTTAAATTATTTTATTTCGAAATACGGATTTTTAACTTGGCGTAACTCCAAAAATTTTTTGTGTTTAAGTGTAAAAGGTCGTAACTCCACTATAAAAATTAAAAATGGGTATTTTGAAAAAATAATAGTTGAAAATGCATTCTCAACACTAAAAAAGCCTAGTAAAATCAACACCTCTTTCACGAAATTCAAAACTTTTAAGTAATACAGTTTTTTATCTCTCCTGTAAAAAGTAAAGTTTTGGAGTTACGACCTTTTAGCTTTAGAGGGACGAAATGTCAATATGCAAGATGATTAGTGAATTTTCAAAAAAAAAAATTTGTGAAAGTGAATAAAATTTTACTCAAATACTTAATGGTACTAAAAATGCTTGAAAAGTGGTACCTATAAAAATCTTTCGAATGCAAAAAAAAATATTAAAAAACAAGATTATTGTTTACTTAATTTAAAAAAAAAAAATCAAATTGAATAATTTTTCAATATTTTACTCTCCACCAAGAAAAAAATCACGTCAAACTAATCTCAAGTTTCTCAACAACAGAATAAAATTATTTTTTCAAAAATCTCATCCTTTCATCCCTTTTCCACTCGACCACTCCATCGATTAAATAAATCAACTCGACCACTTACCCCTTACCTTACCAATACCCAACTCCGAACTCACTTTTCTTTGAAAATAAAACCTGCACAAGGCCTTCTTTAATGTACACGCTGTACCATGTAAGAATATACCCAGCAAACACCGACATAGTATAGGCGAGCTCTCATCCAACGAGCAAAATTTAATAAAGAATGGAAATTTGACGACGCCACGCAGCGTCCTCGGTACCGGTGGCAGTTTCACGAACACGTGAAATTCTTCACATGTTAAATTAACTTTCGTTTAAGTTTATTTACGTCGTGTTTTACGAGTATTTAAAGAACTGCAGTAAATTTCGCAGCGATACCATGTACCCACATACGATCTACGTACGTAATTGTCCGGTGTAAATTTTTCGTGCGATACCTCAGCAACCTCCATCCCTTATACGTGGTATAAGAATTAAAGAGAATAAAATTGCTGGTGGCGGTTTATACTGGAGCACCACACAGAGGGCTGCTGGATATCGCGTAAGGTTTTTTTTCCTTCTCTGGTTGGCAGACGACATTGTTTTTTATGTCATCGCATGCCATAAATTTCGGATAAAAGTTTTGCGCTCTCCAGTTAGCTTTTTATATTCACTTAAGAAGCTGTATACGCGGTTTACACGACATATTTCATTTTATAGTTTTACGCTTTTTACTTTCTCTATGTGTATCGTTTATCTCGCGCTTGACGCTTCGTATTATGGGTATACATACAATCTCTTTAAATTATCCATTTATTTTATACTATTTAGTACGTATGTGCATGTAAGAGATCGTCATATAAACGAGGATACGAACGGCGAATCGAGTCAAATTTTTCAAAAGGGCGCAGAATGAAGGGAGAGGTCAATTTACTGGAGAGAAAAGTATTTTTAGAGGGCAACCCGGGGGAGGGGAGAGAAGATGCAGTTTTAATTCCATATAAAATGTTATTTTTAATCAAAAAATGTGATCGAAGAGAAAAACGAAAATACATACAAAGAGGTATCATAATCTGAGGTCAATATATGCTTAACACAATTTGGCTGCTTTCATGAATTGCAGCAAACTCTTCAACAACGCACTTGGTTCAAATTCAAAATTTTGGCCTGATTTTTATTTTTTTGAATACCTATAAAATAAACCTAAACCGCGAACACGTTCATTGGTGATCAAATTTCTTAAATAATTTCAGGAAAAGATTAAATGTTTTTTTTGTCAAAAATTAAAATTTTGAAATTATTTGTTGGGAAAAATTTTTTGAATCAGAACAAATTTTTAAAAATCATCAAGTTGAAAAAATCGAAAAATTAAAGTAGGAAAGTTTTTAAGAAAAATTAAATAAAAATATGTTACATTGGAAAAAAATATTGAACTTTCAACTTTGTTTTTTAAATTTTTTTTACTTCATATTTTTAAAATTTCTTCCAACTCGATAATTTTTTCAATAATTTTAAAATTTTTTTCCAATTTCAACTTTTTTTGAATTGGAAACTTTCTAATAAGTATCTCAACTTTAAGTTTTTACTAAGAATTTTTAAATTCCTGTTTTCGAAATTTTCTCCAGTTGAATTATTCTCAAGAAAATCATAACTGAAAACATTTTGAGAAAAATTAAATTCTTAAAAAATTGCACTGTTGGAGAAAATTTAAAATTGACTTCCAACCCATTTTCCCAAATGCCATTACCCAATAAAGGCTCGAAGAAAATCGACTTATGGATTTCATTCTGATTTGAAATTTTTTCTTCAAATTCAGGTAACCTAGAAAGGCGAAATTTTCAATTTTTTTCAAGAGAATAAGAGCACATTTTTAAAAAAATTCCAAATTGAATCCAATTTTTTCTAAAAAAAATCAATTTTGTTTTTTGTTCTCTAGCCAAAAAAAAAGTAAGAACAAAGATTCTTTCGAATACATCATTTTTGAGCTTCCTTCCTCAAATGGTTTGTGATGCGATTTGTGCGCAATTTGATCGTGCTCTTTTTTTTTAAAACCTGGAAAAAAATTCTGGCGAGAGGAATCCAATGCCACAAATCTAATATTTATATTCCATTTAGTATAACTAACTACTTATGCCATTATCATAGTGCAGTAGCCGAGGGGAAAGGGGAATTTCCCAGGGTTTAGACCCCTTTCATCCCCAAGAGGTCAAGATTTTATGTAAAAAATGCCTACTTGGGGCAAAATTTTCCATATCATTCACTTTGTACCCTTCCAAAAAAGCTTTCGACGTCACTGCTTGGATTTTTTTCGTCGCTGCTACATGAATTTCGTAATTCAATTCAAATTTTTGGAATGAAGTTTGAGCAAAAAATTTTATCAAAAACCTCCAAAATATTTCGACTTTGAGGAAAATTCCATTCGATACATAGAAAAATAATTTTGGGAAAACATTTTCTAGGAGTTTTTCTATTCAATTTTGAGATCCAGAAACTAAAATTGGATACTTTTGAAAAAAAAACAACAGATTTGAAGACATTGAAAAAATTTTGAACTAAAAAAATTCAAACTTGGAATAAATTTAAAGTAGAATATAAAAGTTTCATTTCAAATTCAATTTTTGATTTTATTAGGTAACAAAGGGGGTAAGTATCCCAACTTTAAAGTAAAATTTTGAGCTCAAATCACCAAAAAAAAATCTAAAATACACCATAAAAGAACCTCGTATCCAAAATTTCTGGTGCAGAAGTGCATTTACGTGAATTTTGGCGAATTTCTAAAATTTCAAAATTAACTCATAATTCTGCAAAAAATGAAAATTTGATCAAATCAACGAAAAAAGATGAAATTTGGTATAAACCCTATTTTCAACCCACCGAATAGATTAGAAGTGTTTTCAAGACGTTTCAGTCACGAGAAAATTTTTAAATTTTCAAACGCGCCCTAGAAAAAAGCCCATAAAATGGTCCATAAATGAACTTCAGCACATGTAATTGCGAATTACCTATATCGGTGACTATTTGATGAATTAAAGCACATTTTTTTCGAAATTCATGACCTTGAATTCAAATCCACATTTTTAGGCATGCAATTTTTTTTAAAAAAATTTCTGCCTAAAATGAGAGTTTGAACTCAAAGTTACGAATTTTGGAAAAATCCTATCTGGTCAAAAAATTGAAGATTTTTTACCTATTTTTTATTAGAAAAAAATCGAAAATTATTTGAAAATGGCTCATAGAACTATTCTTTTTCCAAAATAAAGTCCCGGCCAGCCCTTATCCACGCTCATCTCCTTATACCTAACAACACAGCCCATTACGAGCACTTAGATTAATCAACGGTAATTCACACGGAATCATTAAGATATTGTCTCAAAGCCCGGCCATCGAATCACCTCGCCTATTACCATATTAATCAGAATATTTTTTACGTCATTTATTAAACGATCATCAACTCTCCGCAACTTACGTACTTCTTTAGGCGATTAATTGTCCACGCATCTTACACTCAAATCCACGTATAAAAAGGGTTATATAGGGTGTCAGGGGCCGGTTTTGCAATCCGTTGCGTAGCCCATATCCATCCACCGCATTGACCATGTACCATTTCCCATGGTCATTGTACGGCAAACAGGTTCTGACCCTTTGGAATTGGTAAAATCCGTAGCACGGCGGACGGGGTTGATCTGGTCATCTTTATAATCAAAACTAGTTTTACGTATCCTTCGGTGGTAGCCCTTCGCATCGTTTGTCTTTTTTTCACTCATATGTCCATGTAGCTTTTGTTTCAAAGTCCAGTTTTGTCCTTGGTTTGTTTTATTTTAATTCGACGATCGACGATCGCCTTGGGAACTGGTACCTTCATTTAGCAAACCTGTTCCCCGGACCCAACAATTTTTTAATTATTTTTAATTTTCGGCGAGTCGCCTTTGTTTGTAGCCACATCGTATTGTTTTTCCAAAGGTCCATAACGTCGGAATGGACGAGGAAGCGAATAGCTTGGGAAAATCTTACAAAATTAAAACCTGTTTGGGGCTTTTTCGAAGATATTTTAATTTCTCCGGTGTTTTATTAACGTGTGTGTAATTGCCAGAGCTCTTCTCTCGTATAGATTCATGGGAATAGTCGTACATCACCCGGACGCAAACGGTTACATCCTTTGAAAAGATTAAAAAAATTTTTGACAATTTAATTCGTGTAGAACTTCCTGGTCTAGAACGAACATGCGAACGCCGGTAATTCTTCCCAAACCGTTAATAACGGTTGGAAATTTTTTTTCCACGTCTTTGTCGATAATTTTTATAAAACCGAATGATACATCATCTGTAGTCTGTACTTGACCGTTACACATCAAATTTATCTTTTGTATTAGCCTTGCCCATTGCCCAACCTGAGGGTTTATTTGAACAATACAGCGAGAAAAAATTATCAAAAATTTCTACCCAACCCTCGTATATTATGATAGCATTGAAAGGTTTCTTTCTTTTTCAATAAGATGTGACTAGATGTACGTTATATTAGCCCAGGCTTGATTAAATAGCACGTTGGTCACACTGTTTCCTGATTTTGTACCTTGAGCTTATATTTACAGATTGCGTTTTATATACTTTTCACCTCGCGAATAGGCTACTTATATTGTATCAGAGACGAGTATACGTATAAAAGCTATTGTAGTATTGCGAACGTGCCCCTATAGAGCTTTTGAATATACGACGTGTTGTGTTTTCCCTTTCTTCGGCTCTATACAACGGTATACGAATAGAAAAAAAAAAGGAAAACCTCTCTCTGAGGTGTACAAACTTGAATGAATTTTAATACACGTAGGCACGAGGATAACGTAAAGTAACGTATACCGAATCAAAACAGATGGGGTAGGGAATGCAGAATGCATATTTTTTACATGAACATGTACTTATGCATCCTATAAGAAAATTTACATTGGTAATATGTATATTCGAGTTGGGAATGGTAGAAAGGGGAAGGGGAGGGAAGTTGTTGTGATACCTGCTAACGTAGTGAGGTATATGAATAATGTAAGTTTTGAGGGTAGGTTTAGATATTAACGATGAAGAAAGATGGGGAGAGGGAACATTTCGTTGGTTTTCTTTTCAATTCAAATGAAGAGATTTTTTGACCTGATAATTATGTTTTTTTTTTGCGATACTGTTTTCCAAATTTTTGGCAAATGTTTTTCAAAATTTCATTTCATCAACAATTTAATTCTTTATTGGATAACATGTTTTTGTTTTCAATTTCAAAGAAATTTTATACCACAAAATTTGCATTTTTTTGCCTGGAACTTTTTTTTTCAAAAAAGTTTTTTGAAAAAAGATACTGAGACTTTAATTTTTAAATAGTTTTCATTCAAAAATATTTTTGTTTTTAATTTTTGAACATTTTTGTGCAGTACAATAAATTTCTATTTTTCCAGGGTTTTATTCAATTTTCATGAAAATTTGGTTACTAAAAAATAATCCTAGATCTATAAGTGTCGATTTGCAATTTTTGCAAACATTCCAACCTAAAAAGGAACGATTTTTTTGATTTATTCTCATTTTTGCAATACTTTTTTCGACATTTTTTGTTTTTTTCTCCCCTGAACAGGTACTTTAATTTTACACTGTTTTTTCACAATTTTTACTCCTTCAATTTTTCATAAACTAGCACACAAACTTAGACAATTTCGAATTTTTTAAAAATATTTTTGTTATTTTTAAATTATTTTCATGCTTTACTTACAATCTTCATTTTTTCGGTTTTTATTTCTTTGAAGAAGAAAAAAAAAAAGATCAGACCTCTCTATATTACCAAATTGCAATTTTTGAAAATTTTTCAGGTTTTTTGCAATATCTTGAAGCCATATGAGTTTTCATTATTTTTTTTCATTGAAATTCCAACATATGAGAGAAAAAGATTGTGCTATAAGGAAAACGGCTACCTTTTATTTTGTTAATAAATACACATTGAAATCGTTGGAGAGGATTATTGAATTGTTTTTGCTATCAATTCACCCCCCCCCCCCCCCCTATAATAAAAAAGTAAAAGGGGTACTATCCCTTTCTTTTTTGACGAAACCATCAAGAAACCATCAATGGTCATAAAAGTAAGTTCCAAGTTGTAAAATTGGACCAGGGATTCCCCCCCCCCCCGGACGATTTTTTCGAAGCCAGGCTAGAGGGACCACATAGAATCCCCTTCGGCTCCTCGCTTCGTAGGTCCCTCTCTTGAAGTCTCAATTTCAAACCAGTTTGGATTCAACTTTTTCAATGAATAAAACCCAAATCATCACAGTTCTTTTTAGTTTTATACAGATTTCTGAAGATCTACGCCAATTTTTGAAAATAATTTGAATTTAGCAGTGGCAGGACGATACCTCTTTTTTTTACTGCTTGTAATTTTTCAGTTTTTTCTCCCCTAAAAACGACCAAAAATTGTCCGTTATTTTTGTTACGACAATAGTTGAAAATGACTTGTTTTTTGTTTTTTTTTTCAAAAATAATACTAATTCCTTAAAATTTTCAATTTTCCATTTCCGGAGGATTCTCCGCAGCCTTTTAAACCCTGCCGGAGACACTTGGAAAAAAATTTCGAAGCCAGAGCCAGAGCTGGAGAGACCAGACCCTTCCTCTCCAGATTTCTGAATCAGCCTAATTAATAGCCTTGTTAAAAAAATTCCAGTTTGAGAGGAACGAAAATTTACATCTTAGTTGGAAAATTCAAAGTTTTTCTTCCAAGAATAATAAGAACAAAATTCGATACGTTCCGGATCCAAAAATTCGTATTTCCTAAAGTCAAATCGATTACCTCACTAATCTAAAAAGATTCATTCAAAAATTTTCAAGTTTGTTCATTTCTATAATTTTTTCAACAGAAAAAAATTTGGGAAGACGAATAAGATGCAGAAAAAATTGAAATGATGTCATGATGATGTCATGAAGAGGGTATAAGGAGTTGAAAATTCTCGCCTGCAATTGAATTTTCCCTAATTTTTTTCATTTTGAATTCCTGTTTTTTATGATTTAAATTAAAATTTCTATAAAAAATCATTTCCAAAATTTTTTCGATTCGAACCCCATTTTCTAACAACTGAAAATAAAATTTTATCAGAATCAGACAGGTGAAAGGGGGTTAGTAGCATTCCCCCGAAAACGTTTCGACGAGGGGTAAAGGGGAGTGAGAAAATGAAATTTCAAATATGATTCATTTATTAAAAATTAATCAATTACTCAAAATAGTCATAAAATATTTTCTCAATATTTTGTCGAACAGTTTTACTTGGTTTAATAAAATTTTATGTAATTTTGAATAAAACATAAGTACCTATGAATCTTGACAATTTTCCACAGCTTTTTAATCATTTTTTTAAAATAAATAATATTTCGAACAATTCTGAGAACATTTGGTACAAAATTGTGCACGTTTGATTTTTTTTCTCATTTTAACAACTTTTACTTGATTTTAATTCTTTTTGTACCTATCCTTCCCTGTTCAACCTTTGCCAAAAAAAAATTCAACCAATCAATATTCACAAATTTACTCTACAAATAGCTTTCGTCATTTTACACTTTCTCTTAAAAATTTTTTATCCTCAAATCTCACCATGCGGTCTACAACGAATAAATTTCTCTTCGAATCTCGACAAACGTGCCATTTCGGTGACTGGCGTACGCGTCAAAATTCATCCCTACCGGCCTTCGGTTCGGATACGGCACAACGTTATCCAGAGTCGCAATTAAAATCTTATTGGTAAGAGAATTCACGTTTATAAAATATTATTCTTTGTTGGTACGACATTTATCGACGTGATACGCGGCAGTGTGCAGCATCGCATATTATAAAAACCTTTCCGAACGAGAGAACGTTTAGCCGGCGAAAAACGTCGTATGTGGAACGGCCGGCATACGTCGGCGGTGTCGACGAATCGGGGTGGCAGGGAGGGGGCACAAAAACGAAGAAAAATTTCCCGCTAATACCGTGTTATTAAAGTTCGACATTAATAAAGGAAAGTTGGATTAAAATAGAACTTTCATAGTTTAATACAGGTTCCTTTGGCCGTAAAGTTGAGAAAGAAAAATAAAGGCCAGTCTTTAATAAGTCCGCGGCCACGTATCGCAGTGTCTCGGTGTGCGTGCGCCGGGCACGTAAAATTCCGCATGTGTGGTATTCTTTAATTACAGACGCAGTGTGACATCACATGGTAAAGAAAATGAACAGAAAAGAAGCAGATTACAAAACACGCACACAAACGTTAAGTTCATATTACACGAACGTAAAACTTTCACTAACACAGTGAATTTCCGCAACTAATATAATGAAAGTTTTGCCCTCTCATATGAGCCACCTCCACCCTCTCCCCGGCCCGGCGCTCGCTTCTCTGCACACAACGAAATTCGCTTTATCTTTGTCCGACACTCATTAACCGCCATCACGCCATCCTTCTTAGTTTTTGAGGGCGTCTTAATGAGAAAGTGCGGTGGCGCTGCGGCCTCAGCCGTTGATTACTGGAACTAGTTGATGGCCCCATATCAACCCCCTGCCGTTATTAACGTATACTACATATACGTACACACAGTACGCTGCTGATGATGCTGATGCGGTCGACGCCACCGTCGCGCCTTATATAACGTCCCCTTCCACCCCTCGCCCTACCATGAATTTCTCTCTCACTCGCACACACCTTCGCTTAAACCCTATACTAAGCACAACTTAGTAATTAGACCGATATATCTTTTTATATTGTCTTGTATTTTCTTTACAATTCGTTAAAAAGAAGCTTTTTATCATTAGGGTTTCAAAAGACTATGCGAGCCAAACCTCGTACGCAGCCTGATAGACTCCCTCCTCGTCACCTTTCTACCCTTCGAAGTCTCTTTCGAATACGTAAAAATCTACGTAGCAAAAAAATAATACCAAATTGTGCGAGAAAAGTTTGGTAAACGGTTTCATTACTGCAGAGCTCGACGATGAATAACGAATAAAAACATGCTGGCTGTAATTTCGTTTAAAAAATTATATATATTTTTTTCATTCTATAAAATTTTACGATTAGCATCGATGTATCGTTACCAATTTACAACGTATCGTCCAATTTTATTATCGGGAAATTACTTCGCGAGGTATTCGGTCTCAATATTTCAGTCGTCGTCGGTATTTTATAACTTTTGCCTCCAGTTCGTCCGGCCAACCGAAGCGTTATTTAATAGAGTGAGATTTTATGTGGGCGGTAGGATTATGAAATTCGGACAAGTAAATCAATCGATAAGGCGACATTGTTGGATTGCAATTTCGGATTTTTATTCGAATTTGAGCTCAATTTTTTTTGAAAATTCAAGGGCTGAAGTTTTAAAAATTTGTTTGGTTGGAAATGCTTGTTTTTTTATTTGAAATTTGAGCCTCTTTTTTGAAATTTTTATATTTTTTGGTAGATAAGATTAAAACCCACACCCTCAGTTGATAAAAAATTGCCCTCTTCCTTCTAATACATCCGTCTATTGATATTTTTACAAGTTTTTCCTTTTTTTTTTTTTACGAAAATTTCAGGAGTATAATACTTTGGAAGATTTTCAAAAAAAAAAAAAAAAATGGTAAAATGTTACCAAATCATTTATCAGCATAAATTTCTAATGGAAGAGTTTTTTCCTCTTTTTTTATTTTTCAAGAAATTTTTGATATTCTCTCTCAATCTTTGATTTTTATCGTGAAGTCAAACTGGAGGTTAAAAAATTGTTTATTAACAGAGAAGAAATGTTTTAAAATGAATAAAAATTTTAATTCTTGTAACAAGTATAAAAATTGAGGAGAAGATGAGTTGAAACTGTTTTCTTATTCTATGGATCTTTTATGAATAATTTTTGATTCCAATCGATTCACTTTTTTTTCTTTTGAAAACTGCTGTAAAATGGATGAAAAGTCACAAAAGGCAATACAGAAAAAGTCTGAACACAGTTTATAGATAATAAATCTGAATTCTTTCAAAATTTTAGAAAATTAATTAAACCAGCATTAAAGTCCACCATCATTTTTTAAAAAAAGTAATCGACTTACAAAGCTACAAACGTCATTCAAAATTTTGTTTAAATTATAAGTACAGTAAAATTCCAAAAAAAAAAAACCGTTCAGTAGAAAATAAATAAATGCTGCTAAAATTGTTAAATTAATGAAGGGTTTCCTCAAAAATGAAAAATATTTCCAACATTTGTGACCCTTCCGGAAAAAAGGGACCTTGTGTAAAAAAAAAAACGATGTCTTTATTTTTATGTGTTTGGTCCAGATTTGGTGTCATTTGAACCAAAAACGTGAAAAATGAGACATAGATTTTTTTCACCCAAGGTCCCTTTTTTTTGGCAGGGTCACATTTTCCTAATTATCATCCTGACTTTTTCAAAACTTACAAATTTTAAAATGATAATAATTTTTATACCCTTTCAAGCAAATTTTCATTAGGTATTTTACAAAATCTCACTCCATTCCAAATTTCCATCTCATCTCCTTCATCTTTCCCAAATTCTCACCACATTCGGCTTCAATTTCATCGATTTCTACGAAATGAAGTAGGTATGAGCAATTTTTTAATGCTTTTTGAAGGAATTTTAAAATATGTTTACGCAGGTATTTTTTACCTACTCGTATGGCATTCTCATTCTTTATTTTAATTTTTTGAAAAATCATCAGGAAAATTCCATCAACGATGTTTAAGATGAATATAAAAAATTAAAGTTCTAGCCACTTCCTAGAATTTTCTTGCCACTGCCATGAAATTTTTCTTGCTTAAAATTTTCCCAAAAAGAGTCCATTTTTTACCCCTCAATTGAAAAATTCAAGAAAACAGGAATTTGTTGGATTCTATTTCTTTTTTGGCAGTAAAATCATTACCTACAATTTTTTGCTAGGTATTTATGTTTTCTTATCCAGTTTTTCTTGCCAATATGTACGCCAGAATTTCATCAAGTTCTGTATTTTTTGATATAGTTTCAAAAAAATTTTACGCTTGATTGCTTTTATCGTACTTCTATGCAATTTTTAGAAGATACCTAAATTGAACATTTCCTCTTATTTTTGAACATTTGTCGAAAATTTTACCAAGTTTGATTCTTATGCTTTCAATTCGAAAAAAAAAAAAAATAAAAAATAAAAAATAAAAAATTGTCATGATTTTTTGAACAGTTTTTACGACATAAATTTTCAATGTTTTCGATAATATTTTATATTTTTGAAGAGTGGGCGAGCAATTTTCACCGACCAACTACACTAATTTTTAACGATTTTGATTTTAAATAATTTTTAAGCAGAAGAAACCAAAAGAAACAACAGAGCTTACAAATATTAAATGATAATAATTTTCATAACATTTCAAGCAAATTTTCAGTATTTTACAAAATCTCACACCCCTCTCCCCAAATCATTCCAAACTTCCATCTCACCTCCTTGATCCCTCTCAAATTCTCTCAATCCATAAAATTCTTTCACACATCACAAAATCAACCCACACACAAAAAAATTCACTCTAAAATCTCGACGCAATACAGCATCCAATCCTTCCGCAATCCTCTCGTGAAAAATTCAACCATCCACGTACATTCGTCCACATCGGCCCCTTATCAGCACCATAATCGCATACCAGTCTCTATTAGAACCCAAGACAGACGACGACAACAAAACGAGCACGGACGTGAAAAAAATTACCAAATATCAGTGACGTATGCTCGATTTGAGAAAGATCATACGATAACTATAATGAATAAGCGAAACGAGTCATATTAGTCATCCACGAGCATCACAATGTGGCTACAAAATTATCCGTTTAAATAAACAAATAGGTATAAAAAAGGTACATCATCAACGATGCGACACGATGACCACGACGATTCGATGGCGCGTCCGGATAATTAAAACATGCGACGATCGAGTTGAAAAAAAATAAAAGAAAAACCACAAAACAGAAAAAACATACTTATTACTTAGGTACTTATAAACGATGACAAAGTGAGGTAGATTTTATCAACCGTAGTACTCGAATGTTACCTACGTACATATTTTTCAGTTATTTTAATTCGATTCTCGTACACATTTCATATAAGACCTTTAATTTCAAACAGCAATTAAAATTTCAAAATACTGTTGAAAAAAAAAACAAGAGTACGTTGACATGTACTTATGTATACCTCTGAATAAAAACATAGAATCCTGGGCGAATGTTTAATTTAGGCGACGATTGAATACACAAATGAAAGAATACCGGAGTGCTTATTATGGCATTTAAAACAATAATTAAATATACCGAGAATATTCTATCGTGCCACCGCGATGTGGTTATTGTTTGTATAGTCATTTTGGTAATCCGCGTTAACGCTGTTATTTATACGAGAAGATTAGTTCGTCTTATGGCACTGGTGATTACAATAATTATTAGGTATTTCCGGTAATTTTTATTTCTCTCAGTGGCTGGTTCGTGTATGGACGATGATATGCAATTCGAAAAAATTTTAATTCGAATTCGGTTAGTCATTTTGATAATTACTGGGCGAGTTTGCAGCTCGACTATACCATGAGAATCTGATACAGAGCTATTCCAACAGGACAAAAATGAAGTCGAGTTTTCCGATTTCGCTCAAATTTTTTTTACTAGTTCCCCATGGTGGTCTATTCACAAAACCACGATCATTTTCGTTCTAATCCTCCAAGGGACGGAGGTGAGATTCAAAATTCTTATGTAATTACGATTTTTGGCAAAATTGTCCAACTTAGAAGGCTCATACCTCGAAATAGGTTGAGATAGGTTGTACCTGAAAGAAAACTGTTTGTGGAGTCTGAAAAAGAATTAAGTGGGTTGAAAATTTTTCAAAGCGTCGTTTTTCAAAGAAACGACAGGAAACGACGGACCCAACATACCTATAGGAATGATCGTTTTTAGTCGTTTTTCTGTTACAAAGAAGATTTAAGTTAAAGCCATAATTTATGTGGGTTGAAAAATTTTCAAAACATCGTTTTTCAAAGAAACGACAGGAAACGACAGATCCAACATACCTACCTTAAAATGATCGTTTTCAAGTTGTTTTTTTTTAAATAAAAAAGATTTGATTCAAAGCCGCAGTTTAATAAGGCATGAAAAATTTTCAAACCGTCGTTTTTCAAAGAAACGACAGAAAACGACGGATCCAACAAACCTAAAAATGATCGTTTTTAGTCGTTTTTCTAAAATAAAAAAGATTTGAATCGTAGCCGTAATTTAAGTGGGTTAAAAAAATTTCAAAACGTCGTTTTTCAAAGAAACGACAGGAAACGACGAATTCAACATACCTCAAAATGATCGTTTTTAGTCATTTTTCTAAAATAAAAAATATCTGAATCGTAGCCGTAATTTAATAGGACATTCAAAATCGATCATCTCAATTTTGAAAATCTCAAAGTTGAACTTAGGTGGTGATCTGGTGAAAGATCAACTTTTATGATGAGAACAGAAGATGAAAGTTACCATTAAAAAATCTGAAAAAATTACAGGTAGCAGCTCTTTTTACCCTTTTTTCAACCGACAAATGTTCAAGATGAGATCTCCAGATCTCTGGGAGGTACAGGTGTCCACAATTTTGACCAAAATTCAAAAAAATCAAAAAAGAGAAGCAGCAGATCGATTTTAACAAATTCGAAGGCGCTGATTTCGAATATGTAGTTGTTTTTTTTTTTTTCATCCGATCCCTCTAAACTCCTCCCCCCTTTTATTCCCCTTGAGAGGGTCAAAATTCGAAAATATGAAAAATAACGTGTGACCTGTCGTTTGTTAGGTATTTGAGAGCACTGAGTTCGAATATTTGCTTATTTTTTGAATTTGGTCCTTCAGTGCCCTCCCTCCCAAGCTCCCAAATTTTGTAGAAAAGTATGTCTTTGTGTCTACTGGATTGAGAAAATGAAAATTTATGCTATTTTCATGATTTCCAAGCCCGATAGACACCATGTTATCGTAAAAATTTTGATAATTACTGTAAATTATCGTAAATATTCCAATAATTACGATAAATTACTGTTAATATTCTAATAATTATTGTAAATTATCGTAAATATTCCAATTTTTACATTATTTGCCAAATCATTATCATTTTTGATTTAAATGTTAATCTTTCTTATTCAGATCTGAGCTATCGTTTTTTGTTTTATTTCTATCGGCTGCTTGATTCGAACTTTGGGCAGAAATTTTTTTACAAAAACATGAAGTTGAAAAATGATTTAAAAGCATTTCTGAGGAAAATGTTAAAAATTCATGCTTTTTGCGGAAAATGATCAAAATATTGATTTATTTTTTGTATTATTTTCCAAAATTGAGGGAAGGGCACTGAAGGGTCGTATCCGAAAAATAAGCAAATATTCGAACTCAGTGCCTTCAAATACCGAACAAACGACAGGTCACATGTTATTTTTAATTTTTTCGAATTTTGACTCTCTCAATGAGGCCAATAAGGGGGTTTAGAGGGGTCGGATGAAAAAATCAAGCATCATATTTGAAATCAGCGCCTTCAAATTTGTAGAAATTGATGTGCTATTTCACTTTTACGTTTTTTTTTTGAATTTGGGTCAAAATTGTGAAACCCTCCCCCCCTCCCCGGATGTCCGGGGATAAATCGGAAGACTCGAATTCATTTTTCGTCCAGGTGGCACCATTTTCAAAAATCACGTCTTTTTTCATGAAATAGACGAAGAGGGGAAAGGGATTTTTTAAATATCTCATCAATTTTCTTTTGAACAATTTTCTCTTGCGTGCAACCTCAAAATATGAGCCTTCAAAGTTGGACAATTTCGCTAAAAATCGTAACCGTATAAACATTTCGAGGCCTGCTCCTCGTTTCTTCGAAAATTGGACAAAAATTTTTAAGGTTTTGTGAATAGACTCCCCAAAGGAACACGTAAAAAAAATTTGAGCTAGATCAGAACACCCAACTTCACTTTTGTCCTGTTCACGGAATATTCCACGACGACACTGGCTACAAAGAATCTGTCTATTCGAGTACTCGACTCGGTTTCCATATATGCGTAAACATCCTCGCTACAATATAAAAGTTCGCAATAAAACTCGAGGCCAAAAAAAAAGAGAAGAAAAAACGCCCCAGAAAGTGTCAAATTAAACGATTCGTAAGGCAGAGACAAACGGACTATAGGGTCGAGTTATAAATAATGTGCGGGCGAGAGTCGAGGCGGCAGATAAAAAGCTATACGACGACCAGCGTCGGAGAAAAAGACAGTAAAACAGAGAAAAACCTAGATAGGATTTAGTACGCTGTTAATCGTTTTCTGTTCATTTCTTTTTTGCGATTTAATCGGGCAAAATCGACGATGGTTTTGCAAACGCACATACGAGAGCAGGAAAGAGAAAAAGAAAGAGGAAATACTCGGCCATAGTGTTGGCATGTTAAGGCGAAAAAGAATGCGGAAAATACAAGACGAATAAAAGGGGTCGATGTGTACAGCTAAGTTTTTCATGGCATGTGTCGTGTCCCTCGTCCGGACCAATATAAATGAGAACAAATTAAGCAAACAGTCTTTCTATATCTTTAAGTAGTATCTTTTCAAGGGTCGAACTCATACCAGTGCAGCGTATACCTAAAAACCCAAACTTACAGGACAAGTGTCCCTTTATGAATTCGACCACTGGTCACTATTTTATCGCGACCTTTCGAAAAATTCTTGACCGCAAGTGTAATATGAACTGGTATAGTGATAGGCCAGACTATTGTAAATGACCACCCCAACATGAGATTCCATTTGAGGGTGGCTCGAGCCAAATCTACGTGCGATTGAAGGAGGAGGTCGCGCACGCGAATCATCCGCGACCACAGATCACAATAGAAAAGGGAAGCTGTAATCGAAGGGAGTACCAGATGACAATGAGTGACCAGGGAAGTCAACATTCCACCGGTGGACTAGCCTGGTCATCTCATTTGTATCGCATACAAGGTGGATTTTTTTCGCTGCGTTGGATTGAATGCTGAATGGAAGACTGGTTGAGTTAGGTATTGTGTACCTTGGTCTATTTATAGGCACGAAAACCAGCAGATCTCGAATGCAAATATTACATTGTATTTCGAAGGTAATTGATTTCAAGTTCAAGTATAAGGAAAATTTTAATAGAATCATATTTTTTTGTATTTTTTTGAATTTTTAGGAAAATAATTGGGCTTAGCGGCTTACCTTAGAGTTTTTACACATAATATTTATGATCAACAGAATCCTGCCAATTTTTTTGATTTTCTCAATATTTTGAGCGAAAAAGTGTTTTATTGATAGAATTTTCAAAATCAAAATTCATATCAAGTATAGAAATTGAAAATTTAAACGATGAAGTGAACAATTTTTGAAAAACCTGTTTTGAAACACTTACCAAAATTTTGACATATTTTTTTACGATATTTTTAGATACTAAACGCTCGAGTGAAATTTATTTCAAAAAATCAAATTGAAAAAAAAAAAACAAAAAATGACCCTTTTTATTCGTTTCAAAAATGCTATTGCTATAACTCCAGTGAGTTGAAAAACCAAAAAATGGTCAATTTAAAAAAAAAATTAATGTTTTCAGCTTTTGGTAAACGGAGAGGGAATACAAAAAATTTCCAATTTTTTTATCAAAAGCGTGACTTTTCCAAGACTTGTAATGTATGACCAAAAATCAAAAGTATCAAGTGCTTACCTATTTTTGTATAGCGAAGGCATTTTTTAAAAAAATAATAATAATAATAATATCAATGAACGAAGATATAGTTTGATAATTTTTTCCTTATTTTTTATATTTTCCAAGTTTTGCAGAAAGTAAACACCCAGAAATGAATATCAACAAATAAAGTAAAGTGAATGGCTAGTCATTTTTACATTCCTTGAAGACGGGTATCACCAATTTGTAATTTCCTTACCTACCCTAACCCTTTGGCCTCCATTGAAATTAGGGTTGCAGTCCACGACAAAGGAAGGATAAAAATGAACGGGTATTTCTGAAAATTCGGTCAACCACATTGAACTCTATCTTAATATTTGAATGCTTAAAAAAAAAGTCTTCAGTATGTTCTGCTGAAGATGTTCAATTTTTTATTTTTTACCCACAGACATACCCAAATGTGTGTCCATCGAGCCGTGACACAGCTAGATATCAATTTTCCGAAAAAATCAACAGGTTTTTACCTAGGTAGATGCTTAGAATTTCAGAATATATTTTTTTTTGATGACGTTAGCATTATGAAAAGAAAGAGTAAAAATTATTCATGCTGGGATTATAATATTTTCTCGACTCATAATTCATTAATTTTTACATTTTTTGTGACTAGGAATTTAAGAAGTAAATTTTACAAATTTTCTTCAAAAGAATAACATTATATTTTTTGCAAACTTTTCAACTTGATTCCAACTATTTTACTGAATAATTCATTTTCTATCATGGATTCCGTAAATTCAACGTGTCTAATAGTCCTGCAAGTGCTGATTTTTACTGCTTTTTTCTTCTACCTCCTTAATTTACTGATTTTTTTCTTGTTTTCTTAGAATTAATTTTGAAATCTTTAATTTATTTTAATTTCTTTTTTCACAAAATTTTGGAATTATTTTATTTGAAATTTTCTCAATATTAATTTTTTACTGAAACAAAAAATTGGTGTAAAAAGAAAAATTTTGCCCCTATCCTCGTCTGAATCATAAAAAATGCTCGAAAAATATTCAAAAAGTTTCTAGAAATACATCTAAACTTACTTAGGATTAAAAATCTTCTCAATATTTTATTCGAAACTGAATACGAAAAAATTAAAATGCCCTCCCATCAGAACTGAGTTTTAGAAATTCCATTTTTTTTTTCAATACTCCCATCAAAGCCGAATTTTAGAAATCTGAATTCATTACTGCTATACCCCTTTCTCTCTTCTAGAGTAGAATGTCAGAAAAATTGAATTTTTTTTCCTGCACTTCATTGCAGAACTAAATTTTGGCAAACAATAAATTCTCCTGCACCTTTCCAGAGCTAAATTTTGAAAATCTCAATCCAAAACATGTTTCGCCATTTTGGTTGCTTCATAAAATTCTTTTTAAAAATACAAAGATTTTAAAAATTCTCCAGATTGAAATTTAATTGTGCAATGCGCCTTACATTTTTGAAAAGAGAGAAAAAATTATTTCGTTACTAGGAAAGAATTGAAACATTTTGATTAAAAAATTGAAAATGAAAAAAAAATGATATCTGCATATTTTTTTACCAAACTATCTTAAAATTATCAAGAGAAAATATAATATTCATGCAATATGCATGGATATAGAGCTGAAAAATCATTAAAATATGTACTTTAAAAATGAAAATCAAAGAAAAATCTTTGACAAAAAAGATTGAAATTTTTCCAAATAATATCACATCAACAAATAAAGCAAAAAATGAGAGCAACCCATGAATACTTATTTCAATTACAAAATTGCTGGAGAAAATTATATGTACTTGCAGAGAAAAATTCATTCGAAACAAGTAGGAACATATTACAAAAATTGTAAAAATCATTGATAAAATCAATAAAAATAACTAGGTAGGTAGTTGAAAAATATGTTGTATTTGATCAGAATAACACCCCTATAAAATTGAAAATCCGTTCGAAATGTTGTAAACGAATAATTTCATATGCTAATTCAACAAATTTCCTGAGATTTCAAATAATTTTCATAAAATTCAATCAGCTTTCATAAAATTTGCAAAATCATAACATTAAAATTTTTACTTTTTAAAAAAAATTAAAATTTCATTAAAAATTCAACAATTCTAATAAAATCCTGCAAAAATTGATAAATTTTGAATAAAAAAATTTTTTCAAAAACATTTTCAATCAACACTTGTCACAATTTATATTATTTTCAAACTACACCAAATCCATATCAAAATCAGTCCAAACACGACAAATTCCACAACCATGTAAACAAATCACCCACCCGGAAATCACCATCAGCCTCGATCCAATCCCACCCTTCCTACACCACCTCATTAAACCTTATAAAAATTCCAAAATTCTCGCATTAGAAATTCTCGTCCAGCACGTGTCCGCACATCCACGTAAGTTGCACCGACACCAAAACAATTAGGTATACTCGATTGGGAAACAAGTTGTTATGGCATGTTAAATTATATACTACACTTACATATCTAGTCCTCGTATCTCTCCACACTACAATACAAAACTACCAAGGAACTGCCAAAAAAAAAAAAGTCGAAAGAAAACTCGATGGTCATCCAGACGAGGATAAAAAATAAAGGAGTCCGAGAGAGAAAGAGGATAAGCAGAGGCGACGATTTATTTAATTCGATTGTAAATATGTAGAGTATAAAAATGAATAAAAAGAAACAGCAAGGACAGAAGAATTCTCTAGATAAGGAATGGAGCAGGGTAAGAGGAAAAGATATATTTGTAATACAAGAGGAGATTGGTATTTAGAATTATATAGGTTGTTTAATACGGGCGGTTAGCTGTTTGAGCAACGGTCCGGAAAGAATTACTTACTCATGATGTATATCACAGGATGCACATTTCATGAATAACCGTTGACCTCTTACCTTCGAAAAAAATAATATTAAAAAAAAAACGTACGTACGTATCCTTCTTACTGTACGTAGTTTTCAGTTCGTGTTCAAATGTACACGTTTGTTCATTAGAGAATCGCACGAGGAAAGGGGGCAGCAAGCCGGACGAAAAGGGAGCATTAATTTTTATTGTTTAATGTCGTGTAGGTTTATTTTTGTTTCAGATGCGTGATTTTTCGGCAAAATATACCTTCTATAAAAGCAGAAAAAAAACAATCTAGATAAGAATCGAGCTCTAAATGGTGAATATCAAATGCTTCAACACCTTTTTTTTTATTAGTCGGCCTTCTTAGCAGCAGCACCACAGCAGATGCGAACGTGCGATTGTTTTCACGCGCACGTTTCTTAATTAAAAACTCGACTGGTCGGCGAGTTATGAAATAAAAATACATCACAGATGTACCTAAGGAAAAAAAATACATAAACGGGGTGTCGTATCTCTATCTTTCGATCCTTTTTTTTCTTTTTTTTTTTCTATATCTATACACACTTTATAAGCCGTGAAAAACTCTCCGAGATTTTTTTTCCTCTTCTTTACTCTTCTGTGTGTACAACCGTGTTTTCGGACAATAGAAACGTTGTCTTTAAAACGTATAAAAGATAGTTTTCTTGTTTTCCCCCAAATGTAACATGTACGATTGTTCTAATCAAATTGTCCGTCCCTTTTCGTTTTTCATTGTGTTTGTGAGTTATTTGTCGATCAGTTTGTTAATGCGTTCAATCTTACGCCTTTCTAATAAACCATTTTCGTTTTCGCCAAGACGTGAAAAGGCCAGTCTTTTGTAGATGTTTTTTTCTATCGTCTTGGTTCTTTTTAGCCTGCCTCATCCTTTCCTCGGTTCCGAGTTCTTCCGCCTTCTTCGTCCGCATATCCGAACCATTACGTTGTTTGTTTTTATCCGAGCACGGATCGTAAACCGCATCGACACCGTGCGTCCGTCGGATATTTATAATTTTCTACGTACGTCCATCTGTATTCGTTGAACTTCTTCCGTAGATATGCGTGTATTTATGTTTTTATGATTTCGTCTGAGCGTATAAAATGTGTTCGTTTGTTTACAATGTTGGATTTCTGGTTTTGGAGTTGCTGCCGAACGTGCATTTCGGATTAATTGCGAAATAACGTTCGATATGAGTGATGGGAGGGGGTGTGAAAAATAGCTCGAAATGATTTAATTCCGACGAAAAATGTTCCAATACCGAAAATAATATTCTGATTATTCAAAAAGTTGAATCAATTGAAAATTTTTTCGAACGATCGTACGTAAAACTGATGAAAATATCGTTAAATTTTTTTGAAAATCCACAGAAATTGATATTATTTTCACAATGCAAAAATTATTCAAAAAGCTATGAAATAGTTTGGATTGCTTGAAATATTCCCAACATTTTTTAATACAATAATGAATCAATTTTTATTCAAAAGAAAATACATCAAAATTTTCTTTGAAAAGCTTCCAAAAAGGTGGATAATATTTTCAAAAAATAAAATATTTCTATTTTTGAAATTTCCCAATGAAGAATTTAATTACTTGACTGAAAAGTGGTGATAATTACTTTAAAGTTTAAAAATATTGCTAAACAAATTTTTTATTCAATTGAAAAAAAAAACTCCAATTGATTCTGACTTAAGAGTAACTTTTTGATATTAACCTATTCACATTTTTAAAAAAAATTCAAAAAAATTTTCAAGATGAGATTTTTGAAAAATTCCTACTTTTAAAGTCTGCTACAAGGTCAGATGATGAATTATTCCAAAAGGTAATTTCAGTCAGAATGATTAAGTAAGTAATCTTATTGAAAATTTTTTCTGGAAATAATGATTTTTTTGAGAAAATTTTCGTTCGGAAGTGGGAAAATTGATCAGTTTTCCTGTCTTTTTAGTACAGAAATTTTTGATTGCAATTTTGGGTTTCATTTCTGGTGTTCAATTTTTATAGAAAGTATTTCTCACCCTCCCCCCTCGCCGATTATAATAATTACATAAAAACGATTCCCTCGACAGCCCGAATTTTCGAATAAGAAAACTCTTCTATTTTTCTGAATAAATAAGAAATTGAAAATTGCTTTTTTTATTTCAAAGTATTTTCAAAAAACTATATTTTTTGTGAACTAAGCTCGAAGGAATCTTGGTACAGAACTCGATAAAACTGCACGATTGTAATTATTTTTAAAAATTAATGGCAGAGGGTTGAAAAAAATTTAGGTAGATACCTAAATCGGTGGTTGATATTGTCAAGAATTGAATTATTTTATTCAATTTTTGGCTCACCTACAACCCACAAGAATCAAATTTTGAATTTTAGGTTCAAAAAATAACCATCGAAAAAACGCGAACAGGAAATGTTCAATTTTTTTCTTCGTTTGTTGTGGAGGACAATTTAATTGAACTCCCCCCCCCCAAAAAAAAGGAGTTATGTGTATAGATAATTTACTTGATTTTCTTGGTAACCTCAAAAATCATCCAAATCCCAAAAGCTCGGAAAAATAGTGGAATAATTTTTGTAACAATTATTTTCACCCCAGAATCATCTCACCCTCAAAAGCTTGACTGCAAAAACTTGGAAAATCTAGGGATGGTTTTTGAGATGAAAATTCATCCAACAAATCATCCCAGCTTCAAAAATTCAGAAAATACGAAGACAGATAGTGCGGTTCTTGAAAAGGATTTTCACTCCAAAAATCATCTTTGACTCAAAAACTTGGAAAAATTGCGGGGTGAAATTTAAAATGAAAATTAACCACAGAAATTATCCCAGTTCCAAAAGTTTGGAAATGGCGGGATGATCTGTAAAAATGATTTTTATCAAAAATTTGGAAAGCTCGGAAAAATAATGGAACGATTTGTAGGTACAAATGATTTCTATTCCAGATTAAAAGTTCGGAAAAATCGTAGGATGATTTTTTATCTGAAAAATCGCTCTAAAACTCAATCTAATTTCAAGGTCAAAAAAATAATGATGACAAAAGTGAGATGATTTTATGAAAACTTTTTTCACCTCAAAAATCGTATACCAGCCTCAAACGATTAGAAATTTGTAAAAATTATTTTAACCCTCGATCACTAGTCTGAAAAAATCGTGGCATGATTTCTGAGAAGAAAAATCATTTCAAAAACTATCCCAACCCAAAAAGCTAGGGAAAAAATGGAATAAATTGTAAAAATGATTTTTATCCCAGATTCGAAAGTTTGGGAAACTCGAAAAAATTGTGAAATTGTTTGTAAAAATTATTTTTATCCTCGATTATTGAAAAAATTGTGGGATGATTTATGAAAATGATTTCCATCCCAAAACCATTTCAGCTTTAAAATTTTAGAAAACTCGTGGAATGAATTCTGGGATGAAAATTCAATCAAAAAATGATCCCTTCAGCCCCAGAAGCTCAGAAAAACAAACATAAACTAGTGGGATGATTCATAAAGATAATTTCAATTAAAAAAATCATTTTAGCCTCAATAGCTTGGAAAAAATCGTAAGATGATTTTCGGGATTAAAATTCATCCCATCGCTGATGAAAGCAGAATTTCGAGTACACTTGCAATTTTTTCGATGCATATTTCAAACTAAATAACTACCTCTTGCCAGCGCGAAAATTTCTTACCGCTCTCAATCTAAATTTTTTCAGCGTCTGAAGTGACGAAGAAGCGAGAAGGAGAAATTAAAACATAAAATCTTCCGCCAATATCTTCAAAATAGCAAAAAAGAAAAAAAATCCAGTCAAATTCTCATCCTCGAAAAAATTTCAATTCGATTGCACAACTCCTACGAAAAATATACAGCGCCAAAAATATGAAAAATTTCACAATTTTTTTCACCCGGGTATCATCCAGAACCACCCAAAATCACGTCGAAATATCCAGCCAAACCCCAGACAGACAACAATCCCTTCAAAATACCCGACGCGATGACGCAGAAAAGAACCACCTCGCCATATCTACATCATTTCATTCAACAAACGAAAGTTTCCATTTTACCTTGACTTTGTACACAACACACATCGACTCTTTGTAAAGTATATAAATACCCGTGTAACGTTGTCCTACACCAAGCTCAGTTCATATAAAAACGAAAGGCCAAAAGAATACGGCAACAAGGGCAAGGAGGGGGCGAGAGAGGTCACGGCTCGGCTATTTTTCACCGTTTCGACAGCTTAACGGCTCACCGGCTGGACGAAAATTTCGCTAGACTGACAGAAGCTCGATAATTTGAAAATTTACCTACCTCAGCTGATACAGTATTTTCGAGGTGAAAAAAATCCAACGAGGCGATCAAGCCAAAGAGAAAGGGACAGTCGTACATTAACCTCGTACTTTTCGCATCTCATACAATCCGGCCAGCAGTCTCGATTACCGACTTGAGAACAGAACAAAATGTAAAAGATGTAAAAAAACGTACGATTCGTCGTTCTATTTTCAATTATTAATTAGCGGCTGTGCCCGAGTAAGGAGCCAGGGGCAAGGGATGATTGGGTATCTGTGTGCAAGACGAACGTTTTGGCCACGTTCGCCTGCATTACGGAAGCGATAAAAGTAAAAAAAAATTCTTCATAGTTTATCAATTGATGGCGCGCGAACGTATTGATTAGTAATAAAAGACGGCGAAAAAAATTGTTTTTTTAGCCTCTCGGTGGGCTGGGAGGGGCCCAGAGGGGGAGAACCTACTGCCCACGTATCTCGGTCTATTGCCGAATAATAAAAAAAAGAAAAGAAGCAAGCAGCCAGATAACGATATTGATTGAAAAGATTGCACACATTATTACGTTGAACTTTACAGCTCCCCCGTCTAATTATAGTTTTACCGCTTTGGTCGGATGTGAGATGGAGAGACGGGGCTGACGGGGCAGACAGGGGGTCAGCGGGGAAGTTAACAGATTAGGATGAGTCGCCTGTGTGTACTAATTAACACGCACCGCACCCTTCTGCCTTATACGAAGCTAAGAGCTGTGGTATGGCACACGTTAATGTGTGTAGAGTAAAACTTTAAAAGTAATGTCTGATATTTTTATTTTTAGAAAGTAAATGGTCCGATCTTCCATTAACTAATACAGAGAATTTTTATATTTTTAGTTTTTATAGCTATCTCTTAATTACCGTGTTCTTTTAATTGAACACGATTCACGGTTTTAAAATAACGTTTTTCACTTTGCTTTTATGGCTTACATATCACATATAGTTCTACAAGTAAGTAAACCTACGAAAAAAAGAGTAAATGTAGGTACTACGAACTGTAAAAGTATATGATAGTGTGAGTTTTTAGTCGAATTTTCGAACACTTTATTTTTTCCAGGAGAATTCAGACTATTACAAAGATACCTATCAATTCTGTTTGGAAGAAAAAGAGACACCTCATATGTACGAACTGGGTTACCTTACATAATTCCTAAAAAAAAAGACGATTTTCAGTCGTATTTGATATTTTTTTAAACAGTAAGCAGTTCAATTATTTACATTTTTCAATTAGATACCTACTGATAAGCTGAACATGAGCTGCGATTCGAATAACAAATCAAAAATTGGCGTAGCCAGAGAAGTCAACGAGTAGGATTTTGGGACAAAAAAATCATCGAGTTTCTTATTTCGAAAATATCAGGAAAATTCTCATATCATTCAGTAAAATTAATACTTGCATCAATTTTTTTAGTTTTTGTACACTTACGTCACACTTGATGAAATACATTATAACCAATAAATCAGGGATAATTGAAATGCCCAAATTCTCCCAACTCAATAAACTTGCTCTTGCTCGCAATTAAAAAACGTTTTTCTTTGCTTCAGGTTGCATATTTCTGAAGTTTTAGGGGAATTTTATTACAATTATTCCTCAGAAATAATTTAAGAAACCCCAAACCCACCAGTGAAAGAATTCGAAAATGAAAAAATTATTCAAATGACATGGGGGGCATGGGGGGGGGTCATCGAAAAAATTGCGATCAACAACTGTTGCCCATCTTCAAAATTGAAGGAGCTATTTAGCATGACAATTTTTAAAAATTAAAAGCCCTTAAATCCTTGAATTTCAAAATAGGAAAAACATGTGTCAGTATCCCATTTTTGTTGTCATTAAGTCAGTTTGGACAATTTTTATCGGAATTTTTTTTTTCATCTAGGAACTTGGAAATTTGAAAAAAAAAAAGGTTCAACTCTTGTAAAAAAAAATGGTTGGTAAAAGATCGCCGAATATTCAAAATTTAAAGCTCTCTGCGTCGAGCCATCCTTTGCGTGCCAAAACCTTGGAGCTAACGTCATGCCTCTGGATCACAAAAAAAGTCATAATTAGTGAATTTCACCACGGGTGACTTGGAAGTTTTTTTTTTAAAAAAAATCAATAATACCAATTTTTGGGGTCAATCCTAAAGCAGTAATCGTTTGACATCAACTTCCACAGGTTCTTCAAACCATAAAATTCGAAGTTCAAATCAAAGGGACAATAATTCAAAAAATAAAATAAAATATGTACTTACGAAATCGATGGAAAACAATCAAAATAATTTATTCAACGCACCTGAAACAAAAGAAATTTTATCAAAAAATTAAGTAATGGAATTCAACTAATGGTAAACATTTTCACATAAAATTGCCAAAAATTGATAAAACAAATTTTACCAATTCTAAAAAATTATTTAAACCATCGAACTGCAGAATAATTTTTTTTAAAAAATTCAATCTCCAAAAAAAAAAGTTTGCTATGGACTTGATAACACCAAAAAATTCTTGGAAAAACAAGTACCTACCTAAATCAATAAAAATTGAATTTTCTAGATTCGAATTTTTGAAAAATTCATCACATTTCTCACCATTAAACCTCAACAAAAAACACTTTTCAATTTAAAAAAAAAAAATATTTGCTTAGTAATAACATTTTAAAAGGGGGAGGCAAGAAAACGTTTACAAAATGATAACAAAATTTTTAGTCTAAAAAAAAAAAAAAAAAATGAAAATTGGGTCACAAAATTCGCAGATAATTATAATGACTGATATTTTCTACATGTCTGATTAAAAAATCATTTACAACTCATGTAAAGTCAGAAAAACGTTATTTTGAACTAAAAATTTTCAGTTATGAATTCCGTTCCGTAATGCCAGCTCAAGTTCACTCCTCTTTCAAAATTTTGGCAAAAAAAAGTTGATGAAAAAATGTTGGGGCTGAGATGGAAGATTTCTTTTCACCAACCCAACTATTTTATTGTAATCGTCAAAAAAATTTTCAATATTGAAATACAATAAAATTTTGAGATTTTTCCAATACTTTTTAATTTAAGGGAATTTTTAACGAATTTTTCATTGTTAATTGTTGGAAGATAAGTAATTTTTTTAAAATTTTCTTTATTCTTTTGTCAAATTTGCATATTCAAAATAATATTTACACATATTTTATATTTCACAACTTTTTCTCAAAATATCTATGGAAAATTTTTTTAAAAACTTGAAATTAATTTTTTTGAAAAATTTAGATTATGAATTCATGATCTGATATTTGTGAATTACAAAAGTTATTAAATGACTTTTCTAATTTAAAATTTAAAATTTCTAATTCGGAATTCAAAGTTTCAATAATTTTTGTCCTTTGTGAAAATGAAGTATTTTTAAATTCTCCCACAAAGTTGATATTTTGATGAAAGAATCGTTGTTTTGATATTTTTTTAATGTAATCTCCCAATACTTCCCAAAAAATACCCAAGTAGACCACAACTCCGACATTCTGTAACAAATATCACGAACCTGTTTTCATTAGGTACATTTGTGTTTCAGCATTAAAATAATGTTGTATACGCCCTTCCCTTATTTGAAGGGATAATCTTCCAGACTTCCACTTATCAATTATTTTTTTTTTAATTAATATTCCTTATGGAAGGAGAAGGAAAAGAATTTTCTGTTCATTCTTGTGCATCAAAAATTTACAGGTGAAAAGAAAGTTACATACTCAATCAATTGAAGGGGTTTAAAAAAATTATTCGTGAATTTTTTCGTTCTACAACCTACATAATTTCAATTTTTTCTTTCAGTTCCACAAACTTATTATTTATTATCAGAAAATGTTATTTTTAAATTTTTTTTAAAAAACTGACAAAATATATTCGTGTAGTTTGAAAAGAGTAATTGAAATTTGACTTTTAATACTTAGTAAGTAAGTGTACAATGAAAAAACAAATTCTCATTCACCTATGGACTCGTTCCATCATTTTCATACTTTTTGAATTCTCAAACCATCGAAAATTCGGCCAAAAAATCATCGCAACTCGCCTCGACAGCTTTTTCTCCTCCAGTCATCTCCTCCAAAAACAACCATCGATTAAATCGTTGTTGATATCATACCAGAGTGAGAATTGGTACCTACTAGTTCAACATGCCTACAGTACAGATATATTAAAATGCGCCGCTTTCGGGCCTTTTTACCGTTTTCAAAGACTCAAGACGACGACGACAACACGCATAAATTAATCTATCAAACAGAAACCTCTTGCCTCCTCTTTCGACTGAGTGAATTTTTAGCAGAGTACGCGGACGTGTCGATGTGTGGTAATTGAATGGGTTATTTATGGTTAGTCGGAGGATTAGCAACGGTGATTTTTTTTTCGAAACCAGGGAAACGACTTTGTGGCGGCCAACTCGCGATAGGACGGTTCGGCGCCGGGCCGCGTAAAACGGGGTTATACATACACACGCGCGATAAATGGTCAAAGCGCTTGGCAAGCGTGATAGATTACAAGATTAATTTCAATTAAACGAATAAATTATTCGAGGCCGATGCGCACCTGCAATATAGTCAATTTATCTTCCATACATTGCAACATTTTAATATAAGTGTTGGCAGCTCTCTCGCAGACCCCCCGAGAAAGCCACCCTTGCTGGCGACGTCTTATAACTTTCGCCTCTGATCTCGTTGCTGGCGTTACTGTACTTACGACCATGTCGAGTATACTTTACTCATATATACGAGTATTTCGACACAATAAAACCAGCCGAGCTAGATTAAAAGCAAAATGCGACATGTCAGCGATATTAAAAAAAGAAAAGTGGAGATTTGACGAGAGGAGGTGTTAAATATGCGACGATATATGGTTATATTACGAGTAATACGAGATACGATCAGTACTAAATTGTAATTTTTCACAAGATTAGTGGTCTTTGAACTGATGGGAGGGGAGCTGAGAGGCTTTTTGACGAGCATATTCTGCGGTGAAGTGGATTTAGAGACAAGTTGAAGAGGATTATTGCATAGGCGATGTGTCAAGCTATATCGATTAAGCTTGGTAAGTATACGAAATTGGAAGACTTATTTTGAATATTTGCGAGTGAAAATCTCGGTAAAGGGTAGAAAATATTAAAAATTAACGTAAATTATGTTGAAGAACAGATAAGCAAAGATTGTTTCAAAATAGAGAGAAGGGGCAGCAAGAAAAATCAGATTATGAAAATATCAATAATTTACCGATTCAGCTCCGTTCAAAAAAAGTATGAATAATGAGGTCGTCCTTTCCTTCGGAGTAAAATTCTCATTTTGAAATTTTTAGAAATAGTCGTTTTGAGGAATGAACAGATTCTTGATGGTTTTCATGGGTCAATTTTATTTTGTAAGATTATTTCATCAATTCTTCATTAAAAAAAAAAAAAAAAAAAAAAAAAAAAATGAAAACTGAAAACTGAAGCAAAACAAATCAACTCGAACGAAACTATAAAAAAATAAAAGAAATCGTTTTCGCTTGAACAAAACACCTGAATGATTCATTTCTTTCAAGAAACAATTCGACTTTTTGTTCTACCAGTCTGGTCCCCTCTCTCCCTCCCTCCCTCTCAAAAACTCAATTTCAACTGGCGAAAATGATAAACATTCTGACTATTTTCAATTAACGAAAATAATTTTCCCAGAAAATCCGGTGTTTTTGACTAGTGACAATGAATTTTGCGGAATTTTCGGGGAGTTTTTGTAGAAGAATTATAATGAATTTTTCCAAGACATCAGTCCAAAATTTATGATTTGCAAGAAAATTTAATGACGCTGATCCAAAAAGTCAGAATCACTGATTCAGGTAACCAATTTAAATGAACAGAAAAATTGTGTCACGTCATATTTAGTCTCTAGAATTGGTAAAATTTGTTTTGAAGAGGCTGTTATCATATACAATTGCATCTTGATTGTTATCTTTTTTTTTTTCATTTTTCAAATTTTCCCAATTTTTATGTTAGAATTGCCTCATTACACTCAATAAAATAGCATGAAAATTTGAACTTTTCAAAGTAAAGAGTCGAAAATAATTAAAAATTCAATTTCCTACCTCAAATTGATTATAAAAGCTTCCAAGCCGATCAGAAGCGCTCGAAAAATTGTTTTTTGGTGTGGGGGAGGGGACGGGTCAAGGAGCAAATGATCATCAAAGTTAAAAAATTTAGGCAAACGCTGAAAAAATCCAAGTCGCCATCGCTTAACCAAGATACGTCATAAAGTTTTCTGATTAAAATGCCGGACTTTTTTAGAATTTTTGTGTAAAATCTTCAATAAGAACCACCCCCACCTCCCACGGCAAAAAAAAAACATAAAAAAATCAAATTAATCTCGAGTTTTGAAGACCTCCTTAAATTATTAAAACCATTTCATCAAAACAATAAAAAATGAATGAGATGAAAAAATGCAACGTTCAATGGATAGTGCATGATTTTTTCAACCTTTTTGTGCAAATGTCAGATTAAAAATACTAATTTTTTAGCTCGATCAATTGCAACATTAGAAAATTAAAAAAACTTTCAGTTCGAAAAAATTTTGTAAGAAGTCTAAAAATGATACCTACCAACACCTGCTTAGAACCAATAAGAGTAAGGCAATATATTATTTAGATTTTTTTAGAAATTTTTTCCCTCATTTTTCCAGTTCAAAAATTTGATAAAATTCAATCAATTATTTCGGTCGTGGACAAATTTTAGACGAAAAGATACTCAAATTTCTCATGAGTCAAAAAATTTTTAAATAGGTACCTGCCACTCATTCATGTACCACTGAGAATTTTTAAAATTATCTTTCGCCATTTCATTTCCCTAAAAATTTACTCAAATCAACATAGACAGAAAACTCGATTTTAGAGAGAAAAAATTTTGAAATTCTTTTCAAGAACGTAAAAGGTAGTTCTTGTCTCCAATGGAGGGGAGTGAAGGGGTAGAAAAATCTCAAAACGATGGAAATTAATTTTACCATTAAATTACCTAATCTTTTTCATATGCTTCCCAGGTTCCAAGCTACGAAAAATTTCATTTTACGATTTTTTGAAAGACGTTAAAACTCAGAATTTTCATGTAACTTTCAAAAAAAAAATCCAGCAAGTTTTTCTGACCCATCAAAAAACAAAACTGCTACTATTTTCTGATAAAATTTCCCGGCAATGAATTTCAAAAATAAACAACGACAAATTTTACTTGAATATTAAACAAAACGAAGATAACAGAATAATTTTTTCGAATATTGTTTTTCTCTCGAAAAATTTGGGTCAGTTTCCCATTAATTTTTAGATTCAAAGCTTTCACAAATGTTATCAGACTGAATTCTAAAATTTTAAAGATTTTTTTTCAAAAATTTGGTCCTAAATTCCAACGAGGAAAAAAAATTATCTCTAGTCAAGAATCATCAAAAATCATCTATTATTCAATTTCCTCCCAAAAAATTCTCCAACTTGAACCAACTATTCCAAAAAATAATCAAAAAACTCCCTCCCCCTTCCAACCATATTCAACCAAACCCTTTCACCTCGATCACAAACAGCGCCACCGCTCATAAGCGCCTAATTAAAACACACAATATTCACCCATCATCTCTCCCAATATTCAGACCTAGCCGGGGTCACAAGCTTCGCCAATAAATCACACCCGTACGCGCGAGCTTTCTAAACAATTTTTCAAAGCCGCCAATGCCGATATAATTTACGTTCCTTCGACCTAAGGCCGGGCACCGTCTCAACCGCACAAAGGTATACCTCAGCCGCAGATAATCTCGACGAATAAATCACAATTAAAAATTTCCTTTAATTTAATTTCTATCTTAAATAAGTGTAACTGGAGAGATAAACCGTATCGTATGATCTGCGTAGCGCGTAACACCGAAAATGATTTATCTCCTGGGTATCGTCGATTCGAGCTCATAAATACGAAATTTTCATAATAAAACTAGTATTTTAAATCCGGTAGCGGCGATCCTACGTAAAAAAATAAATATAATAAATTTCAATTCTAAAAAAAAAAAAACGAAAAAAACACCGGTCGCGAGTTGTAGAAAACCCCATATCTGCCATGTAAAAACTTTTAAAATAGCGGTAATTAAAAACAAACAACATAATATATCTCATTAAGGTAGTTCTCTTCCTACTGATATTCATACTATTTAGAAAATTTAGAAAGAAAAAAACTGGGTGCGACTGACCAAAAAATACCTACATTCGCGATACATATTTTCGATAACGCAGGTCTCATTTACACATTCCCGAAAAAAAAATTTATTTGCGAGAATGAAATTTGCAAGATTGTAGAGATACTGCTCAGAACTAGAAGCATCGACATTACACATATGTCTTGTCAAAATCACACGTTGAATTTCACAATTTACCTATTCCTAGGATACGCCCATTTTGGGCACCACTTTGAAAATAATACATTAATTAAAATATATTTGGAGACATTTCAATTCCTTGTATACATCAGCTGAACGAATTTTAACACACTGCTATTGACCCTGAATCCGAAGCATTCGTCATAAACTCGTTTCTATCTACAATAAAGCAGTTCAAATTTATGCTAAAGATTTTCCAATTCTAATTTTTTCCAAGTCGATCGAGGTAAAAAAAAAAGGCAAATGCAATTTATATTGTTGAATTAAACATCGAACTCAAATTATAAATGATTTCGTAAAATTTAATTGGAACGATGTTACTTTTTTTTCCAAATGCAACAAATTTGAATTTTCTTTAATTCGATTCTTTATCATTCAAATTGAAGATCGAATTTCGTTTTGCGAGACAAATTTGCAGCTGGATTAAAAAAACTGGACCAGATTGTAGAATATAATTCGAATCTCGTTCTCTATACAATACAAGGCAGTCAAACCTGGAACTGGAATAAGATCAAAATATTTACGCCATTTTTAAACAGTAAACAGTTCAGAATTTTCTGAAGAAGTTTTTCCCGCAAATATTTCAATTATTACGGTAAATTACCGTAAATATTTTAATTATTACGATAAATTACCGTAAATATTTTAATTATTACGATAAATTACCGTAAATATTTTAATTATTACGGTAAATTACCGTAAATATTTTAATTATTACGATAAATTACCGTAAATATTTCAATTATTACGGTAAATTACCGTAAATATTTCAATTATTACGGTAAATTACCGTAAATATTTCAATTATTACGGTAAATTACCGGAAATATTTCAATAATTACGGTAAATTACTGGAAATATTATAATAATCATGGTAAATTACCGTAAATATTTCAATAATTATGGTAATTTACCGTGAATATTTCAGTAATTATGGTAAATCACCTTTAATATTCTAATAGATTATATCAGAAAAAAATTCAGTTGAGAAAATTTTGAGAAAAAATGAAGGATAGAAAAAATTACGAGGAAAAATTTGTGAAAACTTCAGAAATGAGAAAATTATAAATCGAAACTGTTTAAAAAATAACGCAAATATTCCGTACTTCAAAAAAAAAAAATCGAAACGACATCCAGCGAATAATGGCGTCATAAAGTTATTCGAGTTCCAGGTTCGAGTCTTATCCATACAATGTTTCAACTTCAAATTAACCAAAAACATCTGGCCACCCCCCTACCTCTTTGCCATTCCATTTCGCAAAATTCTTCATCCACTTTCTTGCACCTTTAAAATCGATTCGTGTCCAGATACTAAATCTATTGCGATCATTGGCTCGTGTGCATATATCTCGTGATTAATTCGATCTTGGAATATCAAAATTTTGAGAAACCCTGGGTGATCGATGGAACATTGCGAATGTTGTTCGGGCTATTATATGACGACTGCAGCGTTTAGAGAGAAGGTAGGTTCGCCGATGACCCAAGACTCTATAAGCTGATGACCATTAGAGATCTTTATAGCTTACTCGTTTCCTCAATTATTCCGGTAATAAAATATGTAAATTAAAAATTAACATTCGAAAATATTCTTACCCGCATTAGTGTTTGTGTTAATAATGTAAATTATTTTTATTGCAGTCGCCTACGCTAATCCATTCACTGCCAACGTTTCCATTAAGATTTCTTTAATGAACGAAATCAAACCTACCACCGTGTCTTTCCTTTTACATCATCGCATTTTGACGTAAAAGTGATCTATCCATGGAGAAAAAATATGCGACGTGTCCATTAATACGGATGAAAAAAACACCGCGATGGGCTACAGCGAAAAAAAAAAGAGGAGCATTAATTAAATCCATATACCTATAAACTGGTTACCAAATGGTCGTTATTTTTGGCAATTTGTCCGCGTATAAGTAATTAGGATTTAAATTCGATTCCGATGTTTATTGGGATATTTCATCGAGAGACGTGCGAATTCGCCAATTACAATCGTCAAGAAGGAACATTACGATGGAAAAATGGATACATAATGTGGGATTAAAAATTAATTAAATTTTTTTCCTCGTCGTTGTCGTTGATTTGGGCGTATGATTTTAGAAAATATTTTCAAGGATTTCCACGATCACACAACGACGCAAGGACGCATTAAATAATTAAAATACATATTACTTATACCTATTCCAAGTAGATCTCGAACTTAATATTGAGCAAACGAGTCACGACAATTTTGAATAATTAACTTGAGGTATAATATTTCATATGCCTAAAAAAACTTTCCAGGAACATTAAACGTAATTATGAGAAATTCGGATGCGATAGGTAAATCATGGAAAAATATCAGTTGACTTTAATTCGCGAAGAATGTGACCAAAATAAAACTTGGTGTTTTTTCATTCTCTATTTCAGATCTATGACCATTTTATTGCATTATTCTCAAGAACTTTTAATTTTGACGGAAGCAAAGGAACCAAACATCGTACTTTGACATAGATATACTCGGAGCCAATTTACAAAACGTGAAGCCAAATTCTTGAAACAAATTTTGGCGATCGCATTTTGATGATCGCTGACACGACATTTGTTAGATTTGAAAAAACTGAAAAACAGGCATCAAACTGAAATTTTGAAAAAAAAAGTAACTTTAGTAACCATTTTCCATGAAAATAGTAACCAAAAAGTAACCTCAGAATCGTTAATTTTTAGGAGTTTCAGTAGAATCCAAGGGGGGGGGAGGGGTGCGAAAAAACCAAAAATTTTGATTTTTCTGCAAATTTCGGCAATTTTAGCACATATTGAATTTTGGGAAATTTTTGAAGATTTGAAAGCTTTTGTACGTTTGGAAGAATTATGGTGAGCAAAAGTACTGACTTATACTGACCTTTTGGAATGACTTTTCTAAAATCGAAACATTTTTGAAAATTCCAATCGAAAATATTACCGCGTTTTTCAAGTAAATATGAGAAAAGACAATTTTTCTCACTTGAAAATAATAATTATTTAGGTTGGAAAAGAAGAATTTTCATACAGAGCGAAGCGAGGGCGAAAATTTTTGAAAAAAAAGCATTTAAAAGCTGAATATTTTTTCATTTTTTTTTTTTTAGGAAAAATTTTGAAAATAGTAACCAATAGTAACCTCTGAAAGGAAAAAGTAACTTTTAGTAGCCAAACTCGAAAAAAGTAACCAAGTTACTTGAAAAGTAACCTGGTTTGATGCCTGGAAAAATGAATGAAAATTGCTATTACAATATCGCATCAGATAAAATATTGAAAAATTATGAACGTTGAAATTTTATAAAAATTTGGATCCCACAGGCATATTTATTAGGTTTGAAATTAAGTAATAACTGAAATCTGATAAAACGCTAAATAAATTTCAATACAATTTTTAAAATTTTTCAATTATGTACTTATTAGAAATATTCAAATGTTTATCTATGCATGAAGCATTTAATTTCGAATGATGAACCTCAAGATTCCATTGATTTCTCTAGATAAGCATAACTTCATACTAAATTAATAAACGATCTGATTTGAGTAGGTATATTATGCACACGTTTATTATACAGTACCACGAAATCTGCAAAAAAAAATAAGGGAAAAGTAATAATTTCGAGTACCTATCTAGCAATCTAGTAGATTAACTTAAAATCTAAGCAGATTATTCATAAAATGAACTGAACCTTCTCGATAATACAACGAATGGAATTTTTTATATCATTATGATATCGTACATATTACTAAGGTCTTACAGTATTGATTTGTCTATCGTTTTGAAAGAAATGTAACTGAAAGGTATAGTGCCGAATTAAGCTCGTCGTGTTAGAAGAGACAATTTTTACGTTCATATTACTTTGAGGTAAGTAATTAAGTATCTAGCTGTCTGTATTCTTTAGTTACAAAGCAACTAGCAATGGCTGCTATCAAATTTTGTAGATCGATAATCGGTATATCTAAATCTAATCAAAGTGAACTATAGGTAGTTTGAGTTTCATTTAAGGGAACCTGGGGCATGATGTACCATCGTAGACCAAAAATGTTCTATACTAAGCCCATCCAAATTAGCCAGAATCGTCTGATTTTTTGCAACAAATTTCAAGTTCAAAAGTTTTCCTTTCATATCACTGAAAAATTTCTTTCTGGTGCATACCTCACCCTTATAGAACTTCTTCAATTTTTTTGTAAATTTTATGAGACAAGATACAAACACTAAAAACGCGATGAAAAATCACGAATTTATAGTTGCCAAATTTAACAACGTAAGTAGCTAAGTAGGTACCCAATGAAAGAAGATCTGATCATATCTCAAAAATGTCCCAATCAATTTTATCAAATTACATCAAATCATAAGGTAAAAATTGACTTAATATCAGAAAGTCAGAATGACCAGGAACATATCAGAGAGCTAAATGCTGATTTTTCAATTTTTTTCCTCCGAGGGGGGGGGGGTGTCACTCCAAAATTTTTAAGACGCTAATTTGCGTCACGCTATTTCGCGTCACCAAAAGTCAAAAAAATTTCAATTTTTATATTTTTGAAATTCATATAATGTCAGAAAGTCAGAAGCTGACTTTTGAAAACTTACAAAATTATTATATTTTCAAAATCAACTTAAAACTGACTTGATATCAGAAAGTCAGAATGACAAAAAAAAATATCAGAGCTAAAAGACGATTTTTAAATTTTTAAAAAACAAATTTTTGTATTTTTTAAATTAACTTAATATCAGAAGTCAGAATGAGAGGAAAAAACATATATCCATGTTATCAACATTTCCATTCAGGAGGAAACTTTACTTCATTTTTTCTCTAGGAGGCTTCTTGTTGCAGAGAAAATCTACTTTAGAAGTCGGTGATGGAATTTTTTGCATCATTCATTTTTTGATCAATGCGAAAAATAGTAGAAATCACACATTCAACTTCAAACAGCATTTCAAAAATATTAAAACATCGACCTGTGATTTTTTTATTCATCTATCATTGTCAGTATATTAAAAAATATAAAACTTTTTTTTACAAAATAAATATTATCTTTCCCTTCCCCTTTCCCCAAAATCTGGCCAATTTGTCACGTTATGAATGTATTAAGAATTTTCCATTGTAATTACAGGTTGCTAGAAAATTGAAGTTGAGTAGTTTTTTGCTATCCGGTTCACAAAGATCACCATAATATGAATCCTTTATTAAATATTTTCATCCTCAACTGTATCATGGTGATTATTATCGCACAAATAAGCATTGCCGATGAGCAGATACAAGCAACTGAACCAGAATGGAAAAACACAAAAATTCTTGTGAAAAAAGGTGTTGATGTAGGAGATCATACAAAGGGAGTTATAAGTGTGACTGCAACTTATCTGGATTTTATATATAATTCTCATATTTGGATCGATAAATCCAAGCTTATCGAAGAAATTTGGAAGAACCCTGAATGGATAGTTTATATTATAACTGCTCCTAAGAGATGGGGTAAAACAATGAATTTACAGATGTTTAAGTTTTACTGTGAATTACCTTTGAATTTTGATGGATCTGTGATGAACAGAAACGAATCAATCAATTATAGGTATTTTACCAAGGGTGAAATTGTTAGAAGAGACGGAACTATTGAGCATACCATCGAAATGCCATTAATATCAACTTATGAAGATAATGATTTACATTTGGGAAGGTATTCTGTAATTGATATGAGTGGAATCGGTCTTCGGACAAATTGTGAGGATTTGAGCTGTTTTCGTGCCATGATTGGAGATGTTTATTCAAGGCAGAGGAAGTTATATACTTATCTAGTGAAGTTATCAGAATCTGATGGCCCAATGAAAATTAGAGCAATATTTTTATTAAAACTTTTCAACACATTTTTTGACGATAATTTAAGAGACAAACGTCCCCTGGATGACTTTATTTACTCTATTCGTCGTTTAAGCTATATACTGTGGGCAACATATAATTCCGAAGTAGTTATTCTGTATGATGAACATGATACATTCATTCACAACACATTTCTAGAAAAGGTGAAATTTGATCCCAAACAAACAGAAAAGTTCACAAATTTTTCACAACTATTTATGATTGCAACTTTTAAAGAAAATCCGTATTTGAAAAAAGCAATAATCACAGGAGTGCTACCAGTTAAAGAGGCCACTGGCATTTCTGGCTTAGAAAATGTATTTTCTTCATACATATTTAGCAAAAATAACATGTTCCCATATTATGGTGCTTTTCAAGAAGAATTTGATCAATTAGCGAATAAACGAAGGATCAACGATTCCACCAAGATCAATGCTTCACTTTATTACAATGGTTACCGAATTCTAAATCACTTGAATATTCCAATGTATTCAATTTATTCCATCAGAGGATTTGTCAATGAATTGAAGTTGGACAGTTATTGGCAGTCCTCTAGCTTGGTAAATACTGTAACTTCGTTTTTTCAGAAAAAACATTTTCGTTTTGACATATCCAACTTACTCTCTGAAGAAGATAGTGATGCATTGATTGATAAAACAAGTATACCAATGCACAAGTTGGAGATGCTGGATTTTAATGATTATACACAGATAAATGAAATCCTATTAAGTAAGGATGAAAATGCATATGTCCCTGAAAATCATAGATTCATCATCTTTTCGTATCTTCTGTCTTTGGGGCTTTTAACTGTTCATCCAAAACAAAAGAATACAGATATCTCTGTAAGGTTGACAGTCCCAAACCAAGAAATTCGGGGTGAACTTCGAAAGCACCTTATTCAGGCACTCTCATTAACTCAAACAATTGCGGAGGGACGTGCTTTGAGCAATTATATGAAAAATAATAATGATCAAGAAACACTTCCAAAGCTAACAAAAGTAATGTCCAAATTTCTAAGAAGAGTAATTGGTGAACCTGGATTTGGTAAATTACTTGAAAACAATGCAGTCCTTGCCAAAGCATTTAGTCACCAGTATGTTGGAAATGAAGCTACTACTGAACACATATTGTTTAGTTTTTTAACACAGAACATGAAGATGATATTGCCTCTCAACCAAGTACCTAGCAGTATTGGTGGGATAAAAATAGGATCCCAGGTGTATTCGTTTGATGAACTAGTCCATTGTGGTGATTACCTCAATGTCTTAATTATGGATGATGAAACAGCACTTATTGCTGAACTAAAATATGCAAATAAAGAAAATTATGCCAAAAATAATGTTGTTGCCGCTTTTAAGCAAGCGATGTCCTACATCCTTTTCTATCAACCATATAAAGAACACCTTTATCCAAAATATTTAAAATTTTTGGCATTACGAATTCACCCATCAACAACCATTGAGGCAATAAGTGTAACTTTATCTCCAACAGAAGTTGATTCCTATTTGCAAGAAATTGAAAACCACATCAATCTAACACAGCGTTGGTTTGGAAAGTACAGTGACAAAGAACGGAAAGCAGCTTTAAAGAAAGCACTTGAAAATAGGCTAAACTTAGACTATGAGCTCAACTTTCGTGCAAAAGCATTTAATATTACATATAATGCCGAAACGGAATCGTATATAACAGACATTAGGTAATAGTTACTATGAGTATAAAGCTACACTTACATAGGACAGATGAGTGTTGAAAAATAGGTAATTTTTTCAAAATTTCAAGGGTGTGAAGTGGCAAACTTTTTTTAAAAAATCCAAAATTTCAAACTCCTGTACTTACCATAAGCTAAGTATCAATATTTTTTATCCAATCAAGGTAACCTAAAATTAAATAGACTAACCTACCATTTCAGATTTCCCAAATCAATCGGAAACATTTTCTGGTCACAAAAAATTGAGAAATTAGGTAAACTTGAAAAAATTGAATAATTCATGGATATGGAATAATTTCGTGATGTTCCAACTGTATCTATTCCAGGGCTGGCTAGAGGCAATGTGGGCTCGATACAGGCTACAGAGCTTTCTGTAGGCCCCCTTTTCAAACCATTTTTCGTGCTGTTTTCACTACTTAAGTAAACTTGAGCGAGGAACTAAAGTAACATTTGGAAACAAGATGAAAGGAATTTTTTCATATTTTGATCGAGCCAAAATTGAATGAAAATTTTAAAGTATAGAAAACAAATTATAAGTAGCCCGAACAAATCAAGAGAAAATTTTTTTGGTAAATTAAAAAAAAAAACAACTTCAATTTCAACTACCGACCGATTTTGGCTGCTATAAGCTCTATACCGGAATTTTCTTGTATTCCTTTTTCACTAATAGACATTTTAAGACGAAAACGACAACTGCAAAGTCAAAACTCGTCGAGAAGATTGGAAAAAAGAAATTGCATGAGTGAACATTTTTTTTCATATAGTAAAGTTTGTCTCGTGAAAAATTTTAAAAGAAAAGTTGTGCATTTTTATTGGTGATTTGTGATCGTTTAGTTCTACCATAGAGTAACCATGGTTCTACTATTCAATAGAATTATCGTTTTCGAAATCGAATCGAGGTATAATATGTACCTATAATTTTTACAGAAGTTCAAAATTTTAGGGTATCTTAATGTCGACGACCTGTGTAACCATATGTAAGATTTTGATTTTATGCAATTTCGTTTTTTTTTTCAATTTTCTCCGCGAATTTTAGCAGCAAAGTTGTTATTTTGGTCTCATTTTGTTCATCCGTGAAAAACGAACATGAAAAAAATGCTTCTCAGGTGGATTCTGCTGATAGCATACGAAATCAGATGGTAGTCGAAATTAGGAACCCAAAATTTCAAAATCGATTTTTGAGTTCCCTCAGAAAAAAAATCACAAAAATATAAAAAATTGTCGTATCGGCTCAAAATTTTAGGAGGTGATTGAAGAAGGATCGAGGTATTTTTAAAGCTATTTCCGAAGATATTACCTCAAAAAGTCTTTTATTGACGAAAGATTTTTAAAAAACGGTCGAAATATGGCACCCTTACCATTGTGTGATTTGTTTAATCATTTTTCACGTTATTTCAAATCATTGATTTTTCACTGATTTTTCAAAGTTGGTGATTTTCTTGACAAAATGAGAATTAATTGAAAAAAAAGTGATCTTTGAGTGAATAATCAGTGAAACATCATTAATAATTTAAAAAAAAAAAAAAAAAAAACTGTCAAAATACTGCTCGAGCGAAGCGAGGGCAAAAAATTTTCAAAAAATATTGTTTGAAGAGCAAAAACAGCACTTTTTTTAATTTTTGTAATTAAAAAATCTCCATTAGGGGCTAGCGGCCCTTTAAAAAAAATTCGGACCCGGTACAAATGAACCCCCCGTACCCCCTCTCGCCGGGCCTGTACATTTCTTTGAAGTTTTCATAAAATTTATCAATATTTTTCACAGCTCTGAACATGATACGAGCAATTTTTACGAAGTTTTCTCAAATTCTTAAGAAGTATAAAATCATTAACTGCATTAAAATTCTACAAAAATTGAGGAGTGTCGTTGCAAAACGCAACATCTCCGAAGACCTGATTTTTGGGAAATCGCAAAAAAACTGTCATTCCCAATTGGGTGGGGGGTTTTGGCTCGGGGCGGTCTCATTGGAAAGCTTAGGACCCCAGCTACATGTTTTGGGGTCATTTCGCACTTGTACCTCAAGGAGGGTTGGAGGGGAGGGGGGCAAAAAAAAGATGTTGCGTTTTGCAACGAAACAAATTTTCTGTTGCGTTTTGCAACGAAACTCCTAAATTATTCACAATATGACTACATTCAAATGGTAAATAAAATGCAATAATTATTATTGCGTTTTATTTACCATTTGAATGTTGTAGTCATGTTGTGAATAATTTTTGTAGAATTCTAATACAGTTAATGATTTTATACTTCCTACGGAGTCATTTTTATAGATTGATGTTGAATTTTTCCATTTTTTTTTTTAAATACAGTTCTGATATATTTGTACCAGTTTTAAGAAATTACATTAAATTTTCTAAAACATTTTACTTTTTTACATAAGTTTTTATTATTTTTTTGAATGATTTTAATTGTTTTTTCAAATACACGTACCCATAAAGAAGCTATTAATTAATCATTTATGATAGAAATCTTGAAAACTTCGGCGATTTAAATTTCAACATAGGCATCTTTTCCCAAAATTTACCTCAAAATAAGCCAACCTAGTGAATGAAATTCTACAAGGTAACCATCAATCAATGTAACGCTGGCGAGAATAACTGTAAATTAGCATTAATTAACGAAGCTGGGTAAAATCTAGAATTGGAGAAAAAGAGGGAGGTATTGTGTAAATATTATATTTCGTTATGAAACGACGTCGAAGACACCGCCTCCGCCTCCGGTATACGAGTGTGCGAGTGCGAGGAAAGTTCGCAGCAAATTATATTTTCCCGACGGTATACTCCTTGCACTCGTAAAAGGAATTAAGATTAGTGTAGCGAACAAAAGTTCATTTTGCGTTTGCGAGGGGATAGAGAACAATATGAAATGTAATCTACTTAAAGAAAAAGTTGAGAAAAGAAGATATGTATTGGAACACTTAAATATCAAAATCAATAACGCGCGAGGAAATAATATAGATAAGGGAAGAAAAAGCTCCTCGGACGGTGCCTTTCCCCCGCCGTATTTTTTTTCGTGTTCGGGTGAAGTGGCGATTTTCCGCAGATGTTATAACTAGCTCGGATGTTTTATCGTCACTTCTGGCCGACACCGTCCGATATTGCGGTCTGCTTTTAACGCACATTAATTATATTTAACGCGCTTCATCTATACGTTGTTGTATCACAGTGGCCCGCCGCGCCGGGTATTTTGAGCGGAACGCTCGACTAAGTCTTGGATGCTTAATTAGCATAGCGAACGTGTAAAATTTGCCCAAGTTTTATGAGCGGCGATCTTATTTGATACATGTAGGTACACAGCGTACACACACGTCAAAGACCACACAAGTTTTAATGATTTTTTTCACTCGTCTAAAAGGTGTCACAAGCGGATATATAGATTTTTCGTACGCTCCACCACCGCCACCAACCACCATGCGACACCACACCTTGATACGAGTAATTTCCAACTTAATTTGGATTTCACCTATAAGCCGGTTCTTTATCGTTTTTTACTTTTATTACAATAGATAACGAGACAAAACAAATGTCATAAGAGGTTCAAATTATGGTACAACATTGCTATTAAGAGGTGAACTCGGTTTCACTTTAGATTAGCTGTACGCCTCGATCGAACCGATCTCGCTGAGAGGTCAGTGCCTGGATGGCAATGTGATTGACGACGAGATGATTGTGTGGTTTCTAAAAATTTCTATTGGTTGTTGATTGTAATGTTTTGGCAGATTTTGCTGATTGAAAAGTTGAAGTTGTGAATTAAAACGAGATTTTGTTACAAAGAAGAAATTTTGGCAATTTAAATAGTGAGAAATCCTGATCGATTTGGTATCATTAATAAAGACCTTCGCTGGAACTGGACCTTTGCATATTTTTTTTGTGGAGTGGTCTTTCCATATTAGTTCAAAAGCTAAACACAGAACTCAATTTGAATTTCAAAAATGAATTTTAAAACTCGAAAGTCATACTACAGAATGATCAGAAGGCATAAAATGTAACCTTTGAACCATTTTTACCCAATTTATGGGCTTTCTTTAGGCTTCAACTCCTCAGAATAATTCCTCGGATTCAAAGTTCATCCCCATGAAAATCAAAATCAAGTCATATTTCTACATCCAGATTCATAGATGGGAATTATTTCGCACACCCAGTGCATTAACAACACATCTCAAAAAAATTGAATGTCTCTTATTTTTTCTGAAACGTGCTCATCTTTGATCAGTTTTTAATTTACATCAAAAATAAAAAAGTTGAATTTTTTAGTGCGTTGTTATTGCACCACTCTATCAATTTTTTTAATTTTTAGTATATTAGTCTACAATCCAACTGGAAAAAAGCGTTCTATAGAAATTGAAATTTGTGTGCTTTTTGACAAGATGAAAAAAAAAATTGTATTTTTCTGCGTATGAGCCCCCGTAGTCTTTAAAAATTGTAATTCGGATTTTTGCTCTAACATAATAAAAGGCTGTAGCCTAAAACGAAATTTTTTAAATTTGGCCAGAGATAGTAAAATTTTACACATAGGTAGCAGTAGGTACTCTCCTTACTCTAAATGTGCAATTTTTTGTGAAATATTTCATCAACAAAAAAACAGGAATTTCGTACTTTATATCCCTTTTTTGACCTTTCAAATTGATTGAAAGTGATTTCGAGGCGGTTCGGAGCCTTCATCAGAAAATTTTGGAATTTTTTATCGCCAAAGAAAACCCTATAAAAAATCATGCAGCTGATTTATTGATTGGTGCGAATACTTGACCTTTTTTTTAAAATTCACCAATGACGACATATTTTCGATGAATTTTTCACTGTACCCCTTTCCCCTCTTCGTCTATTTCATGAAAAATGGCGTGATATTTCAAAATGGTACCACCTGGGCTAAGAATGAAGTCGGATCTTCCAATTTATCTCCGGATCTCTGAAGGGAGGGGGTACAGGGGTCCACAATTTTGACCAAAATTTTAAAAAATTGAAAAAGTGAAGTGGCACATTGATTTCTACAAATTTGAAGGCGCTGATTTCGAATATGTACTTCGTTTTTAACGAGGATATGTTTTTTCTCTTGAGCGGGGGGTCATTCTAAAATTTTTAAGATGATATTTTGCGTGACGCCAAGTCAATAACTTATAAATTTTCATATTTTCGAAATTAACTTAATGTCAGAAAATCAGAAGCTGACTTTTGAAAACATAAATTTTTATATTTTCAAATTCAACTTTTATATATCAGAAAGTCAGAAACTAAAATTCCTTTTGGGTGGGAGGTTATTACAAAATATTTATGACCCTATTTTGCGACACCAAATTTTGCGTGACTAAAAGTCAAAAACTTATAAATTTTTATATTTTCGAAATTAACTTATTGTCTATATTATCAAAAAGTCAGAATCTGAAAATTGGCTTGATATTAGAAAGTCAGAATAACAGGAAAAATATCAAAGAGCTGAAAAAATTTTAAAAACTTATTTTTATATTTTTTTGAAATTAACTTAATATCAGAATTCAAGATGAGACGAAAAAATAAGTCCATGTTTTCAACATTTCCTTTCAAAGGAAACTTTACTTCATTTTTCATCCGACCCCCTCTAAACCCCTCTATTGGCCCCATTGAGAGGGTAAAAATTCAAAAAAAATGTAAAATAACATGTGACCTTCTCATCGATTGTCATTAATTTGAGGGCATAGAATTCGAATATCAACTTACTTTCTAATTTGACCCCCTTCCTCGTGCTTTAATCAACTCCCTCCCGAATTATTCGTATACATATCTTTTGGCCATAGCAGGAGGAAAATGGTAAAATCGAAAAATAAGTCGATATTCGAATTCTACGCTCTCAAATTAAATAAGGAGGGAGTATCACGTCAGAGCAGTCTAATGAAAAAGCCAAGTACATATTCAAAATCAGGCTTTCAAATTAATAGAAATCGATGTGATTACTTCACTTTTTCGATTTTTTGAAATTTTGGTCAAAACTGTGAACCCTTGCATCCCCAGAGGTCTGGAGATCTCATTTTGAAAATTTGTTGGTTGAAAAGAGGGTAAAAAGGACTACAAGCTGTATTTTTTCAGATTTTTAAATGGTAACTAAAGTTCAACTTTGAAAAAATATTTTCTTTCAAACCCCACAAACATTTTCCCCCTTAAGTACACCTATCTCGAGATATGAGCCTTCAAAGTTGTACATTTTCGTCAAAAATTGTAATTGCATAAAAATTTTAAAGCCTCCCTCCGTCCTCCTGAGGGTTAAGAGAAAGAATGATCGTGGATTTATGATTATCGTAAAAAAAATTGAGCGAAATCGTAAAACCCGACTTCATTTTTGATCTGTTTGTATGGAATAGCCAACCTGTATCAACGAAACCTAAGAAATTTGTATTTTAAATACCCAGAAACTCCCTCTCAACGCTCAAATCATCTTCTGCCTTTCAGTCAGCTTCAGGCTTTTTCAACCAATTAATCACCAAATGCAGATCCTCAAAGGTTAATTTTCACCCTAAAGTATAACTATTTCAAAGACAACTTTTTATAAAACACTTCCAACCCATCAGACACCAAGAGAGATCCAGAAAGAGGAAAAAAGATTCCAGCAAAAAGGTACCACGAGTTATCAAAGAGGGATAGGAGGATGGGTAATAAACGAAACGTGTGTACTGATATGTGTGTCGGTCTCGGTATCATCTAACGGATTTAATCGTCCGATAAATAAGAAAAAGCTCGCGCGTTTGGTAATTGAAATACGGAGTAGAAAATTTTTCACCGTTTCACGTATACCTTGCTGTACGTACAGCAAGCTACGTATAAAAAGGTTTTGTGTAAAAGTTTACTAATTAAGTTAACGCGATAGTTTTTCAATGGCTGGTACGAATATCGCGTTGAGCAGCGGCGTGCGAATTAGATATTTCAACGAAAGTATTAATTTTTCTTCTCCTCTTTCTCATTTCCACATAAGATGGTGTGCTATGTAGCTAGGTACCTACACCTTTCAATACTTGAACGTTGATGCGTTGAAGACTCGATAAATATTGGCAAATTTTTATGCGGTGTTTAAGTATCCGGTGTGGCGTGGCGTTATAGATTTTCTTTTAGAGGTATTAGCTATGTGACGTGTCGATTATTATCTATTTTGTATACATGTTCCATAAACGTTGTAAAAGTTTTTTCCTTCATTATTGGTACCTAAAATTCGCCTAATGCATTAGATAACGTGGTCCGGATGTTATTAACTTTTTTTCCATAAGATAGAATGAATTTTATTTGGGTGATTGGTGGAGGGAGATGGAGAGAGGGGTACTAGGAAGGCAACGAATTAATGGAGATTAGCTTTAAAATGTGATCAAGCCTGAGGTATTTGTTTATACTAAAATATTTCATACTTTTTCTACGCGATATAGGCTTTGGTTGAAATTTAATCTGCGATGGTATGGATATTAGTGAGGATTAAGAGATGTAAGGTTGATCGGTGTCAACTGCGAATACGTTGTCGAATTATCTCATGGTGATACCGGGTAATCCACATTCACATATATTATAATTTTGTAAGCTATAATTTTTTTAATGAAATTGTGTGAGTAGGTGAATACCAATCAGCCCAAAAATCTGGAAAATGTTTTGAATAGGTACTCGAGAGTCCATGGAGGATCAAAGGAGTAAGAAAATAATCGATTTTTGGATAGAAAAAAATCAAATATTTAGCTGGATGGGATTGATAAAAAAAATTTAATAAATTACTTCTCATACTGAATGACTTTAGGCACTTGAAGAAATCGAATTCTTCATCACTCATTATGATAAGACAATCATTTAATTCATATCTCCATTTTACAAGAATCATACCCAAACGTCAACCATGAAAAATTTAGGTATTTTATTTTGCAAAACTCAGAATTGACATTTTTGAAGGTTCGAGCACCTATCAAAAAACTAGGGTATGAATCACGCCAGAAAATTTTTCCCTTTTAAAATTCTTTTAAAAATTGAAAGATAAAAAATCATAATTGCCTGAAGATGAATGTATACGTGACTACGTGAGCAAATACCACCAACGTTCATTGAAAAATATTGAAAAATATTTTGAAAATTTTATGAAGTAGGTAGGTATCGTAAACAACATCGTTGAAAATTCAAATACCAAGAAAATTGATGTCTGGGTTTAAATTGGTTTAAATTGCAAAGAAATTGTTGCATTAATTGAAAAAAGATTTGAAACAATGCAAAAGTCAACGTGTAAAAACTAAACGAAAAATTTTAAAATTTGTTCAATTCTCATTGAAACTGTTGAAAATACTTAACAAATGGGTTTTGAAAAAACAATCTGTCAAAATTGGCTCATCCCTATTTTTTCTACTTGAAAAAAGAGGCATCTAAAATAATTAAATTGCTGAGAAAATTGGCCAAAATCAAGCAAAAATAATAAAAATTAGTCGAATACCATAAAAAATTGAAAAATTTTATGCGAGAAAAATTTGATAAATTTTATGCAAGAAACCCCGAATAAATTTTCAAAGGCATTGAGAGAAAATCACAATGATAAATTGCAATTTAAAAATCTGCTAATAGAAAATTTAAAAAAACAAAAAGTAGGTATTCAAATACCTACCTAAAGGTAATATTTGACCAAACAATACCATAAATTTAAAATTTTCAAAATGTAAAAATAATAGCAAATTGAATGAAAATCAAATAAAAATAAATTAATTCTCATCAAAGCTGAATAAGGCAAACTTTTTCTCCGAGTAATTATGATTATGACTCACTTGAAAATAATTCAAAACTTGAAAAAAATTGATGCTGTGACTAAGAAATTTCTAACTCGATAAAATCAAAAATATTTTCTCTTGGATTATATTTTACATTTTCAAATTGGCGAGAGAAGAGGGAGGATACAAACATCAAAAATTTCCAACTAAGATCGAACTTTTTAGGGTTTTTGCGCCGTGCGCGAAAAACCCTATTGCGAACAAATTTTCCCATTTTATTTGTTTTGTCAGATTCTTCAATTTGTAGCCAATCAGCGTCCAGTATTCTGAAGCGGCCAATTAGCTAGCCGTATTTCGAATACCTAAATGTGAGATTTTGGAAGAAACCATGGATTTTTTTTGGTTTTGGCGTTTAGTGTTGGGGGTTTGAAATGTGAAATGTGTTAAGCGATTAACGATATTCGTTTTTATGTCAATCAAGTTTAATTATCGTGAATATTTTGAATTTTATCATAATTTTCATATTCCGTTTACAATGATATTAAACGACAATTATTCAAATTATTGTTATATGCTGCATGTAGTTGGAAGTGTAAGCGAAAAAAAACTTGAGCTTTCCAGTTTCCAGCTTTCTAATCTTGTTGTTGTTTTCATTTAGCTATATCGAAAAAAAATAATAAAAAATGAAGCAAAGATAGAAAAAATTTTAAAAAAGGCAAAAACCCTTTTGCAATCAGCGAACAGCTGATTGGCTTGTTTCTACTTTTCAATCAAATATACTTAAACGAAAATATATTTTAAAAAACACCACTTTTGTAATATTATCTTATCCAAACAAAAGCATGCAGTTGGTTATTATTTTACCGGATTTTTTTTTTTGGAATTTTGACCACCCACCCACTCACCAACCCCCTTCATTAATGTGATCAAAAAACGAATGTGGCTATCAAAATACTAGACTTCTGTGCAGGGGTTGAATATCAACACATTTTTTTGATTTGAGCAGTCACAATTGTAAAATGTCAGACTTGCTTAAGCCTCAGGTTCCAAAAAAATCATTTTGAGGCTATAAAAATTGAATATTCAATATTGAATATTGAAAATTATTGAAAGTTCTGTACTGAAAATTATGGAAGATGAAAAATTTAAAAATCAAAATTGAAAATTCAATATTGAAAATTATGGAAGACGGGAAAGGAAAATAGAAGATTCAAAATTGAAAATCCAATTCGGCTTCCAAGTGTGACGTCAAATTTACATACTAGGTACTACAAATGCACACCATCAGTTTGTTTACTTTTTCAAAAGGGGGAATTGACGAAAAATTAACATTGGTTCTTATGGGAGTTCTATAGTTTTTGCAATTTTTTTCATTTCTGACACGTAGAATTCTTTTCGTTTTAACAATTTTGGCTAATTCAAGCACTTGACTCGGCAAAATATTCAAAAAAAAAAATTCAACACACAAAAATTGAAAAAAATTGAAAAAACGATGGAGCTCACATAAGAATCAATGTTAATTTTTTCGACGTTCCCTTTTTTGGAAAAGTACACAAACTGGTACAATTTGCATTTTGCATTTGTGGTGGTACGATGACGTCAAGACTTGGGAGCCGAATACTGAAAATTTGATAAAATTTAATTTCCAAAATATTTCAAGAATTTGTTTATTGATAGAAATACTTATTATTCTAGTAATAAATAGAAAAAAGTAAGTATTTAAGTAACTTTTTTGATTAGTCATACCTAACTTTATTTTTTCTACCATAAAAATGATAACCTCACAAAGAAAAGAACAAAACTGCTCCTAAGCATCCGGGTCAACTCTGTTGGCACATCTCATAATCATTCAAAACGCAATTCCAAATCAGTTTTAATATCCACCACACCATCGTTAATCACTTTCCCATCGCTTTCCAAATCCCATTCATCTCAACATCTGTAAAACTGCATCCGGAGAACCTCGAATCAAGATAAATCCACCCTTTGGAAATAAATTCATCGAATATGCAGACTCGATTCACCCTTTCAAAAAAAAAAACGACCAACGTGCCCAGGAATTTCTTCGCTTAGTTTTAAAAATGAGCCACGCGTTCCCTTCCTCATCCCACTCCATCCAACCTCTCAAGTCCAACTACACAGAACCCAGGCAAAAAAAAGGGTATCGATTCCTTCGACAAACCCTCTTGTTTTATAATTAAATACGCAAAGGTTTATTGTACATAAATTAAACGGGAGAAAGAGTACCACTCGAGTACGCTTCAGGTACTTGAAATTAAAAAAAAAACCTACAGAACTTCGAAAGAACTCTCGGAAGACTCTTGATACTCCGGTTCGATTATAAAGTTGATGAAGTACAGGGCCGTTGTCCAACTTTAAGAGCTGCTTGATTCGAAGAAAACAAGTATCCCGCCATTGTTTCTCAATTGTTGTTTATTAATACTACTTACTTTGTGTACAATTCGAGGAGGTTTGTTTGTACGGATAAAATTACACAAAACTCGAGTACACTTTTACAATGTTTTATCAATTGTCTGGCCGCCACTGCCTTCTAATTAATAAGAAAAATTATCTGGACTTTGGGAACTCAGCCGCAGAGTCAAAAAGCTCTCGATTGCGAGCTTTGTCCGAGGAATCCCTACAAATGGTGCCCGATGCGGTCACAATTATGAGCACGTATCCGAGCCAGTTTTCGAATACGGTTTTAATAAGTTAGCTGTGTGCTTTGGCGCGGCTCTGGATTCGGGTACTTGTCATGTTTGAGGAAACATACCAAACAGAAACGGTTAAAAATGACAAAATTTCCGTACAATTGTTGTATATTAAATCACAAGTCACGTTAAGAGTTGATAGCAGACCATCGTATAGTTATCTTTTATTATCGTTGGCTCGCCTCGCGTCTCTTATGAAGTTAACTCGACCGAGGTTCGTACGAACTTGCCTGCTAAAATCGTATAAACAACAATAGATATGTTGGTAGGTAATTACACGAAAATTCGCTAATTAAAGGTCGTCTCACGTAAAATATTAAAAATTATAGCCCCTTTTTTCTCTTTCTCTGGCTGCTCTGCGCACTTACCAAGTTATTACTTTTTTTTTCATAACAATACTCGCGTATTATTCGACGAAGTGTGAGTATAGTGCGTTTTCTTAAGGGTAAATTTTAATTGGCTTTTTGGCATAGGCATTTTCGCTCTATACGAGACCAACGATTAAAAATTTCCATACAAATTTTCACTTTTCTTCAAATGGGTACCCTTGTAAAAGACAAACCAGTCAAGCCTAGAACTCGAATAACTTCATGACGTCTCACTCACTGAATGTCGTTCCGACTTTTTTTTTCGAAGTCCAAAATATCGACTTCTTTTTCAAACAATTTGAATTAAAAATTTTCTCATTTCTGAAATTTTACAAGTATTTCCTCGTAATTTTTTCGACTCTTAATTTCTTCTCAAATTTTTCTTGACTGAATTTTTTTCTGATGTTATCTAATAGAATATTTATAGTAAATTACGATTATTACTGAAATATTTACGGTAATTTACCGTAATTACGATAATATTTACGGTAACTTACCGTAATTACGATAATATTTACGGTAACTTACCGTAATTACGATAATATTTACGGTAATTCACCATAATTATGATAATATTTACGGTAACTTACGGTAATTACGATAATATTTACGGTAATTGCCGTAATTACAATAATATTTACGGTAATTTACCATAATTATGAGAATATTTACGGTAATTTACCGTAATTACGAGAATATTTACGGTAATTTACCGTAATTACGAGAATATTTACGGTAATTTACCGTAATTATGATAATATTTACGGTAATTTACCGAATTATTAGAATGTTTACCGTAATTTACCGAAATGATTGGAATATTCATGGTAATTTACCGTAATACATGATTAAAATATTCACCGTTTACAGTATTGATAAAAATATTCAACATATTTTTACCATAATTACTGAAATATTCACGATAATTTACCGTAACTTTTAGAACAGATATTTATTGCCTTAATTCACTGTAATCATAGAATAAGAGTTGAAAAAATTGCGAGGAAAAAATTTGGAAAACTTCAGAAATGAGAAATTTATAAATCAGAACTGTTCAAAAATGACCTAAGTATTCTAGACTTCGAAAAAAAAAAAGTCGAAACAACATTCAGCGGTATGAGTAGCGACGTCATGAAATTATTCCAGTTCCAGTTTGTACTGTCTTGTCCCTCACAAAAACACCTTAGAAAATGACCAAATGTCGTCAAAATAACCAAAGAAAGGGTCCAGTAATGACAGACGTATTACCAATTAAAGTATCGCGCCGAATAAGTCTTAAAATACCTCCTTTTTCCGAACCGGAGACCCAAGTACATTAAAAATTACACCGCGCCGTCGGAAAATGGAAAAGCGGCCAAAGGAAAATAAAAACTCTTTCATTTTCTCGCTCATTGTTATGCAAGACACACGTTGTAACCGAATTCGAACATCGGTTCGTTTTATGGCGAATTTTATTTCACAACAGTTAAAGAATATTGCGAACTATTAGCTAATTGATTTCGGAACTGGGCTACGACTGCAGCATCTATACGTATCTGCCGCTCTGCCTCGGCTCCCCCTCGCCGCCGGCTCGGACCAAACGCCACCGCTGCTGCTTTCCTTTTTCGGGCCATTCTCGGCTTTACTGTTTCAAACGAAATAATAACGCCGCTTGGGAAATTACCCAACGTTTTTCCATTTTTAATTCTTTTATTACTTTAATGTGTCTAACACGCTATCTCAAGTTGTGTGTACGATATTTACAGTTATGATTGGATGTCGTCTTGTAGGTCTTCTATACGTAGAATGTCCATGATTTTCATGTCCACGCGACCGAAAGGTGATTCGGGTGGAGGTAGGGTGATGAAGACGAATCGAGGTTATAATCTGATTTTTTTACGTACGTGTGGTCGTCGATTTGAGATTAATTTATTTTATTGGTCTGGAGACGAAAATGATTCCTTCGTATGGGTATAATATGCTTGAAATGGCAAAATGGTAAATTTTATTACAATATCGGTCAGGAAATATAACTATCTCATTATTATAGAAAGTTTTTCAAAGAATAATGAAAAGCAAAAGAAGAAATTGAAATTCCAACATTCGAAAAATTTAGAAAAAATGCATAAAAATTGAAAATTGCTCCAAAATTACAAAAAATTAAAAATTTTTGAAATGAAAAATGAATAAGTTTTACTATCTATAGAGTATGAAATTTCAAATTATGGATAAATATTTTAGAGAATCATTTTTTACCAAAATGGCTGGTGAATGTAAAACTTTATGACGTTTTGTTTTTTGGAAATAATTACCTTTCATTTCATCAATTCGTAAAAAAATCAGTTTTCTTAAATTCCATAAAAATATTGAAAACAGATATGGACATGGTGTTTCCCACCCTCATTTGAGCATAATGCCCCCACCCAAAAAAAATCTGTACGTTTCAAAAAAAAAACAAAAAAAACTACTAAGATAATTCGGACATCGTGTCCCAAAAAAGGATGATTCGGACATCATGTCCCAGAAAAAAAAAAGAAATTTCGAAACAGAGCCCCTGACAAATTCAAAAATTAAACATGAGTTTTCGGAATTCTCCAATTTAGATATAATTTTCCAGAAAAAACAATTTGAACCATGGACAATTGGACATGTGGCACACATTTAAGAAAATTTCAATTTGGGACATAATATGTCCAAGAATCGCCTGTAATTTAGACACGATGTCCCAAAATTACTTGTAATTTGAACACAATGTCCAAAAAAAAAAATCAAACTGGAATTATTTAGGTAAATACAATACCCCGAAAAAAATTATTTAGACATAGTACCCCCTCCCCTCCACCAAAAAAACACACGAAAAATCAATTAAAAATGAAGCTTTTTTTTATTTTTGTTTCATTACAGCGCACAAAATAAACGACTGTTCAGGGCAACTAACAACCGAGAACAGCTAAAAATTGTCCAACTTAATCGTTTTAATTTGCAAATTATCCACGCATTCAATTTTTATTTGGCCCAAATGACTACTCCGTATTCAGTTGGCTCAGTATAATTACTTTTGATAATCATCTTGACACGTGTGTGACCAATTCCTCCTTCAATTATTTGCAGGTCATCTTCGTAGATTCGTTCACTCTGTTTTGAGTCTTCCACATAAATGTATGTAATTTCTTTGTTATTTGGGGATTCAAAAACAACTTCGGCTTTCACCGGATAGGAATCATTCTTCAATTTCGAGTAATCTTTATCCAAAACCAATCTGAAATTTCAATCGGAGAAATGAAAAATTTCTACCATAACACGAATATTATTCATCTCTTCAATTATGGAAAAAAAAATTGACTCACTTATCTCCTTCGGTATATTTTCCAAATACAATATAGTGATAACAGTTAGTACATTTTTTACCGCGTCTAGGACTGTTTCTGGCACTAGCATCTTGAACATCCGAATTGCATTCGATGATGTAGCATAGGCCCAAAATCAGAGTCAGCAAAAAGAAAACCTTTCTTTGAGACATGATTCCACCACACTTGATAAAAATGATACAACTTCAAAAGAAAAAATCACCAACGCAAACCGATTGCACAAGAACAGATTTCAAACTGAAACTTTCATTTCACAAGGGATTCTTTTATATTGTTGAAAAACTATTCAACTGAGAAAAAATATATTGCAGAGTCATGAACACTCAAGTTTTTCTCGCAAATCTATTGATAAACATGTCAACACATATACCTACGTAAGCAAAATCTACTCGACAGATAATTATTCGTTATATTTCATGGAAGATGGGAAGGTCAAAAGCATCCAACTTGAGGAAAGTATAAATATTAGTGATGCAAACCACATTCGAAGAAATTTTTTTGAAATTTTATGAAAGGGTTCTTTGTATTTTGTACACCTGACAACAAATTGAAAACATTTCAAAGAGAGATAGGGGCATATTTATCACATACCTATGGATTCAACAGCACTTACGAGGAAATCCTTTCAGAACACTTTGATTCGAAGAAAAAATTATGACGGTCGAGAAAGCATTTCAAAAATCATCAGCTACCCATACTTGTCCTGTGGGATTTGCAATTACTCACAAAATTCCGCATGAGTTGTTGTACTTGCCATCGAAAGTAGCGAATTAAGTGATTTTTTAAAGGAAAAGTTGAAATTTGAAGACCGATTTGCCATTCTTACCAGGATTTTTGTAAGATTTTTCTTTCCAAAGGTGAAAACTTGAACTATTGACAGAAACTTTATAAATTTTCTTGTTAAAATGAAACGAATGTGAGGACATTATTTCGAATAAAAATGATCGAAATTCTGTAAATAGGGATAAAATGTAGGATGACGGAAATTTTCAAACATTTAGTATCGCTTTGAATTTGCAGATACAATGTAATCGGTTTCTTTCTTTTGAGTTTAATTCTGACCAGTCTGTTCACCTTGAAGGCCAATTGCACGAAAAGTATCAATATCGGATGGATAACCCTGATCAATGGCGAAGCTGGCTGTATTATCATAATTACCTCTTAATTTTTCCAATTATTTCTTGTTTACGATTTCTTTTCAACTAGAGAATTGTTTCTCAATTTTATCAAACTATAAATTTTTTTCGACTTTTTTCCAGCTCCAGACTTTTATCATACAGCTCGGGCGAATTTCGGTATTTGGACGAGGAGTAAAATACTAAAATTATGGGATTGAGTATAAGGAGTACTCTCTAAATTTGAATCGGTCAAAATTCACTGATTAATAAGACAAAAGTGTGCAACTGAAGAAATCAGTGAAAATTTTACCGATTTAATCAGTGAATTTTCATTTTTGAATCGGTGGAAATTTTAATTTACTGATCGAATCAGTAAAAATTTCAATTTATTGATTGAATCAGTAATTAATCACTGAATCAAACAGTAATTTATTCACTGATTGAATTAGTAAATTTAAATTTTTACTGATTCATTTCAGTAGTTGAAAAAAATTACTAATTCAAAAATGAAAATTCACTAATTGAATCAGTAATTTTTCACTAATTGGCAGTCAAATTTCAATGATCAACAGTTGCACACTTTTCGCTGTTTAATCGGCGAATTTTCAGTTTTTTGACTGATTCAGATTTAGATATTAGTCCGCAACGATTGCAAGTCTTGAATCGGAACTTAGGAGACCGACAAGAACTAAAGTCCAAACACTTTCCGCGGTCTCTGACACACTTGAATTTTTTTTTTTCATAATGGGCTTGAAAATTATGTCAAACATGTTTTCCTCCGATTCTCAGTTTTCTAATCAAGCAGTTTTTTTAGTTTTCTGAAAAGTGCCAAAAAAAAAAATGAGACTTACCCCCTATTCAGTTCTTGCATCTTCAATTTAAACATATTTCTTGTACTCAGAAAGCCAACAAAAAAATAAATAATTTTGAAATTATTTTGAGCTGCAATTTTTGAAACAAAAAATTTCCTCTCCACTCAAGCAACATTAATGTTAATTTTTTTACTTCTAGAAAAATTTGATCATTTTCGAAAAAAAAGAACAAAATTTTGGGAAAATCTATTATTAAGTATTTTAGAAAATTTATAACAATTTTTTAGAATGATAAGACAATTTTGATCATTTTTCTGATTTTAAAAACATTTCAATCATTGAAGAAGGGAGCTAAAAATTAATAAGTATCAATTTTTAAAATTTTGTGAGATTAGAAGATGAAAAAATGAATTATGAAAAATATTTCTCTCAAAAGTCTATCTGATGTTTACATCTCCTAATGCTACTGTCATTACTTCTCTTGGTTTTTCAATTGGAAAAATTCGATATCATTTTTTAGTTTTAGATTTCGCACTTCCCATACCTACTTACATATTTAGTAATTATGTTCAGAAAAGTCTCCAAGATTTCAAAGCATCCAGAAACATTGACTTAAAAAAAAAATAATCCAATAATGATTGGAAGGAAATTAAGTTGACTGAAAAAGTAATTTCACACCATTTAGGCTTTTTGTACATTTTTTTAATTATTCCAATTTTTGATTTTTTTGGATTTCGAATTAAATTTCCTCGATTGTAAATAGAAATTTATAATAATTACGTATTCAAGAGAAGGGAGCATAAGCATTTGAAAAAAAAAGTTCTAAAAAAGGTCATTTTTACAAAGCACATCAATCACATACTTTCTCCTCACTTTCTGATTCTTTTTTAAATTTAATTTCTTCGATTGAAAATACGATTTTATGATTTTTTGAGAAGAGGGAGGGATAAGTGCTCGTAAAATTCGTTTATACTTTCGCTTAGGCTTTTTCACATAATTTTCTGGGCTCTAATTTTTTTTGTCTTTAATCTCCAACAAATTCAGCTCGTTTTAATTTACCAAGTTGTCCCGAAAGTTCGAAATTAAATCCAGGAAAAATGTTTTCATCCCCCCCCCCCCTCATCCCCTCTCTCGTCTATGAAGTATTGAAATAAAGTCAAATAGGTTACTCCAAACATTTCCTCAAACTCTAATTCACCCCTTTTCTACACATTTGCACGAACCACCCCGGCGGTAAAATTCCACCATCCTGCTCACCCAAATCACCTCTCTTCGCACCTTCCTGGAGCCCTTTAACCAGCTCATAATAACCCGTTCACGTGCAATAAATCACCCAGGTTGCATTCTAATTAAGCCATATCACATAGACCTAAACCTATACCTACAGAACATCGTTTACGAGTCGGTGTGCTCGATATCGTTAATCAATTAAGACACGCCCTCCGCGTTGGAAAACCTCTCAGTCGGCATCTTGCAAGCACCAAGACGCTTCGGACGAATTTTCCCCTCGGTCACGATCCGCTACTCGGTCTACGGTCGTTGAGACGAACAATTAGAAAAAATCCGTCGACGACAAGCCAACCACAATGCGCATTTATAATCGCGACTAATTTATTCGTATCATGTTAGTCGTCTTGTTATTTATTTCTTCCTCTTGTACTCGACCGCGAACGTGCAATGGTCCAAGCTTCACCCTCCTCCACCCCTAACGGCGCGCGGTAATTGAATTAAAATCTAAATGAGCGCGAGTTCGGGCTTATCATAACGTACCGGCTAGGAAAATAATCCTACTTTCCCACGTTTATTTTTTTAGTATTTCATCGTGTACGAGAGTACACACCAGTCTTCGTACGCGTTCTTTGCCAACAGGTGCATAAGCCCATTGTAGCCACTTCACTTCACCTCGTACCTAAGTACGTTCCCCGATCCCTTCATCGCCGGCTCTCGTTACCCGCGTCATTGTAAAAGAGCGACGTCGCCGTCGAGGCTGCCGCAGTCGTTCATTCACATTCTCCCAAGTCATTGCGCCGCATATAAGGTGAATGAGCACGTCGATCGTGAATCATTCCAAAGCTAAGAAATTTACTAGCTCTTGGATGGAACCTCGAAGACGACTTTGGCTCGATCTTCGTAGATCCTGGATCGTATTTAATCCGCAGAACTTCTAATTGCTTGATATTATTCCACCGCAGTCCTAGTTGTAAAAACAACCATCGAGTACTGGTAAATTGCGCGCCCATCTTACGAAATATTAATCAAATCTTCCTCTTAACGTCCAGATCGTTATCTCAAAATGACATACCGTTCCAGCTCACGTCATCGCGTTTCGTAGTCTCAACGTGATAACATCAACGTGCAATATTTGCCATTTCGGTGGAACGTCCTGCTATTTACGAAGACGTTCCCACACGCCAACGCAGCACCCCATTTGGGGCCGCCTAATGCCTATCATCGTCGTATTATGACGTCGAATCGTGTAAAAATTTCATTTCAGACGTTATTTCCGCACATTACACTGTTATGTAGCGAAATTGATAATCGAAAGATTCGGCAGAATTTAAATATTTGTCATATTTCCGCATGAAATTGTAAGAATTGACCTCAAAATTGCTGAATATGCTGTAAAAATCGCCAAAAAAATTATCTTCAATTGTTTAAAAAATCTTAATATCTTGACCCAGCTGTCTAACAAAATTCTATGTAATGAAAATGCAGGAGCAGGACGGTCGGTAAGATATTTTTCAAATTTTTTACAATTTGGGAGAGTGAAACGATCGAAATTTTTCTCATTTCTGTTCATCGTTTTTCATAATTTTCCAATATTCCACAATATTTTGGGGAGAGGGAGAATTCTTTTTTCAATTTTAATGTTTCGTTTACCGAATTTTCCGAATTTTTGGTGAAGTACGAGGTAAAAAAGCCATATTCGTTTTATTTGTTTAAGAAATGGAGTGAATTATGAAGGTATGTCACACAGATGTACACTCGTTTGTCTTCTCCTCACCCCTCACCAGAATTCTCTCAGCGGTCTGAGCATATGAAATTTTTTTGGTGAGGGAGGGAGGTTGACTTGAAAGATTTTAAAAAAAAAACATGGTATAAAATTGATTAAAATACCAAAAATATATTTTAGGAAAAAGAAGAAAATTGAGTGGGCACGAGTGAAACAAAAGCAAAAAATAGTTTTTGAACTTACGTAAAATTTCATAAATTTTCCTGAATTTTAGACGTCCATAGGCGTACCTAGAAATTATTTAAGGGAGGGGTTGAGAATTTGAGGAAAATAGGGGAGGGGGTCAAATTTCAAATTAGAAATTTTTTACCGATCTTCCAGTCAAAAATCATCAATTTTTTTCGACAAATTGGGAATTTATTGAGAAATTGGTGATTTTTGGCTGGAAACTTGATCAAAAATTATCAAAATTAAAATTAAAATAACTAAAATACTGCCCAAAAGTGACGGCGAACTTTTTTTGGAAAAAATACAATCTGAAAAAAAAATGTACTTTTTTATATTTTTGCAAAATAAAAAAAAAATTTTCCCAAACTTAGGGGGGGGGGGGGGGGGCACGCTCGATCTCCTCAGATGGAAGTCGTGACCTCTGAATCTCTAACCTTTGAAAAGTTCATTGTCCATTCAATAGAAAACAAAGATACAATTTTTTTGCGTTCCACTTTCAATCCATCTCTCGTTGAGAAAATGTAAAGCGAAACAAAGGCTCAATTTCCAAGAAAATAAAACTCATCTTTTTTTTTTTTTTTCAAAAAATTGAATATGTCTTTTAAACAAAGTTGATGAAAAATGTCTCAATTCTATACGAAAAATTTTTCTCAACACAAAATAGAGCTATGAAAGGATAATGAATTGAAAACTCTAAAAGTCCAATACGAAAAAAAAAGTATAAAAAAAAAACATCCTTTATGTTAAGGGAAAAAATGAAAAAAATTTAAGAAATCAAGGGAAGGTGGTCAAATCGAAAAAATGAGGTCTCTAAATTACTTCGTGGCGTACTATTTTTTCAAGTTATTACGCGAAACTAAAATTTTCGCCTCCTACCATATTTTGGGCCTATATCTCATACAATGTTCATAGAGATAGGCAAATTCAAATAAATAAAAATTAAATTAAATTCAGGCCAAATTTGAAATCAACAACCCAAATTTCCTAAGGATAAGCAATTTTTTTTTGAAATATTACTCAAAATTGAAATTTTAGCCTTTCTGTCCCCCTTCCCCTCAGACGTTTGTATGTTAAAATGGACATCTAGGAAATTCAAATCGAAAAACAGAGACCAAATTCGGAATCAGAGACACAAAAAATATCAGTTTATTCCTTTTTACAAGCTTTTTACATACCTACTTAATATCAGAATTGAAATTTTGACCATGTATTCAAATTTAGAATTTTGGACCCTTATGCCCTCATGCCCATAGAGAGGCATAAAATCACAAAATAAGGCTAAATTTGAAATCATCAATTTAAATTCCAGAAGGGTATGCCATTTTTCAAGTTATTACCCAAAATTGAAATTTTGGCCTTTCAGTGTCTTTTTTCCTCAGACATTTCTATGTTCCTTGGGAATTAAAAAACAAAAACCAAATTCGGAATCAGCGACCCAAAAACCACCAGTTTATGCATTTTTACAAGCTTTTTTACAAGCTTTTAAATGACAGAATGCGAATTTCGAGTCATAGACCCTCCCTCTCATTTTTTGAGGACTGTTTTTAAGCAAAGGAGAGGCCTCCCGAAAAATGCTTACGCGTGACCCTAAGCACAAAGGAACCCGGCTAATGTGTTAAAATATGATTTTTCATTTTTTCACGGATTCTTCTCTCAATTTTCACGTGAGCAAGTCATCGGCCTTCGAAAAAGTCTCCAAATTCCTCAAAATCCCATAATTGTGCAGTAATTTGCAAAAAAAAAAAAAATGGGTTTCTGCACAAAAAAGCCCTACCAATGTGTCAAAAAATCCGACTAGTGTCAAACACCTTCTCAGTTCGCCCATTGAAGACAGAATATCAATAAAAATTCTAAAAAAAGAAAGCTCAATTGTAGGTATTATTTCTCGAAATAAAATCACATACTCTGAATTTTGAACGCAAAACATTAAACGTGTTTTCTCAAAATGTTGTTTTGACACAATATCCGAGTTTCTTTTTGCAGGGTCACACATAGTAACTTGTAGAGAATTAAATTTGCTTTCAATATTGTCATTAGATTTTTTTGAGAATGCAGAAGGCCTTGTTTTCAAATTATTCGCACTTCAAGTTTGAATAAGCAATTGGACTTTTCCCTTACTATTTTCAACTCGAAACAAATCATTTTTCTATATTTATTTTTCAACTCAAAAACACAAATTTTCTGAAAAAACCACGTTTTTGTAAAATTTTTAGCTCAAACCTCCAAAAAAAAGCCCAAAATAATATTTTCCCAATACGATGCCCTTTTGAATCAGATATCTTTCAAATTCATTCACCAACGTCGCTACATTCCAACATACACTGTTCTATGCTTCAACCCTCCTCTTCTCCTTCCATCATCACCCAAGCACCGTCTCGTTCCGTTTATACACATTATTAAACCCACCTTACGTACAAGTGTGTACAGATCAGACAATCGCAGTCGTACCAGCGTATTATTATCATCTCAGTACAATTTTCAACGTTTTATATCTTTCTAACAAATACGTGACGAAAATATGTTTAAAAAAACAAAATAATCATAATCATTATAATCGTCGTTTAAGTTTTTTAAATTTTCTTCACTATATGCTCGTTAAGCATTAAGCAACCGGTTAAAGTTACGATTTTATTTCACTTACAGCGACATCCTGCACGTTGCAAGCCCTTACGATATTAAAATTTAATAGAATTTAAATTCTTTCCTCATTCTCTCCTTGCATCAGAGGCCTTCTATAACGCGTTGAAGAGAAAAAAAAAATCAAAACAAAAAAAAAACCAAACCGCAGAATTATAATAACAACTGCACATAGAATCTCACAACTGACAGGGAACCAGAGACAGAGCCAGATTACGACCCACTATATCCAACAGGGAGATCTCTCGTACACTTGGAATGGACTAGCTCAGTGTCGAGTCAATTCTTGGGTCATAAATGACTAATATAAATTTCGCCGATAAATTAATACGTATTCTTATCTATTTTTAAATGCGCGTATCTATTATTACCACGTATTAAAAAGACGTTTTCAAATGGATTCGCATTAAAATCGTATACAGCCGGCGACGATTTTAACACCATTAAAAATCTCCTTAGACGTATTATACTCGATACTCGGAACCTTAAAAGATGTAACATTTGATAACCGCAGCAGCATCGCTGATCGTGGCCTAGGCCACAATATAAAATCTCTTTTAACAACGCATTTCCAATATTTATCCTCTCGGTATTATAATTTTACTACGTATAACGATTTATTATTTTATATATATTCGCGCCCCGACACTTCACCTCCCCCTTCTCCATATAGCACTTTATCTCGCGTATTACCAACGCATCTCTCATCTCGTACACGTACACGAATCCGGACCGAATCTATACACATACGAAATTCTTGAATGGCCCGATATCTCGAGGCAAGCTCATTCATCACTGAGTGGCCTGCAATTAGAACCCACTATTCGGGCGCGAGTAACAGCTAATGTCGCCTCGAATACCCTATTAATAAGAGGTATTTATCCAATTAAAAGAGATTTTTTTTCAATTTCGTCATTAGGTATTTATGGGATTTATAATAAGCGTGCGTATGTTGGGCGAGGCTGCGAATCAGCCAAATGAATCGGTTCCAATTGCCGGAAAGAATTATAATTAGGTTCGATCGGAGGTGATTTTTCATTTTTTTTCAAGTTTTTCGAGTTTTGGAGTTAAGTTAACGCAGTTTCGTGTGAAGAACTTTAATGAGTGGAAATTAATTATTGAAAATCTTTGAAAAAAAAAAGGTCCAAGAAGTGGCAGAATTTTCAACGCAAAATTAGAAGGAATTCGAAAAATACAGATTTGAGTTGGGATAATACAGAAACCACCTTTTGAGTTGATACTGATTTTGTGCTTTTCCCAGAAGAGGTAAACTCAAGGAAGATCCTCAACTCAAGAACCAATTTTCCACACTGAAGGGTGGTTTCTACTTTCCATAATTAAGCTCACAGATACATTTCGTTACTGGCACGGTTTTATGGAAATTTTTAAATTCTCCCAAAACTTTGGGCATGGGTAATGTTTTTGTCTTGGATATTCTAAGAATTTTTCTTTAAAAATAATTTTTATGCCTTAAGAGAAAAAATTCAAAAAAAAATGTAGACGCACAGAATTTTATCTCCCTCCTCCCTAGCCTTTTTTTTTTCAAATACAAGTATTGTTAAATCGATCAGAAGTTGCAGAAATTATTCAAATGAATTTTCATAATTTTTTGAACAATATTTCGACGAAAATTCTCATATTCGTGCTACTTTTAATGAAGGTCAACAAATTTTATTGATCTTTGAAAATAAACTCCTCATTTTATTCGATAAACTAATCCAATAATACGATTTCTGAGTATTTTGAATTTGAAAAATTTGGGAATCAGGGGAGGGAGGTGTGATCATTTTCAAGATTTTTTATAAATTTATTTAAATTCAGGTTGAATGGAAGAATTTTTAGAATTGGCATTCTAAATCACTGTTGGTCGAAGGCGAAAATAAAAAAAAAGTTCAGCGTGGACTTCACCATTCTCCCCCTTCCCTTCTAAGCAAAAAAGTGCACTTTCAACTTGAAAAAATTCTATTTGAGCAGGAGAAAAAATTAACACAAGTGATATTTTCTTTTAAAAAAATCGTTTTCTGAAAGGAAAAATGCATTTTTATTCAAAAAAAATAAATAAATAAATAAGAAGATTACAATTTTATTCAACAATTTTGAATTTTGATCTCCTATTCTTTTCTTCGAATTTTGAAATTGATTTCTATTCCTTATCAGTAAGTAGATATTTTTGAAAGCAAAAAATTACAAAAAAAAAATTGACCAATGAATAGGTGAAGATTTTGATTTTAATCACTGGAGGAAAGGAAGGGAAGGGAAGAGAAGGGAAGGGAAGTTTAGATTTAGAAGAGCCATTATTTCCAGTTTTGAAAAGGCACAATATTGTCAAACTCAAGAACATCGAGAATTGTTTTGTAAAGAAAAAGAGTTTAAAAAGCCTTGAAAATTTTAAATTTTCTTCAAAATGACTCCAAAAAGCAGAAGTTGATATAAATCTTTTCTCAAATGATATTCATATCAAATTTTTGAGCTAATTTTTGTTGAGATTTTGAGTAAGAAAATTCATAAATTTATGCTTCATCGATTGATTTTGATGACCTTTTTTCAACTTTCATGTTAGTTCTACACAATGTTTTCGACATTTGATAACTTTTTTGAAATTTTTTGAGACGTTAGAAGTAGTTTTACTGAAGTTATCTACATCAACTTTTGAACATTTTCTGCAATGAGTAGGTAACATTGGACAATTTTTCATCAAAATTCAAAGTTTTCTGAAGACTTTTCATGATACTCAGAGTATTTTCAGAATTATTTTTCAACAATTTCATCATTTTAATCAAAAATTTGAACAAAACACTTTTCAACATTGAACTTGATTTTTAGACATTTTGAATAGAATTTTCATATGGTTTTCGATATTTTAGCTACAGAATTTTTTATCAAAATTTAGCCTACTTTTTCATCATTCAAATAGATTTACAAGACATCTTGACAATGATTTTTAGAATACACTCTCTTATTTATAAATCAGTGAAAATTATCGAACATCACTGAAAAACAGTCAGAATTGCAGCACAAGAGAAAATAAGAGAAAATTCACTGAAAAATCAGCAAAAATTTTTAATTTTACTAAAAAATCAGTGAAAATCTTTGAAAAATCAGTGAATTTTGCTGATTTTTCCTGTGCTGCAATTTCGACTGTTCATCAGTGACTTTTCACTGATTCAGAATAAGAGAGCATAATTCAAGCTATTTTATGTACATTTTCCCCAATTTTTGCTTTTATAAGTCACGTAGAAACAACTTTGTAAATTTTCAACCCCCCCCCCCCGCCTAATTCAAGACTTTGTTATATCTTGTTCTCTGCAACATAATTTCGAAGAAAAAAACACCCAAATCATCAATGAATCCAAATCTGACATAAATTACAATCAATTATCAAATAATATTCAGTCGACAGTCATACTTCAATTCAACAATCTCCTATTCAGCTCACAAAAACCTTAAAAAACATGGTCCTTCTACCTGCAGCTTATTCGCAATCCTCGAATTAGATTCAGACCCACGTTCGAAACCTGCTCCTTTTCGAATTCTCAAATCCACTTCGAAAAATATCTCCTTTCATTACACGTAAAATTCTCCTCACTTCGGCGTCACAAATTGCCGAAAAATAAAACTATCGTCACACAAGTCCGCCGGCATTTCCTATACCCATAATCCGCCTCGTAAAACCGAATAATTACTACTTAGTATTTTGATAGTCGCTACCATGAAAGAAGTCAAGCATCATCGTAAACATTAAAAATTCCGAATTATCTCACTTTGGTATACATTGACGCGGCCAATAAGATCACCATTTATCAGCTCAGGTGGAAAAAAAAAGTCACCCGAGGGAAAAAACACCGATTAAGTGTTAATAAGATGGCGGGACATTAATTTTTTAATTTTTATTTCGTCTCTGTTTTTTGTAGCTCTGTTTACTCCCCGTATCCTTCTAATAAGTGTACTCGTTATCGATATTTCCAATCTTACATGCTACGACAACCATATTCTACGGAATGTGAATATCGTTAAAAAAATTTTCATGTTCGACCCGTATTTTTCAACACAGTTCGACGTGATTGTAATAGGTATTTTTCTCGGGGTTTAATTAATTAAATTTCCAAACCAGTAGTATAAGGACAAGCATTAAAACGATTTTTATTACCGAAGCAACACTATCGGTTTTGTAAATCGTATGTAGACGGTACTTAGGATACTCGATCTTTCTTTTTTTCCTCCAAATTGAAGGTAGAAATGCTAGAAAAGTCTCCATAAACGTACCAGGGAGGGGCTGAATTGAAAAAAAATTGAGAAGGCATAGAAATCTAGAAATTTGTTACTTCAGAGATGTAATCGGAATATTTATTTCAGATAAGCACAAAATTTGAGTCAAGAAAAAATTTTTAAAATGTGGAATTTAAAAAAAACTGTGAGTAATCTTAAAATTTGATGAGATTCTGTTTTTTTTTTAAAAATTAATAAAATGATTCTTCAGGAAAAAATTTTCTTCTGATTTTTTTTTGAAAAATTGGAAATTAATCGACATTAAAAAGATGTGAATTTTACCAAAATTAACTATAGATTCAGATTTGGAGTGAAAAAATATTTACAATAATTTACCGCACCTATTTATAATATTCATCATAGATTATCGTAAATATTTTAATAATTACAGATTACGGTAAATTATCGCGAATATTTTAATTAATAAGGCAAATTATAGTAAATACGCTAATAATTACCTACTGTAACTTATTGTAAATATTACAATGACTACAGTGAATTACGGTAAATATTCCAAAAATTACGGTAAATTATCGAGAGCATTTGAGTAAATACGGTAAATTACCGCGAACACTTCAGTAATTACGGTAAATTACCGTAAACATTTTAATTATTACGATAAATTGGGGTAAATATGCTGATAATTACCGTAATTTACCGCAATTGAATTTATTCACGGTAAATTACCGTAATCATTGAAATAGTTGAGGTAATTTTCCGTAATTATCAAAATATTAACAGTAATTTACCGTAATTATTAAAATATTACCAGTAATTCACCGTAATCATTAAAATATTTACGGTAATTTACCGTAATTATTAAAATATTACCAGTAATTTACCGTAATTATTAAAATATTTACGGTAATTTACTGTAACTATTAAAATATTTGCGATAGTTTATCGTAACTTACGTAGATTGAAATTTAAAAAATATATATATATAAAATCGAGGTCTTTTTAACATTTTATGATGAAAAATCCAAGTGCTGGAATCCTCAGATCTCTTCCCTAGGGTGTTCTTCCATGAGCACATCATTCAGGGAAGAAAACGCATCCAGTCACGTAGAAAAAGTACGCAGACCGGTAGTATCGGTGACTTATGGGTATTAACGTATTTAATAATTTTTATAAACACCCAAAGCTAATTCACATGTTAAACACACTATATTATAGACGGACGTATTCAATTAGATAATTTATTCGGTTTAATTAAGAAAGCGAAGAGGATTTCCTCTGCTGGTGTTTAATAAAAGTCTAAACATCCTTCATTTTGTCCTTATTTACTATGACAAATTAAAGAAGGAAGAACCATTTAATGTCGTTTAAAAAATCTAGATTTTTAAATCTTCTTCTCTATATTCACACCGGGGAGTGCATTATCGTACTATACACATTAAAAAAGAAGATGTAATTCGAATAAATCCCTACAATAAATAACAACCATTAATTGAAACCCGTCGCCTTACGTCGTACATATCTCGCCACCCGAAAAAAATTACACCAAGAAAATAAAACCGATTCGACTAACGGCACTGTTCCACTTTACCGCAAATTCACTTCAACGTCGAAATTTTCAGCAGCATTCAAACCGCAAATATACAAGATGAAAAATAAAACGGTAATGTAGTATAATTAAAAATCATCTTCAAGTCTACGTACCTTACGTAATGGGCTAGGTGGAGTCAGAGAAACGTATCCGATCATCCGAAGAAGCTACAATTATATTTCATATCGATGGATGGTTCGCCTCTTCCATGTATTTTTATTAGATTAATCGATCATTCGTCTCATAGCCACCGCCGTATCCCCGAACAACTGTAAAAAGTACAATAGAATGGTACAAATTATTCGAGTGCTCTGAAAAACTGGCGTAAAATTTCGAAAATTTTCGTATATAAATTTAACATTTAACGAACCGCGTAGCTTGGGTAGACGTTGAAAAGAGAAAGAATAAGAGAATGGCCTCGTAAAACACCATCGTCTACTTAACCACGCTCGTAAAACGTTCACAATTTTCTAAATAAAATTTAGGTACGTAGTTGAAAGGAAATTTTTCTGTGTTCTGTGGAGAACAATTTTTAAAACGGTGTGTTTTTGTAAGGAAAATCTATCTTGGGGTGACTTTCTGAGGCATTTGGAACAATTTTTTTTTGAATATGAGGGAATTACAAGACGTTTAAAAAAATCTGTTCAATTTTTCTGGCAAGCATTAACATAATTCTCTTAGTATTAAATTTTTTTCAGTCATCAATTAAGTAAGTACCAATGTATTTCTGAATTTTTAAAAAAAAAAAATCGACATAATCTCCCTCTTTACTTCTTCATTACCATGAAATGACTCAAAATCAGAACAGTGTTCAAGGAAAAAAAAGAGATTTTTATTTTCTACGTACTTTGAAGATTTAAAAAAGCACATTTGAGTTACTGAATCAGAAAAAAAAATCATCAAACATTTTAATAATTGAAAAATCTTCATAAATATTGAAATGGAAAACAAATTCAGGGAAATTTTGGAAAAATAGGAATTGCCTGATGATTCGTTTCATTTCAACCACTTATAAACGACAAAATTTAGTTTCCAAATAAACAATTGGAAAATTCAATTCTGCAACATGATTCATAATTCAAATTGATTGACAATAACTCTATGAATAGTTCACATTGACGAATTATTTCCAAAAAATTGATAATAATTATGATTAAAATCTTTTGAATCAATTCCTTTTCCCTTCGAATTAATCGTCCAAAATTTTAGGTATGTAATGTAATTTGAGGAATTGAATAGGGAAGAAGGGAGAAAGAAGAGAACGATTCCCCAAAGCAAAAAATCTATTACTAAAATTTCAAAAAATAAACTCTAGTCATTTAGTTGAGTTGCAAAAATGTTTTAAAAAGAGGAAAAATGTTTTGAAATTCATCACATTTTTTTTTCTCGAAAATTATTGATCGATAATAATTTTACGTTCCCCCCCCCCCCATTTTTTGAGAACATCGGAATAATTTTACGATTTTTGATTATTGTTGGAGAATTAAAGCGACCTTATTCGATTTGGGAAAAAAAGAAAGAATTCAAAAACAATGTAACTTTTTCTCAATTTTTCCGATACAAAATTTGAATTTTTCCAGCGGAAAATTTTTCAATTCTTCAATTTTTCAAATTTTCTGACCTCAACTATAACCCAGGTCAACTTAAAAATTGTTCAAAAAGTTGAACTCGCATGATTTTCATTATATTCAAAATATATTTTCACGAATTCAAAGTGAAAATTTCACTAGGAAAAAAAACAAAAGTGCATCATTAGAGACCTTAACTTTCCAAATTTCAGTGACTACCTGAATCAGATTAATTTTTTCAGGTGAATACTCTTTTTTTGACCTCTAGATTCCATTGAAAGACAATAAATAGGGATAATTTGCAAATTATGGCAGCTAAACTTTATATGGATCATTTTTATGGGCTTGAGTCCAGTGCTGGAAAGTTCATAAATTTTCTGGAGACTCTGAACCGTCTTCAAACCACTGCAATCGATTTAAGAGGTTGAAAATTCTTCATTAATTAGGTAGGTAGATCAAATTTTTATATTTCTCAGGATGATGAGGTAGTTTTGGAATTTCAAAATTACACCACAATAACAAAAAAAATGAAAAAATGAACTTTAGCATTTGAAATTTTGAATAATTTGAAGGTATTTTTTATGATGCACATCCTTTCGACTCATTTTCATTTTGAAATCAAAATTTTACTTCGAATTGAGAAACTTCTTTTGTACGTAACAACTGGCAATGTGAGTGCCTAAAATACATTCAATTTCAAAAAAAAAAATACTAATCTTACATATGATTCAATAAAACTTTACAATCAAGTGGAAAACTAAGCAAATTTCTTGCTAAAGGGAAGAAAAAAGGAAAAGCAAAAAATTGAAATTTTCAAAGGAAATGCAATTTTTTCGATTTTTTCAACTTTATAGAACCCATATAAAAACCAATTTTGCCATCATTTGGTGTAAAAGAGTAGACAAACTGCCATTCATCGTTTGATTTCACCCTAAAAAAAGTCTGTGCAGAGGCGGGGAAGGTGAAATCTTCCCCCGAGCCCGGCAGGGATAAGAAATTTTATCTCTTCACTGTGGGGCTCCTCAAACAAAAAAATTTGGCCTAATCACATCTTGAATCGAACCTTGAAAGGTCTTTTTTTTCGCTCTTACATTTTTTTCTCCTGAACCACATTTTCTTTACATGGTCCTGCCAAAAACATCGATGAAACTGCATTGAAAGATAGAGAAAAAATGCATCTGTCAATCTATTCCAATTCAAGTTTAAAACACTCTCAACCTCAAGTTCAAATACACCGACTCTTCGTTCACAATAAAATCCATCCAAATGAGGTAAAACCTTAACAGATCTAACTTCGGGCACGTCCGAGCTTTCGTTATGAATGAAAAATTCGCTCCAGAATCGTGAGAACAGTACACGTGACTCGACCAGTCACCACGTATCTCTTTGAACATGCGCAACTATTTATACAACTCGGATACGACTGCGCATAATCGACCACCATCCATAGGCCTATGCGTGCAAAATCACATCACCGATTTTCGTCATCCAGCCACATCATTTATTATTTTAATAAAATATTCGTACATGAGTAATCGATCGAATGAAAAAAATCCAAGATTAGGCTCGGTATAATCCTAATGAAACCCATTTTATGGTCCACACGGTCAACGCGATCGATCATCTCGATGAGAAATTTTGTCATCGAAGCAACAGCCAATTGCTCAACAAGTTCTCGTCATGTGGCCGTTCAAATTCTCTATTTCTGATTGGCATTGCTCTCTCGACAATTTCTCTCTTCTTTTTTTTTTTTTGCTACGATATTTTCGAACGAACGAGTCAAAAACGTCCGAGGTTTTTAAACTTCTGTACAACTGCACAATTCTTCCTACAGAGTAAGGGATTAATACACCCTTTTTTCCTTCTTCTTTGCTAGCCATTAAACGTGATCAGCAGGCCAATGTTAGAATTAAAACTGTCGGCTCGAATTGAGGAATCGTTTCGGCTTTGTTCTCTCGTTACAACGCCTGTTCACCATTTAATCGTCCATTTCTACAATTAATACCTTATGAAAGAACTAAACGGATATATCACCCATTGGTATACCAAATTCGTCGCCGACGACAAATTCTTTCCCTTTTTTCTCTTTGATTAAATCTAACCCGGGCCCAGGCACGTTAAAGTGTTTGATAAATGTAAACATTTGTAATGGTGACGCGTTGGATTTAACGTTAATCAACGCGAAAGCAGGTGAGACGTGCTGAGAAACTGGTCAAAATACGAGTATTAATTTTCCTTCGTTCCTTTTCTCCGCACAATCGATCTAATCCTCGAACGTAAATTTCCATCACATCGATACACGACGACCACGAGCAAAAAAAAATTACCATACCTCAGACATAGTCGTGCCTTAAGCACCTTGTTTACAATGCCTATAACGTCTCCTCGAGTTACAGCGCTGGACCGGAGGCAAGCAGAGGTAGAAAAGAATACAAAATAGCCACCAGAAATACCTGTTCGCAGTTAACAAGACTCTTCTTCTTGCCATCTGTGATCTCAATCACATGTTCTTCAAGTACCCGACTTAGTTGATTCATTCTCTTCTACGGTGTATTTCATTCATTCACCCTTCCATTCCTCCTATCGACCGGCTGTCTACATTGAACGCGGACATTCACATATTTCTGTACCGCCGTTGACTCTATTTCGCAGCCGCATCGATTCAACTTTTTTTTCCAACTTGGATTCTCTCGATTTGACGATAATTGGCCATTTTTTATCTCTCTCTGGGGCACATCTTTCGGACTCATTCAACACTTTGATATAGCAATATTATAATACCACTGGTCGCGTCCGACAGGAAATATAATTTAATTCGCGGTTTTATCCGTCGAGGTTAAAGACCGGATCAGGAAGAACCGTGGATGAATTTTTTTTACCACCAGCCCGTGAAAAACAATCGACCGAATAACAATCAATTTCAAATTAATACTCTTCGAGGTAAATTTTTATAAAAAAAATTTATTTCAATAAAAACGTAACAAAAAAATACAAAACGTACAAAAAAATAGGAAAGAAAAATGCATTGTTCGTGAATCGTAGGAAGAAAGTCATCTAATTTTTACAATTATTGATTAGGGCACATGCCATAAACTATAATTCTGTACCCGTACAGATAAAAATTAGGACTGGTGATTTTCACTTTGACGTTTGTTTGGCCAATTCCACCGCTGGCGATGGTGACATCGTCATCTTCCAGATCGCCGATGGTTTGGGCGTTTTTAACGATCACGTAATTAATCGGACAATTATTTTCCATTCCTGCTTCCGGAAACGGTACGTTGAATATTATTTTTTCGACGCCGAATCGAATCGGTTTTTTGATTACTTTCTCGAACAATTTACTGCAAAATTAAAAAACCAGAATTAGCGAAAATTAAAAAAAAAATTGGTCGAATGAGGAATGAATTTGACCCTTGGTGCTTTTGGGCTCGTAAACGCATCAAATGGTATATCTTGATTGGAAACAATTTTTCACCAAAATTTGGTCCTAGCCCCCTCCCATTCAGAGTTACGGCCGTTATAGAATTATTTTTAAGAATTGGAAATTTCAACAGAAGTGAGGAAAATTTTATGATTTTTAGCACAAAGTTACATCTCGTTGAGGTATATTTATGATAATTTTTTCAACTATTTTGGTTCCTGCCTTCACGTTTATTTTGGCTATTTTGAAGTTTTCAATCACCACTCCAGGAAAAATTCTTCAAAAATACATTTTTTTAATGTGGAATTTTTCCGTGTATTTGATTTTGGTCACTTTTTTGAGCTAAGCGCCGAAAATCGTAAAAAAACCGGTGCAAAAATGTGATTATTTTGGCAAATTTTTCAAATTTTCAAGGTTTTTATTGAAAAAAATGACCAAATGAGAAAAACAACCTCATATTCATGTTCAGCAGATCAAAATACCTCGATAAACACCTTTTTTGCGACAATTTCGCTCAAAGTTTTAAAATTCACTTTTTTTTACTGATTTTTTTATGGCAAAAAAAGAGAGAAATTTTGAGACAATATTTTGAACGATCACAAAAATGATATTTATCGACGTATTTTGACTTAATAATACGAATTCGACATTAGTTTCTTCGCTTGGTCATTTTTTTCGGTTTAAATCACGAAGGAGCGCACCAAAATTATTGGAAAAATTGTCATAAATACACTTCTAAGAAATGTAAATTTGTGCCAAAGAATATAAAATTTCCTTCACTTTCATTGAAATCAGAAATTCATGAAAATGATTCAATGAAATGACCATAACTTCGAAATAGAGTGAAAATGGGGTCTAAAATTTCAGGAATTTTTTTTTCAGTAAAGATACTTTACCACTTGAGATTTTTAGGAGTCCAAAAGTGCCTGGGGTGAAATTCACTCTTATTCAGCCCTTTGAGACATTTTCAAATTAATTCAGGAAAAATTCAAATCACCTATCGCCTTCTTTCCTTTCACCAAAAGCGACCTTGAATTTGGTAGGTTTTGGAGTGGCTCGACTGTGACGATTGGGACTTCTTCCTGGGGCGAATCTATGGACATTGTTATCTGGACTACCTGTAGGGGTATTGATGATGGGAATGTCAGACGCCAGGATGGTTTCATCTTGTGATGCTTGTGATGCTTCAGATGATGAAGAAGTTGGAGCAGCTTGACTTTGATTTTCTGAAGATTTCGGTAAGTTGACGTGGGAAACTTTGATGGCATCAGACGAGTCAACGAGGGCTCTCGGTGAACGTTTCTTGATCGAATGTGAATCACTGATGATACCATCGATAAAAATAGGTTTGGGATGGAGACCATTGATGAAAGGATACGGTTCGTCTGATTTTTTGAAATCTTCTACTTCAGGATCGGTTTCTTTTTCCGAGTTTTCGGTTTTTTCTACCGATCGTTTTTTAATTGGATGGGAATCGCGAATAATATCGTCGATAAAAATGGATTTCAGATGGAGTCCATTGACAAAAGGATATTCTTCGTCAGCTTTTTTGAAATCTTCAATTTCAGACTCGGTACTGTTTGATTCTTCAGACGAACTGGAATCACGAACCCCATCGATAAAAGGAAATTCACCATCATTTCCCAGCACAGTTCCATCTTCTAAATCAATTTTAGGAAATCCAACCCGGATTGGTATTCTTGATGTCCTGTTACGTCTACGTAGCCCATCTCTGAAAGGAAATTCTCCATCACTTCCCAGCACAGCTCCTTCTTCCAAATCGATTTCAGGTAATCCAAAACGTCGAGGAATTTTACGAATTCCATCGATCAACGGATGCCCATCGGTATCACGTTCTTCCAAATCACTGATATCAATTGGAGGACGTTCTGTTTTAATTCTCAGCCCATCGATGAAAGGATAAGCATCATCGGACGATTCGGTAACATCTTGTCGGGCACTTCGTATAACACCGGCTTCAACAACGCGACCACTTAACACCAAAATCATCGTACCAGCCACGAAACCAAACACTTGATAACTTTTACGATCCATTTTAATTAATTGTCACGAAACACCGAAGAATATTGAACTTTTCGATTATAGAACTAATCGTTGGTAGAATTCGAACTAAACTGATTATGGAAGTACGACGAAAAAAGTTTATATACTCGAGGTGCACACTTGAACCGAAGAACAATTCCCAAGAAGTGATGCAATCGAGATTTTTTTTTAACGCAGGTTAAATATTGACTAATATAGAAGGTACGTATACGGTTGAGGCTAAAGCTACTTTCAAGTTGTTTTCGGACGAATTCGGTGTATTTTTTGCGTAGGTGACTAATCAACGACGTGCTAATGACATAACTCCTTGAAATCCGTGTTAATTACTTATCGACAAGTGTATTGCGCTCTGTTACATAAAAAAGGTAAAGGTATTTCTAACGGTAAAGAATCCAATTCCGTCCATGTGATTCATAAGTATCGCGAATTTTTTTTTCCTAATATGGGTTAGAGGACGGTTGGCGAGGTGATTACACTGTATTGATTTTCAGAATAGACGATAGTTAAAAGTGAAGTTGTGACGTCATGAAATACCTCAAGCACTTATGGTACCTTACCTATTACGTATGTAGATTTTTATTACGAAGAATTCCAAGTGGACGCATTATGAAAATAAAAAAATTCCCCATTAACTTGAGATTTCTATTCTTTCTAAGGTACATAGTGAGTAGTAATATAATTTGGAATACCCCGAAGAAATTCAGTAAGGACATCGGAATTTCAGGATGTGAATGCGAGAGAGGAGTGGAGAAGATGAGCCAATAAGCGGATCTAAGTAAGTAGGTCCAATTCGTAAAAAAAAGTATAATAAAATTAAAACCTTGAATTTTATTAACAGAAATGGTTGAGATTGGTTCTTTTTTTATATAGTTGAGGATTCTATGCCAAGGTAAAAATTAATTTTCAGGGGTAACACGTATACCTAACTTTATTCTCAAAATTTTATTTCAATGAAAACAAGGTGTTGGGTGAGCTGAGCTCCGAATGGAAGAATCGAAGTTGGCATTATTAAGGGACCAGAAATATGAATTATTTCCAACATGAAAGCAATTTTTTTCAATTTTTTTCGATTTTCTTCGACCGCAAAGACAAAATTTTCAGAAAACGAAGTTCACCACATTTTCGATTTTTTCGACTTGGAATATTTTCATTATTTTTATATCACAAGGTAACTATCTGCCCAGTCATTCTATTTAAATTTTAATATTTTTCAACTTTAAAAACTTTCGTCAATTATTCTCAAAAAAAAGTGGGGGCATGGTCACATCAGGCCACTAATTGAAAAATCACTTCCACTCTTCTCCGATTTGGGTCATTGAAAAGAAAATTGAAATATGATACGAAATAATTTTTGAAACTTTCAAAAACTTCAACGCTTAGCTTAAAAAAGTTACCACTTTCTCATTTCGAATCAGTGGAAATAGTCAGAATTGCAGCACAGAGAAAATCAACGATGTTCTTTAATTTTCAACGTATTTTCGCTGAATTTCAAAACATTTCACCAATTTTTCAGTAAATTTCAGAAGGTTTATTGTTTCTTCAGAGAACTTTCTTCATTGATTTATTACTGTGCTGCATGATTGCTTTTCAGTAATTTTCGATTATTTTTACTAATTTATAAATCAGAGAGTAGGACTCTAAACTTACGACCAAACCAGAAAATTTAAAGTATTTATGAGAGGTGATAAATTTTGGTAGATCAAAAGAAGGTAGAGTGTTTGGATTGAAATGCATGTAACTCGAATAAAAATTTTCACCATCAGAATTTTTTCAACCTTCTTAATTTTTTGAGTCAAATTCAAACTAAACTTGGCAACTTATAAAAAAATATAAAAAAGCGACTTTTAAATGGACTTCTAAGTTTTTTTTTTTTGTATGTACTTCAATGATGAAAATCAATACAATCAATTTTGGACCCTGGAAAATTTTCATAAATGATTGCACATCTTCTTTCAATCCCTCAATTGCCTTTTCTCGTTTTTGGGTAAAATTGGGGGAAATGGAATAAATGATCCTACTTTTTTTAAGGACCTCAGTCAGTACCCCCAAGATTCAGAAATTCAATTTCTTTTATTTTCGCGACTTCTGGAAATTTTTTATTCCTCGCCTCTTGTAACTCCCCCTCCCTCCCTCCCTCCCTCCCTCAACACACAAACAAAATAATTATGATGTTCATTTTTTCAAAAAAGAATTTCTTCAACTTTACCACATTTTATAAAATTTTCAAATTCTTTACAGAAATTATTATATCAAAGAGACGAAAGTTTTCTTGTTCGGATTTAGAATTTGATGAAATGAGTTTCTGTTTCTGCTTGAAACAATTTAAAGTTAGGTACATTGAAAGAAGATGGAAGGATAGAACAGGTCATACAGTTCAATAAGAATTTTCTACAGCCCATCAGTCCCACTGTGACATTAAGAAATAAAATAGAAAGGGATTGTTTTGCTCGCATTTTTAAGTCAACTATCAAATATTTTTAAACCACTTCTTTTCAAATTAAAAAACAATGAAATAAAATCCTCAACATTTCAAACTTTTCTCATCCAAATTCGCATCTATAAATTTCGTACTTTTTTCTTGTTTTTTGTTCTGATAAATTTTTCGCATTTTTTGGACCAACTTTGAAAATCTAGACTATTCAACAAGAAATCTCTCATTTTTACTTCGATTCCAAATTGATCAAAAAAACTTCTAATGAACAACTAAGTAAACATGTTGCTAACCCTTGAAATCGAAAAAAAAAACAATAAGCATAGGGGCACATATCTCTCCAAAAAAAAAAAAATAAAAAAAAAATAATATTTTTTCTCAGGACTCTTCTGAGTATTTTCCCCCTATACATACCTATTGTACTGTATTACCATAACCTCAGCTACGAGTACAAATTCTGAGATATTTTTCAACTTCTTTCATCAATTTTTCCTTGCAAAATTATGGCATCTTGGCCATTTATCGCAGTTACGAATCCAAAATATCGCAATATTTTAGCAAATATTTTTAGTAACAGTCAATTGTGCAATTTTCAAAGTGATAGAGCCAGAAACGGAAATTTCGTCAGAAAAATTGCATGAAAAAATTTCAAGAAGAGTGTAAATCTTTGTTTTGATACATACATTTTTCCCAACATCAAATTTGAAGACGTCAAGAAACAATCATTCAAAATAAGGAAAATTTCTGTACATTTATATTTAACATTTGTATGATTAAAACATAAAATTTATAAGTTTCGCCTCCTTAGGTATACATGTAATTAATATTATCTACCTACAGAGACAATGAAACTTTGATTGGGACAAAAATAAAAATGATGCGAGATCCTAGGTCTAGGAAATTACAAAAATATATCATGACCAATTAACCAAGCCAATACTCAATGCAGACACTCGAACCCTTCATTGAAACATCTATGACGTAAGTTCTCAATTTTGGAAAAGCAGACACATACGTCAAAGGAAATCACTCCTACAATCTCTCAAACTCAAACTATTTCCAAAAATAACGAACTGATTGTTCAAATATTCCAGATAGTATTTTTCATATTATAAAAAGTTGCGCAATTGCTAGCAAAAAATACTCAGCGTGCACAGTCATGCATCAGAGTTTTCCTCTCAAATTTGAAAGACTCGTTAAAAATTTCAAATTTTTTAAAGCAGAAGGATGGAAACGTCGAAAGATATGTGTAAGTACTATAGGTAGGTACCTACGTAAGCGAAATATTTACAAATAACTATGATGTAAGCTCACTCGACAAATTATTATTTGTAAATTAAATTTCATCGAAAAAGGGTAGGTCAAAAGCATCCAACTTGAGGGAATATTTATCCATCATTTTTAAAATTTCTATAGCATTGATAAAAGTGACACGTTTTGCCTGCACACATATCATATTCCCATAGATTTTAATATCACATAGGTATTAAATCTGATGTTCAAACATTTCAGATACTGTAATACTTGAATGTCATACAATCCAGCCAAATAATCCCAATTGAGTACCTTCCTACACAATTTTTCAGCTAATATAAAGAAATTTCTTCATAAAACAGTCAAGTAATTCGTTTCAAAATTTACATACATTCGGTTTGATTCACCAATTTCACAATGGCTAAAATTTGGTGTTTTTTGGCTATATCGATGCTCATAGGGATATCCGAAATTTCAAAATGTGATTCATCAGATGTGAATAATAGTGATACCCCAGCCGAGGAAAATAACAAGAATACCGATGTCAACACAGTTAAACATACTGAAGATTGCTACTATCCCCATCGCTGTAATAAACGCCATTATTGTGGCGAACCTCTTTACTGCGATTATGCTGTGTACATTGGAAAACGCCAAAAAGGAGATAGGTAAGCTCATTTTTACATTTTTGTTCTCACTTCTCAGATGGTATTTTGTGTATATGTTACGCCTAATCGATGTAATTGCCTAATGCATGAAATAGGCAATTCGTTGCCTATTTCATGAATTAGGCAACGAATTTGGAGAAAATTTTATGATTTAAGCAACGTTGATTTCAAGTATTGAAATTATTGTGAATGCAGCAGTTCAAGTCTGTAATGCGAAATATGAATAGATTTGAGTCGTTGGGGTATTTTCAGTATGTTTAAAAAATTTTCAAGCTGTCGTTTTTCATAGAAACGACAGAAAACGACGGTTACAGCATACCTAAAAGTAATTATTTTTTGTCGTTTTTCCAAAATAAAAGAATTTGAGTCGTCGGGGTAATTTCAGTAGGTATGTTTAAAAATTTTCAAACTGTCGGTTTTCACAGAAATGACGGATCCAATATGGTACCTAAAAATGATTAGTTTTTGTCGTTTTTTCAAAATAAAAAAAATTTGAGTCGTTGGAGTAATTCTTCATAGGTTACCTCCATTCATAATTCGCATTACAGACTTGAACTGTCGTATTCAACGAGACCTTGTTTTGTAAACCGGAGGCGGAGGGTGCAAATTTTTTTTCTCGTTTTTACGCCAAATTCTTCCGGTGGTTGGTGAGCGATTTTTTTTTGTGTTTTTTCAACTTGAGAACTTTTCTTGTCAAGGTCGAAAATTTTGACGTAATTTTTTTTCAAATTAAAAATTTTTCTCAACGAGGTCGCAATTTTTTTCAACTTTAAAATTTTGCTGGTCAAAGTCGAAATTTTTTACAAAATTTTTTTCAACTTCAATTTTTTTGACGTATTCTAAATACTTCTCCAAACTTGAAAATTTTTGTCAAGGTTTCAATTTTTTAACAAAATGTTCTCAATTACACTGCAAATTTGTAAAACACGCCCAGGAGCCCAGGTCAATTCTCCCAAGTCAAAAATTTTTCCCCGACAATTTAAAAAATTGTAACCTTGACAAAAAATTTGAAGTTTGGAAAAATATTTAAAAATTAAAACACGTCAAAAAAATTGAAGTTGATTAGAAATTTTGTAAAAAAATTCAGACCTGGTTAAGAAAAATTTTGCAGTTGAGAAGAAATTTCTAAAAAATTTAGACCTCGTTAAGAAAAATTTTAAAGGTGAAAAAAAATTCGCAAAAAATTTCAACCTTGTCAAGAAATATTTCAAAGTTGAAAAAAATTACGTAAAAAATTTCGACCTCGACAAGAAAAATTTTAAAGTTGAAAAAAAACACGTCGGAATATTGCAGAATTCGAAAAGGACTTGGCGTAAAAACAAGAAAAAAATTTGCATCCTCCGCCTCCGGTTTACAGTCTGCAACGACAATCATTTCAATGCTTGAAATCAACGTTGCCTCAATCATGAAATTTTCTTCAAATTCGTTGCCTAATTCATGAAATAGGCAATAATTTTGCCTAATATTGCCTATTTCATGCATTAGGCAATTACATCGATTAGGCGTAACATATACAAAAATTCCAATTTGAATTTTATTTCAAATATTTCAGACAACGTTGGAGTAAAACCTTTGCTAAATCCAAATCAAGTGAACAGACTTCTTCAGTGATACAAGTTGTTTATCCAACTCCAAAGAAAAATTCCAATCCAAAAATTACCAATGAAATGCCGATTACTTACGTTCACGTGGAAGATAGAAAGAAGAGTAACTCAATTTTTAATGATACTATATCCATCGTAGCCGGAGGTATTGGGGAAACATTTCTCAGTCTCAACATCACCAGCTACAATCCTAAAGTTAATATGAAATATAAAGTCATTATTTTTACCAAAAATAAAAAGCAAAAAAAAATAAATCTTGGGAAAAAGTAGGTACCTATTCGAACTTGCAACCCAATTGAGTATAGTACTCATCGATTCAATTTCAGAATTTGATTCAAAGAGCAAAGGTAGATATTAGTATAGTTGTTCATGATTTACTTAATTTATAATTCATTACTTAGTCACGTTTACTTTTATTGAATCAATTGTTCACTAAATAAATTATTTTACATCACCTATTCATCATTCATCAATGCATATTTTTTACAATTCATTGTTTGGTATTTAAGCTGAAATTCTAATGATTTCATTGTTCAATAATTTGTGAATTATGATCAATGACCATGGAAAAGATTTTCAAAATGCTTATAGAAATCAAATTCTTATAAAAATTTATCAAAAATTTTGTAGCTATAGGTATCTCAAACATTAATTTAAACAATAATTTTTATGATTTTTTGACATTTTTGAACTGTCTAATATAACATTTTAAAGTTAATCTAATTTCTGTTTAAATTTACATTTTTCATCAATGAGGTATTTGAGTACCTACCGTATTTTTGTGACTTGAACGCTTTCAATTTTTTTTTTTAAATTTTGAACCACATTTCATTAATTTTTGCATCGTTTAGGGACATTTTTTCACTTTTGAAAATCTTTCGAATTTTCTAACACAATTTCACTCTCAAATTTTTCAATTTCCAAAAATTATTTTCAAAAAATCAGAATTTCTTGAAAAAAGAAAGCAAAAGTTCGATTTTTTTTGACAAAACTTTCGAAAAAAGTCTAATTCTGATCAAATTTTTACCACATTTTAATGCAAATTGTGTGATATTTCTCTCAATTAAATTTTTTTCTCCATTATTCACATTGAAAAATTCAGATTTTATAGCTGAAATTTTCAACTGAAGGAATTAATCTTACAAGGAGAAATAAATGAGCCAAGACTTGGGAAAACTTGAACTACCTAGGTACATACTTCAAAATATATTGCGAGTTTCACTAAACCACAATTTAATTTTTAGAAAAAATTTACTCGGAAGTAAATTAAACTTGACAATTCTAATTTTCAAATTCGTCTGCTCATCGAAAGCCATTATTAATTACACAAATTCGCTTCTAAAAATCCTCTTTAATTGTAGAAAAATTCTATCCGTAGAAGAAAATTCACCAAAAATCAAGAGAGAGAATCTTTTTTCAAGAAGAGGTTTGTGCTTGCTTAGGTCGTGCAGAGTTTATACCTCTCATTTATACTTCTGCAGAAAAAAGTCCACGACAGTTTTATTTCATAATGAAATGTCTTTTTTTCATAATATTTTAAAATAATATCTAGTTCTTTTTTGTATTACCCACTCTTACTGATTTTCTTCACTTTACACGACCTTGAACAATGAAAAATGAATAAGTAATTTTCTAAGAAAAAAAATGAATACCCTTCAGTTCCAAGAAGAGGAGAAACAGATTACGAAATTTTTAATCAATCAATCTATCTATTCATTATTTCACAATCAATAAGTAGGCACTCGTGTAAAAAGACTTGAACTTAAATTTCAATTCAAATTCCACTTATTATTGATCATGAAAGTGCGCTGTTGCTTTCGTCATAAATCCCTTATTACGCCACTGGCGCCAAACAAGCACCTCCAGAACACTTATCATTCCACTAGTCACTGACTGATTCACTTATTCTAGCGATATAGTTTCATCATCAATTTTCAGTTAATTAGGCCATGTTGATGTTTCATTTTAAGGTAAATTTAGATAATGAGACATTGATTGGAGTGAAAATAAAAATGATGCAAATAGCTAGGTCATGGGAAATTATTATGAAAATGCATCATAACCCATTAACCAAACCAATACTCAAATTTAGGTAGATACTCGAACTCTTAATATTGAGACAGTCATGACGTAAAATCTGCATTTTGGAAAAGCATACATACGTCAAAGGAAATAACTCCTACAGCTCCTTAAACTCAAACCAATGTCCAAAAATACATCTCAGACTTATTTTTTTACACGTTGTTTTCCGCACGAACCTAAAATTCCATCGCAATGATTTACTGGGCTTAACTCGAGCCTTATCTTAGGTCTCAGGTAGGTATTCGCAGACCACTCAAATTCGACAATTTTCTTTGTCGATCGATTATTTCGACGATAAGAATTATATTTTTCTTCGACATGCGTGCCTCGAGTACTCAGTCTAAATACTCTAATAAGAAAAACGTAATACGTGATTTATGGAAAGTACATATTGAGAAATAATTAACCAGAGAATAACGCAATAACCACATTGATGTACTTGACATTGTTCATTCCTTGGAGCGGTGATAGGACAGAAGTGTGTGCAATGTTACGACGTCGTCGAGACGCTTTATTTATTGTCAATAGTTTTTTGGCGTTTTCTCAATGGAAATTTTCTTCATAACTCACTTACTTTTTCTTGGAACGGGAAGAAGGAATCAGGAGGATGATTACATATGTTCACGTGCAATTGTTTAATAATAGATTTTCGGCGAATTTTTGTGTACCAATGCGTTATTACATGAATAATACAATACTTACTCAAGAGGGTGCTTTATGTTTTTCTGGTTGCATATGCAGGCAATTGATAAGGCAAAAATTACCATTTTAATGGTTTCCTTTGATTATAAAAGACTAACGAGATTCGCTTAATGCATTGCTCGGACCATCTACTTACATAAAAAAAAAGGAAAAAATTAAACTATTAAAATTTTTCGAATTATAACACTCCAGGATGTCTAACGAGTCTTTTGGTCCTTTTTTTGGCTGAAGGGTCCTTCTGATCCTTCTAAAGTCCTATTTCTGTGCTTTTTCAACACAAAGTCCTTCTTTTTCAAATATTTAGACTTCCTCGTCAAAATAAATAGCTAATCTTTGAAATTCCGTAAGTGGCAACACTGTAAGATGATGAAACATGATATGGGTTTTGAAAAAATTTCAAGTTTTGAATGCCCTTTTCTCCGAAAATGTTTGCCCTCGCTTCACTCGGGCTCAAAAAAATCTTTCTCATTCAACAAAGAACTCGTAACCATCTCGCAATTTTCAAAAATGTTTCAATTTTTGAAAAAATTTCAGATTCTAGATGCCTCTTTCTCAAAAAAAATTGAGCTCGCTTCGCTCGAGCTCAGTGAACTTACATATTTAGCAATGTTTCTACCAGAATGCTGAATAAAATTAAGATACAGTAGAAGTTCGATTATCCGATTTCGCGATTATCCGACCTAAAAATCGTATCCGATTTTTTTTGATTAACCGAGTTAAAAAAGTCGGTTAATTTTCTATTACTTACCCGATTTTAGGTGTTTTTTGAAAAATTATGATGAACTATGATACTTTTTTTGAGCAACAGCCTCTATCACTATTCAAGAATTTTTCAAGTGTTCGAAAATGGCGAAATTTTACTGCAAAAAATATTTGCAGAGAATGAACAGAAGTTAATTAGGACCTAAATTCTTTGAAAAAAAAAGTGATTTTTAAAACGAAATTTCTGTAATTCATCAATTATTTCCGTTTTTTTTTTTTTCTGAAAAAGTTTTAGTTTCTTTCAGATAAAATTTTTTAATTTTGTTTGAAAGTTTACTTAAAGATCGAGATATTTTAACTCGAAATGAAATTTTGAGCCTCAACAGAAATGAGCCAAAAGTAAATTTTCAGTGGAAAAATATGGATTTCAACTCGAGGTTACAAATTCGGGAAAATACGTAGTGATTTAATCGATCAAACAAGTCATCAGGATCAGGGTGGGTAATACGCGATTATAAAAGCTAAATTTCATACGAACTTTTTTTTTGGAATCTTCTCAACAGCTGAAAAATTTCAAAATTTTCCGGAAGCTCCAAAATTTCTCAAAACCGGTTGAAATCGATATGAAAGGTCGAAAATAGGGTACACACCAAATTTTAGTTTTTTGCGTTGATCAGATAAAATTTTCATAATTTTTAGAGCGATAGGGTAATTTTTAAATTTCAAAAAAAACAAAATTCAAGAAATGAACGTTGAGAATCTAAAATTTTGAATATAGGGTGGTCTTATGGTGTACTTTGGAGCTATTTTTTTGTTTCGACTCAAAATTTTACTTCTAAATTGAGTTTGCTGCCTTGTTAGGTACCTATTATAAAATACTGAGTCCATTTCCTTGATAAAAGTCATCACATCCGATTATCCGACTTTTTTCGGTATCCGATTTAACTTTGTTCCAATTAAATCGGATAATCGGACTTCTACTGCATTTGATAAGAAAATCATTCCAATCAAAAGGACAAATCCTTTTTTTGAAATTTTCAAAAAAAAATCAAGCGGAAATGTTCTTTAAAATTTTTGAAAAAAATTGAAAACAGGGCTTTGCCAGCTAGTCAATAGTACCTATATATTACATTCGAATTTTAACAAAAATATTCAGCAGTCTTTCAGAAATCTTGCAAAAATTGTCATCAAATCTTGCATTTCTTTAAAGTTTTAGAACATTTCAAACCTAATCATATTGGCAAAATGAACTTTTCAATGATTTCACATTCGCTCATTCTTTAATAATTTCATCCATCATAAAAAATTGCACCCTCTCTCTCCAAAACTATGCAAATTTAAAACATAAGTTTTGCCTTTTTATTAGTTTGTATATGCAACCAGAAATGCGTAAAACACTCTTCCAAAAATTTTCAAGGAAATAATTTTACTTCAGCTGAATCATCACAATTATCGAGTTCAACAAAACGTTCAATAAATACATATAAAGTGGGGAACTGGGGATCCAGTGATATTAATGAATGCCAAATGGTGCCTCTATTTTAATTTCGACAAAGGAGCAAAAAACTATTCAGTGCTATAAGCAGATTGATCAATAAATCATAAAACGTGTTTTTTCTCCCAAAAAAAAAGTCAAATAAAAGGAGGAGGGGAGGGTTTCATGAAGTCCGCAGATAGCATTATGTTAAGACTGTTCTTACAAGACCAAAATTTGTACTCAAAAATATACTCGCAATTTCTTTAAAAACTATAAGAAATTACTCCTTTCAAAGATACTCATCTCCTGTTCATTGCAAGATTTAAAAAAATATACCTAGGACCTACCTAGGTATACAGAATAAAAAAATGATGGATTTTCAATCTTTTACAACTTTTGTTTCAAACTTTTTTCACCGGATATTCGAAAGAGTTTGAAATATAGGTAAAAGTTGCTAAGAATTTAAAATTTTCCATTCAAGCATATTAAGTAATTTTTTAAAAATAAAAATTCAATTTCAACATCATTCGAAATAAAATGAGGTCAACTGTATTCTGACTTCCTATTTGATTCCAATTTCGTTCATATTTATTTGAACATTTTTTGGAGTAATTTGTGACATCCGCATAAATTATTACACAATTTCATGAAATAATTTTTCACCAGTAACTTGAAAGTAATTTTTTATTCAATAAGAAGCATACAAAAAAATTCAATCAACAAATGTGACATATCTATGGTAAACACTTATACCTAGTTATAATTATTCTATGCATTCCAATATTCATTAGTTAAATTTACCATAAATAATAACTTTATATTTCTTAGGCCTCGGATTATCACTGGTCATATTAAGTTTGACGAAATTCTTACCAATACCTCCATCCACGATGGACACATCATCATCGTAGATCTGTTTGTCTCTATTCCTATGATACTGTACTTGAATGTAAGTAATCGTTAAAAAGTCGAAGATGGAATAAGAATTACTTGGAAAAACTGCTTGAACTGTTATTGGAGTTTCTCCATTTTTTAACAAAGGTTTTCGATACTTTTTACTCCAGAGTCGTCTGGAACATTGGGAACGAATTAAACAGGTAAGAATTTTTCTACCAATAAACACCATCTGAGATCTGATTTATACGTATAATCAACTCACCTAATTTTGCTTCTTATTCTTCTTTCGCCAAAATACACGGCATGCTCATAACGAGGATGCTTACTGTTCGGATTGATGCAGAATATGATACGTTTTGCGACGTTTATATCGTTATCATGTCCATCATTTTCGGTCTGAGTACCAGAACTACTCAACACTAGTGAATTACATTTCGCAATACTGGATAACCCCACGATTATTGATATGGTCAAAATACACAAAATTTGAGCCATGATAGTCGACAAACGATTCAGCAACTTCGTTAGAACCGAACAAACATCGTTTTTGAACTGAATTTTTCACATATGAACAAATTTTATTACATAGGTATTGGTAAAATGAAGTATGCAGGTACTTTATTTTATCAATCACGAAGCGGAATTGAATTGTTGAGTATGAAATGATTGAAATATTTTGAAGCTCGAGTTTTATTGGTATGACATTCAGAACAACCACAATCTGATGATGAGGCCGGATACGTGGATCATTGAAATATTTCTATCGTACGATATTTGAAAACGTCAGTTTCAAATTTCATTTTTTTGTTATGAACTCGTTTATCAAGTTTTAAAATTGATAAATCGTCCAAGATGTTAAGAGAAACAAATTCTTGGGAAAAAAATCCGAAGTTGTTCACAATAATCATAAATTGAACATTGCTGCGTGGCCTTCTGCCCAGGGGCGGCTTGATGGGGGAAGGGGTGGTGGTGGTATAATACCTTCAGACAATTCTCAGTCGACAAAATCGGCAAATTTTTGGGAGATATTATGGTGACCAAAATTGGTGAGTCGGCAAAATCTCAGAAATGGGAGTTAATTAAATTTTTTTACAAATTTTGCAGCACAACATAATAAAAAACTGAGTCTTTCTAAATTTCAAGTTTACTTTCCTCTTTCAGAAAACACAACCAAACTTTGAAATTACATACTCACTTTCTAGACTAACATTTTGTAAAAATTTCGGCCTCGCAGCGCTCGGCTTTATTGAATTATTTCTTTCATAATTTCAAAACAATCCAAATCCCACAAAAATAATATGTTTCCTTAAAATAATTTCAACTTATTTTATCAAATTTTTTCCTATCAAAACTCATGTTTAATGTCTAAAAATCAAATTTTTCAAAAGCTTTGGCCTCGCTGCCCTCGGCTTTATCATACTTTTAAAATATTTTTTGAGTACAAGTGGCCAGTTTTCTCAATCAAGTGATAACATCATTTTATCTAACTTGAAATTGAAGCAAAGTATTCTACTTGAAATTATTTTTCTCCCTCACTTCGCTCGGGCTATATTTGTTTACCTCCTATTCACATTAAAACCATCAACTTCGAAACCATAAGTAAGCTGTTAAGAATAAAAATTCTCTGTTTGTCAAATTTCGGAATTCTTAATCGGCAACTTTGAATTTTTTAGTCGGCATTTTTGAACATCATTACCCCCCTCCCCCCCAGAGTTTATGTTCGAATCGCCTCTGCTTCTGGAATTGATTTATTTGGAAATGAATAATTTTTAAAAATCTTTGAAATTTCGCTATATTCGATTCCAAATCTATAGAAGCTCCAACTGAAGTGAAAATTGCGCCAAAATGTGATGGACTGCAAATTTAATTAAATAGTGTGAAAATAATACGTATTTTTTCAAAGATCGAACTACTAGAAAAAGAAATCGAAAATTTCTTCAAAAATAAGTGGAACCTTTTCCGCAGGAAATATCAAAACTTGATCTTGCTGGAAGCAAAATTTTCCAATATAAAAATACTTCGAGACATTTACAGAAGGAAATTCGTATAAGTATTTAATAATTTTTGGAATTCAAATTTCAAGATCGCACTAAAGCCTATTTAAATGCATAGAAAAATTTATCGAAAATATGAAACATTTTTTTCCGTTGAAAATTTTCACTCTTTTTTAATTAATGAAGAGTTAACTTCGGTAAAAAATGATTTTTTTTTTCAAATTATAAGTAGTTAAGTACCTAAATGATTTGGAGTATCAAAAACAATTTTTTTGGATTTTCTTTTTTCGTAAAAAATTGATCAATTTTTTTCAATTTTTGTAAAATTTAGCCTTGAACCTCAATTTCCAAATATTATTGAATACTCACACAAATTTCCTTCTGTAAATATCTCGAATTTACCACAAAATATTTTTCTATCGAAAAATTTTGCCCTCAGCATGATCAAATTTTGATATTTCCGGCGGAAAAGGTATCACTTTTTTGAATTATCATTATTTTTTTCTGGCGATTCGACCTTTGAACGAATATGTACATATTATTTTCACGTTATCTTACCAAATTTTCAGTCCTTTACATTTTGGCGTAATTTTCAGTTCAGTTGGAGCTTCTATAGATTTGGAAACGAATATAGCGAAATTTCAAAGATTTTTAAAAGCTATTAATTTCCAAATCAATGAATTCACCCGAAGCAAATATTTTTTTAGCTTTCAGCTATTGGTCTTTGTCTTTGGTGTATTTCAGCAGCGTGAAAATTTTTCAATTTCATCTGTTAGTTTTACAAAAACACCATTTTATGAACTATGACTGAGGCGAAAGTGCAAAACAAGGCTTGATTTTACCTCTTTTCCCTTAAATCTTCGTGAATTCAAAATCTCCGTACCCTTCTCGTATACTTTTCCAAAAATAAGCTTCCGATGTCACTAATCATACTCGTAAAACTTCAGGAAATCGTTATGATACGCAGAAACAGAAAGCGATGATTAAAATTTTCATCATAATATCTTCAAATGTCAAAATACATTTTTAAGTACTTACACAATTTCCAAAATGCAATATTTTGCACAGATATCTAAACAACCATGATAAGTACCTATCTAAATAAGTAAGTAGGTAGGTATATTTAAAAAACGGAAGTAGTTATTTTTTCAGCTTCTTCGTTTCAGTTAAAGAATCATCTAGGTACTCGCTTAATTCTTTTTTTCGTTAGCATAAATGGCAACTCTGTATTTCGATGGATTAGCATGATCACTTTTGATAATCAGTTTAACATGTTCATCATCAATTCCTCCTTCCAGAATAGTCAGATTATCGTCCCAAATTCGTTTACTCTGCTTTGAATCTTCCACATAAATGTATGTAATTTGTCCATGGTTCGTAGAATTATAAACAACTTCGACTTCCAGCGGATGGGAACCATTTTTTGGTTTTGAGTATACCTTATTCGAAACTCGTCTGAAATTCCAAGCAAAAAAATAAAAATTTCTTCAAGAATATGAAAATTTGTCCATTTATTTAAAAATTGAACTTACTTGTTTCCTTCGGTATACTCTCCAAATAAAATATAGTATTCGCAGTGATCTGGTTTATTACTACGATACGGGTAATGACAGCTATGCTCACGTCTAGGGCTGTTTTTGGTATTGGCATCCTGACCTTCTTCTTTGGCTGCGGAAGACTCACGCTGGAACTTATCTGCACCACATTCAATGATACAGCATAGACCCAAAATTATTGTCAGCAAAAAGAAACACCTGATTTGAGACATGATTTCACCACACTTGACAAAAATTATAAAATTTCAATAAAAAAAAACCACCACCGCGAACTGATCGGACGAACCCAATTTTCGAACTGGATTTTCGATTCACAATGCGATTCTTTTATAACGTTGAAAAACTGCGCAACTGGGAAAAAATATAATGCAGAGTCATCGACATTCGAGTTTCCTCTCAAAATTGACTGACATGTTGAATAGATTTCAAATCCTTAACAACAAATTAAAAGCATCAAAACATACGTCAGCAAATATTTAAAAATAATAGTGACGTCAAATTCACTCGACAGATGATTATACTCAATTTTATCGAAGGCAAAAATATCCAACTTGAGAGAAATATAAATAAAAACGATGCAAGACATACCTACTGCATGGAAGAAAATTTGTTCAAATATGAAAAAATATTCCCTATTTTTATATTCGAGAACAAATTGAAAATTTTACGTTTCAAAGAAAAATATTTACCACATATATTTTATCAATTTTGCAACATTCAAAATGTAATCCCTTCCGGGCAATTCGATTTGAAGAAAAATTAAATCGGCTAAAAACTCATGTCAAATATCCTCAGCTATTTGGTAGGTAACCAATTCTCCCGAAACCGCAGCTCGCTTCCACCAAAATTTCCATTCAAGTTGCTCGAATAATTCAACAAATGAAATTTTTCAAAGAAGCCTAACAAATAGTGTAAAAAGAAAGTTTCGTACGTAAGCCCAGTAGGATTTGTATTTCAACATACTCGAACTTCCCCCAAAAATGGGGAGCATTTTCTTTTTTTGGAGTGCAAGAGATTCGAATTTTGATTTTTCAACTCATAAACTTTTGAAATTAGACATTCACAAAAAAAATTTAACAAAAATTGTGAGAACAAAAAAAATTTCCGACTTGCGTTATTCTCCGCAAAATCAACTCGAATCAAGATCTACTTCTTGTACCTACGTTCGATTTCAAATATTTTAGTAAGACTTTGAGAAATTTTGAAAATTTGTGATGTGGAGACAAAGACTGCGATCATTATTTTTATTATGTACGTAGGTAGGTACTTATTGCCAAAAAATATTCAAATACACACAATTATTTCTAAAATGCACTCTTTTAATCAGAATATTACGTGATATAGGTAATGAAATTATAATTATTATTATTTTAATGCAAAAAAGTATAGGTATACGTAGCTAACATTTTTCCTTTTTTTCAACTTAGGTATAATCATTTAGTTAGTAAATTATTCACACATCCAATTTTTATTTGGCATAAATGACAACTCTGTATTTACGGAAAGAATAAGAACGCCTTTCGATAATCATCTTGACACGTGTATCACCAATTCCTCCTTCTATGATTCTCAGGTCATTCTCGTAGATTTCTTTACTCTGCATGGAGTTTTCCACATAAATGTGAGTAATTTTTTCATTGTTCGCCGATTCAAAATCAACTTCGACCTTCAGCGGATAGGAATCATCCTTTAGTTTTGAAAACTCTTCATCCAAAACTTTTCTAAAACATCAATCGAATAAATAAGAATTTCTTGAAGAATATAAAATTTATTCGTTCATTGAAAAACTCGACTTACTCATCTCCTTCGGTATAGCTTCCAAATAAAATATAGTAATTACAAAGTTCAGATTTATCGTTACGATGCGATAGAATTTTGTTCGGGTTTAAACAACTTTTACCGCGTCTAGGACTGTTTTTGGTACTGGTAATAACTGCAATAAGACGATCGAACCAACTCAAATCGCATTCGACGATATAGCATAAGCCCAAAATCATTGTCATCATAAAGAAATACTTCATTTGAGACATGATTTCACCACACTTGGCCAAAATTTTAATATTTTAAAAGGAAAAAAATCACTACCGCGAAATGATAATACAAGAACAAATTTCAGACTGAGCTTTTCAATTCACAAGTTGATTCTTTTATATTGTTGAAAACTGCAAATATAATGCAGAGTCATGAACATTCAAATTTTCCTCTAATATACATGTCAATACATATACCTGCGTAAGCAAAATTCACTCAACTGATGATTATTCATCACATTTCATGGAAGATGGGAAGGTCAAAAGCATTCAACTTGAGGGAAGTATAAATATTAATGATACGAACCACACTCGAAGAAAATAAAAAACATTCTGTATTTTGTATACTTGAAAGCAAATTAAAAATTACGTTTCAAAGAAAAATATGAACCATATATCAATCGAATCAACAACTCTCGTGAGGAAATCTCGTTTGGACATTTGATTTAGAAAAAAAAAAATTATATCATTGGAGAAAGGGTTACTCATTTGCACTAAAAGTATGATTATTTGATGGATCATCTTAATTAATGGCGGAGCTGGCTATCACAGTCAGCACCAAGTAACACCATATTTTAAAACATGATTCCATAATGGCAACAAAAAAAATCTAGAATAAAATCACCACTCTGAACTCAAAATCAGTCTATATTGAAACAGATTTCAAACTGTAAGAACTTTCTAATTCACCAATTATTTCGTTGTTATTACTTAGAAATTAAATTGAGATATGTATGAGTAAAATATTAAACGGAAGCACCTCTAAAATTGACAAAAAATTCTTCAAAATTTGAAATTTCAAAACAACACCCTAATAAAATCCAACATAAGTGAAGAAGCATGTAAAATATCTATTGTTGAGTAACAATGGCGCAAAAATCATTTGACAGACGATGATTTTATAGACAGGTTCACGGAAATTGTCAATTTTCATGAACAAATATTTTATATTTAGGTACATATCCACCAAATTTTGTTATGAAAAGCACTATTAAAAAATTGATTTGCATAATCGGACTCGAAAAAAAAAATTCTGGACTCCTCAATTTCAACCAAGAGAAGAACAATAAGTAAGATCCCAGTTCAATGAGTCGGAATTTCCCTGCAATTTTTTTCAATCATAATGATCAAAATCTCAAAATTCCTTTTTGTGCCACAGTTGTAAAAATAAATGAAAAGCGAATTCAGAAAATGTGACCAAAATAATTACGAAAGTATGTTGATAATTTATCTTACTGAATATGAATTCATCTGCCTAATTTCTCATATTTAGCCATTCATTTGCCGATAACCCTGAAATTAAAAAAAAATTCTCAAGTGAAAAAATTATTCTCAACGCATACATTAAAAAACCACGAAAGAGATAAATACCTACCTATGATCACAAATATTTTGTAGATATAAAATTGAAAATCGAGGTTTTTCTTATATTCAAATTACTGAGTTGACTTTCTTAAATGAGCATAAAGTACCCAAATTTAAGAAGCCACAAAACCCGCCAATTATGAGCAAATGAGAAATTTTTCACCACGTTATCTCCTTATAGATATTTTGCTTCAAATAAAACAAGAAAGTTCGGTTTTTTTCGATCAGTATCTAATTCGAGTAAGATTTTTTTTTAAAAAAAAGAAAAATGATGTTTTCAATTACTTTTTTCAACAAGGAATGTTACCCCAACTGAAAGTAAAATATTGAGCCAAAACAAAAATAAATCAAAAGTATGTCATAAGACAACCCCCAATTTCTCGAATTCTGGTAATTTTTTTAAATTTAAAAATTGCCCTATCGCCCTCCAAAATATGAAAATATGATCAAATAAATGAAAAAAAAACCTGAAATTTAGTAAATATCCTATTTTTGCCCTCCCGAATCGATTAAAATGATTTCAAAACGTTTCGAAGCCTCTAGAATTTTTTTAATTTTTTATCAATGAAGAAAAGCTCATAAAAATGGTCCAAATGAACTTCGATACAGAAAATCGGGAACTACTCTTATTGGTGACCTATTTGCTCGACTTAAGTACAATTTTTCAAAATTCGTAACTTCGAATTCAAGTCCATATTTTTTGGAAAAAAAAATGTTATGGGAAAAATTTTAAAATACGATTAACTACAGCAAATATCAAGATAAAACTGAAAGTTGAACAGATGCCAAATTTTCAATAAAATAAGTCACTAAAATGAATGACTCGCCATTATTGTTACCGAAGTTCATATGAACCATGTTTAAGGACTTTTCTCCGGTGCTAAAAAATTTTGGAGCCACCGAAACTTTTTAAAATCGGCTTCGGAAATAAAAAAAATAGGGTAACCGAATTTCAGCTCTTTTCGTTGATAAGATCAAATTTTCATATTTTGCAGAACGAATGGGTAATTAAGGAAATTTAAGAATTCGTAAAAATTCGAGAAATGAACTCCAGCGATTGAAATTTTAGAAATGTAGGTACCTCGGATTTATTTTTGTTTTATCTCAAAAGTTTTATTCGAGTTAGGATGCCTTTTTTGGATTGGAAATATTCAATCGCCAATCGCAAAGAAATGCATGAAATGGCAAAATATGTATTAATTTACTTTCTGATCATCACTTTCCTAATTTTTTTCGCAAAAAAGGAAAAAAACAAAATAATGCAAAAATGTTTACTTTTAACATCACTAATAAGCTAAAATTATCTCAACTAGAAAACAATTAGTGGTAAATATCCATGAAAAACAATTTCACCTAATTTTTTTTAGAACAATCGACATAAATCAATATTGTATAGCTACCACGACGAGTATTATGACTTTTGATCCGCCCATCAACATAAATGTAACCGATTCCTCCATCTTCGATATCTGCCTCATCACTACCTAAACTTTCTTCATCATCCGAGTTTTTCACTACGATCTTATTAATTGGACAAATATTTTCATGCCCCTTCTCTGGGTATTGGAATCGAATAGTAACAGGAGCGTGAGACTTTTCCGGTTTCTTTATATCTTTTTTGAAAGCACGCCTAAAAATTTATTAATTAAGTACACGTACCCACAATATAAAAATTCATTATTAAAATTCACTTACGAATCTCCTTCAGTTCGGTTTCCAAAATTAATATCGGTAATTTCGCACGAATCAGGATCACAACCGTGGCGTGAAACGTCATAGCATCTTTTATCATAAGTCGGATTCGAATTAGCACTTGAACGACTTTCGTCCGAATTCTGTACACTTTTTTCGTAGCTGTCACCAAATCCACCGAAAAATTGATTCTTTGAAGTAATTAAAGAGCACTCGATAATGCCAAAAAATGACATTATCGTCACACATAGCGCCAGAAAGCACAAAAATCGACTACTTTTCGAACACATATTTTCCAAAATAGTATTCTCGAAATTAAAACACAATTGAAAAATTGAAATCAATCGTACAAGACTCAAATTCGACTACTTCCTATCTCACGAATGGAAGTCTTTATATATACTTGGCCAAACACACACTTACTTCATCTTAATAAATACTTAGCTCATTATCTCACTCAACCCAAGTTGAATATACCAATTGACCTCATTTTTTAATTTTCAAATCAGCCTCTCGAAAGTTTCGGACTTTTCAACGAATGAAAAACTTCCAACGCTTATAACGTAAATCATTAAAAATAAAAGTGATCCAAGAAACACTCGACAAGTACCTGGTACGGTGTCAAAGAACCCAGTTATCTAAACTAGTATCTATGAATCTCGAGAGAAAATGACAAATATTTTATTAGCAGTTTTCGGTTGTCAGTTTAATGAATTAAGAAACAACTTCATAGTCACTTTCCTCAATCATAATGATCAAGGGCTATATTGCATCACTCCCTTACACATTTCTTATTCTTTTTGCGCTCTGGGAATATCTTGCAATTTAAATAATGAAAATTTTAATTTTTATTGCATCATTGTGACCAACATTATTCCCTTTTTTCCAAAAATTGAATCTCCAAGCAGATACCTACCAAGAAATTCATCATTTTTACATTCAATTTTGACACAAAAATAGCAATCTTTCAAAAATGTCACCAAAATTTTAGATAATCCAGACAACTGATTACCTGCACGATGTTTTCACGGAAATAAAAAATCTTCTCAATATTTTCGAATTTATAAAATTGTGAAAATAGCAAATTTTGACGTTTCATGAACAAATATTTTTAAAGTACAAGTCCATGGTGGTGAAACTTTTTTCCAATTCTTGGATTTTTTTCAATTTGGGATGAATCTCAAAGAGTAAATTCAAATCATAATATAAACTTTTAAGTTAATTTTATTTCGTGAAAACTCTTTTTTATTCATGTAACCAATAAACATTTCGAGCTGCTTCAAATTCTGAGCAATTTTTCAAGTTAAGCACTCTTTTCCTTTTTCTAACAAATTTCACCGAAATATATCAATTTTTTCTTTACTTTTCATGTCTATAAAATAGAAAATCCTCACACACGTGGCCCTATACTTCAACAAAGCCCTATTTTCGGTATCGATCATCTCTCAAGTCAATCTTACAGTTCCACACTTCCCCGCCCGGGCCCTCATCACCACCACCTACGCGACAATTACTTATTTCTACCTCGCTAACATATTCCAATTAAAATACCAAGCTAGAGCAAATTTCTAAAAAGAAAAAAAAATCGTTTACAAATCTAAACGCATAATGCGTGAAATTACTGCGCGTTTTACCATTCACGAAGACGACATACCTTTATAATTCTATCGCATAAAATAAAAATGAACTGTACATGAAAAAAACACTTGGTCGCTCGATTAATTCACCAAAAAAGAATGCACACACCTCGTACGCCGCACCGATCGCGTTATCGGGAGAACGAAAAAAACCAGATCGAGGATTAAATAAGGCATGAAAGAGTCCACGTCAAAGAGCCACCAACTAAAAAACGAATAAATCATTTCATTTTTTCAGACATTTTTTTAGAGCTATCTTTCTATCAGTTTTTTTTTAAAGAATGAGTTACAAACAAGATATTTTGTTCCCAGCTTCTGGAAAATTTAGGGTCCAATGTTTTCAAATATGATTTTCTGTAACTTTTCTAGATTTCCCAGACCAATTATGACATTTATGAAAAATTAGGACGAGAAATCATTTTTTCAAGTGGTGCTCTGTTTGAGGTGAAGCGGAGGATACAAACGCGTACCCATAATTTTCTCATGAAGGAAGGAGGAAAAATGTGCATGACTGTAGTGGTCAATTGGTCATGTCAAAAAATTTAAAAAAAGATGCTCAACTGAAGAAATTTTTTCAAAATGACACGTTTCTTTTTTACAAAAATTTCCAAAAAAATAGGAGTACCTACCAATTTTATTTTAAAAAAATATGCATTTACTGCTCGAGTGAACTGAGAACGAAAATTTTCAAGAAAAATAAAGTTTAAATCGTAAAAAATTATAATTTCTTACTACGCATTTAAAAAGAAACAGTACCTATTGTATCTTTTGTTCTTCTTGATTGCGGAGAATTTTTTTTATGGTAAGTACAATAACTTAAGGTGGTCAATTTTCAATTGAAATTCAAGCAAAATGTCGAAACATTTTATAAAAGGTCTACTTAGTTTGAAGCACGTAATTTTTTGTGGTTCGTCTTCTCAAAATTATAAATAGGTAAGTACTTGAAAACATTGCAAAATAGTATTTGGTTTAATGAATGAATTTGTTGAAGTGTTGATTCACAATAAATTAATCGGATTTTCGAACCTACCTACTCGTAATTTCAAGACGAAGAAGAATTCTTTATTGCAGGGCAGATCTTCAATCATTTTCCCAAAATTTCTCAAACAATATTCGATAATCGATGAGTAACTGTACTGGAAATACTGAAATAGATCGTTATTGTTCCTTGAAAGGGCAATTTAAAAGGCGATAACGAAAAAATTAGTACTGACTTTAAAATTAGCTGATGAAAATTTTATTATCCTCACTGAAAATTTACTCTCCTCCTTCTCAATAACGTATCTCAACAAATTCGTTAATTCAAAAAAATTTGAGAAGAAAAATTTACCAAGAATAATCTTAAAATAGATTTTTTATTCTAGAGATTTTTAAAAAAAACACGTTTTGCAGTTTGAAATGTCTAACAAAAAATTTGACAAAAACATTTCTAAAATTTTTTTTTTGAAATAATAATATTTTTTCACTCAAAAAAGTCAAATTTAGCGATTTTTGCGAATAAAATTTTCAAGAATCCTGCCAAAACTTTAAAAATGGAGCAAGAGCAAGGAAGAAACTAGTGACGAAGGTATTTTTTTTTTAATTTATGAAAAGCAACGATAATTTCAAAGATTTTTTTTCGAAAAAATGTAAATACCTACTCGCATAAATATTTCTCATTTTTGACCACAAAAATTTAGAAAACAACAAAAATCATCCATCGATTCGTATTTTGATTTTTTGATGCATTTCATAAATTTAAAATTCTAAGTACCTATAATTATAATGAACGAATACATTTTCCGAAATAGAAATAATTCATAAAATTTATTTACTTTAGTGATAAACGCAAAAAAAATTCAAGCTTTTTTTCAAATTTTTGAAAAATTGTAGGTATTTTTAAAAACTTCTCAATGATTAATTTTTAATCAAACTTTTCAAAAATTTCATTAAAATTTTTTCATGGTTCTTTCCTGAATCAAAAAAATTTGAATACATAATTAAGTAGTGGAATACTTTGTTGAAAAAAATTTTTTTAATTGTTTTTTTCTCAAATTTTCAAATGTTTTTAAACATGTAGGTAAGTCAGGTGAAAAAATTGTTCAAGAATCCCTTTTTCATGGAAAGATTTGCTGTGAATGAGACACATTTTTATAAAAAATATTTGATTTGAAAAGTAGATATCATCAAAGGGCCTAAAAGTTGCAGATGACGAAACAGAAGATTTTTCTTCGTGTTTATCAAAATGTAAATCACTCACTTGGTTGATTCTAATTCAGACCCAAAAATTGTCCTGTAGATATTTTAAAATGCTTTAAAGTACCTTGAATTCTGTTGAAATATTCAAAAAAATCAGTACCAACACTTCATTTTTATAAAATTTAATTCAGATACTTCGTCAATAATCTGAAAAGAGACTCAAAAAAATTCGGTTCAAGAATGAGTTTTGATTGATTTTATGGAAATTTTGCTGCTTTCTAAAACCCAGTTTTCAACTTTATGGAGAAAAGAAATTATGAAGTAGGTAGGTATAGGTAATGTGCTTTATTGTGCCTTATTCAACTTTTGACCCAATTTTCTGAAAATTTGATGACAACTTTCACATCTTCGCCCTAATTTTTCTCATGATCATACAGCAATTCAAGTTCATTATCAAGTTCCACAAAAAAAAAAAAAAAAAAAAAACTCCAAGAATCGCTCATCTCTCGAAATTCGAAAATTACTGCACGTACGTAGAAAAAAGACACGTCTACGTGGGCGAATATCGTTCGCTATTTGTCGGTATCGCCTATCCAGCGAATAATACCTCCTCGCACAGTGATTAGCGAAAGGGTGCTTCTCTATTGTACAAGTTAAAACTAAAAACTACACTGTGCCCGAGATTATAGCATACCCTTGTCAATCAAATTTCAGAAAACAGTGGCTGTTTTAACCGCCCTTACCTATACGTGCGGCTTTTGTTTTGTGCGTAAAATTTCCACCATCGCATCGGCAGATGTTCGTTTAGTCTTTCCAAAGCGTTGCGCCTTTTTTCCCCTCCGCCTCCCTTCACTCTCGCTGGTTCTCTTTCTTTTTCATTATAGTTCGGCGGCGCGATCATCCCTCAGCTTGGCTTTTATCTGCTTTAATTATCTGTACTTTGTATGAATGTTACAATTTTATAAATTCGAGACTCCGGGTCGGGATTTTTTCTCCAGCTATAAAACCATCAATAGCTAATTAAACGCGTGGTATCCTACGTTGCTAATTTTTGCAGCCGTCTCGTAAATCTTGCGATACGTACTCCAAATACGCCGCATTTCTAACCTCCCCTTCGTACCTTTCCACATCGTGTGCCATAATCTAAAACCCGTTAAACTATAGGTACTCGGTATTAAAAATATTTCATACACCGTAATATCGATAATATTCCAATTATTCGGCCAAATTAATTTCGCGATAATATTTTCGACACAGAGTTAACCTATACGTACTATAAAGGCAGCAATTTCACATCGGCTCTCAATACAGAAGCGTAAATTTTCTCAATATAAACGCGTTCACCAGCGGTCGTCGTCTTCGGATAATTAGCCAACGTATTCCGTTATTACCCAAAGACATACCTGGTACTCAGCGATATTAAACGCATTCTCGCATATTTTTTTATATTTCAATGAGAACCTTATAAACTCGATTCGAAGCAGCGTTTAATCACCGAGTTCAAGTGGAATATCGATAAATAAATGGGAACAAATGAGCTTGACAGAGAAGATCGTTTTGAATTCGAATGAGCTGCAAATTTTCTCAATTTGCCATAAAAGTGGGGGGGGGACTGATTGGAATATTTGTCTTGATAGAGAGGGATCGAATTATTGAGTCAATTCAGAGTCAACTTTTGCTAATGGAGCCAAAGAACGAAATAGGAACAGAATTTTGTATCATAAAATTCGAAAATTCCAATAAAAGTACATCCATTAAAATTAGGTAAATAAAAATTCGCACTATTTTTGGATTTTTCGGACTAAAAATTTTAAATTTTTCAGAATTTTTTGATGCTCCTTTCTCCCCCCCCCCCAAAAAAAAAAAATCAGCATAATTATATCAATAGCAAAAATTCGTACTTTTTCGTACTTTCAGACTCATAGACTGATAGACTCATTTAGAAAAATTCAAGGTAACTTACTCATTTCCACAACTGCAAGCTTAATTCGTACTCACCTGAAACAAAACATTTAAAAAAAGGATTAATTATTTTCAAAAAAAAAAAATCAGAATCAAACCTTATCTTGATCCTTCAGTATTGTAAATAAGATAAGAACATGGCCTGTCCATTTGAAAATTTGAATGTCTAATATTTCTGTTGAATCGTATAATTTTTAGATTCATCAATTTTTAATTATTTCACTACATTCATAATTCATAAACAATTTTAATAATTGCAGTAAATTATCGTAAATATTCTAATAGTTACTAAAAAATATCGTGAATATTTCAATAATTACGGTAAATTACCGCAAATATTTTTGTAATTACGGTAAATTACCGCAAATATTTTTGTAATTACGGTAAATTACCGCAAATCTTTCCGTAATTACAGTAAATTATCGTAAACATTCTCGTAATTACGGTAAATTACCATGAGTATTCCCGTAATCAAGGTGAATTACAGTAAACATTCTAGTAATTACGGTAAATTACCGTAAGCATTTCGTGATTACGGTAAATTACCGTAAGCATTTTCGTAATTACGGTAAATTACCATGAGTATTCCCGTAATCAAGGTGAATTACAGTAAACATTCTAGTAATTACGGTAAATTACCGTAAGCATTTCGTGATTACGGTAAATTACCGTAAGCATTTTCGTAATTACGGTAAATTACCGTAAATACTTCAACAATTACGGTAAAATTACGGAAAATGACCGTAAATATTTCAGTAATTATGGTAAATTATAGTGAATATTTTAATAATTGAAGTAAATTACCGAAAATATTGTAATAGTTACGATAAATTATCGTAAATATTTTAATTTTGAAATTATTTGTCAGATCATTTTCTTTTTCATTTAAATTTTGGCCTTTCTTATTTGCTTTTTAGCCATCGTTTTCTGGCTTATTCCTATCGGCAGTTTATTTATTTTTTTTTTATTCGAATCCAATTGATTGTTTATGCCCTACCCGAGTGAAACGAGGTTTAAAAAATTTTTAATAAAAAAATGAAGTTGAAAAATGATTGAAAGGCAATTCTTCCATGTAGAAGTTGAAAGGAAAATGTTTAAAATTCATGATTTTTGTGGAAAATAATCAAAATGCATGCTGTTTTCATATTTTTATGCCACTATACCGACATTTATGCAATTTTCATATTTTTCGTAATTTTCATACCCGGTAGACACCATTCTGACATGATGGAGGGAGCAGGGGTAATAATGTAGAATATTCGAGTTTGTGAAATTAATTCCAGACTAATTTTGAAGTGGATTTTTGAAAATTTTATTGATTTTTACGTTTCACCAAATACACAATTATTCATACTGAATAATTACTATTTTTTTTTAAAACAATAGAAAATCTTTTCACCATATTCTCACAACTTTTATGAATTTTACACTCTGCCAATGTATTTGATGAGTTTAATGTCACAGGAGTACTTAGATATTACGTACTAGTAAAAAGTAGACAAAATTTCTCCGAATAAATTTGCTGGATGCAGAATTCACCGAAAAAAATGAATGCAATTTCATATTCCATAAGACGACGCGACGTAATATATCGCACCATGTTTCTGCCTCACCGAAAAAACTAGTTCTTCTCGGAAATTAAAACTAGTATTATTGTAGGTAAGGTACCAGGTAAGTTATGCCGAAGCGATTCAGTGGCATCGATTATTTGGAAATTAACACGTCGGGGTCATCGTTAATTGATATACCGAGCTGGAAATTATAGTCCATAAAATTAATTACACACGCCAAAGAAACTAGGGACGAACCCTTTATTTAAACGGAGTCTTAAAAACACAACAAAACAAGACGAAGAAACACCCTTTTTTCTTAATAAACCCGGTGTACCGCACTTAGCCTGTTTTTTTTTTCTTCTATAGCTCTTACTCTTAATCATGGTTTATCGTTTTTAGCTTCTTAATCACCTTTTTCTTACCCCGACGAGGTTTTTTCTTTAATTACTGGGTTACTGTGTGTAGCTTCCGCGACGTCGGGTCGGGCACCGCCTACTTGCATAATTTTTACGCTCACCGCGGTTCGAACTTTTTTTTTTACTTTTTTTAAAGCCTCGTCTTAGTTTACATTATTAATAATCCGACTAATTGTCTTTGGTTTCACCCTTTTGAAAAAAAGCTGTCTCGAGTTTCACCTCATCGCGTAGCACTTGTTAATTCCTTCGCCCGGCTCACGAGCTCGGTAATCGTCACAACGGCGCGTCTAATTAAACCTCTTCTGTAATTTACAACTTCTTCGTTTAATTTCTTAAACGCGTGTCCGGCACCGTTAAGCTTTTATAGAATATTTTTCCCTTTCTCATTTCGGTTTGCAAACAAAACGCGCCTTAATTACACAAATGACGAACGGTAGCTGCTCCATTAGGGCTACCCAGTAGTTAAAAATTTTACGCCATTATTTAACGGTTAAAAAAATCGCTTTTTGAGGTGCGTTGAAAAAAATGACGAGCTGGAATCGTGCGGTGGTGTCACGCTATAAGTCAGAAAGATTTAGTTTGCTTGTTATTTACTTTGAATGAGAGAAAAGAGATGAGGCGAATTTAATTTTTTTCATCGATGAGTATTCCTACATTGGAAAGGAGGAGGTGGAGGGAGCAGGTTAAATATGGAGTGATTGTCGATGAAGAAAAATAAAGACAGAAAACCAAAATTCACCTTAGAAAGGTGCGAAACAAATAATTAATTTCTAAAATTCTGTCATAAACACCTTTCCTTTACAGCGAATCCCATTTATTAAAATTGTTTTCAATTCGGATTTAGTACAAATTGAACTTCAAAAAATAATGTAAAGGAAAACCCAACACCAAAGTCATTTGAAAATTAATTTTTGAAAATAGTTGTTTAAAATTTGAGAATATTTGTGAAACAGATAAAAATCATTCACATTTTGAATTTTGTGTATTAAGATCTAGTAAAAGGAAATGTTGTGGGAAGGGAGAAAGGGGAAAGGTTGATCTCAAAATCGTTCAGAAAATTATGAAAGTTTTGACGTTCTTACCCCCTTATCATGGATTTTGATACCACTCGTGATATTTTTGAGTTGTCTTTCCACCACAACCCCCTCCCCCTCCCCACCTCTATGGATTCAGATTAGAGGTCAGGAATACAAATATATATATTCAGAAATTGGATCTAAGAGGGTTAAAAAACGTAAATTTTGACACCTGCTTAAAAATTACAAAAAATTTTGAATTTGGACTCTCCCCACCAACTCCACCATGAGTCCTTTTTGAGTTTTTTAATGAAATGACATCGGAAACAGACTCAGCGGGTAAAACCCATGGATTTTGATACCATACTCGATATTTTTGAGAAATTTTTCCAGCTCAATCCCTCCCCCTCCCACCATCTTGGGCACTGATTCGAGGTTAAGGCAGAAAATACATTCAGAAATGGGTTCTAAGAGGTAAAAAATATGCATTTTGACACCTCACTTGATAATTAGGAAAAATCATGATTTTTATCCCTCCTCCCCCCCCTTCTTCATGGACCCTTCTTGAACCCTTTGATGAAATGACATCGACAACGGATTTGTCGGGTAAAAATCCATATATTTTGATATCACACTCGATATTTTCGAAACCTCGGCTCCTCTTCCTCGTCTAGGGAAGGGCAAAATCCAGGACAGAAGGATTTCAAATCCAAAAAAATCGAAATACTTTTAGAAGATTTAAAATCCAAAATCCTGTTACAAAGCGGATTTAAAATCCGAAATCCTAAATTTAGAATCCAAACTCTGGATGTGAAAGGTGATGGAAAAAAATTCTGAACCCTGAAACATTTTTATTTTTACATTAAGTACATCTTGAAAAAATTTTCATGGCCTTTTAAAAAGCAAAGAGCTCTGAAGTTATTTTCATTTAATCTATACCATTGATGATTCATTATCATTTTACAAAAAGAAAACAACCGCTCGACCGGAACCAAAATACTAATCTTTCATTCCGAACACAGAATATAAAAAATTAGGATTTTAGATCCAAAATCCGGATTTTGAGGTTTTTTAGATTTTAAATCCGGGAGGATTTAAATCCTGATGCCCAATCCTGCCCTCCTCGTCCCTGTGAGATCTGGTATGAGTATGAAGTCAAAATGACCTTGGAAACGGATTCAAAAGCTCTGAACACCCTCTGGAACCCAAATTCAATTTTTATTCCATTCCAAAAATCCATTTGAAGTATGTTTATCAGGTTTTGCCTTTTTCAATCCGTTAGCTCAGCACCTCGCCCACACACCAGCAAAAAATTTTAAAAAATTTTTTTCGATTCGACATTTTACAAGATCAAAAACCCCATTTGGGAGAGAGTTCAGACACCCTCAGGGAAGTCTGATGTTTTTTAGGAACCAAAACCTTTTGGAATATTTTTTGGTATAGTGTCCTGAATCAATGAAACCAAAAAAAAAAAAAAAACTCGGACGGGAATTACTTTTGCTCTTTGCCATTTCTTTATTTAATTGCACTGCACTATAATTTCTTTCCCCATTCGACGAGAACAGTTAAAAAACAAATAGATACATTTTTTAATCAATTTCTGGAAAAATTTTCACCCAAATTTTTGAGTAACTATTCACCATTTCAAAATTCCGTCGTCGCCACCAAAAAGATTCTGGAAAAACGCAATAGCTGGCATTTATATGCAACTATAAAGCAGCTAAATTAAAATTTACATCCCATAATTCCAAATTCCCACTTCATATCTGCACCTGAAATCACACATAGTAAAATCAAACTCAACTAGAACAATCGTTTTACGATTTTAATCGACATAGCACGTTTTTTTAATGGAAATTTTACCATACAGGCATTCGCTAAATGTAGAAACTTTTGCGTTACACGTATGAAATGAAACACTTGAAAAAAAATTCATACAAAGATTTATCGATTCGAATCGAAACACGGAGCGACATTGACAATGAAGAAAATTTATTCGAATATACTTACTTCACGTAGGCAGAATTTGGAGAATCGAGATGATCACCAGCATTAGCATAATCCGAGCAATTGTGAAGCCAAAATTACTCCAAAACTCGACCACCATTCGCATCCATCCTACACCACTTACCTATATCGACATTTAAAGCGTTAATTAACCGATGTACATATTAATCAATTCGCCAAAACAACAACCTCGATTAGCATAAAATTTGTAAAACTACACCGCCAGTTTAATCGCTCAAATCGAACGAAAAAAATCTCCAACTTGACCTCTTCCTCAGAAATTTTTTTTCAGCCTAATTAAAACAGAAAATTAACATTTTTGAATACACAATTCGTGGGAATTCCCAAAATCCAGAAATTAAGCAAAACAAAAGTTAGCTCGATCATGAATTTATGGTCGATGATTCCTTGATCGATTGTTTTTATTATTCGCATGCGCAAAAAGAACCTACATTACGATCTCACGGGTGTCCTAGCTTTTTCTTCGTCTTCCAGAAACGAAAAAAAAAAACCTGTCGGCTTTTCTCACACATTTACCATTTGCACACGTTCAAACGCATCCTCGAGAATCGGCATTAATTGTAAATCCAGTCGCGTATCGTTTGCTTACTCGATGCCTATTCCAACAATCCGATACCTTTTTCATTTGGCGAATCAGATAAGAAGAGGTAAACACGTTTAATGAGCGTTTTTCTCCACTACTCGGCGTGATTGTTACCGGCGCGTATGCATTTAAACATGTGCTTCGTCGAGCCACATGCTAATTTATAGAAATAAATTTGGTCGATGGTAATTGCCGGAGCAACAGGAGAATGTGTGAGATCTGCAGACAACCACAGAACACGTACTCTTTCGAGTACAAAGTAAGCTCAATTATCATACGAAACAAAACCCCCAGCTACCTTTAAGAGACAAGTCACTCTACAAACATTATCCAGCGTGTGTGTTGGAGAACGCATCATCGATGCTCTGCGTCTAATTCAATGATGGTATTCTGCATGTCATCTCTATTCCCTTTTCGTTTACTATTCAGAAATTCGGTTGCTCCTACCATTTCCGGTATTTAAAAGATTATTTTTAACACCGCTCGGTCCCAAACTCGCGTATTATGATTAATCGTCGATACTCGATTGAATAGATTCGGTGGGCGTTTCGAACAAACGCAAACGTTCCAAATGTAAAAGAGATTTTTTCACTACGCCTATTCCAGTTATACGCCGCAAGAGTACAATATCGATCCAACACCGACCACATCGGACGACAAAATCCTACCAACTATACACTTTTGGCAACATAGGCGCAGATTTTCTCTCTTTCTGCCATCTATTGTTCTTAGAATATATAATTTTACCCTTCGCCCGATCCCGGAGTACCGGCCACTTTGGATTTTTAATTCCGATCCGCAGCTGCGATTCATTAGTGACTCTCGGTTGAATGTAAACAAAAGAATTTTAAGTATCACTCGTTACAGTCGCGTATACACCTATTGATTCAGCAATAATATTAACTCGTCGTGTAAATGAATCGAGCCGGCGGTTATACCGCGAATATCGCCGCGAGATACCGATTCAATGAGGGTGCTGGGTCTAGTGGTGATGTAAGGTACATCGCGAGGGTGCCTACCGCACCTACAACTGATGTGGAAATTTCGAAATGATGAAAATACGTAATGAGAGATGGCTGCGGAGATGCAGTAATTAAACCTGTTTTAGTTCTACGATGATGAGGCTGCTGCGTAGGTGATTTACGCAATCTTAGGGTACCTTCTTGTTTGGTTACCGTCCGAAATAATTGCGACAATTTTGACCGTTTTGGTGGCTCCTCGAGAACAATCGAAGTATCAGATTCGTGGGTAACTAGGTCCGCTGTGAAGGTGTGCTGAGAACCGTGTCATCGAAAAACTGGCCAGTAGTTCAAAAGCATATTAATGGTATGTTTTGCAATCGAATAATTTTGTTGGCGAGGAATTAGGGGTGGAAAAGAGCGAGTAATGTTTTGGAGATGGTGGCCCTTTGTGTTGTGAACTTGTGTTTATTTGTGCTCACCCAGTTATATGTGATATATTGCTGTTGGATTTAATTTTTTTAAAATGCCTTTGACAATTTATCTATGTTGCAATGTTTTTTTTTGCATTTGAAAAATATCTGTTTTGTAGGAGTTTGTAACACTGTTTTTAATGATCTTGATCCTTCTGAATTACTGGCATAGGGTTAAATTGAAGCTCAGAATTGAAAAAAATTGACGCATCTTTCCCTATATTTGGAAAAAAACCTTGGATCATGGATGGATGTGATGAAATGCCCCTGCTTCAGAGATCAGGCAATAAAAACGAAATTCCATAACTCTTTATAAAAATGTCAATGCTTTCAAATATTTATTCAATTTTTCTATCTTTTTTTTTTCGGAATAGGTATTATAGTTGTTCTCAAAAGATATCTTACTTTGAAACTTTTTATTAAAATTTCAATGTGTTCAATTTTTTTTTCAATTTTTTAAGAAATTTTTGTATATTTTTCAGTTTTTTCTCATTAGAAAATTTTTTTTGACTGTCAAAACAAACCCTACTTTGTAACTTTTTACTAAAATGTCAATGCACTTGAACAATCTTTTTTTTTCAACATTTCAAAATAGGTACCTACTTTTTCCAGTTTTATCTTACTTTCTATTTAAAAAAAAAAAATGTAGGTACCTACCCCATCTGCTGAATTTTTACAGAAAGGTCAATGCACTTCTTTTTTTCAATTTTTTTTCGACTTCGACGTTAAATTTTTTTCAAAACAAATCTTATCGCGTTATAATTGTAAAAAAAAAAAACAGCAATTTGAATACATTCCTTTTAAGAAAACAAATTTTAGGTATAATTTCTTATCTATTATTATTATAAAATAAAAATAGTTAAAATTATATGCATTTGTGACCCTGCCGTAAAAAAGGAACCAATAGTATAAAAAAAATCGATGTCTTATTTTTCACGTTTTTGGTTCAAATGACACAAAATCTGGACCAAACACAAAAATGAAGGCATCGTTTTTTTTTTTTTTTACAGAAGGTCCCTTCTTTACGACAGGGTCACATTTTTTAATAGTCATCAATCATTCAATTTTTCGATTTTTTTTCAATTTTTTTAAAATTTCGATACTATACCTACGTATTAACATTATATCTTGATCTAAAAATGGGCTATTCCACGCTAAAACTGACTAAAAATGAAGTCGGGTGTTACAATTTTGTTAAAAATTTTTTTTATGAGTTCCTCTTGATGTTCTATTCAAAAATCTACGATACTCTAACCGACCTTACCAAAATTATTTCTACATATATTTCGGTTAGTGCAGGTAGAGGGCGAAAAAATTAATAAATTAGTCGATATTCGAATTCTACACCCTCAAATTAAAGACAATCGAAATGCTACACGCCATTTCAAGATTTTTTTACATACTTTTTCCTCAAAATTAGGGGCATTGAAGGGTCAACTTCAAAAAAAAAGCAAATATTCGAACTCAGTCACCTCAAACACCTAACAAACGACAGGTCACACGTTATTTTTCATTTTTTCAAATTTTAACCCTGTTAAAGAGTGCGAATAAAAGAGTTCAGAGGGGTCGGATGAAAAGAACAAGCACATATTTGAAATCATCGCTTTAGAATTTGCAGAAATCGACGTACTACGTTATTTTTTCAATTTTTTTTGAATTTTGGTGAAAGTTTTGGAGGTGTACCTCTCAGGCATCTGGTAATCTCACCTTAAAAATTTTTTGGTTGAAAAAAAAAATTAAAAGGGCTATCTACTGAAATTTTTTCAAATTTTTAAATGGTAGCTTTCATCGTGATGAAAATTAAGCATTCATTATCAAAGTTCAACTTTGCGCTTTTCAAAATGTGATTACTGCTTTTAAATCGTCTATCAATTCTCTTTCGATCTCCACAAACAGTTTTTCTTCAAGTAAGTATAACCTATCTTAAGACGTAAGCCTTGAAAGCTGATAATTTGGCAGAAAAAATTGCAATTGGCTAAAAATTACGAGTCCTATCCTCCTATCCTCCAGCCCCAAGAAAAAAATTCAGATGTTGATATCATGAAATTCGATCTCTGAAAAATGATTCGTTTCACAGCCAGATTAAAAAAATCAGAATCCCAAATAATCATAATTTAATCTAACGAACAGTGGTGGAAGGGAGGAAGGAGGAATTTTCTTCACGATGAAGTCAGGAATGACTTTTTATCATAAAATTTTATGAAAATTTTGGGTGTAGCAGATTATAAAAAATCTTTCCTAAAAAAAAGTTTGACAATTATGTATTTTGAAAAGATCTATCAAATTCAATCATGTTATTTTTCCCAAAAACGAACTGCAGTTGGTTTATTCAAGAAAGGGGAGGAAGAAAGGAAAAAAGTAGAAATTAAAAAATTACACCAAAAGTTGAGAAAAGTGTACAGAATACCTAACAAAGAAATAGATAATATACATACATCCTTTTTAACTTACAAAAAAACATAATAAATGTTTTGAAATTAATTCATTAATACAATTTTTCAAAAATTCGCAAAACGTTTAAAAAAACATCAAAATTGCATAAAATATCACTAAACAACTGGCGAAGTACATAGAATGATCGAAAAATTTTGCAATGGATTCAAAATTCGACTGCAATACTCGAAATGACCAAAACTCATTTACTTACGTTATTTAAAAGCAAACTTTATCCCCTATACACTCCACTTTAAAACAAAAGACACGTCACGAGCTTAAATTACCTGTCATATCTTATATTATAAGTGTTATAATACGTCAGCTTACCACACTTCAACTTTTCAAGTGGTTCTTCATTATTCCTCAAGTACGAGTATATAGATTTTCAATTCAAATTCACAACTCTTTTTAAACAAATCACATACCTACGCAAAATTGGCAAATTTCACTTATCAAAGACCTCTTTTCGCATGACTTTTATAATTTTTTCATGGACCCCCCTCCTCCTCCGAAAAAAATCAACTTTGACGCAAACTTTAAAAAAAATAATGAATCATTTAAAAAATCATAATGAGCACCGAAATTAAAATTTCTATACGAACAAATCCAAACAAATACTTAATTTGTAATTTAAAAAAAAAAAATCACAAAGAGCTATTTTTTCAGTTAAATTAATTTCGAAAAATTCTACTATTGTCTCAAAAATAGGGTTTTCACTCTTAATTTTTGGAAAAATAAGTGGATACTTTTCTGATAGGAAATTAGGTAGGTACACGTAGAACATGATTATTGAACAATTTTCCAATTCTAAGTATTATTTGATAAGGTATTCGCGAAAAACCGGTTTTCAGCAACCACTCATCTTTTCTCTGGGAGTAACGAGTGCTTCTAAGGGTAGACCATTCAGAATGTCTTTAAGTAGACTATCAAGAACACAAACACGAAAAAATAGGGGTTGAATTTTTTCAGAGTTAGATCCTAAAATTACTGGACTATCTAAATCCTGGTTGGGTGGGGTGAATATGAAATCGAAGATAATAAAATTTTTACCATGTCCATTCGAGGTCTGTTCACAATTTCTAATCTACCTCCTTCTTCAATATTACAAAAAAAAAAAAAAAAATGCAATGAATATCTCCCCTAATACCCTCACACAAAATACGGACCAACATTGAATATGCAAACACTATCAGTCATTCAAATTATTATATTGCACTTTACTTATCACACAATGCATAGGGTCGCCTGTAATAACTTCCTCTTTTCATAACAGACGTCTATGTACACTTCTTGTTTTCTCAGGTTCAGGTATACGAGATTAGAACAGGTATAAAGTAAACTTTTTTCACGGTTTACTTTCGTTTTCCAATTCGATACGAAGCTCGACCCGTCAAAACAACACGATACTATAATACAGCGAAACACAGCCAGACGCCACACATGCTAAAGGGGTTCCCATTAAATAACCTGTCTCTGAACTTTTTTCGGACACCAACCATTCTCAACGTTCAACTTTAATTAGAAAAATTATTCTAAATTCACGGAAAATTTGAAATATTTTGCCATTTTTTCTGAAAATCGATTAATATTTTAATCATCAATAAAATTACTCTGATGGGTAATATTTTAAAATACGACATCGATACGATCTATACTGCGCATCGAATTTTTTCCTCCAAGTTTCTCATTCTATTGCCAATTTTCATTACACGTGTAAATGAATTTTCGATTAATTGCTTCGTATTCTTGTTGTTTCGAAAAGGTCATAAGGTATGGCAAATTTTCCCCTTAATTAAATATCTCCGCGGTTATATTTCGCTTTCGCGGATCATTAAAAATTCACATAAGGTAATTTATCGATCGACGAAGCTGGCGCGTGTGCTCGCGTCTCACATACTCGAGCCGATGTAGAACCGACTAGGGCAAAAAATCTTGAATAATATCCAAAAAGTAAGACGAAGAGAGAACAACGGAGGAGAGAAAAAAAAACTACGTATAATTAAAAAGACATACCGAAGTAAATTGAAGTTTCAAAGTATTCGTACACCCGAGAAACCGCTAATAAATGTTAACTCTGACAAATAAAATCGGGTTAAAAGAAGAAGAAGAAGTAGGAGCTGGTATGCCGAGAACGAAACATAACAAATTACTATTTAGCCCGTTTAAAAATAAAACATAATTAGTTTTCTTTGCCTTGTTCTTTTTCGAAACACAATGCGTGGAATACCCCCGAAGTCAAATGATTTACAAGAACACAGACCGCACAGCATTTTTGTTTTAATTATGTTCCATCCAAAAGAGTTACTTCCTTTGCGACCATAAAGACGTTGTAAAACATTCCTGACATATTTTTCACTCATATATTAAAACACACTCCACTAGTTATTAAACATCGTGATAAGACAGAATCAAAAGTTTTCGTTAATTTTCCAAATTGTAAGTAAGTAATACATTGCCACAGTGCAGACTTCTAAGGCCGGGATGGTGCGGTGGTGTTGCCGAAGCTGCCGCGTATTCCCTCATTAAAGCTGGCCGTTTTCATAAATTCGCCAACAAAGCCCAACCATGAGCTCTGGCTAATTGCCTTTTAGTCGACGATTAATCTAGTTTATGGGGTATGTGCCATAAACAATGTCCGACGACCGGCCAGACATTATTCAAGAATGTGCTCTATAGTTCCACCGAGATCAAACGATAACGCAGCTTCTTTGACTGCCGGGTTATTTGTTCGCCCTGATAGAGAATAGTTTTCTGGACGATGTTGAGTAATTTTGTTCGGTGATATATCCTTTTGTATTTTTTACCCAAAAAAAATGGTCGAGTTGGATGAGCTTAAATTGAATTTTTTGTTTATGTTGCAGACTAGACGAGCCGGAAATTTTGTATGGTTCATTGGACTCATTTTTTCTCGATGAGTCGTAAATTATAATTTGAAGAATTCTGTACTCAGTTTTAAAATTCAACTTTTATTATCAACTTGCAAAATAATTTTTTCGAAAGCTGAATGCAAAGAGGAACATAAAAGTTGAGGGGGACCTTAAAACGACCAGGTGGAAATTTCAATCACTCTCCCTCTTCTCTTTTCATCGTGAATCATGAATACTTTATCTTTCAGTTGCCCTAAAACATTGCTTACCTACATTAAAAAATTCTTGAAGAATTTCAACATTTTTTTTTCAAATTAAAAATAAATCACCAAAAATCTTCCAACAAGGGAAGTATTCTGAATCGAAGTAAAATTATAAAATTATTGGCAGGAATAAAAATAAATCAAAAAAACATCATTGAAAAAATAGATACAAAATTTCAAGAACTAAAGCAAAGTTGGAAAGGATTTATGTGAAACTGCATTCGTGGTATTGATTCGAAACTAAAAAAAATTACGAATTCGTGAAATGGATTCGAATCTTTTCAAAAGAAAGCGAAACTCGACAGGATTTGTTTCATTGTTTCGTTTTTTTTTTTTTTAAATTTTAGCTGTAAATGATTTGTATAGGTATTTTAAATTTTACTAGGGTAAGGATGTTGTCCATGCCTCCTTCCCCATTGGAAAATTTCATAATAATTCAATATCAGCCACATTCCATTAAAAATTCACATCTCTTCGATGATTTTTTCCTAAAATTTATGGATTGTGGATTCTAATCCACGAATCCATTATTTAATGGGTCGAAATCAGATTTAAATCACAAAATCACGAAATATTTTCGAATCCAAAAAAACATAATGATTCGTGGATTTGATTCGAATCTTATTTTGGGGGAATTCGTTCTAACTTTGAGCTGAAATTCATCTCTCAAATTTCGATGGATTTCTAAAATTTTAAAATTACTTTCTAATCAACAAAAAATTCTGAAATTTGGTAGCTACAGTCACGAATTTCAAAAAATTGTGCCTTATTCGACCAAATAGGTTACCAATATGGAAATGGATAATCAGTGATTAAAGATGCTAAAGGTGGTATGAACCATTTTTAAAAGCACTTTTTTCGTGCTGGAAAAATCCAAAAATTTTCAGAGATTTGGAAACGTCCAGAAACCGCTTCTAATCGATTCAGGAAGTCGAAAATAGACCGTGATATATCAAAATCATTTTTTTTCACTTGATTAGATCAATTTTTTTTATTTTGCAGGGCGATGAGGTATAATTTTGAAATTTCAAAAATTCGCCAACATTAGGAAGATCAATTTTTAGCATCTGAAATTTTAAAAGAAGAAAATCTCACTGATGCTTGAAGTCTTTGTAGGTACATACTTCATTAGCACTCTCCCTCAAAAAGCTTCCGAAGTTACTGATTGTGGATTTTTTTTTACACATTTTATTCTTGTTTCATTCTGTTTGTACTATTGCTTTGTTTTTGGTTCCCAATGAAAATTTTTTTCCGAGGTGATGAAAAATAACTTTTTCTATACCTTTCTTGAATTTTCAAAACAAAATTGAGAAAAATTAATCAAAACCACGTCAACACAGATAATACCCAAAAATCATCGATGGTAATTTTCCTCCATTTACCATACTTCAAAAAAATAACAGTGCTTAACAAATTGCCTACTTTTTTGCTTCAAGGAACACTTTCTTTCTGAAAAAATTCCAAGTGGTTAGGTTTTAAAATCTCTTTTCCCTCAAATCAAAAATAAGAGCGAACTAATATACACGAACCAGTAAGGTTTTGGAGCATTCTACTCTTCATCGAATGCAAAAAAACTGGATTTTTTTGAAAAATCTTGCCCCTAACACAGGAAATTGTTTATAATAATTTGAAATATTTCGTATCGAGTACTTTTTACATCACCGTTATTTTAATTTTGCTTACGTCCAATAATTCCAAAAAATAATTCTCCACTTTGAAAAGTGAAATTGTAATCATGACTCTGTGTTTTTTTATAACAAGATCGAGTGCATTGTTTTTCACTGATACATACATATATAAATCAACAAATTTGCCATAACGTTAAAAAGTTCAGTTTAAAACTCCCGCGCGGTCAGTTCAATTTTGTAATCTTTTGCATTAAAAAGCTGTTCAATAAGTATACTGTAAAAGTTAAAATGGTGTCTCAAATATGGCGATGTTTGGTGCTGTCGGTAATTTTAGGGTTATGCGGTTCAGTAATGCTGAAAAAAGAAATCTCTGACGAAATTATTGGCATAGAACAAAAATCTGCAGAAAACCAACACAACGAAAACACAGTCTCTCAAACTCTTGCTCAAAGAAAAGATGAAATCTCTAAGGAATTTACTGGCGTAGCAGAAGAAATTTCAGAGAATCTAAGCAATACAAACATAGATTTCCAAGTTCTTGGTCGATTTCAGGACATTGTAGATGGAAATTCAGGGAATAAGAAAGCAAAACGTCTCCCTAATCCGAATAAATCACATCAAGATGAAGATTGCTATTTTCCGAGTCGCTTTTCAACGTCTTCCGAGTGTTATTACTCTGTTCAATTTGGGAATAGAAAAGATAATACTGAGTAAGTTCATATCATATCGAGCAATAAAAACACACTTGTCTAAAATTTTCTCAATTTGTTTCCCTTCATTTTTCTCCTTTACTATTATTTTTTTTTTTAGACTAGTACGAAATCGAATTTATACGAAACCAGAAACACAGCAGATTCCTTACACCTTCAAAATTAAATATCTGAAACCTGAAGCAAAAAATACTCGACTAATCAATTTTATAAAAGTGGAAGATGCAGAGAACCGTAAAAGTAAAGATATATTTGATGATGACATAATCATCACACAAGGAGGTATTAATAAGCCATACGTCACAATTCAAATAACCACCTACAATCCTGAAGAGTCAAAATATAAAGTTATTATTCATGTTAAACGTAATTAGATGTAGTAATACAATTGTAGTTTTAAGAAATGTTTAATTAGCGGTTAGACGAGGTACATTATTTTTTGGGTCATGTAGTGTTTAAAAAATATAAGTACCTAATTCATTTGCATCATTTTTTTGTTTTCTTGAAACTGAGAAGGTACTATCTACTACCTAAGAAGTTTAAAACCGAAATCAGCAATTTAAGATCAAACGGACCAAATTTAGTGTACTTACCTATTTTCACTGCATCATGAAAATCATGGAAACCCATTTCTAAATAAAGACTAACAATATTCCCACCTCGGAAAATTGAACAAAGAATAGAACTATCCTTCGGTTTAACAAAATAACCTAGGTAGCAATCATTTTTCACAGGAAATATGATTTTTTTTTCAAAAAAAAAAAAAAAAAAAAAACGAAAGAAACAAGAGCAAAAATTACTAAAGGAAAATTTTTTGAAAGTTTACCTTCATACAAACAATGTCCTGAAAAATGCGAATATAGACAACTAGGTACACACCTATTTTAAGAGGCATATTTTTATGCTGAATTCCTCTCCCACGAAGGAGCCCAATTTGTCAAAAATAAAAAAAAAACAGGGTTCGCAATTGAAAAAAAAACGATTAGTTTTGAAAAAATTCACAAAACTGTTTTCTGCAAATGAAGAATAAACATCTGTAAAGCAAAAATTTCGTTCAAGGTAAAAGAAAAATTACCAATTTTCTTTTTTTTCACAGGTAAAGTTTCATTCTAAAGTTATTTCTTTTCCCCTCGTTAACGAAAGAAGAATTTCTTCAATAATTTCATTTATTCTAAGTCATTGTCAACCTAAAAGAGCCATTTAAAATGGCAGTAAAGTTCTGAAAATTTTCAATTTCTGGGTTGGAATTAGGTTCAGGATACTGTGAGGGGCTATTCCATACTAAAACAGACTAAAAATAAAGTCAGATCTTCCGATTTCACTCAATTTTTTACGAGTTCCTCTTGGTGCTCTATATAAAACCACAATCATTTCCCTTGGGATCGGACTTCGTAATTTTCAGGCAATTGCGATTTTTTTTTGACCGAATTACCCAAATTTGAAGGCTCATATCTCAAGATAGGTTGACCTTGAAAAAACTGTTGGCAGGGCCTGAAAAGGGATTGATAAAAGATTCAAAAACGGTTATCACATTTCAAGAAAAAAAATGAATCAAAGTTTCCTTTGAAAGGAAATGTTGAAAACATGGATAGATATGTTTTTTCCTCTCATCCAGGATTCTGATACTCAAGTTAATTTCAAAAAAAAATTATCAAAATTTAAAAATTGGCTTTCAATTCTCTGATATTTTTTCTGTTATTCTGACTTTCTAATATGTATTATTAAGTCAATTTTCAGCTTCTGACTTTTTGATATATAGACATTAATTTGATTTTGGAAATATAAACATTTATGTTTTTGACTTTTAGTCACGCAAAGGTGTCGCAAAATAGGGTCAAAAAATTTTTGGAATAACCCCCCCCCCCCCCCCACCTAAGAGGAATTTCAGCTTCTGACTTTCGGATATATAATAAGTTGATTTTGAAAATATAAAAGTAACGCGGCATACGAAAAGGTGACCCCAACCGAAAAAATTGTTTTCGAGAAAAATACGTTTCAAGTTTTCGAAAGTTTTTTTTTTTGATTTTTCAAAAATTAATTTCAAATGTAGACGGAAAAAATTGTTTTTTCCATTTTTTTTTGAGGTACTTCAGTTTTTAGCCATTTTTGACCAGTTAAAAACTGAGATAGCGACCTGGCGATGGTTTTATCGTATTCTACGGCCAATTTTACATAGAAATGAAGAAAAAACAGAAAATCAGATTTTTTGGTCGGGGTAACCTTTTCGTATGCCGCGGAAAATTTCAAAAAATAAATTATTTTTCAACTTACAAGTTCGCCAAAATTATTTTCTGCATTCTTGAAAAACTTTCGACTGAGGTGGGATTGATTTTTTTTAAAAACTACCTGACCTCTGGCTCAAAATTTTAAAGGTGTTTTTTAGACTTGAACGCTCAACTTTTTGTGGAATTGAAATTCTTTTTTCTCATTTTTTTCGCCAATTTTTTAAAAACCACCCAATCAATTTTTTAATTTTTTTATTATATCCACATCCAGGGATATTTTTTTTGTACTTTAACAGGCGGTTTTTATACACCGAAGTCATTTTTTCTGTAATAAGTAATTGTTTTTCACAAATTGTTTGCATTTTTTTATCTTGAAATATCGAGTAGTTCAATTTTTGGAAGTGAAAGGTGAATTAAAACATCAAATCTTTTTTACGATTTATTTGAATTTTTATCCTAAAATATCGAGTTATTCACTTTTTGCGAGTGAAAGTGAATTAAAGTAAATTTCTCAATTTTCCCTTATCCCTTTGGATACATTTTCTGAAAAATTTTCCCACGATTCGAAAATACATACGGTCAAAAAGTTTTGAAACCCGTTCTCCTTAACTTTAGCTAGATGGACCGAAACGAATAATATTCAAAAAAATTACTGAGGTGATTTGAATTGAGTGGAAGGCCTCAATAAAACTTCAAACTCCTTATTCTGAATGAAAACAGAGCTAAAAGACCTCAAAATGGGATCGTTTTAGAAAAATCATAGTTTTTGCCATTTTTGTAAGTTGTGCCACCAGCTAGGAACTCTTAGCTGAACTTTTCATCCCCCCTCCTGAAAAAGTGCTCTATTCTGTGGTTTGAAACGCGGAACAAATTTTTTTTTCGTTACCGAAATAAATTTGAATAAATAAGGTAACAATTCTGTGAACTAAAATTTTATGAAAATTGCGTATTCAAAATACAGTTGGTACTACTGTTCTGTAATTTTTTAAAAAATTTCATCAAAAATTGTTCGCAACAGGTAGCACAAGCTGAAAGTGAGAAAAAAATCGTTTTTCAAAAGACAGGTGGTCTCGCTTTGAAGTCTTCTAGCACCGGGTTTCTTTAGGCTTTTGCAAGTTTAATTTTTTTTGGGGGGGGGAGGAGGGGCAATTTTCAAATTTTGAATCAACGAGTTATACATTATCAGTCGGTACCATTTATTCGACCAAATATTTCAAATTTTTAAATCTTTTTTGTATTTTTTCAAATTAAATTGGAATCGAATTAGGTACCATAAGAAGAAGAATTGGGTAAGTTTGAAATTGAGGCGATACCTCTACAAAGTGGATTAGCTTTGTAATACGCTAAATTTAAAATACATGTCATGAGTGTACCTGAAGACGCCTAAATGTGTTTGTGTGTATGTTGAATATCAAATAACACTTATTATTTCTTTAAAATAAGATAGGCAAGTATTTTAATTGGAGTGAAGAGTTGTACCATGAGGTGAGATGGTACGAGTAATTCGAGTAGCTGTTGGGATATATTATGTGCTTTGAATTTGTATTTGATTTTCTCATTATTTACAATTAGCGGTCATTAAAACATTTATAAGTACTGGATAATCTTTCTCCGTATTAATTTTTTTCAAAGTAAAAAAAAAAACCACTTGAAATAATCTTCAAATCAATTTTATCAATAAATGTTCTTGATTAGGTATTTGAGCACTATGACCAACTTTTTAAACAATTATTCTTTGAAAATATATAATGACGTTTATATTAACTTAATTACATAAAATTAGTCAAGAGCAGTATTGCATCAAATTATAACATATTATTCTCAAAAAATTAGTATAAATACTCAAGTAAATGAGTCGCAGTGATCAGTGAACATAGTGGATTATTTCTTTGAAAACCTTACTTATTTTAAAGTAAAAAAAGCAAAATAATAATTTGTGAATTTTTCTTGATTTCTTTGCCTGCAAGTACTTCTTGAACAGTGAAAAAACTCTTGAATTACTTTGAAAATGAAATTCTTACAAATTTTAACTTCATTTTTAATTGTATCCGGTGTTTTAACGTTGGATAAAAATTGGTGGAGATATACCAGTATTTATGAAATATATTTGAAATCATTCAAAGACAGTGATGGTGATGGAATAGGCGACATCAAAGGTCTGATTTCAAAATTAGATTATTTTGTTGATATTGGAGTAGATACAGTTTATACAACTCCGTTTTACCCATCTCCAATGATGGATGGCGGTTATGACATCACTGACTACAAAGGAATAGATCCAATTTATGGAACTATGGAAGATTTTGAACTGCTATTGCGAGAAATGAAAAGTCGGGGTATGTATCTAGAATAGTCTGTAATGTTCTGTGTGCATTTTCCAATGATATTTCGCAATAGGAATTCTACACCATTACTTAGTATAGGAAAGATTCAAAACTAGTATCATTGGAAGGGAAAGTAGAGAAGGATATGACAAATCAAAAAAATTTTGAAATTCATCTACTATTTTTCAATTAGCAGAAATAAAATTCACTTTTTTTCTTATTTGCTATTTTTTTTTTTGCAAACCGAATTTGTTACAGTCATGAATACTTAACTACAATACAAATAATTTTAGTATGATAAAGGAAGCTCAGTGTCTCTTCAACCCTCCCATTGGTTTGATAATGTATCAGTTTGATTTGCCTAAAATAAAAAGCAATAAGATTTAACTTGGCTGAAAGAAAACTGAATTAGGTAAAAGTAAATTTCAGCTTGCCTTTCTTTGAATCGATAGTTAATAATTTCAAATGGCCAAAACCTTATAAAGAAGTGCACTAAAATTGATGAAAAAAAAAATTTAAAAAATCGTTTTTTCCATCAGGCTTACATTTAGTAATAGACTTGGTAATCAATCACAGTAGTAATAAACACGAATGGTTTCAAAAATCAGTCAAAAGAATAAATCCATACACAGATTATTATGTGTGGGCCGATGCAAAGGGATTTGATCAAAATGGAAATCCAATTCCACCAAATAACTGGGTATAACTTCAAAAAAACATTATTATGTAAATTATTTTTGTAGCATTAAAGCTCATTAATTTTAATTATGTTATTTTACTTTTGTGTAGTTTACTTTATTTGACTTAACCACAAGCGGTAGTGCTTGGACCTGGAATGAGGAAAGAAAACAATTTTATCTGCATCAATGCATGATTGAACAGCCAGATTTTGATTTAAGAAATCAAGCAGTCAAAAATGAAATAAAAGTAACTTCATGAAACCTTTGAACTACATCTCATAACTTTCAAGTATAATTATTTTATGATTTGCTCCAAAGGATATAATGAAATTCTGGCTGGACAAAGGTATTGCTGGTTTTAGAGTGGATGCGCCAATGGCATTTATGGAAGACGAACTGCTTAGAGATAATCCACCATTAAGTCCTAATGCAACTGTTTTCAACATTTTTGAATTTCCTAGTCATACATTTAATCATCCTGATACTTTTCGGTACTTGAATGAATTGAATATATTCTTAAAAGAATATGATCGAATTAATAGAAGAGAACTTCAAACGTGAGTAATATTTTTCAGCTTTTATGTATGTTCTGAGAATAATATTCACTTTCATATACAAGACTCTAAATGAAAAAAGGATACTAATGTAAAGACCAAAAATCATACTTTTTTTAAAAAAAAAAAATTACTTTGAACCATTTTAAATCTCCATTTAAAAAAAGTATTTTGGACAAATGCATCCTTTCTTTATCAAAGACTAGATATATACATATTATACAATAGATTGTCTCTCTAATGCTAAAAGGTCATAACTCCAAAATTTAGGAATTTTTGTGTTTTTTTTTTGCTGAAATGGCAACAATGGGACATCCTCCACCTAGTAATTACAAAATTTCAGCTTAAACATCAAACAAATCCTTAAAATTAGAAAAAAAGATATGTTAGCGTAACTCCATATTCTGCAAATTTTGAAACTTTTTGGGTGTAACTCCATTAAAACTCCAAGAAGGTCATGAATCAAAAATTTGACTTTTTACAAAAGTGATAAAAACGGTGTTATTTATTATTTTTGAATTTTTTGGAAGATGCGACTATTTTAATATGCTTTTGTAGTGTTCAGAATGAATTTTTAAATTATTTTGTTTCAAAATACAGATTATTAACTTGGTGTAACTCCAAAAATTTTCTGTGTTCAAGTGTTAAAGGTCATAACTCCACTATAAAAATTAAAAATGGGTATTTTGAAAAAATAATAGTTGAAAATTCATTCTTAACACTAAAAAAGCATAGTAAAATCAACACCTCTTTTACAAAATTCAAAAATTTCATGTAATACAGTTTTTTCTCTCTCCTGTAAAAATTAAAGTTTTGGAGTTACAACCTTTTAGCTTTAGAGGGACGATATACCAAACAAAAAATCTCTAGTTATTACAAGTAGTAACTTTCAATTTTTTATAACTAGACTGTTAATGGGAGAAACTTATGGTACAGTTGAGGGGGTAATGAAATATTTTGGGACAAAACGCTTCCCATTATTGGATTTGCCTTTGAATTTCCGTGTCACAAACTTGGCCACATATATGGATGCCAGTCAACTTCGCAATTATCTCCTCACTTGGGTAGATAATGTACCTAAGAAAATGACATCAAACTGGGCAGTAAGCAATTTTTCTTTTTGAAAATCTAGGTTTATATAATACACAATTATTAGCTATAAAGTTATAAATCTATAGTTAGGTAATCATGATGTGGGAAGAGTTTCATACAAACTGAATACAGAATATAATTACATCATGTTAACATTAATTACATTACTTCCTGGTGCATGCCAATTGTATTATGGAGAAGAACTTAACATGTCCCCAAACAATCTAGTTAGAGAAAAAGATCGATTTGATCGGGTTCTTCATCGCACACCAATGCATTGGGATAACACAAAAAATGCAGGTAAATTCACAATTTCATTATGCAAATTTACAGATTCACTTCCCAAGTAAGATATAATTGTTAACCACAAATAAATTTTTTCTTCCATGGATAGGTTTCTCTACTGGTGAAAAAACTTGGTTACCAGTCCATCCAAATTATTGGCAAATCAATGTCATGACACAAACAACTAACAAAAACAGTAGTCTTAACTATTTTAAAGATTTGACATCAATTCGAAAAACCGATACTGCGAAATATGGGGACTTGAAGTTTGAAATTCTATCAAAATGGGTATTAGCTTTCTCCAGAAGTTATAAAAAAACCAGTATCACAATTGTGATAAATTTGGGAGCAGAGACTCAACCCTTTGATTGGCCTACCAATATGAACAATCACTCAACTTTCACGATTGCAGCTTCCAGCCCAAATTCCGGATATGAGAAGGGGTAAAAAAAAAAGAAAATTTCATAAGTAGAATCAAACAAAAATAGAACTTTAAAACATACCTATTTAAATAATTTTTTTTGCAGTGCCAAAATGAAATCTGCGGATGATTATCCAGTTGTTTCGGTTCTCAGACCTCATTCAGTGATTGTTCTTCATTCTACAATGAATCCTCCAACAGAGCAATAAGATATTTAATTTTGTATAATGATATTTTAAAATTAACATAATTACACAATTTAGATATTTACACTTGTAATTTCTTTACTTCAAATTTCATGTGCATATTATGCAGGTGTAATGAGAAATGGTAGTTACACAGAATTATAATATTTTCCTGTAATTTCAAGACATCTTATAAAAACCAAATAAAAAATTTGCGAAAAATTTAAAAAATCTCTCAAATTGATTGGAAAAGATTTTGAAATGTTTGGAGGTTCACATTTTTTTTTTTTTGAATTTTCCACTATTTACTGAACAATAGATCAACAAAATGTTCCATAAAAACTTTCAACACTTGAAGTTGTGAATTATCTTCAAAATTCTGAAAAAAGTGTAGATATTCAGGTCAGAAAAATCAGAAAAATTCCTTTTGTTAGAAGTGGAATTTTAATATTTTTTCTTCCTCGAATCTTTTTGTGTTTGAAAAGATTGAATGAGTGAAATTAAATTTTCATTGCTTTATGTGGACTCACTGTAAAACATAGGCCAAACTTATTCTCATTTCCAGGCCACTTTTAGTTTTCTGTATGCGTTTCACGTGCTATAAATTGAAAAATTCCAAAAAAAAAAATCAATTTAGGTTTTTGTGACCAGTTTTAATTAACCTGCCCTTCAAGTGATACAAAAGTTGAAATTTTTGCATTTTCATCACTAAATTTTTTAGAAAAGAAGAATTATATACTTAAGTGGCACACAAGAAGACTTTCAATTTAGACGAAATTTCATTCAAGGAATCCGGTTTTCAAGTTTCATGGGATTTCAATGACATTTAAAAAATAATATTACTAGTATTAGTAAAAATTTTTGGAGTTGTTTTCGAGAAGTAAGTAGGTATTCAGCTGATAATAGTTAAGAGGTAAAATTACATTGATTGTATTAATCAAATAGAAATATGTCAACATATGTCTACAATTTGACCTTCAGTTCTCTATAGAAGAAAAATACTTCGTAAAAAATTTACGTTCTATCATTCATGATCAATTCCTGTATCGAAATCAGTTTCCATATTCTTGAGTGAAAATTTGGAACTTTTATTTTGTATCATATTTTCTAGACACGAAAAAGTTAGAGCAAGGGAATCATCTTAATAAGTAATAACTAATACGAGTGAGAGTGACGTGAAGAAGTTGTAATTTTTGTGAAGTATTTTGAAAATCTAGCAAAATGGGACCCTAAGCTGGAATTTTTTTTCCTTATTCGCGATCGACTCGAGCAAGTTCAAGGGAATCCCAATCCCTCCACTCTCCCTTAATCAAATGATTGTCATTTTAGTTAGAAACTTCATTTTCCAGTTCAAAAGCATAAAATATGATATTTTTTGCTGGACGAGTTTCAAAAATTGAAAATAATTTCATTTTAAGGGTCAAAAAATGAAAAAATCTGATTTATGAGAAATAGAAAATCATTTCACCTCGAATTAGTTGAAAAAAGGGAGCTGTTTTTCACCTTTTAAACATGTGATTTTTTTTCAATTGCACCGACAGTTTTTCTCTAGTTTTGAAAGGCAGATTCGTAATTTTCGATAAAAATTGACATCAATTCAAAAAAAAACACACTTTTTATTCTAACAAGATGGGAAATAACGATTTTTTTCAATTTTTTAAACTACGAATAAGAATAAAAAAATTCATCATCAGGAAACGATTTTTGGTCACCTTTTTTTCAAATGTTACATTCTTGTTCAGAATGGAAAATTCTTTCCTCCCCTCAAAAAAAAAAATGAAAAAACCAAATTTGAATAGATTTTTTAAAGGATTTTCCACAAGTTCGGTTGCTTTTTTCTGTTGTTTTAAGAAAAAAATTCATTTCGATTTACTTATTTCCTTACAAAAAAAAAAAAAAAGACTAAAAACGGAAATGAAAAATGTAAATACATAATTATAAGAGTGAAAAAAACGAAAATATTAACGAAAATAAATAATTTTTGTAAAACTACTCCTTCAGTAGGTAATTTTTTCTAAGAGTCGAAGTAAGTATGTCAAAATGAAGAAAAACAAATTTACAAATACGAAGATATTGTCGCTCTCAAAATTGAAACATTAATCCCTCCAATGATTTCATCTAGCCTGAACCACTGTTAAATGATAAGTCATGTAAAATTTCAATAAAATGTTGAAAATAATTAAGTTTCTGGGCTGGAATTGAATTCAGAATGACCAATTGACCATAGGTAAGTTTAATTGTGAGATTTACGATAATAAGTGCCATAAAAATCGATTTAAAATCATAATCGAGAGACCTAAACTTCGAAACCTATTTTCAAGCCCATAGGTACTCCCTCTATTTTAAATAAATCTAAGGTAGGCAATATGGATATCGATTTTACACAAGTGGAACCTTTTGAACACGAATATGGCATGAAATATACAATTGGAAGCTCACAGATCTTATTCGAAGGGAATTAGATTAGAGCCCCTCTACCCCTCCCATAGTACTTTGGGAAAAACACAAATTCAATGCCAGTTTTGGAGTGATAAACATCCCACGAAATTTTCCTCTTCTCAAAATTGCCTACTTGCACCAGGACCAGGAGTCTAAAATTTTTGTAGAAATGTGTTCTCCACATATTGACGTTTTGGGGTGTAGGTGAGATAAGAATAATCGGATTCTTAGGTAGATTCGCCATTCTTGACCAGTTATACCCCAACTGCGATCCAATGAATAGCTCTAATGATTCTAGCGATTCAAGTATTTGAAAACTTTCAAAAATTGCTGTGAAAATGGCAAATCCTGCATAAAAATTGAAGGTTATCAAAGAACTAATCCAGATCCAAAAATTCCAAAATGGCATCGGAATCGTTAAAATACATAATTAACAAAACTAAAACAAAACGTTAAAAAAATTGCTAGATAAATCACAAGAAAAATAAAAAATTGCATACAGCCGCTTATTATGACACTTTAAAGTTGAGAAGTGGGTACTGAAAACAAATTTTCGAGCAAAAAGCTCCTAAAAAGCTTTTCATTACCTTTTTTTTTTTCAATTTTTACGACTCTATGTCAATGAAAGTATGAAATACATAAAATCATGATTAAAAAATTGCGATCCTGTGGTAAAATTCACGAGGAATTCAATGGTGCAAATTTCAGGTCCCTGCGTTATCATCTAATGCAGCCAACTTTATCAGAGTTGAAAAAAAATTGGGGAACCACGAATACGCCAATATTCAAAAAATAACGATGGCAATCGCTCGTACGAGGCAATAAAACGATGAAAACAAGTAAGTAGGGTGCTTAAAATTTCCACTACAATATAATACGGAGAAAAATTAATTACAAATCACCTTTTTTGAGTCAGAGGCTCGGGTGCAAAAATACTAATGAATTGAATAATTTCATAGATGGCCTAGATAGGTAAAAATTTCAAGTGGAGAATAATACTTAATTACCTATTTGTAATAATATTTATGTTATATCGAGTGCTTTTTACGTAACTGTTATTTTAAATTTTGCTTACGTCCAATAATTTCCAAAAATTATTCTCCACTTTGATGAGTGATTTCGAAATCATGACTCTGCGTTTATTCGCCACACGATTGAGAACATTGTTTTTCAGTTATCCTATAAAATAATCAATTTGCCATAAATTAAAACAGTTCGATTGAAAATTCGTAAGCAAGCAGTTCAATTCTGTGATTTTTCGCAACAAAAATCTGTCCATCGAGTTTTTCCTTTAAAATAATGTCTCACATATGGTTTTGTCTGGTGTTATCGGTGATTTTGGGGTTGAGCTGTTCGGCAATGCCAAAAAAGGATAATGGCATTGGAAAAGAAGTTGTAAAAAATGTGGACTATGAAAACAAATTATCTCAAATTCGTCATAAAATTCAAAGTACCTCCGGTAGAAAATCAGGGAAAAAGAAATCATATTGCGGCTCCAATCTAAACAAAGCAATTCAACACGAAAGTTGTGAATACCCGGACCGCGCTACAGTGCCTATCTACTGTTTTTACTCTATTCGGTTCGGTAAAAGAATAGATGGAGATAGGTAAGTTTATTTCATGCTGAATAATCACGTCTCAAGTTCGTAATTGCATTTACTATAATTATTATTCTTATTATTATTTTTAGAAACGTATACGATCAAATTCATAAAAAACCTGAAACCAAGCAAACTCCACACACCTTCGAAATTAAATATACGCGACCTAATGCCGAAAATTTTGAATCAATTAATTTTATAATATTGGAAGATCAAGAAAATAACAAAAGAAAATGTCTATTCAATAATGATTACGTCATCACGTACGGCGGTATTAATCAGTCACAAGTCACAATTCAAATCACCGCCAACTATCCTGAAGAGTCAACATTCAATATTCGTATATATGGTAAGTAATAATGGGCAGCGAAAATATAATACCCATAATTTTATTTCAAGTGATATGTAATAAATAGTTGGAATATATCATTTTTAAGGTCTATGTAGTTTTTAGAAAATATACCTACACTGCTTGCATAATTTTTTGTTTGATTGAAACTGGTAAGATAAAACTTACTTAGAAAGTTCAAAACCGAAATCAGGAATTTTCGGTTCTTCGACTTACGTTAGGTAAGTGCTCCAAGTCCAATTATACCCACTTCAAAATATTTTACTCGCGAAAGAATGCAAAAAAAAACTTTTCGATTTCCTATTTACAAATAGAAAAAAATAACAGAAAAGAACCACCTGAACTTTGAAAATTTTTTATTTTCACTTTTTTAAAACTTTTTTTCAGAAATGAACATTTATTTTTATCAATGTTTACAACTATTGTTCGTAGTTTCGACAGTAAAAAACGTTTCTCAAATTGTTCAAAACTAAAAATATTCTTATTTTATATTTTTTTGGGTAAAAAAAAATTAAACAAAAATTCAGAAAATTTTTCATTTTAATAATACATATAAGAAATTTGCATAAAAAATAAGCAGCTTAGGTCATCTTAAATTTCAATAAAAAAATTTTAAAAACACACCGCGGTATTTTTTCTTAAGAGGCCAAACTGTTATGTTTGTTGACATTGCTGACATCATTTAATGCACTTGGGTAATTGAAAAAAATGAGAAAATTTCACCCAATCCTTCAAATAAAACATCATCATTTTTCAAGGAGATCTTGTTGTTAAAATTTTGGAAAACATTGAAAACTGATTTGACAATTTTTGAATTTTGAGTCATTTAAAAGACGAGTAGGTAATTGCGAGAACGAACTCATTGTAAAAATTTCAAAAATAGGGACACAACTTTCAAAATAAATTATATTTTTCATCACACAATATATCCGTTTTCTTTTCCAAGTCGAGTGGTTTGAATTTTTCTGCGAAATTTCTGGTAAATTTCACACGGAAAATTGAAATTGTATAGGAATTTGGTTTTTTTTTTTCGCTACGGACTTTAATTTTCAGGGGTAGGCGTTATTTTGGCCACTTTTTTCGAGTGGATCCACATAATGTCATGAAAATTGTAAAAATTCATTCGTAAATTGACATATGACGTATCTACCTCATAATCACAAACGTTCAAAATTTTCAAATACAAAGTAAATGTTTATGAAAACTTCATTTCTCGAGTACCTCTTTTCAAAAACGCAATATCAACGTAATTTTCATTTTGTTTATATTCGACTATCTCATAGAAAATCAATCTGAACTTTGAAAGATAAGTTGAAACGTACAATTATTTGAAATAATTCGTCGCATTACTGAGAGTGTTTTTTTCAATTTGGTAAGTACTTGGTTTAGTTCAATATTATCGTGAAACCAGCTCAAATTTGTGATATTTCACCTTCAATTATTAAAAAAATTATGCCGACAATAATAAACACTGTACCTAAAGCCCCAAGTCTAAAATTTTGCGTCATTTGGTGCAATCAAAAATTCTGAGAATATGTTAAGTATATACAGCAGTAACCTGTGAAATCTGCCGTTTGTATTTCATCACATACTTATCGCATCGTCTACTTCAGATACCGTACTTAATTTCGATCATCCGCTCTCGAGTTATTCGCGAATACAAAGCTCGCGTTATGACAATTTATCATAAATAACAAGTGACTAATTTTCATTTAATATAAAAAGAAATCGATTCGCGAAATTAATTCATAAAATTTTGTTTCGTTCGAATGTACGGTTGATATTGTTCAAAGTGTATTAATTTGTGTTAGTTTTCTGTACGTAATAAAAATGGCTAAAATGTGTGTCCTCGCAGCAGTGCTGGTTGTGGGTGGACTATATAGTGTAATGAAATGCAGATCAAGTCATCATAAACCGTGCCATTGGAAAGGACCGACCAATGAAAATAACCAGGATACCAATTCCGCTCCTAAATTTCCACAAGAAAATAAATGTTGATGTTGAAAAAAATGAGTAAGTAAATCGACTTCTTCTATAGAGAAATATAAGTCGGGCGTGCAATTTTTAATCCCATTGTATTTTATTTTGAATGATCAGGATGGTTTCGAATGAAGTTTGCCAAGGACACGTCCGAAGGAGGACTTCAAGAGATATGAAATTTAGTGATCCAAAAAATTAGAACCACAAATAATTTTTCAATGAGTTCCATACCCACATTTATACATATAAGAGATTCATAATCCATGCATATCAGTAGGTACATTACATACTACCTAGGATCTACCAAACGAAACCTTGGACAGGTACAAGTAAATTACCAAGTAAATTGTGTCAAAAGACCGTTCAATAAAACTGTTTGGTAAAGGTCAAAACGTACTTCATTTTATTTATTTTTTTCATACCTACCCTCCTACCCCCGCACACACAATTTTTCCCCTTTTTTAAATCTCTGAAAGAGAAACTGAAAATCTTCAAAGGTAGGAATTTTTTTCTAAATAATTTTGGTGATTTAGATTTTACTTTTCTGAGAATTTTTAACCCGAAATTGGCCCTTTTCTATCCGATGCGATGTATGAACAAATACGTTTGAAAGTACCGAACTTCAAACTTTTTTGATAGTACTCGAAGCAAAAACTTCGAAATTTCAATTAGTAGGTACATTTTTTTTAAACATGAGCCAGGTGCAGCAACTTGGAATTCATCATATTTGTATTTTAAGTTGATTTTTTTGAAAAAACAATAACCCTTCCCCCTCTCTAAAAGATTAAGGTTTTTAAATTTTATTCAACAATGATACATCAAGTACATACATAATTTTTTTTTTTAGTATTTTTTGTAACCTTAAAAGTTTAAAAGCCATGTTATCTAATTAAAAAGTGTCTTTTTTGGTTTTAAAAAACTTTTTCTTTTCAAAATTTTTCTGTCACTTTGTCAGGGCATGAACAAAATCACTATTATGCGAAATTTCCAAGTCGATTATGCGAAAATAATTCTCTTTTTTAGTTCTCACCCTCTTCTACCTTTCGTACTCTCTCAAAAAAGTTTTTGATGCAAATGATTGGAATTTTATCATTTTTGATTTTTTTTTATTCCTTTGTTCCACGACTGCACTTTCATCGAGTTTTTTCTGAATAATTATGAACACATTCTATACAAATCGCAAAAGAATTTTAGAACACTTGAGCAACTTCTGAACAAATACTTTGAATGAAGTGTTTTTAAAGGAAAGCGTAACCTTTTTTTTTTTTGTGAAAAAAGAGGAGAGGGAGAGACTGAGCTCAAAACTTCTGAAAAATTTATTCTGACCTCTTCCTCCTCCTTCTCCTCCTCCTCCTCCTCCCCTTGCTGCTCCACCTGCTGTTTCTCCTCCCTCATATTGAGAAAAATTCCTGGCTACATCACTCACTGAATTTTAGGTACGCCTTTCATTGCTTTTTTTTTCACCAAAAACTAAAAAAAAAAACTTAAAAATGTTCATTTTGGCTCAAATCGTAATTTTTTCGAGTTGTTTGCGATCTTTTGAATAATAATTGCAAAAAAGGTAAGTGTTACATAAGAAACTTTCATAAATTTTTGTTTTCAAGAGTCAAAGCTGGGAAGAAATGTTTTCACACCTTTCAATATACCTCTACGTACAGATAACTTTTAATTCTTTCAAAAATAAATAAAATTTAGGATCGCGATTTCTCATCCAACATCGAACGAATTTTTATGAAATTTTCGATAAAAGCTTTATTAATATTTAATGCACTCTCTTTGGAGGACTTTTGCGATATTTTCAAAAAGTATTATATTAATCGAAAAAAAAGAGATTTAAAAGAATAATTTTGCCGACTGGAGTAAACTTTTCCACAATTTTATGATTTTTGTAACTTATTTTTTTCAAAATTGGAAGGATTTAGGTGAAAAGTCTCAAAAGTCCTCCAAAGATATCACTGTACAGAAACAAAATATTAAAAGATATTGGAAAAATGTTGAATATTTGCTGAAATATAACGATCCTAAGTTGTCTAAATTTACCGAAAGCATACCCTTAACTTTGGCTCATCTTCAAATTTTACACTCTTTAATTCTCGTCCTTCTTTACTTAATTTCACCAAATAAGCTTTCAAAGATTTTTTCTCGAGTTTTCCACATTCTTCTCGGTCACCTCTATTAAATCTTCCAAATCCATTCTAGCTTTTGTTTTCGGGTATTTTTCTACATTCTCACAGCAATGAATGTAATGATGAGAAATTTCACACATTTCTTAATTTTCATCCTTTTTTATTATTTTACACAAGTATAAATGTGGAATTTTTTAAAATCCACCAAAATTAGAAAAATAAACTTTTTGGTACCTGAAATTTTGAGATAAGGGTTCTTCTTGGATATTATTTCGAAATATTTTTATTTCAGCTCAAAATTTTACTGTTTGGTTTGGTTTCTTCTTTTGTACTTGATTGAACATCTCTCCCCACTCTCCCCTCCTCAACAAAGCTAAATAAGTTTTAATAGCACATATTTCGATAAAAAATCTCATTTTATCCTTTGCACAATATTTACCAATACTACAAATCTAAAATTCTCGAGCTGGCCATTTTAATAAAAATATTTACTCGTCTCCAACAACCCACATTAGACCTTACGTCTCTTCAATACGATCAAGCCAAACCACAACCCAATCTACTGATCATCTCAAATCATATCGAAGAGCTACATCTCATATCCCACATATCCATACTTCATCTATTCCCAATCCAGCTTATAAAATCCTACCAATATATCACCTATGTACAATATGCATTAAATGACAAATCACCTACGTCGAACACATACTAAGTACATTTCAAATCACGCAATTAATCAATTCGTCGAACCAGAGAATGAAAAAAGCCTCAGAATGGAACAGGGACAGGTACCAATGGAAATATGATTAAAATCCGACCCAACGAATTAACACCAAGAACCACGGACAAGTGTCTGCTTTCGATTCAGCCCGCCATTCTCACAGCATATGTCGTTTAATCGAACGAATATTTATAATTTCGCGACGACGTGTGCTCGTAAAATTTCATGTGTGTAGATACAGATAGGTACAATTAAGCATACGGTGTGTCTTCGGCACGACAACTCGACTACTACGACAACAATAATAATAATGGACGCATCCTTTCTTTAATAGCACGTAATGATACTTGGGCCATACACGGCGTACAAATTGATTAACGATTATTGCGTAATATCGATTGATAGCATCTATACAAATATCGTGTATTATTTAGGAAGAGAGAGACACAGTCCGAGCGACTAAGAAAGAGAAGCCTATTAAATAGATGGAATTAAAAAGAATAAGAAAAAAATAAACCATGGTAGGAAAGATATGAAGAAGAAAAAAAAAGGTGGAGTTGGGTATATTGTCAATATAGCATTTGACCTATTACACCCTAAAGGTAAAACGGGCCAACGAGTCCTTAGGCTTAAGCTTTAGGTTGAGCACAGACCACATATCGCTACGCACAGACACACATATTATCGGCATAGCGATCTGTTTATCGTTATAATTAATGATACCATTGTATTGTAATGAAGTTCGACTCACTATAGTGCTGCAGCAATACCTACTACAACAAAAAAGTAGAAAAAAAGGAGGAAAAAAATACCTGTCCTGCGCGATCGCATATATGTGCATGTGTGTATAGCGTTTAAATGTACCTTATACCTAAGCTGTATCTCTGTATAGACAGCAGACAAAACGAGATTTAACTGATTTATTTTAATGTCATTGCCGAAGCGGCCAGATGCGCTACCCCGGTTCGTACAGATACATTGGGAGCTGCTGCAGAGTGCCAGGTATCGAGGGGAGAACAGAGTAAGGGGTATTGGAGCACAGCGTAGACGTGGAGGTACCATAAGGACAAGCCACAGTTCGGAATTTTGATTAATTTTCATTAATCTATTCGTTATAGGTTACACGGAACTCTACATGCGGTAAAGATCCCCGAATATGATTTATAGTACCTATCAATAAAATATCTGCTGCTCGCGCCACACAAATATCATTTAAGATGGAATGTTCATTAAGCTCGTGCGGTCGCCGGTACCGGACCATCCAGCAGCAAACTCACGTCATGTTATCGTTTCCTTCTCCCTTTATACCTAAATTTTGGATCGATGAAAATTTCCTTAGATTGGAAGTTCAATCAAGTTCTAATTAGTTTTGGCTAAACTGAGATTTTGAGGATCTTAGATTCAAATTTATTTCAAATTCAACTAATTCCACTTCTTTGAAAAAATGATATTCGATTTCAAAAATTTTTCAAATTTGATTTCCATTTTTTTTTCGAATTTATTATTTTTTCAAGATTGTTTCTTTGCTTCTCAATTGAATTGGAAGAAATAATGTTGAAAAACATGAATTTAATTTTTAAAAGAAACTCAAAGTGGGAAAAAATATACACTGAAAAAAAAAAAATTATCCAAAAAAATAATAACGTGTCCCAATTCTCAAAATAGGTAAAATTTATCATTTTTTTGACAAATTTTATCATTTTTTCTGATAATAAATATTAAGTACTTTTTAGAACAAATTTCACCTATTTTGTGAATTGAAACATGTTATTATTTTTTTGAATAGATTTTATTATTTTTTTGAATAGATTTTATCATTTTTTGATTAAAATTTATTATTTTGGTGAAATTTATTAATTTTTTTGATAAAATTTATTATTTTTGGGGTAAAATGTATTAATTTTCGTAACTTCTGTTTTTTCCGTGTAAAAAATTTTCAATAGAAAAAATTTCGAAGCTGAAAAAAAATTGAGAAAAAATTTTAGATAAAAAAAAATGGAAAAATGTCTACCAACTGAATGATACAATTTTTTTCAAATTAATTTTCTCATAAATTCATCAACTTGGGATTTTTTCATTTTTTTTTTGAAATTGTGAAGTCCACTAGACCTGAAATATGAAAATTTTTGCCATTCTCTAGATTTTCCTTGTTATTTTCATGTAATTTTCTATATTTAAATTTTTCAAAAAAATACCTACCACTTTTCCATATTTCGATTCAAGAAAATCAACTTCTTTCTGGTTTTCTTAAGGTGTGTGTGTGAGTGTGGGGGGGGGGGTTTACACTCCCGATGAAAAAATTTTTAGATCAAATCGTATCAAATCATATCTGATTTAGATCAAATTTTATCAAAATAGGATGAAATTTGATCTCAGAAATGTCCCAATCAAATGATATCTAATTAGATCTAATTTTTTTTAGATATGATTTGATCAAATTAGATGTCATTTGATCACATCATATCAAACTGGATCTGAACTTCATAATTTTTTCCGATATGAATTGATACAATGAGATATGATTTGATGTAATTTGATAAAATTAGATTGGGACATTTTTGAGATATGATTAGATCTGAAATTTTTTCATCGGGCTACTAGTTTTTTTTTTTTTTTAACCCAAAACAAGATTCTTGCTATTTTCCGATCTGGTATTTCTCAATTCTTTTCACCAGTAGATACCTGATACCATACAACTTCAAAATTTCTTCCCACTCAAAAATGTCTTTCCATGATTTCAAAATTTTTTTTTGAAGGTTCTGGTCAAATATGAAATAAATTTGGCCTCCACATTGGATTTCAATCCAACTTCCCCAATTGGTGTCCCTCGATGTGAAAAATTTTTGAAAAAATTGTTGACCTCCAACCCCTCACTGGGAATTTTATTGCATTATTTTCAAGAATTTTCAATTCTAACAGAAGCAAAGAAAATTTTCTGTTCTTTGGCACAAAGTTAAAACTTGTAGAGGTATATTTATGATAATTTTGTTATCAATTTTAACGTACTCCTTCGTTAGGTTTTGGCTATTTGAAATTTTCTACTGTGATTCAGCTATCTTAATAAAAATTCCCATTTTTCACTGACTTTTCATGATAAAAAAGTGATTTTTGAAGTTAGCATTCTCTTGTGGTCATTTCTGACCGTTTTAAACAAATAATTTGAACAGTCTGCTAAAATAATAATTTATACGATTTTTCACGATTTTTGGTCTTGGCGGGATCGAAATCTGCAGCAGCGAATACGTAACGCGAATCTCTATTCTCTATTGAAAAACATATTTTTGAAATATTTTCACGAAGTAGGCAAAATTTGCGATCAAGGGTCCTTTTAAAGTTGAAAATTTCAAATGACCAAAACCGCATAAAGGTGAGCATTAAAATTTTTGAAAAAAAAATCGTAAATACTTTTTTAGGAGTCAAAAATTCATGCGCCAAAGAACAGTAAAACTTTACTTGAGCTGAAATTGAAAATTCTTGAGAATGATATATGCAAATGAGATGGCAATTTCCCTAAAGGAAGGGGTGGGGAAAGGTTAACAAATTTCCAAAATATTTCCACTTCAAGGGACACCATCTAGAGAAATTGGTTTGGAAATCGAAGCGAAAACCAAATCAATTTCTAATGCAACCAGACCCTTTCATTTTGAATTTAAAAAAATTTCAATTCAGTGGTTGAAAGAAATTCGAAAGGATACACAACAAAAAAAATCAAAATTGAAAAATTCCGAGAAAACTTGAATTAAAAAAAAATACCTATCAATTAGAAAAGTTTTAAAATTGGATACAATTTTTTTTTTTAAAAAACACAGAATTAAAAAAAATAGGAAAATTTGAAGTTGAAAAATTCTGATCTTTGATGAATTTGAACTTGAATCATCGAAATCCCATTTTCGGCAAAAATAATCAGTATCCAGCGAAGTACACAGTGCATTGCGAGACTAGCCGCCAATAAACCAGTGGATTTATAGCCTTTGGTAATTAGGCTCGATATCGCCGCTAGTAGCAGTTGCCGAAGGCTGATCTAGCTCCAACTTGCTATTATTATTATTGCTCGATGTCTTGGTAACGCGTTCACAAGTCGTTTGCCTCTCCCGCACTTACACCCTCATTCGCACCAAAGCCACCTCGACCCATCTTCTGCCTCTGTTTGCCGCCGTGCTGCCGTTCATGTACGACAACGCCTTTCTTCATTCATACTGTGTACACGTTCGAGTAATTTAACCGTGTTTTAAAAGCTCGCACAACCCTAATTGATTCAGCTAGAGTTTTTTTTTTCACCTGAGGTAGATTTATGGTGTTTTATTGAACGGAAGGTAACGATAAAAGCACATTGGATTGGAAAAATGGAGATTAATTTTTTATATTGCGTTATTTTGCTTTCATTCTGAAAAAATTTAGCCATTATTAGTTTTCAAATAAATTTACACGTGGGGGGAAGAGAAAAGTAGGGAAGTACCGATGAAAATGTGGCAAAAATTCAGGTTCAAAATTATGATTTAAAAAATAATGAAAAATGAAAATTAGAAATGATTTTGATAGAAACACTCTCTTAAAACAGTCTTATTCATCAATCAAAAAAATCAGATGTTGCAGCACACACTGAAAAATAACATTTGGTAAAATTCATTGCATTGCCATTTGGGGGGGGGGATGAAAAGAGAAATCAATAAAAATTTTCATCGAATGGAAATTGGCGAAAAACAATTCAGAAAATTATCTAGTAGATAAAATTCGCAGAAAAATCTTGGAAAATCTTTGGCACTCATTTAAAAAAAAAATATACAAAAAATTTTCTTAATTGCTATTTTTAGGTACGAAATTTTTGTACAACTTTCAAACAAAAAAAAAATCATGACCTACAAATTTTTGCAAACATTTTGATGCATAAGTAGCAAAAAATCAAAACTGACACAGGAATGGTTTAAAAAATTCAAATTTTTTTAATTTGGATGGATTTTTTTTACATTTTTTCAAAAATTGTATGGTTCAAAATGAAAATCTTGTTGCATTTTTCACAAAAAAAAAAAATACTATTTTGTAAATTTTTTAACACAACCCAATGTTATTCAGTTGAAATTCAGTTTTGCTCTCATTGGCACGAGCCAGTCGGGTTTTTTTTCGATAATTTGACGATACCACGGAAAAAAATGTTCTATCAAAATTGCAAAAAATTATATTTTTGAAAAAACGTTAAAGTTGTACCCAAATATTTTTACTCATCCATTATTAATTTTTTTTCAAATTTCTTGCCCTCCTCACAACTCTTAAGACCAAATTAAACATTTTATCACTAAAGTAGAAATCATATCCATTCAACAGCAAAAAAAAAGATTTCTTCAAAAATTTTCCGATTACCGAAAGCCTGATATTTGAATGAATACGACTCTTAAAATTCAGAAATTCGTACTCACTCTCCAAGCCAAATAATTTAGTCCGAAATGAGGCTAAAAGAACCAGATCTGATTTAATAAAAATTGCATCAGGTTAATTTGATGCATTTGCATTAATTACTTAAAACTAATAGAGAGATAGAATAACGTTCGGATACAGTTATTATGCAATTTTGTGCATAATAAAATCAGATAACATTAGATGCAATTTAGTTTAATTTTATGCAAAAATTTGTCATTTGAAATGCACCAGCTCAAACTGCAGAAATTTTTTTCAGAAATGAGGTTAATGAACACATAGCTGAATATTTTAAACACCAGAATAAAATACTCAGCGGGGAAACTCCATCATGAAAAAATAAAACACGAAAATTGCAACATTGACCACAAAACCCTGAAAAATTGCAATGAACTTCCACAGAAAGATCTTAAATTTCGTTTTACAATAATTACCAAACCATTCCAAATTATGAAAATTCGATAACAACAACACTTGGTCAAAACCCAATTTCAAAAAATTCACAGTTATTCCCTAAAAATCCTTCTCCTCTGAACTGAAATCCCCAAAGTAAAAATTACCACCCTTTATCAAATCATCGCCTAAAATCCGGATTCATATTCTAATTAGTCACCTTGCTCTTCGACCCTGCTCCTCCGGCTTTGGCAAAGTTGAAGGTCTTTCTGAACCTCGAGTCATACCACGTGAAAAATCGCCCGACTGATCAATTTTTTTCTCCACAATGGCAATGACATTGGCCGCAATAAATTCCACGTATTGTTCCACCTACCACAACATATCATATCGCTCGCGCCTCCATTTCAATGAACACACACAGTCCAACACAGAGAGAAAAATAACGTAGAAATCTGGTCTCATTAGTCTACGCAATATTTTTTTAATCATCCTACATCTACACGTCGTGCAAATGACACCATATTATACGTTCACTTCATCACAGAATAAGATTCTTTTTAAGAGAAGGAGAGAGGGGGAAAAAAACCTTATACGAATAATATTAAAACGCCATTAAACGCGACGCTAGAATAGAAAAAAGCGCGATAGAAGGTAAAACATTATTACGAAACGTGATTAATATGTAAAATAGTTTTCAGAAATTAACCGCTAAAAGATAATTTTATTAGTGGACCCATTAACATGGGAATGCAAGTAATTATTTTTCCTCCTCGGGTAAGTATTCGAATAGCATATTCAACGACATCGGCGGCGATATCAGCACCACTTCTTTACAAAAAAAAACACACACACATAGAACTTCAAAACGACCATAATATAAACGTAGGTGTTTATAAATACTCGTAATTAAAGTGGTATTTCAACTAAGAAGAAAACCGATTTTGATTCGAGGTATTATTCCTTTTCTCTCTCGTGTATTCAAACTTAATCGAACAGGTTAGCTGATTGTCGTAAAAAGCTGGGGCGTCTATCGATATTAATTCGACCAAATGTGCCCCTCATCTCCTCACCTCACCGCCGTCTGTTTATTTTTCCAACTCTGAAGAAAATTTAATTAAAACTTATTCCGTCGTTCCGCAAACAATTCCATAATTATACGTTGTTTTTAGTGTAAAAATGACCTATCTGCTATCAACCATCTGTCAATAAGCGTATTATAAGGAAATTAATAATTTCATAATCGAGCCCGGCTAAACCAGGCACACGCTCGATAATATACGGAAAAAACACACACACATAGCCCAAGACCTTCGTGCGGTTTGCTATTTGCGGCGAATTTTAACTAGGTACCTCTCTTCTTCCCTGGGCCTTCTGTATCCTCTTTTTTTCTCCTCTTTAATTCGAGTATGTGTAGTGTATTCTCACATGTTGCTATCTTTAGTATTTGCCTGGTATATTGAGCAACTCCGCAGGCACGTACCAACATTAGCACGCGATTTCTTCGCACAATTCCGCCACCAAACACTATGCAATTAGTATCGTAAAACAAATGTTGGAACATTTGGAGTGCCTTACCTAGTCTTCGTTGGTTTTCGTCATCGGATGGATGCTTTTCTATCGTACCAGCCGGATGGATTCTTTTCATTGCGGTATATTGGATTAGATGGCTCTTCCGTTTGGTGCTCAATTACGTCGAGAATAATTAAAAAGTAACGTGGGTCGAACAAATGTCCAAATGGGTAAAAAAAAAAGAGAAACTCGATCATTCGGGAACTCGGATGAATTTCGATTCGTGTCAGAGTGATTACCTGCAACAAAAAATACCAATGTTGTTTATTAATTAAGCATAAACAGAGAAAAACATCCGAAAGTGCGAGACAATAATGGACAATATGTTTAACATTCTTGCTGAATTTTTATTGAAAAATTCGAGTAATATTCGATGAGATGAATGAACTAAAAATCTGATCGAAGTTTAATTTGTGATGGATTTTAAAAAAAAAAATTATCCAATGTTTTTCAACAGAAATCAACAAGTTGTCAACAGATATTGATGGAATTTTCAAGATTCTTTCATGTTTACTCGTATTAATAGAACATCATATCAGAATTTCAGCCAATTGGTAAAATGAAGATGGAAAAATCGATATTTTAAATAAATTTAAAAAAAAAAAAACACGTTACACTTGACTTTTTTATAATCAAAAATTTCAAAAGCTCGTATCTCGGAAACATGAAGGACTGCAGTCGAGATTTTTTCAAGAGAGATTTGAAAATTTGCTCTTCAACATGGTTTCAAAAACAGAAAAAAAAATCCGACATAGGTTACCATTTCACAGAGTGAACATTTGTAAAAAAAAAAAAGAAAGATTTCCATATTTTTTGCAGTATTACCTACTTCAGGCTGAAATTTTGTAAAAGTTGTGTAGGTATGTTAAAATACAAGTTGGCAGCAATGCCATAGATTTTTTTTTAAAAAAAAAACATCAAAATTTATTTTTGAAACACAAAATTTTTTTGGTGAATCCTTCAAATTCACGTTATGCAACTTTTCGAACTTCCAAGTGGTATTCAACTGCAAGGGAAATGAGTCAAGTGTCAGGAGGGGAAAGGAGAGGGAGAGGGATGAAAACTTGCATTGCATTTTTTCAGGAGTGCCCGAGATGATCATTTTTGAAATAATTTTCATGATATGAATAGAATGGTTGACTTCTTCCTTCATTACAAAAAACTTTTTCAGCAGATAATTAATCAGAATGATGAATACACTATTTTTTGTTGTTTTCATATCATCCAATAGCCGCATTTCCAAGATATCTTTCAGTGGTAAAAAAACTCATTTTTTTCAAAGGCAGAATAATGTGAACCTGGATTTATAAAGTGCCTTCAAGTGCCAAAGATTGGTTTTTCAGATGAGATTCTCTCTTGATTTGATTCGGTTTCTTCTGATAAGTCTAAAATCAGCGTCAACTCAAAAATCAATTTTTGATACCTAAAGGTGGTTTCATCCAGGCTTTCCGGCTCACACATAATTTTGAGATTTCCCAGCTATATTTCATTCATGTCTCCAAGAAAGCTCCAGTTTTTTCTGAAGAGTCCTCAATTTAAAGCTCTTCAAAAAAAGAAACAATTTCCTATTTTTTGGACATGGCGTTAATTTTTCAGAAAATATGGGCATGGTGTCAATTTTTCAGAAAATTTGGTGGCAATGTCCATTTTTCAAAAACATAGTCAAAACGTCTATTCTTTGAAAACCCATTTTCTTAAAAAAAAAAAATCGAAACTTACGATGACCATTTTTCATACGACCATTCTACAAAAAAAAAATGGACATAACGTCTGAATATTCATTTTTTTCAAAATCTTGGATCCAATATCTTCTTGACAAATAAATATTACCATGATGTCCATTTTCTATAAAAGCCATGAATGAGTAAAATTTCCATTAAAAAAATTGTCGCAAAAACCCATTTCAATTACGATTTTCTTTTATTTTTTTATTAGAGCACACTCAGAAGGGAGCCAAGAGGTCTCAAGTCCCCCCTGAAGCTTTGATAAGAGATTTTTTTTATTACAAAAAATATGAAAAAAACATTGTTTTGCTCTTCAAACACTATTGTTTTTACATTTTGTCTTACTTTTGCTAGGGTAATGTTTTAATTATTTTATTTTCAAAATTACCTACTGTTTTTTTACTGATCTTTCAGTCAAAAACCACTGATTTCTCAGTCAGTGCCCAATTCATCAGAAAAGAAGAAGCAATAATTTTGATCGAAAGATCAGTGAAAAATGACTAATTTAAAATTTTGTCCCTCTCCTGTATTTATTATTTGAATTCTCAGTCCCTCCCTTAACGTGTCAAATATTGGGTTCTGATTTGACACTGATTTTGGACCTTTCAAGAAGAGTAGAACCAAAAGGGTTGGTCCTCACTTCAAAAACAAATTTTTACACTTAAGGGTGGTTTCTATATCCAGCCTGACATTTTTAAAAATTGGAGAAAAAGAGACTCTATTATTTTTTCCTTACGGAGGGAATATTGATGGAAAAATAGGTGTTCATAATTAAGTTGGGCTGATGAACCTTAAATCTTTATTAATTTCATAAATAAGAATATGAATTTTGGAACGAAGATCTCGAAAAAGCTCAAAATTTCCAAATCGACAAAATTTCAACACTATTCAAAGTAAAATAGGAGGGAAAAGAATTCGAAAAATTTTCCACCAATTTCCAAACACACACGACATCCAACCTTACGTAACAACCAACAGTATAAAACTCGCCACAACGTAATCTAATTCCACCCCCTCTCCCGCCCTTCCGGATCATAAAACTTAATCGATCGACTCCGGCATAACAGAGTTTAATTTTATATTTTTTTTCTTCACGTCTGCGTGTATCCTTATTTATTTAATTCTTTTTAATAGCTCGGTAATTATTTCACATCTTGGAGTGGAACAAGCTCAAAGCTGTAACGATTTCCGAACCAACTCCACACAAATTATACGAAACGCATGACAAGCACCGGATCGCGTGATATCCAGATCCAGTGCCACGGCCGCGGCCGTAGTACGCTGCACACGGAACGAGCATGCGTACCGGGTAAATATCTCACCGAGCATTGGACCGACGAGTAATTAAACCCATCATCGATCTGTTTATTTATTCAATTGCCCGGTGCCGATTAATTTTAATATTGATCTCGATGAACAAATAGTTGGGTAATTTTTATGACCGGAGGGCCAGCGGAGGATTTTCAATCGGTCGGTAATTAGAAATCATTGGAGGGCACAATGGGTACTTCTTGGGTTTGCCTAATCTAAGTTAAGGAGTGTACGATTATAATACCTATTTTGAATTGGTATTACGATTGAGTACGTATTAAATATAATTAATTTTAATTCGAATCCATGGTTAGTTAGATATGACTAGAATAAGCTACAAATTTCAGCGGAGGGAGGAGAAAAAGAAAAAAGGATTTAGGCTAGACAATAATTTATTCATTATTTTTGAACCATTTAATGAAAGAAATAATCAATTTATTAACAAAAAAATCATACACGAAAATTTTTAAACAAATCATTCAAAAAATTTATTCGGAATTTTTTTTTAGAAAAATTAAACTAAGAACCAAGGTTCAGAGAATTTCTCCACTATATTCATAAAAAATAAGCAGCATAATTTTTGAATGATCGATCGTTTTCAATATTCCAGAAAATCGTAGGTAAATTCTATTGATTTATCATTGGACACAAAATTATCGTTCGCGAATGATTTCAGTATCATGATTGAATGAGTTTTTGACAAATGAATTCAAAATTTTTTGAATCAGTCGATCATCATACGTTTTCGTGATGAGCCTCAAGGAAGGATTTGAGAAAGAATGAAAAATTCAACCCAAGTGAACAAAAATATTTTTTCAAAATCTCATGAGAACTGAAATTTCATTAAGAATTCTTTTCACTGAAATCAAAAAAAAAAAAAAAAAATGGTAATCGCCTACTTACCTATTTATCTACATACATATAAATATAATTACTTCATTTGTTTAATTGAATGATAATTTTGGAAATTTTAGTGATTTAGTTCAAAGAATTTCAATTTATGGAACCTATGAGTCTGAATTTTAGACAATTGAGGTCATTTTTTTGAAATGAAATTGAATGTTATAAATTATAATGTATTCTTCACAGGTAAAAAATTACAGAAAATATGATGCTGACACCGAGATACCTCTTCAATTCACCAGCAAATCGTTTCCTTGTAGGAAATTTCATTTTTTCCCTCATAATTCTACAATTTTATTAAAAATCGTTAGAGCAAGAAGAATTTCAGAAGCTCATTTGAAAGAAAAATTTACCTACATAAAATAACGTTTCACTTTTCATCTTCCCACGTCAACTTGGTTTCCTCCCCCACTTTTTTTTTTGTCAATTTTGTATTCAAGAAGTTGAAATTCTATTTATTTTATACCTGGCAAATTTATTCAAAGTTGATGATTTTTCAGTTAAAAATTATAGTTGTAAATCAACTAAGAAATTGATCATTTTAATCGAAGAACTGCTAATTCTCTACGAAGAATAATTAAGGAGTTCGACTTCAAAATGGTCTAACTGCAAAGATACTGCGTCAAAATGGTCTTCAAGGATCCACATAAACACATCATACAGATCCCCTAGCACCATTCAGGTTCCTATATGAGAAAAAAAATGAAATTTTTCTCCAAAATGGCCTAAAATATTTTTTTTTTACCTTCTGTAATTTCACTGACGAAGTTTTCTTGAAAATCGACGACAAAAACAAACGTGAGAAAATTCCTGTTATCAATTTCCAACTCCATCTTCTAACCCATGAGAAATAGGAAATAGCATCAAAAAATAAAAATATGTTGATCAAAATTTTATTTCTGAAATGTGGTAAAAACGCACCCCTCCCAACCCTATTACTTTTCGAGGGACTCGGGGGGGGGGGGGGAGAAAATTGTTTTGCACCAATTATGCTCAAATTCGAGTGGAAGGTTAGGTGGGTGTAGAAGTAGACCCCAAAAAATTTTAGCTCCCCCCCCCCACCACAGGGAGCTGAATCGTTGCTTCTCAAAGTTGAGCATTTTTGACTAAAATGGCAAAAAACGAGTTTTTCGAGCATAAAATCACCCCATAATTTCAATTTTGAAAAATTTTATGTTTTCTGTTTACATTTCGAGATGACAAATCCGACTAGTGCATCATTTGGTGGGTTCAACCACCTTTACGGATCCTTTCAAAGTATACAGTTCGTGCTTTTTGAGGTGATTTTTTGCTGAAAAAGCCACGATTCTGTTTTATAAACTAGTGATACGTTTTTCTCAATTATCTCGAAATCATTTCACGACTCAAAATTTTGACCCAACTCTCTAAACCTGAATCAGTCAAAATTGATTGATGAAATCGACAGAATCATGTCACTGTAGAAATCAGTGAATTTTCATTTTCGAATCCGGAAAAGTATTTCACCGATTGAATCAGTATTTAATTACTGATTCAATCGTAAAAAATTACTGATTTAACCAGAAAATTAAAATTTTCCCTGATTCATTTCAGTAGTTGAGCAAAAATCACAGATTCAAAAATGAAAATTCACAAATTGAATCGGTAATTTTTCACTGATTGACAATCAAATTTCACCGATCAACTGTGGAATCAGGGAAATTTCACTGCCAATCAGTGACATGATTCCGTCTCTTTCAATCAGTCAATCTTCAGATTTTGACTGATTCGAGTTTATAGAGAATAGTAAAATTTCGAGCCGGCTTTAAAAATTCAACTAGAATATTGAAAATAGACCTGTAATCTCGATATTACGACCATCATCGTAACATCTCAAGCAGATTACTTTTCGATACTGGATGGAAATTCGTATAAAAATTTTCATAAAAATCAATTTACGTCGCACACAGCTCGCGCTGATCGCGTCGCCTGGCATCTGCATAATACATATTTTATGTAGATGAAACAAATTAAACGAAAATAACCGTAAAATAAACATACCGAAAGGTTGAAATGTTTTAATCAAAGATGACACACAAGCAATCCGGGTATAATATTTGAGTTTTATTACGGTCGTAAATCTACTATATTGGTATTCACACACATATTTAAAAACGTATTAATTTGTAAATAGCGAAACGGTCTCGGTATAGGAAACCTCCGAGATTAAACGTCCAAGACAGAATGAGGACGAGTGAAGAGAGGCGGGTACCTACGAAATAAGGAACACAAATATTTTCGCGAACGTGAACATATTGCCAGGGACGACAATTACCAAGGTATGTGTTGTATAATGGATAAAGAGTGTCTTTAGGAGGTATTATTGGCGATGTAGAGTCGATCATCGTGTCGCAGAGTCGCACCTAAGAGTAGAACGCGTTCGTCCAATGAACCGGAGTTTTTTGTACGATAGACGAGGGAAGCGAAGGTTTAGTTAATCTTATTTTAAATTAGCCATCTAATTCGTTTCTATAAACCACAGAAAGAGAATATGATGTATCACTGAAGCGTGAAGAGAAATTAACATTTTTTTATCCACTATTTTGAGGTATATTTACGATGATTTCGTCATTAGTGCCAAGTGATTCTTGGTGAACCGTGAGATACTACATGCCTATGCTATGGCTATACCCGGTACATGTATCTGGCTACCGCTTCCACGATGTGGATACACTATTATTTACGCTGTAACTATAATTTCATTTTTAATTTCATTTTATATATATTTTTTTCCTCGGAGTCGCCTCTCATCGACGACGTTGTTGTATTCACCCGCGCAAACACATCGGACGTGGTGTTAATGTACTCGTGACAAAGAAGGTAAAAAAATTATATGAAAAAGATGCCGAGCCATCGGTGTTGTTTACCAGGACCACGATGTTCATGCTTAATTACTCCGTCGGCCCCGGTCCGTCCGACTCGTAATCGTGAAATAATACATATCGGACGCGTTAATCGTACATACGAGCCGCGAAAATGTCCTAGATTATGGGAAGTGCGGCCGCAGAGCCAGCTGGTGATTGGAAAGTTCTTCTAGGGCCCAAGGTAGCGCGAGATTGACCGAGAGTTTATTCGTGTGTGAGAGATAAGGTGTGCGAGGATAATGTGAGAATTAACGTTTATTAATAAGATTCGTGGAAAAGTTCGTCGGCTGTTTGAGGTATGTCGAGTTGAAAGGCTATGCATTGGTTTTTTGGTGAATGGAACTGAGGTAATTGATGAGTGTTTTCGATTATTATTCGGTGAGGTTATGAGCGATTTTTTTTCATTTTTTCAAGAATTTCAGATTATTTTTGAACGATTTGGGTGGGTTTTTGAAGTAAATCGTTCGTGAACTACCTACTTAAGAAATACGATGGGAAGTTTCGAATTTCGAATAATCGAATTCGTAATTAGCATTTTTTAAAAAGATATTGACCAATAAAAATTACTTGCTCGTTTCAGAATTATTTTCAACATTTTCGAGTTTATTGATTCATTTCAAGGAATGAGAGTTAACTCCGGAGTCAGAGAGTCAATGTCATTGATAATATTCCAGAGTCAAATAGGAATCAAGAGTCGAAGTCATGGATTAACTCCGGGATCGAGGAACATGGGCATTTTTCTTCATCAACTATCCACACAGCAAAAATCCATCTTTTCCCCAAATGCTCGAAATGGAATAATGAAAAAACCATTCGATTGTTCATGACGAGAGGATTCCAAAAATGTATTAGTTTTTGCATTTTGAGAAATTTTCGTCTAAATTGCAGGTATTTTTCTTCATCAACTATCCACGCAGCAAAAATCCATCTTTCTCCCAAATTAGATATAGACTCCAAAGTGAAGGTGGAGTCCGAATTCAGGGAATGAGTTTGACTCCGGAGTCAAGTCAAATTCAGGATTCAATTTTTGAAATTGAATTCGGAGTTTAGCCGGAGTCAAGAGTAAATATTTAACGGAAATAGAGGTCTTTTTCGAAGTCAGGTCGAAGTCAAGGGTCAAAGTGAAGTCAGTACTTCAAGGTGGAGTCAGGAGTCGAGGTTTAAAAATGACTCCGGAGTCAAGGTGAAGTCAGAATTCAAGGTCTGAAATTTTCTTCGGAGTTTTGGCGGAGTCAAGAGTCAATATTTAATAGAAATAGATGTCTTCTCGGAAATCAGGAAGGGTCAAGGTCATAGATTGACCTTGGATACAAGGTGAAGTTGGGAGTCATGGTCTGAAATTGAATTCGGAGTTTAGCCGGGGTCAAGAGTCATTACGTTTTTAACAAGAAATATAAGTAAGTAAATTCCGAAGTCAGGTCGGAGTCAAGAGTCAAGATCATGGATTCATCTCGGATACAAGGTGGAGTTAGGAGTCAGGAGTCGAGGTCTAAAAGTAACTCCAGACTCAGGGTAGAGTCAGGAGTCCACTTTTTTCTTTGACTCCGGGGTTAGGGGTCAAATTTTTCTCTTGACTCCGGAATCAAGTCGCCGGAGTCAAAAGTCAACATTCTTGCTCAACTCCAGAAGACAGGAGGAGTCAAGAGTCAACTTTTTGGCTGAATTTTATACCCTGTTCCAGAGCCAAGCCCAGCCAATAGTGAAGCTCACGGAGTCCAGGAGTCAAGATCTAAAATAGACTCCTAAAACATATCATTTTTTTTTTACAATTTCAGTTATTTTTTGGGAAGAGGGCCAATTTTTTTAAATGTAATTTACTTGTTAATCATTAATTTTTTTCAAAAAGTGGTCCATGAAAGTTTTAGCAGGAATGTTAAACCGTAAAAAAAGCTTTAATTTTTCGACTTTAGCTTGAATTTTGGCTACGATGTTTTAGCTCAAACTTTCAGCTTTTCCAAACTCTAAAAGCTAGCTTTTGGCTAGCATTAGGCTTTTCACACATTTAGCTTTCAGTTTGATTTTTAATGGCTTTCGGCTTGAATTTTCGATTTTCACTTTTTTTTTCAAATTTTAAGGATTACAGATCATAATTTACTAAAATTACAGAATTCAACTTTTTCTAGTTTGGTTGGACAAAAATTGAAAGTAATGTGCGTTTTTAAATGCATGATTGTTCAAACTACTAAACGTAAAAAAAAGCTGAAAGCTATGGTTGGATAAAAATTGAAAGTAATGGGCGTTTTTAAATACATGATTGTTCAAACTACTAAACGTAAAAAAAAAACCTGAAAACTATTGAAATAATAAAACTTTCGGCTAGCTTTTTTCAATAATTATCAAACTTCTGACTTTTAGTTTTTGGCTTTCAGCTGGTTTGACATCCCTGAATTTTTGGATCAGTTTTCAAAGAAATATTTCATTTCTTCAAAAAGTTTCCTGTTAATTTTCTCTAGAACTTTTCCCAACCAAAAAATGAGCAATTTTTACGTAACGAAAATTTCTTTGTTGATTTTTTTTTAAAAAAATTACTCATTTATTTAGAAAAAAAATTAATTTAAATTATTTTCAAATTTTTTTTCGACTCCAAAAATTTATCAAATTAAAAATCGTCAAATTGAAAAAACGATAAATTTCCAAGAAAAGAATGCTAAATTTAAAAATGTTTGGCAAATTTTCAACTTTTTTAAAAACATGATCGATTATTAGTGAAAGAGAGAAGAGCAAAAGTTGACTCAGAGGGTAAGATTTTCACAGAGCAATCTTCACCCCCCTCCTTGTACTTTCAAAAAAAGCGAACCTTTTTACCTCTCAGGAACGCCTACTACACCAAAAATAATCAAATTTCGATTACTCATTCGAAGTCACCGAACCCTCCCTCCCATTTCCATAATAAATTAATCTTCATTTAATCTAAAGAATTTCTACGGAATTTCGATAAATTTCATTTGAAAATTCGCCTCTTTTCAGAGCCTTGAAACTTGTAATTTTTTCACATCTGTATTTCCACCCAGACCACCTTCCAACCAGACATTCCTCATCAAGGATACCAATGAGAGAATGGCACCGACGAATATTTACGATCTCAAATACTTCCATCGCCATCTCCATCTCGATTATTCGCATTAATTACACAACCTCCAATTTCGATCATATTTTCGCCAATTTTACGAAAATGTCCAGTGTGAATCGTGTCACCGACCAATTGCCTGGTAATTTCAACCGAACACGACGCCAAATCAGTCATGAATGAAAGATTACTTATTTAGATACCATCCAGTCGAATACGTGCTAGGTAAAACCCCCGTTGTTGATTGGACAGACTAATAAACAAGGCCGTTTCAAAATGTCACTAAAAATATAGTACTTCGATAAGATTATTTAATTGTACAAGTCTCCTCGGCCATTTACAATCTACTATTTGCATACGAGCGTCATATTTTTTCACACCTAAGTACATACAAGCACATATCTTTAAGGTGCCTTGTACGCCGTACATACGCCAATTACGTAGCATAAGTCATTTTAATGCTTCAATTACTCGGCCAATCGAGCGTGTATCTTAATTCGATAAATTTTTCTGAATTTGCTCCGCTCCTCGCCGCGATCCTCACGTTTTCCAGACTTGGAACGCATCGGTGTAATAATTCACGTCTTCGGTTTTTTTTTCGTCGTCCTGCAGTCGTTGCGCGGATTTGGATTAAATTCTATCCTACGAATATCATCGACTCGATACGTTACCGGTTCGAGAGTTTAATCTCGTACGGAATGTAACATTTTTATTATCTTTATTGATTCAGTATTAGCATACAAATGCATACTACACAGACACATACGCAGGCCTCATCTCAACTTCTATAATGGTGCGATTTTTTAATTTCTTTCGGGATTCGTTATTCTTCCAATCTTCCAAGTCTTTAAGAGCAACCGTAGATTAATTTTTATTGGGCGACTTAATTGCATTTGATTGTTTTTTTATTACCGGTCTACTCTGGGCTATTTATTGGGCTCGGGACTCGAACGATTATGAAATTAACCAATCCGTCTATATAAAAATGTTTACCGATCGCAGATACACCGACAATATTTCAACTTATATTGCTTCTTTCGTCATATTGTAGTTGATGATGCTCGAGGATATAAATAAGTATTTTTTTTATTAGAATTTTTCGCACCTCTGTACCGATCAAGGCGCGATAGGCGTCCTGAAAATTATATTTTTTTAATTTTTATCAAATTTTACGATGGTGTTTTCTTCGTTTTGCTTTCTTTTCCGTGAATGAATTTATCGCCTTTGATAATGCGGTACACCTATGATGACCATTAATCCGGAGATAATGTTTTATTTTTTACTATTTCCTCCAGATTTTTTTTTTCGCAACTGAGATCCGAGCTATTTTTCGTATTGAATTGCTCGAGCTATAAATTTTAAGTGGTTTTAGATTCGTATTCACCTTTTGCTGCTAATGCGTTTCAAACGTAGGTATTAAGGTGCTGATATGAGAATCCGAATATTTCTTCGGTTATTTTATTAATGAAATGACCCGGACCGGTGGTTCGGATATTTGATACGACGGCCGTGTGCCGAAGTTGCTGCTGACGACGACGCTGCGATGGAAATTATTATCAATTTAGAGAATATTTCCGAGTATTCGGAAGTGCTATCAGCACCTCAGCGGTAGATTTTTTGTATAATTTACAGCTCGGAGAAACCGTCTGGCGACTGGTAAAGTTGATTTTGATTCTAGGCGAGATCGAAGTTGAAAAGGGAAATTACCAATATACGAGTTGAACAAAGATTGCTGAATGACATTTTGTATAGCCTGAAAAATTAGTTACAGAATCGATTAAATTAATTGAGAAACTTTTTTCTGAGGTAAGTATTTGTGAAAAAACTGACAGAGATGACCAAAAAGTCAACTTCATGCAATTATTTTAAATTTTTGAAACTCGTCCAGCAAAAAATATCGTATTTTATGCTCTTGAACTGGAAAATGGAGTTTTAAACTAAAATGAAATCATTTGAGTATAGGAGAGGGGAGGGATTGGAATTTTCTTGAACTTGCTCGAGTTGATCGCGAATAAGGAAAAAAGTGCCAGCTTAGGGTCCCATTTTGCTGGATTTTCAAAATACTTCACAAAAATTACAATTTCTTCACGTCACTCTCACTCGTATTAGTTATTAAGATGATTCCCGTGCTCTAACCTTTTCGTGTCTAGAAAATATGATACAAAATAAAAGTTCCAAATTTTCACTCAAGAATATGGAAACTGATTTCGATACAGGAATTGATAATGATGGAACGTAAATTTTTTATGAAGTATTTTTCTTCTACAGAAAACTGAAGGCCAAATTGTAGACATATGTTGACATACTTCTGTTTGATTGATACAATGAATGTAATTTTCCCTCTTGAATATTATCAGCTGAATACCTAATTCTCGAAAACAACTCATACTAGTAATATTTTTTAAATGTCATTGAAATCCCATGAAACCTGAAAACCGGATTCCTTGAATGAAATTTCGTCTAAATTAAAAGTCTTCTTGTGTGCCATTTTTAATTCTTCTTTTCTAAAAAATTTAGTGATGAAAATGCAAAAATTTCAACTTTTGGATCATTAGAAGGGCAGGGTAATTAAAACTGGCCACAAAAACCTAAATTGATTTTTTTTATTTAGAATTTTTCTATTTGTAGCACGCGAAACTCATACAGAAAACTAAAAGTGGCCTGGAAATGAGAATAAGTTTGGCCTATGTTCTACAGTGAGTCCACATAAAGCAATGAAAATTTAATCTCACTCATTTAATCTTTTCAAGCACAAAAAGATTAGAGGAAGAAAAAATTTGAAAATTCCACTTCTAATAGAAAGGAATTTTTCTGATTTTTCTGACCTGAATATCTACAATTTTTTCAGAATTTTGAAGATAATTCACAATTTCAAGAGTTAAGTTTTTATGGAAAATTTTGTTGATCTTTTCTTCAATAAATAATGGAAAATTCCAAAAAAATTTGCGAACCTCTAAACATCTCAAAATCTTTTCCAATCAATTCGAGAGATTTTTTCAATTTTTTGCAACTTTTTAATTTAGTTTTTATGAGAAGACTTGAAATTACAGGAAAATGTAATTCTTTGTAACTACCATTTTTCATTACACCTGCATAAGTATGCACATGAAATTTGAGGTAAAGAAATTACAAGTGTAAATGCCTAAATTGTGTAATTATGTTAATTTTAAAATATCATTATACAAAATTAAATATTTTAGTGCTCTGTTGGAGGATTCATTGTGGAATGAAGAACAATCACTGAATGAGGTCTGAGAACCGAAACAACTGGATAATCATTCACAGATTTCATTTTGGCACTGCAAAAAAAAAAATTATTTAAATAGGTATGTTTCAAAGTTCTATTTTTGTTTGATTCTACTTATGAAATTTTCTTTTTTTTTACCCCTTCTCATATCCGGAATTTGGACTGGAAGCTGCAATCGTGAAAGTTGAGTGATTGTTCATATTGGTAGGCCAATCAAAGGGTTGAGTCTCTGCTCCCAAATTTATCACAATTGTGATACGGGTTTTTTTATAACTCCTGGAGAAAGCTAAAACCCATTTTGATAGAATTTCAAACTTCAAGTCCCCATATTTCACAGTATCTGTTTTTCGAATTGATGTCAAATCTTTGAAATAGTTCAGACTACTGTTTTTGTTAGCTGTTTGTGTCAAGACATTGATTTGCCAATAATTTGGATGTACTGGTAACCAAGTTTTTTCACTGGTAGAGAAACCTATCCATGGAAGAAAAAATTTATTTGTGGTTAACAATTATATCTTACTTGGGAAGTGAATTTGTAAATTTGCATATAATAAAATTTTGAATTTACCTGCATTTTTTGTGTTATCCCAATGCATTGGTGTGCGATGAAGAATCCGATCAAATCGATCTTTTTCTTGAACTAGATTGTTTGGCGACATACTAAGTTCTTCTCCATAATACAATTGGCATGCACCAGGAAGTAGTGTAATTAATGTTAACATAATGTGATTGTATTCTATATTTAGTTTGTATGAAACTCTTCCCACATCATGATTACCTAACTATAGATTTATAACGTTAATGCTAATAATTGTGTATTATATCAACCTGAATTTTCAAAAAGAAAAATTGATCATATTTCAACTTACTGCCCAGTTTGATGCCATTTTCTTGGGTACATTATTTACCCAAATGAGGAGATAATCACGAAGTTGACTGGCATCCATATATGTGGCCAAGTTTGTGACACGGAAATTCAAAGGCAAATCTAATGATGGGAAGCGTTTTGTCCCAAAATATTTCATTACCTCCTTAACTGTACCATAAGTTTCTCCCATTAACAGTCTAGTTATGAAAAATAGAAAATTATTACTTGTAATAATTAGAGATTTTTTGTTTGGTATATATTAGTCTTAGGTGAAGAATAGATGCAGTTGTCCAAAATACTTTTTTCAAATGGAGAATTGAAATGGTCCAAAGTAATTTTTTTTTAAAAGTATGATTTTTGGTCTTTAATATCCTTTTTTCATTCAGAATCTTATATATGAGAGTGAATATTATTCTGAAAGAATACATAGAAGCTGAAAAATATTACTCACGTTTGATGTACTCTTCTATTAATTTGATCATATTCTCTTAAGAATGCATTCAATTCATTCAAATATCGAAAAGTATCAGGATGATTAAATGTATGGCTAGGATATTCAAAAATGTTAAAAACAGTTGCATTGGGATTTAATGGTGGATTATCTCGAAGCAGTTCATCTTCCATAAATGCCATCGGCGCATCAACTCGAAAACCAGCAATACCTTTGTCCAGCCAGAATTTCAGTATGTCCTACATAAGTGCAAATTACAAAATAACCATACTACAAAGTTATGAGGTGCAGTTTAAAGGTTTCATATAGTTACTTTTATTTCATTTTTGACTGCTTGATTTCTTAAATTAAAATCTGGTTGTTCAACCATGCATTGATGCAGATAAAATTGTTTTCTTTCCTCATTCCAGGTCCAAGCACTACTACTTGTGGTCAAGTCAAATAAACTAAACTACTCAAAAAGTGGAATAACACAATGAAAATTGATTAGTTTTAATGCTGCAAAAATAATTTAAATAATGTTTTCTTGAAGTTATACCCAGTTATTTGGTGGAATTGGATTTCCATTTTGATCAAATCCCTTTGCATCGGCCCACATATAATAATCAGTGTATGGATTTATTCTTTTGATTGATTTTAGAAACCATTCGTGTTTATTACTACTGTGATTGATTACTAAGTCAATTATTAAATGTAAGCCTGATGAAAAAAAAAGTTTTTAGTTTTTATTATTTTTTTCATTCGCTTGAATCAACAAAAAAATCATAATTTACTACTCAATTTTTAATGAAATTTTTTGTTTGTTTTTTCATAGTGTTAGTTTTTTTAAAGTGATAAAATGTTTAAAAGTTGGTATAAAATAAGTTTTTACAAGAAAGGAAGTTTGGTGGTGGACAATTGAACATGTTTTCTGTGTTTTTGGTGTAATGTGTATTTACAATGATTTTTTTTTCATTAATTTTGGTGCACTCCTACACAAGGTTTTGGCCATTTGAAATTTTCAACTGTAAAAAAGATTGTAATGGCAAGGTTCAACCATTTTCTAAAAAGATGGACATTTTGTACAAAAATTTTCAAAGGAATTTACTTTTACCTAGTTCAGTTTTTTTTTTCAACCAAGTTAAATCTCGTTGCTTTTTATTTTAGGCAAATTAAACTGATACATTATCAAACCAATAGGAGGGCAGAAGAGACAATTAGCTTATTTTATAATGGCAAAATCGTTTGCATTGTAGCCAAGTGTTCATGACAGTAATGAATGACTTTTTCAAATAAAAATTAAAAATAATAAGAAAAAACATGAAATTTTATTCATGCTAATTGAAAAATTGGAGATAAATTTCAAAAAAATTTTAATTTGTCATACCCTTCTCTACTTTTCCTTCTAATGATATCAGATTTGAATCTTTCTTATACCAGGCAATAGTGTAGAATTCCTAATGTAAAATATCATTGGAAAATACACACAAAACATTACAAACTGTTCTATGTAGTTACATACCTCGACTTTTCATTTCTCGCAACAGCAGTTCAAAATCTTCCATAGTTCCATAAATAGGATCTATTCCTTTGTAGTCAGTGATGTCATAACCACCATCCACCATTGGAGATGGGTAAAACGGAGTTGTATAAACTGTATCTACTCCAATATCAACCAAATAATCTAATTTTGAAATCAAACCTTTGATGTCACCTATTCCATCACCATCACTATCTTTGAATGATTTCAGATATATTTCATAAATATTGGTATATCTCCACCAATTTTTATCCAACGTTAAAACACCCGATACAATTAAAAATGAAGTAAAAATTTGTAAGAATTTCATTTTCAAAGTAATTCAAGAGTTTTTTCACTGTTCAAGAAGTACTTGCAGGCAAAGAAATTAAAATTGAAAATTCACAAATTATTATTTAGCTTTTTTCACTTTAAAATAAGTAAGGTATTCAAAGAAATAGTTCACTATGTTCACTGATCACTGCAACTCATTTAATTATGAACAAACTTAACTTTCTGTTCAATTGCTATAAGTATTTATATTAATTTTTTGAGAATAATATGTTGCAATTTGATGCAATACTGCTCTTAACTAATTTCATGTAGTTAATATAAACGTCATTGTATATTTTTAAAGAATAATTGTTTAAAAACTCGGTCACAGCTCTCAAGTAATCAAGAACATTTATTGATAAAATTGATTTGAAGATTATTTAAAGTGGGATTTTTTTTTTAATTTTGAGAAGAATAAGTATAGAGAAAGATTATCAAGTACTTATAAATAATTTAATGGCCACTAATTATTGTAAATAATGAGAAAATCAAACACAAATTCAAAGCACATAATATATCCCAACATCTGTACACGGCGACTAACTTGAAGTAAAACCTTACAGGCAGCTGATCAATCAATTTCATAGAAATACTTGATATTCGAATTGCCTTTTCAACTCTTCGTTCCAATTAAAACACTTGTCTATCTTATTTTAAAGCAATAATAAGTGCTATTTGATATTCAACATACATATACAAACACATTTAGGCGTCTTCAGGTACACTCATGACATGTATTTTAAATTTAGAGTATTACAAAGCTAATTCACTTTGTACAGGTATCACCTCAATTTTTGTTGAGGCATATAGGCATAACATATTCGAACTCTATAGTTTTATTCGAAATTGTGTGGGTGAAAAAATTATTTAAAGTTTCCATGCACCTATTTTTTTTTCTCTCGTGTCAGTTGACAAAGTTTGAGAAGAAGAATTTCGTTGAAGGAAACCTGATGATAATATCTTTCAATTCTAGTCATTATCTTGATTTTTCATTACCCCCTCTTCCTTTTCTTTTTCTTTTGATTTTTGAAAATTTACTTTTATTTAACACTAGCCACGTATACCTAACCCGTCATTCAGACGGGGATTTCATGAATATTTCTATGAATCTATTTTTTTTTTTTTTTTTTTTTTTTGGAAAAACAATCACTTGAAACCATAATTTCAGTGCACTGGATGAAAATCATATTTTTTTGGATAGATCTACATATGTACATTGTACAAGTGAAATTTCAGTAGGTAAGCCAAATTTCGACTCAATGGGCGAGAACGGATATCAGAATTTTTTCAACTTGAAATTTTGCACTTTAAATGAAGTTTTTCGAGACCAAAAAGTTCTGTTTCAATTTTTTGAATAAAGGAGTGACCAAGTTCTCTCTCCCACTCCTCTTATTCAATTTAATCCCACTCATCTAAAATCCTCATCATTCCAAGATATCTTCGATGCCAAAAGAGCACTCATCGGTACGAATCAAACAACCCATTCATAGAATGAACACCCATACCGTAAGCAGAAACATTACTACGACAACCATCGACCACGGTATTTTAATTGAAACGAAATCTGAGTGCATCATTGGCCAGTCTGTATCATTCATGCCACACGTAAGTATAAATAATGACCCTGTATAATATAAATTTTTTAACCAGCAATAAAAAAAATAGCCAAAAATCGTAATTTCTACGCAGATAATTGATACCTAGCTAAGCATAGATGCGAAAATCACGCCGCACATCAGTGACCAAAACGCGAATTAGCTCATTTTTATGGTTATTCGTCGATTAAAATGGCGTGCGGATGCGGTGATTCAACGTATTCGTAGATAGGTATTAGGTATTTCATTACACACATGTAGGATGATGAAGAAACGAAGAGAAGATACGAATCATTCATTGAAGAAATGAATTAGGAACATTGGATATGTGTCGAGTACATATACGATCTCATCAAGATTTCGAATAGGTACCTCGTACTACGCGTGTCCAGTTACATTTGAATGAAGCTCGAATAAGCCAGGGTAGGGGCAGCGTAGAGAAATATACTGACAACTTGAATGAGAGAACCATATGAAACCAACAGGTCAATGATCGTCAAATTGAACGAAACTTGGATACCTAGAACGAATGGCCCAGAAAGTTCCTCGAAATTTAAAATTTTACTCTATTTTTTCAATTTTTAACTAAGTACCTTTTTTTCGACTTTATTCAATACCGGTACCTATGAAATAAAATTCAAATTTCAGAAAAACACGGAATTCGAAAAATTTTAAATGGGAAAAAAGTTATAAAATCGACGTTGAAAAAATTTTAAGGAAATAGATTTTTCAAGTTTTAGAACAGTGAAAATTATTTTTTAAAAATTACTGAAATCAATTAAAAATTTTCACTCAAAGTAAATAACTGAAGAAAAATAACTGAAAAATTAGTAAGAAATTCGCCAAAAATTCGGTAACATTAAAAAAATTTGCTAAGAAATTGGTGACTTTAACAAAAAAAATCAGTAAAATTTTGAGAAAAATAGTGAATACCTACTGAATATCTTTGAAAATTCAGTGCAATTCTTTAAAAACACCAAAGAAATTATTTAAAAAACATCAATGAAATTCTCGAAAGACATCAGTGAAATTCTTTTAAAAAATTAGCAAAATATGTAGTTAGTTCGAAAAAATCAGTGTATCTATCAAAATAGGCAAAACTTATAAAAATCAGTGAAATTAGTTGAAAAAGTAATGAAAATCTTTGAAAAATCACCGAAATTATTTTGGAAAATCAGTAAAACTCTCTAAAAATCAATAATATTTTCAAAAAAATCAGTGAAACGCTTTGAAAATCAGTGAATTTTTTTCGAAAAAATCAGCGAAACTCTCTGAAAATTAGTGATATGTTTTTAAAAATCAGTAAAACGCTTTCAATTCAGTGAATTTTTTTTAAAAACCCAGTAAAACTTTTTGAAAATTAGTGAAATTTTCTGAAAATTAGGGATATTTTTCAAAAAATTGGTGAAACGCTTTGAAAATCAGTAAAATTTTTTCAAAAAAATCAGTGAATTTCTCAAGAAAAAATCAGTGATATTTTTCAAAAAATCAGAAAAACTCTGAAAATTGGTAAAATTTTTTAAAAATTTAGCATTTACAATTCTCTAGAAAATCGGTGAAATTTTTTGACAATCAGTGAACCTTTATATGTAATTCAGTGCAATTATTTTAAAAAAATCGGCGAAGCTGATTGCAAAATGAGTGAATTGGTTTGATTTTTTCTGTGCAGCAATTTATTATTCTGCCTGTTCATCGAAACTTTTCATTGATTTAAAATGAGAGAATACCTATAGTTGAAAAAAAGCTGTTGAAAAAGTTTCCAACTTCGAATTTTTCAAATATTGTGCATTTTTCAGTTACTTAATAATAGACCTTTTCACTTTTGACGTTATGAACGATGTATTAGGAAGTTGTATAGCTGATTCCCCTAAATTACTAATAAAATGTTATCAGTTATTTCAGCTGAGAAATGAGAGTTGTTTCCACAGCTTGGTGATAGATTATTTGTTTACTGATGACATTTCACCAGAAATTCAGGCAAACCAATTGGCTATCCGAATCACGCGAAAAGGTCCATTTCAAATTTCTATCAACTCAGAACTTTTTAAAATAACTTTCATGTTTTTCCTAAAAAATTTTCAACTTTTTTTCAAATACAGGATTTCTTAAAATTTCCCCAGGTACCTGTGAACAGTATGAAAAATTTTCATTTTCACATTTTTCAACTTTTTTTCATGCAGAGTACCTACATCAGTTTCTTTTTGAAATCCCCAGCTGATTTAACTAAGTAAATTGGATTTCAAGCAAGCATCTTTTATAAAATCTTTAAATTCTTTCAAATTTTCGAATATTTTGTCAAGTTTATCAATTTCGATATTATTTTTGGTACCCATAGCTTCGACAGCTTATTCAAAAAATAATTATCATTTTTCCTTCAGCTCATCCGCACAAAAAAATTGATATTCATTAATTTCTTTCTCCGAAACAAAATGGAAAATTGTATGGAAATGACATGATCAGACCTAGATTTTTTAAATGAACCTGAACCACCCCCAAACCCCCCTATCATTGCCACTAAAGCACATCGAAATTTCACCATTCCAATATTCATCATCCCAATAAAGTGAAATCCTCGATACCCAAAAATTGAAACCCAATCCACGATTCATTTTCAACACGTTTATAGTAATTAAATAATCCGGTTTTTGGCGTTCGCGGCTGCACATCGAACCATACCGTACAAACAGCCAGAAGAAGACCAGCAAACGCGAAATAGCCGGCTCAGCGATCGCAGCGTTTATTAAACTTGTCCAATTCTTCTTCTTATGGTAATTCGATTCGCCATCGGCTACCATTTCTGGTCTATCACGGTTAAATGAGTCTGGAATATGTATTTACCGCGGCCATCGTCATATTCTACACATTCGAGTCGAATTTCTGTATCGGAAATTTTTTCGCCAACGGTATCAGCAGCGTCGAGCTCGATAATTATATTTGGTAACATTTGTTGGGTTTTTATGTTAGGCGCGTGGGTAATGAAATAGAAGAAGAGATAATCCCTCGCACACAGTCGGGGATTAAACGCCATATACGCCGAGGCGTAGTGCACCGACACCGTCGCAGAAACAATGAGAAAACTTCAAAACAAAAGCTTTTTCGCGTTGATGCTCGACGACGACGAACGTGAGCTACGGAATCGCGCAAAAGGGATCGCGCGATTGTGGCGGGTTGTGGCAACGTACTTCGGATCCCTCCTGCCTGGTTAAAAATTTGAATACGAATTGACCCACTTCGCGATTGCGGCCCAGGCTAAAGCCCAGTAGGAAGCTAACAATACGTTTCATTGTGTTAAATACGGCATACAGCATTTAAAACATTAGCATAATGATAATACAGTAGCGAAACTTAAACATATAGTAAATTGTAATTACGCGGGAGTTGATTTTGTTTTGTGATAAAGAAAATTGGGGTTGTGGATTCGTTGGGCAGGGCCCGAGCTTTGGCTACGATTATACCGTACATTCGCACCGGGTACGATTGACGTGAGGTACCTATACCATGAATGTAACCCACATTCATACGTGAAATGACTTTATAAGTGCGTACTCCAAAAGTTTAATAATGTCGCTAACGAGGGACGAATTGCCGTCGCCGAGCCGGATTTACGTAGACGAGAAACTTTCGTCGTTGGGTGAGTTGACGTGGCGTAGATTTCGGGAACGAGAAACGAGTTGCCTTTTCTTTGAGTCGAGGTCTGACGAGTTCGTAAACAATATTGAGATGATTTTTTTTTAAATTTGCATTTTGTCGCGAAAAGTATGGGTAAGATGTAAGATTCTCTAAAAAAGATGGGAGGATTTTTCCTTGCGATTGTACCCAATACCGATTACAAGTTTTGGTGTCTTGAAGTTTCAACTTTTGAAGGATTTTCGACTTTTGTCCAATTTAATTTGAAGAAATACAAAAAAGATTTAAAAATTTGAAATATTTGGTCGAATAAATGGTACCGACTGATCATGTATAACTCGTCGATTTAAAATTTGAAAATTTCTGAAATTAAGTGTATTTTAAGTGGAAAATCTCTCCCCCCCCCCCAAAAAAAAAAAATTAAAATTGAAAAAGCCTAAAGAAAACCGGTGCTGGAAGACTTCAAAGCGAGACCACCCGTCTTTTGAAAAAACACGATTTTTTTTCTCACTTTCAGCTTGTGTTACCTGTTGCGAACAATTTTTGATGAAATTTTTCAAAAAATTACAGAACAGGACTACCAACTGTATTTTGAATACGCAATTTTCATAAAATTTTAGTTCACAGAATTGTTATTTATTCAAATTTATTTCGGTAAAGAAAATAAATTTTGTTTCGCGTTTCAAATCACAGAATAGAGCACTTTTTCGGGTGAGGGGGGGGGGTGAAGAGTTTAGCTAAGAGTTCCTAGCTGGTGGCACAACTTACAAAAATGGTTAAAACCAATGATTTTTCGAAAATGATCCCATTTTGAGGTCCTTTAGCTTAGTTTTCATTCAGAATAAGGAGTTTGAAGCTTTTTTGAGGCCTTCCACTCAATTCAAATCACCTCAGTAATTATTTTGAATACTATTCTTTTCGATCCATCTAGCTAAAGTTAAGAAGAGCGGATTTTAAAACTTTTTGATCGTATGTATTTTCGAATCGTGGGAAAATTATTTTCAGAAAATGTATCCAAAGGAATAAGGGAAAATTGAGAAATTTACTTTAATTTACTTTCACTCGCAAAAAGTGAACAACTCGATATTTTATTGGGATAAAAATTGCAAATAAATCGTAAAAAAGATTTGATGTTTTAATTCACCTTCCACTTCCAAAAAGTGAACATCTCGATATTTCAGGATAAAAAAATACAAACAATTCGTGAAAAACAATAATGACTTCGTTCGATATCCAAAAACCGTTTGCTAAAGTACAAAAAAAATATCCCTGGATGTGGACATAACAAAAAAAAAAAAAAAAGAAAAGAAAATTGATTGGGTGGTTCTAAAAAAATTGGCGAAAAAAAGGAGAAAAAGGAATTTCAATTCCACAAAAAGTTGAGAATTCAAGTCTTAAAAAACAGCTTTAAAATTGTGAGCCAAAGGTCAGGTAGTTTTTAAAAAAAAAAAATCAATTCCATCCCAGTCGAAAGTTTATCAAGAATTCAGGAAATAATTTTGGCGATCTTGCAAGTTGAAAAATAATTTATTTTTTGAAATTTTCCATATCGATTTTTTTCATCACATATCCCCTTTTTCTCTGATTAAAAAAAAGTTGATCCTTCATAAATATCGTAAATCATGAAATAAACTTTCCTCCTTCTCAAAACCATTGAAATTACTTTCAAGTCAATTTGAAACTTACAGTAAAAATTAATTTTTCTTTGGTTCAACTGAAAAAAAGTTATTAGATAGTTCATATAGATTCGAATATGATCGAAATCTATTAAAAGAGGTAATTCATTTCAAACGACCCAATTTGAGATTTGCTTCTAATGATTCTCTATTTTTATCCAAAAAAATTTCCAAAACTAATTTTCAAAAAATTTACAGCTCATAATTTAGTTCTAAAATATGAGTTACATACTCCTTCTGCAGACTAACTTTCAACTTGATTAGCGAGAACCAGTTCTGAAGGTTCCCTTTTCAACATCGAACATCAATATTTTCATCTCAGGGACAATTAATAAACAAAAGTAATGCAAGAAAAATCTGTTTACATGTTAATTAACATCGCAATCTCTATTAAATTATGAATTGTTTTTCTTATCATTAGCTCTGACGTAAACAGCAGTCGCATACACGGCTGGATCATCACTTTTCGGCTCAATCACTATCTTAGCATATTTTTTACCGATACCTCCTTCCGCAATGGATACGACATCATCTTTATCGTGATCGGATTGGCCAGTTTTCGAGTATGAAACGGATACGTAACTAATCAGAGAATCGTCTTTGGTGTATGGTTCTGGAACGTCGACTATGATCCGAGGATTTTCCTCAAGTGGTCTTGGATTATAACTGATGAACAGTTGTCTAGAAATATTCCCAAAAAAATTTAACCGATGAAAAATTTTCCGAATAAAATAATTCATTCTGAAAATAAAATTATAGGACTCACTCGTCTCCATCGGAAAAATTGCCGAAAAAAACGTAATAATCACATGTCAAAGAGGTAGTAGGAGTTTCATGCGGATCATCACAAATTTTCTCAGATTTCGGGGTATTGTCATCGGTATTTGAGGTATCACCTTGCTGGAGATCCTGCTTCAGAATTGCTGAATTGCATAAAATTATTATGCTGAATCCCACGATTATTGATGATGCCAGGTGGTGTGGAATTGGAGCCATAATCAAGTTAAACTTGATGAATCAAAATCATAAAACTTATGAAAATACTTGAACAAGGCTATTCGAACCGACAGAAAATTTGTGAAATACTTTTCCACAAAAATCATAAACTAAATTTTTCGTTACAAAACCAATTCTTTTATATTCAGGATTGGGTACGATAATCAAGAAAAAATAATGCCAAATCATCCACTTGGACTTTTCAAAGATATTATTAAGCTTTGTTAGATCGAAAAAATCAGACGCATGCAAAATAAAAATGATATGAATACTTCAAATTTAATTTAATAAATGATCCCATCATTAAATTAGGGAAATGAGAACGTCATTCGGTCAGAAATGACGCAAATACGTAGGTGTTTGAATCTGAATGATTATACCGATGACAAAATATTTTATTACATATCGTTTTAGTTTCAACGAGCAAGAAATGAAATCATTTCTTGAAAAAGATTACTCCAAGACGTCAAGAAATTCTGCAAGTACTATATAAATTATTAAGTAATTGGTTCAACTCTTAAAATTTGAGTCAGAATCGTTTACCAACAAGAAACAGAAACAGTTTTTTCAAGATGAAGAAGGAAAAAATTCCACTCTGTTCCACAAATATCAATGATGAGATTCCTTAATTGATTTGATGGACAATCTACGATAGTAACAGGGTCAACTTTAATTGAAAATTTAGGTAATTCGACCTCATCCACGACTCAACACCCTCCTCCCCTCTCATCGCGTTACTTCCTTAGCGCCGAATGATTTTCTAAAAACGATAAAAACATGTACATAAGTGGCAATAGTGCGATCTCAAAAAAATTTTAAATCAGGTTTAAAAAAGAAAAAAAAATGAAATAGGTAGTTTTTGTAAGAATTTTCTACAATTGGATTGGAATTTTCAAGTTTTTACTTCACCTGTTTGGTGTGACTATCGCGTTTTATTCGACAATCGTTCCGATGCAGATGAGTAAGTTTTATAATTCTGATTTTCAGAACGAATCACATTGTTAAAGCTCGTTACAATACTCATCGAGAGACCAGAAAAAAAAGCAAATTATTAGAAATCCAATAAAATTTAGGAATTTGTTTGCGATTTCTATTGCATTTCCTATCGTGTTAATGGAGTAAACTACATTTCGATGATTTTTGACGCATTCTAAGAATTGAAAATTTCTCTGATTTTTTTTCAAAATTTTATGGATTATGACTTAAATTGAGAGGTGCTGGTCTCGGAATCGAAAGAAATTCGCGTTATTTGCGAGCTGAGTTTTTTTATAGCGACGCTGCCTGCACTAAAATTATGAAAATTGTGGACATCAAAATTCAGCTAAGAAAAATCGAAAATTATTCGCAGTAGAAAGCACAACACAAAAGTGAGAAAAATCATGTTTTTCCGAAAAGGACAGACGACCTCACTCCAAGATCTTTGCATCATTTTTCTTTAGACTGTGAGAGTGTGAGCTCAATTTTTCCGGAAGTTCTTCCACTGAAAGTAAACTATCCAAAATTCACTCTTTTCTTCAAGGAGCAAAAGAAATAGTGAGAAAGTGAATTTAGAAAGTTCAAGCAAAACAATCGCGAAAAGGGTGTTTGTCGGGGTCTTTTCACCTGCTGAACACGAATATGGGATTGGTTTTTTCAATTGGAGATTTCTTTTTGCAAAAAACATTCAAAATTTGAAAAATCTGCTAAGACAATCATACATCTGTAAGGTATTTGCAATTTTCAGCCCTTAGTTCAAAGAAACGGCCAAAATCGAATACACAACAAAATTTCTAGGTGTGTAAAAAATTTGTTTTCAAATAATTTTTTTAGGACAGTCGATCTTATTACTTCTGACGTTTTTGCATGTGAAGAAGTGCACCAAAATTGTTGAAAAAATATTATGAATACACCTCTACGAGATGTAACTTTGTATCAAAAAATGGAAAATTTCCTTCATTTCCATTGAGATTAAAAATTCTGAAAAATGATGCAATAAAATGGCCATAACTACGAAAAGGAGAGAGGTAGGGGTTCAAAACTTTATAAAAAAAATTTTCAATGCAATATACGTCACTTAAGGTGTTTAGGAACTCAAAAAAGCAAAGGAAAAAATTCACCGCTAATTCGTCCTAACATCAGAAAAAAAAACACAAAAAAAACAGAGAATTTTTAAACAGAATACTTTACAGGAACAAAAACCTATCCATGATAATACATCTTCGATCATACCCCATTGTCAAACACTTTACAAGTATAAAATTCCGACCGGTTCATTCATTGCTGGAAAACAGTTGTCTGAGCATCGAATACAGCACTACGTAAAATATCAGTTCTGCACTATATGATTTTTTGATTAAGCAAAGAGAGCGAGTGGACCCTACTTGAAGATTATTTGAAAATTAATTCATTATGTAGTGAAGCTTGTTGGCTGGCACATTGTACAGATGTCCAATTCCCCTTTTGCTTGGTCATTATTATGTTTGGTATAGTTGGAAAAAAGGGCCATTTTTTAATGATACTTATATATCTACTTCACACCCTAATGTAAGAACGGTCGTGTATCCATGTACTTGTAGCTAGTCACGGACTCGCATCAGAGATGCTCTTTTTTTCTGGCCAGTACTACATGGGCTGGTTAAAATGCGAAGAGGCTAGAATTCATGAATGAATCGTAAATACACATACAAGACGATAAGGTCGATCTCGTGTGTTTGGTTCAGAGAATTGAATAATGAAAAAATGCCAACAACGAAGCGAATAAACGAGTCTTGGATAGACCTATATGAACGTAATTATGACGAATTAAACACCTCATCGCTGCCTGGTGTACCATGTTACATATTTCGAAATATTCTGATTACATTGTTAGGTATGTACGCAGGGCTGCAGAAAATGACATGTAATGTGGTCTATTCGAACGGTAGTTATAATTTGATTAGTGAAATAGAAAAGAGAAAGAAAAATAATGCAGGAAAAAAAAATCGACTACTAAGTATTTTGCATATTACGTCCAACATACGTACCATGGACTGGAAGACAATTACATCGACGGTCTATCATTACTACGTCATATCCAAATGACGGCTCACGCGGTTTTGTTCCCTAATCTGGTACGTTAAAGGCGGAGCGAAACGCTTGTTTATTTCTATGACATCTTATATCTTGATGGACAATCTTCAATGAATGGTTATAACGAGGTTTTGGCTTCTATGCTGGCCACGTCAAATCTGCTACAATACTGGGCTGTTTAAATCGTTCGACTATTTTAATACGTTTTTTCTCTTTCTTTATCGCAATTAAATTACTAACTTGGTAGATGAACGGTACGTTGTCGATGGGGGATCGATTTTCATCCACGGAGGTAACATCTGATTTGATGATGGCTTGATGGCCATGGTCAATGGACCAAGATCTGTTGTGTACGGGCTTCCGAGATAAATGGTTGATGATCATTTTGATAGGTTTAGGTTGAGATTAGGTATTTAAATTGATAATTTTTCCACATCATATGTTTTAAGCCTTCGAGGTTTCAAAATGATTCAATCTGTATCTCGCTCAAAAATTTAGTTCAGAAATTTCTGATCTCGAAGGTGCGAAATTTCTAGTAAACAAAGAAAATCTTTGATTTTTACAATTTTCATAAAAAATGATTGTGGAAAATTGAAATTCCCAGAAGAATTTTTAGTTTCCTGCTATATCTCGAAGATGAGATGAATCTCCATTGTCGTAGTTGTGTCTCTTTTATAAAAAATTGTCCCTTTTACAAGCGCATGTTTAAAGTTTCCCAAACCGATTGATTTTTAGCTAAACATATTTGAAATGAAGGGTCGAAAATTTTCATTTTCATTTTTCTACCGGTTTTGGGTCAAAAATATACTCGTAATATTTGGATCTAGGTCCCGACCCCCTCCCCCTTCCATTTTTTCCGTATTTTTTTGGAGGTAGGAGGCATGTGATATTTATCTCGCTGGTTTGATATCTTGAGTTGAATGAAATGAGTCAGATGAGTTCAAACTTGGTATGTACATTAAGTCCTTCTGGCGGAAAATTTACACCCCTAAACGTCTGGAGATTTCAACTTGAAAACTATGATTGGTCCTTTTTTATGAGAGCCATAAAGTTCTTTAAAATCGGCTCAATGCAAAAAAAAATCCAAAATTGTTGCCAATGATGAACATCTTCTGTATTATTTCCAACATATCCAAATTTCAGGTTCTGAACTCATCTCCACTCTATTTGAGTGTAAAAAACAAAAATTTTCCCGTCATCTTTTAAAAGGGCTAAAAGAGCATAAATACCAGATAAAGATTCAGTCAGAGACTAGCGTGACTTTTGAAGTTTTTCATCTCTAGGTCCTAAAATTTAGATAAAGGCCCCTTTTTGTAGTAGCTCTCGAATCGCTCCGGAGTGGATAAAATTTTGAAAATGTTTACTACATACCCGATGAAAATTTTTTAGATCAAATCGTATCAAATCATATCTGATTTAGATCAAATTTTATTAAAACAGATGAAATTTGATCTCAAAAATGTCCTACTCAAATTATATCTAATTACATCTGATTTTTTTTTTTAGATATGATTTGATCAAATTAGATGTTATTTGATCACATCACATCAAACTGGATCTGAACTTCATAATTTTTTCAGGTATGAATTGATACAATGAGATATGATTTGATGTAATTTGATAAAATTAGATTGGGACATTTTTGAGATACGTATGATCAGATCTGAAATTTTTTCATCGGGTTGTGATAAATAATTATACTGTTTCAACATTATCAAATTTCAGTTTCCTAGTTCATTACCTTTTCTTTTAGGATTCCGAGGCGTGCATTTTTCCTGCTGAGGGTTCCCTAATTGAGTTTTAATTTACTAGGTAGAGGTAATTGGTGCCACCGATGTATCCTGCGATGATTCAAACCTTTGAGACTCTTTTAGATCCCTTCTAAGGCAAAAAAAAACTCGATATGTTTTGAATTTTTTCTCACTGTATAAATTTAACGATTTTGAGAGCTAAAATGGTCCATTGGGGTACCTAGCTTTTTCATTTCTGACCTCCTCCCCGTCCCAAAAACTGGGGGTACGCATTCCCAAAAATTCAAGTTGTCTTTTTTGAGAAGACTCTACAACCAATCTGGAGAGATGAAAATTATCAATATTTTTACCGCTGATAAATCTGTATCATCACATCAAAATTTCAACTTCCTAGCTCATCTCCACAATTTCTGAGGTTCCAAGGAGTAAATTTTATTAAATAGGTGAATCCCAACAAAAATTACGAAATAAAAATTCGGTTCTGATAGCAACCTGTCTGCTATGACTTTCGTTCAGTATCCCGAAATTAATGGACTGTATATTGAAATTTTTTTTCTTTCGTTCCACTTTTTCCACTTTGGAAATTGCAATTAATTTTAAAAATTATCAATATTACCGAAATTATTTTTTTCAGAGTCGATTTTTTTCTGAAAGGGGAGAGGCATTTTAACTATTTAGGAATATTCGAATTTCATCCACCAAAACTACCCCCTGTTAGTTCTTCCCCTCATATTTTTCTGTTTTAATAAAATTTAATAAAAATTAAAACAAGTAAGTAATGCGAAAAAATATAATTATATATTTGGATAGGTATATTGAAATTCTAATCAAATGCTAAATAAAACCAAGTAATAAAATAATTAAATTTCAGTTTTTAGGGCTTTTTTTACTACCATAAATAGCGATCCCATATCCATGATTATACCATTTATAAACGCCTTCAATAGTTATCTCGACAAATTTATGCCCAATACCTCCTTTTGTGACACATATTTTATCGCCATGTACTTTTTCATAACGTTCCAAGTCGTCCACTCCGATGAAATCAATTACGAAATCATTGGTGTCGTTCTTTTTGGGAAATTCAGCTGTGATAACGAACGAATTCTGTCTGGTTTTTGGTACTTTGTATATTTGCTTGACAATTCGTCTGGATTGAAATAAAATACACTAATAATAAGAAGATTTATATTAAAAAAATCAGGCTTCTCTTACTTTAAAAGGAAAAACTTTTCAAAATTGAAATTAAATCATGGATAACACAGGTAGACAAAAAAAATGCTCTGTTTCTGAGTTTTCAGGCCAAAATAAAAGTTACAGCTCATTCTTTCCAAAATTATGTGAAAAAATCACATTTTTGTGCCTTTCTCATGAAAAAATGAAAGCGATTTTTTCACAGAATTTTGGAAAGAATGAGCTGTAACTTTTTTTCTAAAAGAGATAAGAGGTCCACGGTTCGCGGCATTCGATTCACCGTGAAATTTTCTACAACTCTCATCATGGTCATTATGGCCTTAAAGCCCTTACTTTTCTCTCAAATTTCACTTTTTTGCGAAAAATACCACAAAAATACGACTTTTTTACAAAATTTTGGAAAGAATGAACTGTAACTTTTTTTCTAAAAGAGATGGAGGTCTGCGGTTTGCGGCATTGGATTCGCCGTAAAATTTTCTATAAGATTAGTCCAAAAAATTTTTTTTAATTTTTTTGTAATGCTCGGGCTTATTGCCCTCGAAAAATCAGTCCCCCCTCCAAAGCAAACTTTGGTCAAAAAAAATATTTTTTCGTTCATTAGTTACATAAAATTGACCCAAATTGTATTCCAATATTTTACATTAAAAATTAATGTACTTAATGACTTTATGAAAATGCTGGGTATTTCAAAAATTATTTTTCTTTTTAATCATTTCTTTGATATTTTGACAAAAAATCACAAAAACTTACTTGCTTTCTGCGGTTCGATTGCCAAAAAGAACGTAAAAATGGCAGTAACGAGGTATATCGGGGTACGGATACCAACAATATTTATAAAATATCGGTCTGTTATCACTGCCGCTGCAATGATTTGCCTTGTTCAGCACTTCTCCGCGATACGAATCACGTTGATAATAATACGAAGTTCCGTCGTCTTCACCAGAATTTATTAGCAATTCGCATTTGACTACACCTAATAATAACCACAGAATCACGGATAGACCCGCATAAAGCCAACTTTGAGCCATACTTATGTACTTGCGATGTAAGTAGGTATAATTTGGATATAACACACGATTACTTTAAAATGAAATAGTAACAGGTTAAAATTTCAAATCGAACTAGCTAGTCGGTAACGAATTAATCCGATTTATATATTTTCAAAAAAAGCATATACGAGTACGATGAAAAAATAAAGTTGAATTACGTATTTGATGCCGTTTTTTCGGCAAATACCAGATACTGATAAAAAAATAATTAAGTACCTCAAGTATTCTAAGTGAAAATTTTTAACTCAATGACAAATCGAATTTACCCAATAAGTATTAATGATGTAAGGAATTATAAATAAAGATGTCACTCGAAAGATGATTTTTTAAAATTATATAGTTTGAAATTTTGAGTGTTCATCAACAGAGTTGGAAGGGGTGGCAAGAGACCAAAAACCATTTTTGTGAGATCATTTTATCATAACTTTTGGCAAAGACTCATTAAAACTCGAAGTTAAATTTGAATACTTCGTATCCAAATTTTAACATTCAAAAAAAAATTTTCAACGAAAAGCACGTTGTTATTTTGTAAAACAACCAAGAGCAAAAATAAAAGCAAAATCTTCAGAAACAAAAACCAAAACCAAAATTTTTTCGTTTTTCCAACCCCCGTTTTTCACTACCGGGGAATGTTGAATAAATTCAAATTCCGATATGCTGCTTTCAAAAAGTCTGGTTTTTCATGAAATTTTCATCTGTCAAATTTTAAAATTGCCTCCGTTTTTGTAAAAACGGCAAAAATTCAAAGTTACGTTGCATAAAATTTTCAAAAAAAAATGATATTTAATGCAATTTTTAATGCTCAAAATGTATTAAAGAGACCTTAAAAGTTGATAACCATGTGTTAACTTTATTAAAATGACAGAAAATTTTATTAGAATTGCAAATAACCCCTTTATTTTGGTAAATTTTTGAATAAATTTCATTATAACACATTTTCACTATTTTCCAAAAAATTTCACTTATTTGTCAGAGAATTTCATCAATTTTTCAGCAAATTTCAAATATTTTACTGGGTTTTCAGTGAATTTCGACAATTTTCAAGGATTTATAAATGAGAATGTACTTTTCAATTTTTCATCGCAAGAACCTCTTTTTCTACTTCACCCTTATTTTTAAAAAATTCAAAAAAATGACAAACAATTTCATGCCTTTCCTCCCATTGTCGTTCGGAAGTCACACAACAATTCGATTCGTGCAGTGTTTCATCTTACAAGCACCAGCACCACCGTAATTTTTTTCCACTGACAGAGCTACACTCCTGGATCGTGTACTCTTTTCAATGTATGACGTGTGATCTCGTGCTAGATTAAGATCATTCGTCGTCTAAACTCTACAACGACCAGTCAATTCAATTGAGAATTCCATTGAAAACATATTCGTGTTGCACTTTGTAACGTAGTTAGTGAAAAAGACGAAGAGGAGAAGTAAGGGGTCAGAAAAACCTCATTGCTTCAGTCGTCGTCGTATAATTACGTATTCATTTATACATTCTGTTGTGTAAATGCGTCCTAGGTGGTGTGAGGATGTACCTTCATGTACGACAAGACATAAACACACTCACATTTGTATAAAAATCCATCACATAGGTTGGTACATTACGCGAGACCATAATGAAATTGATTTTACGACGTATCGAGGCACATATAATTCAAAGAAAAAGGAAGACACTGAGGAGACAACGAGAGGGGGGACTGAGAAACGAAGAAAACCATCGATACGAGCTATTGATAAGGAAAAACCGCGAGTAATTGACAAAATATGCATATACGAAACGATGGCAAAGCATTAAATTACTCAAAGAATACATCAAGTTTTTTACCTACATATCGTGCAGAGAAAATTACCAAAAACCTAGCCGCCTGCGTATTGCCATTGTCGAATATGCATACGATTGTGTTCAGAGATGATGGCAGGCTCGATCAAAAGCATAAAGGTGGCTGGAAAAGATATTGTATCGATCTATACAGATACGTTGTATTGGTGGCTCGTTAAAGATGGGTAACAGTAGGTGCAGGAAGAGCCAAGATTTTAGCATCATAAAAGAATACGATTAAAGAGAAAAAACACCTCCGAGACGTAACAATTACTCGTCATTATATGGAAGAGAAGAGAAGGAAAAAAATGAAGTAGGAAAAAAAATAGATAAATAAATAAATAACCGCGTCGAATACGCGTACCTGTAGACCTATACGATGTGAAGCTCTTATATTCTGGACTGGATCGGGAGCAAAAGCGGGGTTAATGAAGTTGGCGAGAATCTGTCGATTATTATCAGAATAAATGACAAAACGTTGACGTTACAGAAAGGGAGGAAGGTATGGAGGATGTTGAGAGGGGAAAATATGCCCAGAGCCCCTGGGAGCACATCTCATAAGGGATAATATTATGAAATGATTCTTCGTGTCCGGATTTAATAAGAACAATCAGTCTGATGCCACACCTGCATCGGAGCAGTCGCTTATCTTCATTATTAATCTGACAATAGTCGAATAATTTGATTAGAAATTGTACTGTCCATGTTGAACGTGGGAGGACTGGCACTTCGTGAAGAAGAAATAATTAAAGTTGACTGTGAGCGTTTAATTAATTCAAAATCGTGAGTGTGTACGCGCATTAATGGTGTATTTTTTTGATATCTGAAAGGCGTATCTATCATATCAAGATTTGACCGTGCGGTTGATATTTTAACACGGGGTTTTCAATATGACTTTTTTTTTCGTACGCGTCGCCTGTAGAATGTTGTCTCTGGTTCTCTCGAACGAATGTGGTGCGATGGAGAGCCCGCTAACCCACAAATATTCGCTTAGATTATGGTTTATTGCTTGGGTACTTTCTATGGGCCCTATATGGCTGTTGGGTGAATAACTAATTAGAAATGTGGTGTGATTGTTAAGAGGCGAGTGCGGAGTTGAGAGATAGGTCGCGGTCGGTGAAATGACAATTATCGTGAGAGGGAAGAGAAAAAGATGCATTGGTAGATTGGGTTTTGGAAATTTTCTGAGAATTTGATAGTTCTGTAAAGCACCAGCAACAAATTGAATGAATGCGCCAATTTTTTTAACAAAATTATAGAACATTCGAGTAAGACCAAAGGAATTAAAAATTGCACAATTTTCAAAAAATAATGATTTTGAAAATATTTGTGGCCTTACTTACATTAAGATTTTCCCAAATAAATCAAAGCAAATTACTTACTAATTCGCTTACAGCAAGGCAATTACTTCACATTCTTAAGAAGGAAATTCGTAACTTACCTGAAACAAAAACAAAAAAATCATTAGTTGAGATTTATACATAAAACATAAAAATTACATTTTTTGCAAAGCTAGGACAAAATTTTCTCAAAAAATAAGGGTGGAAAATCACAAAGAAGATATAGCTATAACAGGGCAGAAACACCGAATAATGTTTTTTCTCCTCCTCCCCCCCCCAAAAAAAAGAGAACAATTTTGGGAAATTTTTGAAGCTACTTATCATTGGTTCATTCGATGAAGAGGAAAGATTCGTCCTACCAGACAATTTTTTCTGATTCTTCAATCAATTTTTTTTTAGAATCAATCTCAATATTTGAAATATCAATCACAGTTTTGAAAATTTTAAAAATATTACGCATCTACCTAAATTTTCATCATGAAGGTTCCATATTAATGAATTGAACATAAAGACAATCCGATCTTAATGGTACGTAGGTACCCAAAAAAATTAGAGCACAGCCTAAATCAACAGGGATAAAAGGAAATTTTTCCATAAAATTATGAAATTCAATTTTTATTGGGAAAAAATATATTTGAAATAATTTTTAGGAACCTTCGTTTTTTGAGTCAAATTTGAATTTGAAAAATTCAAATAATAATTTGAATTTTCGATCCTCAGATCTGTGAATTTAAGCAATTTTTCTTTCAAGAAAAAGTTTGGCAAGTCACTTTGTGCCTCAGACTTAGTTGTGTGTTCCTGAAAAAAATTCTGAATTTTAATCCAGTGAATGAAGCATTTTACAATCGACCTGATTAAAAAATTACGTTGAAAAAATTTCAGCAAGTATCCTAATTTTGTAAAGCAAGAAGATTTAAAGTTGGATGGGATGTTACCATTATTAAAACTCAACAGTTCGGTCTTATTTTATAGGTAAGAGCTCACTTTAAATTTTAAATAAAACTGACTGTCTTTCCATGAGGGTGGCTATGGAAGTTCACATAACTAAGGGGAAAAGAGACTGAAATGTTTTTGAAGTGATTTTTTTGAATGGGCCCCAAATTTTTTCGCAATATGAAATGATTTGAAGCATTTCTACTCTTCGTGAGATGGAGGTGAGACAAATTTTTCAATATTATTACTTTTCAAATTAAAGTATATACGAGAGGAATAGATACTTGAAAATTTTCCAATTTTTAAAGAGCTTACGTAATTATTTCCAAAAATTTAGTTTAACAATTTTGAACTTTTATCAAGGGGGGGGGGAGAGGATTTGACAGAATTTTCCTCCTGAAAGTAAAAATCATCATCAGATATGGTGATGAGAAAAATTGAAGAAAACAAATATTATTCTTTAGAAAAAGGTTGCAGAGTGTGAAAAGCATGACCGATTTTTCTTATTTCTCATGTATAGCGAGTCAAGAAGGATGATTTAGCCTTGAAAACCGATTTTGATCTCCAAAGCAATCGCCAGTTCTGGTAAATAATTTTTACAAAAATTTTGAACCCTTATCTCAAATATTTTGGAGATGGGGCTAAAAATATGAGGTTTTTTCGTCATTTTCTCATTTTTTTCCAATTTTACATGAAAATTTTGAATTTTTTTTTAGATGACTTCTAGTAGATTAGAGAAACTCTGAAAATAATTTTCTGAAAATTTTTACTTAGACTGTTTTTCGCTAGATTTTTTGAAAATTTTGAATTGTCTTTTGGAAAAATGCATTGTAAATCTGTCAAAAAAAATTCAACCTTACTTCACTCCTCTTCAACTTCCTCATCATTAAAAAAACGTGGACTTAAACTCCTGTAGACTGATTTTCGGTAGCAACAAAAAAAAGTTCATCACTAGAATTAAGAATTACAATAATATTGATTTTGAAACTTCTCAAAGATCTCTTAATCTTAAACTGAATGTAATTCAAAACCGATTTTTAAGGCAAGAAAGATGGCGATAGAACATTCAAAAAAACCTTTTTTAGATCAACTTTTTACCACTTCTAATCATCCACTAAATATACCCAATTTTTATCATTTTCCCTCTACATTTCAATTACCAGTTGTTTTTTGACATTGAAATAATTCTACTGATGATTATGATCGAATTACTCAATCATTATTTCAACTGATGATTCACGTTCACCACCCACGTAAAAAAATGGACAAAAATTTGACGAAATTTTCCACGCCGATCTCCGCAAGTATCGATATCTCGAACGATAAATTCCACGTCACATTTGAACTCTACAGGAAGCTCGTAAAAAAGCAACCAGCAAAAAGGTGGCAAGCGAAATAAAAATTTCTACGCGAACGAATTTATCATCCCACTCGATTTAGGTGTATTAATAGTTAACTAATGGTTACTTTGACCCGAGCCGGTAATCCGTAGGTATCGGTTGTCGCCATTAAAGTCCAACAATTAAAAAGATTAATACATAAGTCACGCAATTATTTTCTTTTCGGGGTTACGTCCTTTTTTCCCCTTCAAATCAAACCTGCCAAACAGTGGCGCAGCCAGAACTTTTTTATGGAGGGGGCTAGAATTCATGAGAAAAGTAAGTGGGTGTAAGCTTGTGTAGAGAGGGGATCCCCCGAACCATCGTTTGTTTTTTTTGAGGGGGCTCACTGCTCACTAAGGCTTGCCATGGGTAAGGGACCTTGAAATAAAGGAAAAATTTAACTAATTACGTCGGATATCAACGTTAAAAATACCTAAAAGACTTTTTTTCACTTTTAGATTTCTCACCCGAGGCCCAAATTTTCTCTGTACGACTCTGGGGGGAGGGGGAGGGGGCATAGACTCGGCTTAGTGACAATCTATTTTCATGGAACATTGACTTTTTCCCCTTTGAATATTATAAACGTGAATTTTATTCAAAACTACACAGTATAAAGAGCGTTAAGAAACAAATGGCAGTGAATTTTTCAAGGAGAAACACCTCATATGGGTAAAATGAAGGCAGAATCGTGTAAATTCGAGTTTTTTCTATCCATGCCACCCTTCAGTTTCATCCTGGAACTCGTTTTGGTCGATTTGGGGCAGTAGTTTTGAAAATGTGCTGATTTCCGCCTCCGAATTAGCAAAACAGCGAAATTCTTGGAAAATTAGGGTTCTCGAAGACATAAATCCGAAATATTGCCTCCTTGTGACTTTTCTCTATTTTTCAAACTAAAGAAACGTCTTTGAGGACACTAATTTTCATAGAAATTCATTGTTTCGTTGGTTCAGAGGTGAAAATCAACACTTTTTTAAAACCATCACCTTAAATCTACCCACAGTTTGGGGGGGGGGGGCTTTAGCCCCTTAGCCCCCCCCTTGGCTGCGCCACTGCTGCCAAAGTAAAACTTTTCAAAAAATATTCTTACATTAATACCAATCATCATTACACCTTTGGTGGTTCAGTCATTAACCATATTCTGACTAAAAAAAAGAGGACAAGGGTATATAAAATAAAACCCACACCGATGAAATATTGAAACTTAGTATTAAACGAAGCGTTTCGCAGATACTCGTTTAATTTGTGATTTCGACAACGGTGCCCTCTCTTTCGATATTCAACGCAGCGAAAAAAAAATAGAGAAGCCGGTCACGCCGCAGTTTTTCGCGTAAATCGTATGTATATGTACGTTGGACTATTGTACGTAGTTGGAGACTTTTCTTGCGGCTTTATTTCTTTTATATGTGCGGGAAAAAATTTGTCAAATACAGGCCCAGGGCGAATTTGCCATTTTCAAATACCCGGGCCGACTATTACGATAAAATATTGACCCTTTAAATGGGATTTTCTCGGTTATTACAAAATTAATAGCTCTTAAGTATTTGGTTGGAATAATGCGTTATTTTAATGTCCCACTATATCGCCGAATCGCCATTAAAATGACCAGAAAAACGGTTATTATACTTATATTAGTATTCATGCATTCGCGAATTTACCACATCCTCGTGTCTAAGACATATCGTATGGCCTAGCGTTAAAAAAAAATTCGCTCGCGTCTCACCAGCTTCCTTCGCGTACTCGTGATATTAAATTCTACCGCATACAATGTTGTTCTACCAACGAGCCGAAGAAGCAGGCGAAATATTAATTTCGAAAACGTTTCCATATGACAATACTACATATTTTTTCACCGTCTTGGCCCTCCTCGCCCTGACTCGTCCGGCTCTCCATGCCGATTATGCTTACTTTTTCTCTCTCGCTCGAACTACACGTATTGCCGAGAGTTTGTAGTATTCGTAATCGATGAAACAGTGCAGCCAACAGTCGTGATGTTTGTTTTGAGTTCTTAAACCCGGCGACGTTCATTAATCAATTTTACTTAACGACGCTAAGCTAAATATCGACGCTGATAAGATCAAGTAGGCAACTCGCAGCGGGGGTGCCAACTGGCTTTTACCACACTCTCGCTTATCCCTCTGTGGATGAGTGTGTGTGCCTCAATGACGTATCGAATCGGAGGAAGGAGCGGGCACTGACTGGTTATTAATTATATTTTTCTTGGTAGCTATCGAGCAGGATTGAGAGAGAGAAAAAAAACGTGCTATTTCAAGAATGTATTACTGTATTGTATTGATTATAAGCGAAGTAACTGATAAAATGGTTTGCAATATGTTTTACTATGTATTGTAATAAGAAGGATTCAGAAAAAGCCTATTGGTTTATTGTATGTGCCAGATTCGAGAGAAGAAGTCCCCCCCCCACTACTCCTTCTAATGCAAATCCAGTTCTGATTTGACCCTTGATCTTTCAATTCTGCTCGATGATTTTTTGCAAGCTTTGGTTGCTTCAAAACATGCAAAATCAGAAAAATTTCCACACACAAGAATTTGGGAAGAGGTTCCTCCTTCATTTATAGTTACAAGGTGTCCAAAAAAATTTGTAGAGCAAAAAGTTCGAATTAGCCTGACCTTTTGCATTCTTTTCCGACTCTGACTTTTACAGATCGACCCCCCCCCCCCGCCCCCGCAAACATACACAAACAATAATTTTTACAAATAAATTCAAACAAAATCAGAGATAAATACATTTATTTCAATTTTTCAAAAAAAAAAACTTGAACCTTTAGGTTAAAAAACTTGACTCTGCATGACTAGTTTGATCTCTTGGTCAAAAGCTTGGCTTGAATTGACCATTAGACACCCTCAATCACGCTAAAATACGCAAAATCATCAGAATTTTCTCACATGAAAATTAAAGGACAAAGGAGGAAGTTCCTTTTTCCTCCATTTGAAATTCTCTCACGAAGATACTCAAGCTTTGTAATCTTTCATTTTATTACTGCTTATTCTCAAGAGTCAATTTTGTTTCCACCTTAAAAAGTTCATTCAAAGAAGATTCAACACATCAAATTTTAAAATTTGAGAAATTGAGATTTTTCCTGAAAAGCTCCAAATTTCAAACATTTTAAAAAGCTTCAAAGAAAAGAAGAAGTAAAAAAAATTTCTTATTGCACTAGAACTTTCTTTATGATTGTCTTCATTTTTTCTCTTTTATAGGTACAAAAAATTTCCCAAAAAATTCATCACTTTTAAACCTCAAAATGCCCAGAAAATAACGAAATCACAAAAATACTAATATACTGACAAGGCATTCCAAAAAGCACACTGAAATACCACAGCAGATTTCGATGATAGAACATTCGAACAAAATCTGTCACTGCGAAAAAGTACCCACTCAAGTCTAAAGAACAAATTAATATTATTCGAGGAAAATACACATCCAGATGGAGGCTGCTGACGTTTGACTGTGTTCTGTGTTATGATGGAAGATTTCTCATTTTCTAAAAAAAAATTTCAACATAGGTAAACTTGATTTTTGACTCAAAATGTTATCTCGTTATTGGGATAGGAATGGATGCAAGATCCCCCCCCCCCCCCCTCTAAATGGGTTAGCTCTTCTGATTCGTCGAGAGGAGATGCAAAAAAATTATTTTTCAATATTTCTTTGAATTTCTTTCTTAAAAATCAAAAGTATGGTTTTTTGGGGGAAAAATTGAAAAATTCTTGGTTTATACGTTTCCAAATCCATAAAAGCTCCAAATAAAGTGAAAATTGCGCGAAAATGTGCTGGAAGCAGAATTTTCCAATAGAAAAATACTCTCAAATCAGTGAAAATTATCGAATACCACAGAAAAACCAGTCAAAATTGCAGCACAGGAGAAAATTAGTGAAAAAATTTTCACTGAAAAATCAATGTAAATTCACTGAAAAATCAATGTAAATTCACTGAAAAATCAGCAAAACTTTTGAATTTTTCTGAAAAATCAGAAGACCTTTGAAAAATTGACGAAAATCTTTGAAAAATCAGTGAATTTTGCAGATTTTTCCTATGTTGTAATTTTGACTGTTCATCAGTGACTTTTCACTGATTCAGAATGAGAGAGTACTTTGAATGAAAATCAAAATTTTGCTTCCAGAATGATCGAACTTTAATATTTCCAAAGAGTTCCACTTTTTTTTAAAAAAAAAATTCGATTTCTTTTCATTTCTTTTTCTAGTGGTTCCTCCTTTGATCTAATACGTATCTATTATTTTCACGTTATCTTACCAAATTTTCAGCTCTTCACATTTTGGCGCAATTTTTACATCAGTTGGAGTTTTTATAGATTTGGAAACGAATATAGGCAAATTTCAAAGATTTTTATAATTCACTCATTTTTCAACAAATCGATTCACTTGAAGAAAACATTTTTTCAGCTTTCAACTATTGGTCTTTGGTGTATTTCAGCAGTGTGAAAATTTTTCAGTTTCATCCGTCAGTTTTTCACCGAGCACCAAAGCGTTAATCGATGAATAAAAAGTAGTTTTTTCTTAAGGCATATTCGAAACAAGAAAAATTGCATGAAAATGGCGGGAAAAATCCAAAAATTGTTACAATTTTGATTTTTGAGATCCAGAAGACACAATGAAGTATAAAAAAAGGCTCGAAACTGATGTGATTTTTTTTATTTCATTAATTTGCGAAAGGGACAAAAACTGAATATTTCCGACAGAGATTATCTTTTTCATATTTTTTCTGATTTAAATGCTTTTTGTCAAAATGAAAACTTTTCAAAAAAACTATATTTTTCGAGAAGTCTATTTTTTTACCTAAGACTGAGAATTCGTCTCAAGTTTTATTCCTTTTAAACAATTTTCAAAGTATTTTGAAATTGAAACTATTCAAAAATTCAAATAGTGTTTCGACATTTTCCACGATATTTTTTCCAATTTTCACGCTTTTTACAATACTTAGAGTCACAAAATATTTAAGCCGGATCACAAGAACACCTTCAACATTCCAAAATCTAAAACTAAACATCCCTCCTCTTCGTCATCATTCCATAATCTCCTCCTATTTCGAAAATCTTCCGACCTCAATAACCTGAAGAAGCTCACAAACCCGTCAAAAAGCTAAAACCTCTAATCCACACGCGGAATTTATTTCCTCGGATCCTCGGCCAGTCTAAATTAAAATTCCAAATCTATTAACGTTTTCAGACCAACTAAGCAGCATCGATTAGCGGATCGTTCTACGCGTACGCCGCACGACCAAGATTCAGTAATTTTTTCTCTCCGTCATCGAAATACCGGAGTAATTTACATTCCGAAGGTTTTGTCAACATAAAGTATCTCACATACAACGTACGTGTACCAAAGGCGAGAGTGTATCTACATCTTTACAGACACAGGAGCAACCATGTAAATACACAACGAGTCGGGCAGATGTGAATTTTCGTGATAGTTTAATGGCTATATAAATTGTACACGATTACCGCGTTATTTACAATATTAATTAGAATACAAAGTTGCAATATACAAGACGATAATTTATTCGGCCGCGAGAGAAAACCCATATTATACACGAAAAAACGTTAACATAATTTTGGCGCGTCGACGCGGTAATATTTTTTTTCTAAGGCCGGGGGTGAGAGAGGCCGACGGGGGAGAAAAATTAATTTCTACGTACCGGTATATTTAGAAAATTAATTGGTAACTTTGCCAAACACACAACTTTTAGATGTCATTAATAATACGTTATAATTATAAAAAAATTAAAATACGCGTATTTTTTGCACATTTATACTTCACGATATGTGTTTTTTCTCGCTCAATCTTTCGCCACAGTACGTCTCCGGCGTATGCTTAATTAAGAAAAATACGGTTCTCGGGTTATTTCGGCGACGTGAATATTTAATTCGTAGAACGCTGCTGAAAGATATACGATGCGCATGGGCAAATTGTCGCGTGAGAAATTTTTCATCATGGAGGTAATCTGCATTGCTAGGTAGTTCGCTGATTGTAAAATTTGCTAATTTTGTTTGGTTTTGGGGTAAATTACGAGGATAGAGTCGTGTATGTAAATAATGAAAATTTACTGTAATGGGAATTTGATCAAGAGACGGATAATAATGCAGACGACCAGTTTGACCAGCGAAAAAATTTCGAATTAAAAGCATTCGTCTAATTTATTGTGCATTTTTCAGAGATACGATGATTTTTTTGCAGCTGCATAGAAAAATATTTTAGGCGATTGCATCGTATCCTTTTGATGGAGAATTTATCAGGATTTGAAAATATGTGCCTGTAAAGTGGTTTTCGGGACTTAGAATTTTGTCTTTTTCTTCATACCAGCAATTGATACAAAAAATGCAAAGTAATTTTGAGGAAAAGAAGGCGTGGGGAAATTGCATTCAAAAAAGAGTCAATATTCAAACTCAGCCAACAAAAAAATTCAACGAACGATATGCCAAGTGCGATATTTTCCATGGTGCAAAAGAATGAAAAAGTTTGAAACTGAACAATAATTTGATTTTTGAACTCTTCGCAAATCAGAAATTTCACAAAAAGTGTGTTGTTTGAATTTTCGATTTTTCGATTTTTGGCCAATTTGGGCGCTTGTAGAGGGAATATGAAATCATGAGGAATTTTTTTGACTTTGAGAGCCCCCCCCCCTCTATGGATTTGAAGTCTACACACCGAGACAATTAAAATGTGATAATTTTTTTTCAAACCCGGTTCGAAAATTTGCAACCGGTTGTCAAAAATCCTCCAAAAATCGAGATTAGAAAAAATTTTCCAAATGAAATTGGTAGAGCTTTGTAAGCCAAACATTGTCAGTGAACTCATTTTTTGAAATTTCATTAAGAAAACAAGATGAAATTTTTTTAGATTTTTAACTGTGCGGTGTTCAACATTTATTTGAAAAAAATTTCCATATCTTTTTTTGTTGTTGAAATTGTCAAGTTGCCGAGAGTGAACCGATTCAAAAAATGAGTTCACTGACCATGTTTGGCTTACAAAGCTCTACAAATTTCATTTGAAAATTTTTTTCTAATCTCGATTTTTGGGGTATTTTTGACAACCGGTTGCAAATTATCGAACCGGTTTCGAAAAAAAAATTATCACATTTTAATCGTCTCAGTGTGTAGACCTTAAATCCATAAAAAACCCAGAACCCAATTTTTTAACCAAAACCGGTTTCTCAATTTGTGGACACCCTGTAGGTAGAACTGAAAATTTGACTATCAATCTTCAATGTCCTTGTCTCCAGGAACATATTGCCGTTTGAATCATCCCGATATCTCTTTTCAGTTTCGAGATATCATGAAGTGTTTTTCGTGGACAATACTTTTGTGTCATACTGTAGAAAAGATGAAAAATGAATTATTATCTCAGCAATGCAACGTTGCTAAAAGGAAGTAGGTATTACGATTTTTGTTTGGAGTTTTTTGGGTACATTTTCAGAAAATTTTCGTGAAGGTTTTCACCTCAGTTTTGAAGAAAAACTCGTAAATTTTAATGAAAATGGTTGCAACATTTGAAAAAAAAAAGTCTAGAAAATGTTTCTGAGTCTGCTGTGCCTTGATTTGTGACAATTTTTTGATTTATTTTTTCATCTGTACCACTGTTTACACAGTAATTTTGTTGAAATCAAAAAAATATTGTTTCACCTCGTTTTGAATTTTTTTTTTATACAAAATAATTATAATTTTTATCATAATTGACAAATCACTCTTTAAAATCAAAGGGGAAAATATGAAAATTCAAGAACAGTATTTTGAAAACTGTTTTAGTGAGTAAAGATGAATTGCTTTTAGAAACTTTTTTTTTCAAAATAGGGAATTTGAGAGAAAATCGAATTTTTCGGACATCAGTGGCCAGGGATGGAGGGAGAGGGGAAACCCGTAAAACGATCTTTTAAATGTTTAAAAATAATTTCGATAATAACTAAGTATAGAGCTTGCAGCGTCTTTTTCAGATTCAAAAACTTTGGAATCAAAATTATTGATAATGACCGATATTTGTAAGCTGGAGAATGAATCTTTTTGCAATTTTTTCCAAAATTTTAATAGGCTCAATTGCCCTTGAAATTCGTCTTCAAAATAAAATTTCGAAAAATTGTGAACGAATTGATTTTGTTTCAAACAATGATATTATTTTTGTATTGAATGGAAGATTTTACACTAAACTGACCCCCGAATTTCCCATTTATTCGATTTCTCATGGCAGATTGCAGAAAATTGCTTTTTTCTTTCGTCGCAAAATTTCTCATACAAAATTGGAAAATTTCTCTTCTTTGAATTTCTTAGCGTTGATTTATTGTCAGTTTGAATATTTTTACCCAAAAAATAACAATCCGAAATTTTTCTTCATTTCCTCAATTTTGGAGAAAAAAAAACTTGTTCTGCTTACTTGATGCATTTTTCTTCAATCTTGAAAGTAGCTCAACCAGGAGTATTGGTAAAAAACTGTCGTTGGTAAGTTAATACGTACAAAGGGAGAGGGTTTGGGGTGAAAAATTTTTCTAGAACGTTTTTACATAAGATGGTTGGAGTGAAAATCGGAGCTGGGGCAAAATTCACCCCTTTTCCGGCCATACCCTTTTAGCTTAAAAAAAAAATCGAGAAAATAAAATAAAAATTCAGATTTGACATGATCAACATTAGATCATACGTTCATTCAACGAAAAAAAAAAGTAGCTCGTCTCAGATGCTAAATTTTTCAACCAATCACGACTTATTCTCGTCTACGACCAACCATTTATACTAATCCAAATCCAAGCATCATGCATCACCCAAATTATCTGCAAATAATCGACCATCATCATTATAATAAACTAATGAAATTAGTACAATCGTATCAATCATCGTGACTTCCTTTTCTCTACTTCGGAACTACTCCATTATAAGCATTTGCATGACCTCTCCTCTTTTTTTCCAGTCTATTCATACTCATATAGGCTTCGAAAAAAAAAATTCTACTCAGCCTAAAAGAATACGATATAACGGGTCCTGGTTCAGATTATTTGGTGTGTACGAGGCGTACGTACGTGCTGTTTAACATCACGATAACATCGTTAAATCATCAAAAACCATTTGAAAATAACAACGCCAAAAGCATTATTCTATGTGTAGTACACGTTAAACTAAGGTTGTAAGAATACCCCCTTATTTACGACGTCTTTATTAACTCCCTAATTATGTCCTCGTACCAACATTGTAATCTTAAACGCATCGTTTTACTTCTAATCGCGTCTAACAATGGTCAACTTATTAAAATTACATATCTGACGTCTGGTCCGCAATGCTTGGTCGACGTCTTCGCATATTCACAGTGTAGAATATGAATTAGTTATACACACGATTAAAGAGCGTATTTTTTTGCGCCAATTTCCTCCTACGCCTCGGACTCCGCATCGGCAGGCAGCAATGACACTTCGCGATTTTCTCGAATGGTGCGGAAAGAGTGAAGAAGGGAGGGGATCATGAGAGAACACACGTATACTTAGTTATTACAGACTGCCGTATACACGTAAATGATATGGTACGTTGAACTTGAACTTACAAATCATTTCGCGGTGGCATATCGTCATTTTTTTTCTCGCTCGATCGCAATTCTATTCTTATTTCTAAGTCTCACATGCTTGTATGGATTAATATATTAATAACTCGTTTTAATGTACGCAAGTTTCCTTCGCGACTGTTTCACTCGAGTGTATGAAAAGAGTACAATACTCCAAAATACTCGTGGAAATTTCTTATTCCGAAATCTCGAAAGGTATTAATATTAATAAGGTTTATTTTTACGCGCGTATAAAAATACTACTCTTCTTTGGTGGCTCGTCTGGTTGACGTTTTCCATCAAATGACCATCTCTACATCAATGTCATATTATCCTTTTTAGGTACGCCACGTATTCGATCCTATCTCGACACACGTTATCGATTATCATTACAATTCGTTCCGAGTCGTTATGTCGGCTAATGAAAGAATAAGAAACGTTTTATCGAGATGTGGAAGTATGGCAACGTCTTTTTTAGTGCTAATAGGGTGGAGGGGTGAAGGGCTGAAAGAAGAAGAGGAGAAAATTATATTTCAAAAAATATTTAGTACCGAAAATTTGTACCAAAAAATTTTTCTGTTCAGGAGCTTAATTGAACTGTTTTGTGTTTTGCAGTTCATTGACCTAAAATGATTGATCGTTGAATCAGTAAAAATTAGTTGACTGATTGAAATCAGTAAAAATTTACTGATTCAAATCAATGAATTTTCATTACTGAATCAGTAAATTTTCATTACTGAATCAGTAAGAGAAATTTTTACTGATTCAGTACGAAAAATTCATCGATTGAATCAGTAAATTTTTTCACTGATTCCTACAGTGACTCAATTTTGTCGATTTTAATCAGTCAATTTTGACTGATTCAAATTAAGAGAGTTGTACCGTTGAATCAACACTATAAAACATTGCAAATGATAAAAAAAAAAGACAAAATCAGGAACAGAATAAAAAGGCGAAAAATTGTTCATTGGTCCAGAAATTCGTCTTGAATTTTTGGTGAAAATGTCACTGAAATTGTTTTAGAAGTCGAATCGTTGAAAAAAGCCACGAAGATTAAATATTTTGTAAGGACAATTTTTCACTTATTTTTATAATAATTATGACTGAAGGTATTACCTGAAATTTTGAAGAAAAAAAATTCTCTGGTATAACAAAAAATGATGGAAATTGTTCTGTGGTAGAGTGATACGGAGTTTGGAGGGGGGGGAGAGAATATCAGCTTCTCTTTTGCCTTCAAGAATAAAAAAAAAATCTTGTTCATTGCAATCAAAAAATCAGGTTTGAGTAATAAAACTTTTGAAAATACGGTCTTTTGATCAGTTATAAAAGAATTTTCTCGTTTCAAGTTTGAAAAAAACTCCATTTTTAATTTTCTACTCTTCCAGTTTGAAAACGTTAGTTCACTACTTTCAAGTATTCAGTGATCCCAAAAATCGTTCAAAAATGTGCAAGTCAAAAATTCTGTCATAATCAGGCCTGGGCAAACGGGACCTCGGTCCGAATTTTTTCGAGGGTCGGGTCATGACTCGTGAGGGTCCGTTACAGCTAAAAAAATTTTCTATTTCATCATTGTGAGGACTCTCAAATGAAAAATTTTGCTCAATTATGACATTGACATATGAAAAATCTTTTTTGCGCTATCAAATTTTTTTGGTCATACTTGCCGAGAGTCAATAAAAAAATCACGAGTCATGAACCACGAACAATCAAGAACGTCATGAACAATCTTGCAAGACTTACAGATCTTGCAAAAATTGAAAATTTTGAAAAACTTGGAAACACAGAAATCATAATATTGAAAAACATGTAAAATTTTGGAATATTTGAAAGGCTTGAAAATCATGAAAATCATACTTAAGTACTTAAAAAACTTGCAAAACTTGAAAATCTTGGAAAAATTTTGAAAAACTTGAAAATCACAGAAATCATACTTGAAAAACATGTAAAATTTTGGAAGTCTTGAAAGGCTTGAAAATCATGAAAATCATACTTTAAAAAATTGCAAAACATGAAAAAAAACTTCAAAATATTCGAAAATTTTGAATGAAAACATTTCGAGCGTTCATCAAATCACAAGAATGGTGAATGAAAATTAGAGTTTTTTTCGTACCTCAAATTTCAAATTTTTCTCATGATTCATTGTTCATCCCCCCCCCTCCCCACCAAAAATACGTGATTCAAATTCATTAATTTTACATATGCCTCGCAATTTTTCTGATTTTTCTAACTGAAAAAAAAATCGATGAAAAGTTTTCTCATATCACGCACTTTCAAAAAACATTGCGCTGATCTATAGATAATTTTATCAATATTGATTAAGCTTGAGCAAAACCAGGGTTTGAAAACTTTTATGAAAAAAAAAAACGTCAAAAATCCACAGTTTTTTTCACTCTTTCAATCATCAAAAAAAACAATTTGTCGATATTTTGTATTTTTTCAATATTTTTACAGAAATTTTCACCAAAAAATCACTACTTTTATTAGATCTTGAAATAAAAAAAAATTAAAAATTAAAAACATTACGTCAGTTTAATAATTAACATCAAATCAGACGTTCACTAAACGAAAAAAAAAATTGGCTTCGCCAGAATATGCAACATCTCAAATCGAGACTTGGCGGATTCGAAACATACGAGTACGAACAATGTACCACATAAAATATTTATAATTTACTCTCAACTTCTAGCTGTAGGGCAGCTTGGATCAAACACACGCAGAGAAGAGAAATCCGCGACATAATATTTTTATTAATTTATACTCCTCCGCCATTCCATCATCCTATTAAAATGAGATTACATCTAGCTATTTGCTTAGAACCGAATGACTGCGGAGATGCCACATTAGCATAAAATTCCCCATCAACTCCTCACCTTTTATGACACGAAGCAAGTAATTAAAAAAATTGACACGCGGATATCCAGAGCTTCAGGCAACCAGCCCGCGAGAGAATCTCTAAAATTATTGTTACACATATGAATGGAAGAGCGAAAAAAAAATCAAAAGAATACGACGATGAAGAAGAATAACATAACGCAACGCGTCGAGATGAATGAGCTTATACTCGTACATCTTTGTTATAAGATGAGACGCGGGTTCGTGGCTGGAGTTGGTCTAATGAGCGACACTTATATCGTCTCGGAGTTTATCTATTATCGCGCTCTGAGGCAACCAGAGAGGGAGAGATTTCATTGTTGAATTTTTTCAAACCGGAGCAACATACAGACTCGGTAGACGGAATAATATGGGTATTGTGAAAGAATAAAATAATATTCTACATTTCTATTGTTTACGTGTTTAGTCTAGATGCTGGCTGAGAAACGATGACAATTTCTGACTCTGGTTCGATATACAATGTGTAAGTTGAACACGATCACCGGGGTTATCGTTTTAATTGTCGAGGATTTTCATTTAAGTGAATAGAGGAGAGAAAAAATTCATTTGCATAATACACGTGTATGTGTGTAAGATAGACGAATGACTGGAGTAATTATTTCGTCAAGGAGTCGTGCTGGCTTTAAAAACACTCGTAGTGATTTAAAATTAATTGAAGGGTTAATTTGTATCAATCTCAGCGTTGTTTACAGATTTGTATAACGGTGATTTGCGACCCAGTGCCAAGGTAACGAGCAAACATACTCTTAGTAGAGGTGTCTGCCATGAAAGGACCCTGGCTGTGATTTTATGTCGCGAATGTCACCCCGGGCACCGAATTATTCGACAAATTAAGAAAAAATCACGTGCTAATGATGGACAAATCGCGCGAAATGAGCTGTAGGAGGGCATTAGGCAGTGAGCCAAAGTTTGAATGAATTTTGTATTTTTTCTGGTGGAGATAGGTGTGGCAAAATTTTTCTCGAAGAAAGTGCTCAAGGAGTCAAGGTTACAGATGTTCGTTTATAGTCCTAAAATCATTGACAGGGTCAAAAGGGACAGAATTTACTTCACAAACACTTCCAGCGATTTTTTTTTCAGCGAGCGATATTTCCAAAAATGAAAATTCACAATTGAAATCGATTGAAACTTCGAGTTGTTTGTTACCATAGATTGAAATGCTCGTTATCGAATGATGTCTTTTCAGCTTTAACCGTCTTCTCGAAAACTTCAAAATTTTTAAATACATTGCGACTCTAAACACCGGCCACTGATTAGTGAATTATCGAAGTTCACGAACGCAATTTTCTAGGAAATATCCACTTGAAAGTATCAAGTTTTTCAAGTGTATAAGCACGCCAATTTAAATCACGTCATTAAGATTGATAAATATAAAAATGTTGTCAGATGCTCTTATTAAACGATAAAAACATGAACAATTTTCTGGCGAATATCTTCGCCTCGAGATTTTAAAAGAAACTTGGATCATTACAATAAAAGAAACGTTTTTTTTTTATTATGGAAAAAAAATCTGGGTAAAAATTTCAGTAAAACAGAAAATTATTAAAATGATCATTTTTAAAAAAATGCCAAAAAATTTTCAATATAATTAATGGCGGACGATCAAGTGGAATTTGACGGAGAACAGAGACCCACCCCCACCCCCAAATACCATGGAACAAAATTAGCTTCTTTAGTTGGAAAATTTTATTCAAAAAAGATTCTGTGAACCTAGACACATACTTACCTCTTCGTAGGAAATGTGAGAAAGTTTTCATTTGAGGCGTTCTTCACGAAATAGGTCGAGATTGTCACAAAAATTTTGAAAACGATTTTTTGTGACAATGTTGCTCCTATTTATACCCAGAAGGAAAAATTTTAAACTGTATTTTTAACCGAAAAATCGAAAAAATTCCAACTGAAATTGAAATATTTTAAATTATGATCTTCCTCTCTCAAGTTATCTTCGATCTTGGAATAAAAATAGGGATTTTTAACCCAAATTTTATCCGTATTTTTTCATTCCAATTTTTACGAATCAACATTATAAAATATGCACCCTTGAAGGCATCTGTAACTCCCCCAGAAGAGAGAAAATGATCGCTAAAAACCGTTTTTCTCGAGAATATATCATCAAACAAATCTCGAAATTGAAGAACATCTGCACAATGATGTCCTACATACAATTTTGTGAGAAGAAGGTCCCATTTTATTCGAATTTTGTTTTTGGACAACAAGTAAGAATAAAAAAAACCACTTTTCAACAATTTTCTGGAAATAATCTAAACAATAATGCTGGACTATCCAAAGGTAATTTTTTCATGGACACGTAGACCATCAAAAAAATTTTCAGCCCCTGCAATTCATCAAATGGAGGCCGTACAGGATGAAAAACGAAACTCAAAATTTTGAAACTTGCTGTAAGTATTTTGAATCAGAAAAAAAAGCTTTTCACCATTCCGACAACGATTCTGGCCATTTTTTTCATCGAAAACGCAAATTAAGCTTCTCACCTGAATAGTTCTTAATTATTTTTTTTTTAAAAAGTTTGAAAAATAGGCAAACCTGGCCTTCAATTTTGGTTTTGGAAAAAAAAATAATCGGCTTGATAAAAATTTGCGAATAGATCGTCATGAATATTTCACAATTATTCAATTTCAAGGCTTATTAGAGATGATTTTATTTGAAACCCTATTTTCAGTGAAGCTTTTTCCTCTCTTCTGAGGGTAGCGACATTTTTTTGGGATGGACAAGGACATTTTAGCACGTTGATTTGCAGACTTTTGCAAATAAAACGCACATTAAAAAATTAGGGGTGAATAATTTCGGGATTCAATTTTGATATCCCTTATAGAAAAAAACTTGCAGTTTTACTGCAAGTTTTACCAACTAGTAAATTCGAACAAGTAATACTTGAAGTTTTACTTGGTACATAGTTTTACAAGTACAGGGTGACCGAAAAGTAGTTCCCAAAAATAAATGCTTCTCAAAAATTCCCTAATCAATTTATCCGAAAAATTTCAATTCTGGCAGAATCCTTGGTTCATTACTATTCGATCATAGGCCACTTCATAGATTCTCAACTCATTTAAATTTTTTGTGAAGCATAATTCGATTTTAGTTTATAATGCTACAGCTAAACATAGTCAAGCAAAATTTAAAAATTGCGCGGAATAAAATCTTCGAATATCTGGGGGTAGGTTTCAAAATAGCCAAAAGCTTGATTTCAACCCTGTCAATTTCAAAACAATGCGTTCAACCTTGAAATAAGGAAGATTAGATTTCAGCGCTTCACAAATTGGAACCAGATGATTTATCTCTGAATTACTGAATTATTTTTCTGTTTTACGAGAAAATTGTGGATTATTGAGGTTCTTCGAGCAATAACTTATGCAGAGATTAGAAGACAGTATATTTTAGTAGAATATGAGAAAAAAAAGATTACCTCGCCAATAATTTTTTTTTACTGAAATTTTAAATTTTTTTCGGTATGTACTTCTCGGTCACCCGGTAAACTAGGAGTATTTCTTGTAGTAAAATTACTAAAAATGATCAGCAAGTTTTACAACCAGTAATTTCGAACAAGTAATACTTGATGGTCAGGTAGTTTTACTTACAAGCAGTGACCGGAAGTCTTGATTTAGAGGAGCACGCCACCATGTCGGGTTGAAGTTTAGGTGTTGATAGGACTTCATAAGTATGTAGCTAAAAATTTTTTTTTTCAATTTCAATGAAATCGGGGAAATTTTTTTCTCATTTTGTTCATTATAATAAATAAAAGATTTTAGGACACATTCAGAGAATTTTCATTCCCCCACGGGGGGGCTGGGGCTCCAAAATTCAAAAAATTGAAAAAATGAGAAGTAAAACTTGAAAAATTGAGATTTTGCAATTTTTTAGGTTATGTACCTAAATTTACATTTTTGAGAACATAAAATACGAATTTGGCAATATTTTCTGCTTTGGAATGAAGGGTTGATGGGAGAAAGGGGTATAAAAGAGGAGGGGTGCAACCTTTAAAATTTTGAATTTTGTAATATTGTTTCGAGTTATGCGTCGAAATCTATGTTTTAAAAATCGTAGAATCCAAATTTGGTAATATTTTTTGCCTAGAAATGAAGGTTTAGGGGTGAGAGGGGGTGCAACCTTTAAAATTCCAAATTTTGTAATTTTTTCGAGTTATATGTCGAAATCAATGTTTTCGAGGTCGTAGAATCGGAATTTAGCAATATTTTTTGGCTAGGAGTGAAGGGTTGTGGTTGAGGGAGGAGAGGGGAGTAGCGGACTCCTAAAACTTCGAATTTTTTAATTTTTTTGCGTCATATATTTTGAAATATGTTTTTGAAACTGTACAATATAAATATTTTTTGCTCATGGGAATGAAGAGCTACGGTGAGAGGGGGTGGGGGTTGGGAAAATTAGAAAATTTGATGATATATCTCTGACTCTTTGCCTGTGCAGCTACCAATAAACTGCAAGATTTTAAACAACTCTTGAGTTTTACTTGTTGAATAACTAGGTATCAGTAAACTACAAGTTTTAGAAAATATTTGTAGTTTTTGTTTTAAAACAGCAAGTTTTTTTCTACTTGCAGTTTTACTTATTGCATTACTACCACTAAACTACAAGTTTTGGTAGTAAAACAGCAAGTTTTTTTCTACTTGCAGTTTTACTTACTGCATTACTACCAGTAAACTACAAGTTTTGGTTGTAAAACAGCAAGTTTTTTCCTACTTGCAGTTTTACTCACAGTATAACTACCAGTAAACTGCAAGTTTTTAAATATACTTGTAGTTTTTGTTGTAAAACTACAAGTTTTTGCTGTAAAACTGCAAGTTTTGGCTGTAAAACTGCAAGTTTTGGCTGTAAAACTGCAAGTTTTCACAAAAACTTGCAGTTTTTTTCTATAAGGGATGAAAGGACTAGGTATTTCGACAATAAAAATAATTTAGTTTTGAAAAAGGCAACCAGCTCCATCCATCTTTTCCGGTTTGATTCGATTTTGCTTACGTTAGATCAATTTTATATCACACATTCTTCAAGTGTATTCTACATCATAATTATTTTTAATACTTCAAGTTCTGGATTAAAACTCTTCAATTTGAAGTATGAGCGAAAAAACACCATGATTCAGCATGATCATTTATCATAAATAATCGAGTAATTTTCAGTTATATAAATATGGTTTTAAAAAATATAGAAAACAGTTTAATTTTTCATTCGGACGGAATCAATTTAATCGTTTTAAATAATCACACCGTTCATTTCGTGTTGTAAAAGTATGGCTCAAATTTGGTACTGTTCGACAATATGTATGATTTTGTGGTTTTGTGGAACCATCAAATGCGATCCGGTGGAGCTACAGAATTATGATGCTCATAAACATCACATCATCACTAGAAATCTTGACATAGCTCCATCTTTGACATCGACTCTAGAAGATTCAAAGGTTGAAAACAAAATGGTTGAAACTTTTTCCAATGTCAAAACTGTTCTCGATAAACCATTGGAAATCAAGAGCGAATCATTTCAATACCCTTTTTATCGTGAAAACGAGCCATCGAAAGATGGTGGTGATCAAAATCAATCCAATTCCAATACTGTCTATCGTGATGAAGACTGCTATGTTCCATATCGCAGTAACAAACCTCTATATTGCAATTATTTCGTTTATATTGGAAAATTTCAACAAGGAGATAAGTAAGTAAATTCAATATTTCTTGCGTTTATTAATAATGAAGGTCTTCGCGACAGGAGAAATTTCAATCTTTGTAATGTCTCGTTTTATTGAATTTTTAGAGCACTTCTGAGTAAAACTTACAAAAAACCTTTCCAAATATTATGGTTCCCAACGGAAGTTATAGTTGAATATTCAGCAAATGACAATAAGAACGATTCTACAATTCATTACATCGCTGTAGAGGAGACAAGGAGAACCGAAAGTATATACAACGATGAAATATTCATCTTGGAAGGAGGTATTGGCTACAAATATTTCAAATTGAGCATCAAGAGTAATAATTTTCGAACCAGCGGTTTCAACGTCTATGCTTATGGTAATAATGCTACAAATACAAACAATTGATAGACTGATAAAAGACAGTATAATATAAGTAATCACGTTTGTAGATATTTTTCAATAAAATTTAACTGCATTGCGTTGAATATTTGATGAAAATTCATATTGGAGTGATCTTGAAAGTTCTGATTTTGCAAAATAGGTATAGGTAAGTCATGTTTGTGAGAACAAATTGGCATCAAAATGTGCAAATTTGATTCAAAGATAAAGAAGTTGCCAAGTAGGTAAAAATTGACAGCTGAAAAAAACTCCATCAGTTCTGCATGCAAAATGAGATTCCAACTGATCGATTACGTAATTGTCGTTTTATCGAATTGCCAACTTTTTCGACAACTTCATTTTCGATCCATTTTCCAAAATTAAATCAAGCAGAACAAAGAATGTGCTGAAATTTCACAAGCAGCATAAATGCATAAAAAAAAGGGTAAAATTTTGCTAGAAATTCTAATTTTGAACCAAAATTTGCTTTAATCATACTCTCCCTGAAAAAAATTGGAAAGTTTCGTATTTTACGGTTGAAAGAAAGAAAATAATCATATTTTCAGGCGGAAAAGTTTGAAAAATCCTAAAACCGAAAATTTTTAATTTTCGTAAAGAAAAATCGAATCGATTAATTTGAAGTGGTAATTTGAAAAATAAATCATGAAAAATAACAAAATAAGGAATTTTGCAGTCTTTTTCGCTCAACATCGGAAAAATCAGCGAAATTATTTCCATTGGATTTTTACGGATTTTCCAGAATTTTTTTTACTGTTTTGATTTTGTTATTGCGTTACAATTCTGACAATTTCTCAACGATTTTTGATGATTTTCACTCATTAATAAATGAAAGAGCAATTTTTAGTCATATTCGTTACATTCTAAATGAATGTGAAGAGCTGCGAATTGCGAAAGAACTTTTGGGATAAATTTGGTACATTTTGTAGAAAAAAAAACGAATTTTTTTCTCATCCCGACAACAGGTCATTTTGTAAAAGGAAAATTTTTTCCAACTCAAAAATTTCCAACAGGCCTTAGGTCTAATTCAATTCTGAATGAAAATGAAGAGTCTCAATTATAATCCAGAAACACAAGTTCTTTTTTATGTTAATTGAAGTCATAATGATTGACTCAAAAGGCATGAAAAAATAATAACTCCAACACTTCAACTGCTGATTACCCTAAAACATGGAATCTAACGTGGTTTTTTTTTTTTAAAAATTCACTACTTTTTCACTACCTTTTTTCACCAATTTCTTTCATTTCACCCCCCCCCCCCCCCCCAAAAAAATCGAAACCCTCCTTTCAGCAAAATGTAGAGAGGTCGAATTTATTACAGAAATAACTCAAATAAGAAGACAATCTTTACTTCAACCCGACAGTGCTACCAATTTCATACAAAGTCAAAAACTTGCTCGTTTTTATCAAAAATGTACAATTTTTGAAATTAAAAAAGAAAATATCGCGTCTTTCGATTGTTTTTCATTTTTTCATCACCTTTTCTTGACAGAGGTGCAGTACCAAAAAATTGTATAGGTAGGTATACCTAAGCTGTTCACGAAAAAACAAACCTTACCAGTTATTTTATTGAATGCATTTTTTTTCGAATTCGAGTCCAGATAACCCTTAAAAATCGATTAAAGCCATCTCCAAGGTCCCCAGACTTCAAAAATTACCGAAAAATTAAAACTTAGTACACGTAATTCTCAAAATTTTATTTTAAAAAAGTTACAAAAAGCTCAATTTATTAAAACCAATAAGTAATTTTTTTTCAAATCCGAGTCCAGATAACCCTAAAAAAAATCGATTGAAACCATCCTCTTAGGTCCCCAGACTTCAAAAATTCCCCATAATTGAGATTTGGTAGAAGAGCTTCTCAAAATATTATCAAAAAAAAAGCTTTAAAAAAGTTCATTTCATTAAAACTTCAAACGTGTTTTTCTCAGAATTCTGTTTCTACTGCTCAAGTCCCTTTTTTACTGAACCATCCCATATCAAAAGGGATCCGATTTCAGAAAAAAAAACACCACCCCAAAAAATAGCAAACCCCAATCACAAATTAATAATCCTGATCTCAACTCCATTGACAACTGTGACATCTAAACGAATTTACCAGTTTCAAGATCAATATTGGCGATTGGCACTCATAGATTTCGGGACCCGATTACTTAAACAAATAACCCAACCGTTTTATTCATTAGCCAACCGATTCATCGATGGCATACCACCAACGAGCTGATGTCCTAATTGTACACAATTTGACGAACTATGGCCTCGTTCGCGACAACTAAAAAATCCCATAGCCGGTACGAATATCGATCCGATGATGGATAAATTTCACAAATCCGTCAACATTTTTACGACAACGAATCCGTATTCAAATAGGAAGACAGGGGTAAGCTCGATCAGAAATAACGTTGTCATAAATGACCAATTATATCATCGAATTATGTAATCTCGATTAATCGCGACGTATTTATCACAAATTTCATACACGATTTTATGGCTTTTTTTATTCGCATTAATTTATATAACCGATTAAAAAAGAACGAGAAAAAAACCGAAGGCTGTCATTACACATTACATTCATTGTTTACCGTTTAGGAATTTTTTTCAATCGATTTTTTTTTTTGGAAAATACCGCATTGGTCGAATATATGTATTATTTTACGCAGTCATCGCATCGTCGAAGGACAAGCATGGAATTCGAGCGAGTATATCGATAAATGAGGAGTAGAACGATATACGATTGCAAAACTCACGGCGCGAGTTTTGACAGTTAATAATTTCGGATGTTACGCGAGGTTTTAATGATTGTTCGTTTAATACGAGCAGGCGGCGGTGAAGTAGAGATCCATGGAGAAAAAAAGACGAGAGCAAAGACTATACACATGTGGATATCTACACGAGTGAAATTCCACGATTTCGACACACCCCAAGAATCCATAAACAACCGGTTAAATAAAACGGCTACCGTAACAAAGTCGACGAGTAAAAAAAAAAAAAGAAGAATTAAACATCGAGAATTAATAACAATTGATTAATAACCGATTAAAGTGTAGGCAAGCATATCGTTCGGGGAAAAGGTTTTTTTTTCGAGGAGACTCATCTCGAATGTGCTGGAATGGATGGCTTATTATACATATAAGCAAAACGGGAGGTAAGCGGTTGACCTTTTGCCGAACAAAAGGTTAAAATATTTAAATGTGGTCCGTTACGATGATGACGAAGATAGAAGAAGAAGAGAATAATGAACGAAGACCGGTAGACGAAGTACAATTATCTAATCAGAGCTGGGATTGTCCAGAGCTCAGCGGGATTCGGATGTTTAAACACCCGCTGGTTGCAGCACCAAAGAAGTTAATTAAAAATCATTAATTCGAAAGCCCGAGTAAAAAAGAGACGCGGTGGTTTCAAGATGTACGTAGACTGTACCTCGGTTCGGCAGACTACTCGCCGCAGCTTCGCTCAGATGCAAGGATTATAGTGGGATATTAATGATGTTAGGTTGGCTGTCCTGGCAGTCTTTTCATTTGGAAAACCACCAACTACAAATCATAATTATATTCGAGCTATAATTTTCTCTAAATAGATAATTTACATTTTAAGACGCGTTTCTCGCGCTGTTCGAAACACGGCGAAATAATCCCAGTGTTACCTGTTTTTTTTTTTTTTTTTTTCAAGCCCCGCTAATGAACAATAACTATTAAATCGCCCACGCCAGATCGCATTCTTTTCCAGACTTATTTTACTAATTCACCAAACTAAGTTATTACCGGTCATCGATGGCCTGTTTACATGTTTTCAAACAGCACACGATCATAGGTTGTATCTGTTTGTACCGTGCGGCGGCCTCATACACCATCCAGCATAGTACCCCCTCCCCCCATAATCATCTTTCCTTCTCTGTTGCTCTTTTGCAGCATCAGCGCGGTGTATTCTGCGATATGACTGTTTCGTGTGCACATACGAGATGCAGAGACTTACATCTCTCTACGTGTGTCTTTTTCTATATAAATGTGTTGGTTTGAGTATACTATATGCGTTGCTATAGGTAATAAAATTCTATCAGCTCGTAAATTCGCTTATTGCTGGAATAATAATGTACCGAACTTATCAGTACTTAACGATTATCGGGCATTCCTTTTTCAGTATATGAATTAACCGGTCATTTATTGGATCGGTCGTGCTTGGTTTTTAATGCAGAAATATTACACCAGAAGATGCTCATTTCACTTTTAGTGCAATGGAGTTGTCAGGTTAAGTGGGTTGAGCTAGGGCCACCCTTTAGAGCTGTGGATAGCGATGTAGAAAGGTGTTGAGATTTTATTTGGAAGGTGGTCTCGTCATTTGATAATGGAAGATTTATCAAAGATTGGTACTTTTGAGGTTTTGGTGGATTGTTTCCCAAAAAAAAAAATTACCTTGAAAATTAGAGAAATTTTGGCCAAAGGCGACAAAACTTTTCAACAGCTATCAGAGTTTAATTTAACATCAAAAAATTCTCGATCTGCTGTGAAAAAATTGGGTAGAGATTCACTAATGAAAAAATATCTTGTTTCAAAATAATTTAAATCATATCGAAGATTGGTACTTTGGAGTTTTTGGTGGATTGTTTCCAAAAAAAAAAACTGTCTTAAAAATCAGGAAAAATTTGGCCAAAGGCAACAAAAGTTCAAATTCAACATCGAAAAATTCTCGTTCTGCTGTGGAAAAGATGGGTAGAGATTCATTTATGAAAAAATATACCTTGTTGCAAAATAATTTCAACACGATTTAGAATTAGCATCACCAAAATAAACTCAAAATTGAAGCAGAGCGATTTAAAAATTGAAATATGTAGTAACAGAAGAAATTTCATGCTCGCCAGAATAAAATAAACGATCGATATTTTTGCAACATTTACTCAACATCGAAACAGACCCAAAAGTGTGTTGGGAAAAAATTTACAAAACTATTTCAACATTGACACTGATTTAACCCTGCTCTGATCGCATGTCGGCAGTATCATAAATGGTCGCTTTATGAGGGAATCCCTCAGTTGTTACTTATTTGGTCGCATTATGAGGGAATCCCTCAGTCGTCAAATACGGTCATTTTTGTCTAGGTTGGTGATCGCTGGTGAAGATAGTGAGACGATTCGGCGTTGCCACGCGTACATACTCACGCGGGCTCGTCCAACGAAGGGTCTCGGGTTCGAATCCCATTGCCAGGATGATTTTTTTCAATTTTTCTTCCACCAAAAATATTTTTTAAATTTTTTTTTTCGTAAAATTTTATTTTTTACATCAAATTATGTGTTATAAATTGATAATTTACATTTTATAATTCTTTTGAAGAGATTTTGTCAATTTTAAGTGACATTAAAGATCGCATTTGATGACTGAGGGATTCCCTCATGATGTGACCAAATGTGTAACAACTGAGGGATTCCCTCATAATGCGACCATAGCAGGGTAGATACAATATTTTCAAAATACATACAGTAGCGTACAAATTAATGTGGACACGCACTTTTTTCGCATCTACGGTCGCGACTTCAAACACTCGTAACTTCGGCAAAAATGAACCGTTTGGGCTCGTATTGGTCTCATTCGATTCGTTAGACTCTCTGCTACAAAATGAAACCGGAACGAGCCCGGAACGTCCATTTTGACCGGAGCTACGAGAGTTTAAATTGAAAAAAACGTGAAAATGAGGAGTTTTACGAAAATTCGCGCAGTTTTGAACCAAAATAAAATCGAGCGGTCGTTTTTACGTAGTTTTGTAGTAGACAGTCTGACGGATCGAATAAGACCAATACGAGCCAAAACGGTCCGCTGGGACCAGTTTGCCAGTCATCGCAAGTTGTGGTAAAATAGTGCAATTAATGTGGACATGCCGTTTTTTTGGCGCATTATGAAGTTGTAACTTTAAAACCTTCGTAACTTCGGTAAAAATGAACGATTTTAGCTCGTTCTGGTCTTATTTTATAGCAGACAGTCCAATGAATTGAATGAGACCATTGCTGCGACATTGATCCCAGGAAAAGCAATTTGCAATTGCAATATCAGAATTTTGCTTTCAATGAAATGGATTCGAGATTGAATCAACATTTTTCATTATTATTTTTTTCTGGATCAACCTTCAGGCAACATTTTATCAACATAATTGAAATTTTAATCCAATGAAAAGTAGATATTGTCAGAAAACAATAATTGAATAGTAAACTTGGGCTTACATCTAATTAACATGTTGAAATTCAACATTCACGCAACATTCGATCAACATTGATTCCTTTTATTGTAGAACAAATTTTTCAAATTTTCACTCAATATTTTAGGTATTTAGGTATTCATTTCAACTTTAAAATCATATTAGGTATACCTAGCCTCTTATTTATAAATCAGTGAAAATTATCGAAAATCACTGGAAAACAGTCTGAAATGCGGCACAGTGATAAATCAGTGAGAATAATTTCATTGAAAGCAAACAAAAAAAGAAACAATTTTGGAAAATCAGTGAAAATTTATTGAAAAGTGAGTAAAATCTCTGAAATTTGCTGAAAAATCAGCGAAAATTCGCAGAAAATCATTTTCTGATTTTCCCTGTCCTGCAATTCTGATTTCGCGGTATTTCACCAAGTCATTTAACTGAAAAACAGGACTTCGCTTTTGTATGAATAAATTTCTATTTCACCAAATACCTTCGACTTTATTTTTTAAATGAGATTTTTTATCGGATTTCTCAGTGGTTCGAACGATGAAAAAACGAAAATAATGTGTGTTTTCGAATGAAGTTTCCAAAATCAATTCACATACCTAGGGATAAAAATATTGAAAATTGTGATTCTTAAATACCTTGTTCTCTGCCCAAGGATAGACTCTTTTTTCAAAATTAATTTTTACATGGTCATTTTTGGCCTTTGATAACCGGGGAAAAAATAAAAGGAAAAAATTACCAATTTTTGGTAAAAAAAAAAAAAAAAAAAAAAATGAAAAAACTTATCATCTCTGGAATCATTTTCCCGATGCGATGGTACCTTATGATGAAACTATTACAAATGCTACTTACGCAGCAGTCATAATTTATGAATCCGAGTACTATTCGCAGCCACTTCCAAACCAGCCTCTTTCTCGCCATAAAACAAACGCTAAAGGAGGAAACGACGACAAAAGAAAATTATACAATTCGTGCTCGAAATGAGAAAACTTTTCTCAAACGCGTGACAACTTATAATTGCTTATGACATACATTACCCACAAAAGTGTGAACCTTACATAGTCAAGTTTCACGTCGCGTCTTTCTCGTGATGTTTACACTACCTAGTGACGCTGACTTGGAGCCCAACAGCATTATCAATCGTGTTACCCGCAATAAGGCAGGTAATTACCTCACCAAAAGGTAACAAACTAAATCAGCTTAGAATCCCTGCGAATTCCGCGCCAATTCATCAACAACTTGGAGGAAGAATCAATCTACTGCAAAATTCTCCAATTAGATTTAATCGAGAACACACAAAAAGTACAGCAGGGTGGGCCATCCGAGCTTGGATGGGTCTTCGTATGTAGATAAATTAATTTCTACACCGAGAATATGGTACCGACTGGTTAAGTGTATCGATCGAAAAGATAGCCATAATAAAGCTTCATATATTGCAAATCCTTTGGGAACGTAAGCTCACGTAGAATCGGCCGATGCGATGCTGGTAGCTTCTCTCAGAAGATTTTTCCCAAGCCCATGCAATTACTACGGCATAAGTTATCCGTGACTACGTGCGCCCAATAACTTCAATTAGATATATTTCATATCTTATATTGCCATCTAGCTCTATTCCTCTACTCCTTCCTTCTTCACTTTTTTTTTTTACGTACTTTTATAACTCAGACGACACCGTAACTGTAACTTTTCAGGTTAATTATATTTTCGATGGTAAACGATCTTTTGAAAATGTTACCTCGCCATTTCGAACTTGCCAATATAAAGAGTTAGGCCTTGATTTCGTATTGTCTTTCGTATCCTCATACCCATTCGACCATCGGATTGGAACTTTACACCTGTTTTTATCTTCGTGCCAAGTCGGCGAAAAAAATGAAAAATATTGCCTACTGGAATTTTGTACCTTTTAAGTGAAACATTTCGCAGTTGAACACGAAAACCTTATTCGAGAAATCCAATTCATCGCGATTATAAAACAACACCTTTACTTCTCCTTCGGTATTTTATTTTCGGTTTCATTATTCTGGTTAATTTTATAAAATTAACATTTTTGTACGCGGAAACGAAGCTTTTATGCGCTATTTCTTTGTTCGTATGGCTTGCAACCGTCATTAAATACACGATATTTCGGTATTAATGTGTGGTATTTTTTGGCGATTACGAATTTACCGATAAAATCTGGTATTTCGTTCGCGCCACTTCGGTAAACTTATATATTTGTTTTGAAAAAAGGTTAGCATTAGTTTAGAAATAAAAAGCATATAAGCGCCGGGGCGCGGTTACATATGTAAATTCTACGCCACCGTTGGCCTCACTCGACCTAGGACCCTGTAAAGTACAAGCCTCGAAGGGCTGTTGTTTGTTATGGACACACGTGAACTAACACCGAACACCATATAATATTGCTAGCGTTACAGCTATGTTTAATATGTAATCGTTCGAATAAGGTGCAAATCAGTGGTGGCTAAAATTGAAAAGCAAGAATCGCGATTCGAATTTCAATTTTATTGAAAGAAATGGTACACTGAAAAAAAAAATTATCAAAAAATAATAACGTGTCTCAATTCTCAAAATAGGTCAAATTTATCATGTTTTCGAATAATTTTTTTTTTGGCAATTTATTCATTTTTTTTGGCAAATTTTATTATTTTTTGTGATAAAAAAATATGATTTTTAAGAACAAATTTCACTTATTTTGTAAATTGAGACATGTTATTAAATGTTCGAATAAATTTTATTATTTTTTGATTAAAATTTATTATTTTGGTAAAATTTATTCATTTTTTTGATAAAATTCATCATTTTTTGATAAAATTTATTATTTTGGGAGTAAAATGTATTCATTTGAAAAGGAAAGAAAAAAGAAAGGATCAATTAATGATAAAAATTAAATTGATAATTACAATTTTTAAAAAATCTAAACATAAAGTGACATAGCAAAGTAATTTTTAGGAGGAGTGCCGGGATTTTGTCAATTATATCTCATTAAAAATCCAAAAGTTTTCTTTAAATAAAGTAAGATGATTAAATGATCACGAGGGCGTGTAAAAACAATCTAATCGAATAGAAGGTGTTTTCTATCTGTTTTTTTTTTCACCATTGACCTAATCTGCTGACCATCGACGAAAATTTTTACTTCGAGAGTGGTTTTCATTATCTGATAGAGCGCATAAATAATTATCTTTTGAGCCATCAAGGAGGTCATGTTCAAACATTCTTTGCAAAGAAAATACGCGATACAGAAATAATTAGATTAGTCTTTACAACTATACGAGTACGATATCTAAATATTTCAAATTAATTTCACTTTCATAGATATTAGATTGATATTTTTTCATCTTAATGAAACATTTTTCTGATAAATTTCATAAAGTTTGCTCGGTAATTCATTTTTCTTCAGTTAGGTATTCAGCTATTCACAGTGTTATAATCTGTCAGAAAAATGAAGTGCTCCTCTGCTCAAATTTGTTTTATATTTTTAATATCAATAATGATTTTCTACCAGCCCACTTATGAAGCTGCTGTCAATAATAGTGAAATTCTCGAAACAATTCAAAAACTAGAGAAGACAGTTAAAAAATTAGTCGCAAGACAAGATAATCTGTACGAACGTGTTGTTCATGGCAATGGTAAGCAAGCTTTGTATTCAAAAATGAAAACACTGAATAATTACATTTGAAATTAATTTTTTTCGATTATTCCTTCCATAAATTTCAGATGATATTCTTGAGAAAGATAATAAGGATGTTATCGAATTGTTAAAAAGAAAAGACAGCATGACTAAGGTATTCACAGTGTTAGAATATGAGGTGCTCCTCTGTTCAAATTTGCTTTATAATTTAATATCAATAATGATTTTCTACCAGCCTTCTTATGAAGATACTGGAAATAATAGTGAAATTCTCAAAGAAATTCAAAAACTAGGGAAGAAATTTCAAGATTTAGATGCAAGACTACAAGATTTAGATGCGAAACTACAAGAATTAGTTGCACGACAAGACAATCTATACGAGCGTGTGGTTTATGGCAACGGTAAGCAAGCTTTGTATTCAAAAATAAAAATACTATCTAATTATTACACTTGAAATTAAATTTTTTAAATTATTCCTTCAATAAATTTCAGATGATATTCTTGAGAAAGATAAAAAGGATGTTATCGAATGGTTAAAAAGAAAAGACAGCATGACTAGACAGGGTAAGTAATGTTAGTTTTGAAAAAAATGACTTTTTTTTACACCTTTTTGAAGAATATTCATACCTAATATGAAAAATTCTTCAATTGAAATTGCAGTGAGATTTCAATTTGATCAACATTGATTAATAATGTATAAGGTATGTACGATTACATGTCTTATCAAATTTTTAGCACACAAATATGTCAACTGTGTTTTAGATTTTCGAGATTAGCGCCAGTTACTGTTCCTACTCCATCAGTTTATTACGTACATTACCCTTATAACTGGCGCAGAGGTTCGGTGTTTCAAGGGGATCATCCAACATTGATTTTAAAAACCCGAACAAAATCTGATAATAGGTATTCCCATTAGTCATAAGAACAGATATAACGATAGTTCCATAGCAATTAGATTCCCAAATGATCAGGGAAGATATCCTCATATTTTAATCAGTCAAATCCAAGAAATAGATTCCAGAAATATTATTAAAGCTATGCCAGGTGGACGAAACGCTGTGAATGGAAAATGGAAAAGCCTTTGCAAAGGACTGCAACAAGAATTAAACTTTACCATTTCGGAATGTTAAATTCTAATTCTTATTGTAAGTCTATAATCCTAAGCATTCGTAACATTAATTTTATTATTTCCGATGATTTTCACTGACTTGCGTTAGGTATAAATGAGAAAGTTATATAGGTATGTGTTTTATGAAATTTTTTTTTCAAATTAATTTTTTTATGGCAAATTTTTGAGCATAATAATAATTTTAAACATAAATGTACCATCCTTCTACAAAATTCACCACAATTTAAAATTCAATATTTTACAAATATAATTTCGTACGGATTTGAAATTGAATATTATTACTTTTTTTTCAAGATCACTACAATTTTTCGAGTCATCGAATTGTTGTAAATTTTTAGGAATTATTTTTTTCTCATAATAAATTTTACACTGCTTTCCGCTTCTTATGGTTGAATTATTTGAAACCCTATGTTGATTGCACTTACACTGGGAACCGGCTTTATTTCCTTTATGGTCGAATAATTTCGACGAAATTTTACAATTTTTTGAGCAGGGTTTCAAGATACCTTTGGTAGAGGGTCTCTCGGACTCGGAGGTGGAGAACTCTCTGAATAGTTATTAAAACGATCGTCGTTTGGATTGAGGAAATTACGCTAAGACAAAACCGACCCTGGAAAGTGGAAATGAAAAATACAATTATTTTTGTCCATTACTTTCATGTTTGAAAAAAATGATTGAAAAATCATGGACTCATTGATATTTGTTTAGATTGGTTCGGTAGTTTGTGTCGTCAATGGCGCGCATACAGTGTTGCAAATGCACAATCTAAATTACTTTTTTTTTACTAAAAAGTGTCAGGTCGTATTGAAAAAAGTTCACCGTGAAAATGTATCTTGAAATGTATACTTTCACACTGTTTTTTCAAAAGTTGCATTTTTTTGATTATTTTCAAAATACTCACCCTAAAATGAATTTTGAAGTACGCGAAATAAGGGTAATATGGGTATCGAAATGTAAGTTTAGAATGGCGCTGATTCCGATTCCGGTACCCGTTTGACTCAAAAATCCAAATTGTGTTGCTTTTTTTCGAGGAGGGGGGGGGGTGATCCAAAATTTTGAAAATTACAATATGGGTATCGAAATATAGGTTTTTGAGGGCGCTGAATCTCATTTTGGCATTAATTCACCCGCAAATACCAAACCTGATCTCCTAAGTGGGAGAAAAGACCCCAAAAATTTGAAAAATAGGATTAGGTATACGATGTTAATAGCAATATGCATCGTTTCAAGCGCACTGATTATCATTTCAGTACTCATTTGATCCAAATGGAGAAAAATGGCCCAAAATTTTGAAAAATACAAAATCAGTGTCAAAACGAAGGTTTTTGGAAGATCTGATTATCTTTCCAGTAAGTAACTGTTGAAATAATGAACAAAAAGACTTGCTTTTTTCAAGAAAATCAGGCCAAACATTATAAAAATTAAAAGATAGTTATTAAAAAGAAAATTTTTCAAATGGGCTATTTTCATTTTAGAAATGAAATGAAATGTAATTTTAATCGCATATATCTATACAAACTTATCCTTTAATCTTATTTTTCAAATTTTTGAGGTCTGTTCTCCCCCTCCCATTAGGAGCTCAATTTTGGAGTCCGGGTTAAATGAGTGCCGGAATGAAATTCAGCGCCCTCAAAAATTTATATTTTGATACCCATAATTAAGTATCTTGATTTTCAAAATTTTGAGACCCCCTGGGAGACTCAATTTTGGTACTTGGGGATAAATGAATGCCAAAATGAGATTCAGCGCCCTCACAACCCTAAATTTCGATATCCATATTGTAATTTTCAAAATGTTGGACCCTCTATCCTCCCTAGAGGACCCCAATCTGGGTTTTTGGCTCTAACGGGTGCCGAAATCTGAATCAGTGTCATTCTAAACCTACATTTCGATACCCATATCACCCCTATTCCATGTACTTCAAAATTCTCAATTTTTCATCCTCTCATTCAAGGACGAGTGTTTTGAAAATACTTTTTAAAATGCAACTTTTGAAAAAAAAAAAACAGCGTGAAAGTGCACACTTCAAGGAATATTTTCACAGCAAACTTTTTTCAATACCATCTGAAACTGTTGTTACCACTTCTGACCATCTTCTTCCTCTTGATGATTTTCCTTGCATGTATGTTTCCCTATAAAGCATGCAGAGAGGTGCCATTTTCTCAAATCTTGTGCACTACATATTCCTATTTCATGCTTTTGACATCTTCCATCAAGACTTTCCATTCTTCACCGCAATTCTTACCAAGACTTCTTCATTTCTAACATAATCCTTCCACGAAACCCTGAGTAGTTGGAGGTAACATCACATTTCAAAGGCAAAAATTTTCTTTTCGCACTCCGAACTCATGGCCCATGTTTCCCAAGAACAACGGACCATACATATGCATAACATCGCTTATATTGGAAGTATATGTGACCCTGCCGTAAAAAAGGGACCTTGTGTAAAAAAAATCGATGTCTTCATTTTTATGTGTTTGATCTAGATTTGGTGTCATTTGGATCAAAATCGTAAAAAATGAGACATCGATTTTTTTCACACCAGGTCCCTTCTTCACGGCAGGGTCACAAATGTTGTGGAAAACGAGCGGAAGCCTAATTCTTCAAAAAACCATCAAAGTTCTGACAAACCTTCCCATTTCAGAAAATCCTGGTTAGGTCAATCATTTTTTACGATTTTGATCCAAATGACACCAAATCTAGATCAAACACATAAAAATGAAGACATCGATTTTTTTTACACAAGGTCCCTTCTTTACGGCAGGGTCACAAATGTTGTGGAAAACGAGCGGAAGCCTAATTCTTCAAAAAACCATCAAAGTTCTGACACACCTTCCCATTTCAGAAAATCCTGGTTAGGTCAAATTTTCTGGATACCAACAAACTACTGACCTTTTTACGAATATGCATGATTCAGGTTGATTCATGAGATCATGATACAAAAGTTCGCATGTTACTTAATTTTTCTTTTCAATCTCCCTCTTCTCAAGACCTGTATTATTTTCCTTCCGAAATAATCAAAAAAGGCTTCCCAAATCGAGAATTTTACAACCCAAATTAACAAAATACTTATTTTAAACCCTCCTCCCTCACCACTTCACACCAATTAATACACTAAATGACACCTACGCGCCAATTCCTCCTGTAACCACCGACCACAGACACCACGAAGAAGAATCGTTCATCCACACGACGACCAGCGACGCCGCCGCCGCTATTAAATCACACCATCGGCACAGACCAGAAGAAAAGCGAACCCGAAGACGAAGCAGAAGAAACACACATCTCGGACATAAAAAAAAGTGCTAATACAATTGCCGAGCGATATATTTCTCTAATGTAGAACTGGTTTATGACAAGTCATTCGTTAGCGATAATCCTGGAATTAATGAAGAAATAAATACGCCTCGTGCTAAGATTTAATGCTCGGACCGCTCGAATCGCGTTGTTTGATAATAATTACCGCTCGATGCGGCGTCGACGCCGATGTGTAGGAGAGAACCTCGCATACGTTTTTCTACCGGTTTTGAGAAACCCTTTTTTTTTTATATAAGTATATTTTTTTCCATATACCATACTCGTATTTTACGACGACTTTACTCTGCGCCGCGGCGATGAATCCAGCTCGCGAGTATTTTTCTTCTCTCCCATTCTGCGCCGTCTTATACAACAATAACACAACCACGACGACCAAAAACGACCAACCGAAGCAAAAATTCGTTTGTTCGTGTTGATGATTATGGCTTTACAATGGATAGCCGTTAATGACCGAACCCGAAAGTGCCAATGGCGTGATGTATGGATATTATTCTAACTTGGCCTGACCACACGTTATTATTCTTTAAAGTTGTTTCTTACCATATCGACGTGCCTTGAAATTATTCTAATTATCGCTAGCGCCTTTCAACGCGGCTATCCTCATTACCGCAACGTGTTACCCGCCATATAATCGATCATCGATAACAAAACGCCGAACTACGTACACCGAGTATATTACGTATTATAGTGAAAAATGTGCACCTCTTATACGATTCCTTTCTCCTTTCTTCTCTTTCCTCGTTTACCTGCAGCTTACTATATCAACAATCGAAATATCGAAGGGTTGTTTTTCCTCATCAACTTGTTAATGGACGACATGACATTTAAATGTGGTACCTACCTATCGGTGTTGTTTTAATATTTTCAGGCATCAGCTTACTAGGTGCTGGGGGAATGAGGGGGTTGATCGTGGTATTCATCAGATTTAATAAAGTGCTATTCGCGATCATATGTTATGAGGGTGTATAACTTTGCTAATTTTATTATACTTAGATGTGGAACTTTTCAGACTGAAATTCGTTCGTATCATTTTTTTAGAGACTCTTTGACTCCTAAAAGAGCGGAGGAAGTAAAAAAAGTATTCTAAAAAAAAAGCTTCATTTTTAGTAACTTACTCCCCTTCTCCCTTCCCCTTTTTCTCCTCAAAAATTCAGCTAAAAATGAAGTCTTTGAAATTTTTTAAAATCCGAATCGTGTTTTGACCTTGAAGGATTCGGTGAAAAATGACAATTCCATACCTTTCAGAAATTTGAGGTAATTACTTTGAACTTTGGGACGAAAATAGTGCCACTCTTAATGAAGAAATTTGAGAAAAGCAATTTTTTACGGAAGAAAAATTCTTATCTGAAGCAAGGATTAAATTTTCATCAACTCTCATTTAGAGAGAAAAAAATCCAAACAGTTGAGAATTCAAAGGTAAAGGTTTGTGATATTATGTGGAGAAAATTTTTTTGTTCACCTTTATTTTGAGAAAAAAATACAAACAATTGAAAATCAAATTTTTTACATCTATAACTTTATAGGTACGTCCGAATGAAGATGAAACTTGAAAGAAAAACACATCTAGGTCATTTAGTTAAAATGAGTGTATTTTATCGGGCTCGAACGAAATGAGAGTAAAAATTGTCAAAAAAAAATTCATCATTTTTAAATAAATTTTTAGGAAATATTCTGTCACTTTTCCATGATTTTGGAAGCCGTGATTTTGGAAGCCAAAATTTGCAATTGCAGTTCTCTCACGATGTACTGAACATTTTGAAAAAGTAATCCCTGTCTTGACCTGAAAATTCTTCTCTTGAAATTTTCGATTTTTTTAAATTTTCATTTCAAAACACCAGTGGTGTCGGAAGCATTGATGGGGGTGCAAAATGAGTACAAAGACCTAGAAACCCAGATGGATTTTCGGGAGAGAGGGGACAACGAGTTTTTTTTGCACTTTTGTCTCAAGTAGTAGGTATGAATAATTGAATAATTGTGATCTAAGAAAAAATTTGATACAAACAATAAAAATTTTAAATCAATCATTTAATTTCCATAAAAGACATTTTTTTATTATTTTAATGCTTTGAAAATCTTTCTGTGATATCACTTTCACATAAAGATTTGAAAAAAATTACATAGGTATGAATTCCCAAAAGCGTTCAGAATTTCCGCCGAACTTTCAAATGAGAAGAGAAGGTAAAAAATGAACCAAAACTATGTTTTCTTTCAAAAATTAGTTACTGTAATTCAGATATCAACTTGGATAGATCGTTTTGTCCTGGAAATGGGATCAGGAAGTTGCAACAAGAAATCGAAAAGTTCCAATAAAAATTTCTTCTTTTTTTCTTCAACCCTTACTTATCTCTACCCAAACACACTTTAAACCGACCAATATTTAAAAAATTGTGGAAAATTGAAAAAAGATCCAAAAATCAAATCATGTCGATGTTTTTTTAATCCGAAAGCAACCTTTCTAGTTTCCACAGGTACGTCTTTTCAGCACCGATGGTTCAAAAAATTCTAGGTGAGGAGGAAGGGAGGGTATCTCATGGAAATTATGGTTGAAAGTTGAAAAAAATCCAAATAATTTTTTTACCAATGAGTACGTCTAACGAAGCACTGTAGCAATTTTTTGATTTCAAACCAATTTCAAATATTTGAGGTCCCCCCCCCCTCTGGTGGTAGTTTAATGTTCTATTATCAAAATGTTATTGTGCTACAATCTTTACGATTCTCCTATGTTAATGTTTCGAAATTTCTTCTGCACTTTTTACAAAAACTAAATTTTTCAGATTCAGAAATTATTTTATTTTTTTTCGAATTGAATTTGAGAAATCTAACATTTTTCTTGTACCTCCACTCGAAACTATAAAATTTCTTCTTCATCCCCTTTAGAGCTGAATTTCGGATTATTAAATTTTTTTCAACTCTCTTTAAAAAAAATTCTTTAAAATACTTTTTAAAAAATCACGAATAGGTAATGATTTTTTCCTATCCTCTTTCACCCATCCAGCCTATTTTTCAAAAAATAAGAAAATTGTTTTCTTACTAATTTCAGGTCATATAATTTTAATTTTCTATTCAATTCTGCTTAGCTCGAAGTCTGATTTTATTTCACTTTTCGCTCAATCGAACATTCATGGCTAATTTTTCAACTTTTTGAAATACATTATTTCTTACAATGTAATTTCAGGTCGTAAAATACAAAATTTTCACCTTCACCCTTCCATCCCTCTCATCCTTTATCCTTCCTTTTTTTTTCTGAATACCATTTCGGCAAAAATTTCTCAGAAAAGCTCTGTTTCAATTTTCCAATTTCTCAATCACAAAAAATACAGCTCCAGTTGTTTCTCTAAATCTAAGATTTTTTTAATGATCATGGAACAAGTAAAAAATTTCAGAATTTAAATTTCAAGTTCAACGAACATGGCCAGACTTTAAATACTGGTAATTTGACATGGATAAGGGTTGAGTCAGAGGATGAAACTATTCCCAGGTCTTTTTAAGGTGTGATATGAACTCGATTTTCAATCATCTTCCATCCTTACTCAATTTTCGAAGCAAAAAAATGGCAAACCGATCTTTCTCAATTTGCACAACTTTACTCCAAAGTCCAGATGATTTAAAATTTAAAAAATCATCCAACTCTCCCTTCGTTCCTTCAATTGTCTCTATCAGAGATTATTTGCCTCTCCAGATTCTATTTCTGTATCACTGCGTAATTACACTCATCGATCTTATTCACACACCTTCCTGCTTCCTAATCATACAAACAATATACCTACGCTGTTAATACTCCACCGACACCACGGCATTCAATCCGGCAAGCTGGCGTTTAAATGTAGAATAAAAGTTCATCATATACCGTCGCAAGTTTTTAACTGATCATTTTACTATACATATATAAGCTGTATAATTACATTAATTATAGGAAGAAAGTCTCTTCGTACACACTAATAACCGATCAACTATGAGAAAATATTAAAGTCGGCTTTTATTTTTTTTTTCATTTTTTTTTGCATATTATTAGAGCTGTGGTGTGCTACACCCACAAGACATCACGAGTATTGTTAGCGGCCATCTTTGCTTCGTAATTATATCTGCTTTTACCATCATTACCATAGTATTATCTATATTATAGATTATTCGGTTTTGAAATAATTACTCTCCTATCGCTTTTTTTCTTATTTTACTCTTTACTCTCTTGTCTCATTCTTCGCATCTCTGTCTTACTTGTTCATCACTTCATTGTTTATGTATATTGTAGTATACTTACGCGCCGTTTGGAATCTCGTTCCAATACCCTAAAGGAACCCGAACATTAACAGTTATAGGTACCTCTTAAAAGAGTATATAGGTTTTTTTTCTCCAATATACTCTTTTGAAGAAGAGAAAAAAAATCCTCGCGTACGTACATAATTTTTATATACATACTTTTATGTTAATTGTATATTAATTTCCACTTTCTAATAAGCAGATTTGGTGATTCGAGATTTTAACCTTTTCCCCCTTCTGTACCCTTTCGTCTTACATTTATACGAAAATATAAAAAATATACCACGCGAACAATAATCGCCTCGCCAGTAAACGTGAAACGCCCCTAATGATTTACCTGTTTCTGTTTCTTTTTTCCTTTCAATCACAGACTACGCACAGAACGTAGAACTGCGTAGAATCCTCCAATCGTTTCCGAGCTAATTCGTATATTTATTGATTATAGTATTCTGTAACAACTCGCTTAATAAACGACGATTCCGTCGATGACTGTTCCATTTAAATGGTTTTATTAGCCCTTCGGATAAAAGTAAATCTGCGCATTGCTGCACCGTGCGATCCAATAAGACCAACGCGACTCCTTATACGTCTAAATGTGGTTCCAGGCGCCCAGTCTCTCCAAGGGGTTTGATTCTGGCCGAGACCAAATTACCGGGTATTTAAAGTTCCATGTGAGGCTATGGCGTTCTTGGTTCAGCCCTTCAGCCTCGGCGAGATCTCGACATATGAATTACAATCGTATACTGTATCGAGGTGATGAAATAATCATCAACTAAATAAACGTTTCCTGCTCTCTTATGGGACGAATCGTCCGCAACACGAATGACTATTAATTATGTTAACCAGAGAACCATAACTTATGATTTGGTATAGCTGAGTTGAGCGCCATCGCCACGGTATTGATATCTTTGCGGAGTTATTTGCGTGGATGTGGATGAAATTCGACGGAGATTAGTTGCAATAAATGATACGATATTAAGAGCTCGATTTGAAAATTAAGACATGCAGTTTCCTAATAAATAGTGCAAGGTGTCATTAAGTCGATGGCCAGTATAGGCGATAATATGAATGCAATGGTTTTTTTGGCTCGAGGATCATTGCAGCGGAACAAATGAGATAGATATACATTGCACAGTGTGATTGAGCGATTGAGCTTTGAACTGAAGGTCGAAACGAAATGCAATTTTTTCAGATAAATAGAGAAAGGGAATAGGAAAATAATTATTATTGTCTTTGTTGAGCAGAGAAAGGACGAAAATTTTGAATAAAGGCAGATTTTCAAAAATCACAAGGAAAGAAAAGAGAGAGGAGGTAATGAAAACCTAAAAAAATTACTAGAATTTAAACATATTATTATTATTGGGTTTCATTCAATCAAATTCTTCTTCTCAAATTTTATCAATATTGACATGGGAGACAAAATACGTGGATAAGATGAACTGAAACTTCAAGCTACCAAATAATAAAAATTACAATTTTTCGCCCGAAAATTGTTGATTAAACTATAGAGTTCGGGTATTATTAAGCCTCATCAAAATTTAGTTGATATCTTTAAGCAGTCGTTGGATAAAAAACAGTTCAGTTAGCTATGTGATAATCTAAATTTAAAATAAATGTCATGAGTGTACCTAAAGACACCTAAATGTGTATATTGAATATCAAATAACACTTGATAGGCGGGAGTTTGAATTGGAGAGAAATGTTGCATAATGTAGTGAGAAGGTAATTCAAATCTCAAGTATTTCTAAAAAAAATGATTGATCAACTGTCTGTAAATGTGCTTTAAATTCGCGTTCGATTTCTCATTAATTTCAATTATTAGTAACCATTAAATTAATTATAAGTACTTAACAATCGTTCTCCATATTTTTCTCCAAGTAAAAAATTCCCTATTTAAGATATCTTTGAATGAATTTCATTGATGTATGTTCTCGAGTACTTACTCGAGGACTATGAATAAACAGTCTGACGACTTTTCTAAACAAGCAGTTACTCACCAAAAATATTGAATGACGTTCATATTAGCTACATAAAATCAGTCAAGAACGATATTGCATCAAATTACAACATCTTATACTCAAAAAATTGGTATAAATATATCAATCGAATGGAAAGTTATCTAGAATGTGTTCAATTTAACCATAATCGGATGACAGTGATTAGTGAACATAGTGAACTATTTCTTTAAAAACTCAATTTTTAAGTAAAAAAAAAAGCTAAATAATTTGGAAACTTTTTATTTCAATTTTTTGCCTGTAATTACTTCTTGAATAGTAAAAAAATCTTAAATTACTTTGAAAATGAAATTCTTACAAATTTCAACTTTTTTATTAATCATAACTGGTGTTTTAACATTGGATAAAAATTGGTGGAGGTATTCCAGTATTTATGAAATATATTTGAAATCATTTAAAGACAGTGATGGTGATGGAATAGGTGATATCAAAGGTCTGATCTCAAAATTAGATTATCTGGTTGATATTGGAATAGATACAGTTTATTTGCCTCCTTTTTACCCATCTTCAATGGTCGATGGAGGTTATGACATCACTGACTACAAAGGAATAGATCCTATTTATGGGACCATGGAAGATTTTGAACTGCTGCTGCGAGAAATGAAAAGTCGAGGTATGTAACTGGGGTAGTGTGTAATGTTCTACATATATTTTCAGATGATGTTTTCTAGAAGTAACCTTATACACCTGGTATAGGAAAGATTCAAAACTGATAGCATTGAGGAGGGGATGAAAAATCAAAAAAATTCTAAAACTATTTCTTATTTTTCAATTTTTATAAATAAATTTTCACATTTGCCCCTGTTTTTTAGAAAAAGCCATTCAATTACTTTCATGAACACTTGCTACAATATAAACAATTTTACCATAGGTGTAGGCTCAGGAAATCTTCTACTTTTCCATTGGTCTAATTTCAGTATTTTCTGAGCCTGATTTGCTCAAAATGAAAAGAAGAAGATCACAACTTGGTTTTTAAAAAAACTTAAGTATACTCAAGTAAATTTCAGCATGCTTTTTGTTTATGCATATCTTGTACCTTTTTTGCCTTGATTTTTACCAGTTATACTTTCCTCTTTTCAACTCCGTTTCCTCGCGCCTGCGTATTATTTCCCACCTCCCCGCCTTGCCGCTGTCTCTCCTATCCATAATTACGTTTCTCTCCCATCCAGTACCTTTCTACAACAAGTACTGTTGAGTTATGCTCTTCTTCCTAATGTTTTTTTGTGATGTAAATATTACGTTTTGTAAATACATTTTTTATGTGTGTTTTACAACGTTTTTCATCATAATTTCGTGCAAATGAACTTTTAACTGTTTTCAAAACTAAAAGGCATGTTTAATGCCAACATTTTTGGTCCTCTAAGAGCCTGATAACAATCTAACCAGCCATAATTTCGCGATCTTTTGTGTTTGTGAAACTGTGCTTGTGTGCTGATATGTTGCTGAATATCCATGTGTCATCTGTTCTAATGGGTCAACGTCAGTTCCAGCATCAAATTCAACTGTATTCGTGAGTTTTTCTTCAAATTACTGGAATTATTTGGTGTCAAGTTGGTCAAGTGTCAATCTTCCATGACTTGCATTTTTCTTCAACATCAACGGTGCCTCCGCCATAAATCAACGCCAAGCTCCAGTAAGAATTTTTGCTCTTGTCTACTGTCTTCGGTGCCTCCGTCATACATCGATACCACAACATCTGAAACACATCTACTGGCATATATCCAAACCCTACTCGAAACTGGGCACATTGATAAAAATCGCCTAAATTTCGTGTGGTGGTAACAGTCTGATGTACGCTATTTTTCACCGATCGAGACATTTCATCGCGCTGTGTTTCTTATCACACTTAACCCTTTCATCGTTTCATCAACCCGCCAAGCTATATTCAATTACTTCTATACCAGTGATTTTTTGCAAAAGTTTTTAATACAAACGTAATAAAACTATGAACGTATATTAAATGGTAAAAAATATAAGTAACAAAGAATGGTTTTTTTACTCAAAGTCTTTGGATCCGAATCAATTAAATTGAGGGAAAGTTTGCCGTTTTTAATCAATGAATTACTCATAAAAATTTATGATTTTCCCATAATCTTGTAGTCAGTAATCGCTCATTTTTCTGTTCATATCTCAATTTCTCTGAAGATATGAGTAAGTACCTTTGACTTGATTGATTCAAAGTAAGTGAGAATGAAATATTAATCAGTCTCAATCAGTTTTTTCAGACATGAAAAAATCAATTTCAGTGGTCCAATTTTTTTTCAAACCACTGCATCATTTCACTCGAATGTAAAATAACAATGTAGCAGGAAGGATCGCAAAAGATGAAAATCGAACCGCAAAAATTCGTCAAACATTCAGAAATGCATCTGCGGCCTAAGCATTAATTACCTACGACCACGAATTAGTAAATCGTGCATTTTGTTTTGAATTCTTTGTTACTTATATTTTTTACCATTTAACATACGTTCATAGTTTTATTACGTTTGTATTAAAAACTTTTGCAAAAAATCACTGGTATAGAAGTAATTGAATATAGCTTGGCGGGTTGATGAAAGGGTTAAGTGTGATAAGAAACACAGCGCGATGAAATGTCTCGATCGGTGAAAAATAGCGTACATCAGACTGTTACCACCACACGAAATTTAGGCGATTTTTATCAATGTGCCCAGTTTCGAGTAGGGTTTGGATATATGCCATCTACTGTCATTGATGCCTCTGCTGTTCATCGATGCCGTGACTTTGAACATTGTGATTCAAAGTTACCTATCAACTCTACCTATTCTTTGCTGTATGGACGTTTGACGTTCCAATCTTTGATTTTTTTCGAATAATCAGTTGGATTTCTGCAAAACATGGCTGAATCCTTCGATTATGATCGCAGTCAACGCTATGCTGCTCGAAAAATAAAATCTTTATCTGAAGCACTTGTGAATAGTGTTGCCAAACCTGTCACAGCTGCAAACGTGAATGAAGTCCGATATGATTTGGAATTCATAACTGAAGTATTCAACGATTTTAAAAAGGATAATGCAAAACAATTTTCCTTGTTGGATTTCGAAACTGCTGCTGAACTTAAAACTGCTGAAGATGCTCTGATTGCTGATCTTGAAGCTTTGAGTAAAACTGTTCGTATTGCTACTGCCAAAGCTAAAACCTATATCAATGAATTTGATGAGCTTCATCGTGAACCTAATACATCTGTGAATATGAACGCGTCAATCTCTGGTGATGGTGGTGTTAAAGGTCCTAAAATTGAGGTACCTGAATTCGACGGTTCTCCTGTCAAGTTTTTGGATTTTGCAGCCATTTTTGAAAACCTCGTACATCAAGAGGTGAACATACCAAAAGTAAAAAAGCTTGTTTTACTTAAAAAGGCTTGCAAAAACGGATCCGCCAGCGCATTGATTGAAAACACACCTTTAACTGAAACAGGTTACGATAAAGCGTGGAAAAGCTTAAATAATACCTATCGTAATATCCGTGCAATCGTACGCACTCATTTCGATCGTTTGTTTGATATTCCGCGAATCAAGAATAACTCTGAAATACTTGATTTGCATACCAAGGTTGATCAATGCCTACAAGGTCTCGAAGCATGCGCCATCGATACTGAAGCATTGAGTCCAGTGATCTATTACATCGTATCTGAGAAATTGGATAATCATACCTTTGTTGAATTCGAGAAGACTTTGGATTCTAATTCTGAATTTCCAAAATGGAGTCAACTCAACAACTACATCGTGAAGCAGTGTTCGGTAACCAAACGTCATGCTGAATCATCTGAGAAACCAGATAACAAACCGAAACCTGCCAAAACACCTGTAAAACGTGCTGTTTCGCTGAATACGTCATCGAAGCCTGATTTGAAGCAAAAATCAAGCTCAAGTGCTAACCCAAAATGTGTTCTTTGTTCGCAAGCACATTTGCTGATCAATTGTGAGATCTTCAAATCCAAATCGCCTGTTGAGCGGTATGAAGCCCTCAAGAACAAGCCTATCTGTCGTAATTGCTTCAATTCGAATCACAAATCAACCAACTGTATCAAGGGTCCTAAATGCACCAAGTGTAAACAGTCCCATCACACATTATTGCATTTTTCTGATACTGAAGTCACAGCTAGCAACGCTGAATCTACATCTGAAAATGAACCTGAAGCAAGTACTGCGACATCTGGAGCATGTATTGCTGATACTGCTGATTCAACATCGACATCGCTTGCTGCTACCTCAAAACCAATCGTTTTATTGCCTACTGCTGTTGTCAACTTTAAATGTGGCAAAACAACTGGTCAAATGCGTGTACTTCTTGATTCATGCTCACAAATCAATCTGATCACTTCATCGTTTGTGAATAAATACAAGCTTTCGACTACTGAAACTCGATATGTTCAGAAAGTCACCGGTGTTAACGCAAAGGAATCCATTTGCAACCATACTGTGAATTTAACGTTTGAATCTCGCAATCAACAGTTCCAGTATAATACCAACTTCAATGTTATCGCTCATGCGTTACCGTACAGCATCATTAATCTTCAATCATCAAGATTACCTATCGATTTCACGAATTACAAACTTGCTGACGATGCTTACTACAAACCAACTGTTGAAATACCGACAATCGATGCGCTTCTTGGCATAGAAGCATATAATCGTATTGTAAGCGGTCACGTATTGGAACTGGGATCTCTTGTTCTCAGAAATACCAAGCTAGGTTGGACATTGTCTGGTGCTATTCAACCACAAGCTGAAAAACGCAAGAAACTGCAAACCAATTCTTCGTTCTGCTGTTTATCTGTCAACTCAATCGACGAAAGATTGAAACGATTTTGGGAAATCGAAGAACCTGTCCCGATCAATCTGAAAAGCACTGAAACTGAACTGTGTAACGAACACTTTATGAAGAACTATCAACGCGCCGAAAACGGCCAATTTATCGTTCGTTTGCCGTTCAAAGGTGATCCAGCAACCATCACTGGGAACTACGAACGTGTCAAAGCGTATCAAAACCGTGTTCATCGCCATTTATCGGAATCAACGATGAAATTGTATACCGAATTTATGAACGAGTATATTGATCTCGGTCACATGTCTCTTGTCACCGATAATGACATATCCAATCGTCATTTTATTCCTCATCATGCTGTAATGAAACCATCAAGCACAACAACCAAATTACGTGTTGTTTTTCATGCTTCCTTTGAAGAACGATTGAAACGTGCATTGAATTCTATACTCATGGTTGGTCCAGTTGTACAACCAGAGTTGTTCGATATCATCCTCAGATTTCGAATCTTTAAATACGTTGTAACCTGTGATGCGACGAAAATGTTTCGTTCTGTACTTGTTCACCTGAACGACCGTCGTTATCAATCTATCATTTGGAACAATCTGATCTACGAACTGAATACCGTTACCTACGGTACTACGCCTGCATCGTTCCTTGCAACCAAATGCTTTCTGATTCTCGCTGATGAAATTGAACCGTACGATCCTATTGTTGCATTGATTCTGCGATACTGCTTCTACATGGACGATGGAATGTATGGAGCAAAAACAAAAGCTGAACTTATTCGTATACGTGCTGCCTTGCATAACGCTCTCGCCGCAGCAGGATTCATCCTTCGCAAGTATCAATCCAATTCTGCTGAAGTCCTCGAATCAATCGATCCAGATTTGATTGAAACCAAGTTGACAAAAACACTTGGTGGTGACGAATCTCTGTCCGTGTTAGGTATGTCTTGGACACCTACACTCGATGTTCTCCAGATCAATGCTGATATAATGCCGTTAACAGCTACAATAACTAAACGATTGATGTTATCTACCATTGCAAAAGTATTCGATCCTCTTGGCCTTGCTGCGCCAGTTGTGATTCGTGGCAAACTAATGCTACAGAGAGTTTGGAAACTGGGCTTAGACTGGGATACTCCAGTACCTGAAGAATTAGCCACCGAATTCCACGCCTATGTCAACGATTTAATCGCTTTGAAACATTATTCGTGTCCTCGTCATGCTGCAGTCAATGACTCAACGCGCCTAATCGGATTTGCTGATGCTTCTGAACAGGCCTATTGCGCTGTTATATACGTACTGACCCAAGATGAAGGTCAGAGTAAATCTGAACTGTACTGTGCTAAAACCAGAGTAGCGCCTGTCAAAGCGTTAACTGTTCCTCAGCTCGAACTTCAAGCAGCCGTCCTACTCGTCGAGCTAATGAATCGAATTCGTAAAACTGTTACTGTATCTGATGAATCTGTGTATTTATACTCCGATTCTACGATTGTATTGTCCTGGCTGAAACGTCCGTCTACCGACTGGAAAATCTTTGTACGTAATCGTGTATCGAAAATTACGTCAAGCTATACGTCTGATTGTTGGAACCACGTTTCCACAAAACAAAACCCAGCTGATTTAGCTACGAGAGGTATATCTACGGATAATTTGATAAATTCATCATTATGGAAAAATGGACCTGAGTTCCTTCACAGTGATTCAATTACGAATTACGAATTTGAAGCTGATAATCGTTGCTTATCGTATCTGTCAAAGCCTAAGGCTACATCGCTTCTAATTGCTGAAAACGGTGATGAAAGGGTAATCAATTACCACTCATCATACTCCAAACTACTACGTGTCTTCGCTACAGTCAAGATCATTGCGTTAAAGTGGCGTAACAAATCCAAAGAACCAATTGTAATCAAAGCTGATGATATACGCTCTGCTGAAAACTATCTGTTCCGAATCGTACAGCAGCACGAGTTCTCCGACGATTTTCAACGATTAAATAATCAGAAAAAGCTATGCAAACGTAGCCAACTACGTTCACTCAATCCTTACATCGACAACGAAGGATTAATACGTTCTAACTCAAGACTTCAAAATGCTAATATTCCGTTCGATAAAAAATGCCCGATAATTCTACCTGGTAATTGTCATTTTGTGCGTATATTAGTTCGTCACATCCATGAACTGTACTTTCACGCCAATAGACCGTTCTTAATGGCACATCTGTCCACCAAATTTACGTTTGTCGGTGGTATATCTCGTACTATCAAAGATGTTCTCTACAAATGTGTACATTGCCGTCGATACTTCAACAAAGCAAGGTCGCAACTGATGGCCGATCTACCAGCTGACCGTGTAAATCCGAAATCTCCATTTGAATCAGTCGGCATCGATTTTACTGGTGCATTCATTGTGAAATGCAACTTTCATCGCGTATGCAAATATGCAAAAGTCAAACTGTCTGCGCTGTATCGTGCTAACCGTCAACGCGTTAACGATTTTTGGAAGATATGGTCTCAAGATTATTTGAACCAGTTACGTAGCCGGTCCAAATGGTTGACCACGCAGCCCAACTTCGAAAAGGGGCAAATGATCCTTTACAAGGAAGCGAACAATCCACCGTCGCAATGGCCGTTAGCTCGTATCACACGTACCTTTCCAGATGCGAACAACGTCGTTCGTACCATCGAAATTGAGACGCATGGTAGCGTCAAAGTGATACCTATCCAACATGCAATTTATTTGCCTCTAGATACTTAATTTGTATTTTTTCTGTATTGTTTAATACTGCTTACGTTGTTTATTTCATTTTTTTCGAAGTATTTATGATTTTTATTTCTTGTTTATTTTGCTCAGACCCTATCTGGTCAGGGCCGGGTGTATGTTTATGCATATCTTGTACCTTTTTTGCCTTGATTTTTACCAGTTATACTTTCCTCTTTTCAACTCCGTTTCCTCGCGCCTGCGTATTATTTCCCACCTCCCCGCCTTGCCGCTGTCTCTCCTATCCATAATTACGTTTCTCTCCCATCCAGTACCTTTCTACAACAAGTACTGTTGAGTTATGCTCTTCTTCCTAATGTTTTTTTGTGATGTAAATATTACGTTTTGTAAATACATTTTTTATGTGTGTTTTACAACGTTTTTCATCATAATTTCGTGCAAATGAACTTTTAACTGTTTTCAAAACTAAAAGGCATGTTTAATGCCAACACTTTTCTTTGAAAATTTTTGGAAAAAATGTCCATCTTTTTAAAGATTCAGAAAATGTTTGAATTTTGCTATAACAATTTTTTCTAAAAATTTCGAATAACCAAAACTTTATGAAAAAATGTACCAAAATTAATGAGAAAAAAAAAATGTAAATACACTTTGCAATTAAGAATAGAAAATATGTTTAATTATCAACAACAAAACTTCTTTTCGTTTAAAAAAATTTGTTTTATCCTAATTTTTAAACATTTTATGATGAAAAAAACCCAACACCATATGTGACTTGGTCTACGAAAAGGGACCGCGCCCAAAAACAACATTTTGAGAAAAACGTGTTTTAAAGTTTAGCTTTGAACTTTCGACTGAAACATCTTTAAAGCTTAGTCTTTTAGAAAAAAAAAAACTAATTTCACTCTACAAAATGAAATTTTACGCTCTACAATTTATTTTCTATTCATTTTTTTCATAGAACCTTTCCTTTGCTCGAAAAATTGACTTGAAGTGGCAAAAAATTGCTTAAGCATGTCTCGTTTTTTACGCTGTATTTCTTTCTTTAAATGTTTGTAGCAAGGACAATTATAAAGTCTGGCATCCCCGGTTTGTTTCATTGGAATGATACTAACCTCTACAAAAAATGGTCATAAAAAAAATATCCATTTTGTAACTATAGGTACCTTATCGTAGTCCAGGGCACATATGTACCATGAAAAAACAAACAAGAATTTTTATTAAAAATTGAGTAGTCAACTTTGATTCAGAATTCACTTATTTTTTTACATGCTTAGTTGATGAAAGCAAACAAAAAAAAATATAAAAATTTAAAATGTTCTTTTCTCTTTCAGGCTTACATTTATTAATAGATTTGGTGATCAATCACAGTAGTAACAAACATGAATGGTTTCAAAAATCAGTAGAAAGAATAAATCCATACACAGATTATTATGTGTGGGCCAATCCAAAAGGATTTGATCCAGATGGAAATCCAATTCCACCAAATAACTGGGTATAACTTTTAAAAAAATATTATTCAAACAATTTTTGCAGAATTAAAAACCATTAATTTTCATTATATTATTGAATTTTTTGAACAGTATAGTTTATTTGACTTCACTACAAGCGGTAGTGCTTGGACCTGGAATGAGAAAAGGAAACAGTTCTATTTGCATCAATGTATGGTTGAACAGCCAGATTTTGATTTAAGAAATCAAGCAGTCAAAAATGAAATAAAAGTAACTTAATGAAACCTTTGAACTACATCTTACATCTCATTACTTTCAAGTATAATTATTTTATGATTTGCTCCTATAGGATATAATGAAATTCTGGCTGGACAAAGGCATTGCAGGTTTTCGAGTTGATGCACCAATGGCATTCATGGAAGATGAACTGCTTCGTGATAATCCATCATTAGGTCGTGATACGACTGTTTTCAATATTTTTGAATCTGCTAGTTATACTTTTAATCATCCAGATACTTTTCGATACTTGAATGAGTTGAATATATTCTTAAGAGAATATGATCAAACAAGTAGAAAAGCATTTCAAACGTAAGTAATATTTTTCAGCATATATTGGTTGAGAACAATAATCACTCTCATACATGAGACCCTGAATGAAAAAAGAACATTAAAGTTCAAAGATCATACTTTTGAAACAAAAATATACTTAAATGTACTTTGAATCTCTATTTTAAAAAAGTTTGTTGGACAACTGCAACCTTTCTTTGCCTAGGAGTGGATACATACATATTAAACTAAAAACCTGTAATTATTACAATTAATAATTTTCTATTTCTTATGACTAGACCGCTAATAGGAGAAACTTATGGTGCAGTCAAGGAAGTGATAAAATATTTTGGAACAAAACGCTTCCCATCATTTGATTTGCCTTTGAATTTTCTCATCACTAACTTGGCTACATACATGGATGCTAGTCAACTTCACAATTATCTCCTCACTTGGATAGATAATGTACCTAGGAAAATGGCATCAAACTGGGCAGTAAGTTAAAAAAATATCAAATTTTCTTTTTGAATAGGTAGATATAATACACAAGTATTTATAAAGTTATAAATCTATAGCTAGGCAATCACGATGTGGGAAGAGTCTTTTACAAACTAAATACAGAATATAATCACATCATGTTAACATTAATTACACTACTTCCTGGTGCATGCCAATTGTATTATGGAGAAGAACTCAACATGGTCCCAAACAATCTAGTTCAAGAAAAAGATCGATATGATAGGATTTTTCATCGTACGCCAATGCATTGGGATAACACTAAAAATGCAGGTAAATTCACAATTTCATTTCATATTCATTGTAAAATATAATTGTTAACCACATGTAAATTTTTTCTTCTACCAATAGGTTTCTCCACAGGTGAAAAAACCTGGTTACCGGTGCATCCAAATTACTGGCAAATCAATGTCCAGACACAAACAACCAACAAAAATAGTAGCCTGAATTATTTCAAAGATCTGACATCGATTCGAAAAACCAATACCGCAAAATATGGGGACTTGAAGTTTGAAATTATATCAAAATGGGTTCTGGCTTTTTCTAGGAATTATAAACAAACTAGTTTCACAATCGTGATAAATTTGGGAACAGAAACTCAGCCCTTTGATTGGCCTACAAATATGAAGAATCTCTCAACTTCAACAATTGTAGCTTGTAGTCCAAATTCGGGATACAAGAAGGGGTAAGAAAATGAAAAATTTCACAAGTAGAATCAAACGAGAGCAGAACTCTAAAACATCTTCTAATCATTTTTTTTTTTTCAGTACCAAAATGAAATCTGCTGATGATTATCCAGTTGTTTCGGTTCTCAGACCTCATTCAGTAATTGTTCTTCATTCCACAATGAATCCTTCAACAGAGCACCAAGATATTTGATTTTGTATAAATGATTTTTTGCAATCAACACAATTACACAATTTAGGTATTTACACTTCTAATTTTTTTACTTCAAATTCTACATACCTACTTCAGTAGGTATAATGAAAAATGATATTTACACTCACGAAAAAAACAGAAGTTACAAAAATGAATACATTTTACCCCAAAAATAATAAATTTTATCAAAAAATAATAAAATGTGTTCAAAAAAATAATAACGTGTTTCAATTCACAAAATAGGTAAAATTTGTTCTAAAAAATAATATTTATTATTATATCAGAAAAAATGATAAAATTTGTCAAAAAAATGAATAAATTTTACCAAAAAGAATAAATTTTATTCAAAAAAATGATAAATTTTACCTATTTTGAGAATTGGGACTTTTTTTGTATAATTTTTTTTTTTTCAGTGCAGAATTACATTTTACTGTAATATCAAAACCTCTCATGAAAAGCGAATTAAAAAAGTTGTGAAAAATTGAAAAAAATCTCTCAAATTGATTGGAAACAATTTTGTGACGTTTCGAGGCTCCCAATTTTTTTTTTTTTGAATTTTCTACCATCTACAATTTCTTTTATTGGTAACCTACTCGATCAATAATTACAGTAAACTTTTTTGGTAATTGATGAAATTCGTATGGATAATTTTTATGAACTTTTTCCTGAACTAGAAAATTTCAATTATCTAGAAGCTCCGAAACATCTCGAAACTGCTTCCAATCATTTGGTGAGGTCAAAAATTGAGTATGAACCAAATTTCAGCAGATTTTTTTTCGTATTTTTGGCTAAATTTTCATATGTATTGTACAATGCCTTGAGGTTGAAATTTCAAAAATTTGCAAGTTTGATAAATGAACTTCACCACATGAAAATTTGAATTTTTGGATTATTTTATGATGCATTTTCAATTATAATCCGTAATAGCTCGAAGTTTCATTTCAAGTAAGGATACCTTATTCGTAGAAGCAGAACGATAAACCATAAGAATGGTAAAATAATTTCTAAAATTCACCCTCCTCCCTCCCTAAACAAAATCCACAGTTGGATTTCTTCAACACTCATTATCTTTGCCAATTCATTGGAGGAGGGTTACCATTCCTCTGCGGATTTCCGCCTCATTCAAAATAATAATCTTCAAAATTTTAATATGCAAGAATTGAAAGCATTTTTGCAGGTGTTCAACAAAAAATCTACCCACAGAATATTCCACTCATTTTTTTCCATACTTCAATTATCATTTCATAATTCTATCGACAGAAAATCTACATGATATCAGACCACTTGATATTTCGACACCCAAACAATCAATTGACACCCATAATTCACTCAAAAACCCATAAATCACTCATATTCAATCCTTCACCCAAAAATTAACCCTTTACTGGCCGTACAACTATCCGAACACCATATTACACCATCATTCAAAAACACATCTCAAAAATCACCCTTTTACGAGCCCTTTTTCATTCCAACCCCTACACTCTCCAACCATAGGCAACTTATTCAACACCCTATAAAAGTATAGCCTCCGGTACTCCGAGTCCAACACCCAGCCCACCTTTTTCTACCTGACGAACTCCACACCACACAAATCAAACTCGATCTAATCTATCACGACTGTTCACACATCGTCTGATTCGATTCCATTTACTCGACCATTCAATTTAAACAAACCGGAGGACAAAAAATGGTACACAAAAATGACATTCTACGTATAATTACCAATAAATCACCTTATCTCTATGGACAGAATTTAAATTACGAAATACCCTGCGCCAATGTGTAAGAAGAAACAAGATAAACTTTCAACGTATTCCGATGATTTTTCAGTCTGGTCTTTCTTTCTATATCTTGAATAAACAAAACACACTCGAACGACGATTGCGTAACCTCCATATACATATTTACCCTTCGTATTAATCGCAGCTGCAGATGGTCAAGTTTATTTAACGAATATATTACATTTAGGCAGAGTATAAATGTAGATGTACCTAAATTACAATGTAACACTTCTACGTGTACCTACATATCGGAGATGGTAAAATTTCATACTCATTATCGCAGCATAAATTATTTAGAAAGAAACCCCAACCACCATCAGCACGATGAGTTTGTTTGAGAAAATACCCACACCGCGAAAATAATTATCGGTTACGGACTCATCGAAGTGTTAAGGGTTGAAATATCGGTTATAAAATAAACATAATTTAAAATCCATTAATTACCGCAGCATATCGATACAAAATTAACCCAGCTAGGTATAATTATTGTACCTCTAGAGCTGCCGTACATCTATACCCCTCCTTTAAATGAAAAAAAAAAAAGGTCTCAACACCACCTTGTACAAAAAGCAAACCGAAATCAAAAAGAATTAAAAAGAATTCTCGGAATTTTAATAAGATTTCGTGATGAAGTACAACCGAGGTGTGTTTCACGTACCGTCGGTAATTAAAATTATTTAAAAATCCGGCTCCCCGTCTTAATTTGAAAAGCAACGCGACGATCGGGCGAAGAGAGGGCAAAAAACGGTAGCTTATTTTATAATTACTTTTCTTAAAAGACTTATGATATAGGAACGCCTTTATTGTACGGTGAATGCGGCTCATCAGTGTCTGAGATTTTTCCACAGCCGCAGTCTCGAATTGGTCTATAGGTACTTCTCAATATGCGGCACCCACTGAGTTTTTTTTTCTTATGTTGTACCGACGGTGGCGACGTAATTTCCATATGTACGAATTCCCTCGGTGAATTTATGTCGTCTTCTGATACAAATGTGGATTTTTTCGGCTTCCGATTTTTATCGCGTAGACTGAAGATAGCTAGGAATAGATATCTGGTCGATTACGTGTAACCGATAAATTATCCATTTGAAATATTTTTCTATAGTTTTTAGTCGGATTTACATATGAAAAATTTTAACCTGTGTGAGAATGAAATTTGGAGTTAATTTGATGAATTATGATTTCAAAATTTTTAATCCGGGAGAGGAAAAGTCCAAACTTCAAATTACAAGACATAGGTATATCTCCTTTGTAAAAAAATCATGTTCGGATAATTTTGCTCTGATTTTCGAATGATTCATTTGATCAATAGATCAATCAAGAGAGTTGATCGAAATGAAAAATCGGTCATTTGAATTTCAACTAAATTCACAGAGGTAATTCGTTTTGAGTTGAGAATACCATGAAAAATTTCAACAACTCAACTAAAAATGGGATAGAAGATATAAAAAAAACCTATTTTGATACGAAAAATTGTAAAAATTCTATTTCAAAGTTGCTGATGGTAAAAATGAATTTTTGAGATGGATAGAAATACAAGGCGCCTGATGGATTAGAAAAACCCAAAAATTTTATGACTTTTACATGACATTTTCTAAAAACGAAGATAACTAATGCACCCATGAATCCAGACAAAGAATTTCGAGAAACGAAAATTTTTCAGGTCAATTTTTTTGCTGGAGGGGAGGGGAATTTTTCCCAAGTAGAAGCGAAACAGGTTGATAAAACGATGTAAATGTTAAAATATGGCAGCAAATTGAGGTTTGTGTTACAAAAAAATGAAAGAAATATACCTAATTTTTGAAAAAAAATTTCAAAAACAGGATTCACACAGAAATTGAAAATTTTCTACCTATTTGTATTTTTTTTTGCAAAATGGTAATTTTTTACAATTTTAATAATTATTCCTTCATGAATTTGTTCGTTAACCAGGCTTCAAAACAGTTTTTTTAAAAATTATCTTAGTGAGTTTTCCAAGTTTTTGGGGCTAATTAGTTCAATTTTCTGGAAGTGATTTTTTCTGCGATAAACATTTTCAAACTTTCAGGAAGACTTATGATTTTAAAAAATTTACTGCTTTGAAAATAATTTTCATTGCTCGAACAAAGCGAGTCCGAAATTCCTCAAAAAATTTCATGGAAAAAACAAAACATGACATTTTTTTGCCTCTCTTCGGCACTTGGGCATGCCATTGTAATAGCTTTTTGTGACCGAACGAAGCAAAAATTTTCAGCACAGTAATAAATCATTGAAAAAATCACTGAAAGCAAACAGAAAAAAATCGCTAGAAAATCATTGAAAAAATGACTGAAAAGTCTGTAAAATATTTAAATTTCATGAAAAATCGGTGAAACTTTGTGAAAAAATGAAAATTTGGTGAAAATCTGCTGAAAATCAAAGAACCCCGCTGATTTTCCGTATTCTGCAATTTTCTAAATTCTTTACAAGGGCATATCACTGATTCAAAATTATTTTTCTCAAATGTCCTTTCACGTAGTACCCACAGGATTTGAAAAATGTAATTTTCTTGCCATTTTCTGGATTCATCTTACCATTTTCATACAATTTTTTGCTCTGACTTTGTCCAAAAATAGAACTCATCACTTACCCTTCGATTAAAAATTCGAGAAAAGAGGAGAATATTCAAAATTCTACCAAACTTTTTGGTTCCCAACTAATGAGGTGAAATTCCTATTCTTTTCAAAGGGTTTTCGTTTTTGGTTCCCAAAGACACAATATCTTATCATAACATTTTCCCATGTTTTCGAAAGTCTTATAAAAAATCACTGAACCTACTGCTTGGTGAAAATCTTCACATACATTTTTATTCTATCAGAAATATTTAGTTCCTAATATTACAAATTGACCCCAGGACAGGTCATTGTGATAAAAACGAAAAGAAAACGTTTGAAATTTAGGGCGAAAATTCGAAATAATTGGAAATTTCCTCAGCCTAATGCTAGGATTAAGCAAGAACTCATAGAAAATCCTTCGAATTTTTCATTCAAAATGATTTCTACAACTGTTGGTACCCATGTAGCAGATATTTCGAAAATACGTACATAATAAACTCGTTTTCAAAGTTGCACTTTCATTTTAAACAAATCTGCTCAAATTTCTTCCCCGTATATTTTTCAAAAAAATGAAGAAAATTCGTACCCCTGGGTAAGGCTTGGGTGAATATTCTTTGAGAGCAAGTTTGAATGTCAAAAAATTGTTGGGTATCAGAAAAAAATCCGAAATTTTTAACAACTGTATGACATTATTTAATGACTTGGATGACTAAAAATTTGAAATTATGACCTTTTCATGATTTGGATAACTCGAATGACTATTTGACAACCTTCATCGCCATTTCATTTCCTCAGATGACCTTTTTCCATTCATTCAAACTCTGAAATCATTTGCATTCCTTTGCAAATTAGTCACACAAAAAACCAGATACCTTTTTTCTCAGCACCAGACAACAGAAAGGCTCCTCCGGCGATAATCCGGCCCGGTAATAAACCCTCATCGACATATTTACTACTATTAAAATTCTCGTCCGTGACCGTTCCCTTTGGCCGGGGCCACAAAAGGCAATAAATTTAGCGACATTTTAGCCCTTAAAAATGAAAATCAATTCGGCAAAAGTTTCGAGAATAAATCCGTTCTCGTAAAAATGCCGGCTGCAATTACGTTTCGCGGCAAACAGCTCGTCGACGAATCTAGTGTACATAAATTTAGCAGCTTTAAAAATGCCATAGCTCGAAATTGCCCCAGTGGCCCTGTTTTGTTTACTCGGCTCGTTCAACGAGACTTATAAGTGATAAAACTTACAAAACACGGGCGCTTTTTCCACGGTCTGGGCCCGAATTACTAAATCGTCGCGTAAAACTACGCACCCCGAATCGGCATAAAAATTCGCGCTTCGCCGTTGCAAATTATCACACGCCATTGCCTCGCGTTCTCTTAAATTTTTCTTTATAAAACATTAAACAATCTCGTCGCATAAAATTTACGCGGTCTCCGATGGCCGCTCATTTAGAAACCACTGAATGGCAACGTTGTCGTTTAGATGATTGATTACCGAACAGCGTAACACAAGGAGCTCGACACCTTCTAAACAATACAGTATATATAATTGAAATTACCGCTTTTTATTTCGCTTGGCACTTGGCTCCTTTCGAGTTACTCCTCTTTCTGCATCCAGGCGAGTTCTTTTTAATACCATTTTTTTAATATTACCGCGTTATAGTCTTCGCGGCACAGGCTTCCGAACATATTTTAATTACAACCTTATCCAGCGCACACTTGAGAAAACCAAATTATTGGGCGTTACCGACTTTCCATCTCAGCATCCCGAATCTGTCTCACTCGTTTTCTCGAATAACTTATCTTCTCAAATTGACGATGCGTGTACCTGGCCAGCTCCCGATGCTCGTTTTCAAATAATTAAAAAACACACCTACCATAGAGTCGAGCTCGCACACACACTCAACTCTTCAGACCCAACTTATCTCATTCTATCGTTTACTACATTAGAGCAGTACTTATTAAAAATGTACACCTACCGACCGCTAATTTTTTATTCCGCGTGTAGCGCGTGTTTCGTCCTGACTCGTTTCCCACCCTCGCCTCGGTAACATTACCATTCAACGTATCTTTCTGGTATTTTTTTTTTATACGTACATTTTTTATTTCACTGTGTTTTTTTTTTCAAAGCCACGATTACGTATTCCTGTGTTTGTATAAGTCAGGTAGGTATTAGATGTTTTCGAAATGAAGTCATTTTCGTTAATGAGCCTAACGAATGGACGGGGTGGTGGGTAAATGAAGGGATGGAAGTGGTGTTTTTACACGTGTAAATGTGTAGAGTTGAATTTGTTGGTACGTTTGATAAGATGAATTTACATTTGATTACGTTTAGGTATGGGGGACCTCACAAGTCACATGATTCTGTAATATAAATTTCTCGTTTTCTGGTTAATTTATGTTTTTGAACGTAAGAACTTGCATTAAATTATTCATACTGCACATTCGTACCTACGAAAAAAAAAAAGATTTTTCCCAACAGAAATGTATCGATTGAAGATAAGAGGAACTCGCTTCGACCCCCCTCCCTCCACCCAGGAGATTTTTCAATGTTCAGTTGGGAAAATTCATCATTTTGTGCTTACCTATATTTTTCAAGTTGAGGAATTTGAAAATCTGAATAGAAATTTCCATGGACCACCCCCTCCCCTCGAAGATTCGTGGGGTAATTTTTCATTATATTCTCGAATTTAGTCGAGTGATTTAATGTTTGAAGATTTTTTACCTTATAAATTTTCAAATTCCAACTTTCATTTTTCTCCTCGAAATTTCAACTCATTTCGATTTGTTTCGTGATGTTTTTAAAAAATATTTGTATGATTCTGTGTATAGAAACCACACTTAGACATTAAAAAGTTGTTTTTGGATTCATTTTTCCCCTTGATTTTACTCTCTCACTATTTCGAATCAGTGAAAAGACACTGAAAAAAAATCAGAATTGCAGAAAAGGGAAAATCAGTGAATTTTTTCTGACTGATTTATTACTATGCTGAAATTTTGACTGTTTTCCGATGATTTTTGATAATTGTCATTGCATCATAAATGAGACATTATGTCAGAAAATCAGAATCAGAGTCGACTCAAAAATCAATTTTCAACAACTGATGGTGATTATCGATTTCTATATCCAGAAATACGTTAAGTGACAAAGTGAGATTTCATGAAAATTGAATAAAATTTAAATTAATTGAAGAAAATTATCTATAGTTGATTGAATGGAGTTCTGAGTTATTTTAATCAAAACAATGACTTTTCTACATTTTTAATCGCAAAAACGATGCCTTTTCTGTTGAATTATTACTGGAGTGAATATTTCAATAATTACGGTAAATTACCGTAAATGTTTCAGTAATTACGGTTAATTACCGTAAATGTTTCAGTAATAACGGTTAATTACCGTAAATGTTTCAGTAATTACGGTTAATTACCGTAAATGTTTCAGTAATTACGGTGAATTACAGTAAATATTTCAGTAATTACGGTGAATTACCGTAAATATTTCAATGATTACGATAAATTACCGTAAATATTTCGGTAATTACGGTAAATTATCGTAAATATTTCGGTAATTACGGTAAATTATCGTAAATATTTCGGTAATTACGGTAAATTACCGTGAATGCTTCGGTAATTACGGTAAATTACCGTGAATGTTTCGGTAATTACGGTAAATTACAGTAAATATTTCGGTAATTACGGTGAATTACAGTAAATATTTCGGTAATTACGGTGAATTACAGTAAATATTTCGGTAATTACGGTGAATTACAGTAAATATTTCAGTAGTTACGGTAAATTACCGTAAATATTTCAATGATTACGATAAATTACCGTACATATTTCAGTAATTACGGTAAATTACAGTAAATATTTCAGTAATTATAGTAAATTACAGTAAATATTTCAGTAATTACGGTAAATTGCCGTAAATGTTTCAGTAATTATGGTAAATTACCGTAAATGTTTCAGTAATTACGGTGAATTACAGTAAATATTTCAGTAATTACGGTGAATTACCGTAAATATTTCAATGATTACGATAAATTACCGTAAATATTTCAGTAATTACGGTAAATTACCGTAAATGTTTCAGTAATTACGGTTAATTACCGTAAATGTTTCAGTAATTACGGTGAATTACAGTAAATATTTCAGTAATTACGGTGAATTACCGTAAATATTTCAATGATTACGATAAATTACCGTAAATATTTCGGTAATTACGGTAAATTACCGTAAATATTTCGGTAATTACGGTAAATTATCGTAAATATTTCGGTAATTACGGTAAATTATCGTAAATATTTCGGTAATTACGGTAAATTATCGTAAATATTTCGGTAATTACGGTAAATTACCGTGAATGCTTCGGTAATTACGGTAAATTACCGTGAATGTTTCGGTAATTACGGTAAATTACAGTAAATATTTCGGTAATTACGGTGAATTACAGTAAATATTTCGGTAATTACGGTGAATTACAGTAAATATTTCGGTAATTACGGTGAATTACAGTAAATATTTCAGTAGTTACGGTAAATTACCGTAAATATTTCAATGATTACGATGAATTACAGTAAATATTTCGGTAATTACGGTGAATTACAGTAAATATTTCAGTAGTTACGGTAAATTACCGTAAATATTTCAATGATTACGATAAATTACCGTACATATTTCAGCATTTACGGTAAATTACAGTAAATATTTCAGTAATTATAGTAAATTACAGTAAATATTTCAGTAATTACGGTAAATTGCCGTAAATGTTTCAGTAATTACGGTAAATTACCGTAAATGTTTCAGTAATTACGGTGAATTACAGTAAATATTTCAGTAATTACGGTGAATTACCGTAAATATTTCAATGATTACGATAAATTACCGTAAATATTTCAGTAATTACGGTAAATTACCGTAAATATTTCGATAATTGCGGTAAATTACCGTAAATGTTTCAGTAATTACGGTGAATTACAGTAAATATTTCAGTAATTACGGTGAATTACCGTAAATATTTCAATGATTACGATAAATTACCGTAAATATTTCAGTAATTACGGTAAATTGCCGTAAATGTTTCAGTAATTACGGTAAATTACCGTAAATGTTTCAGTAATTACGGTGAATTACAGTAAATATTTCAGTAATTACGGTGAATTACCGTAAATATTTCAATGATTACGATAAATTACCGTAAATATTTCAGTAATTACGGTAAATTACCGTAAATATTTCGGTAATTACGGTAAATTATCGTAAATATTTCGGTAATTACGGTAAATTATCGTAAATATTTCGGTAATTACGGTGAATTACCGTAAATATTTCAATGATTACGATAAATTACCGTAAATATTTCAGTAATTACGGTAAATTACCGTAAATATTTCGGTAATTACGGTAAATTATCGTAAATATTTCGGTAATTACGGTAAATTATCGTAAATATTTCGGTAATTACGGTAAATTATCGTAAATATTTCGGTAATTACGGTAAATTACCGTGAATGCTTCGGTAATTACGGTAAATTACCGTGAATGTTTCGGTAATTACGGTGAATTACAGTAAATATTTCAGTAATTACGGTGAATTACAGTAAATATTTCAGTAGGTACGGTAAATTACCGTAAATATTTCAATGATTACGATAAATTACCGTACATATTTCAGTAATTACGGTAAATTACAGTAAATATTTCAGTAATTACGGTAAATTACCGTGAATGTTTCAGTAATTATGGTAAATTATCGTAAATATTTTTACAATTACGATAAATTATCGTATATATTCTAATAATTACGATAACTTACTGTAAATATTCAAATAATTCAAATTTTGACATTATTTGACAAATAATTTTCATTTAGATTTGAATTTTCATCCATCTAATTTGAATCTAAGCTATCATTTTTTGGCTTATTTCAATGGACCGACCGTGTGATTCGATTTTCGATCTTTTCTATTCGAATCCGAATTAATTTTCAAGCCCTGCACGAGAGAAGAGAGGGCAGAAAATTTTCAACAGAAATATGAAGTTGAAAAAGTATTTAAATGAGATTCTTCAGTTTGAAAAAAATTGAGAGGAAACTGTTGAAAATTTATGCATTTTGAAGAAAATTATCAAAATGCATGCTATTTTCATATTTTTATGCCATCAGACTGGCATTCATGCTATTTTCAATTTCATAGGTTTTTCATGATTATCATGCCCGGAGCCCGGTAGACAGACACCATGCTTATATTTAGTTTTCGAATCTGCTTCTTGATTATGACTAATTGACTATTCAGCAACTTTGCCTAAATGAGATTAAAGATTTATGAGGCAAATCTAATTCATGACAATTTTTAAAAAATTTGTCACTTGATAATAAATTGCAGTTGTTTTGAAACATCATGATACCTTTCATGACTTTGAAGTCAGAATGTGAGAAGAATTGACTTTCCATGAACTTGTATCACGTCTATTATTCTTCCCATAATATTCTGAATTGAAATCTAGATTACCGTATCGTTTACATTCGTCGCTATGGGATACTGCCGCAAACATCATTTCGGCTTCTTATAACAAGGAAACTGAGTATAATTTGTAAAACACTCGCGAAGAAGGCAAATCTCCTATCCAACCGTTCTAGCATTTAAACACAGAAAATTGGTCGGTCGCGTATTTAGCCATATAAATATGGTATATCCAGCGTATAATAAGTAATGGGAGAGTGAAACTCAAAGCGCAATGATTATTTGTTATTTCCTTTTTATCTTAATTGCGTTCACCCTCTTCAATGCCGTTCAATTAACGGTCATTAAGAATGATACTTGATGATTATTCTCTCGCCCATATCTCAATTGTCGACAAACACAGTCGAGATGAATCTTTCACTTGAGAGTTTTCATTAATCCCATTAAAGTTCAGTCTTTAATTGGACCAGTTGTGATTTTTTTTTATTTTCGTATCCAAGTTTAAATGTTTCCATCCGTTGTTGATGGGTTTTCTATAAAGTATGTCCGCGGTAAGTCGAATCTTCTAGGTTTCTATACGTAACGAGAGCAACCAGTAACAATTACTCAACATCGTCTCACACACGTGTCAATTTTAATGTGCGAAACTGACTAATCTTTCTCATTTTACGCGCACACCCACGCTATACACGTTATTTACAAATACCTTCATCTGGTTTTTCCCCCTCTCTCGATTTAAATCCGTCGTATTTTCTAACGGCATTTACCTATTATAAAGCATACTGAGAGAAAGATAGAGACAAATACCAAAACGTGATAGTATTCTAAGCGGTGGCGGAGAAACCGCGATTAATTCTTTTAATACGGCACGTAATTGACAGCAATTATTGCAATACGATGTTGCATAACGAAGCTCTCTCGATGTATTTTACCTACAGACCAGAAAAACGATATTCATTGAGGGAGGTGCGTCTGAATATCGTTTTCGAAATGAATTATTTTTACGCTACACCTTGTATATTTTTTATTTTCACGAATACAAAACTATACACTTATTACGATTACCAAATTGAAGCGATGCCAAAATTAAACTGACCCCACTCACCGGCCATGCTGGACATGTGAATATATGAATTTGGCGCTGAGCTTAATGTGTGTAAGCAAAAATTTATGTATTCTTGTGTAATTCACACGAGACGATAAACCATGATCTTTTTTTACAATAGTAATCCGATAAAAGGGATATAATTTAGTATGTTTTGTTTCCCAGCTACGTACTGAGCTCGTTTAAGCGAATACGATAAATATATAAATGTATGGAGAGACGTAACGGTGTATTTAAATCGCCAACAAATGCCAAAGGGTTTGGGTATTTAGGTAAATGCGAGAATTTTTATACGATGTATTGAGTCGTCGGATTTACCAAGTGCTTGTTTAGAAGGATATTTAGGGTTTGATGATTATGTAATGCGAAGTGGTAATTTTGAGAATTTTTGGTGCTTGGTTTAGCTCGATGGTGTGTTTAGTTTTTATTACTGATTTATGAATATAATTTTTTAGTAAATATTTTGAAGAATGAAAAAAAAAAAATTACTTTTATGTTTCGAAGTTGGGTTTGAAATAACTTGAAATATGAAAATTGTTTGGATTATAGTGATGAAGCATTCAAAAAAGTAGAGAAGTTTGTAAAATGTTGTAAAAATGGTTAAAAATAACTCTAATACAGTTTCTAATGTTTTTCAGAACTTTTTTCAATAATCACAAATGTTGTTAAAAATTTTTATGACAATTACTGAAAAAATCAAGGAAACTAATCTAACACTGCTGCGAGAGTTATTCAAATTGTCGGGGAAAAAAGTAGAAATGTCGAGTATGAAAACTGTTGATATTTCGGTAAAATTCTTCAGAATGGTAGTTTGAAATAATTAGTAGATGAAATGTTGCGAAAGTCGTTCAAGTTTTCTTGTAAAATAATTCGAAAATATTGTTGGAAAATGTTTCTAAATTCTAGTAAGTACCTAAATCGATGAAATTATTATTATCAAAAATCAAAATTTTGAAATTTTTATCACCAAACATACTACATTAACATTTTTTCTTTTCGATTTCGAAAAAAATGAATTCGAACTCAAAATTGCGAATTTTGGAAAATTCTGCTTCAATCGATCAAATAGGTGACCAAGATTGGTTGTATGCGATTTTAGGTGCTGAAGTTCATACGAGATAGTCATGGACAAGGGATTTGATTGAATTCTACATTTTCAATTTTTTCAGAACCATAAACACTTCGTCCAATATATTTGATTTTTTATTTCTTTGAAATTTTTCAACAAAGGTTCTCAACACTCTTGATAGATTTTTTCAAATTGATCTTAATTTTTGAAATTTTTTTGAAAGGTGTACTTACATGAAAAATTCGCTGGATACAAAAACGTCAATTTGCTTTTTAAAACTCGAGTTGAAATATTTTAATTTTTGTGATTTTAATCGTAATTATGACTTTTTGAGACTTTCAAGAACCCACCAAAAATGTCAAAAATGTTACGAATTAAATACAAAAAATTGTTTTAAAAATTCAAAAATTGATTTTCAAGAAATATTAAAATAAGTTTTCAAATTTTTATAATGATTTTTAGGACTGCTCAAGAAAGTTGATAAAAAAATGCTAGAAAATAATTGAAAAAATTGTAAAATTTTCGTAACAATTTTTAAAAACTGTATAAAAATTAATGAAGATGTAATGTCGAATTTTTCATCCAGTGTCATGAAAATTGTTTTTTTTTTTTAGCAAAAATTATACAAAAATTGAAAAGAAAAGGGCGAATTTCCATAGAAATTGTCAAAAGTAGCATCAAACAACAAAACATTGATATACTTGATTAATTGAACAACATTTGCAAAAAAAAAAAAGAAGAGAAAATACCTAATTAACGTAAACGTGGTTGAATTTTCATTAAAATTTTCAGCAGTTATGCAAAGTTCATGAAATGGGGTAAAAATGAAAAAGATGTATTGAACTATTTTAAAAATTGGTATAAATTTTCAAAGAATATTAAATTTACTGAAAAAAATCTAAAAAACGATGAAAATCAGATAAAAAATATGAACTATACAAAATAAAAACATAAAATACGCATAGAAATGGGCAAAGGTATCATTAACTAACCAAAATTGATGAAACTGAAAAAAAAAAAAAAAATTGTCAAAATTGTACCAATCAAATAAACATACCTAAAAGTTATGAACATGTAACGTAAAAATTATTTAAATACAATAAACATTTCGAACGATTATTAAATTTCCAAGAAATCGTCAAATAATTCATAAAATGCAAATTTTTTCAGAAAAACTGTTGAAATAGACATTGAATATTGTTAAATTTTCAAGAAAAACTGCGAAAACACAAGAGTAAACGGAAAAAACTTCTTACTGTAAAATTGAAAAAAAGTAAGTAACTGAATTTTCAAAAAAAAAAAAAAATCAGAAATGACATAAAACAGCAATAACGTCGATAAAGTTCTGTAAAATTTCAAATAATTGCTCAAAATGTCAAAAGATTCAATTACCATTTTAGGTGCTGAAATTCACATGGACTATTTTTATGGTCTCGTCTACAGCACTGGAAAACTCCAAAATTTTCTGGAAGGTCCGAAATGTCTTGAAACTGCTTTCAATCGATTCGAGATATTAAAAATAAGGTAATATATCAAATTTCGTCTCTTTTCGTTGATTACACATCAAATTTTCATATTTTGCAGGGAAATAAAATAATTTTGATTCCGAAAAATTGCCAAAATTCGAAAAATAAACTTCAACATTTGAAATTTTGGATATTTGTTTTATGATCTTCTTTCGATTTATTTTTGTTCGAGCTCAAAATTATATCTCACTTTGAATTGGGATGCCTTTCGTGCTGGGAACTATTTCCAGCCAATTCTGAAACACCTTGAAAACGTCAATCAAAACTGAGAAAATTCCCAAACCCACTTTATCCTATTCGCAAAAATTCCAACGGAAATTCGCCCATACCTTGCCATCTACGACCCCTGCTGAATTAAACATTGTAAAATGATGAGGTGGCATTCACGTCATCATATATAATAAGTCATCGATTGAAGCACCTCATAATATCACATTAAAGGCGTACCATACTCATCTACACGCACATATCCCACAAATCTACATATAAAGCAGAAGATTATCAACGTTGACGACCACGACGTAGAGGAGGAAGAAGACGCCCGTCGTACATATTAATTTCCAAGGCCGATCCAGCGTACAGAAAAAAATGATCGAATTAATTTGTGAGATATATGTATTAAGGAGAGGTATTTTTTAATAAATCAAAAAACGCCAAAATCTTTTAATGTCTTCCGGCATCGGCTCATACCTTGACGAAAGGGTGGAAACAACAACGTATATCTGTGTGCGAGCATCCGATCCGATGGATAATTTATGCAAGAATCTTCTTAAATGCGAGCTCTTGTGAACATGATAGATTTTCTATTGACTCTCCGTCTTTTTTCAAGCTCAAAGCGAAAAAGTATTTTATATAAAAGTGAAAACCTTAATATATAACTTCCAAATTATACACGATTAAAAAGAATAATAAGGGGAAAAAATCCGGAGAAGAAGAAAAGAGACGGAAAAAAGTACACCACGCGATGTCTTGCGCTAATAATTCACTGCTTACTGAGAATTATAACCAATTATCTTATTAAATGTAACCTATAATGTTTGATATAATTTCTACGAAGACTGTGGCGCGGTCTGAGAGGGTTTTTTTGATTCATTGCTGCTAGATGCCTGTCTTTTTCAGATTGATTTCACCCGAAGGCTTTGATACGTTGGGTGCCAATCAAATGAGCAGTTTAGCGTGATTCTGTCTATATATTCGATTTTATGCTTTTTTTTCTTCTTCTCCTGGCTCTTGATTAGATATATGTGTGCGTATGCATTCTCAGACTCTCTTTATAGTTCTCCATTCCGTATAAAAACTACAATATGAATATACCAAAAGCTGTTATTATTGGTTTAAAATTTATTTTCTTCTTCGTCTTAAAAAGATGGCGCTTAGTGCGGTTTTTTTATACGTCTAAAATGTCGATACATCTATACGTAATTATCGAGATAGACGGAAACCAAATGTTGTTGAGGTTAAGTAATGAGTAATATTTACATCTAGGCGCAAGGTGTTGGATATGTAAATAAGTTTCCAGGCTTGAACAGGCAGAAGAAGATCAACTGTGGGATATTTAAAACGTCGAGCTGGTTGCAATGTAATATACTTTTGTACCTGTACAAGTGTACAGGTGCAACGAAGGTGATAAAATTTGTCTAGATTTGGCATAATGCGATGAATAAGACGGAAGAGATATTTATACGTAAAATTTATGTACTTTTTAATATCGCTATGATTATATTTTGTTGCTTAGTTTATTATCGTTTTAATGTTTTTTAAACGATTAAAATGTGGATATGCATATTAAAAAATTTAAAAAAATCAAGAAATAGGTTCCTAACCTGGCCAGATTCAGTAACGCCGAAAATGGTAACACATAAAATTATTATCGAGAAAAATTCCAAAAATCGTTCAAGTGGATCTGGAAATTCTCAACATACAGAAAAAGTTGAAAATGAAAAAAAAAATGAAAAAAAAAATTATCAAAAATTTGTAAGTATAATTTCGAACAAAATAAAATTCAAAACGTTGAAAAAAATGTTAAAATATTGAAAAAAAAATCACATAATTAAAACATTACTATTCTGAAAACAGAGTCTCGCTTAGATAGGAGGAGGGGTGAGAAGGAAAGCTACAGTTTGACCCTAAAAAAAAAATAGAAGAAAGAAACTCTCAATGAAAGAAATGATTTTCAAGCCAGAAAATTTACATAAAATTATGAATCTTTGTTTTTTTATTTCACTAAATTAACAATCTGATTAGGAAATTTTCAATCCTAATTTCTACGCTCCATTCTCAGCCGATAATGCAGAATTAAGGTGTTTTTTTTTTTTTTTTTTAATTCATAAAATATGTCGTCGAATTTTGGCACACAAAAAAAATGAAAACCATTTTGAGTAAGTATAAGATGTAGAAAATATTACAAAATTCGTTTCAAAACCGCCCAAAAATTATTTGAAGAGCTGATGAAAATTCAGAAATAACCATCTAATAGTTTTTTTCAAAATTGTACCTCAAAATTTGTGACGATTCGATTAAAATACCTACCTATAAAATATTTCAGGGAATTTCAAAAATATTTACAAAATTTCTAGGACAATTTTGATATTTCAAATCATTTTTTTAAAATTGAAAATATTTTTTAGTTTGGTTCTAATTCGTAATTGAAAAAAAAAACGTACTCATGTTTGCAATGATTTTCAGCAATATTTTGTGGTATTTTTGTCTTTGTCTCGCTGCTTAATATTTTGGGAAATTGTGTACATTTTGTTTCCAAAAGCATAAAAATCAGAAAATGTTTTCAAATTAGAAAATATATATATTCAAAATATCAAAGTTTCCCTTAAAATTAAAATTTGGTAAAAAATGTCAGAAGTTCAGAGTGAAGCCAGAGGGAATAGGGAGCCTCCTTCTGAGTTTTTTTCAGGAGCCAAATACACTTTTATAAAACTTTCAGACCCGAAGTCTTCAAAAAAAAGAAATTGGAGCCGGAGGCACTTTTATAAAAATCTCAGACTCGGATACATTTCTGAAAAAAATTTCAGAGTCAAGACACTTTTTTAAAAGCCTTGGAGCCAGAGCTGGAGGAGCCAGACCCTCGGCCTCCGGATTTTTGAAAAATAAACCTCCTATTCGATTTATTTTTGAGAATTTTTTCCAGAATCTTGAAAATTTCCTGCATATTCTGAAAAAGCTCTAACCAAAGTTGCACAATTCTTCGATTTTCATATTTTGTAATAATCATTTGCTATATTTTCAAAAGTTTTACGATCTTTGAAAGATTTTTTTGTGAATGAATTTTCTTACAATTTATTACTGAAATCTACTCAAAACGTGTTCAAGATTGATTTACTGACTAATTCATGAGATTAATCGGAAATTCTCGCTGCTCGTTTCGAAAAATTCCAAGAAAATTTTCAGTTTCAAAATGTGTCTTTGAAAATTCAAAAATTGAATTTCTCAAGTTTGGTCTTGAATTTTTAAAACCGTCGTTTTTCACTCTCCTCGACCCCCTTCCCCCAGCTCAAAAAAAAAGTAAAAAATAATTATCATTTTCCATTTTTTTCCCAAATTTTTTTGCCAATTTATGACGTATTTTTTTTAAAAAAAAAGGTAACAATCTGGAAGAAAATGAAAGAAGGGAGGAGGGGTGGGTGCATAACATTTTTTGAAAATTGTAGTTTCAGAATGTTTCGAACTGTTGAATAACACTTGAAAGTTCCTAATTTTTTTTATTTTATGATTTGTTATTTTTCAACAATAATTTTAAACCATTTTAGATGAAACTCGACGATCTATTTATAGGCGTTTCCGTTGAAAATATGCAAATTTATCGCAAAATCTTCCAAAATTTTCTTCGATTTTGAACTGAAATCCACTTTAAATACCTATTTCTACATTCTAAACCTGATACCTTAAATTCTTACGCTGCGAAAATTCCCACAATCCATATAACTTCCATGGTAAATTTATGAGATCTACAGTCAAGAAGGCGTACGAGGAGGAGGGTCAAGATCACATACTATCCCAGTTCCCCACATATTTGAATAAATTTTTCAAACATCACGCATACGCTCGTAACATATTATACTTTAATTTAATTCAATTCCGAAAAATTTTAGGGTAAAAAAATCTCGATAATTCGTCGATTAAAAAGGATACCCGGTAATATTTCCGGAGGCCTTATCGATAGGGTCACCTTGACGTATTATTTCAAATACACCTTTCGTTCAAAGTACATCTCCACATCAAACCTTTTCATTTCCAAATAATACCCATCGGTCCCCCCTAAAGGTACCATTGAGAAAAAAAAATACAGATCTGACTATGGAAGAATTAAAAGTAAAAAATAAAATCGCCAGGTATGTAGATATCCATCACGTCTGCGATCATCCATCAATACTCGCGTATTATCTCGTTATTGCGTAATTGCGGGCGTTAATTGGACTCGATCGGAGTCGGAACTCGAAAAGGTCTCGCAGACTATATGATTTCACAATTCAGACACACTAAATATCCCATAACGTATTTCCAATCCTTTCATTAGGTGAAATTAAAAGGACCGAACAAAAGAATAATCGTTCAAACGTCGATCGTCGCGGTTCTCGTCAAAAAAAAAAACACAGGTATCGTTGAAATTTTCGGTGAAAAGAGAGAAAAAAATCATTGTCAAGAATAAATCAGGCAATTGTGCGCGGTATAATTTACAAGTGCGTTATGTCGATGGTCGATGATCGGGTAAAGTACCTGACCAACGAAAAAAATACGAGAAAAAAATCTTACGCGCGGAGTTAATAAATGGGGGGAAAAAGTTTACGTATTGGAATAATTTACAGTACCGGTTGATAGGTATGTAATTATAATTAAAAACGGTTCGAAAGATGGATGATTGAAGGGCAGAGTAGTAATATGAACAAACAGTCATTGGAATGAGGCTTTCCGTGACTGGCCGACCGACGCTGCAACAGACAACGAGAAACTGCCGTAGGACTTTTTTCACCACGATGTACGCTGGCGATGGCGACTGTAGGGGTTGTACGTAAATGAAGTACCATTTAGAGGAATCTACGTGCTGTATACGGTCTTCGCAGTGATCGTCTCTTGCGTATTATGATGATAGGTTTTGAAAGTATAGCGATCAATGCGAGCAGACTGATGGAAGAGTTGCCGATTTCAGACATAGGTAAATATATCACGACCGTTTAATTGGTATGGACGATTAAAAGCCCAAGGTCGAGATGGAATTTAGGCCTGTATTGTCTATTTCTATTGAGTAGGTATTGAAGAAAATGTATTGGAAATGATGTTTCGAAGAGATTAAGATGGTCAGAAATAATACACAATCGAGATGGTAAAAAATTATTTCAAAATGAAGTACACGATATTTCATAAATGATTTTCCCTGACTTTTCTAAGTTTTCTAGACCAATTTTTCAAAATTTTTCAGACAAAAGTGTATAAGAATGATTTAAAATGAATGCTGCCCCATTATTCAATCTTGCAAGATTGTTAAATGGTCCCTTTCCTAGTCACAAACATAGCCGGCGTCTTGGGTGTAGCGGGTGTAGCGCTCGCTACACCCGGGAAAATGAAAAAAACACCCCCAATCAGGAGCGTAGCTATGTGAAAAATGCCTGTTTTGGACATTAAAAAATCCTATTTTTTCAAGATTTCGCCCTCGCTTCGCTCGGGCATGAATACAATCATAATTAGATATATGAACTATGTAACGCGCACCCCTAAAAGCACTTTGATTTTTGTCTTTTACCCATTTTGCACCCTCCCTCCCCACCACCAAAAACCACTGGTTCTGACCCCTCCCTTTCAGAGGTTTCTGGCTACGCCATTGAAAAGTTTCAATTTTACATTTTCACGAAAGTAACATTTTCTATGACATGGCATATAAAGTGAGTGTTTTTTTTTCGCTACACCCGGGAAAAATTTAAGTCGCCGGCTCTGGTCACAAAAACGATTTAAATTTAATTTCGAAAATTTTCAACTCCACCATCTCTCCTCTAAAAGAAAATTTGAGAGCTTGTAAGATTTTATAGCAGAAACAATTTCAAATAAAAAGGGGAAAATTTCATTTTAAAGCAACTTAACATACTGTCTGTCGGTTATATCTTGACACTTTTTGCAGGGTTGCCAATGAACAAAAAGTTCTAAATTCTAGGGATTCTCAAATTTCAGAAAAAAATTTATTCGGAAAATACAATCAAAACATTGATTTTTTTGAAAAATTGAAACAAAATTCCTTTTTGCTAGCCACTTATTTGTTAGTTTTTTGTTGATTTGAGAAACCCTTCAGTAATTTTCGCCTGCTGGTATCACTGTAAAAAGTGTCATGGTATAACCGACAGACAGTAAGGTTTTGAAAAATGAAAAAAAAAAATGCCAAGGGTGTTTATCAAATTGTGAAAGCATTAAATTTTTCAGGGCTAAAAATTGAAAAATTTCTAAACATTTCACACCCCTCCGAAAAAGGACTTTAAATTCATAGATTTCACAAAAGCCTCTGCAATATTTTCAGCTCATTCCAGTAAATAAAAAAAAAAATATCAATTATTTTGATGAGAGTCCGAGCTATAAGCAGTGGCCAAAGAAGCCTTCAAAGAGAGGAAAATTCGTTTTGAAAACTGCACAATGGAATAAGCAAAGAAACAATTTTCTTAACGATTTTTGAATTTTTATAAAATTCCAGCAAGAATTTCAAAATTCTTTGACTTTTCCAGGTTTTTCAGAAAGTGGATACCTTGAATAAAGTTCTAAAAAAAAGTAAATTCGACAAAACGGACCAAAAAAATCAAAATTTTTTTCCAAGCTGCGTACAATTTTATAATTTTTTCATCAGTAAAGTAAATATAGAAATTTTAAAAAATGTGAAACTGAAAATTTTTGTAAAAAAGTAAGTAAATAGAAAAATTTTTTAATACATTGAGAATGAAAAATTTTGGGAATATATTTGAAAACCTTAATCCTGTGATGATTTTTGATCTTCATCTTGAAAATTAGGGACGAAAATTAATTTCAACAATCATCCAACGGTATTTCCGAGCTTTTGAGGCTTGGATGATTTTTGGGATAAAATTTTCATCCCAAAAATCACCTCATATGGACTCTGCCGAACTTTCAAGGTTGGGAAAATTTTTGGATGAATTTTCATCTCAAAAATCATTCCACGATTTTTCCAAGATTTTGAGGCTGAGATGATTTTTTGACAAATTTTCATTATTTTACGATGGTCCCAAGTTTTTCAAACTGAGTTGATTTTTGGGATAAAGACATCTCAAAAATCATCCCGTGATTTTCCAAGCTTTCGATGCCGGGGGACTCTTTAACAAATTTTCATTTCAAAAATAAAATCAGGTATTCCACGATATTCTCGAGCTTTTAAGGCTTTCATAATTTTTGGGATACGAATAATTATCAGAAATCATTCCGCAATTTTGGTCGCTTTCATAAATTATCTCACAATTTTTCCGAGATTTCAAGGCTAGGATGATTTATTGGAATTAAACTTTATCTCAAAACTCATCCCATTATATTTTTCATCTAAAAAATCATACCCAGACATTTCCTAACTGTTTAGGCTGAAATTATTTTTGGAATAAAATCTCGTTTCCACAATTCATTATATTTCCGAGTGTTTGAGGCTGCCAGATTTTTGAGGTGAAAATGAATCTGAGAAATTTTCATATGCTCGTAGTTTTTTCTGATTTTGTGCTGAGATCATTAATCTAAGCTTCGACGAAGGAAAAATTTTTGGAATAAATTTTCGTTTCAAAAATCATCCTATCCCTGCCTTAAAAGCTCAAAAAAGTTTTCTATTCCAAAAATCATCCCATTAAGAGAAAACCGTTTTTTTTTCAATTTAATTTTTTCCCCTCACAAGTTTGGCAATATTTTTAAAATCTTAGTGGGGCGGAGACAGTAAAAAATTTTCATCGTAAAAGTCCTTCCAAATCAAAAATGAGATTCCTTCATCCCAAAAATCATCTTCTCCCAAGTTTGCTTTCAATTTTTTCAACTCTAAATCAAAATTTCTATCAACTCAAGGACTTAGAACCTCAGAATCTCATTGGCGCCAAAATTAATAGATACACATGCATAATATTATTGAAACTGAATATTGAAGGTCGTTTTTCAAAATTTTTAAAATAGGGGTTGAAGGAGTAAGCATCACAGACAAAAAAACAGCGAACATAAATGAGCACAAACGAAACACAAACGACTGACATTCAATTCAAACCCCCTCTTGTGGGCGGGAGAGCCAAGAACCATAATTATTTGAATGAAGAAGTCCGCAACTGACCCATTTTTCAAAAAATTGGAAGAATCTCTCATAAGTTTTATTTCTGTGACTGAAAATAGAATCTTAGATTTAAAACCAATTCGAGAGCACCTATTCAAAAATCATTCTCCCTTTACCCCCTTCCCCCTCAAAAATTGAAACCTGAACACCGTTTAACAAAAATATCAACCTTCTAGCTCTGATTTTACAAAAAATTAGCTCGTTTGTAATCAAAATACTAAAAAAGTTCGACCTGAATTCCCATCACACGAACTCTTCACCAAACAACACTCCAACCGACCAAGGTTCCAAATCAAACCCCTTCCACGAACCACCCTTCGAGAATTTTTTTATCGTCACAAAATCTCAGCCAAGACCGGACACAAACCCATAAAAAAAACACTAACCGAGGAAATTCGTCTAAAATCAAAGAGCAATTAAAAAAATAGAAAAAAGAAACGCGAGCGATCGTAAGGTTAAAGGATAGGTAGAGAGAAAAAAAAAGGTTATAAAAGCCGACCAGGGCAGTGCGCAATATAGGTATACACGGATAAATTACACGACTATATAGAATATTAATTATTCGGAACACGCGACCGGCTAATTATTATTTTCTGAAGAAAAGGCAAGGAAAAGTCAGTATGATGGTTAATTATCGAATTGTGCCGGGTATCGTGTAACACGAACGGTAATGCAACCCTTGCACTTTTCTACCTTTCCTGGCTGTATACCTAGGTATACAACATTGACGTACTATACGGAATAATGAATAATTAACAATAATAATAATAACGCCAGACCATTCGTCCCTTTTTAAAGTTTTACTAAATATCCAGCAATTAAAGACGAACTATACAGAAAACTCCTCGCGAGCTTTGAATTTCTACGAAACTCGCCTCCGCCGTTCTCTACGTATATGCGCCGACCGTAATACAATAACACGCGAACTTTCGCCGCCACCGCGCCACATTACGATTTCTTAATGTTACTCCTAATAATAGCATTTGTAATTGAGGGTCTATGCTTTTTAATGAACGTATAAATCAGGCCATCGAATAGCGAACTTTATGCGTTCTCTGGCGAATTATAAGCATCGATTTATGTGTGGCCTTTTTTTCTCTCTTTTTCCTTTTTTCCCCCCTTCACCCATTCTTATTGCTTTTTACCTTTCAGTGGTGCTTTTTTTTCTGTCTCTGTTTTTCTCTTTGTACCGCGACCACCTTTCGTCCTCGGTACGCTCATCTATATCCCTCGAACCGATACGCAAGAGGTCGCGAATTATAAAATAATCGCGATTACGTATTATTGCTGAATGCTCGCGTATTAAAAGGTAAAGGTTTCTACCTTGTCTGACGTAATTACACGCCTGCTTTTAAGTGTATTGGGAAATTACGCCGAATGCCTTTTCGACAGATTATTATTTGACCTTTAGAGTAATATACCGAAGTAGAGAATCGACCGAAATACCTACAGCGTGTTATTATTTTCGAGCGTGTTTTAATTCCTAAGGCTTTGATTTATACTAAAATGTTGAGAATATAGTACGAAAATGGGAAATTTCGGACGATTGGTGGAAATGTCGAAAGTGGTCGGAAATTCGTTCGTAATGTTTTATAGAATGTTTAAAAGTCATAAAAATCCACCAAAAATGGTTGAAAATTTATTCAAATGTCACCAAGAGTATTTATAAATGTTCGAAACGTCAAGAAAGCTAACGAAAATATTTTAAACAAAAAAAATCATTAGAAAGGAAGAGGTAGAGGGAGGAGTGGTGCCTGGAAATATTTTTTCATTTTTTCGCGTTTTAGGCTATTTTGATCTTTTACAAAGAATTCAACCTTTTCAAGGTGGTAGAGGAGAGAGAAGGGGTGGTAAAGGTGACTGTTCGAAATGAAAAGTCGAAACGTCAAGAAAACTAACAAAAATATCTTAAAAGCAAAAAAATCATCCGAGAGAGAGAGGGTGGAGGGGAGAGGTACTTGGAAATATTTTTTCATTTTTCACGTATTGGGATATTTTGCCCATTTTCAAAGTACCTATTGGCCTTTTCAAGGTGAGGGGGTGAGAACAGCAGGCAAAAGTAAGATAATTAATTTTTTTCAATTTATAAAACACTAAAAAAACAATAATTTGTAAAAATCATAACAAATTTCCTCAAAGAAAGTAAAACAACAAAAAATTGTGTACATACCTACCTAAGATGTGATTAAAAAATCATTGAAAATATCGAAAATGATGAGAAAATAACAAATATTGTTGGAAATGTCGTAAACATACCTACCCAAAATTGCCATAAAATTCATTAAAATAAAAATCATTTAGGTACTCAATGAAGTTTTATGAAAATTGTCGAAGTGCCATTAAAAATTAAAATTACTAGAAAATTACACAAAAATTGAAAAATTCAAGAGAAAACTAGTCAAAATATTGTTTATGTTCCAGAAAAAGGGTAATTTTTCATTTTTTTTTTCTCCTCAAAGTAAAGTTTTTTGAAAACAGATGATTTCTGACAACTTCTTTTTTCAAAAAATCATCATAATTTATACGTAGTTCAAATAAATTCAAACCAAAAAACGTAATTTTCCTGCCTCCACATATTTTTTCATCAGAAATCAATACAGATAAAAAAATTTCATTAAAAATCCAATAAAATTAATTTGAGGGCTGCATTCTGTCTTCTAAGAGCACCAAAAGTAGCCCAACTCCAAAAATTTCCAAATTTCGATTCATGTTTTCGACTTAAATTCTAGTCTGAAATTTGGCTTAAAATAGTGAAAAAAAAGTTTAAAAATCTGTATCATGACATCTAATATCCTTCAAAAACTTCCCACTAAAAATTTGAAAAATTTGAAAAAAATCAAAATTCTTGAATTTTTGAAGTTTGAATTTTTCTGGGGCTCTTGAGGCCATGATAAGGCCTTTTATTCCTGGCGGAACTTTTTGAATCAGAATACAGCATATTTCAAAATTTTTCTGGGGCTGTGAAGACCATGATAAGGCCTTTTAACCAGGTTTCATAAATTCCTAGAAGAATTTTTTATTTCGCAGCATATTTCAAAATCGTTTTCCTCAAATTGATTTTAAAGATTCTCTTGCCCCTCCCCCACAATCACCTTTCTCGATATTGCGGCAAAAACAGTACCTACAATATTTTGAGCAATTTACTTTTCGTTTTATAAAATTTTTAAAAATATTTCAGCAATTTCAATGATAGGTACCTATTTTAATTTTTTTGAGACTTTTAAAGATTTTTACTGAAAATTACTTCTATTTTTCCATTTTTAAACCACTGTAACCAAGATTTATTGATTTTTGACTCTGAAATTGAGGCCAACAACCCCAAAAATTAATAACTTGTCTCATTCTTGTAATTTTAATCCTAAATTCAATTGTCAATTTTTGCAAATGTGACCCTGGCGTAAAGAAGGAACCTAGTGTAAAAAAAAATTGATGTCTCATTTTTCACGTTTTTGATACAAATGACACCAAATCTGGCACATAAAAATAAAAACAGATTTTTTACACAACGTACTTTCTTTATGGCAGGGTCACAAATGGTTTTTCAATTTTCTCAAAAATCCATCCATAGCCTAATTCTCCCCCTTCTCCTTCAAACTCAACACTTTTTTTTTGAATTTACAGCTTAAAATAATAAATAAGATGACATAGACAAATTAAAAAATTCAATAAAATATGGAAAAATTTCGTTTAAAAAAATTTGAATAGGTATTTTCAATAATTTCATTCAAGAATTACCCTGATTTTCTAGATTTCTCAAACAGATGAAAAATATTTAACAAAAATAATTTCGACTTATTCATAAATCATTATTGATAAAATTATCCTCTTCAACAACTAATTCTAACCCTCCATATGGACAAATATCTCACTTTCGGTACAGCTCACTAACTCGAATCAAATCACGTCAAATTCTTAAAAAATTGAAAAAAAATACAATTCCGCTCGCATCACGCTTCAAAAACATTTCCCAACATTTCCGTACGCTTCCTTATTTCATTGAAATGACGGTACGTTTCGTCGATATAAACTCGGCAAACCTGTCGTGATACGAGTACGCCATTCATTCATAAAATTTCGGTCATTCTTACTCCTCTGGTCTCATAGACTGACCACATATCCGTAGCGCTCTCTTCTACACTCGAACGAAACCACAGCTTACATCATCTATCCGCACATACTTCAGGTAAACGTAGGAAAAAAGCGAAGAAACAAACACCAGATACAAAATCCAAACGTAGCCAGCCGCAAAAGCGTAAAAAAATAATCAACTCGTTCAAATTCCTCGGTCGTAATTTTAATTTACAAATTAGCTTATTAAATACTCCAAGGTTCAACATTGGGGTCGTTTTGTCTCGTTCAAACGCCACAAGTAGGCTTATGCATAACTAGGAGAAAAGCTGCGATAAAACCTCAATTTGCTTAACAATTAAAATCCAACTAACAAGGGTTGAAATCGAGCTTTCCACCCTTGAAATAAAAGCTAATAATAAAAGCTCATCAAAAGAGATCCGCTACTACGCTAATTATCGACGCAGCTCGGTCGAAGGGGTAAATAGCCCGGACGCGTAATTCCATCTTCATATTCGTCTCTTTAGCTCATCAATTCCGAACCGACTCATCCGACGAATTCCTTTATATTCCTCATTCGCGAATAATAAAATAGTCGTTTACGTGCATAATCAACATTTTTTTTTCGTACATATGCAACTCGTATCATTAGAATTACGTTTCCTCGAGGGCTTTTTTTTTCTACTCGCAAAGGAATCGAATGTACGCGGAGCATCAAGTGGTTATAGGCGGCCTAGTGTACTGGAATCTCATAACAATATGGAAATGAGCACAGGGCTGGTATTCTCTCTCGCTCTATCACCATACGTAAGCATTTAATCAAAGGGTTACACGAGCACCCTTCAAGTAAGTCATATTGTCTTTTATCTCGTTGGCAATTGCATCTCTACCAAACAGACTCCGTTTGATCTTGATTTTTATTTCAAAACAAGAAGAAATTTCCTCTCCGGAGGGAAAAATTTGATTTACGTGCCACCGAGCGACATTTTTTTCCAAGCTGGTCGCAGGTCAAGAGGGGAAAATACCTAGAGAGGCACTTGTGGCTAAACAGTCTCTCCGATGTAGGTAATATTTTAATCGGGGTCGAAGCCGATTCCATCAGGTGTACTATTTTCCCATAAGACGATTGAAGAAGAAAAAAAAAACCACGGTGAAAAAAAAACCGCGCGCATGTATTTCGTATTTGCGCGTTTGATTTATAACCTATTTGTTATGTAATGAAAGTAAATCAACATGTCGAAGAAGGGATGGTTATCTAAGCATTTGGTATATTTGCCTTCTGCTTCGGCACTCGCCAGTCTATGGCTTGCTATATCATAGCTCAGCTTACTACATTTCAAATTAACATATACTCACTCTCTTCTTCACCTCATCCTATTGGTACTTCGACGATATACTCATACAGTCGTATTCTGCTGCTGGGTTTTTTTCGGTAATAAATAGGAATTCGTTTTTTCTCTTCATTTCATCTCGTAAAATAACGTTGTACACTGAAAAATACCAAAGCTTTTTTGCGTTGCACCATTTTTGCAATGTAAAAAGCCTCAGCTCTTATCAGTTGAATTTTCTGTCTCTGTTTATCTTTCGATGTGTACTCTGCGAAAAGTATTTGTATCTTTTTCTGTTTTTTTTTTTTCATTTTCACTCCTACGGTTTTTTTCCTCGTCTGTGCGAGTATCCGTTGCCATCTACATATAATCAAGGGTGAGCTGAAGTCGGTCGGAAGTAACGTAAAATCAACATCGTGCTTTCCAGTTTCATAGACATTACCCAATGATTTCGAAATTAGCTTTTTACGTGTATCTATGCTGCGTATCTGCAGACAATAATTGCGATTTGCCGATGGTATTTCTATACGCTGTATTCATTCTTTTATATCCCTTCCACCATGTCGTTTTGAGAAGTACAATTTACGTGGGTTTTTTTTCAATCGAGGTAATGTAACTGGTAGGAAGAGAAGTTGAATGATGAATGATGGCAAGTTGCATAGAAATTAGAAATACTGAATTTTTTCACCAAATGCATATGTAAATGGTGGATTCAAAGCGAGGGATTTGATCCTCATTCATTTGAAACGTCCTGGTGAATTTCATTTTTTTCTAAAGGTACCCAATTTTTCGCTACTTCTCGTGTTTTCTTCGTTCTCATTATTTTTCAAATAATTATGCTGAGGGTTGAAAATTAGGTATCAAATTCTATACCTATGTAAAAAAAAATTGAGTGAAATTCAGCGAGTTTCGTTCGGAAATGTTTAAAATCCCCCCCCCCCAAAATGATTATCCATAACTTTTTGATTCTCGCTATGATAAAATTTTTAGAAAATCTCACTCCATGCTGCATCAACTCAACAACTCTATTCTGAATTTTTCAGGAGAAGAGCAAGATATCTATTTACATTGGAATTGAAATCATGCGGTTTCAGCAAAAAAAATATATATGAAAAAGGACGGTTTTAGAAAAAAAAATCTCTCAAAATTTAGATATCTTTCTTCAAAATGTGAAATAATCATTGCAGACAATTTTTTAGAGAGAATCACTTTCAAATGTCCAAAAAATCTCACATTTTTCACACTTACATCATTTTTGACTAAGTAACAGAAATAGGTGAGGAAGGCGCAATCATTTTCATGAATCTCGATTTTTCAAATGAAAACAACATAATAAATAAATTTGTCAAGGGTAATTTATGAAAAACAACTCACTCATCATTTTTCCTTCATCTTTGCAAGTAATGAAAATTCTTCAAATAGGTACTCACCTGGAACAAAAATAAAATAGGTAAATTGTAGATTAGTCACAACAAAAAAAAAGCAAACACGTAGAAAAAAGTAGAGGGTCCAAAAAAACAAAAGAAATCGGACTGAATTCGTTTAAAAATATGCATCAAAATCAAAAAAATTGAAGATTTTTCTAGAAATAAGTTCGAAAAATTATTAAAAATCCCGAAAACAATGTTATATCTGCATAAAAATAAAAGAAAAGGCTGAAAGTAGCATAAAAATTGCACAACGATTATAAGCACTATGAAATTTTGTAAAAAAAAAAATCAAAAAACCATTTTAAAAGATACCCTACGAAAATGATTCAAAATAATACATAACGATTGATTTATGTTAGTGAATTGTTTTGAAAAAAATAAGAATTAAAAAAACTGACTCAAATGAAAGAATATCTGTTAGGTAAGTATATTTTTATAAAAATCGAAGAAAATAACTGACTAGTCTTCCACTGAATTTTACTGAATGTTTCGACGATTATATTTATGGTATTTCAGCGCAATTTTTTTCACTGATTTTTCCCTCTTATGCTGTAATTCTGAATCCATATCAAAGAATCTTACTCTGATTCAAAAATGAGAGTGCATTGCTATGATAAGAACAATGATTGCTTTTTTAAGGGGATGATTTAGAAGTCCCCTTTTCGCAATAATATTTGATAAATTGTTGAAAAAAGTAAAATTTCCGCCACCGCCAATAGATGAGAACATGGAAAATGTTGAACATGAAATGTTTTATTCGTAATTGAAACTGAATTACTTAAGTATTGATTGCTTACAGAGTCGAATTAGATAATGGAGAATGAATTTTCATTTTTCGATCAATATAAAAATGCTGAATTAAAAAAAAAAAAAGTTGGAGAAGAAAAAAGATGAGATGTTCGAGAAAAAAGTGGAAAAAGGACACTATGTGCTTGTAGTTTTAAATAAAGACACGTAGCAAAAGTTGCTTCAGATAAAAAAATTTCTATTTTTCTGAAAAAAATAAAAAATTTCAATTTTTCTGAAAAAAAAATAAAAAATTTCAATTTTTCTGAAAAAAAATAAAAAACTTCAATTTTTCTGAAAAAAAAAAATGAAAAATGAATGCAAATATCAATTTTTCTACAAATTTCATTTCCAACGCAATTTTAGAAAGAAAACAGTCGACTCAGGAAAATTAAATTTTTACACTACATCGTGCGGTTTTGGGTTCTGGAGTTTTCACTCCCTCCTCCCCCCCCCCCATCATTCAGTTTTCGAAAAAAGGGGAAAATTTTCGCCAATGGTGATTTTCACCGAATCAAAATTTTCTCAAGCTAAATTCTAAAAAAATATTCTTACCATTTCACACAATAAACCCCTTTTTTATGGCATTTTTCAACATTTCAAAATAATTCACCCCACACGAACAAATTTCACCAACATTGAACAATGTCCGTACATTTTAAAACCAGTTACACGACATTCTAAGCTAATTTTTGAAATTTCATTTCATTCGTCCATCTTTCAAACCTCTAAAATTAATTAACAAAATCGTCCGAGCTTATTCTATATAGGTAACCCCATCCAACACAATTTAATTAAGATAAGAAAATACACGACTACAAATATTCAACCACCAAAAAAAAAAAAAAACGAAACAAGAAAACCGATACCATCAAATTCGCCAAATTGCTGTCAATACAAATCAACTCGATCAACTCGACACTTCCAAATTCAAATCAGTTAGCACTACATTTTCAATATTTCATCTCTTATCAGTAATATTTCTCTCGATTAGAAGTACAATTCGTGCATTAATTTACATATGTAAAAGCTCCGTCGAAGATCAATAATCGACACCGGTTCGTTTAAATTAAAATCTCCATCGGAAAAAGGAATTCTTCCTCAAATCTTACGTATTTACTCCAGATGGCAATCTTCAACACTCCTTTTGCTCGTAGATTCTGAAAAAACAAACTTAGGCTTATCTACGCCACGTCTTTCAGTGAAAAAATCTATCGAGAAAGAAAAAAAGGTCCGTTGGAAATGTAATTCCAATATTAAACCCGATCTTTCAAACGATTTAAGCTCGCCGCCATATACGGTATAAATTTATTACGATAAACGTCTGTAATTCGATAACGCGGCGTATACTTTTTCACTATCGATTAATCGCTTGTAAGAATTTTTCAATTTGAGCACAACAAATATACTAATTAATGTGTATACGTAAGATAATAGTTTTCTCTTCGGATCATCTGCGAACCACGATGGCCAAATCGGTGGAGAAACATGAGGGGAAAGACGATTAAAGTAAAATATTTAACGTTCTTGAAAAATTGTCATCTCGGTGTAAACGCGTCGCTTAGTTGAATTAAAACTTTCACTCGATTAAATGAACGCGAGTTAACTTGATCATAAATCGTTACAGCTGGAGCGGTCACCGTCGCATTTGTATACATATTATTAATATGGAATATATGAAACCCAACGGAGACACGTATTACGAAGACAAGACAGAGACGGACAGATAAACATTCCCAGATATATGGGAAGAGACAAAGTCAGCACACAAGTCAGGCAAAGAGGGATAAAAAACACGACCTCATGTAAACGTGTATCAAAATACATCGAATTAATTATTTTAAATATCGTTAAACCTTTAAAATCTGCCCCCCTCTTCGACTACATCCGAATTTGATTAATTTTAATTAATATAACGCCGCGCGTTAGATTGTGCAGGCCTTATAAACATGTCGAAATCGTTCCGCCATTTACATACAAATTACCCGCGTAAATTACCTACTCATTAAAAAAATGGACACGATTCTTCCATACAAATTATAAACAAGAGGGGCAACTTTGAAATAACGCTGCTCGAGAGACGAAAAATAAACCACCTAAGAAATCAGTTAGAGCTTAGAGGATGCGAAAATATCCATTATCATAATTCACGCGACGCGGTGCCCAGGTCCGGCCCGCGCCCAAGAATGGTGAAGGGAAGAGGGAGGCGAACGGAGCTGTGGAATAATGACGCTTTATATGTAAGTATAGAATACGTGATTAATTTTTTAATAACTATACCAAATACAAGATATTAAATTGTCGTCTGGAACAGGTACACGGTAGAAAAGGACGAGATCGGAGATGAAAACGGACCGACGATGCGACAAACTATGACTCGAGTTTTACCAAAGTAATGAGGTACGACTGAGACTGCCGTACAGTGGGTTTGAAGTCGAGCATAATGAATTTCTTCACAATGCCTGGCTCGATAAATTTCAAATTTACTGGATTTTAGAGACAAAACCTCAAGTTTACGATCGATTTTTTTATTCAAAGGCTTTCAGTAAGGTGGAATATCTTTGAAGGTAGCATAAGAAGCCTCATTTTTTCATCCGAAAATCGATTTGGTCAACTGATAAAAGATGATTTTTCACCTCAAAATGGATTTTCCCTCCCCTCTCCAAAGAATTATCACATTGAAAATTTTTTTACACTCTGGAAGGTATACCAACCACTCAGAAGAGAAATCTTAAGCCGGAACAAAAATGAATCGAAAATACATTATAAAAGATTCCAAATTCGAAATGTCAAATTTTAGATACTAAAGATGATTTTTCGAGTTTTGGCAAATTTTTGAAATTTCAATATTATCTAGTCGCCTTGCAAAATATGAAAACTTCATGGAATCAATAAAAAAAAAAAACACTAAAATTTAGTTCATGTGACCCTGCCCGAAAGTAGGGACCTTGTGTAAGAAAAAAAACTCGATGTCTCTTTTTTTACGTTTTTGGTCCAAATGACACCAAATCTGGACCAAACACATAAAAATGAAGACATCGTTTTTTTTTTTACAAGGTCCCTTCTTCCCGGCAGGGTCACGTATCCTAGTTATTTCGGATCCTCTGAAAAAAAATTGAATAACTTCATTCAATTTTCAAGACTTTTAACATGGGTGATTTTGATTTTTTGACCTATTCGAAAAAAGGGATAAATGCCCGACATTTTATTGAGACCTTGGTGAGCATCTCAAGAATGTCAAATTATTCAATTGTTTTTAGTTGTTGACTTTTTGTTAAAATAACACATACCTAAATCTAAATACTTTTTGGTTTTTTCTCTTCACTTTTAATTTTCAAAATTACAAAAATACTGAAACGTTACGAAAATGTCACATTTTTCAATAATTATTCGTTAAATGAAATTGCTGTAGTGAAAATTGCCCCCCCCCCCAAAAAAAAAAGAGGGACAAATAAGGCGTTGAAAATGCAGAAAATTTTCAAATCTCATTTTAATCATTTTTTATTTTTAAAAATTGTTATCAAGGAAGGTACTCAAACTGGATCATTGGAAGTAAAATTTTGAACCAAAACAAAAATTAATAGAAAGTAAGTGAATAATATGTAGTAAAAAAAACCTCATATCCATTATTTTAGGTGCTCAAGTTTTTTTTTGAAATAATTTTATTATATTGAGCATGTATAATTGTCAAGATTTTTACGCTCAGTGTTGGAAAAGGTAGAGGAGGGGGAAAATTTGTGTTGGAGTTTGAGTTTTTTGATTAGGAAGTTGAAGGATTTTTATGTTTCTGTTTTTGAGTCGAGAATAATCCTCTGTGGGAAGTGGAGTCCTAAAAAAAAATTCCTAGTACATACTTTTAAAAATAATCAAATTTCATCTTCCTTATTTCAAGTTTGGACAAAAGAAAATATCCCTTAATTATCAAATAAACAAGTAAATTCATCGAGCCTGAGCATGACGAGGACGAAAATTGTTGGCTAAAAAGACGTCTTAACATTGAAGTATTTCTTTTTTTGTTTTTAGAGAAAATTCGAGCCCTCCCCCCTTCTTATCACCTCACACCACTTATTCTTACACATATACCTACGTTTCAAATTTCACATGCCTGAGGGAAAAGAGGACAAAAAAATGAAAAATTTGTGATACTCAGAAAAAATAAATTCTCATTTCATTACTTTGTTGGAAAAAAAATTCACGACTTGGGGAAAAAATTGTTCCATGACCTATTCAGATTTCTAACCAAATGGCAATCATATCATTTTTATTTAAAGAAAAACAAAATACTTTTGTTTCTTTTAATTCTTGTCAAAATTTCATATTTTTCAGAAAAGATTTTTTTAAAACTAACCATCGATTTGTGTTTAACCGATTTAATTACCGTTTTTAAATAATATTTGAGCGATTGGTTCTTCAAAAACCCAAAACTTAGAATCATCGTTGGTGAATTTTCACATTTTGTCAATTCAAGATCATGAATTTTTCCAATTCCTGATTTAAAACAAAAGGGGTAAAATCTCAAATAATATAGTTTTTTAATTTTTGAATCAATTTGATTTTTTTTGCAATTTTTTATCAAAAATTATGACTTGTAAATTTTTTTGAGCCAATCCAATATTATGATTTTTCCAACTTTCGATTTCAAAAGATGAAATCTTGAACAATCTACTTTTTGAATTTTGAATCAAACTATGACTTTTTTTTCCGGTATCATGAAATTCCCCAGCATCTGAATCAAAATCATGAAGTATTCTTAATCAATTACAATTTTATTTTACGAGTTTTCAGCTCTACTGTGACTTTTCGCATTTCTTTTCAAAAAAATATGAGAAAATTTTATTCTAGCAACTTAAATGGATTGGGGTTTGAAATGTACTTTTACATACTCTTCAATTTTCGTTCAAAAGAAATAATCTAAAATTAAGATATTTTAGTTTCAGCAGAAGATAGATCCTCAACTCCTCAAAACTAAAATTACTCAAGACAAATATTCGTCCAAATCCCCCCTTCCCCTTCCCTTGGCCTATACCGGTCACTCAAAACCTCCTAAAGTAATAAATTACTCCTCCATGATCCATATCTCCGGTAGGACGGTTACCCAAAAAGAAAAAATATGTAAATCCTCGCCAAGAAAGCGGTAAGAAAATGAATACGGTTTACCGCGTGAAAAATCCAATCGACGCCTTTTAAATCTCCTGCGTACTTATTCATTTCGAGGGTATCTTTTTTGGCGAATGAAAATATCCTGTAAGGCGGTTTTTATTAACACGTTCCACTTGCGTGTACAAGTAATACTTTAGCACCTAAGCCGAAACCCACACATAAATATGAAAAGGCTTAACGCTTCTCGGACCATAACGCGACGAGAGAGCGAGCGAGACAAAAATCCATCACGAATACCAACGCCAGTAATAGTATAAACGTTTCGAACATGATCTTGGTGATTTTGCGACTTTATACAATTACATAAGGAAAGGGAATTTTTATTTTTACGCGTACTCATCCCTAAGAATCTTTTTCTTAGGCGATCATTATAGAAACGATATTCTTAAGGCACCCTTTTTTTTTTCTTCGTTCGCCTTGTACTCCCTAGCAAAGCCAATTCTTTCAGCAAACGTTGAGTCATTAAGTTTTATAACGGAGATTTTGTTTAAGAATAATATTATACGGACTCCGCACCGAACACTTTGTCTTCGTTTTAAGAATATTCAATTTCCAATCTTAATTACATCCCTTCTAACTAGCGTCGGATTTTTTTTCATCGGTGCTTCTTATATTTTTCCTTTTTTTTTTGTTTGAAACTTAATCACATTTCAGAGATAATATTGCGCTTCGGTGAGAAGTTGAGTTTTTTTTTCCTCTGTATTCGTACATCTTTCCTTCTACCCTTCTCAGCTCCTGTTTTCGACGAGTAAATTTACGTAATCTAAAGCCGAAATGAAAACGAAATTCTTCAGCTATGGAATATATTAAATATAAAATATGATATGGATTTTTTTCTCTTCTTTTTTTTTTTTTTGGAAAATTTCGACACTTTAATAACGTTTTCGCTTTAGGTCTCTCTGACTCGTCGCTTCTCCATTCGTTCGGATATTTTAAATGTGAAATGAAAGTTGGCCTTAATGAAAAAATATCGTTTACCTTGATTGAAAAAAACGTTGTGCGAATCTGTAAACTTCATTAGATTTTTAATATTTTGTAGCCCGGCCTTTTCACCAACATCGCGCAAACTTTTACAAGTTGGGATTAAAATTAGAATTTATTCGCTTTTATGAGACAGTAGCTGTACAGTATGGTGGATTTTAGAATACGAAAGTGGTTTCAGATGAGCATATCGAGTCAACAACGTTGTACGCTTATTAATATTTTAGTTCGGTTTTGAATTAGTAAATAACAAGATACCGAAGTCTGTACGCGGTACAAAGTTTCCGGATTTATTTACATATTGATTGTGATGAGGGCAACTCCGCTGAGCATCGTTCAAATCGAATTATGTACAAATACGATACGAGGAAATCGACGTCGAAGATTTTTAATTTCATTTATATCCACGATAATTAAACGGATAAGTATTATGCATTCAGATTGAAGGATTTGGCGGGAGAGACCGAAAAAATTTAATCAGATGCGAAAAATTTCATGCTAAATTAATTTGATAGAGAAAGCAGTTGGAAATGTTTGTTTTCAGACCGTAAAAAGCCAGTGATTGAAACCATCTTTATCTGAGCCTGATTCTGCATGTGTCGTTGACCAAACTTTCAGCAATTGAAGCTCATTCACAGAGAACGTAACCTGTCCTAAAGTTAATGAAGAAATTGCATTTTCAGCACAAAAAAATGGTTCGAGTTGGGAATTTTCAAAAATTTCATGATTTTCTTGAGACTTTTTTTCGTTTTGAGTGAAAAAAATGAATAAATTCATACTTCTGACCAAAAAAAAAAAACTCATTTGTTGTCTCTCCGGATGAACTGAAACATTGATTTTCGAAAAAACGTGATCTAAACCCCTAGAATACAAACAGTTCAGTAGCTGAATTTGATATCTGGATTTTTAACGAATTTTTGAAAAGCAAGTGAATGGTTTTCAACAAAAATGTGATATTTTGAAAAAAGGATATATTTTTTTTTACCAAACCTAATGAAATTTAGACTCATACCAAAAATTGACTTTTCAAATCTAAATTTGACAATTTTCAGATCCCCGAATGAGCTTCTAGGTGATTTCGATTTTTTAAAAGTATTTTCGAATTTCACCTGAAAAGCATTCGAATTAATTTGAGCAGCGAATTTTTTAAAAATACGTGATACTCGTAAAATAAGAACGGAAAGCAAACAAATGAAGCTTCGAATTTCTATTTGAAAAATTAGTTGCAACTTCGACAATTCAAAGGGACTCTACCATTCGACATGACAATTGATATGATGAAAATTTGAATTAAATTTGAATGAAAATTGCATTTCAGGTAACAAGGGAATCATTTATGTACTTGAGTTGACAACAATTTTAGCTGCTCAAATTGATATCTCCATTTTTGATGAATTTTTTAAATTCAGAAGTTGAGCTTTTTCAGGGGGAAATTTATCGAAAAAAATATTTTCTACTAAATTTGATTTTAAAAAACCGTAAGCAGCTGAAAATCGAATTCTCACTCTCTTTCGATTACTTTGTCATAGAAAACCATATTTATTTTGATTTTCAGGAGGACACGTGTATTTTTAAGCAGGTTTTAAATTAAGGGAAAAAAGAACCAGAGCTAATGTTATGAAAACGAGAACGAAAAAAAACTGTGTTTTCTAGAAAAACGAAAAAACGAAAGTCGTAATTTAAAATCACATTTTTTTGAAAAAAATCTTAAAATTTCAGTTCATCCTCGGTTTAAGAAAAAAAATTGTTATTTCTGATGAAAAAGTCATTATTTTTTTTAAATATTAAAAGAGACAAAAAATGGAAATGAAGACAAAAAAAATTAAAACACAAAGAAATAATTTTGGGTCTTACTTCTCTTGGCTTTAAATCGAATTATTTTCATTAGAAATTGTTCGTTTTTGGAAGAAAATCGTGAACATTTCACAATTTTTATTCATTGTTATTCTGATAGTACTACCTTAACTCTAAAGATAATTTTGACATAATCAACTGAGAATAGTTCGTTGTCTTCACTTGAAATTTGAAACAGTCAGCTTTGCTGATCAAAGAATATGACTATTGTGTTGATTGACCTTTTTAGATTTCTTGATCATTCATTTTTTTAGCATTCGAATTGACCATTCATAACAGAACCTAATTTGAACTTTTTAATTGCTGAATAAGTGAATATGTGACCGTTCATACTGAAACCGACCTTTGGTGTCAAAATTTTTTTTTGACAGATTTTGCTTTCCAAAGATTTGAATGATAAATTCGTGAAAAAATAAACTTTTTTCATGTTCAAAAATAGATTGTTGATGAAAAGTGTAATCTCGTTCTAATTGGAGGTGGACACCTCAGGTTGTTTTCTTGTAAATTGAGAGAATCCGAAAAAAAATTATTTTTGCAGGAAATTTTAAATTTTGAAGTCTCCCTCCCCTAATTAGCTAACTTCGAGTTCGTTCTTGGCTAAAACCTGTAGATATTGAATTTAAAAAACCAATCGAAGGAAGACTTAGAGCCTCAAAAATAGTTCCATCAAACGAAGGCCAAAGCCAAAAAGCACAAATATCCAAATTATTGGCAAATAATTTGGTTTTTTACGCTTTCGGTTCGATTGGTTTCGACTTTCATCTCGCAGCAGCGAATAACAAAGTGTGAATAAGGCCAATTTGGCGAACGTGCTCGTACCTATGCTATACGCGGAAGTGAGAAAAGTTCAATTTTTCCATTTTATGATCAAAATAACGACTAAACATATCGAATTTAAATGTCGATACAGAGATGGGTTGATTTTTTAGCAATACGATGCCGATGCGGTATAAGGTACCTATAACGATATCGCCAATTCGACTAAAATGCAAATCGAAGCCAACTTCGCCGCATACCGAGTGTGCCGACTCTTCTTATACGTACACTTCAACAAAATCCCTCGTGAGAATTAAAGTAATTTCGAATTCGATTTAATTCTGACACCTCTCTGTCTACGTGTGGGTATATAGAGGTACTACGGTTATGCTAACAACATTTTCTGACAGTGATATTCTGCGCGGCGAAGGCAGGAGTGGGCGCCTCGTGCACACAGAGGACCTTCGACGAACGTTAGAATCTCGTATATTTTTCGCGATTGTGCACAATAATAGATTTCTGAAGTTACGTCGTTTCCATTACCAAAGTTGGAAGTTTTTTTTTTTTCTTACCTCATTGATATGCTCTCGTTGTGGTAGATGTCGAAATCGTAATTCGACCTGTAATCGGTACTTGGAAATAATGCGATTTTTCAATTTCGTATTCCGAGTTCGCCCCGCAGATATATACGCTATCATACTCTAATACCGGAGTCGAGATCGAGGGTTTTTTTTTTCTCTCCTATATATAAAACAAGCGTCACACGAAATGTTACTACCAATTTGCCGTGTGCATGGCGAGTGAGACGAGCCTTTGCAGCGTGCTGCTTTCTGGTCTACCTATCCGAATACACCGGTCTGATTGAAAATTTAATCGTAATGCTATAAATCTACTCGCTTCGCTAAATTTGCATGATAATAACGTACCTACCTTTACAATATATAACGAAGCTTTTTCTATTTTTCAAACTCGTCGTTCTGGCGTAGTTTGTATGGAGAAAAGAGAAAAAAAATAGAAAACTAAAAAGCTCGGTCGTATTTTGTTCAGAATTCTTTTAACCTTTCGAATTTCTCGAACCAGTGTTTCGATCATTAGTCTATTCCGGATTTCAATGAAACTATTTCAATTAAAAGTTTATTCTTTGGATTGGTTCGATTTTGATGGAAAGCTCTGCCAACGATTTTACTCGTGATTATGGTGTTTTGTGATGGCTTGATTATGGCGAACGAAAAATTATCTGGATGGATTTTGTACAGTTTTTCGCATTCTCTCGATTAAATTTACTATACGAATCAATTTATTTAAAAACAATTTCTCTAGTGAAGTGATGACTGGATTAGGGATGAATTTGGCGCTTGGAGATTTTAGGCTCCTAAATTTCTCAAGTGATGTATATTGACTAAAAAAATGTTCACAAAATTTTGTACCTCAAGCCCCCTCCCTTTTGGAGTCATGGTCATTTTATTTCATTTTTCTCAACAATTTTTAATTTCAATGGAAATGAAGAAAATTTTCTGTTTTTTGGCGCAAAGTTACATCTCATAGAGTTGTATTTATGATCATTTTTTCAATAATTTTGGTACACTTCTTCATGATTTTTTGGCTATTTGAAGTTTTCAATCACAAAAAACACCATAATCGAAGAGCGAACACCGGGGAAAAATTGCTTATAATAATGTATTATTTCATGTAGAATTTCGCTGTGAATTCGGTTTTGGTCGATTCCTTGAACTAAGAGCCGAAAATTGCGAAAAACCTAATAGAAACGTTGTAATTTTAGCAGATTTTTCAAATTTTGACCATTTTATACAGAAGGAAAAGGCCAAAATTTCGAGGCGTTGAATGAAACAGTCGCTAAAAGAAAGTTGATGGGGTATTCTGACCTGCTGAACACGAATGAGGTCTTGGTTTTTTCATTTGATCGTTTCTTTCTGTATAAAATGCTCAAAATTTGAAAAATCTGCTGAAATTACAGAATTTCTGTGAGGATTTTCACCATTTTCAGCCCATAGTTCAAAAAGATGGCCAGAACCGAATACACAGTGAAATTTTACATAAAAAAACACGTTTTGTAGTAATTTTTCAAGGATGGTCGCTCCTCGATTATAAAATGTTTTTTACCATAGTCGAAAAACCATGAAAATGAGCACCAAAATTATTGAAAAAATTATCATAAATACACCTCTACGAGAAGTAGTTTGTGCTAAAGAACTGAAAATTGCCTTCACTCCCGTTGAAATTAAAATTTCTTGAAAATAATGCAATAAAATGGCCGTAACTCCAAAACAGAGGAGGGGGGTTAAGGTCCAAAATTGTGTGAAAAATTTATTCTAGTCAACGGCATACCCTTTCCCAAAAATGAAACGCATGCAACCATGATTTTTCTCTCTTCGGTTGTCCGAACACCAATCATATCCATCCAAACACGTAGGTACATCGTCATAGATTGAATTTATCAACATCTCGATACAATCTATCCGATAAAAATGTTGCTAAAATTTAAAATGGCGTGTTAAATTAAAAATATGTCATGCGAGTCGTATGCGCCTCTGTGTTGCATTCCGAATACTGAGCTGTACGTTCGTTGGCTGTACCTGCATAAAACGAGATTTTGTCTCATTTTTATACTATTAATTTACTATTGAAAAATACGAGCCACACACGTAGCTGTATCCGAGTCCATCGGTGGAGATCAATCGAACACTCGAGGTTTCCACTATGACAAATTCAATCACGGAGTATTTAAAATATAGTAAATGAATTATTGGCCGTAACAAATTCGTAAGCTAGATAAATTTGCAACATTTTTCACAAGGTTGGTTTCGTTGAATGTCATAGTATCTCCCTACTTTTTTTCTCCTCTATTTTTAATGCGACTTGGTATTACTGATCCCGCATCTATAAACATTTGTAAAAAAATTTATTAATCTTTCTGTGCATTAGGTTCGATTTCAATTTATATAAAAAATCACTGTGCAAAAATCAGTTGAATCAGACGAATTTTTACGAGGAAACATTTCCTTTTCAAAAGTCACAGAAGTAATGATTTCCGTTCCAAAAAGTATAAAATTACCAGTTTAATTTAAAATCTAAAAAATTTGATTGATCAGGAAAGCAGGATAATTTGTAATCGCAAGTTGATGAATTCAGAATTCTGCAGTGACAAAGAAGAAATTCGCAGAAATCATGATTTTTAGTCGAAAATTTGAAATACTATACCCTGAATCATAACTCAAAAAATTATGATAGGATTTGACCTCAGAGAGCAAAAAATCATTGTTTTGGTTCAAAACTCTAGCAACAAGAACATTTTTAAGAAAACTGTCTACTTGATCACACAAGTAGATTTTGAGTTATTAGCACATTCGAAATTTACATAAAATTACTTTTCAAATGAGCTATTTACGAGCTTTTTTCGTAAAAAGTTAAAGGAGTTTATGAAAATTTGACCCACCTTGTGGGTCAAAAATTCGATTTTTATAATATATGTAACATGTATCATAGAAAATTTCACGAAGAATTGAAAAAAATGAGTTTCAGAGCCCATCAGGCTTACCAACGTTCCAAAAATGGCAAACAAAATTCCCAAAAATGAGTTGACAAATTGAAATCTATGATTTTCTGAAAAATAAAAACAGTTTAAAATCTGATAATCGACAAATCATCGTACATAAATCTGTGAAAGAATCGATATTTTAACCCAAATTCAGTTTCTAAGTTTTTCTCGAAATTAATTTTGCGACCAAGTGGTCCCTTTTCTTGAAAACGTCGACATAAGCTTAGTTTTGAATTTTCATCCCTGGGAGGGATGAACATGGGATAAATTTTCATGCCCAATATTCGTCCTAAGATTTTTTTACAAATTTTAAGACTGAGATGCCCAAGATTTTTTCAAGTTTCTTAAACCTGGAATGAATTTTTATCCCAAGCTGATTTTTGAATTCCCAACCCTGCGATGAATTTGAGATGAATTTTCATTTCAGTATTCATCCTAAGCTGATTTTAAAATTTTAAATGAAGGTTGCAAGTTTGTGGTTGATATCTGTTTTATTGAAGGCTACTAACTGAAAACAATTTAGCTCGAATTCGTCGTCTTGTGCTCTCCACGTAAGTAAATTTTGCAAAATTCTACTCTCTCATTCATAAATCATTAAAAATTATCGAAAACTGAGCACAGAAGAAAATCAGTGAAAAAATTTCAACTGAAAACAAATCAGTGAGAAAAATCGTTGGAAAATCATGACAAATTTATGAAATTAGCAGAAAATCAGGAAAAATCTTTAAAAAATTAGCGAAAATTCGCTGAAAAAAGTGAATTTTGATGGATTTTTCTGTATTGCGATTCTGGGTGACTTTTCACTGGTTCAGAATGACAGAGTATAGAACAACCAGTTCTTCAGCTTAGAAAAATTTTTAAATCACTAAAATTGTATTCTGAAGAAAGGAAGGGGGAGGGGAGGGAGAAAACTCGAAATTAGAGAATCAAAATTTTTTTGAGAAGAAAATGCAATTTTACTCTCTACAGAAACGTAATAAAATTTCAATTCAACAAAATTCAGTTCCAGAAGAGAAGAAGGGAGGTACCTAAAATTTTAATTTGTTGAAATCTGGTCATCATCACCCTTTCTTGATGACACTATACCTAAAATGTGAGCCTGGGTATGGAAACCATCCTTAGATTTCAAAATTTGATTTTCAATTCACCCTGATTTTAAACTTTTCAGAAAAATTAGAAACAAGGAAGAACCTCAACTCAAAAACATATTTTCGACGCCTAACTACATATAAGCGTGGAAAACGGAATGAGAACCGCGACACTTTTACCATTTCCCCCTCATTTTGGCTTCACTAACAGGTTGCTGGTTAAAAATAAACTCAAAAAGTCTCAAGTTTTGATCCAAAATCATAAAAAATTACACATTATAAGGGTTTGAAATTCAAAATAAATCACGATCTTGGCACGTTCAAAAAACCAATCGCCACAAAATCACGATTATTCTCCCCTACACGAAAAACATTCGATATTTCACCAAGAAACCCCTAAAATTTCAACTTTTACAACTTCTCCAACACGAAAAACCCTCTTCAAACACTCCTCATCTACCAATTCTCCTCAGCCCACACTGAGAACCACTGTTCGCTCCTGTATAAAAGAAAAAAACCACTCAGCTATTACTATCGCTGTCGTACACTTACCATCCTCTCGTACACCTCGCCCTACCGTCGCAACCTTGTAATTAAACGAATCAGGCGTTAATATGTACATATTTCAGCTACGGTATTGCTTTTTTTTTTTTGAAATTTCTTCTTATAATTAAATCACGTTTTTATTATGTTGCAGCTTAATCGTGCGTAATGTAATTAAGTTAAGATTGGATGATGGTTTCGAAAAAAACACTCGCACAATCACGTTACAAACTGGGTAACAACTTTCCAAGGGTTCTAAAGGCAACTCAGCGATAGATTCCTTCATGTTTTCCGCAATTTCGTAACGGCTGGTTGCTCGCCAGTGCCTGCTAGAAATATGATACAGCAAGAGGCGAAAAAAAAACCACCAGACTGAACTCAAAACAGAAGACGTTTCAAGTGTTAAAGCTATTTTCTTTATGTATATTTCACACTTATATTACGACGGTATTATGCTAATTACCAGATAAATCTAACTTATTAATTACATCAAATGAACGTGCTTTTATGTTTTGTAAATGCAAATTAATATATTTAATGTAAAATTTTTACTTTGATAAAATATTTTTATTTTTCGTTATGTTTTGATATAATATTTATACGTATATTTCGAGCGTTAATTTTATCCCACCACCCCTCCTGCGTCCTCCCCGCGGCGCCCATTTAGAAAAGTGCGATGCGGCGTCTTTCTATGGTATCGCTCGTCTCATAAATCGTTCTCTTATGACCAAGCAGGCGGTCTTTAAACGCGTGTAAAAAAGATTTGCAAATATATTCGAAATTATTCCATACACCAAGAGCCATAGATTTTAGGAAATTAGTTCAACCAGTCATTATAATATAGGATTTTGTTCTTATAATTTTTCACTAATAATATTTTCCAAGCAAGCGCCGTTCTTTTTCCGCGCCTTATTTTCGGTAATCTTTTTAATAGCTTTCGTCGATCGTCTAGCTGCATATTCTTAATACCGGGTGACCGGGAAGTACATCCCGAAAAAAATTTAAAATTTCAGTAAAAAAAATTTATTGGCGAGGTAATCTTTTTTTTCTCATATTCTACTAAAATAGACTGTCTTCTAATCTCTGCATAAGTTATTGCTCGAAGAACCTCAATAATCCACAATTTTCTCGTAAAACAGAAAAATAATTCAGTAATTCAGGGATAAATCATCTGGTTCCAATTTGTGAAGCGCTGAAATCTAATCCTCCTTATTTCAAGGTTGAACGCATTGTTTTGAAATTGACAGGGTTGAAATCAAGCTTTTGGCTATCTTGAAACCTACCCCCAGACATTCGAAGATTTTATTCCGCGCAATTTTTAAATTTTGCTTGATATGTTTAGCTGTAGCATTATAAACTAAAATCGAATTATGCTTCACAAAAAATTTAAATGAGTTGAGAATCTATGAAGTGGCCTATGATCGAATAGTAATGAACCAAGGATTCTGCCAGAATTGAAATTTTTTGGATAAATTGATTAGGGAATTTTTGAGAAGCATTTATTTTTGGGAACTACTTTTCGGTCACCCTGTAGAATCAGCTTATAAAAATGGCGATGAAATATACATAATTCGAATATTTAAAGCATTAAAAAAGGCTAAAACCGAGACCATTTACGAATTACCTGGACGCATCGCGTCGTGCGACAATTCGCTCTCGAATAATTAGTTAAACACGCGATACCATCTTTCGGATTGCTCGAGCTAATTTAAATAGACCAAATAACCGGTACATTTCTTTTGTGATGACCGACTATAAGCATAATCAACCGAGACTCTGATAATTACATTAAAATTCGGCTGTTTTTTTTTTTCAAGTCCATTTTTCAAGTATAACGATATTATTATTACGGTTCGGATTTCTTAAACGACAATCGTATTCGTATCTTGTGAGAGACTCGTCGCTAATTTTACTTGCTAAAATAACGTTCTTTTAATTACCCTGGATTATTTTTTTTTTTGCATTCGGCGAAGCGGTTAAGGTGATATGAAAAAACAAATTCTTCAAAAGCGGATCTCTTCGAGTTTTTTTTTTAATCAGCCCTGAAATATCTAATTTTTGTGAAGATTTTACGACTCTATAGATGAATGTTTTAATTTCGTAAAATTGTTAATTAAGTAATTACAGACTTTGTTGCGGAAAACACGAAGATTAATTAAATTGATTTCGAAAATTTGCATATTTATGGGTTTGAAAATTGACTTCGCTTTGGTAGAGAGGATCTTCAGCAGTAATATAAGTTTAATGTACCGAATTCAAGGATTTTTTGTGTGAAATGGGTTTATCAACAAAGTATGGACGATTGAATTAATCGCTATGGCCCACCTGCTCTTCATTTTCATTTCTTCTATCGAGGCAATCGAGGGCTTTAAAATAGATGAAAAATTTATTTTGAACCAATTTTTTTCAAAGGAAAAATCGAATAAATTTGGTAAAAACTATTTTAGTTTCAGTATAAAAACTCAAAAACTTGTTTAGTTGGTGGAAAGAAGAGAGAGGAAAATGTGGCAAACACTAAATGATAAGGGAAAAATTATGATCTCTTAAAATTTTCTTACTCTGATCACCTCTGTTAATTCTCTCTTGGACGATTTTCATTGGATTTTTCGTAGCTAATTTTAATTATTTGCATCATCAAAGATACACAATTCTCATGTCATCAATAATTAAAATTTGACAACATACGTTTTAAAAATTTTCAAGATACATATTTCAAATAATTTGGTGAAGTTTTAGATACTGTCTTCATTCTATATAAATTTTCCAAAGATGATCGAATTTTTCAAAAAATTCAAGGATTTAAATTCATTTTTAGATTGACTTAACGAAATATTTTATTTAAAAGAAAATTGAATCGTCCAATTGTTGAAAATTCTTTTTGTATACAAAAGATAGAAAAAATGATCAAATAAAAACATTAAAATCAAATTCCACTTCGTAGACGAAATCCCCCCGCCCTCATCATTTCCAAATTGACATTCGCATTCATTGTTCTTGAACAAAGAAAGTACATATAATAAGCGTCAGTTTCAAGCATTTCCAGAACCTTCAATTCCTGTTCTCTTTCCAAGACTAATTTTGATACACATTTAAACTCTTGAACCTCGGCTGTTTTCTCCCCCTTCAATGCTGAATTCGGAAATTTTTGATTTCTCCAGTACCTTTTAGGCTGAAATTCAGTCATTTAGAATTTTTTTCCAATAATGGAAAATTGAAACTGGATCTAAAGCCGAAGACTGAAAAAAACTGAAACTAAAATATTGAAAAACTGAAACTGAGACTGAAATTTAACAGCTTTAGTCAGTGAATTTTTGCTGATTTTTCAAAAGATTCCACTAATTTTATTAATAAATCTTGCCGATTTCAGCGAATTTTAATGATTTTTCAGCGAGTTTGAAATTTTCTAAGAGTAAATTTTCACTGATTCTCCACCAATTTTTCAATTGCTTTAAGGGAATTTTTCCACTGATTTATTACCGCATCGTAGTTCTGACTGCATGCTAATGATTTTCAATAATTTCAACAGTTGAATGTTCCTTAGAATCAGTCAGCGTCGGACATAGGTCATTTGTAGCTCTAGGCAAAATAAAATGCCGTCCCTTCATCTCACTCCGAACCAACTATCCCTTTCTTCTGCTTTTAAAATTTTGAACAGTAGGAAATCGATGGAATGTTTTTTTTTTCCTGAAATTTTGGATTAACCAGGCCTGGACTGTCTGCGTAATTTTAATCATTCACCAGCGTCTACCTGGGCCATTTATCTGCGGATTTTGAGACTCTTCAATCGAAACATGCAAATCTTCAAGAGAAAAGACTCAAACTCGTCAACGAGTCCATTAGAGTCTCATGGCAGTCTCAATCATACTTTATCTTAGCGTTCTCAAAAATTTTCAATTTTTTTCAACTACTTGGATGAGACGTCAAAAAAATTAATACCTCATTGAATCATACTTATTCAATTTCTTTCTTTGATATCTTTTCAAGTATGGTAAAAAATTCTCAAGCTGGCCAGAAAATTTCAAAAATCATGAGAAAAATATCAAAATTTGATTTCAAAAAAATGCTGGAAAATAAAACATTTATGAAAATTATGAAAATGTAACCCTGAAAATGTTTGAAACGTCTACTCTCTAAATTTGAATCAGTTAAAATTCACTGATTAATAAGACAAAAGTGTGCAACTGAAGAAATCAGTGAATTTTCATTTTTGAATCGGTAAAAATTTTAATTTACTGATTGAATCAGTAATTAATCACTGATTCAATTAAGTAGTAAATAAAAATTTTTACTGACTCATTTCAGTATTTAAAAAAAATTACTGATTCAAAAATGAAAATTCACTACATTGAATCAGTAATTTTTCACTGATTGAAAGTCAAATTTCACTGATTAACAGTTGCACACTTTTCGCATCAGTAAATTTTCAGTTTTTTGACTGATTCACTGATTCACATTTAGAGAGTACTTACCTAGAAAAAATATCAAAGAAAATACTTGAAATTTGAAGCACATAAAATTTTTCAATTTGAAAAACCTTGAAATTTTGAGAAGTCTCGAATTGGGAAAAAATAGAAAATGGAACAAAAGGGCACCTAAACTCAAAAATAGAAAATTTTTCAAAATTTCTCTTCCTTTACCCTATTTTGGGGGTTCAGACGACACTCAGAAGCCGGAAAATTCAAACTACTCGAATTCCGCGCATTCTGATGAAAATTCACGAAAATTATGAATTTTCGAGCCTTTGCCGAGCTTAAGAGCACATGCTTCATTTCCAGTAAATTGCAGCTAGTTCAGCTCTCGGACTACTTGAACCAAGTACACCACTGAACCGAAGGAAAAGACTAGAACGGAAGATGGGGAAAAAAAACGGAATATCATAAATTACCTTATAAGTTTAAAATATATGTATCTTACACATGGAAAGCGTAGTCCACGCAGCATATTCCACTCTGCCTATTTTAAAAAACACGGTAATGTTGAAAAAAGTACCTAAGCAGTATAGACCGCGACCGCGCGCAGCTATATGCCTAGAAATTGTTCACATATAGGATATTATCAGCAGATCCCGAGAAGAACGCGAAATAAATAAATAAAACGCAAAACAAAGAAAACAGTTCAACAGTTGGTGGTTTTTTTTCTGCTTTTTCTGCTATAGGTCTTAGAGTACGATATGCCAGTGCTTCTTACTCCTATATACTTATTCTGCAGCAGCTATAAAAAATAATAGGCTTATATGCGTTCGCCGCGATGTTCGGGGTATATACAAGACACGATTCCACTAACCTTTGCCATTCCAATTGTAACGATTCATCTTTTCATTTGTATGCAAGAATAAGAGATTATTTTTACGCTGAATATTATGAATATATAATGTTTATAAGTAAAATACTCGTAGCTCTTTCTCACTCTGTCTCACTCCAGCACACAGTCACCATGGTCCTCCTCGTTGTGTGTTGTTGGTCGTAATCAGCGTTTAAATTTATACCTATACGATATTTTTTCCAACCTTTTCCTCTTTCGCGTATTCCAAGACGAGGGGGCGAGGAGAAGGGTCGTGTATAGGTTTTGTTTCGATATACGTATTATTTTTCTTATTCTTATCAACAATACCTCAACAGTGTAACATCATGGCCCAGGCTATTGTTTAAATGAGTATTCACGATTTTTATTCTAAATAGACACCCCTCTGACCATCTCACCTTGGCCATTTGTTAACCATGTGAACTTATGGTCGTCCAAGACGATCTATATCGAAAAATTCGATCGTCGTGTTGCCAAATGCAGGTGTATTTCGAGACCTGATCAATATGCGTACATATTTGTATTCAAATGACTCTTTATTGAAATCTATTTCAACATAGGCTTTCAAATAGGTTTACGAAGAAAAAAAAATCCATTATGGGAATTTCATTATGGGCGATTTTTTTTTTCATTTTTCGAAACATAAGAGTAATTAAATAGTCACGATGATTTCGCAATTTTTTCCATTTTTCATTGGTCGTTGGGTGTATTCGCGAGATATTTCACGTTAGTACAAAAGGAGGTCAATACCGGAGCGCAGATTCAGTTTACGTCCAGGACGTTTAATTCGATAAAATGTAAGAAGAGAGTGGAAAAATAATACGCGAACAACAATAAAAAAAATACGTAAGAAGAGCAGTAAAAAAAAATCTTATATGAATATTAATGAATTTAAGTAAAAGGGATCCACCCTGTAATTTGTTAGCGAGGAAATGTTTGTTATAAAATGCGGATAACTTAAAAGAAAAACAACGGAAATTAATTCGGTAAGAAACGGAGAGCAGCACGATTCCAGCTAATGCCTTGTTTAACTAACGCACAACAGCAACATCCCTAACAGTTAATGTCTTTACCCCTCGCCACCCCTGTGCGATTATTTCCTTTTTTAGCATTTTTTTTCTGGTATTTTTATTCGCCGCTAATATAATCAAATTCGAGGTTTTTTTCTTTCTCTATTCGCCCGAGCATCGTTTGAAAATACAATCGCGTACCATCGAGCTAATTAGCGTCTTATACGGAGTATAATCGAAGAGGGGAAGGGGTGAGGTTGAAGGCGAAAAAATTTAAAACGCTTTGTACGGTCGGATTTGTTACGCGAGGATTTTCGAGAAAAAAAAACAGACGGGATTTTTTTTTCATTGTTGCTGGTGTACGAGAATATTGAAATTTTTCTTTGGAGATTGCGGATAGGGTAGGTTGATTGTTATTTAATTAATATGAAATACAGAATTTGACTAAAAGATGGGATTTCGAGTACGATGGGTCTCGTTTGTACGTATTATTAATATTTTTTAACATGCTAATCGTATATACGTAATTTTTTTTTGGTGGAAACACGAAACAGATCATAATGCAATTGTGATATGATGTAGAGATGGATTTTGAACAGTTCGTCGAATATTAAATGAAAGAGTTTGTAGTGAGGAAGTACCCACAAATTAGAAATGCCTGTTGATGAGTTTTTCGTGCCCTTGAGAAATCTGGCGGATGAAATTAAAGTTGTCTTTGCATTATATTGACCTGATTTCAAAAAGTTCCCTTAATTATTCCCACCTTTTAAAATTGAAATCCCATCAGCAACAGGAGATACGATGAAATTAAAATTACCAGCCTAGATTTTTCCGGCATAAATTTTATCCCAAATCGAGTTTATTTTTTGCAAAACAACTCGACCGTGGAAAAACGGATTTACTGGAAAACTTGAAATTTTTGCCCCTTCAATTTTTTTTTGAAATAGAAAATCCATGAAAAAATATAATGACAGCTCGGTTTCTCAAATGATTCAAAATTGAAAATTTCATCATCTCCGTCAATTTGAAAATGAGACAGGAAATCAGATCTCAAGGTTTTCTCAAGTTCCATCAACGATATTTGAAAAACCCGTAAAAAAATTCCCCCTCGTGGCAATCTTATATCGTCGATTTCCAAGTCAAAATCAAACGAAGGGTAAAAATTTTTCATATCTTGTTTGTGAGAAATTTCCAGGGCTGCGAGATGAAAATTTTCTATCCTTGCTTCTATTTCATTGCAGGAATTGTGATTTTTCAAAAAATTTTACTAAAATTTTGGATGACCTTGACTGTTGATTTCTGGCATCAATTTTTAATGTAAACGAAAAACCTTATTGTGAATCTTTATTTTTTTTAAATTTATGATGAAAATGAGAAAAATTTGAATTTTTGGTCATCTGAATATGTACGTACAAGTACATAGGTACATCAAAAATACGCTGTAATCTTTTTAAAATAAATTTTAAATTTAAAAAAAATGAGGTGGAGGAAATTAAAAGTTCTCTGGCATATCTGTTCCTTTTTTAAAGTTGAGTGGTTCTGCAATTTAATGTAGGTAATTTTATAAATTTTCATCGAGTTTCCTGTTGATTTTTTGCGGGGGGGGGGGGGGAGTAATTTGGTAATAATTTCTAAATGATTTTACCAAGTACGAGGAAAACTGTTGAATTTTAATCCGTCAATTTGCTTACCTATATTAAAATCATTACAAAAGAAGAAAAACCTTACGCATTCTGCGTAAGGTAACCGACTTTTCCACAAAAGTCGGTGTAGAATACTTAATTTACTTTCGTTCAACTATTCACAAATATTGAGCCTACTGAGAAGTACCAAACTCGAAATTTTGGACTCCAGTGTATCCAGGGAAGGGGCTAAATCAAAATAAAAAAGTCGGTAATACATAAGTTTAAAGAATTGGTACCCACGCTATTTATCAAGTAAAATGACTGAAAATTGAAATTTTGGTCTTGCACTCAAGCTAAAAATTTTGGGCCTTCAAGCTCCCATATCCATAGGGGCACCTGGTGGGGGGGGGGCACAAATTCAAAAAAGTTGATAAATTGATATTGAATGAAATAATAGTATGCCATTTTTTTTATTTCTTATTTCAAGTTACTATTATTATTCGAAATTGAAATTTTAGCTCAACTGTCCCCATCCCCTCAGGCATTCTTATATTCTTAGGGACATGTAGAAGATTTAGATCGAAAAACAAATACCAAATTCGGAATCAGTGACCCAAAAAATATCAAACTACGCTTTTTCACAAACTTTTTAATGCCAAACTGTAAATTTCGATTCTTAGATCTCCTTTTGCATCCTTTGAGGACCGTTTTTGAGCAAAAGAAGGGCCTTCCAAAAAAAAGGCTGTATAAGAAGTTGTAGAGAATTAAATTTGTGTTCTATAATTTGTCATTAGATTTTTTTGAAGAGCCCTAGTTTTATTCAAATTACGTATTTACGTTTCAAGCTTGCATAAGAAATTAAAAAAAAATGGCAGTTCACAAATTTAAGCTACCGAGGGACGACTTAGGAACATATAGAGGATTCAAATCGAAAAACAAAGACTTAATTCGGAATCAGCGACCCCAAAAACATCAGTTTATGCCCTTTTACAAAGTTTTTTTACAAACTTTTTAATGCCAGAATGCGAATTTCGAGTATTGGACCCTCCTTTGCGTCCTTTGAGGATCGTTTTTGACCAAAGGAGGGGCCTCCCAAAAAATGCCTGTTTAGCAAGTTGTAGAGAATTAAATTTGCTTTCGACAATGAGTCATTAGATTTTTTTGAGAATGCCTAGTTTTCAAATTATTCGACCTTCAAGTTTCAGTAAGCTATTGAAAAAAACTGTTTACAAATTTTAGGCGTACCGAGAGACAGTGTACCTCAACCGATCAGGCTGAAAATTTTTCTGTAAGGTCCTCAAACGTTTCTTTGCCAATCCTGAAAATTTCAGCTCAATCGGTTCAGTAGTTTTAGAGAAATCGAAATTTGAAGCGCAATGTAACTTTTACCTTGGTTGTTTGAAATTTCGGCTAAGTCCCACCCCCCAACCCCTAAAAAACACAAAAAGTTCAATATCTCGAAAACGGCTGAACCGATTTTAAATCGGTTTGAAAATCTCAAAACTACGTAAAAAATGCTATCTTTTGGGATCGTTGTCCCCTTCTGGAGCTACACAGCTTCCGAGTTTAATCGCGGACAAAATTATACATAAACATATAAATATATATATATATATATATATATATAAGGAAACCTCGTTCTCAACCACACGTCCTATCGTGTTCAGAATGTCCGAAAACGTAAAAAAAAATTGTTCCCGACGCTCCCTTCAACTACGATGAACAATTTAGTACTCGACTTTTCCTAATGGAAAAGTCGGTAAAAAGGGTAAAATTTTCATTAAAAAAATTATAAGATAGAAGCTCTTCAAAATTGTAACAAAAACTGAAATTAAATAATGAAAAAATATGAGAAAAAATTACTTTTATGATTTTAAAAAGGCATGCCTTGCTACTCTAAAAAAGAAGGCAACAAAATATTACAAACCATGTAGAAGTTACACAAAAATTACGAAAAAAAAAACCATTAAAATATTGATAAAAATATCTGAATATTGATTCAAAATTTATTACACAGGGAAAAGTAAACAAAATCCTAAAAAAAAATTTAAAAGGGTCCCTTATCGCAGAGAAAACATCGATGAAACATGAAACTGCAAAGCATTGAGAAAATCTTTAAATTGATTTTAAAAAATGACCGAAAAATAGTTTGTCAACAAAATAGCAAAAAATGTTTTCAAAAATGATTTTTTTTGAAAAATTGATTAAACGACACCGTTAGGTATTTTATAAATTTCTACACATTCTGATTCAATACCAATACCTTAAAATCAACTTTCCTAATACAGCCAAGTTTTGAAAATCATAATTCAATATTTCAAAGTTTACATCCAAAAATGTACATTTCAACACTGTTTAAATTGCATTCATTCGAAAACTGGATCATCAACCCCCCTCCCCCAGTTCCTATCTATGAAGACCATTTTTAGTTGAGGAGTGAACAAAATTTCAATTAAAATTGAGGTTCTGAAAATCCTGTAAGTTTTAGCACTCTGATCGAATTCTTCAGCTTTAGATCCACTCCCTCCCCATCAATTTCTTGGTCTCACTTTGATTTTAACGATAAAACTTGCAAAAATAATCATTTGAAATATTAGTGATGTAAATTTGAATTCCAACACCTCAAAATGTCTCATTAGACCTACAAACTATAATATTCAGTAGTAATTTTCGATTTGTTGTTTACTTACATATTTGGAAAAATAGATTTGTAAATAGACTTTTGGGAAGTTTTTTTTTCAAAAATTCAATTCTGTTGTTTGAGAAACTGAACTCGGAAAAATCCGAAGGAATCATTATCAAAACAATTACTAAAATTTTTTTAAATTTGAAGTTGAACATTATTTTTACGTAAATTTTAAAATATTTTGAGAAAATTTTGAATGATTTTTATTTATTTATTTGTTTATTTTATTTTTTTAGAAATTTTGGACAAGGTATTCGACATTATTTGAAACAATATCTAATAATTATCTTGAAACATTTTAAGAATTTTCTGTTTTCATCAATTTCAAGCGAATTTCATGTTTTTTGATAAATCTGATGTCTTTTTGAACCAGTTGGATTCGATGTCAAACTATTGCGAAGCTGCATTCAACAATTTCTCACAAAAATTTCAAGTATTTTCATTCACACTTGAACATATTGTACTATTTTTTATATCAAGTTGATAGAAGGTCTGTACAATTCATTTCTGTTGACTAGAAAAAACATCGACAAATCTTCAAATCCACTTACGAATATCCCATCGCGTCCAAGAAAATTCACAATTAAATAAATTGCAGCACATTTATATAAAAATAAGCCTGAATCACGTCCCAAATCAAAAATGACAAGCACCCGGTATCATAACCGATTAAAATGTAAAATTTCGAAACAAATCTTCTATCTTATCGTCTCCGGGCATTACAAAGTATCATCTCGAAATTAACCTACCAATGAAGCCCAGAAGGGGTACGGTGGGAAGGGGGCCAGATTCTACGACAAGTTATCCGTTAATCCTCGTTGTCGTCGCGTCCCGAGTCCAAGTTGGTTGATAATATTAAATTTTATTAGCGATATTAGTTTAATAATTTACGCATCTGCGATACGTGCACGAATTTCGCCCTAAACGGACATTAATGGCTTACGGTCAAAGAGGTTTAAATTCGAAACGAGACACGGTCCGCCGGCTTAATACTTCCTGTATACATTTCGCTGTATCGAAAAGGATGTCATAAGTTATGTTACGTATTATAATTCGTACACTGAGCTAAACGCGATACTTGGCTGTGAAGTCCAGCGTGTAAAGCAGCCCAAAAGCACCACCGGCGGGGGCGAGCAGGGAATTTTGTGGAAATTAATGCCATCGCGTATTTATCTAGCTCGTTCGATCTTGCACGATTCGCAGCAGCTCGTTGCTCTTTTTTCTCGCCTCTGGTATCTCTCGAGTTGATAGATTTACGATCATTAGAATTCGTGTGCGCGGCTCGACGATCTGCAACTTCATTAACACCGCCGTTCGAAACGATTACCTGACGATCTAACCGAAGGAAACAGATCGTCGAGTAAAACACGGTGAAGAAATCGAGCTGGGAAGATCTCCGGAGGAAGAAACGAGTAGAAGTACAGCAAGTCAACATTATAAAACACGAATGCGATATTGCCTTTTAATTTCGAGACTTATTTGGCTACAGAGTAGAATTCTTCGTAATTTACACTGCGACGATGATGCTCGGTGAAAGTATCCTCATTATCTGCAATAAGTATTTACTCAAAGCGTAACCTATTCGTATAAATAAAGTAAAAATTAAGAAAGCGAGTATTCGGATTTTTTCTTCGCCAATTATAAAACACAAATACGTCTAATCCTAAAAAGAATGTTTCCGCTTTCGAGATGCCAAAGCGTATTTGTAGGTTTGAAATTCATTCAAAAGACTTCGATTCTCTTTTGTCTCGAATTCGTAATACGAATAAAGTAGCATGCCACCTGAGAAGCTCTTTTTTAAACTTTACTTTCTCCGTAGTTTTGTTCCATTAGGTTTATAGATTGAGTGTAAATATTCTTCGCTGATGATGTCAGAGGCCTTTGAAATGATTCCGAGCAAATTTAACTTTCGCTTTGAAGTATTTTCTCGCAAATGTATTCGCGAATATAAGAAATTTTATAAATTTATGCGAAAAATCATCGCAAATAAAGCAGGCAGTATGATATAAGAAAGAGGGGAGACTGGGAACGGAATAGAAAATCCTATCAGAATAAAAAAATAATAATCGTACGAGAAAAATACTCACATACGTAAAACGAAGTACCTAAATTTGAAAAGAGCAAAAATTATCAAATTATAGCAAATAGATTGAAGATAACATAAGTCGACACGATTTTTGTATTTGGGTTCCGATTGCCATTTTTTTTTAAATGTAATTAATGAAAGAAAAATAATTTTTGTGACCAAAGTTTCCCTTTAGGGATGGGAGTTGAAAAATGTGGTTTTTCGAGAACAATAAACACAAGCTTCAGAAAAAAAAATCAATTTTTTGAACTAGTGGTATAGAAAATTTCACAGCAAATCGATTACAGCAAACCGCAGATTTCCATCTCTTTTAGAAAAAAAGTTACAGCTTAAAATTTCCTAAATTCTATTTTTTTTTAAAAAAAAAAAAAAAAAAAACTCATGTTTTGCGCCTTACCCACCAAAAAATGATATTTTAGAGCAAACTAAGCGTCTACAACAAAAATGACCATGACAAAAATTGTAGAGAATGAAATTTTCTATCTAGTAGAAGTGGTTGGATTTTTCTGGGAAGCATAGTTTTCAAGATATTTTCGAGTAAAGTTAAATTTTGGTGGAGGTGATCGAGAAAAAGAAGATAAATTTTCGTTTCATTTCTCAATTTTTTCCACCAATATTCAACTGTACCCAAAAATACCATGAAAACTATGCCTGCCTCTCAAAAAAATTTAACCACTTCTACAAGATACATTTTCTTCAATTTTTGCCATGGTTATTATTCTGCTGTAGACGTTTAGATTGCTCTAAAATATTACTTTTTGGTGGGCAAGGCACAAAAAAAGAAATTTTTCACAAAATATAGGAAAGTTCAAGCTGTAACTTTTTTAAAAAAATGAGATAGAGATCTGCAGTTTGCTCCATTCGATTTACCATCAAGTTTTCTATAAGATTGTGCCCAAAAAACTCGAATTTTTTTTCTGGAGCTTGAATTCATTTTTCTTGAAACCTCACATTCTTGACCCCCACCCCCAAAGTAAACTTTGAAAGGCACGAATGAATATATTATTGGTGTCTGTTCGTTTAAAACCAGAATTTAGGCATTGGAACTGGAACACGGAGCAAACATTTTTTTGTTTATTTAAGTAATCAATATTATTAAATTTTGAAACACTTTTGCACCAAAACACCTTCTTTGTTTTCTGTAAAAAAAAAAAAAGTTCAAGCTCGACTGAAACTCGAAATATAAAATTAAAAAAATCTCATTATTTTCAGCCAGGTAAGCTAATTTCAAAAACCGGGAAATTTTCAAATAAACGTATAATTTTAGCACCAATGCACCTTCAAAAACATCTCGAATCAGTGAAATTTCTCAAGAGCGAAGAATACAATTTGAAAAAAAAATATCCTCGATGCTTTTTTTCTCTCGTTCGAACGTGACCAATACAACAAAAATTCGTAGCAGGGTCGTTAAATCAGAGAAGGTTTAATATTAGCGAACACCGAATTATTAAATGTACTGGAAACGAATTTCCCATCTGTTTTGTTCCCTTAGTCGAATTTTGTAGCCGACACCTACCCTCATTACAGTGGTGTAGTTCATTGAGAACGATATTAATGGCGTGGCATTAATAAAGGATATTAAAACAATACCCTGTCAAAAGTCGAGTCGGCATTTCAGCCATTTGCATATTTTAACGTTGGGCTATTTCCTCTTTTTAATGAACGTGCTATTTCCCGATTATAATGAAGCTACTTCGTTACTATTTCCATTTTACACGTTTTATTTACAACGCTGCATTGAAATATGGTGTGGAGATCAACGCCACGGCGAGGCAAAAATGATGAAATTTCTGGAAATGATGATTAAAGGAGCGAATTTAAAGATTACAGATTGGGAAATGGAAAATGGGGTTGGAGTGAGATACCTGCGAGCATATTAATTAGCAATCCGGAGACTATAAATTTGCTAATTTTTCTGCACGGGGTATTTTTTGAATTGAGAAAAGTTTTAGATAATTTTAACCGTACTGCGAATGTGATTTTTTGGAATTCAGCTAGGAAGGTGCAGAGGAGAATTATTTTTGAAAATACGAACTTTTTCAAGTTTTTTATTACGCCCTCCCCCCTCCGGCTCCGTTCAGTTTAGTACTAAAAATAAGTACATATATGAAATTTAAATCTGTATCTGCGTCTCATTTTTTTGTACGATTTATTTTTTATTTTGAAATATATTTCAGCGCAATAATAATGATCGCTTTAGAATTTGCAAATCCAGTTTTTTTTTTTTTTTTTTAGTAATTTGACACGGTTTTAGCAGTTTGGCATGAAAATTAGGCCCCTTGAAAATAAATATTTTAAATAAAGAACATTGAAAAAGAGAACATTTTCTAATTTTTGGAGTTCAAAAATGCAATATTTATACAATCCTAAGCTGTTTTCTAAGAAATAATTTAGATAGTGATTGACTGAAATAAAAAATTGATGTCTTTTAAGTTAGAGGGATGAATTTTACCGACTTTTCCATTAGGAAAAGTCGAGTACTAAATTGTTCATCGTAGTTGAAGGGAGCGTCGGGAACAATTTTTTTTTACGTTTTCGGACATTCTGAACACGATAGGACGTGTGGTTGAGAACGAGGTTTCCTTATATATATATATATATATATATATATATATATGGATCGTACTATCATTGCGAGACCCGCTTTGCAAAAAGATATGATACAGGCACTGTCAGGCCCGAATTTTCAAAATTGGGCATAAATGAAGGGTCAGGTATAAGGGTCGATGTGTGTAGCGGAAAAAATAGCCAAAAATGAGGCGAATCTCGCTGTGCAAGCGCCATGCCGCTAGCTCAATTCGTATTCGAATGGCGCATGGTCAAAGTTTTCATGTGTTGTTGTGTGCAGAGAGGCGAGGTAAATTGTATATAAAGATATGCAAATGACACTGCGAGGCCCGAAAAAAAAATTCGCCTACGGCCTCCTGAGTATGCACACATCATGAAAAACCACTTTACATGGCATGACGTTGCGAGACCCGATTTCGGGTCTCGCAGTGTAAAATCGGGCCTCGCAGTGATAGCACCGTTTCCAAAACGGGTCTCGCAGCGCTTTGGTATGCCTGTATATATATATATATATATATATATATATATATATATACAGGCATGGCAAAGCACTGCGAGACCCGTTTTGGAAACGGTGCTATCACTGCGAGGCCCGATTTTACACTGCGAGACCCGAAATCGGGTCTCGCAACGTCATGCCATGTAAAATGGTTTTTCATGATGTATGCATACTCGGGAGGCTATAGGCAAATTTTTTTTTCGGGCCTCGCAGTGTAATTTGCATATCTTTATATACAATTTACCTCGCCTCTCTGCACACAAGAACACATGAAAACTTCGACCATGCGCCATTCGAATACGAATTGAGCTAGCGGCATGGCGCTTGCGCAGCGAGATTCGTCTCATTTTGGTCTATTTTTTCCGCTACACACATCGGCCTTAATACCTGACCCTTCATTTATGCCCATTTTCGAAAATTCGGGCCTGACAGTGCCTGTATCATCTCCTTTTGCAAAGCGGGTCTCGCAATGATAGTACCATCCATATATATATATTTATATGTTTATGTATAATTTTGTCCGCGATTAAACTCGGAAGCTGTGTAGCTCCAGAAGGGGACAACGATCCCAAAAGATAGCATTTTTTACGTAGTTTTGAGATTTTCAAACCGATTTAAAATCGGTTCAGCCGTTTTCGAGATATTGAACTTTTTGTGTTTTTTAGGGGTTGGGGGGTGGGACTTAGCCGAAATTTCAAACAACCAAGGTAAAAGTTACATTGCGCTTCAAATTTCGATTTCTCTAAAACTACTGAACCGATTGAGCTGAAATTTTCAGGATTGGCAAAGAAACGTTTGAGGACCTTACAGAAAAATTTTCAGCCTGATCGGTTGAGGTACACCGTCTCTCGGTACGCCTAAAATTTGTAAACAGTTTTTTTCAATAGCTTACTGAAACTTGAAGGTCGAATAATTTGAAAACTAGGCATTCTCAAAAAAATCTAATGACTCATTGTCGAAAGCAAATTTAATTCTCTACAACTTGCTAAACAGGCATTTTTCGGGAGGCCCCTCCTTTGGTCAAAAACGGTCCTCAAAGGACGCAAAGGAGGGTCCAATACTCGAAATTCGCTTTACTGGCATTAAAAAGTTTGTAAAAAACTTTGTAAAAGGCATAAACTGATGTTTTTTGGGTTGCTGTTTCCGAATTAAGTCTTTGTTTTTCGATTTGAATCCTCTACATGTTCCTAAGTCGTCCCTCGGTAGCTTAAATTTGTGAACTGCCATTTTTAATTTCTTATGCAAGCTTGAAACGTAAATACGTAATTTGAATAAAACTAGGGCTCTTCAAAAAAATCTAATGACAATAGAACACAAATTTAATTCTCTACAACTTCTTATACAGCCTTTTTTTGGAAGGACCTTCCTTTGCTCAAAAACGGTCCTCAAAAGATGCAAAAGGAGATCTAAGAATCGAAATTTACAGTTTGGCATTAAAAAGTTTGTGAAAAAGCGCAGTTTGATATTTTTTGGGTCACTGATTCCGAATTTGGTATTTTTTTTTCGATCTAAATCTTCTACATGTCCCTAAGAATATAAGAATGCCTTAGGGGATGGGGACAGTTGAGCTAAAATTTCAATTTCGAATAGTAACTTGAAATAAGAAATAAAAAAAATGGCATACTATTATTTCATTCAATATCAATTTATCAACTTTTTTGAATTTGTGCCCCCCCCCCCCCCACCAGGTGCCCCTATGGATATGGGAGCTTGAGGGCCCAAAATTTTGAGCTTGAGTGCAAGACCAAAATTTCAATTTTCAGTCATTTTACTTGATAAATAGCGTGGGTACCAATTCTTTAAACTTATGTATTACCGACTTTTTTATTTTGATTTGAGCCCCTTCCCTGGATACACTGGAGTCCAAAATTTCGAGTTTGGTACTTCTCAGTAGGCTCAATATTTGTGAATAGTTGAACGAAAGTAAATTAAGTTTTCTACACCGACTTTTGTGGAAAAGTCGGTTACCTTACGCAGAATGCGTAAGGTTTTTTTCAATCTAAAATTATTCAACACTCGTTAAAATCCTGAAAAATTGGATAATCTTTCAACATTTTGGAAAATTTTCTGATCGTTGGTCAAAAAGTGATCTTTTTTATCCCAAGAATCTCCTTCAGGAATAATTTTGGCATTCTTCATGAGGGAGGCTTCATGCCTTTAAAATTTCCTTCATTTCTTCATTTGTTTATTCATCCATCGCTATTTTACATGATTTTAATGGCATCAAAAACAATCTCAGGTCAGAACGAATCAAAATCAGTATCATTGAAGTGGTTTCTATAAATTTCATTCATTGATTTTTTTTTTCAAATTATAAAAATTTTTCAACACAAAAAATCAATTACTCTCTAAATCTGAATCAGTCAAAATTTTGCAAAATTTGATTGATTAAGATTTACTTGAAGCGAAATAGATGTCTGTTATATTCAAGCACGCCCTCACAAATTTCCCAGCTCGTACCAATAAATAAATAATCAAGTGTGAGAGAGAGAGAGGGGTGGTGACATATAGAATAAAAAAAAAATCACTAATTTTACTACTTTTTTTGTGGAAGATTGAGTCTGAGCAAAGTCAAGGTAAAAATTATACTACGAATAAAGACAATTAAAAGCCAAAATTCGGTTTTTTTACTTATTTTATACTTTTCAATTTTTTTTGACAAAATTTATACTTTTTTCGGTTTTTTAGGTTTTTTTGCACCCCTCGAGGATAAAAGAAATACCTCTCATGCAGTTTAAAAAAAAAACATTAAATTGAGAAGAGAGTTTTTTTCTTTTATCCTAATTGGACTTTTCAAGTTTCCATTCGCCTATTCTCAATTTTTTTTAGACTTTTTCAATTGAGAAAAAAAATCCATCAAAGAAATAAGCTCATTAGGCAGTTCTTCTGCTTCACATCGATTCATTGAAATGCGCATAATTCAACAAAATTCATATCTAACTACGACGGTTGAAGTAAAGAGTTTTTTTTGACCAACTTTTGATAAAAAATTTCTGACATTAAACCTATCACTTCCAAAAATAATTTTCTTACCCGATATTTGAAAAAAAATTAAAGTTGAAGGGGGAGGGAGAGGGGTAAAACTCGACAAAAAGTATTATAATTTTAAAAATAATTTTCCTTTCTTTTTTAAAAAAAATTGTCTCATTTTTTAAAAAAATTTCCAGTTCTCCTTCCCTTAATTTCCCATCTTTGATTTTAAAAATATAGAAAATTTTGTAATTAAATATCAAAAAAATTATACAATTTACATCCTGAATAAAAAATGCTGCTCAAAATTAAAAAAGTTCACAGTTCAAGGGAACCGATACCGTTAAAAAATATTACCAGATAGTTGGCTCAGGTGACTTTACGGGTCATTCGTTCGCAATATAAGTACCTAAAATTGGTATTTTTTCCCCGTAATAAAAATAATATACGCAAATACCTTGGAACAATATTGAAAACTTCAAACGCTTCGAACACGTCGAATAGACGAACCGAAATAAAGAGAGAGAAAAAACATAAAATTATAGTTAACGTTTGTATGTTTAAAGGATCAAATCTAGACGGTTCGATTGGAAATAGGATACTTGAACGCGAAATTTGATCAATAGATGAAAAAAAAAGTCTTCTTAAAAAAGGAAAGAGAAAAAAAAACGAAGAAAGAATACGGTGTCGCAGCTTAGGTCAAATAAAACTGAGCCCCTGAAAAATCAGCCCCCACAATGCGGCTATCGTCTTATGTAAATGCGTTCGAGTAACGTCCAATTTGTTATCCCTCTATATCTGCACCTCCATTCGGTATAGGCATCAGCCATCCAATCCAATCCAATAATACTTCTTACCCTGCGATACCCTTTAACAAAGATAACCCATTTGAAAAAACGTCAGCGTTTTCTTTTCTAAGTATAATCTTTTCCACTGTCAAGATTTTTTAATACTTACCATTCTTCTTATTTCTTATTCGCAGTCGAGTTGCTATTTCTTTTAAACTTTTTTTTTTCTCCTTCGCGTGTTCCTTTTTAATGTAAAAAACCCGGCAAAACATTCAATCGGAGCGCGATTTCCATACAAGTTGAAAGAAACTTTTCAAGTGATCAATAATTTTCACGAATTATCTCTCTCGCTCGTTCTACATACGTAATATGCTAAATGGCGATCTTGGTGGCGCGTTTACGCCCTATCAAATATTAATTTTATTATTTCGCTTCCGAAGAATGTACAGTGGCTATTACAGTTGTCAGTAAAAATGTAAAACGTAATGGGAGAAATTTATGTATCCTCTGCCGGGTTTTATTTAGGTTGTATTTCGTACTCAACAAACACCGGAAACATGTGTAAACAATTAAAGAACAATTAACTTGATACATCTGGTATATAAGTCGTCGGTGTGTTCATTGTTTCACCGTTAATCGGCATCATTGTCATCGGCGAATCTAAACGCGACGTAATAATTCTACTGTGAATGTTTATGGTAATGCGACAAGCTGTTTAAAATGTCATCAATTAATGCCTAAACTCGAACCCAGGGTTACTTAAATCGTATCGTATTACGTCCGAATACGTTATTTGAATGGAAACTTGGTTTAACCTAAATTTAATTCGATGAAATTGATTTTTGAAGTAATTTTTACTACAGAATCGATTATTTTTTGATTCTAAGTAATTAAAATTTTTATTCTGCGATATGGTTCGGAGTGAAAATTCAAGCTGAATATTTTTTTTATTTCGAAAAATTTCGTTTCTCAAATTTAAACCAATTTTACCAGAAATGTGCGCGTGCGGGCCTTGGATGGACTGTTATTTAATTTTATAATTGTCAGCTCAATTAGATAATGAGAATCATGAATTTCCAAAAAAAATATCATCTTTGAAACTGCAGAATAATGACTCTTATTAGACCCTTGCGTAGAATAATTACGTACAATTTCCTTATTTTAAAGTGAAATAAATTAATAGGGAAAATTTAATTTGTTGAATGAGTAATCGGACTCGAAAAAAATGCACTGATGTTTTGAGGTGTTATCATTCATACAATTCATGATGACTGGTAGATTTGAAAAACGAACGTTCTTGATAAATGTTTTCTGGATTTTTCTTCTCACTTTCTCGCTATTTTTCCCGCTTTAAAAGCTCTGGTGTGATCAGGGGGTCATTTATACCTCTGGCAAAACTTGGATCAAAATTTTTATGCTATTGGATCTTTTTTTGGGGGAGGGGGTGGATACGAAGAAAAGCTGCGATTTGCGTTCCTAAAATACGTGATTTTCAAGCAAAAAATTCCATCTTTGCGAGTTCTCATCCGATTTTTTTCAAACTTGGCACCTGGGTAGAGGAATTAAAGGGGAATGCCTTGAAATTATTTTCAGATATTTCTAACCGCACTTTTAAGAACTTGAATTAAATTTTGAGTACTTAAAATCGTTCGAGAAGGACAAAAAGACCATTTTATTTCAATGGTTTTCAATGTATTTTACACCTGTCAAAATTGTTCTATATTTTTTAGAGTGGTAAAAGTTGGTCACAAATATCTATTCAAAAAAAAAAAAAACGAAAAATCTATGAAAAGCAGTAATCTTAGAAACAAAATTTATAAACGTTTTAGCTTGAAAATCAGGTATTTTGGGGACGTAGTAGCCCCCCCCCCCAGGGGTGAGATAAAAATTCGTCCATGCATTCTAAAACCGTCTTCTACTAAGACAAATCGAACAGCATAGAAATTTTGATCAAATTTCATTAAAGGCCGAATGACCCCTTTATCACATCAGAACCTCTGCCGAAAAAGACTCTTTCTCAAATACTTCAATTCGAAAAAGTCAAATTGAAAGAAAAGTATGGAAAATTCTTCTGATTTTCTTGTTCTCCTTCCCAGAAAACACCATGCATAGAATTTTATACCTCTCTATTTATAAGATAATAAGCTCTAATCTCAGCACATCCAAACTAAAAGCAGAAAAAAATGAAGAATAATATCATTGTATTTAAAGATTCAATTAAAAAAAATTGAGAATTTACAATTTAATGTAAAATAATTGACAATTTTTTTAATGATCGAAGAATCGAAATGTAGAATTTTTCTAAATTTTTGGAAACCTTCAGCGAGATACTTCACTCTCTTTTTTCCTACGTAGTTTTGAAGATTTGCTCAGATTCTTGAAATAATAAAATAGAAAAAATTTTCAGATAGGTAGTTGGAAATCAGAAAAAATTGGGGAAAAATGAATTTTTAATGAAAAATGCAGAACAACTGAATCAAATTCAGAAAATATTCAGAATTTTTTGTTCTCATCGCTATTTCAGAACTAGTAAATACATTCAATTGAGGACCGTTTTTCCAAACTGAGCTAACTTTTTTTTTGACGTTTTTGACCTTTTGACGGATTCGGGTAGTTGAAATACACTGCCACCAGATGGCATTAACAAAATTTCGCTACCTGTGTTACTTGTGTTGTTCTGTGACCAAAACCGTTCTGAAATGCGAAAATCGTTATAATTTCAGTACAGGGAATTGAAGTTTTTTTTTTTTTTGCTGGAAAGTGTTCTCCTCCATCCATACATGAGCGACTTAAAAAAAATCCGATACTTGTGCGAGTTGTGTGGCGCTCACAGACAAAATATGCTTTTTCGTTTTTCCAAACTGAGCTAACTTCGTTATTTTTCATTTTCTTCCGATTCTCATGGCGCCACACTCGAAAATTTTGAAATTCTACCTAGGCCACATGATGTCGAAAGGTAGCCTCCTTACATTAGTCTTTTTACCAGCTTCAAAAAATTATTACTCTTTTCTATGGACAGTTTTTTGTGTTTCCTGAAAAATCACTTTTTGCAAGTTAGCTCAGTTTGGAAAAACGGTCCTCAATTGCATAAAGAAAAATCACTGTAAAAAATTGAAGAAAATGTTGAAATAATATTACGAACTTTTAGTTTAGTTCACCCAACTCTTCCCTCCCCCCCCCCCCCGTCAAAAAAATTATCGACCCCTATTTTCAACCGTTATCTCCCTCCATTTTTGAGTAGAGAAAAAATAATGCATTAAGTGTTCATTTACAAGAGTGAAGTTTACTGCAAAAAATCTCCACCAATGATTTTGTGGGAAAATAGGTAGATTTCCACGACAGAACTATTCTAAGAATCATTGGCGGCATCTATACCCCAGCGGTGCTGCGAATGCTGTACATGGGCAAATTCTGTGTACAGCATGCTGTACACGAGAAAATTGGCTGTATTTTACAATAACGCTGTATTGGCGAGGGGGACCCCCTTTTTTCGACCTTCGATTGCTGAAATTTGTTGTTTGCTGTACATGAGAATAATCCAAGTTGCCGCCCCTGCTAAGAATTTTTCTCGATTTTTTTTACTGAAAATTTAAGCAAAAACATAAGAAAGAATTTTTCAAAGGAAAATGAGGCAAAAGGGAAAAGTAAATACCAATTACACTTTAAGGTGAAAACATCCATAAACATTACCATTTTCAGCTGAAACAATTTCTCTTCAATTTTTTAAATATCTACCCAGTCAGATTGAAGGCGTTTGAGAAGGAATAAGGGCGAATGGTTGATTCAAAGAGATGAAATTTTAATCAGGTTTTTTTGAGGACTCGATCGAGATTTCCCAAAGTTTAGAAATTGAACTGTTGAAAAAACCTTCATTACCAAATGGGGTTTTAAAGATTTCTAGGGCACCCAACTTTTTCAAAAAATCAGTTCAAAATTAATACTTTTATTTTTTTCTTCTTCTTTCATTCCAGTTTGAATAAACTCAGCAATCTTCGCCTTTTTTTTGAAATGATTGATTTATCACTTTTAATGGATAGTTGACCACTGAAATGGGTAACCAAATTTTTACGATCAAACTTTTACAATCACCAACATGAAAAAAAACGGCCAAATGAAAATGGTTTTTGCTAAAATATTGAAAGTTTTCGGAAATCACGGGAAACGTCTAATTTAATGAGGTAGAACGTAACTTCCTCCCTTCCCTAACGAGATTTTTCAAAAATTAGTGGAAAAAATTCACTATTTTTCTATACCTGTAAGTGCAGTAAAGTACTCAAGTTGGAAAATTTTCACTTTTTCTCAATTTAAAAAATTCATCCTTGGTCTTAAAATACAAAATTTTTCAAATTTACAAAGTTGAACACTTGTATTTTCATGTTTCTGTTTACTGAGAAAGCCAAATTAAAATGATGGTTTTCGAGAGAAACATAATTCAACTATAATTTTCCAAACTTCCCAAAATTGGTATTTTTTTCTTATTACAATTTTCTGAGAATTTCCTACCTTTTTGTCATATTTTTCAATCCCAACGTTTCTCGACTTCTTACGAATTTTTTGGACAAACTGTTCAACTTTCTTTATTTTCTTTTTCAACCTGGTATCCCTTTTATTTTACTTTCAAAAAGTGCAATACAATCCAAATAAATACATACCATTCACATTCAAATTCTGTTCCCTGATATTTTCGAGTCACCTCCTCCTCCCTTCGCTTTCTCTACCCAGAAAAAAATCCAAGGCAACCTTTTAATTATCTACCATCTTCGGGTAAAATTTCGCCATCTCAAAACTCGACGTCTGCCGCATTTCAATGTACACATTTAATAGGCATCATAAGCATTTTTTCAAAAAAATATATGTTGTAGTTCTAGTCGAAACAAAAATTTTGACCCCACTCTGAGGGAGATACGATCATGGTGAGCCAAGAAATAAATTCTCAAAGTCGCGAAAATGCGACCTTCCAAAAATCGTTGTGATATCTTATTGACACACTGTATGACGTCACTATATTGCAAGACACATGATCGTCACAACACTGTAATAAAGAATCGTATAAAATTACAAATTGTTCAAAAGGAAAAATTGAAATAATTCAAAATTCTGAGTGAGGACATAGGTGTTTGAGGTAAGGAAAATGATCTACGTGAAATTCTCTACAAGATGGGATAGGTTTGAAAGTTGTCCCGTTCACCAATCAAAAGCTATTAAAGCACAAAGTTCTGGAGATGCATTTTTATTCCAAATATTCGATGTTTTTTTCACTTTAGATTGAAATAACTCAAAATTTTGGGTGATGACATAGGTGTTTGAGGAAGGTAAAATGATCTACGCGAAATTCTCTACAAGATGGGACAAGTTCGAAAGTTGTCCCGTTCACCAATCAAAAGCTATTAAAGCTCAAAGTTCTGGAGATGCACTTTTATTCCAAATATTCGATGTTTTTTTCACTTTAGATTGAAATAACTCAAAATTTTGAGTGACGACATAGGTGTTTGAGGAAGGTAAAATGATCTACGTGAAATTCTCTACAAAATGGGACAAGTTTGAAGGTTGTTCCATTAACCGATCGAAAGCTATCAAAGCTCAAAGTTCTGGAGATGATGTTTTTTTTACTTTAGATTGAAATAACTCAAAATTTTGAGTGACGACATAGGTGTTTGAGGAAGATAAAATAATCTCCGTGAAATTCTCTACAAAATGGGACAAGTTTGAAAGTTGTCCCATTAACCGATCGAACGCTATCAAAGCTCAAAGTTCTGGAGAAGCGTTTTTATTCCAAATATTCGATGTTTTTTTCACTTTAGATTGAAATAACTCAAAATTTTGAGTGACGACATAGGTGTTTGAGGAAGCTAAAATGATCTACGTGAAATTCTCTACAAAATGGGACAAGTTTGAAAGTTGTCCCATTAACCGATCGAACGCTATCAAAGCTCAAAGTTCTGGAGAAGCGTTTTTATTCCAAATATTCGATGTTTTTTTCACTTTAGATTGAAATAACTCAAAATTTTGATTGACGACATAGGTGTTTGAGGAAGCTAAAATGATCTGCGAGAAATTCTCTACGAGACAGAATAAGTTTCAAAGTTTGCCTGGTCACCGATCAAAAGTTATTGTAAGTTCAAAGTTACGAAAATGAGTTTTCATTGCGAAATATTTCGTATTTTTTACACTTTACATTGAAATAACTCGAAATTTCGATCGAGGACATAGGCGTTTGAGGTAAGGAAAATGATCTACGTAAAATTCTCTACAATATGGTGAAGATTTACCTAAAAGCTGTCCCGGCTACCGATCGAATGTTATTAAAATTAGAAGTCGCAAAAGTGATGAAAAAATTTTGCAAAAAGAAAACTGCTTAGGTACTTTTGCAACTTTGAACTTACAATAACTTTTGATCGGTGACCAGGCAGACTTTGAAACCTATCCTATCTTGTAGAGAATTTCACGTAGATCATTTTCCTTACCTCAAACACCTATGTCCTCGATCGAAATTTCGAGTTATTTCAATGTAAAGAGAAAAAAACATCGAATATTTGGAATAAAAACGCTTCTCCAGAACTTTGAGCTTGAATAGCTTTTGATTGGTGAACGGGACAACTTTCGAACTAGTCCCATCTTGTAGAGAATTTCACGTAGATCATTTTACCTTCCTCAAACACCTATGTCGTCACTCAAAATTTTGAGTTATTTCAATCTAAAGTGAAAAAACATCGAATATTTGGAATAAAAGTGCATCTCCAGAACTTTGAGCTTTAATAGCTTTTGATTGGTGAACGGGACAACTTTCGAACTTGTCCCATCTTGTAGAGAATTTCGCGTAGATCATTTTACCTTCCTCAAACACCTATGTCGTCACTCAAAATTTTGAGTTATTTCAATCTAAAGTGAAAAAAACATCGAATATTTGGAATAAAAATGCATCTCCAGAACTTTGAGCTTTAATAGCTTTTGATTGGTGAACGGGACAACTTTCGAACTTGTCCCATCTTGTAGAGAATTTCGCGTAGATCATTTTACCTTCCTCAAACACCTATGTCGTCACTCAAAATTTTGAGTTATTTCAATCTAAAGTGAAAAAAACATCGAATATTTGGAATAAAAATGCATCTCCAGAACTTTGAGCTTTAATAGCTTTTGATTGGTGAACGGGACAACTTTCGAACTTGTCCCATCTTGTAGAGAATTTCTTGTAGATCATTTTACCTTCCTCAAACACCTATGTCCTCACTCAAAATTTTGAGTTAATCTGATGTGGAGTGAGAAAAAAACCGATTGTTAATAGAACACGCGTTTGTCGTTATGCTTCATGCAATATTCTGACGTCACGTCTACAGTGGGTTCCGCGAGGGTCTGATTTTTGTGACAACAACATTTAATCGTTTATAAAAAATGTTGTATGAGGTCTTTTTGAAAAATAATTTTTGGAGTGGTTTTCTGGTATACCAGACCTTATTTTGTCAAAGTTTCAAGCATATCTGAGAACTTGGTTATGATGCCTATTAAATTTCAACCGCCTTGACCTCGAACCCCAACTTTTGGTCGTTCTAATACAGCACATTCATAACGACTTTGATAACTCCATAACGACTATTCGGGTTAGTTTTCTCGCCATTCGTAGCCACACGTAGAGTATTTATTAACGCGTCATCGTTTTACTATACATAATTAAAACACACGTCCGGGTCCGGGTCCGACTCCGACCAAAATTCCAAACCGATGTTAAAATTTGCATGGCTGCGTCTCGCACGTCTTAGGGTACCGTTGATGGAAAATGAGAAGAACTCGGGTCTGGCACGCCATCCTCGTCTGTCAAGTTGAAATATGTATACACATCGCGAATGTATAATGGTCGTCACCTCTTTCTTTATATAATCCATTATACGTTGTATATGGTAAAAAGCTCGGTACTTTGCTATCTTTCCAAAGACAACCTCGCACAGTGTCCAGCCTTCTACGACGAGAAAAGAAAACGCAGAGAACGAGGGATGAGAGAAAAAAAAGAGGAAAAAAACCGGCCTGAGACCGTTAATCTAACTATGTCAAACACGTATATACTTTTGCAAAAGCTGAGACTAAGCTTTTTGCATGCTGCGTGTTTCTTTTCTAACTACCAAAACCTTGCTTATCCCTTCTTATCATAATGTCCGCGTCACGTTCTTATATTACCGACCATTATTCACAATCGATATTTGCATAAGACTTCGTTATCAAGAATGAAAAGATTTTTGCGAATTGCGACTATTTTTTAACGTGTTTCTTCTTTTCTTCGACGGTGCCTTTTTTTCTCTCCTCTTTTTCTCGCTTCCTATCTCGAGTGTCCGTTTTGTCGACACGCTATCAATCATCTAGCCGCCGCCGCTACGCCTGCCCAAGCCGCAGCAGCGTCTATTTTCACACCATCTTTCGTTTTCCAGGCTCACGCATTAATTATCGAATTACCCTACTCGTGTTAGAGAAATTAATCAAATATCCGGTCGAGCCCGATGTCGCTCGACCCTACGCTCGAATCGATCGTGTGTGTGTTTTTTCTATAAATTTCAGATTCGAAAATGATAACTCTACGAACCGAATGGCGAGAATAAAAGGTAGGAAAGGAAAAAAATAAACAGTTTCACTCTTTAATCGTTTTACAGGCTATTTGATTTAGGTAGCGCTATTTGTAAATTATCGAGGCGTAGTTCCTAATCTAACAGTTTTATCGCTATTAATTATACATTCAAGAGTATAAGGTTAAAACGTAATATATATAACTCGCAGTTAAATTCACCTCAGTTTGTGACCAAACAGCATTAAATAGTTCGCTCATTATCAGTCTCGGCAATCTATATGACGCGTTCGCCGCCGCCGCCTTCAACGTCGTCAGTGATGCACAAAGTTACAAAAAAATAAAAGAAAAATATACCCGAGTGTACACGCGAACCTTCCAGGCAGTTCGATACCGTCGATAATAAGGCGAATTATAGAGAAAAACAATGGGATGCGACAAATATCGTGTTTTTTTAATACTTTGCATATGGTTATCGTTGAATGTACTCGATAGCTTGGGCTCGAGCAGTAGCACGAGCATCTTGTGGAAAAGGTAGAGTGCCTATTTTAATGTTTTTATAGGTATGGTCGAATTTGAAATCGATGGGTATGCCATGTGGTGGAAATAGGAGATGTTATCGCGATTTTATAATCGAAACTGACACGAGCACTGAGAAACTGAGATCTTTCAATATGATGGAATCGATTTAATCGAGTACCAAGATAGATGTGTTGAAAAATGCCTCGAGACAACCAAAGGGTGTAATTTTCTAATTTATTGTTTCCACGAAACATGGTTTTAGGCTAATTTGATGATGGAAAAAATTTTAATAGGCAATACAGCATAATTATAAAAAAAAATTAATTTTCATTACAAATGATCAAAATATTACTTGAAAAAAAAATAGGTATAAAAAACGATAAAATAATTTTTTATGAAAAAAATTTTTCATTAGTAGGTTACCTACAAAAATTAAATTCGACACATAAAATTTCTATACAATTACTGTTTACAGTAACACTACAAAAAAAATTCAAGAAATCATTAAAATTCATATTTACATACATCAAAAATTTTTTATTTGTTTTTCTGTCTATTGAACGAATGACCTGAATTTTATAGATTTTGAAATTGGCAAAAATCTGAAAAACTTTGAGAATTTTCATCGAAATTTATTCCTATACCTTAGCACAAAAAAAATTGATTCAATTTTGAGATGTCTGAGAAATCAATTTGGAATTTTATTTAATAGGTATGTGTAAGCCTGGATATAGGTAGAAACTGCTCTTGGGTGTCAAAAATTAGTTTCTGAGTTGAAGTTTCCCGTTAATTCTACTCCGTCTGAAAGGGTCAAAATCAGTGTCAAATTAAAAACAAATTTTTGACTTGAGAGTGGTTTCTGCGTCCTGACGCACACATAATATAATTTTCATTCTATTTTATAATACCTAATCTAGAATTTTTTCACCACCCCCTCCCCCTCTCCCCGGTATACTTATAAGACAAATAGTAGCGTATTTGTGAATCTCGATTTATTAAAAAATTATCCAAATTTCAAGAAATCGCTCACTTCAACTCACTTTTACCTACTCTCTTAATTTAGAATCAGTCAAATTGGCCGATTCAAATCAATAAAATTGAGTCACTGTAGGAATCAGTGAAAAAATTTACTGATTCAATCGATGAATTTTCATTACTGAATTAGTAAATTTTGACTGATTTCAATCAGTCAATTAATTTCTACTGATTTAATAATCAAAATTTACTATTCGAATCAGTAATTTTTCACTGATTGGCAGTAAAATGTCGCTGATTAACTCGGGAATCAGTGGAATTTGACTGATAAACACGCAGTGATTATCTCCATTTCATCAGTCAATTTTGGCATTTCTTAGAGTATGTATAGCTAAAAATTCGAATTTTTTTCCAAAAAGTCTCCTACTTGGGCAATAAAAAATTGTTATTTTTGTATCTTCTAGGGCAATCTGCCGAGGGTTCCAATTTCGTTGAAAATGTTGACTTTGAAGTTCCCAAAATAGTCAGAAAAAGAACAGAAAAATTTAAAACTACTTTTCATTTTGTTGACTATATTTTATTAATTTTTCGGTCCTCCGAAAAAATATACAATAAAATTCCGTTATTACGCTTCTATTTATAACGTTGATTTTTTCTGTTCTTAGACCACAAAATAACGCCCACAAAAATTGGATATACAAGAAGTTGGATTTTAATATTTTGTATGAAATTTGTCAAAAATTATTTCATAATAATCACAAAAAATTCAAGTCATGCACAAAATTTTTTGAAAACGACTTCAATGCAAATGCAATTTTTAATACTCAAAATGTACTTGAGTACCGTTTTTCCAAACTGAGCTAACTTCAAAAACCGTGCATGAGGAAAGGGCCTTAGGTGCCATTTTTTTTTCGGAAAGGGTCCTAGGTATAATTTTTTTCAGAAAAAAATTGCACCTTAAGCCCTTTCCAAAAAAATGGCACCTAAGGCCCTTTCCTTATGCACGGTTTTTGAAGTTAGCTCAGTTTGGAAAAACGGTACTCACTTGAAAGATCTTAAAATTCACAAAAATTTGAAATTACAGACAATGCTATTAAAATTCTAAAAAAAAAGTCTTCATTGATTGGTATATTTTTGAATAAATTTCCTTCCAACGCTCAAAAAGTGCGATAAGGAGAATTTTCATCTAACTCGATTTCGCATGCAACTTTTATATTTTTTCGAGCAAAATTTTGGAGTGAAAAAATTCCATGGCTCCCTCTCCTTCCATTTTTGACAAATTTTTGTAATTTTTTACCCACCGAAATATGTACCTAGAAAATTTTCGATGATACTATGTGTTGCATAGAATTTATAAAAATTTATAAAATTTTGGACCATCCCTTCCACAGATAGAAATCATTGAATTTTTAGCATATAAAGTGCAGCTCCATAATTTGGGTAAGGATAGGGGTAGGGGGTTGACATTTTTTATGGATGGTTAAACATCAATACCACTATTCTGATTGATTTTTGTCACAATCGGTTCAGGGGCCAATTTCACCAGTTCGCCTGAAAATGCTATAAAACGCAATTTTTCAAAGCTAAGATTTTTTTGAATAAATTGCCTAAAAACTCGCGCTGACTAGTAAAGTTGATAGTCCGAACCCACGATAAGAAAAAAAAACAACTCGCACTTCATTGTTGTGTGATATTCAAAAAAAAGTCGTTCTGGTACAACTAAAGTCAAGTTTAAGCGAATCGTTCGCGAACGACTGAATAATATTTTCTAATTTTTATGAGCCGGTGATGAACGATTCGAAAAAATCACTATAGTGGCCATAATTGTGCAAAATATGGATATTTTCCACATTTATTTTCACAGGTGTTAATTAAATTGCATAATCTATTTGCCGTAAATGCAAAACTGAAGGCAGCTGAGGTGGCAATTCCAGTCAGAAAAATCAAATTGTGAGATTTTAACTGAAAATGCTGAATAATGATATATCAAAGAAAAATGAGACAGAAATCTTCCCCGAGCGAATCTAAGATTTTTTTTATTCAAATTTTACTACAATCTAAGATGAAAATTTTTTACTAAAAAAATCAAAGTTGAAAGATAATTTTAAGACAATTCTTCGGTTGAAAAATTCAAGAGGAAAATTTTAAAAATTCTTGTTTTTTGTAATGGATTAAATTATCAAAATTCACGCTACATATTTTCTAGTTTTACTCATTTCGCTTGTCAGTAAAGCGCCCTGTCTTCTCTACAGCATTCTTTCTACTCAATGATTCGACGTCTTGATTTCGACCCGATACTTTTCAATTCTAAGTGACATGGAGACTTCATAAATGTCATCGAGGGACTCTAGATGAAAAATCTACCCGATAACTCTATTCGATAACATAGTAGGCCTGTATTTTACATACATCTCTGCGTAATAAACCACCACCAAAGATATAAGATACTGAAACTCGAATTTTAATACTAAGAGGAAAAAAAAGTAAAAAAGAATTCATCTTATTATTCATGTATATATATTTTTTATACATCGAATGGACTTCGAAATGTTATATACGATACATCGGTGGAGAAAGAAAAAGAAGTGAGAGAAACGAATGTGATATCTTTTTCGTTCTAAGCTCGTCGTATTCTTTTTCAGCCAGAAGACCAAGAAGAAAGAGCAAAAAAAAAGAAAACTCGCAGTTCTCATTTTTATTTAGCTTCAGATCTTTTGCGCTTGGCTCGAAGTCGGAATACATTCATTATTTAAATACTTACCTCGAAGCGATTACAAAAAAGGAGCACGTATATACACAGGGTTATCTTTAAAGCTAACTAAATTAACATGTTGGAAAAATCCAAGTTTTATTACAAGTATAGACGCCGAATAGAGTGCGCAGAGAAAGTGCTGTGGATATTAAAAAGAAGTCGAGCTTTAAGATTACGATAATGAAGCATCCATGCAATATTCATGGCGACGTTTTTTTCTCTCTATTCGAAGAACTAGAGGGGAAAAAAACGGGTATTAAATCGGGGTGGTGGATTTTTTTCTTCGGTAAAAAAAAAAAAATGTGGTTTTCTTTTTAACGCGTATAATCCGAAGTCATTAAAATCCAAGTGTTTCTATGTTTTATGATTGCTTTTTCTCGCCTCGTGTATATCGATATTAAAACAGACGTGTTTTGGCGAGCGAGATATTTATAATAAAATTTCCTACGCTGGCGCTTCTCGCTGTCGTCATTTTAATAAGACGACGAAAAAGGACGAACGAGGTTTGGAAGGAGGAGCAGCGATGCCGATGATGGTAACATTTTACAAAGTCATTAAAGTATGGCAAACGTGACGACGCTAGGTATGTATAATGAAAAGAGATATGACCAGTTTAATGAATAGGATAAAGGGTTAAAATCTCATTACACTTTCGAGGGTGTTGCCAACTTTCCAGATGCTAATTTCCCTTGTGATGAACGATGATGATAATGAAGCCTTTGAATAATCACCAAACAGCGTCGGTGTTCGCGTACGTTGCCAGCGAGGAGGGGGGTGATTTTTCGATGGACGGATGGTGAAGAGGTGGACGAACTTTCACCGCGTCGTGTCGCATTTATTAACATATGAATTCAGTTTTCAAGGATTATTAACCGAACTAATAACTTTCACCCTTTCGTTACAGCACGCCGTACTTTTCAGCGCATTTCAAAATCATCGTTAGCGCTGTCCGGCAGCCGACAATTATATTCGTGCTCGTCTTTCCACCCCACTCCGCCGTAGACGCCTAAAACGAATCTAACAATCGTCGCGAATTAGTCATTTCGCTCGGATATGTATAGTCGCGTATTTTAATTATACGATTATATCTCGTACACGAGTCTATTTGCGAGCGTTTTAGGAATATTAATTAATTTGAATTGGCGAGTGTGATGGAATGATTCGTGTTGAAAGAAATTCTCATTATATGTATAGGGTGTTTCGTATAGGGAAAGTGCTTCCTTAAATTTAGTAAATAGGCAACTTATGTTGAGTGCGAGATATGTGGCTGTCAAATTTTCAAATTGCAGGGGCGGAAAAATTGCCTTTTTGTAAATAAAATCAAGTCATTCAGACAATTTTTTCAAAATGATAATGAATTAATTTGAATTTAGAGCCATTATTTTAGTGAACTGAAAGATTAATGTTTCTATTGCAAATCGAAAGGCAGGCAAACATGCATATTTGAATTACAGTCAGGTAGCCTACTCCTAGATCGAAGGAAATGCCTATTTCAAATCGAAGGTATTACCTAAAAACAAAGATTAGATAATTGATGATGTTTTGAAAAAATAGTCCATTGGCACACACTTTTCAAAATCGGTGCTGCATGTGCAGTGGTTCCTAAGGTTTGCAGTACCCACTTGAACGATGGATTTTTGATTTCGATTAATTTCTGTGCAGGTAGTCGAAGTTTTACCCATCAGCTTTACTCCAAACAGGCTAAAAATAATTTTGGAAATTTTATTCATTTCTCATTAGGAAGGAATTGAAAGGGTTTTCAGGTTGAATTTTAAAAAATGCATAAAAATTGAATTCAAGAACGGTGTCAGCAAACTCTGAAGATGAAATTCCACAATTTTAGGATTTTCAAGTTCTGAAAAATTCTCAACTTCCGATAATCGCTGAAGTTCTTAAATGTGTCTAGTGCAAGGAAAAAGTACCTGAGGTAGGATTTTTCAAAAATGGTTTTTTTGGCCAAAACAATAGGGGAGACTATGAAGAACATTTTAAGACTTGGATGAGCATCCTAGATCAATTTTTGGTAAGATTGATGCATTTGAAACTAGAAAATCATTACATGCGACTTTCAAAAAAAAAAAAAATCGAAAAAAACATGTTTTAAGTTGTGCAAAGGTCTGACTCTGAACTACTTAAAAATGAAAAAAAAATTGAAAAAAATCGCTTATTTCGTATATTTTTGGCTCTAGCGCAAAATTATGTTTTCTGACTTTAGGTACCCGGCTCTGCACGGTACACAAATAGATTTTCCGGAATTAGGTCTTTTTTTATTCTTTTTTTTTTTACTCTCTTAAACTGAATCAGTCAAAATTGACTGATGAAATCAACAGAACCATGTCACTGTAGAAATCAGTAAAAAATTGACTGATTCAATTGGTGAATTTTCATTATTGAATCCGTAAAAATAATATTTCACTGATTGAATCAGTAGTTATCAATAGTAAAAATTACTGATTCAACCAGTAAATTAGAATTTTCACTGATTCATTTCAGTAGTTGAGCAAAAAATTACGGGTTCAAAAATATAAATTTACTAATTGAATCAGTAATTTTTCACTGATTGGCAGTCAAATTTCACTGTCAATCAGTGACATGATTCCGTCTCTTTAAATCAGTCAATCTTCTGATTTTGACTGATTCAAGTTTAGAGAGTAAATAGGTATCATGAGAAAATCGAAAATTGACACATTTGTAAAGAAGTCGTTCGAATCTATCCAAATTTTTTTCAACAAAATTTTAAAAACGGTACTCGAATTATATCAAGATTTTTAGAGCTTTAGAGACTGGTTTTTTTATGGGAAAAAAATCAATCTTACAAATCAGTTTTATGGGATAAATGTTCATCACAAAAACCATCATACGACTTTTTTAAGTTTTCAAAACTGGGATAATTTTTGAAGTCGCTTTTTATCCCGAAAACCATCCCATGAATTTTCCGAGTTTTTGTGGCAGGGATGATTTTTAGGATGGAAAATTAATCCTATACAAAGTCATTTCTCGACTTTTCAGAGCTTCTGTTACTGGAATGATTTGATGGGATGAATTTCCATTCAAAAAATCATTTTACGAATTTGTTTGAATTTTTCAAACTGGTATGAGTTTTACAATCATCTCATGATTACTTCGAGTTTCATTTTATCTTTCGGGTTTTTCGAGATAACGCTTGTGTTTTTTGAAATTATTCAATCAAATGAGTTCCTCGAACCGAAGCTTAAAGAAATTTTTGAATAGAAATCTTCGCCCAAAGAAATTAAGAAAAGAAAAAAAAACTCTAAAAATTAATCTATTTTGCCCTCGTTTTGAGAAGTCGCAATCTATTCGAAAAAACAGGAAGTTGATGTAAAAGACAATCATAGACAAAAAATTCAAATTTTGTAACACTGAAAAATGATATGATCATAGTGGGGATGGTTAATCAAAGGAAATTTTAGCGGTAAACTTCGATTTTTTTACTCAAAAAAAATTCATAAAAAATTGCAAAAATTTTTCAAAAAAAAACTAATCATTTAAGCAACATTCTGTTACTTTTGGGCAAAAATAACCATTTCGAAGCATTTATGAGAGGCCAGAAAAAACGAAAAAGCAATAACAATTCATCATTGGATTCAAAATGGCCTATTTTGTGAAAAAAGAAACTCCTTCGTATGCTATTTTGAGTACTTCAGTAGAAACAAAAAAGTGTACTTGAAAATTCAAAATTTTTCAACTTTACTTTGGTATTCTCTTCATTTTTTCCATTTTTATTTGTTCTTATTGTTTAATTTTTGACCCAACTGAGTAAGAGGCAGTGGAATTTTTTCCGTGAAAATAATTTTTCCACCAGCTTTAATTGGGTAAGTAACTGACATTTTTTGTATTCGTTTTGATTAAAATTCAGAAAAGATGAGAATATGCTAAACATGTGAGTACATCTCATATGAACAAATTACACAAAACATGGCAAAACGAAAAAAAAAGCAAAAGAAAAGGGAAATTTAATTTCGATAGCTTTCTGTACGTATGTGTACAGTATAACTATACGTAATATGGAAAAACACAGGCCATTCTGACGAACGTAGCACACACACAGAGCACCCGAACGTGAATAATTTGGTGGCTTGACTTTTTTCTCTTTCGATTTTCAAAATCATCGTGAAATGCAGACCATTTGGTTGTTGAAAACATCTGATTTCATTGTTTCTTCGCAGCGTCTATTTACGACATGTATAAAAACAAAGATGAAAAAAAAAAAGCAATTGAAAAACAGGAAAAAGGCAATATGCAAAACGAAGATACAGTCTGTGTAACCGAGTGGAAATAATTTCTGGAATTTTTTAATCAACTGAATTATACGGTTCGTTCGATTTTGGTTCCGTTCGAGTTCGAGTCGGAGGTTTTTTCCTCGTCTATTTCGTTTAACTCGCTGTACGATATTGGCGCGAGGTTGGAAATTTATATGAATTTTTCGGTCGCGTCGATGAAACTGAACCCTTAGGAACCGCACAAGGTGATGATGAGGGGTAGAGGATGGGCCAAAGTGATAGGTGAACGTTACGAAGAGAATAGGAATTTAATACGATTAAATTTTGTCGTCTTTGGGGGTTTCGTGGGTACGATGGATGAATTTTTTGAAGTTTGATTAATTTGGCGATTTTTTCATTAATTTGTTTATCATCCTGGCTCAAATTTTAGACTATTTCTATGTATATTTTTCCATGATTGGAAATAAAAATTATTATAATTGTTTCAAGTTTAAATTGATCACTTTCTGAAGAAAAATCGGAGAGAGTGAATAAAAAATCAATTGGCGTCACTGATTCATTATCCTCAATGAATTGTCAAAATTTCACTCCTGTTCTGAAAGAACATTTTGAATTTTTTTTTAGTAAATTTCACTAATTAACTGATTTTTAACAAAAATTTCCAAAATTTTTAAAATGAAATACTTGAGCAAAATAACACTTTCCTAAATAATTTGTTCTTTTATTGCATTAAAAAAAAATTGGAGAAAATTTCAAAATTTACTGACTTTTCCTGACTATCAAAATTTCTTGACTTTTCTATAAAATGGAAATCCTGCTTCACTAATTTTTTCTGTTCCGCAAGATTCCTCCATTCGAGAAGTTTCATCATTAGTGCCACAATGTGGTTTTTCATTTAAGGGGAAAAATATATTTTTGCGTTTTTTTTCGAACAAAAAGTTTTAAAAAGTGGGTGGAGGAAAATTGATCAAAGGATCTTTTTGATGTAAAAATTACGAACTACGATGACTGGTTTTCAGTTTTCAGATATCGAGGTATTAGATTCTAATTCTAATTTCCTAATTTCATTCAATCCAGTTGTTCAAAATAGTCAACAAAACTGACGAAAAAATGAAGAAAATTTTTGAAGTGTCCATTTTCCATCCCATAAACTGAGTAAAATCTATAGGAATTTTTTATCCAAACATCCAGTTTATTAATATTGTTTTACAACAAAAAATTATTTTTTTTGAAAAAATTATTGAACTGCCGATGAAATGATCTCACATAATAAAATTAGACCATGAAATTCTTCCATCTTGAATTACATTATGCAATATAATTTCACCTCCGTAACTACTCATTTTTCAACTTACTCATGCATTTCTATATAAAATCTCCAAAATGAAAAAAAAATTCAGATTCGTATAATAAATGCGCACACCCATAGCGAATAATATTCGTCAACATGTAAGCATTAGGTACCCAAACGATACGACGAATTAGCACACAATGGTAAAAATATTTGATTATAAAAAAAGTAAAAAACAAGTTTTTTTAAATTTTATTAGCCAGTTTACTCGAACCTTTTAAATGTATTACCATAAACAGACATGGCAATAGTCGAACGCGTAATATTCCATAATACGAGGTTTTCTCCCAGTACTGCTTTTTGATTCGTATATCGAAATAAATTAATGCTAATGGCTGAATATAGTTACGAAATGCGATTATTTTTCGTGAATTGTTTTCAGACTGAATTTACAACTTGCGGTAATTGTCGATTTGGTTGAGGTCGCTTCTCAATGGGATACACGTCAGACCTTGGTATATTCTCTACAATCTTTGATAGCTTCTTCTCTCTCGAATCCATTCATCCAGGCTTCCCCTCCTTTTCTGTCTCTCAGGGCAGTAATTTCCATACAAAATCTTTATCCAAGAGCTACCAATGGTCACACTTGTTAAAAAAAAGGGTCAGAGACTCACAGGTGACGAAGGAGGGGCATTCAAAAATACAATACAACCGAATGCGAAAAAAAAATTCCACATACGTAGCTACGTATACAATTGTGGAAAATTTTCATAATTCGCCAACGAGATCGCCCATGTTAAAACAGTAGAAAATGTAAATAAGCCATTCGAAACGGCGTATTAGCATTAAGGTGGCTGAAACTAGCGAGGCGAGGGGGGCAAGGCGGCGAACTCGTCGGATATACGAGAGTAAATTCAGTTTAGAATTGTGATACATTTTGTCCTTCCGTTAATAATTCTCTTTTACGATGATTCCTGTGTATAAAGTTCCTTTTACACGGTTGGCGCGCGGTGCAGTGCGTTTTGCCCGCTCCACGCTCTCGCGCCTCGCAACTTAACGCGCCAATAATTTCCACGTAATTATTAATTTATGTAAATAACGCTTTGAACTTTTGTAACAAAGTGGAAAAGCTGAATTCTACTTTCTCACTCATTGTTATGCAAATTCTTTCCTTGTCTAGTGCGCGATATTGCCGAAGCGGGGGTTTTCCTCTTTTTTTTTCTCAAGTAGGATGCTGGTTTTTGTGGTATGTACTCTCGGCGTGCTGCGCCGGGTTTCTACTGTCGACACGCTTTTGCGGTCTCATTTGTAAATACACGAAAAAATCTCTTCGCGATGGAGAAAAATTTAATAAAACTTAAAAAATTTACCGCCCGAGAATTCGCGGAAAAGCTTTCTCTACGTTGGATTTGGCTGGAGTAGGTTTATACGACGAAGATGTGCATTTTTATAACGAGATTTCTCCTCTCGTTTCGTTTCGCAATCTTTTGTGCTTAAAGCTCGCCCGTGTAGCTTTTTTTTTATTGTCTCAAATATATAAATCTCGCTCGAGTTTAGTTTTACCAGGTAATTGGACCTTGTTACCGGCACCTTTTCTTAACGCAGTCGAGTTGAGTTTTCATCATTGCTATGATGAAGCTGATGCACGTTTATACGCCGGTTAGATTTTCTTCCCCTTTTTTACCGGGTGTTTTATTTTTTTCCATTTTTTGGTTGTTTTCGTTGAGTAGGGGTCGAAGAATCGAGATTTTATGATTATTTTCAACATCAAAAAGATGAATTTTCTCAAATTTGAGAGCTATTTAGTTTTCTGGGATCCAAAATTGGAGATTCAATTTTCCATTTTTTTTTCTATTCGCAAGCTGTGTACTTAAAAAATGGCAAGAATTTGACTTGAGAGAGAAAAAAAACTAGAAAATATCGAGATTTTAATAATTTTACTGTAAAAAGTGAGACTTTTTAATGATGTCTTCTCCAACTTTTCAATCAAAGTATTGCCTTTGAACGGTTTTTCAATTTCAATTTTTCATAAAAATTACCGTCTTTTTCTTCGCTTTTTGGGTAAAATTTTCATTTTCTTTTCCTTTAAAATTTCATCATTCTATTTTTTTTTACTCATTTTTCTTGGGCAAAATTATTTCTTCTGGCGTGGAATTTTTTTATGAATTTGATGTTGATCATAAAATGGTCATGAATGTATCGAAATTTTACGTTGGAAGGAATAATTTGGCCTAACTGAAATATTGCATGCTGAAATTTTTGAAAATTAAAATATTAAATAAATATGCACTGATAAAAGCTGAGAATGAATATTTACGACTAGAAAAAAAATCTGAAAAAGTTTTAGAAAGCACAAAATTTATCAATTTTTAACAAATTTTAAGAATTTGGCCTTGTTGAATCATGAGAGTATGACATCTACAAAGTGGAGGTCTGTTGGAAATATTGTAGTCGGGTCTTTTTAAAAAAGAGAGCCAAACGTGAAAACCATCCACTAAAATGGCAATTTCAGAAAAAAAAAATTAAATTTTGAGAGGTGGATTTATAAAAAATTAAAATTGAAAAAGTTTTCAAAGGAAATTCTGCAATAGAAAAATTCAATGGTTAATTGTTAAAAATTCTCGCTAATTGTACCTGAACCTATAAAATTTAAAACAAAAACGACAAAATTAAAAAAAACATAAAGTTGAAAGAAAAGCCACTAAAATTGCATCAAAATTCCAGCCATTTTCTGTTTTTTTTTTTGTCACCAAAGTGAAAGTCTTGCAATGTTCTGTTTTTTTTGGGGGAGGAGGGGGGGCAACAACCTGGCTTTACGTACAGGGTGTCCACGATACCTTCAGAAATAATTTTCTGTAGATTTTCCAACCCAATTTTTCTAGTTTTTTGACTTTTCCGGGGGAAGGGAGGGAGGAGTGAATTTTATGTTGAAAACACTATGCCACAATGGATATCGAAGTGAAGGCCTCTTTTAGAGTATGAAAAATTCATTTTATGGAAGGACGGCTCGATTGATTTAAATTAAGCAAGAAAAACGTAGAGAAAAGAGAATTTCTTCGATGTTTTATCCATGATTTCATCAAAATGCAACAGTACTATCAAATATAAAAACTGAATTTCGTAACATTTTTCTAGTTTTCAAATATTTACTCAAATCTTTCAGCTTGCCCGACAAATATCAGGACGTCAACAGAATTTCCAATTCTAATACATATTTTCAGGTGAAAAAGGGCGATTCAAAAAATGTCACCTTTAAAAAAGTTCCTAGCCAAAAAAATGATCAAAAAATGTGTGAATAATTTGTAACGTAATTATTTGCTCATCATAAATTATGAACGATCTCAAGACTTTTGCGACCTGGTAGGCAGAATTTTTTGTTTTTATTTCATCAATTTTGGAGTTTTGACTTATTTTTGCAAAATTTTAACGTTAAAGCGAAAAATTCTTACTAAATTTTCTAAATTTCAAGTGATCAATGTGATCAGATTTGGATTACAAGATATTAATTTTTTCCTTCACATTAGCCAAAGGTATCTAAATTTCCCCAAATGAAGATCACATAAAATTTGAAGAATATATAAATAATTTGTTCATTTTAATAAGAAAAACGAATTTCTTTAAAATCTAGCAGACTTCGAAATTCGACGCAATCATCTTATTAAATACGATGTTGACAATTTCGAGTTCGGATTTATCGAATTATTACCTTGACGTATGTAAAATATGTTCAATTGGAAAGATCTTAATATCACAGAAGATTGAAAATGCAAAACGTCGTTGACCGCGTGAACAAGTTATATTCGTACGTATTCGATTATTAAATATTTCTGACGAAAGCTTATCGCATCGAGTTATTGCTCTGTATTACGTTCGAAAGAATTTCTATTTGTGCGGTTCTAAGAAATTGGTATCATATCTCAAAGCGATGAATAGCACAGGTTATTTAAAAGTATACATCTAAGTACTTATAGTTTAAAGTTGAAGTTGGTATAAAGTATTACGTAGACAGGTATCTAGGTAAAAAAAAAAAAAAAAAAAAACTATGAAGATGTTAGAAAATTTCATATTCTTTATTTTGCTTAAAATTTAAATAATCAAAAATTAAGATAATAAAACTTTTGCCTTTATTACAAATACCTATCGACTGAAACTTAAAAATATTTTCAATTTTTCAACAGTTGATAATGCAAATTCAAATAGATGAAATATACAATCTTGATATTTATAATTTTCATTACCATAGATTATTTGGTATTTGTTGATGTTATTATCGCGAAACAAATTAATGAATTAAATTTTTATCAATTGGATTTCATTTCACTAATGATCTAAGATTAAATTGATTCTTTCAATGTAAATATCAATCTTCCTATAGATGAAAAAAAAACACGTGATCACAGATTCAGATTCGACAACCGATTTAATACTCGTATCATCTCATAAAAAGCTAAAATTTTCTTAAAATTTATGCAGACATGTTGTTAGAAGTGTTTCATCTTGTACTATTATTTGTTTTGAATCAACCTTCGATTTTTTTCTGCTGGGAATTGCAAGACGCTAGTAAAAAATTAGGAAGAGAATGGTCTCAGGAATTAATGGGGTACGTCGAAGTGAATTTTTTTAATGAAAATTTTCTCTATTCGTATTTTTCTCAGAACGAATAATTCTTCATTACAGTCAAAACATATGCGCTGATAAATACACGTACAAAGAAAGATTCTTCGTGTGCTGGGAAGCGACCAAAATAGTCAGAAAGAAAGGATCACTCATAAACAGACTTTCCTTAGGAGCAGATTCCGAATTGAGACGAATCAGATGTCGAGAGAGAAAGGTATATTTTTCATGTAAAACCAACGGAACCTATGTGTCTGCTAATCGGATGTTATACCATTGCCCTGTCTCCGACGAAGACCATAATCCTTTTCTGTTTGGGCAAGGAAAAAACAAGAATGAAATCGGCATTTATGAAGAAAAACGAATCGAGGGAGTAGGTAAAGAGATATGGTTTTATGGTGTAATGAAAAACATTGATTTGGATAAGTTTGGAAAACAATTATATCGTAAGAATATTAAATTAATTCATTGATAAATTAATGTATTTGTCCTTCGGTATTTGGTTAATTCGATAGACTGTTTATTTTTTTTTTCAATTTTTCATTTTTCATTACAAATTTATACTCGAATGGTTGTAATTTTGTCTAAATTGTGGGTACAGCGGTTGGATGGGATAAATAACTTCCATAAAGATTCGTATACGACCTGAAAATTATACCTGAAGATAAAATGTATGAGTATAATAAGTAGATAGTTCGATTTTTTTTTTCAAAGTCTACTTCCAATGAGTTTGAAAAATTGATACTGAATTATTCTGATGCTCGAATTCAGGCATTTTAATTAATCTAATCATTTGTTTTTTCATCTCACACCCGAATAGATGAAAGAAAATAAGCGAAATACCCACAAAATAAAACTCACATCGACGAATGAAACACATTATAATGTACCCATTATTTATTGTCCTAGATTATAACTGCGTCATAAAAGTTTACCTCGATACGTACGTTGAAAATGGTATTTTTCAAATTCGAATCGACATATTCGCCGAATATTTTTTAGTTGTTTGTTCGACAGTTGGTGTATTAATCGAGCTTTGAATTCGATAAATTTTTTCTCATGTGCTCCCGAGAAAATATGAATTCAATCGAATGGATTTTTTTCGAAATTCTGTGTTTATACTTTTTGTCATTTGGCGTGGGTATCAATTGTTGGAAATTTGTACCACCGAATTTTGATTTAGAAAGATCTTGGGCTCTGGGCGTCGATGGGTAAGTAAGTGCATAAATGTAACCAAGGTTAGACCAGGCTGTCTCAAAAACTCACATTTACAGTGTCGAATCAGAAAATATTTTGAACTTGAACGTTATCTGAACTCAATAATTTTTGGAAAAAAAGCTAACGTTGTTTTTCCAACCTGTGTAAATATACTTTTTAATTTTTTCATTCATTTCAGGCAAAACATATGCGATTATCATAAATTCAAAGACCGGTACTATGTTTGTGAACAAGCGACAAAGAAAAATCTCAAAGGTGGCAAGTCCATGTTTCCGAAAAGATCATTGGGAAAGGCGAAAGAAATGAAGAAACCGGAATATGAGTGTCCACAAGATCCAGAAACCGTATATTTTAACCTCAGATATAAAAATGGTGAATATGTTAAAGCTTCTCGGTTCCTTTTCACGTGCCCAACAACAGATAAAGAAGGGAAAAAGTACTTTTTTTCACGGGGCAAGAATGATAATGAAATCGGTATTTACAAAATTTATTTAGTTTTCGAAAATGGGGAATTCAAGCCCAGGTATTGTTTTGAGGGTGTTATGAAAGATATTGATTTAGTGTATTTGGGAAATATAGGTTTGAAAATTTGGAATAAGATACCGCTGTTGAATATCCTCGCCCCGTAATAAAATACATGATTGAATATTTTAATTTTTAAATCTCAAACAGAAATAAAACGTATAGCTACGTAATATTGATTTCGTTCTTTGTCCTTTTCCTTTCAAAAATATCTCTATTTTGTAATGACGAAATAGGGTAGAAATAGATCGCACAAATTGAAAACGATAGAACAAAACTAGCCAACGAATTCTGTTTGCTCGGAGAGTCGAAAAAATTTTCTTCCTTCGGCCTACCGAAATATATGGATGGCGATATTATTCAGGGGATGCTTCGATTAAAAATGATAACATTGAAAATTTCAATTTAAAAGAATTTGGTAGGGGCAGGATTTTTCGTCGAGTCGTGTTCTTGGGGGGGGGGGCTACTTCAACTTATGGAGGAAGAGAAGGGAACCTGTAATTTCTCCAGAAATTTTTTGTTTTGAACATTTTCAATTCACAAAAAATAATTTCAACTTAGAAATAGTTCTGAAAGCGAAAAAAAATTTTTAGAATCTGAATTCAATGTGATATATTTTTTTAAATGCTAACTTATTCCTCAAAATTTATTTGAATTAAGGTTCCTACCAAAAACCAACCGGAAAAATCCTGATTTGATCATTACCAGACCCTCCAGCACTTTTTTCGATTCCTTTAGAAATTTTGGAATTTCTCTAAAAGACGTCTAAATCAATAATCAAGTTCTATTTTTTGTTTTTGGCCTAGTTAAAGGAGAAAATCCATCTTCGGCTCGATTTCTTAACGAACATTATAGGCGTATGTGTGTGTGTTTTTACCAACAAGTAACTGAAATTATCAAATTGACAGGAAATACGATTAAATTTGGGTTTAAGAAGACTACAATTTTGAATTATTTTAGATTTATCTAAATAAAAGCACAAATTTTTGCAAAAAATTCTCTCAAATTCCAAAATTAAAATTTTTTTGATTCGTCAAAATTCGATATTTTAACTTTAGAAGGTTGAAATATCGACTAAGAGGTTTCAGAGTAAATCTCGGCCAAAATAGCGTGGACATCTCATCAATTACAAAATATGTTTTATAAAAAACCAATTATTTTTCCAATTAAAACGAAAATCTAGTCCACACTTTTGGAATAAAAATTTAACCTTAAAAAAATTGAAACAGGAAGAGTATAATTTAATTTTGATACGAAAAAATTAGAGAAAATATTTCCAGAAAACGTGAAAGAATCGGGCAAAATCCAAACAAAAATCAAACAAACGTTTATAAATTGCAATGAAATGCATAAACAAAAAAAAATACTTTCTCGATATTTCAGATGTAACCAGATAATTTGGTTGGTTGAATTTATACAGAGAATAAATTTCATGAATAACACTCCTTCCTAATAAAATGGAGATGATTTTTTTATTGAAGTTTTCACGCAGGTACATATAACTCTTAGGATTGATAAATCATACAAGCATGGTCTTTAAAATGTAGCCAAATTGACAGATTCATCAGTAACTGATGTGAGAGTACCTTTTACTCAATTATTTGGATGGTTGCACAAAAATTCATGTGTTTTACCTTTTCTTCGAACTGAAAAGTTGCATTTTTACAGATTTTATCGTAAACTTTCTAGAAAATGGAATCAAAACTTGAGATACGATTTTTTTTAAATACGAAATATTTCAGGAATTCAAAGATAAAAAGTAATTTCACCTGAGAACTCCTTGAATCGAAAAAGTCTTTTAGACAGACTTTTATGGGTAGGTAAGTACATTATTGAGGTACGTGAGTATTTTTGGAAATTACAGCACGATTAGATAATATAACACAGCAACTTGACGAATGGTTAAATTTTAGATCGATGGATACTGTAATTTTCGTTCTCATATCCCCAAAAAATATAATATTTTGGCAACATGGATATTTTTATTATTTACCCAAATCGAGAAATTACAAAATATTCCTTTTCAAGCTCGAGGACCAAAAATTAATAAGATTTTTAATATCATTGAAAATTTGAAAAAAGAAACCTTACAATTCATCCAGAATATCCTTTCGTATAGCGGATTTTGATTATCATTCAAATTGAACCAACTCCGCAGTACACTTTATCTCGAGCTGAAAACCGCGTTATACGCATAATGGAATAAATTCGAAAAAATTTATTTACTCAGGAAAACCTACAATTACAACGTCGACCACAGAATAATAGCTTTTTGTAAAACAGCACGAAAAAGAGAGAAAAAAGATTAATCGCGCCCAAGCCCATATACTCAAAGAAGAGAAAACGAGAAAAAAAAGAGAAAACCGTTCTACGCTCGGACCAGATGAAAATTTAATTAAAAACAAACGTATTCAAAATGGAACGCTTTTCGAAGAAGAGAGAAAACGAAAAAGCGAAATAAATTGAAGCGAGTTTTTCATTTATTTACACTTCAAAAAAAAAAAAGGAAAAGAAGATAAAAAAATGGAACAGCAATAAGATATTTTACCGAGCCGTTTTTCCGACCAAAAGAGACGAGCCAAAGCGTTAAGAAATTATACTCGGTACAACGGCGTACCACCAGAGAGCAGCATTTTGCAGAGCAAGCTCACTCGAAGAGGAGAATAATGGTAGGGATTGTAAGAAAATATTAGAAGTATAATTGTGGAATAGGAGAAAGAGATAATTATTTGGCGCATATTACACGAGCGTCGAATAGGCGTGGTTCGACGAAGGTGGAGAATAGCGTGCATGCGCTTTGCTTGTTTTAAGTGCCCTATACCCTCGTTAATGACTAATGTTCATCACTATTGTTTTTAGCCTGCGGACTACGCCGTTCTGTGGCGAAATACGTAGAATGGAGATTGTCGTGGAATGAAATTTAGTTTCGATACCGGTGCTCCGGTGGTATTTATAAAGCTATCAATGTTCGATGAATTTGATGAATAATTAATCGAAAGCTTTGTGGAGAAAATTGTGTTGGGATGCTGCTTTTATATTACTTTCAATTTACCATTCCTGGAGGTGATTATCGATTAAAGTGGAAATGGTTCATTTGGAATGAGTACAATTTTCGGCCTTTTGATGGTTTTGAAATAAAAATAATGAAAATAATGAAATGGAAAATTTTTTCGATTCAAATGATGAACTTGGAAATGAAAAAAATTCACGTCAGAAAAAGTTGTCCATTTTTGTAGCATAACTTGAACACAGAGGGCGAAACCCATGATCCAAAACACAAAATGATTCAAGATATTATTAATTTTTACCTTTCAGATCCTGAAATTTCATTGCAATATGTGCCCCTTCAAAAAATTAACATAGGCAATTCATTTAACACGTATGTGTGTTTTTTTTAAATAGGCGAATCAATAAAATTGGTGCACATAATTTTTGCCCATTCAACGTATACGTAAATATCCTTATCCACTACGAATACTTATTCCCACGGATTTTTAATACAAAAATTATAAATAGTTAAAAGTTGAGTATGTGTGTCAATTTCGACAAAAAGGTTATTTTCAGTAGCAAAGAAGGGAATATTTCATTGGATTAAATATTCTACGAGAGTCATCTCATTTAATTTTTCATTTTGAATTTTCAGAGAATAAAATTGAACGCTTTAATTGAGTAGAAACGAACAAAGAAAAAAAGCATAATTCAAATTCACGTTCATAACGTCAAAATACACCAACAACACTCATTTTTCGATTATTTTCTATGTGAACACTCAAAATTCATTTTTGACTGACGATGACTGACTGAGAGAAAAATTCTAAAAAACACCCGCAACAGAATAAAGGAAAATTTTTCGGTTAAGACCAAGTGAAAATATGCTTTATAAATTTTTTTTACTCAACCAAGTTTTTTCTAAAATTTATCGAATAATGATCTTTTAAATGTCTCTGTAAGAGAATAGTGAAAGTACTTTTTTATAAATCGAGTCGAACAAGTGATCCTCGTTCCAGAACTGAATTTTCCCCCTCAATTTTGGGTAGGTCATTTATTGACTTTAAAACGGATAGTTTTCAGAAATCAATTTTTGATTGAAAAATTACAGACTGCTACTCGGACAATTTCTTGATTTTTTAAATTCCAGTCAAGCATCATTTTTACAATCCCAATTTATCAAAATTTTCATCAGAAATATTCAAAAAAATGTTTGGTAGTACCAACTGTTCTACTGCTAATTGCATTCTTATTCACATGGCTTGTATAATATTATTAGTTGATAGCACTGCAATAAAAAATTCTCAAAAAATTAATTTTTTAGAACAAAAGTTTATTGACTTATTTTTTCAAGTTTTTGCAAATTCATTATGCAATTGACAACACTGCTATTGATTTTTTTTTTGAAAATTTCAACAGAAATCTTTTTTCATCAATCGAAACCTTTTTTTGAGTTGAGATAATTTGAAAATGAAAATTTTAAAAAAAACCATCAAATTTACAATCTGCAACTTTTAAACCTCTTCGGTAACGATATAATTCAGACGCGCTTTATCCAAAAAAAAAAAGTCAAACTGGAGATTTATTTCAAAAGTATAGAATAAGTACGACCCTCAATAACCTATCTCACTACTCGGTAACCCCCCCCCCCCCCTTTCTCGATCAACAATCAGAATCAGATATTCAGTAAATCATGTTTCAATACATTCATTCTCGAGGTTTTACCCTTTTTGAAACACTGATTCACAATTTGAAAAATCATCTTTCTGCCAATTCTTCGAAATATAAACGAAATACAAAGCATAACAAATAAAATTTGTACCATTGATACTTTACCTAACATTTTGGCAACGGTGTAAATTAAATATAGGATATAGATACAGGCAGACCTTTTTAATGAATCTCTTGAACCCACAGATATGATACTTCGAAGCGTTACAGAATGTTCAACAAAATGAATTCCCGAATCACTACTAACTATTATTTCGAAAATAAGAATGTATTCAAATGGTTTCTGACGTTGGAACAAGAAGGCGAGAGAATCCTCGCTTTTGATTTTCCAATTTTCATACTAATACATTGTGTATGTATATTTTACTTCTTTTTTTTTTTGTGGAAAGAATTCATACAGATAGGTAGATAAAACACAACAAACTCGAGTGGATCCAGGAACAGAAAAACCAGCACGAGTATCCTTTAAACTTGGGCACCATAATTCACCATTCGATTTGAAGCAGTAACAGCAACAAGCATCGGCCAACGGAAACCCAGAATATTATCCATATTATGAATTTTGCAATATTTTCAAACACACTTTCATGATAACGATGAATTTTTTTCGACTGTATAAGATGACTAGTGAATAATTAAAATTCGCTTTTCAACTCACCATTGGTTATTGGTAACGTGATCGGCAGCTGCGACGGATATCTACATCTTGAATGACAGAACTGGTCAAATCGGTGACAACGACGGATATCTACATCTGGAATGACAGAACTGGCCAAATCGATGACAAATATAATTGGTACGATGTTCGATGAATGATATTGATTCAGACGATTCTGGTGACCGAAATTAGTTATCGCCTCAGAAATTCGGTGTCGCATGGGTATTAGCAAGAAATATTGTACATTTGATCCATAAATGAAAGCGGAGAGATGGAATGGACGATTTAGCACACATTTCAACGATTTGTAGTAGGTAAAATCAAAATAACACAACACAACACTACATAGATAAAGATGACGACGCAAACTCAACGAAAACCGAATGCTACCACTGCACTGCGCGATAAGGGTGGAGAGACAAAGACAACAATATCACAATCTAACGATATCGAAAATACGTAGCATACGACTGACAATAAAAACTGAGCACCAAAACACGCTAAAATCGAACTCAAATTACTTGGATTACAATAACTTATCTCAAGTACGAATATACCTACAATGAATTATTGACGAATAAATGTTGAACCATTTCGCGAAATATCGACGACGACAAGAAGACACAACATGAATAATAGATACCGACAAAGAACTAAAAAATCATTTCCACTTTGATCAATTACTCGAATTTTACTGACTGATAACACGAAATGAAGAAACATTTGAAACGCAGAAACGCTACTGTAAATCGACGTACTTTTCGACATGATACGCGACATCGACAGCTAGTAAATGGAATAAGTAAAGAATGATTCAACGTATTACTTGTTCACACAAATTACGAGATATATACGAATTAATTAGAAATTATTTTAATTAAAATAAATAACGCAACGACTACGAAAAAATGGCGAAAACTCAGAAAACTAACACAAACACAAACAACAAGCATGCACTTTGTGACCTTGAAAATTTTTCCACAAAAAAATTTATGAAGCGCAGCAATGATTAAACAAAACAAAACGACGAACAGCATATTTCCTGTTTTCTAATTGGTTGAATTTTAATAGGTAAATGAAAATGTAGGTAATCGTCAGGTAGGTACTTGATTAATCGCGGAGGCACCTCAATTAATTATCAATTAATTTTTTTAATTTTTTTTTTATTGTAAAATTATTCCTGATTAGAATTATAAATTGAAATTTGAATTCATTCTTGAAGTGTGTTGAGTGTTGAAATCAAATTAGTATATTTCTGTTATTTTCGTTAATATCTATTGCTAAATATTCGGGATTGAAAAATGTAGTTTACGATTTTAGATAATTAATTATGCTCAAATTTATCGTTGTGAAGTGTAAATAAGAATACTGCTGGATTCTGCTAATCAGTTGTAGCTTGTACAATATCCAAAAGCACCGTGTATCATCATCATCTCCTGAAATTCAACACAATTCAAGTATATTACCTGCCTTCTAATTTTGGATTTGGAAGATCTAAATATACATGCAACTTCAAGAGATAGAAGTCGTCGAAGTGCTTGACCGGAGAAGATTCCGGAGGATATCTGTTGATCCTTACCATTGAAGTTAACGAAGTTTTTACCCACGACATAAGACAACGAAGTCTACGTGAATCATTGTGTTATGCAGAAAATCAAAACTGAATGTCTAGTGTGAGTCAACAGTAGTTTTCTACGATTCTTCGTCGTCTATGCTTGAAAAGCAAACTGAAAGGTAAGAGTTTGGTGATATGTATACCTTAATTATTTACGTATTTTTTTAGCCAAGTTGTAGCAATAATATCACAGACTTTTAATGATTCATTGAACGTATCTCAAAGATTTTTGTTGGTTTCATCGAAGTAATTCGATAAAGAATACAAGTTAGGTATCATTTGTTCTTGGTGATTAAGTACTGTATTCTCAAGTCTCGACCAATTCAATGATCATGAGCATGTGGTATTTCATCGTCGTCATAAATTCAATTCCAAATTCGAAATTTTTATTATTTTAGTCGCTGTATCTTTCGTGGTAACATTGCTCGGGTTTTAGGTATGGATCGTTCAGTAGGATCCATACTGTGGTTTCTAAAATTTCTGAACTATTACATTGGTATAGCGTTGATTGTGGTCAAAATAGTCGTGATAATTCGGATCTTATGTTGCCATACTTATTATTTATTTATTTACATTATTTACATTCTCCTACCCTTATCAAAAACTTCTAGAACGGAAACAAAACTGAAATTTCCTAAAATTGCCTAGGTTCCAAAGAACCTACGAAAATCGATAATATGGTACTTGGGAGTTGAAATTAGTTGAAATTATTGGAAGTTTATTTTCCAAAACGTGTACATAGGTACTTTATTACTATCATCAATACAATACACCGTTCTAAATGAAGAAAAAAATACATGAAAAAATAAAAAGGTAACAAATTAAAGGAAGTGAAAAATGAGTCATAAATAAGGGCGCAAAAAATTAGTAAATGTTTCACGTACATTTTGTTCGGCTGTAATAAATGTATGGAAGTCGATGGTGTTTTTTCTTTGTTTTTTTTTTTATTTCTTTGTTCGATTTATATTGGGAAATGAGTCGTCGAAAAAAAAAACACGAAAAATGGACGATAAAACGTTTCTAAACATAGTGACCGAATGGTAGATATGGTATACGATACACAGGGTGAAGGAAATTTATGGCGGTTTGAGGTTTCGTTTTGTTTTTTTCATAGGATTAGGGTTGTGGTCAGAAGGGAGGTATTGATTGACGTAAATTCTTGATGGTACTTATGTTCAGGTGCATTGTGCTTGAGATACGAGTATGAGTAGGGTGAGAAGGACGAGCAGAAAGAATTTTCGGTTTGAGGTCTGCGTAGGAGTTGGAATTGTTCAATTTTTTGGTTTGAGGTTGGTGATAGAGGCTATACAAATCTTTCCTTTCAATTAAACAAGCGAATAGGTACCTAGTTTCGAATGAAATTATTCAGTGTACCAACTACTAAGATTACGTTAGGTACCTATGGGTGGAATTAGCTAGATGGGATTTTCAAGACCGTTGGTGGGGGGATTCTAAAATTAATTTTCAAGAAAACGATTTCTGAAAAAATATGTTTTCCTTTTTCGAATATTTTGGGAAATATTGAATGTATTCTTATAACATATTTTACCTGGAACTCGAAAAAGTTTATTTGCTGACTGTACCAGTGTGCCATGATCTAAAATTTCCAAGAATATCTCAAAATTTTCCAAAATTAACTAATTTTAATTTTTTTTAAAATTCCTCAACTTTTGGAGCTTAACCCTTTTCGAAAAACTTTAAAGCAAAATACGATTTTCCAACTAATTTTATTGAGCAAATATTTGGTCCGAAATTTTAAGCAAAAATCAAAAATAGAAATCAAAATTTCTCCATTTCAGCCCTTGTTGAATTATGTGGCGTTTAAACGGACGTTTTCGAATGCCTAGTAATATTTTCTATCAAAATCAATAGTTCGAAAAATATTTTGGGGTATACTTGGGGTGCCTTTTCAGAGTATTTATTTTGTGACAATCTGTGTTTTTGAGATCGTTGAACTTGAATTTAGCAATTTTTTTCTGAAATATGAGGTTAAAAACTCGAGAGGTCGTGAACCTGTTCGAATTTTTTAAAGTAAAAATTTACGTATCAATTTTGAAAATTTTGTAAAATTTTTCAAAAAAATTGTAGTATTGCTTGAATTTTTCTCCTTTCTCACTTTCTTCGAATCATAAAACTGCTTTAGCAAGTACCTATCTGATGAAATGGTTTTTCTCTCACAGTTAAAAGTATATTGAAAAGATTGAGGAAATTTCAGGACAGTTGAGTGAATCTGAATGATGATTTAGAGTAGAAATATCTCAATTTCTTAATCTCACAACACCCCAATCATCCATTACTTACAAATTTAATTATCAAAATAGGAACATCGATGGGTAATCTTGAAACTTACCAGAAAATCTACAAAAAAGAAAAAAAAAATCCACCAGTAAAATATTGAAATTCCTTCGTTGCCTTGTCGTTTTCAAACGAATGTAGATAGGCAACTTATCAGACATGTTAGATCTAGCGACGCATACTTGCTTGAGAAATTCGACGGCGGCCCGTAGCATCAAACAAATTGAATTTTTCTCAGTGGTAAAATTTTTCTTTCTCGAACTTCGGCAAATACTGTATGTCGAGAAAACCTCTCTAAAATCTATACGAACAATTACGCAAAACATACTCCCACTCGCAAATCTCTCGACAAATTTAATTTGGCTACACCTTCGCTTTTTTTGTCAGAGCTCTACGAGAGAATAATTGAAAACCCGTAGCGCGAGAAAAGATTACGAGTTTTTTGCTGCCTCTTTCTCTGTCTTATGTATAGTGAAGCACAAAAAAAGGCGTATTATTTGTCCAGAAGCGTCTTATCTATCTAAGGACAGTTTGCTCGTGTAAAAGCCCGAGAACTGCTCATCTTTACCCTTCGCGTTCTGCTCCTCATCCCACAAACGGTCACGTAAATACTTAATGGCTTGGAAAAAATATCTCCGTTCGCCTATCCCGAAGATAAGAAAACAAACGCGTATTTTCTCGTTTTCATTTTCAACGTTTTTTTTCAGGCTCGCTTTGCCTTTTTACGTTTGTTTAATTTTTAATTTCAAATCGGTTGCCGTTTTTCTTTCACTTTTTTTAACATACGTGAACCATACCAAATACGCGATTACTTTAGAATGAAATTTTATATACATTGGCCTCGATTTTTCAACCATTGTGAACGTTTTTCGTTCCAAAAAAATTATGGGAGTGGTTAAAAGAAAAACGACGAAGTTTCAAAGCACACAATTTGGAAAGTTCACCGTACCTAGATGTTGATTTAATTAAAGCGAGGGGGAAAAAACACGTCGAAAATTTTCATTAATGTAATAGTTTTATCTCTTTTCGGTATAGAATTTCTTTTCAAAAGAAAATTTTCTTCGATTCCTTTTTCTTATGTGAAAAGAAAACAAAAAAAATTGAAGAGCTTTTCGGAGCCAATAAGCCCGTAAATGTTCTCATTTATATCAATACAAAAATAAAAATACCGAGGGTAGAGAGAAGCGGGAAAAAAGGAAAACCCTTAACTTCTTAGTTGTTAGCAGAAACCGTTATTAATCATTCAGGAAGTTGTTTTCCCTCTTTTTTTGTTTAATTCTTTTCCTACTTTCCGTTCGTATTTATTTTCTTTGCCCGCCTTTTTCTCTTCTTTTTTTTACTTCGTTTCTCTTTTATATGATTGAATGATGTTTATATAAGCCTATAAAAGCTATATTTCGACTGCTTTCGTTTTTTTCCCTCTCTTTCTTCTTTTTTTTCGCGGTACTTTTTTTCATTCCGGTAGGTTTGTCTTTCTCATATAAAAACATACAGAGTGTCCGATGCTTGGAGATTTTTTTCGTATACTTTTTTTTTTTATTTGATGTTATTAATGATTCTTTCATTTTCTTTTTGACTGGTTTTGATTTATTAGTTTTCCCAAGACTCATTAATTTCACTGCGCCAAATTCATTAATTCTGTTGAAACGTAATTATTCAGCTGCTTTTTATTTAGCAATTTTTGCCAAGTTTTTGGGTCGATGTATCAAAATATAGGGAGTGGTGTTTGAAGCGTAATTACAAATCTTGTAAATCATTTTCGCTAAGATTAATTTGTCTTTGTTGGAGTTACAAGTACAGAGTGTTCGGAAAATCTGATTTGAGCTGAGAAATTGAACCTGGATAGAGTTTGCTTGGGGAAGAAATTGAGTCAAGTGGAAAATTGGTTTTGAGAATTTCGTCTGAGTGGAATTGGTGGCCTTGAGTCTTGGAAATGCCTTAAATTGGATCCATTGAAGTTTCTACGATACATATTGGACTCAGAATGCTTCAGAAGATGAATTTTAGCCTTTATGCCTCTATCCAATAATCTTGGACATGTCGATTTCACATTTTCTCTTAGTATATTTGGGTGTCCATTTTCTTGAAAACTAGAAAAATCGAGTAATTTGGGAATTTTCTCAGGAGTCTTTTAAAAATCTCAGAAAATGATGAATAACTAGAACAGTGTGTCTTTCTTCTTTGATTATTTTATTTAAAAATTTTCCAAAAATTTCTCCTTCACTCATTTTCTTTTCTTCGCAATTTCTTGTTGACCATAATGTGAAAAAAAATCAAGTCTTTGTCAATTAAATTTCGAATTTGTAAAAAATCGTTGCTACGTTCGGGGTACCTAATTTATTTTCTCTTTCTTTCTTTCTACAAAATACAATAATAATCTCTTTTTTAAGCATTTTTTTCAATAAGCTGAAACGAAAAAAAAATGTCATGATGCCTTTGACTACGAGATGTAGAAAAAAAAGGCGAGAGAATGGATGAAAATTCGAAATTATTGGACATGTTTTGGAAAAATTCAATGAAGGAAAAAAAGGAAAAATGAATTTCCAATTTCTAAAGATATTTTTTCGCAAAAAATTTTGCCCTCACTTCGCTTGGGCTCAACACATTTGTATTTATCTCAACAAAATTATTGATACATATTTCATCTCTTCTCCTCATTGATAGATTTCAGGAGCTTGTGTGGAATTTATGAATCTGAGGCACGATTTTCTGATTTTTTGGAGGGGGAGGAAGCATGAACGCTCCCCGAAATCATTTGTGAGGCTGTGAATTCGAAAAAAATGAGGGAGGTCAGATTTTAGTGAGAAAATTGAGTAAATTTTCATTTTAGTGGCGCTGACATGACGTAGTCAGGGAAATTTTAGTGGGCTAATTATGCAGAAAAATCGAAGAAAAATTTAAAAATTGAGAATTTTCTAGAACAAAAATATCAATACACTTTAAATTTAAATGCGTAAAATTTACCTGTCTGAATCAGTGAAATGAATTAATTGCAAATCAGTGACTTTTAACTGATCTTTCAGTCAAAATTATTGATTTCTTCTGACGAATTCGGAAAAGATTGAAGAATCAGTGATTTTTGATTGAAAAATCAGTGAAATATCATGAATTTTCAATAAAAATCATCTTACTGATTCTCAACGGTAGAATTTTATCAAAGGCTGATTCCGATTTGAAGAGTTGAATGAGTATGGATGTTTATTCTAGAAATAGATTGACTTTCAAAAAATATGTTCGGAAAGCAAAACAATGGACTTTTTTTTTACATTTTTGCAATAAAGGAACAATCCGAATTTTCATGAGTATGATTTTGGTAGACACTCTGACCGAGGTTGTTTCATTTCTCAAAATTTTATAATTTTGCTCTAAAATGGGGCTCTTCCTTTTTATTTTAAATTTTTTCTGTAATAAATTCCAAGTTTCCAAATTTTTGCGTAAGGAAGGTGGTTCAAAAATTTTCTGAACTTGAATAATTTGAGTCATTTTGTGACCAGAAAAACAACAATCTAGAAATCTCTTGGAAAATATGATTTTCGAAAAAAAAAATAGTTGGACATCATGCAAAAAAATTATATTATTTTCCAGTTTTCTTAAATATCATTTAAAAACATTTGAAAATCTTCCAGAAATTGGTTTGAAAAACCTGAAAAAGTCAGGGAAAATTAATTTTGAAGCATTGCGGACACACTGTATAATTTTTTCGAATTTGATTCTATAATTCGATTTTGTTTTCTGTACGTAATTTTATTCTTTCACCTTTTCGAATTTTTTTTTCACCTCAAAATTCCATTTTCATTTTAATCTTGCCTCAATTTGAAAAATTTATTCGTAAAATTCGATTTTTGAAGCCACAAAAGCAATAAAGTGATCTCGATATTCGAACGTATAAAATTAGCAAACCCCGGTACGATAATCAGCTCACATTATCCAGTTGTTTGCTCCAACTTTACCAAATTATTACTCGAAAAGCTCTCGGAATGGAAATAAAATACCAGAAAATGGGTAGAATTTCCATGTCTCGGAGCTCGGTATAAATTACAATAAAAATTTATCACGTCGTAATTTAAAAAAGAAGTAACTATAGGATAACTCTTATCATAAATTTTCTCTCAACTTTTGCGCCCCGCCGCCGTCTCACCGTCTTCTATCGTATCTGCAAAGAGAGCGGCTAAAAGCCGCGTTTCCTCGCGCAATTAAAGCTTTTCAAATTTATCCGGCTAAAAAACAGGGGGGTTTTGTTTTAAAACGACACCCTTTAAAACGCTCTTTCGCCATGTTCACAAAAGCCCGGAAACTTTACTCGAGCAAAACCACTTAAAAGAAAACGATCTTAAAAAGATTTTAATAGCGGTAGTTAAAAAGCACTAATTACATTGTTTTCAAACCTCCTAATTTAAATTAAGACCAAGAAAAGGGGTTTTTAATTTTTAATTAATTCCGCTCCGCGGAATCGAGGTTTTACGATAAAAAGCGAAATATCAGCGATGGGGGACGAATCGAGTTTTTTTTTTTGTAAAGAAAACTTATTCTTTTGAAACGTCTAAAATTTCAACTTTTTAATGATTTTCGATGGGGGAAAGTTTATAGTGTTTTTGGAGGGATTGCCAATTAAAATATAAAAACTGGCGATGAAGTTTTTAATTTTTTTTCTTCTTTATAAAACATCCACCTACCGCGAATCGACCAATTCGAAGGGAAAGTTGGGATGTTTTTATGTATTTGTTCGTTCGAGGGGGTTTATTCAATTTACTTGTAAAATAAAAAGAAACGAAGGGTGATCGGATTGATTCATGTGTTGGCTTTTGCTAAAATACAAGTTTTGGAAGTTTTCACAAAATAAAAACTCAGAAGTTGGTTTTTATTCGGGAATTAAAGGCGGAAAGGAAATAAGTATTCATTTTGAGTGGTATGTTTAATAATTCGAATGCTGATTTTTGAGCAATTAGTTTGGTATTTTTCAAAATACAGTTTTACATTTGAAAGAATTTTGTGCAAAGTTATTTTTCCAACAAAAAAATAAGTATTTTTGATTTCATATTCTTTTTTATCCAATTACCTATGTATTTGGAACCAGTGATGGAAAAAAGAGAATTACGAAGAGAGAGGAAATAAATAAAACACAATAAAATCAGAATTTAGAAGTCTATAGGTATTATATTTTTTGTAGCTGAAGTATTATTATTAAGTACAATATTCAATTGAATTTTACTTTCAAGACATTTGATGGAAAATTGAAACTAAAATCGGAAAACTGAGACTGAATTCATTTCATTCACAATTTTCTATGATGATATGATTTTCCAGCGTAGCTGTTTTGATTTCTGAGGCTTTTGATGTCGTCACTATTTTTAATGATGATGAAAAATGGAATCTGAAACTAAAAAAGAAAAAAACTACAATAAAATTACGAAAAGTGATCAAAACCTAATTTGAGACTAAAAAATTGAAAATTGACCGCTAATTTAAATTGTACCTATCATTTCAGTTTAGGACTTTCTAAACAAATGAATGGACAATTCATTAAAAAATATGTCGAGACGTCGAGCCAGACAACTGTTGGTAAAAAATTAAGCACAAAAATTTTTCCTAAAAAAATTCAAATCATTGATATTTTTTTAAGATAATTTTTCAAAGAAACCTTTCTACATTTTTTTTTTGTTTTCAAGTTAACTAGGATTTGAATTTTTTTTCACTCAAAAAAATAGATTCAAACCTTAATTTCTTACTCGAGTTTGTATTTTTAGAATTTCAATTTAAAAAAAACAAAGCAGTATTCGGTAAGTTTTATTCGATGGATTCGATGGATTCCTTCCATTCTTCCAAAATTATATTATTACAAATTTTCGCAATTTTTTTGAAATTTTCTTTTTTATTCACAAATTTTCAATGGTGTGTTCAGAAGTGACTCGTTTCTTTGTTTTTTTGAACAGTTATATTCAGTAGTCGTTTTGCTGGTATTTCTGACTGAATTTTTCCATCCGTTTTTTACATCTTCAAAAAATAAAAGAGATAGATTTTTGGTTGTAAAATTTGAATTTTTCATCTTCATCCTTTATCCTTTATCCTGCATCCTGCATTTCTCATCATTTTTTCTTCATATATTTTTTTCATTTTTCACGAAAGCAGCTTATGATTGCTTTGCTGGTATGTTTCATCGAATTTTACAATAATTTTTTAATCGAAAAAGAAAAGGGAAGGTTAAAAAGGTTTTGCAGATTTATTAGATTCATATATTTGAATCCAGATCCGAATCAGTTTTCAATTCAGAAAAAATATATGTAGACTGAAGTTCAAATCGAATTTTGGTTTTCAGTTTTAAGAAAATTTGTGGCTAACACTGATTATTTCAGTTTTTTTTTGTGATCTTTTATATTTTTTTCCAAATTTTTTTATGGATGATGATCATCAATTCGTCAATGATAATTTTTTCAAAAAAATACCTTTTGTTTTTGTATTCGACAGTTATTTTAATTTTGATTATTTTTCAATTTGTATTAATCCGTTCATTTTGAATCATCCCCTTCCCCTTCCTCTCTCCATGTGCCATTACATGAATTGAAATGACGAAAAAAATTATTTCTGTGCTTGCTAGAAACATTTTAAGTCCAATTTTTCCAATTCTCAAACCCTTCAAACGTTTTATTCTGTAAATTATAACTTATTGCTTAAGTGTGCTGCTGTAGTCACTGTAAGTATGTGTATTTGTAGGTATATTAGGAGGGGAAATTCAAAATTGAAGCTATTGATTCCCAAGTCAGGGTCTTTTATTTATTGAACTGAAATATTTAATCGAGTCAAATCATTCTAAATTTTTATCTATGTTTCATTATTCGTAATTTGCAAAGGTATACCTAATTCAATAGTGTTTCGAATATTTTTCCAAAACTTCTTTCTCTATTTTTTTTTTTTTTTTAGATTTGTTAAAATTCAGTTTTTGATCAAATTATGTTAAAAAATGCGATATTTTCAATCAAAAATGAAATGAACTCCAACACTCTTTTAAGCAGTTTTTTTCCATTCTGCGTAAGTATATTTTTGGATTTTAAAAAAAAAAGTTCAATATTTTAAATGATTTAAAAATTAATTTGAATTATTTCAAATTAATTAATTTCTTAATTCGATTCTTTCCTCACATACATGATTTGAGAATGGAATTAAAAATTCATCAAAGTAGAGTTATTTTTTTAAATATGTGGTTTTTCTTGATTTTCATCCCCTCCCCACTACTTTATTGGTAATCGTTTGAAATTTCGCGAGTAAATGTTTTCAAGCGATGGAGAAAATTTGTATACTTTTCTGTTTAAGAATATATTTTTGCAAATCTAAAAACTTCCTCGTTATTTTTCGTATGAGAAATCCAATCGTAAAGGAAAAAAGCAGAATCTTAGCATTAGTTGAAAGGTGATGGGAGGCAATAGGTAACAAAAAAAAAATCAAAAACTGCATTTATTTTCAAATTTTTCCGATTTGAAAACCTACAATTTCATTATCAGAAGTTGGCGAAGGATCTGGAATTTTATGTAGGTAACTGGCTTTCATTCGATATGACATCAAATAAAAAATTAGCAAATTTCGATATTTTTCACTCCAGCCTGATATTATTTTTCGTCAATTTTCCACTTCTAATTACCTCCGCCTCCGCTTCGAAAAAATAATTCCTCGTGTTTCTCCTAATCCAATAATCGAAACGATCTGTTTACCTCCAAATCCTCCATTATCGATCCTCCTACATCTGCGAAGAAAAAAGGAAAAATTAAACAGTTACGACACATCCAAACATACGTGAAAAATTCAATCGAAGGGAAAAAAATATTTTCCAATATAAAAATTACGCAAACATCGTACGTTGCTGCGATCGTTTACGACACGTTCGGATGAAAATAGCGAAACGAGATCGATTAACGTTACCAAATTGAATTTCTATACTGGGAACGTCATTTCTCGTAGCTGATATTTTCTTTAAGGTTGGAAAAAGAGAAGAAGAAGAGAAAAGAAGCAACGTAGCGTACGAGTATATATAGAAGGAAAAAAAAACACCAAACGAAAGGCAAAAAAAAGAGAGGAGAGAAAAACTATAACACTTTTCGGTTATTTTAAAATTATGCCGCTTTCGATGTTTGCTTTTAATCGTAAATCCTTTGGAGCTAAAATACACTACGAAAGTATAGAGAAATAACGTATACCCCGTTGAATGAAAATTTAAAGGCTGATTTTTTCTCTTGTTTCGCGTTCAACGAAGAAGGCTTTTTCTTATTCCGGGCCAACTCCGCGTCTGTCTTTCTCTGTCGTATGAATATATTAAATTTGAAAAATATTTTTCAAACGGAGCAAATGTTAAATTGACTTTAAAGAGTTTTTCGTATACGAATTTATATTTTTTATTAAAAAATATTTGGCGACGACGGCGTGTTTCTCCTTTTATAGCGTTGTAGGTTGAAAGCAGCGTGGTTTTTTTGGGCACATAATGTACATAAACTACCCGAAGGAGAAAAAAAATAGGGCAAGGAATAAAGAATAGACGAGAAATAATTACAAAAAAAAATGTACGGAATTGAGTACGAGGTGTGGGGGTGAATAAGACGCGAAATAACGTAAAGCGAGAGGAAAAAAACAATCAAATCAAATCGGGCGAGAAAAATCGAAAACACTAAACTAACAAAAGACTATGTTGTTACCAGGTGGGTACCCTAAACGAGCCGAAACAACATCCCCAACGGCGTAATGTAGACAAAGAAATACCTTCTTAAGGCCTGGCCCGTGTTCGGCTTCTTTTTAATACACAAATGACACAAAACGAATAAAAATTCGAATTTCCTATCGGCCTCGTTCGTCTTCAAAGTCTCGATGTAATTTTCATTTGCTCGTTTGACGTAAATTACAAAAATGTCGACTATCATCGATATACGCTTCGGGAAAAAGACGAAACGAGGAAGGGGCCTGCGAAAAACGACGAGTAAAGGATGAAGAAAAAACCTTAAGTGACATCGGTTCTCAGAGCTTAACATCTTTCCATTAGAATGCTCATTTTTCTATGAAAAAAAGTTAACTATTTACGATATGTTTTTCGGTATACCCGGCGCAAATTTTTGCCTCGAGTTGAAGCCGCCGATGCTCATCTCGTCTCGTATTTTTTTTTGTCCCTTATGCCGGAACGAAAACGACGAGATATTTCCAAGTTTTTTTTTTCTCTCGTATTCGACTAAACGTCTCTCTAATATCTTTCCACGTTCTATATTTTTGCGCGTAGCTCATTTAGCCGGGGTTTTGTCGAGGGTAGCTTTTAAAATGGAAGTATTTCTTATGTCTTTTAGCCCCGTAGCCTTTAATTCCGCTAAGAAGCCCATATACCCCCGTATAATCGAGAGAAATGGTTTTACTTTTTGATCTTAATGGAACTAAGCCCCTCTCTTATACGCCTGTATTACGTATGGATAGGCAACCATTTTGACCAGTTCTGTTATGTTTATTGCTTACACGGCGACTTTTATACGTTTATTGTTAGAAGAAAAATGCGCACCCATTAAAACGTTACCCAGGCTCGAGCTAACAAATACATCCCAAAGAGTAAAATAGTATTAAAGTTTTCAGTTCACGTACTAAAACGAAATTGTCGAACATATTTAATCCGCCGTTTACAAGAAAAATTGATACGATAATTTGGTCTCTCTTTGGTTTTTTTTTCTCGGTATACCTTTCTGGTTTTTTTTTATCCTTAGTGCTGCTGCGTAAACTAAGCAATGGAGATGGATTTTGGTAATGATGTGGGATGGAAACAGCTCCCTTTTTTTGAAGTACGGGCGCAATTCTTGACTTCTTGGGTCGAAATGTGTGAAAAAGGTGTTTCTGTATGAAATTTTTCATCGGGGAAAAAATAAGTTGAGGGTTCGAAGAATTTCAACCGATTGTGAGAGAAATTATTTGGGTACGGAGGACGAAGCTGGAGAATTTTTATGGTTGTGGGAAGTTGGAAGACGCACCCTAAAGTGATAATTAGTTTTGTAAAATGAGCTACTGTTGTTTTCATGAGTCTAATTGTCGACTTCCCTCGACTATTTGTCATTTTAACGAGGAAATCACCTTTGGTGTTTTTATTAATTGGATTAGTATGTAAATTTATGGTAGTTGTGTTTGGTGAAGTGGTGCTGAATGTGGCCTGAGGGGTGTGAATTTCTGACGATGAAGAGATGAATATTTTTACGAGTGGGAAAGCTCTAATGTGGTTTGATCTACGCGATTTTGGGTGTTTTTGAAATGGGTTTGATGATTTTTCGGGTTTACTTTTTGGGAAAATTATTCTGATTCGTTTTTAATTTTTAATAATGAACTGAATGTGAACGGTTCGAAAAAATGAATATGAACAAACTGAACTCATCTAATGACCATTTTTCGTTTTTTCATTTTAAATTGGAAGTTTTCCAAGGTACTGAAAATTTGAATAGATGAGATTTGTAAATACGTTCTCTCCTAGAACGAGTGGTTTAAAAATTTGTGGTTTTTTTGGAAAACAAAAGTTTACTGTTTGTTGATAAATGGAAAATTGGCGACCATTTTGCAAAGGGGAGATAGAGGGTCTCTTCATCAGAAATCTGATGATGTTCAGTCAAGTCTACATACCGCACAAAAATTTAGTTTGCCACTTTTTAAAATATTGAAGAGGAAAGGGTACCGGCGGTTAAGATAGGCGAATCTGCCCCCGAGCTGAAATTTGAAACTAACCGACGGAATTTGGTCCTTGGGGTCTAAAAACCACCTGGTAAAAATTTTGGCCCCCTACCCCTCCCCTAACCCGAGTTATGGGGCAAAACGTTACTTTTTTCAGCCTTTTCATTAAAAATTTTTATCTCCGAGAGTTTTCAACCAAATTTTTTCAAATTTACGTGAGTTATACTCCATACTGAGGGGTATTACTAGGTGGTTTGAAAAAAATTTTTTGATGATTTTTTCTAGCCAAAAATCGCATTTTAAAACTTGAAATCGAGTTTTCTACATGATGTTGGAGAGGTGCAAAAATGAAAAAAATATATATCATGTATCTAGTCCCTATCTACAACGTAATATTTTTTTCAGAATTTTTTAGGTGGGTGGAAGACCTTCAAAAACGCAAAAAACCGCATTTTTATCACGTTTTTCGCTCAAAAAATGGTCATTTTTGGCCGAAAAAATTTTTCGGGTAATAATATTCCAAAATACGTATTTTTACGCCACTTGCCCGATTTTCACTTCATTTCATTCGTTTTTGAATGATTTTTGCAATTTCAAGTAACCTAAAGCGCAAGACTTAAAATTGTATGTACGTAACTTTCCTTATACCTGTATAAAATTATCATACGGAAAACACTGAAAGAAAATTTGTGTTCAGTAGCTCGAACTACCTTCGAAAAATTCATTTGCATGAGCAGAGCACTCAAATTTCGAAAATTCACTTTGTAGCTAACAAATTTTTTCAGAGAAAGGGGCCAAAATGTGTTTTTTCAATGGATTTTTTCGTATTTTTGTGGTTTTTCGCCAAATGTAGATAAAAGTTTCGAGTTTTTTTTTAGATGAATTTTAGGGAGTTGGAAGAGCCCTAAAATTTTTTTTTCAAAATTTTTGGTTCATTTTCGCCGAGTTATGGCATTTTAGAAATTTTGAGCGGCCATTTTCTCTTGAAAGGTCAAAGGTAGCCTAGTTATTTTTGTTCTGAACCTCGAGAACATTGAGTGAAATCTGAATTATTCTTAAGAAATGACTATGCCCTATGTGAAAAAACTCAAAAAATGAAGAAAGGAAAAAAATATGAAAAAAATCGAAATAATTCAACTTATTTCCAAAAACGAAAAAAATGACCAAGTAGTCGATAAAAAAGTGAATAACTCCGAACAGTTTATTTTTCAAAATGAAAAAAAAGTGTCATCGGTAAAAAAAAAAAATGAAGAAAATCGAAAGAAGTAAAAAAATGATAAAAAAATTGAAACAACTGAAGCTTTCATTTTAAAAAATTACCTCAGACCATTTTGAAAGTTTCACCTTGGAGAATTATTTCGAGAAGAAATTTGCAGGGAAGAAAAATTCAAATCAAAGTTGAGTAGAGAAATGCCAATGGAAATGCAGAATAGCAAAAGGTAGGAATAAAAAATTGTTCGGTTTGGAAGAATTCACTACCTCATATTTTTGCTAATTTGAGCAATTTCTATATGCAAGGAACAAGGTAAAGGAGGAAAGTTCATTGAAACCAGTTTTGACTGTTCCTACCTCGAACAGTAAACCATAACAGGAAAACATTCCAACAAAAATTTTGAACCCTTTCAAAATATTTTTCTATTTTTGAGACTTGTTTTTTTATAATAAACGTGGACCCGTGAACGTCGTACTTCCCACGAGAGTGCCGTGGGAAGTGCAACGTTACTGTACGCGCTACATGCGAGGGGTGGTTAGTTTTTATTTTTTTTGACAATGTTCCACCACTTCGATTTTTTTGAAATTTTTGTGGTATATTTATGAATGAATGGCGTATCTTTTGGGGGGGAAACGTTCCATTGTATCTTTGACCTTTCAAGAGAAAATGGCCGCTCAAAATTTCTAAAATGCCATAACTCGGCGAAAATGAACCAAAAATTTTGAAAAAAAAATTTTAGGGCTCTTCCAACTCCCTAAAATTCATCTAAAAAAAAACTCGAAACTTTTATCTACATTTGGCGAAAAACCACAAAAATACGAAAAAATCCATTGAAAAAACACATTTTGGCCCCTTTCTCTGAAAAAATTTGTTAGCTACAAAGTGAATTTTCGAAATTTGAGTGCTCTGCTCATGCAAATGAATTTTTCGAAGGTAGTTCGAGCTACTGAACACAAATTTTCTTTCAGTGTTTTCTGTATGATAATTTTATACAGGTATAAGGAAAGTTACATACATACAATTTCAAGTCTTGCGCTTTAGGTTACTTGAAATTGCAAAAATCATTCAAAAACGAATGAAATGAAGTGAAAATCGGGCAAGTGGCGTAAAAATACGTATTTTGGAATATTATTACCCGAAAAATTTTTTCGGCCAAAAATGACCATTTTTTGAGCGAAAAACGTGATAAAAATGCGGTTTTTTGCGTTTTTGAAGGTCTTCCACCCACCTAAAAAATTCTGAAAAAAATATTACGTTGTAGATAGGGACTAGATACATGATATATATTTTTTTCATTTTTGCACCTCTCCAACATCATGTAGAAAACTCGATTTCAAGTTTTAAAATGCGATTTTTGGCTAGAAAAAATCATCAAAAAATTTTTTTCAAACCACCCACTAATACCCCTCAGTATGGAGTATAACTCACGTAAATTTGAAAAAATTTGGTTGAAAACTCTCGGAGATAAAAATTTTTAATGAAAAGGCTGAAAAAAGTAACGTTTTGCCCCATAACTCGGGTTAGGGGAGGGGTAGGGGGCCAAAATTTTTACCAGGTGGTTTTCAGACCCTAAGGACCAAATTCCGTCGGTTAGTTTCAAATTTCAGCTCGGGGGCAGATTCGCCTATCTTAACCGCCGGTACCCTTTTTTTTAAAAAAATTAAGGAGTAGTAAATATTTTACATTTGTTCAATATTCTATTGGTTCAGTTTATTTTGGTGTTTTGCCTGTGAACTTGAACAAGTATTTGTTCATTTTTGAAATAGAAAAGTTGTTGAAAACTTGTTCAAATTCGTGAACGAAACGTCAAAATGAACTGAACTGAAAAGAACGAACGAAAATTTTGATGAACTGAACGTGAACTCGTTCAGGAATAACCCGATCCTGGTTTTCAATCATTTGATGGTTACTTTTTTGGATTGATAAACTAGTTTGATGGATTTTCAATTGCTTTATCATTAAAACAATACGACTTACGACAATGGGAAAAAATCACCAACATTTTGTCAGATCATTTGAAATTGTTTACTTCATGATTGTTTTATTGAAAAAAAAAAAAACTCATAGAAGGTTATTATTAGGAAAAAGAAATAAGAATTGAAGATTTTTTTTGCTTCAAGGTTTTTCGGTGTTTTTCCAACTGAACTTAAATTTTTTTCATTTTTTTTTTTTACCTAATAAACAAAATTATAAAATTTTATCACTTTGTGGGGTGGGGAGAGGAGAGACGGCTCTCTATCACTTAGGTCGTTGAATGTCCTAAGCAGGAGAATTTTTGCAATTTTCATTTTTTATTTTGTACATAATAAGTCTTGGAAAGCTCAGTTGTGAAAATGTTTTTTTTTTCAAAAAAACTAGCCCTCTACACAGAAAATTCTTTTAAAAATCGACAAAATTATGTGTTTTGTTGGTTGCAACTATTTTTTTTTCAATCCTTTGGCACATGAATTTTCTTCAAAATTTTCAGAAAATTTCAAATTTGAAAACGAAAAATTGGCAAATTATAAAAATTAAAGTATGAAAATAAATTATGAAATATGATGTATAAGCTGAAGTACAGCCTTAAAGGCTGTACTTCAGCTTCCAAAAATATGAGAAAATAGGTAATACAAACACAAATGGTTGCAGATTTTTACAGATTTTAGTTAAACTCGCGACCTCGTTAATTTTGTAAACAACCATGTCGTTTATTAGCTAAAAAACATTTAAACTATAATAATTGGCCAATTTTTTTCGGAAATAATTGAATTTCAAACATCTATAGTTCACTTTTGTTAGTTTTGTTGAAACAAAACAAAAATATTAATACATAAATGTCAAAAAAACTGCGAATAACTTTACGAATAGAGCGATTTGAAATTGATAAATCGAACGATATTGAGCATTACAAACTTGAAAAATTATTGGCTATCATGGATGTTATCTCTAGACTCGATATCAGTACGTAATTGTATAATTTTTGCGAAAGTTTTGTGGGTCACTAAATGAATGAATTTTTTTCGTTTTCGGTTTATTTTGATCATAAAGGTTAAACTTAGGGCGCCACAAAGCCTTTTTTCCCGTAAACTGCTCTTCAAACGTGTAATGTTGGAGTGAAAACAAGTGAAAATGACGTAAGTTTGCCAATTTCAGAGTCATATAATTAATTCAGATAATTATTTATTCAAAAAATAGCTTCGTGGCGCTCTAAGTTTGGCCTTTCTGAACAAAATAAAGTAAAAACGAAAAAAATCCATTCATTCAGTGACCCACAAAACTTTCGCAAAAATTCGTCGTTTTTACCTACTCATTTACCTACTGAAGTACAGCCTTAAAGTAAAGTTTTGTTAATATTTGAAATTTTTTGAAATTGGGGCATAACTGTAGTGATATGTCATATATGACCACCTATACAGTAAAGAGTTAAAATATCCTTGCAGAATATGGGAAAGGTATAATTCTGAGTTGTACACCTTTATTTATGATCGACATGTTGAAACAGTTTGACCCCAGCGGAGCGAGGAAATTTTTTTTTTGGAAAGTTTTATTAAAATGAGTCCAGAAACTTCAAGTGATTCATTATTTTTATGAATCTTTACGAAATTCCAGCGGAAATTCCCAAAATTTCAAAATTCCCTGACTTTTCCCAGTTTTCCAGAGAATGGACACCGTGTCCTTCTCTGATATGATTTGAGGGGGAATGCAAAAAAACGATACTTTGCACACCTGTCAACATTTTTTGGGGGGAGGGGGTGCAAGGTACCACTTTTATCCCACTTAATGACCCGTTTAATCGATTAAAAAGCTCTATTTTTCAAAATTCGTCACCTAGTACTTCTAATTTGAATTCGTATTTTTTGCGAAAAAATATTGTGGAAAAGAAATACCCTGATAGATTTCAACTCGAATTTACGAGTCAAGTAAAATTGTACTTCAATCGATCCAACAGGTATAGGCGCACCCAGAAATTAAGAGAGGGTTGAGAATTTGAGAAAAAAATATAGGAGGGGTTAAACTTCAAATTGGTCATTTTTAACTATAATATTCCAGTAAAAAACCATTGATTTTGTCTGCCAAATTAGGAATTGATTGATATTTTGACTGAAAGATTAGTGAAAAACCATTAGTTTTTTAAATTAAAATGAAGCGAAGCGAGGGCGTATTTTCTTTTGAGAAAATACTGCTTGAAGAACAAAAAAAATGCTTTTATTTTGGTATTTTTGGGAGAATAAGATCTTTTTCCCGAGCTCAGAGGCAGCTCGAGCCTTATGAGCCTCTCTGGGGTGCTTTCCTGCTAACAGGTCACTAAGACAGTAAATAGGGGTACATGGTGCTAAAATCTATATGAACTATTTTAATGGGGTTTCTCTATTAGCATTGAAACAATCTAAAATTTTCTAGAGGCTGCGAAACGTCTCAGTAATTTTTCACTGATTGACAGTCAAATTTCACTGATTAACAGTTACACAGTTTTCGCTGTTTAATCAGTGAATTTTCAGTTTTTTGACTGATTCAGATTTAGAGAGTACATCAAATTTCACATTTTTTTCTTTTTGTGTCGAATTTTTCAACTTTTCATCATGTGAGATGAATTTGCCAACTTTTTCTACCAGCACTGTGTCGGGAGACCCCCCCCCCCCGGTTCACTACGCCCTTGAACAGTGTCTACAATGAAGTTTTTTCCGACTTTTGTAAAGTCGGATAAAATTTCATGATCGGATAATCGAAGTTCTACTGTATTTCATTCAAAAATTCAAAATTGATCTTTTCTACATTTTTGCTCATTTTTGACCTTAAACATCTTACAAATTTTCTATTTTCTATTCAAACAACATTTTTCTCGGCAGAAATGTATAATTATGTGATTATCGAGGGATAATCATTTCCCCTACAGCGACTTTTTCAGCACGACCTAGACTACAAGTACATGGGCATACTTTAATTCAACCTGGTTGCTTATCAAATAATAAGAAAAAGTGTAGGCTGATAAAAATTGAAATACAATTTGTACCCTACGCGTGGAAAAATATACTTACCTACCCTCATTCGAAAGTAAACATATGGTACGACTTGTCGAGCGAATTTTTATTCGAAACGTGACCTTCGTATGCGAATTTACGTATATGGAATTTGTTTGTGGGAAAGAAATATGTATATAACGCGCAGCAAGTAGATATAAGTAAAACGACGACGATGGAACGCCGAATTGGAATGTGCGATCGCGGCGACGTCGTATAGAGAGTAAATTCACCGGGGCTGAAAATTTCTATTTTTAAATTTACCATTTTTCCGCATGAATTGAAAAAAATTATTTGTAAATTCGCGTCTTCTTATATACCACGGCGCGTATCCGGCATAACAATTCAAAGTGGCACGAAATAGGCGTAAGAGTAAATAAAGCTAAATTCCAAATGCGAAACGTCGTTATAAACTGTATACCACCTCGCTCGTCCAAAATGACGTATCTGCTTTATACGCTAACAAGATGGCGAATCCGAGTAGAATTTTTTCTCTGTAATAAATTATCGCATGTATCGAGAAAATCAGATACTGCTGTATACAGGCTTTAGCGTTTCCTTTGGTTGCTTTTTTTTTTCGCCATTCTTTTTCTTCATCTTCTTCGAGACACGATTATGTGGTATAAGACTTTAGGAAACATTTAACGGTCGAGATGGATTCGGGGGGCAAAACTGGGGATGATTTTTATATATTGAAAATAGTCTAACCGTAAGTCCGACTTTACACTTTTAACGGCGCAGATTTAAAGTTCGAATTTACAAACGAAAAAATACGATTAAATTGCAGTAAATGGTTTTTAATGGCGTCAGCCATTCGCGATATATACGATTGAAAGTTTGCTCGAAATCTACTGCGTACTCTCTCGTTTACCACCAAGTTTATACATCGTTTTCGTGTTTGAAATTTCGTATTAAGCGAGATCCGATTTTAATACGCGATTGGTCCCCCCGTTCCTCGTTCCTACCCCCGAGTTCGCTTATGTGCTCGTTTTGACGTACCTATAGCGAATTTGAATTATTGAGGAAAATTTAGCGGCGCGAGAAGTTGTATGTGATTTTTAAAAATCCGGCCGACGCGTAGGTGATGTGATTTTATGGCTTCGAGTTGTGGAAAATTTATTTTAATGTGATGTGTAACCGTTTCGCCGCGGAATTTAATTTTCTTCGGGATCAGATTCCTGCCTACGAACGAAATTCAATGACCTTTATCGGTTTTTTTATTTTAACGAGAAATTTGCCAATTTTCCGGAATCTGCAGTTATGATTTCTTCGGATTGCTTTGATTGCAACTTTTTTATCGAAAAATCTTTCACGTGGGTTTCTCTGATAGCACTACATTGGGTGGTAGGGGTAAAATTTTAAAAAAATAATTGAAATGGAAAATAATTGGAAGTGAAAAGCAATTAAAAAATCCCAATTATAAACCTCAATTCGGGGTCAAAATATGATTTTTTCAGATTTTGCTTTTGTCATTCATTAAGCCTTAAAGTATGGTAATCATTTTGTTAAATTGAATGAAAATGCTCCTTGTGCTTTCTTCAGGAAGCTCTTATTTGAACTTTAAAAATTTACATTATGATAGATTAATTCATTTCAAAAACTTCAAATTCTCCTGAAATTTCATCAAATTTTTTCAATTAATTTTCACAACTTCCTTTATTTTTATTGTTGGAAAATAATAATTTTTGAAAATTTGGTGAAAAGAAATTCAAATATCCACGAAAACTTTTTTATTCATATTTCCACAATCTGGTGTCCATGTGTCGTCCATAAGATTTCATCAGCGGTTTCACAAGGAAATTCCGAAGCACATTAATTTTAAACTGCATTCAAGTTTGCTAGAATTGAAATTTTTTATAGTGTAATGCATTATTAAATTCTAATCAATTTTTCCAACTGATAAATTTTTATATTTATAATTTTTTGGTCCATAATAATGTAAAAGCAAATTGATATTTAAACACACGATTTTTTCCATTGAATGATCGAGTTTTCATAAAAATTTTCCTCGCTACGCTCGGGGATAATTTTTACACTCTTCTTTGTGCAGAGATTTTTTGAAGAGTATTTTATGAATGTAGTGAGAAACAGGCACGGTTCGAGAGGGGGGTGTAGGGGGTGTTACACCCCCCTAGGCAGTTTTCAGTTGGCAAACAGTTGGAAAATGGTCGGAAAATACGTGAAAATTATGTCCAGTCGGCAAAATCGAAGTGAAAAATATTTTTATTTTCTAAAAATTAAAAACGGGAATTTAGTTCTATAAATTCATTTTTAAAATTAAGTTTTCGCTTTTTTGTTACCTTTCTTTTGCAGATAACTCGAAATGCACGAAAGGGACTGTGTCAAAAATTATAATGTTTGAAAATTCTGGGTTCAGCCGGAAAGCACCTTGCCACAAAATCGAGATTTTTTTTCCGACTGAAATGATTATTTTGCCAACTTGAGATGGTAAAATTTGAAGTTTGAAAATTGACCTTGAAGTGGAAGATTAGTCAAACTCGTTTAGCAATTCCTACATTTTTTTTACTTTTATTCAAGTTCGACGAGAGATGGTACAAATGATGATGCATTTGTACCGGGTTCGATTTTTTCAATATCAGGAAGACCCTGCATGCGGGTCCCTAAAGGGGATTTTTTTATTACAAAAATGTGAAAAGTGCATTTCTTTTTTTGGTCTTTAGGCAGTATTTTTTTGAAAAACTTTCGCCCTCGCTTCGCTCGGGCAGTATTTCAATCATTTTATTTCAAAAATTATTAATTTTTCACTGATCTTTCAATCAAAAATTATCAATTTTGAATCCATTCCCAATTTATAAAAAAAAATCAGTAATTTTGACTGAAAGATCTATAAAAAATCACTGATTTGAAATGACGGAAAATTTACATATTGAAGCCACAATTTTTCAGGTTTTTAATAAAATTTTTATCAATAATTTTCGCCCTCGCTTCGCTTGGGCTATAATAAATTGCATATTTTGAAAACTCTTTCATTCAATTTTAATTCTATCCGAAAAATGAGAAAATCCCTCGTTCCCAGTTTCCAAATATCTTTTCAGCATAATTCAAATTTTCAGGTACATCTTGTTGTACAGTAGTTAGTTGGAAAATTTTCCCTTCCCCCCCCCCCCCCCAAAAAAAAAAAAAATTATGCTGAAACCGTCCCTGGTGAGAAAGAAGTACCATGATGACCCTGATTACGATTTTGAAAAAGAAGGGAAGAGAATGGAAGAGAATTTGCATTTTCTGATCACATTTTGGAAAATTGATTTCACTGGTGGGGGGGGGGGGGGGTGAAATGATAAATTTTCAACATATTTGAAGATTTTCCTTTGCAAAATGTTAGCCCTCGCTTCGCTCGGGCTCATAGAATTTCTTTATTTCATCAAAACAATTGATATTCAACTCCTTACTGATCTATTATTTACTAGAGGTCAAACCGAAAAGAGAGAGTTCTGTAAAATTTTTAGATTTTAGGTGCGTATTTGGTGGTTTTTTTTTGGGGGGGGGGGGGGGGGGGAGTGTGAAGGAATTTTTGAATTCTCAGACTGGAAATATCCAAACTTTTGAATCTCATCATTTAGTCGAAATCAAAGTTTTTAAAATTTTTTCTGTTGGAAATTCAAGATGAATTTTTTGTATCGAGTTGTGAGAGAGGTGAGAGATGACATCGAAAATTCTGAGAATTGAATTGAAATCATTTTTTTGCCGGAAAGGGGGGGGGCATTTAAAAAAATCATAGTTGGTAATGATTTCTGAAAAAAATCAGTGCTCTGCACAATTTTATCGCGCAAAAAAAAACATCCCCTTCTCACTCCTTCAAGAATAACATATTTGAAAGGTCTGGAAAATTTCGAAAACTTGGTCTGGAAAACCTGGAAAAATCAGAGAAAATCATTTCTGAGATATAATGGACACCCTGAAGGATTTTTAAAGCACTAAAATAATGAGGAAAAGTGGGAGTTTCGGGCATTACATTTCCAATTTTTTCAAAGCTTCGCTCGGGCATGAAGAAAATCACAATTTACAATCTATTTAAGGCAAAAGTGCAAAAAAGCACATTTTTACCCTCCCCCTCTCCAAAATCATTTTAATTTTCCGAGTCTTTGTACCCATTTTGCACTCACCCCCAAAAAAAACTTCCGACGCTGCTGGTCATTAGTAAGTATCTAGAGAGTCTACAAATACAGATGCTGAAGCTCACATGGACAATTTTTGCAGATTTTTCGCCGCGCTGAGGAATTCCAATATTTTCTGGGGGTTTGAAAACCGGCGAGAAATTGAAAATAAGGTTTCCATATTTTATAGAATAACCTTAAGGTAAATTTCAAAATTTCAGTTATAAAGTTGGCAAATTTCAGTTTCGAAGTTGGAAAATTTTAGATTCAAAGTTGACAAAATCGTGATTATCCCCCCCCCCCCACATCCTTCGCTACGCCCCTGCTTTTATGCCCCACTTTCCAACGTCATTAATTTTATATCCAATTTTAACCTACATTCCCATCATTCGTTGATTGAAAAATTGAAATACTCCGACGTCTCATCACATCATTAATTCACGTATAAAAGGAAAAATTCGTTAAAATCCCCATTTACTCTTATCTCTACAGAAAGCTCGAATTAATTCGAATAAAATTGCCGCAGCCTATACTCAAGCTACCTATGTAAACTTGCGGAATAAAAATACGATATACATACTGTACGAGCTTTCGTATACAAAATGAGTAACATCATTATCATGCTGTTTTTGTGAGTTGTATACGGTGCCTCTTCTCTTCTGTATACACACATCGTCTCTCGGAAGTGAGTTCACTCCCACAGTAAATTGAATTTATTCGCCGTTTTCCCAAAGCAATATATATTTCGATATTTCTTTTTCACCCGGTCCTACATCATCATATATTGAAAAGAACGAAGTCGACTTTATTTAAATAACAGTTATATTCCCGGTTGTATATAGATTACGATATAGCAAGAGTATCATTATAGATACCTGAGTTACACATTCAACAATGGCTGCGCGACTCGGCACATTTGTTTTTCCTTCTATCAACGCACATAGTCTATACTCTATACACATACAGGCTACCCATATAAAGACGAAGACGAGCTTTCTCGGTGGAAAAAAAAGGGTGCACTTTTATATTGTAGGTATACAGCATACGGTAATATTTCGCATAACAATATAGCCCGGGCGCGCTATCCATACGAGACATATTTCGGCTTATCTACCTAAAAAAATTTATTCCGTTTTTTGGTAACGAGAATTATATTATGATAGGACTTACATTAGTAAAAGAAAAGTGAAATACGGTGTGTTGTACGAGTAGGTTTCTTCTTCTTTTTCGCCAACCCAAAAGCGAGAAGCTTTTTAGTCCATGGCATGGCACAGCCTGCACATTGCTCGTACTCTTCATCTTCTCGTGCGCCCAGTAATCATGTTTTATACGAATATATGAAAAATCCGAATGTTATTATTTCCATTTTATTTGGTTGCCATCGTATGTAGATATATATTGCCGCATGGCCCCTGAATTTGTATCGTGCGGCAATAATTTGACAATGTAACGATACTCTCTACAATAAGTATAAATGTGACGACTCGTTTGTATGGAATAGAACGGTATACGAATGTGTATGGCGTTGCCCCCCCCCCACACCTTCAGACACGTAATGATGCCATCTATCACCTAGAGCCAGCGTGTTTCCATTTTAAAGACGTTTTAAATGGGGAGGAAATGGAAAGCGGAGGGGTAGAAAGGTACGATGATACTGCAGTGTGCAAATTGGGATCGGAATGATGCAATTGGAAAAATGAACTCGAATTGGGAAATTTTTAGGATAATATTATACAAATTCGTTGTTACATTGATCATTACTCGTTTTTAGTTTAGCAGAATAAAAGAAATGGAGGAGGAGGTACTTGGATTTTTTTTTACAAATCTGTTGAGTAACTTCATAACAATTTGGCAGTTGCGAAAAAATTTGTGAAAAAATTTTCCTTTCAATACAGCGAAAAAATCGAATTTGGAACCAATTTTTTAATATTTCGGAGGAATGTACTTCAAAAAACAGTTTGCACAAAATTTTGGTCGGGAAAAATTTTTCAAAATCAAAATTTCAAAGTGCCATATTTCCGTTATTTTAAAACCAGTTTTCGATTTTTTTTAGTTTAAACTGGTTAAAAACGTCCAGACAAGTTTAAACACATCTAGACAAGTTTAACTGGGTTTAAACATTGTCTAAACATGTCCAGACAAGTTTAAACACGTCCAGAAAAGTTTAATGTGTTTGAACCCGTTTAAACTTGTCTGGAGGTCTGAACGTGTTTAAGCCCGTTCAAACTTGTCTGGACATGTTTAGACAATGTTTAAACTTGTTTAAACTTGTGTGGACGTGTTTAAACTTGTCTGGACGTGTTTTAACTTGTCCGGACGTGTTAAACCTTGCCTGTTCGTGTTTAAACTTGTCTGGACGTGTTTACACGTTTAAACTTGTCTGGACGTGTTTACACGTTTAAACTTGTCTGGACGTGTTTAAACCCGTTTAAACTCGTCTGGACGTGTTTAAACCTGTTTAAAGTTGTCTGGACAGGTTTAGACGACGTGTGAACCTGTTTAAACTTGTCCGGACGTGTTTAAACCAGTTTAAACTTGTCTGGACGTGTTTTGACAATGTTTAAACCCGTTCAAACTTGTCTGGACGTGTTTAAACCTGTTTAAAGTTGTCTGGACGCGTTTAAACCTGTTTAAAGTTGTCTGGACATGTTTAAACAATGTGTGAACCAGTTTAAACTTGTCTGGGCGTGTTTAAACCAGTTTAAACTTGTCTGGACGTGTTTATCCAATGTTTAAACTCATTTAAACTTGTCCGGACGTGTTTAAACCAGTTTAAACTTGTCTGGACGTGTTTAGACAATGTTTAAACTTGTTTAAACTTGTGTGGACGTGTTTAAACTTGTCTGGACGTGTTAAACCTTGCCTGTTCGTGTTTAAACTTGTCTGGACAGGTTTAGACGACGTGTGAACCTGTTTAAACTTGTCCGGACGTGTTTAGACCAGTTTAAACTTGTCTGGACGTGTTTTGACAATTTTTAAACCCGTTCAAACTCGTCTGGACGTGTTTAAACCTGTTTAAAGTTGTCTGGACATGTTTAAACTCATTTAAACTTGTCCGGACGTGTTTAAACCAGTTTAAACTTGTCTGGACGTGTTTAGACAATGTTTAAACCCATTTAAACTTGTCTAGACTTGTTTAAACACGTTTAAACTTGTCTGGACGTGTTTTGACAATGTTTAAACCTGTTCAAACTTGTCTGGACGTGTTTAAACCTGTTTAAAGTTGTCTGGACATGTTTAAACAATGTGTGAACCAGTTTAAACTTGTCTGGCCGTGTTTAAACCAGTTTAAACTTGTCTGGACCTGTTTAAACACGTTTAAACTTGTCTGGACGTGTTTAAATCCGTTTAAACTTGTCTGGACGTCTTTAAACCAGTTTTAACTTGTCTGGACGTGTTTGAACTGGTTTAAACTTGTCTGGACGTGTTTGAACCGGTTTAAACTTGTCTGGACGTGTTTAAACCCGTTTAAACTTGTATGAACGAGTTTGAACCGGTTTAAACTTGTCTGGACGTGTTAAAACCAGTATAAACTTGTCTGGACGCGTTTAAACCCGTTTAAACTTGTCTGGACGTGTTTAAACCCGTATAAACTCGTCTGGACGTGTTTAAACCAGTTCAAACTTGTCCGGACGTGTTTAATCCCGTTTAAGCTTATCTGGACGTGTTAAAACCCGTTTAAACTTGTCTGGACGTATTTTGACAATGTGTAAACCTGTTTAAACTCGTCTGGACGTGTTTAAACCCGTTTAAACTTGTCTGGACGTGTTTTGACAATGTTTAAACCCGTTTAAACTTTTGCGGACGTGTTTAAACCAGTTTAAACATGTCTGGACATGTTTAGACAATGTGTGAACCTGTTTAAACTTGTCTGGACGTGTTAAAACCAGTATAAACTTGTCTAGACGCGTTTAACCCCGTTTAAACTTGTCTGGACGTGTTTAAACCCGTTTAAACTTGTCTGGACGTGTTTAAACCCGTTTAAACTTGTCTGGACGTGTTTAAACCCGTTTAAACTTGTCTGGACGTGTTTAAACTTGTCTGGACGTGTTTAGACAATGTTTAAACCCATTTAAACTTGTCTGGACGTGTTTAATCCCGTTTAAGCTTGTCTGGACGTGTTTAATCCAGTTTAAACTTGTCTGGACGTGTTTAAACCAGTTCAAACTTGTCCGGACGTGTTTAATCCCGTTTAAGCTTGTCTGGACGTGTTTAATCCAGTTTAAACTTGTCTGGACGTGTTTAAACCAGTTCAAACTTGTCCGGACGTGTTTAATCCCGTTTAAGCTTGTCTGGACGTGTTTAAACCCGTTTAAACTTGTCTGGACGTGTTTTGACAATGTGTAAACCTGTTTAAACTTGTCTGGACGTGTTTTGACAATGTTTAAACCCGTTCAAACTTGTCCGGACGTGTTTAAACCAGTTTAAACTTGTCTGGACATGTTTAGACAATGTGTGAACCTGTTTAAACTTGTCTGGGCGTGTTTAAACCAGTTTAATCTCGTATCTCGACATGTTTAAACCAGTTTAAACTTGTCTGGACGTGTTTAAACCAGTTTAAACTTGTCTGGACGTGTTTAAACCAGTTTAAACTTGTCTGGACGTGTTTAAACCAGTTTAAACTTGTCTGGACATGTTTAGACAATGTTTAAACCTGTTTAAATTTATCCGGACTTGTGTAAACCCGTTTCAACTTGTCTGGACGCGTTTTAAATTGTCCGGGCGTATTTAATCATGTTTAAACATGTTGAAAGGTGTTCAAACTTGCGTCCCAGGCTGGTGGTGTTTAAACGGATCTAGACATGTTTAAACGTGTTTGAACAAGTTGAAACGTGTTTAAACATGTTGAAACGTTTCTGGACCTGCGTATTCAAACGTGTTCAAACCTGTCCGGACTGGTTTAAACGTGTTTAAACTTGTCTGGACATGTTTCTTTTTATAAGTATCACGATCACGAAATGGGGAATGAGGATACCTATTATGCATCCGAGTAAAATTGAAATAGAATTACATTCCTGGAAATTGAGATCAGAGATACTCACCTTTGGCCTCTGGAGAGTGGTTTGCTGCAAAAAAGGGTCCAGAAATTATTGGAATTATTAAAAAAAAAATAAAGGAACGCTAAAAAAATAGGATGTAAGAATGGGTCGAGATGGTGGAGTGACAAATGGCAACCGGGGAAAGGGGTTACCTTGATATATACGTAAGAAACGTTATAATACTACAACGCAACTTGTATAGTAAAAAGACACGACGCGAGGCGAAAGCGCGAATACCGCGCGCGAAAAAATCATACATAGGAGAGAATTCTCAATGGAATTTGATGGGTCGGAGGGTGTTAAAAAACGCTGGCGCTGGATGGCTACGGTGGTGGCGGCAGACTGTATAGTATTCGTATAGGTACCTACGTGGGGTTATACTGCTATATACGGTAGTATTTGGGATGAAATTTTCAATTTAACTAGGTAAGCAATAAAACGTCAAGACCATCTCGTATAACGACATACGTTAGAGACATTTTTATAATTCGAATATCAACATTAAAATATGAAACGGCTTTTGAGAAGTTTCGCGGCCTTTCTGGAGAGCTGTCGCTGACAATGGCAAATAAATATCCGAATAGGTTTTTTTTGTTCGGCTCTAGCTTTTTTCTTCTTTTTTTTGAAAAAATGCCATAGCGCAAATATTTCCGCCGTGTAAATATTATTATTAGGCTGCGTGTATAGTTAAAAAATCGGTCTGGGCGCGCTTTTTTTCGGGGCTCTGGCGGGCTGGGCCGCGTTTCTCGAGTGTTCATTTTTATTTACGCGACGCCGTATATTAACAATATGGCGTCGCGCGGCGTTTTAATCCGCCGTCGCCGCCGGTGTGTTCTGTGCATTGCGCACGCACCGTCGCGACGCACAAACATCCTGCTTATCATAGTTTAGCATTTCGTTTCCCCAGTTTTTGTCACTAGATGTGCGGTAAAAGGTTTCTTAAAAACCGCGTGGGCGCAAGGGTGAAGCACCCCCATATCGATTTTCATAATACGCCTTCCTACTATTATGTATTGCCGAGCTGCGGCGCGGCACGGCGGCAGACGCCGCTGCGTCTTTCTCTATACTTTTCATACGTTATGTAATCGTTTTTGCAATTTAAGAAGCCATATTGAATTCGTTTACGCGGAGCGTAATTATCGCCGGATCGGGGTCCTCGCCGATGTGCAGAAATTTAGATGATGGTCAAGGTGTATGTGAGAGCTTCGAGGGTTCCCTGAAAAGGGTGAAAAACTGGAGAGCAAGAACTCACGCTGGTAGTCAGCGTGAGAGGAACGTGTTTTTCTGGAGATATATTTCGGTGAAGTAGATACGCGTTTTCAAAAATGAAAGAAATGGTATTCTTTTGGGAATTTTTTCGAGGCGAAAAATGAATTTTTTAATATTTTATCATCTGTCGTCAGCTATTGAATCAGACTTGAAATTTCCTGGAAAGATGGACGAAAAATCCCTGTATCAAATGTGCTTTAGAGCAAAAACTTTTAAATCGTTGCAAATAGTTTTTTATTAAAATGTCTTCAGGTTTTTTTTTTTTTTTTTTTTTTTCAGTTGACGACTTGTTAAAATATAAGATATTTAGAAAAAGTTTTAGTTTCGGAATTGCTTTTAAAAAAAAGTTTGGCAAAATATCAAAAAGTAACAGCGTAATGTCAAATTTGTGGTAGGTATCAAATGTGCAATGAAATTTCTTGACAATTTTGAAACTCAAAAGAATAGAAAAAAAATTAACCACTCCAGAGGAAAAAACGTATCCATGTTAAAATTAAAATTCTCACATAAAATCATTTTATCTGCCTATTGATTGGTAAAAATTTTACAAAGTTTGTTATCTCCTAACAAAATGTCGTTGTCGCCCTTTTTACGAATTGTCCCCCCCCCCCCGCTACACAGCGTTGTAACAAATCCGTTTAAAAAGTATGATAGTTGAAAAATGATAAGGAACTTGGGAACATTGAGAATGTGTGTAAAATGAAAGTCATATTGTTAACGATGCCAAAAAAAAAAAAAAAATAATAAGATTCAACTATGCAAAAAAAATCAAAAACGACCAGATTTTGGAAAAAAAAAATTCAAAAATAAGGTGATTTTTTTATCAAAACGAAGAATGGAGTGTTTCAAATGCGATACAGAACGACCTTTGTCTAAAAAATCGTATTTTAGTATCTAAGAAAATTGTGATTCTTTTACGAAAATTTGTTGGAACATTTTCCAATTTTAAGAGGAGGTAAATTCCTTTTGTTCCTCTTTCAACTAACATGTGCAGAATATGGTCGAAAATCTGTAGTTCTCGACCTTTACCATCCTCTAGAAATCAACTGAAGTGTGTTTTAAATAACATTTGTATTCAGTTGTAATTTTCTTACGTAATATTGTTGAAAAAAATCTTGAAAGTTTTTCCAATTCGTTGAAAAAGAGAAAATTGTGTTCAAAAGAATGCTGAAATTTATTAAATTTTTCAAAAGTGCTTGGAAATTATTTTTCCTTTAGAAATTTGCTCATAACAAATTTAATTTTCAACTTTAGGACTTTAGGTTGATTTTCACAAAATTCGGAGGAAAAATTAAAATCTAGATTTTTGATTTGAAAACATGGAAATAGTATGCATTTTGATCATCTTCCATAAAAAGAATGAATTTTGAACATTTTCTTCTCAATTTTTAAATTGAAGAATTGCTCTTAAATCATTTTTTAGTTTCATTTTTTTATTAAAAAAATGTCTGCCCTCACTTCTCTCGGCCAGGACTTGAACCGATAATTTACCATGTTTACTGAAATATTTACGGTAATTTACCGCAATTATTAAAATATTTACGATAATTGACTGTAATTATTGGACCGTAATTACTAAAACATTTGCTATAATTTCCGTAATTATTGAAAATATTTACTTACGGTAATTTACCGTAATTACTGAAACATTTTCGGTAATCTTCGTAAATATTGAAATATTTACGGTAATTTACCGTAATTATTGAAGTATTTACTCTAATTTATCATAATTACTAAAATATTTACGGTAATTTTCCGTAATTATCAAAATATTTACAATAATTTACCGTAATTATTTTATCTGCAAAATTTCAGAATCAATTTTCATGTTCTGGAAACTATTGACCAATTTTCATAACTTTTAGAAAGCTTGACGCAAAATTTATGACTGTTTCAAAAGTTTTTTGTAACATTTCAACCATTTTTATGATTTTTTTTTGCCAATTTTCATAAAATCTACCCATGTCTATTCTAAAATTTATGAAATTTTTTCAAGTTCCTTTAATCATATTTTTTACAATATAATTAATTCATACTTATTTTAAATTGAAGTTCTCTCTCGCCTATTCGGAATTCAATTAAAATATTTTCAAGGTTTTTACTACCTCAAATTTAAAATTCATACTCTTACTTCAGATGTTTTGAGAGGAATAGTCTCGAATCTGCTTTCATTTTCCGAACCTAAACTTTTACTGTAATTCCACACAGAACAATTTTTTTTTTTTTTGATTTTTCAAGTACTTATTCCTGAATGAGTTCATAAAACTAATATATTTGCATTTTTCGGCGTTCTTTTCCTACTCATTCAAGTTCAAATTTCATATACACATCATTTCCTTCCCTACCCTTGACTTCCTACACTCGAAGAAAAATATCCCGTAGTACGTCTTTTTTTTCCTTAACGAAAACTCGGTCAAATTTGCTAACGTCATCTCGCCAACTTATTCTCTCGTCTCGGTTCTCGGTACACGCAACGAAATTAAAACTTCTCGTTCTCGGTGTACCGAAGCTAAAGCATTTAAACCAGCTGCGTTTTCATTAAACCGTACACATTTAAAATCGCATTAACTCCGACAGTTTGCAGAAAAGAACACCTGCTAACGCCGAGGAAAAAAATAAGAAAACCTTTTAAATTCCAATAAAAAACCTGAAGTTTGCTCATTTTCATTAAACATCTTCCTAAATTATAAAACCCTTCGAGGGATGGAATTAAAAGGTTTTACTTCCTGTAACCGTTTCCATTTTAGTAATTACCAATTTCCAGCAGCGAGAAAGGCGTAGGTTCTTATATCCATCGTGATCCTCAAACGTCGCGTCGTAAAAAGCTGAAAAGTATAGTCACGGTTTGTTGATGTAAAGGGATAGCCAAACCACCATGTTAACAGTCCCGCAGGACTTGGATAACCCTGTGTGCCCTGTGTGTAGTGTTTTTTTTCTCGTCGTGTTTGAAAAAAACGGATGAAATGTGGATTTGGGTGGGTTAAGGAAGCTGGAATGGAGAGGAGGAGAGAGAAAGGGGAATTTGTGCTGAATAATTTAATTACCTGGTTTTGGTAAATTTTATTTGGAAACTGTTTCAAAATTTTCCATTTGATGACATTTTTTCAACTTTTCTAATTGAAAAAAATTTAAGGAAATGAGATCCAGTTCATTGATGAAATTTTCACGTTTTGATGCATCTTCTATATTTGAAGTCCATATTGTGCAAATTCTTCTCATGAAACTAAAAAAAAAATGAAATAAATTTTAGTTTGTGGTTTTATAGAGTGACGATGCTGTAAAAATGGAAAATCAAGTGTGAATTTCGGCACTTACAGAAAATCTTGAGCGCTTATGTAATATCGTTTTCACAAAGGAAGATATCTCAACTGAAAACAAAATTTTGAGTTGAAACAAAAATGAATCGAAAATACATCATAAAAGTACCAGATACTCAGAATTTCAGGTGTTGGAAATCATTTCTCAAATTTCGGTAAATTTTTGAAATTTCAGAATTACCTCATCGCCTTGCAAAAAAATGGAAATTCAATATAATCAACGAAAAAAAGGTAAAATTTGATATTTTTCGATTTCCTAAATCGATTGGAAACAGTTTCGAGACGTTTTGGAGCCTTCAGAATATTTTTAGATTTTCCAGCACTGATGAAAAATTCATAAAAATGGTCCAAATTTTCGGCCAAAAAATTCAAATTTCAACTCAAAGTTACGAATTCAAAAAAAATATCTTTTAATTGATACAAAAGTTCACCAATACGCGTAATCCAAAATCATTAGTTCTAATGGGCCATTTTTTATGCAGTTTTCTCCAGTGCTGGAAAACTTCAAAATTTTCTCGAGGCTTCAAAACATCTTAAAACCACTTCCAATTGATTCTGAAGGTCGAAATTAAAAGTACATGTCAAATTTCAATTATTTTCATAGACCAGATCAAATTTCCATTTCAAAAATTCACTAAAATTCAAGAATTGAACTTGAGAATCTGAAATTCTGAATATGAGGTTCTCTTATCATCTAATTTCGATTTTTTTGTCTCTGCTCAAAATTTTACTTTTAGTTGGGATACTTATTTATTTTGTTAGAAAAACTCCGAATTACATTTTTCGATCTAAAAAATCATTTTCAACAAGTTCGTAAAATTTTTCAAGCCTAATTTGGATGTGTCATCATTCATTTCATGAATCAGTCAACTTTTTCGTCAAATTCTGCACAAATAAGCTCCAATTTCGCGACACATTAATGGTATTTGTTGTCAAATAATTCCAAGCTTCTTTGCTATTTGCCAAATCACTCGTTTCTTGGCAAGATGCCAAAAAATTCCGAAATTTTCAAAACTTGCGAAAAAAATTTCTATACCATTAATTTTCATAAGTAGGAGTTGAATAGGACGAAGGAAAAGTTTAAGTTGACTTATATCAACAGTGTTCTCAATTTATTCTTAGGGAAGTTTCCCCAGTTCACTAATTTAACACTAGGATTAGATTGCGACGAAAAAAACCTCATTTTTACGATGATCTTTCAAGTGAAAAATGGGTTTTCTTATACCAAGACCCTTTCTTCATGAAAAGACTGAACACTCAAACTGATTATAAAATTAATTCGAAGAGTTGAAATGTGAAAAATCTCTCGCTCATTATTGTCCTTTCTCGAATTTATTAATTTTTTCGGCGAGTTTTTTAAATCAAAAATACGATTTATTTTTTAACATTCATCTTTGATGGAGAAACATTTCAAAATTCGGATAAAACTTCATCATTCACTTTTTCCGCTGCATGATTCTTTATCTCGACTCATTATTGAAAAAAAAAAAGGAAAAATCTAGCGAACCGTAACAAATACATTTCCATGTTGGGAAAAAGATCAATCATTTGGCAAAAAGAGAGAAAAATATAAGATAATTTGCGGCGGAAACTTGGAAATTCGTCAGTTTTGTAAAAATTACTATAACAACGAGCACGCGGCAAAATAAGTATAAAAAGGGATTGAAAGTGAAATTCTAAAAACAAGGATGGCGGTTCGGGAAATGGAAAATGGCGCTAAGTCGGACAACCCTTGCTAACCGACGAGTTATGGTGTGCGTTTGCGTTTTATTCGAACGCGTAATAACCGACTCGGATTCATTATTCAATTAAACTTATCATCCGAGCCGACGAACGGGTAAAAAGAAAACCCATCGACGCTGGAATTTGCGGAAAAGTGCTATATTTCGGCGTGATCAAAAAAATAAAAATAATAACATTAATACGAACAATAAACCACAATTTTTCTTATCTTATTTTCTGGTTTAGTAAGCTTGATTGCGTATTTAATGGAATAACCAAGCCAAGTATGAAACAACAAACCATTTTTACCCGCAGCAAAATTACGGTCATAATTTTCAGCGCGGGCGCAAGAAGAAAAAAAAATCCAAAGTCGTTCTAAAATCTCATTAACTTTAATACAGTTTTTATATCTTTCTAGCTTTCCTTCGCTTTCAAGTTTTGTCACTTTTCATTTTTTAATGAGTCGAAAACTTGAGAAAGTAAAAAAAAAAAAAGGAAGAAAAAAACCGAACAGAACCAACGTCCTGGCTCAGAAATGAAAAACTTATTACAAAAAGTTCTCTCTACCCTTAAGAAGTTAAAACCGTTATTAATATTATATCATTAATTTTCTTTCATTACACTTTTTGTGTCGGTTTTTAAGTAAATAAAACTCGGCAAATTTTTCTTCTCCGGTGATTTTTCGTTGCAGCGGTTTTATGATTAAACAAGGGGTGTTTTTCCCCGATTAACGTATTTAATGTAATTAAAACCCCGTCGAAAAGCAGGATTAAAGCAATTCGATTTTTTTTTCGAGTTACCTGCTAAACAATGCTCGACTCCCCTTTCATTAAGTAGACCGAGTGCGAGACGTTGATAAAAAAAATTATTTTTAAAGGTTTCTTTTGTTTTATACGCGTGACTGTGTTTTTTCTATTCGGTTCGTGGATAAAAAACGAGCACGAGAGGGTTTCTCAGATCACGTGCCATGATCGGGTGTTTTTTAGTGTTTAAGATGTTTAGGATTAGATAAAAGGTCTGCCTTGACAGGTATCTCGGGTAGAAGATGAAGAGATTGTTGCCAAAGGATTGTGCTGGGTTGGAGGACTCGCGTGCCTTGATTAATGTGTAAAAAATCTGGAGGTTGGAAGATTCAAGAGCACAATTTTAAGGATTTAAAAAAAATTTACTTAATTATGAATTTGGTTCGAGGAATTGAAGATATTGAAATAATCATGGTAGGATGGAGAAAAAAAATTATGAAGGTCTAAAAAAAAGAGTCAAAAAAATAAAGTAAAGTGGAATTTTCTCCATTTTAATTTTCCATTTGAGAGAAAATCATTAGAAAAAGAAGAAAATTGCCCAAATTTATAAGGAACTCGACGGGAAAATGTCATAATTTTTGCATAATTGGAAATTTTTCATCTGAGAAAAACATTGACCTGGAAAACCCTGAAAACTCGGAGGAAGCTCGAAAAAATTCTAATTCTACGAATTTAAAAAAATCCATTAAATTTTCCAGCTGAAAAAATTTTTTGTTTGAGAAAAGCTCTGCCACGTTCAACTCGACGAAAATCACGAAATTTAGCCCACTCCCTCAAGACTCCCGAGCACCAGTTTATCATGTTTCTCGATGAAAAATCCCTTCTTCCAGCACACCTTTCGAGACACCCTGCGACTTTATAATTTTTCAGCTTTCTCGGGGAAGAAAACTACAACCATAAACTAAAACCACTTTACAGGACGGATTAAAATATTTAAAAGCTATCCAAAAAAAAAAGCGGAGAAGACCGAGGGAGTATCCGAGAGAAACTTTCGTTCCGCGGGGATTAAAAATACTCCTTAAGAATTTCTCATTATACCATTTTTATCTTTTTTTTATCTCTTCGTCGAGATTCGCGAAGTGAAGAGAAAAAAGCCGGCAAAAATTAACGAAGGGACTTAACGAAGAAAAGAAGTAGAGAAAAAAAAGTTAACAGCTGGAACTAAAAAAGAAATAAGATTAGAGAAATGGACGAATCGCTGAATCCGCAGATTAAAGAACAAAGCCAAGTGCAAAGGAGGGGGCGGTCCGACAATATAGCACAGATGAAAAAAGTGATTACACTGGAAATTACTGGCAGTAGGCAGTCATAATAAATGGATAAGATTAAAACCATTTAAAACATCTTGTAAGATTGATGTTAATTTCTCCCTCTTTTGTGATTTTCTTAGCAGTTTTTTTCTTCTTCTGCGACGAGCTGGGTTTTTTTATATTGCATTCTTTTGGTTGTTTAATTAAACCGGAGTCTGAGTTTCGTTCTCTTATTACCGGAATAAATTTAATTTATTATGTTTTTCGTAAAAAGATTTTAATTTATGTTTTTTATACTTCTCGTAGTCGTAGGAGTTGGGTCCAAAGATAGTGATCCCTTGAGGGTGGCCTTTTCATGAAGATACTTCATTATTCATTTAGATTGTAATTGAACCGAATTTTACAGAATTTGGAGGATTTGAATGAATTCTCATGAAAATGTTCCTACTGTTTGGATAACAAAAGATCGTAATTTTAAGAAAATGAAAAATGGAAAAAAAGGAAAATGTATTTCTTTATGGGTTTCTCGAATAATGAACTCGTACGAAAATAATATTTTTAATCGAATTTTAAATATACCTTTGAAAATTAGTTTGCTCTGGTCACCGCAGTATCTTCGTCCATTCGATAGCCTACATAACCATATAGGCGTGAATTTCCGCCCATTCCAGAACACATCGCGTTTCATGTAAATTATTCGCAAGATGTCTCCTCCTATTCGAAATAGGGTAGCCGATGGTATATAGAAATTAGAAGGGATGAATCGCCTCGACTTTCCCTCATGATATCAAGATACACACACGCGTTCGTCTTCCAAGAAGAAATGAAAACCGAACTTTAAACGAAAAACTGTGAAATTTTAAAACTCAACTTGGACCAGATCCGCTGGATAAAAAATCGTGTACGGAATTCGCGCACAGCGAACATGTTTCGAACTGAGACTAGTCAATTTATTGAACTGCGATATTACAATTTCTAGGTCAGGGCAGATGTGTTTTTTTTTTCACAAGGGTAGTTTTGCATCATGTATTATAACAGGGTTTCTCAATATTTATTGTAGGGTTGTATAGTAGCGAAGAATCTTACCTATAGGTGTGATGTGTGATCGTATCGAACTATTGATTGCTTTTTTTAGTGCTTTTTCATTTATTTGTACGATTCTGTAAAAATCACCGATGTGTAAAAGCTGAAATTGGGATATTAAAATTTCACTAGTAAAAATTGGTGAGAAAAAATCATTTAATATAAGTCAAATTCGTTGAAATTGAAAAGTTATTGTAGAATCAATGAAATTAAATTTTAAAAATCGGTAGAATAAGTCAAAAAACTCAAATATTTGCTGGAAAAAGTTAGATTTACTGATATGACGAGTAAAATTTGATCATGAAACAATGAATGAATAGATATCATCAAAAAGTTGCATAGAATTCATAGAAAAACTGAATTTGCTTTGAAAAATTTACGGAATTTCAGTTGACAAACAAAACAGCAAAATTTGTAAAAAAAAAAAAAAAAAAAAAAACTTTAAACTTATAAGGGATGAATTTTGCTCTTGGTGCATTTGGGCTTCTAAACACCTCAAGACTTGAAGGGTCTAATTGCATTATTTTCAGGAATTTTTAATTTCAATGGAAGTGAAAGAAATTTTCGGTTCTGTAGCATAAAAATATGTATTGTAGTGTATTTATGATACTTAATTCTTTCAACAATTTTGGTGCACTTTTTCATGTCTTTTCGGATATTTGAAGTTTTCCATCGTAAAAAAAAACATCCCTTATAAGCGAAGAGTGACCATCTTGGAAAAATTTCTGAAACATGTGTTTTTTATGTGGGATTTTGCTGTTTCAAATTTCATTCATGACTTTTATGACTTTTGCCACTGACCTTTTCACGACATTTTTCAAATTGAATGACCTTTTCTTGACTTTTTTCACATTTCACGATTTCTTTACTACTTATTTCAAATTTCATTACTTTAATGTCTTTTGTGACTTTCAAATTTCATGACTTTGTGACTTTTTTTCAGTTCATGACTTTTTCACCCCTTAAAAAAATGTAGTTAGATTCACTAAAAATTCGTTATAGAATTAATTTGAAAATGATTAAAGGTCACAAGGAATGAACTTCACTTTTTAAAAAAATATGTAATTCATTGATAAAAAATGAAATTTGCTAACAAAAAAATCGATGAGATTCATTGAAAAAATAAGTTCGACTTAGAATTGGTGAAATTTACAGCAAAATGACTAAAAAAACACAGGAGAATGTACCTACTGAAAACGTAAGTGAAATTCACTCAAAGAAACGGTCAAAACCAAATCCACGAAGAAATTACAATTTTTTAAAAAAGTTTTTTTTTTCGTAATTTTTTAGGATGGTTGCTGTTTTTGTTCGCTGGTATGGTATTTTGTACATTTAAAAACTTCAAATAGTTGGAAAAAAAAAAGTAAAAAAGTGATTCAAAATTTATGGAAAATTTACAGTAGGTAAATACATTTTTATGAAATGTACATACCTATGTTCATGCTAAATATCAAAGAATTTCCTTCATTTTCCTTGAAATTAAAATTTTATTATGAAAATAATGCAATATAATGGCCATAATTTCGGGGAGGGGGGTTCAAAAATTTGCAGTATTTTTTTAATCAATGGATATCATTTAAAGGAATTAGAAAGAAAATCAGAAGTATGACCAATTTTACCATCTTCTTCAGTTTTACATTTTCATAATGAGTAAAGAAAAATACTCCAAAAAATTGATATGGACTTTATTGGAAAATCGAGCAAAATTCACTGGATAAATCAATGAAATTCACTAAAGAAAGGAATTCAATTTACAGATTTAATATTAACCCAATGTGAATTTCACCAAAAATATCAGAAAAAAATCATTGAAAAAATGGGGGGGGTGAAAAACACGTAGTGAAACCCGATGATGAAAATAAAATAAATGAAAAATTAGTTATTTAGGTTTTTTTTTCAACTAGTTTCACTCATTTTTCGGTGATGATACTGAGACCATAGTTTGGTGCTTTTGATTCTTCACTGCTTCAGAATAAATTGAAATGAAGCGAATAATTCAATATGAATCACAATAATTTTATTTTCAACGATTTTATGTAGGTTTAGCTTATTAGGAGAAAAAACAATCCATTGGGTATTTTTCTTCGAAAGAAAAGCTCATCAATCTGGCTGCTTTATTGATTATAATTTTTTTATGCACTTAACTCTTTCATGAAAAAAAAGTAAATTCATCAATTTTCGATAGTCAAAGTCACTCAGTTTCTGAATGATGACGATTTCTGAAGTAGGTATCTACATAATTGAAGTAGACATGCTTGATGGTTTCAAGTGAATTTATAGAAAGAATCGTTCCTGAGCACAGCCTAAATACAATTAATTTTGAAAAATTTTCTTCTTTTTAAGAAAAAGAAATTCCAAGGTCAAAATAAACGCAGCCAGCCTAGAAATTATATTACATTTACGTACTTCCTACCAACATTAAATGATCCATATTGATAAAATTTCACCTGTTTTCGAACCAATTATGAAATCGAGTAGATGAATGAAAAAATATTGAAAAATTAATTACGACCTTTCCATTTTATATCAATTTCTTCTCATTAAATTTTTATTATGGATTAGATACGTACGTCTGGCTACCTACGCGTGCTGCTTACTTATTCTTCATATTTTATCAGCAAAATAAAACTTCTTAATTTGGGAATTATTTCATAAATTAATAATTTTGCTGATTGAGATTAATTAAATCGTGTTGAAGTATGAAATGTAATGAAGATGTGATGTTCATGATTATGCAACCTGATAAATATTGACGCTAATTAATTATTCGACGTGATTTTTTTTTAGTTCTGGGTGCAAAAAACACTATACAAAGTGTATCTGCGTGATTACCTATCTATATTGTTGGAATTGTAGAGGATAACTCATAATTTACAATTTCAAGTATTGATAATATTTGACTTGGAATGATGAAAGAATTATTGTATTTAAACTTTGAAGTATTTTCAAGTACTTATAATATAATTATTATATCACGCTCCTCTGATCATTCATAGATCGTTTATATTGGAATTAATTATTAAATGAGCTCTCACACTTGATAAAAATATAAGATTTAAATCCAATTTAAACTTTTGGCAATAGGTAATACGTCGAGACTTTGATTAGACCATTTCTTCAATAAGCCCCAAAAAAATGAAACGACTTTCTCTCTACATACGAAAAATAGCAATATAAGGAAACTCATATGGTGGTTTGTGGTAAATTACAACACCTCGAAATTCTGGCGTTCGTGGCACGTTTAGTGGTCAAACGGGGGTAAAGATGAGCCGAGAAAGAGGTGGCCAGCGAAAGGATATAGCACTATGGTACTATCTTGTTTACGTTATGTTTAGGTCAAGCTCGACCGAGCATTACTTTGTACAAATGTCCAAGAAAAAATACCTTTATATTTATTTGAAAAAGGCTCGGTTCATTTGCCACACGACGATACGAGTAATACTCTTGTAGTGGTCAGTTTACCCACCGAGGGTGGAAATAGATCCCTAAACGGTCACGCAATTAACACATCCTGCGATTAGTATCTGTACCAAGATAACTGCAGATTTGCGAATATCGATGTATATTTTGGTAATCCCTATACACCGTTGGTTATATATTAAAAAACATACACACAATTGAAACGCGGCGTACTCTACCGAGATAGAGAATTAGAAGTAAAAAAACTCGTTCGTCACCCTCGGTACGATGAGAGCCTTACCCTTCGGAGCACAGAGAGAAAAAAACAGCACCCAGGGGGTGAACCGCGCTACCCCTCCGGTCTCGTTTTTTTTTATCATAAACGCAGTTTTTTATGCACCCTCTCAATATGCAAGCACAATTACAACCCCCACGCATCGATTTTTTACTGGCTTTGTTTTCGCCGCAGCTTCACTCTCTAAAATGCAACACACCGTTGTCGAAATATTTTATCGATTTTTTTTTTCACGGGGTTTAACTATTAAAACGTTTGTGAAAAAATGGGGAATGCTGGGTCGTATTTTAAACGCTATTGCCAATGTCAGCCGAGTAGAATTGGCAACATTTGAGCCTCGTATTGAGAGTATTTCAATCAGTCAAGATATGCTAGGTTATGTTCGTGATGAGTTAGTTTTGCCAGGGTAACGATGGAGAGGAAATGGGACGGGGAGGGAGGATGGCGTATTTAATTTACTTTTTTTTTGAAATGAACTTGATCGAGATAAAGAGTGGGTGAATGAAAGGGACGTATTTGGATGACGATGGAGTCTGAAATTTTGATATTTTGGGTGAGATTTTCCTGGATTTTGAAAAAAGGGGTTTTTGATGATTTTTTGTTGGAATTTTAGACATTAAAATATTAAAATTAGTTGTAGCGCCTTTCATTTGGCGAATAGGCAATTTTTCTTCCGGCTATAATTTTGAATATTTATACTTCTCGGAGTAAAATTGCCCAGTGGCGTCGAAAAGTGAGGTAAAATGGGTACATTGTACCCTTTCCTCCAAATCACATCAGATAGGAATTTTTAAAGTATTTTAAAAAACTCAATTTTTTCAAAATTTCGCTCGGGCATAAACGAAATCATGATTATTTGAATTATTTGAGGCGACAGAGCAAAAAAATTATTTTTTTTGTCTCCTTCGAAAATTCTTCTGGTATTTCAAGTCTTGGTACTCAATTTCAACCTCCCCCCCCCATGCTTCTGACACCACTGAGCTTACCAAATTTTGTATGTTGACAGGGTGTCCATTTCTGAAAAGTCAAAGAATTTTGACATTTTCGCTGGAATTTTATGAAAATCCGAAAAAAATGTAAATTATTTGCTCCATTGCTTATTTTATGGTGAAATTTTAATTAATTTTTTTTGACGTATTTAATTTTTTATTGGTCGTGAAGCACAAAAAATTGATATTTAAATGCAGTCATCTGTCTTTGTCCATTGAATTATAATTTTTTTTTCAATAAAAATTCCCTCGCTACGTTTGGAGGTAATTTACACCTTTTCTTTTTCCTGAATCCATTCAATTTCTTTTTGACGACGTGATTTTCAATAAAAAACGATGATAATATGTCATGATTTCCTTGATCACGATGGAAAAAAAAAAGAGTGAGAAATGGAATATATTTTGCGAAATATGTAGATCTTGTTTTCGAAAACTTCAGTGAAAGAAAAACGATGCTCTCATTTTAGATTTTTTAAGGTTTTTTTTGCAAAAAAATTTGCCCCAGCTTCGGTTGGGCTTATCAAATTCATGTGTCTCAAAAAAATAAATCATGTTTTACCTCGCAAAGATTTTTGATTTATGGGGGCCAACTGAAAAGATGGAATTAATAAATTTGAGGCATGATGTGCTTTCAATTTTTTTGTTTTAGAGGGAGGGGAGAGGAGGGGGAATTATTTGTAAATTAATTTTAGAATTTTAAACTCAAGAAAATTCAAATTTTTACTCACGCGATTAATTCAAATTCTCAAGTTGAGAGGGGGATAGAATCAAAAATTTCCAGAATTGAATTTGTGTTTTTATAGCTGAAAAAAGAGAGCAATCTAAAAATCTCATAAGTGAAGGTTTCTGAAAAAAAATCGTTGGACACAATTCATTTCAAATCATTCTTCGATGCAATCTCAGGTTGTAAGGAAATACATCGTGCGAAAAAACTACCCCCTTCTCTATGCTTCTTAAATATCATATTTACGTGATAGGTCTAGGAAATTTTGAAAAAAGGGTCTGGAAAACCTAGAAAATCAGGGGAAATCATTTCTGAAATATTGCGGAGTTCTTGAAAGATTTTTTTTGTAGTTCTTTTGAAATCCAATATCAGAAATTTTTAAAAATTTCACATTTTTGCCATGTTTGAAAAAAAATATGGGTGAAGTTGGAGTTGGTCCCTTATATGTAGAAACAATTGGTAGACGAAATTCGTGCGCCTGAGTGAATAATTTTCAATCAGTGACATCAAAATTTTTTTTGGAGTGATACAGCATGGAGATTTGGAATATGAGAAAGATTTTTTGGGGGGAGGGGGGGGGGGTAAAAGGAGCCCTCTGTGAAACTGTTTCTTTGAATAATTCATATAATTGAAATAAAATTTGATTTTTAGTGCCCAAAAAATACATTTTTTCATGTTTTAATGCTTTGAAAATCCTTAGTTGATCAGAATGAAGATAGGAAAGGAAAGGGAGAGTGAGGGTGCAGTTTCAATATACCTAAAAATGTGAAATTATTTCATTCCCACTTCACAAATTTCACATTAAAATTAGAAAAAACTTAAAAAACTCGTGTAAAAAATTAATACCAATTTATTTTCATAATTATTCCACATCTACTCGGTAACTTTCTCACAAATAGTATTAGCAATCAATTCGGCAACCGGTATGGAAAATATCCTAAAGTTAATTTCTTGCTCGTTTAGCCCTTTTTGCGTTATCAACGGATACTTATTACTCAATACCCACAAATTAGCTGCTCCGTCGACCTTTAAATCGGAAATATTCACCAAAGAAGTATCATTTTTAGCAACAACACCAACAGTACCTTCTGATAAGTCGTACCCAAACTTGTCAGAATTCCAACACCCGATGGCATTTTGATTGACCAATCCGTAAAATAAAATACCATTCTGTTTTTCAAAGGTCAACGCCGAAGATTGAGAATTCTTACCTTTGTAACCGAATACCTTAAATTTATGGAAATTATTATTAGCCTTTGAAGCTTCTTTTAAGATATCAGTCCTAACGACGAATATATTATTGGATGATTGAGGTTGGAATATCAACATTTTATGACTGCCTTTGGGTCTAGATAAAGCCATTCCTAAAATACCTCGATATTTTTGATAATTCAGGTTACCAGTGTTGTAATCTGTGGATAGAGGGTCGTAGCTGAAGAAAGCGTGATGCACTCGCCACGAATCGTCATCTTTTAAACTATATACGACCAAAGCTGGGCCTACAGGGTCGGCTACGTAGGCATAGGCAGCCTCGCAGTCTGTTTCGTTCACTTCGACGATAATATTACGAAATGATGATTTGCATTTGATGTGCTGGCTGAGATTATGCTCTTTGATGATTTTATCAGTGTTGAGATCGATGATTACTAGTTTGGGTAATACGGAGAGGTATTTGTTGGAGGAGTCGTCGATTAACCAGAGTCTGTCGCAGGCGTCGATGTGCATTCGATGGACTGATTTCAACGGACCGTTTTGGAAATCGTTGGATTCTCGATTGGGATACGGTTGCAGTTGAGGTGATTTTTCTGTAGTGTCTGGAATTTAAATTTAAATGGATTGATTAAGCTGGATGAAGAATTTACCGTGTTTAGTTGAAATGAATTTGAAAACTCACTCAAATCGATGTAATTCAAAGTGTAAGGTATTTCGGATTTGTTTCGTGGTACGCTGATGAAAAGTTTTTGTTTCCATATTTCGAATCCTCGCGGATAAACGTTCGATGGGATGGTTTTACGAATTTCTTCGTTGTCCACTTTGAAATCCAATTTGTTCCAGTAAAATTTCTCCTCGAGGTCGAGGCCTCGACTGACGCCGATGTAGAAAAGTGAACATAGCAGGAATAGCTGCATTGCGGAGATTTTTTCAGTCTGAAATTGTAATTCGAGAATTTTTCAGAACATAAAATTTACAAAACAAGAAAACTGCGCAAATTTTTGAGAAAAAATTGAGAAAATTGAAATTTTTACAAAATATTTTGAAAGTAGGCTCATATTTGTTTGAAAAAAATGATCATGATGACTATTTAACAAAAAAAATCGTGTGCAAAATTATATTTTTTCAAGAGTTTTAGTAGGTACCTACTTTTTAAGAAAAAAATACATGTTTTCCTCTCTTGAAATCGAAGTATACCTAGTTGAAGGTTGCTTGAAATTTAATGTAAAGGATTGGAGATCAAAATTATGAAGTTGGTAAAAAATGAAAATTTTTCTATCATTTTTTTTTATGACTCAAAGCCAAAATTTTCCAAAAAGGACCATCATTTCAGATTTTCAAAAAATTTTCTACTTGTGATTTTTTTGGAAGCAGTTTATTCGTTGGGATTTATCGTTTTTTATGCGATTTTCCAGTTTCTGTTTTTGAATCGGGAGTAGTTTTGGTGGTTTCAAAAATATAAAAATTTTGCTTCTGAATAATAATATAATTTTACCACAATGGAAGGGGCAATTAGCCTCTTTGTTTTAGCTCTGAAAAATAGCAGAAATTTCAAGAGGTAATTTCATATTTATTTTTCTATCTCGCCTCTTTCAAGAACCGAAAATGAATATCTACAATTTGAAAAATCGTAATTATTTTCATTTAAATGTTTTTTAAAATGTTTCGAAAATTTTAGAATTTTTTTCTATTGAATTTGTAACCTTAAATTGTATTAGGTAGGTATACTTATAAAAAAATCATTTTTCTCAAATAATTTAGAAATACTTAATGAATTATTCAATTAATACATATTTCTATTTTTTTTCATTTCATGTATTAGGTACCTATATTTTTTCACACATTCTTCACCTCCATCATTTCGTTGTCAATTTTTTAATCTCGTATGATTTTTTTTTTTTTTTTTTTTGTAAAATGATCGGTCTTTTTTGTCATCAAATATTTCATTGCAAAAATATTTCACGAAATGCTCATTTCTTAAAATTTAAATTTATGATTTCGTAAAAAAAGTTCTCTATTTCTTTCTTGAATTCAAAATAGGTACTATCGAATTTTTTCCATCATTGTTTATAATCCAGTCACAGCATTTCCTCGTGAAAAAATCTCACTCCGACCTTGAACCCTAATTCAAATCCACATCCACTTGCATCATTCGAAAACAAGACTCGATTTTTAGCTGCCACCATCCATCTGTTCGATCATTGACCCTGTTCACGAATGATTTCCTGATGTGAAAAAATTCACTCAATGACCTTGAATATGAAATCGAGTTTTTGTAATCTACATACTGTCCACATGACCGGCGACCGAATCGATGTAGGTGCTCGCTGAAACGGTGCCCATGCCGGTTGGTTTTGAATACGTATGTGTATCGTAAAAAGGGGTTGATTTTTCTTTCTCCCCCACGACACGAAGATAATTGTAATAGTCACGCCCATTAAATATGCCAAAGTATACGCGGGGGATGCAAGATACAGCTCTATCTGTCGTTTTTCTCATGTAACTTCCCTCGTATGGATCTAATGTGGAAATACGTAGTTTTCATTCATATTTGAATAACTATTTCATGAGAATTTAAATTCCGAAATCATCGATTCAATTGACTCAAATTGAGAAATTTTCTCGTGACGGGTTAAAAATAAAGATTTTTTTAATAATTCGTTGAAAATATTAGATTTTTTTACTCACCTCAGCAAGATTCCGATGGAAAAATACACTTTTTGAAAATAGATACTAAAAAAATACACAAAATAAAACTCTGAAGATTTATAAAACAATACAAATCCACAAACAAGGTCGTGAGCTCTTTCGAAATGGCACTGTTGAAGGAAGAAATAACGAAGTGGTATTTATAAGACGTTTTTTTGTATACCTTTCCTCCACAAAGTTCATCAACTTGGTTATCCAGCGAGGAGACTTGTTTAGATAGGTAAATCTGCGTTCAAATTACACAATAAATATCCGAATTAATTTGCATACAAGCTGGTGTCTGCGACACCGAATGCAAAACCTGCACCAGATTAAAAATAGACGACGATTAAAAATACGAAGGAGAGAAGAAAAAATACTCACGTAGGTGTATCTGTATTAAAAGATATTCGATCGTTGTGATACCAGCATCGTTCGATGGTGTCGAACACGTAAACGTGTACGGAAAGTTTTTTTTCCTCCACAGCGCCATTTCGATTATCATTAAAAGAAGCGTATAGCAAGATAACACGGGCTATTTTCCGCAGTGTTCCTAATAGGGGTTTAATTTAAGCCAATCAACTCGCTTCTACACTTCAAGACAGATAAAGTCCCTTGTCCGGCAATTAGATAAATGACCATTTCCCGTTGTCCATTGTAAAAAGGTGTGCGACTCCCTTTTCTAATGACCTTTTATCTGTCCGTTTTTGTTCTTAATTCCCGATAGGATTAACTCCCTTTATTGCTATAGGTTCGCAGGCCTTTTCACAGCCTTCGAATTCGACTTACATGTCCGGGTACACTCGAATTGCGTCAAAGCACGTGTTTTTATACAATGCGTCTTTTTTTTTCGTTGGATGTAAAGTTGGAGAGATTTTCGCACTTGTGATGCTATCTGTGAGCGAATGAGAGTAGTTGTTTGATGCGAAGAAATTCTGCAGTGAAGAAAGTTGAGATTGGCAAAGGGTTAGAGAATTTTTGATGGGGCAATTTTATAAATTTGAAAAAATGATTGGGTTTTAAAAATGAATGAAATATTGGAAAATTATTAGTAGGTAATTTAAAATAAGGGCACAGAAAATTCAGATAATGAAAAATCGTGTTGAGGTGGAAATAAACGACAGGATAGTTGCAGAAAATTACAGCGAATGAGGCTAAAATTTTTAAAATTTTGTGACAAAAAGTTTTTATTTCATTCCATAATTTCTATGAAAATCATTATTTTTCAGCTGTGGAAATGGACAGTATTTTGTAAATTGAACGAATTCTTATTTGTTGATTTTTTATCCAATTTCAAAATTGAAGAGACTACAGATGAATATTTTTTTGAAACAAAAAAAAATTATAAAAATCAGTTGTAGAAATAAATGAGGTTTCAAAAATTGAAATCTTATCTTTTTGAATTCTAAAAAAATATGTCATTTATACACCAAAAGATCTGAAAAGACAAACTGAAAATACGCCAGTCAAAAAATTTGTTGAGAAATTAATTAGGTAAATTTACTAGATGTGATTGAGAGAAGCAAAGGACAATCTTCTTACCATTACTTGATTGAATTTTTCGTTGAAAAGTTTGTGTTTTTTGAAGTAAAAAAAAAAACTTTTGAATCAGAAAAATTGAAAAAGTTTTTCCGAAGTTGCAGAATTTTCAATTTCTAATTTTCCTTTATTGCATCTTTAAATTCTTCCTTTTTTTCGCTTGCTCTAAAAATTTTAAATGTAAAATGAAAATATTAATTTTTGCTTCATTTCAGAGATTCGCGGTATAATTGAGTTCCAAAATAACTTCAAATGTATGTAGGTTTTATATTGTTTCTAATAGGTACTTAAAGGCTAAAAAAAAATTGGAAATCCTGAAGCTGAGGAGTTCTGGTTACTCTGGCTCCGATTCCAGCTCCGGCTCCAAGATTTTCTTGAAATTGGCTCCGACTCGGCTCTGCCACTCGTATAAAAGTGTCTCAGCTGTGGCTCCAAAAATTACCCGTAAGGAGCCCTCCTCCTTCGATTCCTGCTCCTAAAATTTTGATTTAGGACCATCTAACTCCGGCTCGAGGATTTTTAAAAAAATGTATCCGATTACGAAAAATTTGCTTGGAGGAGGCCTTCCTCCCCCCGGCTCCGCTCCAGAGTTTCCTGAAAAAATGCATTTCAATGCTTCACTTCAAAGTTTTGTAATTTTCTTAATTTTGGTCCCTTCTATTTTCTTGAAGTTCTTTCTGTTTTTTTTTTCACGGTCATCTTATTTTCGTCTCCATTAATCCTATGGTTTGTGCTGTGATAAAATTGACTTTAGAAATGGATTAAAGACTTCAGGTATTCGTTGATGAAGCTAAACACATTTTGTTCAAAATTTTAGTCTTATTCTTGAAATAGTTTCGTCAATTTTTCCTTGTCTTTTTTCAACTATTTTTCAACTCATACCTTCCCCTCCTCTCGGCGATAAAACCTCTGTATTTTTAATGATTGGAAATTTTTAAACTTAATTTCTTTTTAAAAATTTGAGAAATTTCGCATTTGAATCCTTTAAAAAAAGATAAACCTATTTTTGATCGAAAGATGGAAAAAAATGAATACCTATGTACGTCACTTCAAATGGGGCATAATCTCGACTAATGTTCTTTTTGCGGAGAATTTTGATCTATATTATTCAGATTGTCCTTTTTCCAATGAGAATTCGCCCACCTCACGAATCGAACGTAAAGACAGACTGAGATTGGAGAAAAATCCGTACTTGATCACAACTGCAAAATTGAGAACCAAGATTATTTTGCGAAAAATTATAGCCAGAGGTGTCTTTAACAACCCAAAACTTTTTTCCAAAGATCGTCCGAGTAATTTTCCATCAAAATTCATATTTGTTCCCCAAAAACTAGTTTTTTTTTCCCATGAAATACACCCTAATCGAGATTTAAAAAAGGAGTAAATTAAAAAATGAAGCTTAGGTACTTCAATAATGGCACATCATTTTAGAATTATTCCGAATGAAAAATTTCTTGTATATTTTTACTTTTGATTCCGAGCCCTAGTCCAAAATTTAGCGAATACGAAGCCCAGTCTTTTCATATAATATGAGCCTTACCTTCCATAGGCGCACCCAGAAATGAATTAATGGCAAGGCTGAGAATTTGAGAGAAATAAGGGGAGTGGGTCAAATTTCAAATTAATCATTTTCGACTGATCTTTCAATGAAAAATTATGAATTTTTTCTGAAAAATTGGGAATATTGTGTTTTTTTATTGAAAAATCAGTCAAAAATGATCAGCGGGGGGAAGGCTCGAGCTTCTTGAGCCCTCAAGCCCCTTGACACCCCCCTCCTTGAGTGCGCCTGTGTTACCTTCTAACTTTGGGTGGGAAAATCTCAAGATATGTGGTAGACTTCTCAACTTTCTCAACCATGTTTTCTAGTTGACGTGTTTGAAACAAATTTTGTACTTCGTTTGGAAGTCTCATGAGTCATGAAATGTTAGAACTTGAATTTTTCAAAATATTTTCATAATTAATCAGTAAGCTTCTAAATTAACATAAAACAATATCCTGATGGTGTGATTTTTCTCAAGTTATTAATACTTGATAAAAATTATGCCAACATAATCAATAATCTCATATCAGACCTTTACCCCAATGAACTTTCCATTTTAATTACTTGAAATATCAAATTGTTACGAAGATAAAAAATAACGAGAATTATTGAATTAAACACGTGGATGCATTAAAAAGTCAACCTATCAAAAAATTCTTTATTAAACAATAACAAAATTAAAATACAATATATCACAGATTAAGAATTCAGTTTTGATTATAATTATTCAGTACTGTTGAGACTGATAACAACGTCTCAATTTTTAGGCCCTATTATTACAAATTACGACTTAAATAATTTAAATCGATCTATCAAGTCGAACTTAAAGTTCAGTAAAGCATCTTCAAAACAAATGGTCAATTTTGCAGCATTAATTTAGATATTGGGATCACATTCGATACGAATTTTATTCAGTCTTATACACTCCCTGCCCCTGTATGAATTTTCTTCCAAAAAATTTCACAATCTCGTAATAACGAGTAAAATACAAAACACCAAATAAAAATTGCAATATTTAACAAAAGCTGATGAAGGATCGGGTATGAGTTCGATAATATCTTGAGGTTCGCTGTCGCACTGCATCATCAGAGCCTCAAACGCAGTCGGTCTTGCAGTTGGATCCCGCGAAGTATCCGCTGATCCTTCGTCTCCCAGTTGTAAAATATAAGAAGTCTCGTTGCCCGAACCGTTGAAGTAATCCACATCTAATTTAATGATATCGTACCGGATTACCGGATTAGCTAAGCCGATGGTTGGGCATCCTTGCTGAGATGGGATTTCTTTCTGGACGTTGAGCTGCAACACGCACACAAAAAAACTCGAGTTAAATACCGCGTTAATGCGTAACCGTAAAAAAAAAATCTGGAAAAAAAATGTGTCCGTCGAGTCACGTACAGTATTATAAACAAATAGCGGGGTAGTTTTGACCGGATACATTAATTTCCTAAGGTTTTTACCCTCGATGTTTACTCGGTCTCTCCCTCGGTGTAATTTTTTTTCTCGTTAATTTCCGCTCAACGTAATAACCTCCGGTGCGCTTTATTGGACGATTCCTTCAAAATGGGATTTCGCCGAAGTGATTTTTTTCCCCAACTTGGAGCTATCTTAAGTACTCGGATAATTACACGCGTTTAAAATGTCAATTACTCGAATTTTTATTAGAGCCGGCGAGTAGCATCTGCGAATTACGACGAAGACTAACCACCGTAAACATATAACATGCTTCTAATCTCATTTCTCCATTACTGAGCTTAAATCGCGAAAAATATTTAATAAATTTAAGCTTCAAGAAAACCGCAGAGAAACGCTGGAAACGGAAGTACCTAACCGGAGTAAAATTACGAAATCGAAAAAATACCACAGACGTGAAATTAGCCAGAAAAATATCACCCGGATTCGTTTTTCTCGACGTGATACTTAGTAACGTGCCGGGATGCTGCGACCGACCAAATTTATACTTGAGATTTTCCTTATCTCGAGCGTTTAATTTCTAAGCACCACTTTAAAAGAAGAAATCATCTGAAATGCATCGTCTTTAAATGTGTTGCAGGTGGAATTTATGAAAACTACAGCATAATCGTTTTAAATTGCGGAAATGGGTTTCAGCTTAAGGTAAGTAATGCTGTTTTTCTCCTCAGCTTGCTCCTAAGTACCGAGTACGTGAAAATAATTCATAGCGAGGTTTTATCTCGCGCTAGAGAACGTTTAATATGTGCTAAGTTGATATAAGTCTCAATTCCGAAGGTTTCTGGAATCCTGCCAAATATTGTTTTAGTCAATTTTGTGTGCAGAAATTATAAAACGAGCTGTGTTTAGAGTAGATTAACCATTTGGATGTGATAAATCATCGTTTTGTTGTTGGAAACAACTTTATCCTCGAGCGAGCTCTTTCATGGTCACCTGGCGGGATCAGGTAGGCAACTTATCAGACATTAGACGCTGGAGTGTCGTTCTGGTTAGCCTAGGTCAGTATTTAGGTTGAAGGGTGAAGGGGAAGAGATTTTTTCATTGTGGTGTCTATTACGGATAGAGACAGAGGGATACGAATAATGCTTTCTTAATGTTGAAAATTTTTCTCGAATGTTGAGACAAAGCTATCAATTTTTCAACGTTTTCACCCCCCCCCCCTTCACTTTAACTTTTTTTTTATATGCATTACGCTTTGCTCATCAAAATTGAAAAATGAAAATGTTCGTCTTTTTAATGATCTGTAACTTTCTCAGAATAAATTTTTCGAATTTTTTAACCTGGAAATTTGAGATTAAGTTTCAAAAAGTGTGATAACATTTTTGCCAAATTTTTATGATGAAATTTTGTCGGACTTGAAAAAATTTAGACGATCGCTGAAGTAATGGCATTCTATTAAACTTCATAAAAAATTTGCAATTTCTCAATTTTACAAATTTTTTTGTCATATGGTACCTTGAACTTAGAAGTGTTTCAGTGATTTTATTGAAAATTGAAAAATAAGAAAAAAATATAAATATCTTATTTGTAGTTGATTCATTTTTTTTCTTTTCTTTCAACATTTTACAATACTTTTCCAATTATTCTCTTATTATTTTCCTTTTTTAAAATTATACCCTAATTTTTGTGTGAATATTTTTAAAAATTTTTAATTTTAATTTTTTTGGGGTCTTTTTTAATTTTTTTTCTCAACTTACGATTTTGCACGATTTTTTTCAGTATTGCCAAGTACAATTCTCAGAAAATTATGAATTTGGTGTTTTTTGCATTGTTGGCAACATTGCTGGCTGAAATTAGAATATTATGTAAAAATCTTGAAGTTAAGATTTCTTAAAAATGTAATGACATTTTAATAAGAAGTTGTAAAGTTTGATTTTTAAAAAATGGTTTAATTCGAAATATTGGCAACACTGTCTCTCTGAATTGCCGAAATGTTGTAGAAAATGTCTCAAATACTTACATTTTATTTTGAAAAAAAGGGTTGCAATATTAGAATTTTTAATTATTATGGCAACATTGCTTTTCTAAATGTAATATATAAAAAAGTCCATAGTATATTTCATTCAAAAAAATAAAAATAAAAATAGGGGATATGTTTTGAAATGAAATAGAAATTATTTGAAAAAAAAACTGGATAAAGTATTTTAAAAAGTGTTGAAAAATAGAAAAAGAATTGAAGTGCGTTGACATTTTAGTAAAATGTTGAGAAGTTTTGTATCTTTAAACGCAAATAAGAAACTTTTCCGAAAATTTTTGAAGAAAAAAGCATTCAAAGCTATTTTTTTCATTTTTTGAATTGATGATTTAGTTTACAATGGGTGATGAAAATTTCAACCTGCATTTCTGATAACTACTAGCTTAGACTATGTAGAGCCGAGCGCCGAGCAAACCGAGTGCTAAGATTTGAAAAATTTATGATTTTCTAAATCGAAATACTTAGTTCGTTTTGTGATGGTTTGTTGTCTGAAAAAATTAAGTACTCTTCTTTGCAATAAAAATTTCATGTTTTTACAAGTCATTTTTTTACCAGATTTTGTGCTTTTTCGTGTTACTTTTTTTGGCTACAATGAAATTTTAAAAAAAATATTTGATGATTTTTCGTGTATGTTTGCATCCAAATTTGTCGACTTTTAAAAATTATCCCCAAAAGTTGGAAAATTGTATTGTAAATCTACAAATTTTCCCGAGATGTCGGTAAATTTTGTTAAAACGAATAATCACCTGAGCTTCGTTCTCAGATTTCGGAATTGGATATCAAAAAATAAAGACCCAAAATGTTTAAAATTTAAAAATATGTATGCTGACTTTTTCGAAACTTGCAGACTTGGCTGACATTTCCTACACTTTCTCCTACCCTCAAAAGTTTTGCTTTTGCCCCCTCCTATTTTGTGAACGAGAAATAAAAGATGCGGAACTATACTGCATCAATTTCAACATGAATGTTAAATAAGTAGCCTACATCTCAGAAATTGGGCATTCTTTGAATTATTCTCTCCCAATCTTTTAGGAAAACTTTTGGGCGATATTTTTATGTACATACAGGATGTGCCAAAAGTAAGTCCACGTCATTTTTTTTATTGTCAAAATATTATGCAAGAATTGCACTCGGTTTAAAATTATCAAAACATTGTCAAAATCATTTGTTTGCAATTTTGATAATTGAAGACGATTTTATAGCCACACATTATTTTAAAATCACATTAAAAAATTTATACCAGCTTCCGAAAACAGGCAAAATCTTTTGGCACACCCTGTATGCTGTAAGTAAAACTAAATGAAAAAAATGATAAAATATTTACCTTCCAATAATAAGCAACTCCACATTCCGGATCGTATTCAATTTCATCGATTATATTCTGAGCAGCAATCGTAAGATAAGATTTCTCGACATGGAAGTTTATTTCCATTGCTCCATAAACTATTTCAGACATACTGTGTTCTGTATAGTGGCCAATCGTGGTATGGGTCATTAGAAGATTTGAACAGGAGAAATCGTGGTAATATTTGGTCTCCAGTTTCCACGCCTTCAAGAACTGATGAAATCGGTAACTTCGAATTGAATACATTAGGTTTGATCTTGGTTCGCAAGTTTGACTGATCCAGTGACCGTTGAAAAAAAGTGGTAGGGTGGGTATAGCTGTCAGGTGCGGTACGTGCATGTGAGTCGATGAAGAGAGCATTTTGCAGAGTAAAAAGCAGTCGTTGGTCTGGAAAAATAGGAATAATTTCAAAAACAAACTCATTTGGGGATTACTTTTTTCCATATAACTATTTTTTTCAAAAATCTCAATTTTTTTCAAGGATGTAATAGATTATTGAAATTTATCAAAAATTTTATCATCAATTTTGGATTTTTTTTTGTTTTTCTGGAGAAAGTCATTGGGTAGGGTACCTTACTTTTTTAAATGAAAATTGGCTATGCGTGAGAAAAACTATCAAAGCAGTTTTCTTGAATTTTGAATTGGTTGTTGTGATTGAAGGATACGTTTTTATGTCGATAAAATGGAAAAATGACTTTTTTGTTTCGTTCTTTTTCAACGTGATCTTCGTTGAATTGACGTTTGGTAAAAATTTTTCCATAATTCTATTTTTTTCGTCATTTTTAGTAGAATTTTTTTTTTTGAAATTGAAGTTTTTTTTTATTTTTCTATAAAATTTTGTTTCTTTTGCTCTTCGCTTTTGGTTTCCAAAGTTGCTCGAAAATGCGACTGTTGATTTTTTGTTGAGGGGTGAGGGAGATTTGCGTTCAGAAAATTAAGGTGGAAAGGGAGACTGAGGAGAGTAATTTTCCGCCTATGGAAATTTCGTTAGGCAACTTACTGGACAGTTTTGTTGTATGAGCTGTCTAACAATTTTCCCATAGATGAGTGTGATCGGTGCATACCTGCATAGTTTCAAAAAAGATGCATTTACAAAATTGAAAATTTTTCCGACGTTATAACAATTTTGATTTTCTTCGCTATACAAATTTATAAATATAATTAAATTAATCCAAACAAGATAACGAGATAGAAGTACTGTCAGATAATGCACATCTGCTGAACATTCGTTCAAGAGGCGAAAAAAAACTTGGTACTTGGAAACTTTTCGAACATATCTTATTTAATCCGTCATCGTTATAAAAAAATCCCTCTTGATAATGAGTATTCAAAGAGAGAGAGAAAAATCAAATTAAACATCTCCCGCCCCAAGAAACCCCATTAGCTTATGCATAGGAAGCTCATAAACGAGGGAAGCAGCGAAGAAAAAAAAAACAAGCGACCTAAATAATTAGGAAAAATTTGATTTATTACCTCGTTAAGTAAAATTAATGGTAACTGAAATTTAAGAAGCGTTGCTCTGCGCCCTTTCTCCTGATACGAGCTACCGAGCAACAATTCGTATCTGAGTTTTTTACCATCCATCGCTGGTCGTCTTTGGACTCGTAAAATGGACAGTTCGTTGTACGAAATGTTCATCGAAGATAAACATTTGGAATCAGGGGGCGCCTCCTGGTCGATATTTTTCGAATACGAGACTGTATAATAAGTAAATGACAATTACGTTAGATAGAAAATCAAAGGTCGATCTTATCGCAAAAAAATGTACCGTACTTGTACTTTTTGGTGGCTCCATATTATCTTCGGGCCGATAGAAGTCGCGTTTTTTTTTATATGGCTCAAGAATTGCGTATTCGGTAAATGGCCTCCAATATTTGCCTATACTTTTTGGACAACTTGAGCTGATTCCGGAGCGGAACGATTGAATAAATGAGTAGTCATGAGGTGTTATCGATATTCTGGTAATTTTGTAATCAAGCTTATTGTGCGAGTATGCACTTTTAAATTTAAAGGTTCCTTTGATTGAGACCGTGTGAGTGATAGAAGAACAAGAATCATCGGTATAGAAATATTGCAGCAGATAGAATGTCTCGTTTGGATAAAATGTGTAACTTCTGAGCATGTACAGCGGCCCGGTACGTACTTCGCATCTGTAAACATGACAATTGACCGGAAATTATTATCATTTGTAGTGTGTAGGCATATTTCCTTTTTCATTTTGATCCAAGTACATCTCGATTACGACGTATTACAAAAATATGTACGTAGAAACGAACTTGCACCTGAAATGTTTACTTTGACGTCACCCGATCAGTGAAAAGAAAATTGACGAATGACTAAAAATTAAATTCCTTTCTCGTCGATAAAAAGGCGCATTCTTTGTATAATTTCGATATTCGCGCCGAATGGCTTTTATCTTTGAAACGGATAGTTACCTAAATCGAAAGTATAGGTGAGATAAAAATAATAATTGGAGGCGAATATTTTCGACGAGAAAGCGGTATCTATTTTTCGGGTTGGAAAAAACGAAATCATTCGTCACGTATGAGAAAAAAAAACTTATATTTTGACTGACATTTAACACTAATTATTTCGTATGGTAGTGCGACAGATACGTTGTGTTCATTTAAAAGCAATTACTCAGTCTACTCTCGTTTACGTTTTAGTTTTTAACATCATAATTGTCGTTCATTTCGAATGTGTGGGTTTGTGCAACATTCAGCTACTGGATGTGTACTTTTGTACTTTGTCTTATCTTCGAAAAATCATCCAGCCTTGTTGCGATATCGCCTAATGAGCTCGAAGAGATAATCTATTTCGGGGGTCTTTCGAATAAAAATTAACGAAAGAGTTTTTGAAACGTGTGAAGTAGTTTGAGAATAATTATTGAGTAAAATTTTGAGTTTTAGGAGAGTTTTCTGTGCAATTGTGTCATTGTATTGAAAAAGAATGGAAATAGAGATTATCCAACCTCAGAATCGTGACCAGCGACTTTGAAAACCATGAAATCGACATGCATATCGATTTTTATCAATTTTATACCCTAACCCCACCTTTGCCCCTTTTTAGAAAACATCCCTTGCAGAAAGATGAACTTGAAAATTTGTAGATAGGTACATTATGTAATTTTAGTCATCATTTTTTAACTTATAACTTGGAGAATTTTTCTTGTTGAAATCGTGGTATAGAATTTTAGATGAATTATTGTCAAGGGGTTGAAATGGGGAGGGGCGTGGAAGAAAAGTGGTTTCGAAAGTGATAACAGGTCTTCATATATTTCGATATCAAAATTTTTCAACCCACTGAATTATATTTTAGTAGCATTTTTGAGATTTGTGCTCCTGGTACATAAGTAGTAATCCTGTGGGGTACATGGTAGGGGTGTAGATACCTATGGCGTAAAGATTTTTGAAACAAAATTGTGTTTTGAGATTAATTGACTTCAGAATCGTGATCAGCGATCTCAAAAACCATGAAATCGATACCCATGTCGATTGTTTTATCAATTTTATAGACTTACCCCCCTTTCCGCTCCCTAATATAAAACACCCCCTGTTTCCAGATGTACATAAAAATGCAAGAAATAATTTTAGATGTCATTTTAAAGCGAAATGTATCATTTTTAAAATCAGGGATTAAGTAAATTGCATAGCAGAAATGGTCATTGGAGGGTTGCTTGGTGGGGAAGGGGAGGAGTGAAAAACAAAGACGATTTCGAAAATGATAACAGGTCTTCATGGATATCGATTTCAAGGTTTTTGACCACGTTGAATTCGATTCTGCTAATATTTTTGAATTTATGAATTTGGAACTTCTCTGTTCTCTGTGGATGATTTCAAAAACGATGAAAAGTCTTCACTTGTGTCAATTTTAAAGTTTTTGCGCGAAAACAGTCAGAATTGTAGCGCAGTAAGTTTAATAAATCAGCAAACTAAATTTCACTGAAAACAAACAGTGAAAAAAATTCTGTAAAATCAGTGATAATTCACTGATAAGTCAGAAAAACATTTGAAATTTTATCAAAAATTAGTGAAATTCTTGAAGAATTACTGAATTAGTTAAAGATTTTATTCAATCGCCCAATAAAATTTTCCTTCATTCGTTATGATGAGTAATATGTTTTGATCTCATCACTGGAATTTCACAAAGGAAATTATGACAGCCAACATTCTTTTTTTTAAATTTCCTGTCACTGAAAAAATTATGATAATTTCGGTAAATTTAGATTTCAGATACCTATCACATACAGGTATCAGATATCAGATTCAAGTATCCGTTATCGGATTCAGGTATCAGATATCAGATTCAGGTATCCGTTATCGTTATCGGATTCCGGTATCAGATATCAGATTTAAGTATCTATGCATATCATGTACCAGATGCAGTTATCAGATTCATGTATCTGGTATCATATTTAGGTATCTGGTATCAGATTTAGGTATCTGATATCAGATGCAGGTGTCTAGTATCAGATTCCGGTATCTGGTATCAGATTTAGGTATCTGATATCAGATGCAGGTGTCTGGTATCAGATTCCGGTGTCTGGTATCAGATTCCGGTATCTGGTATCAGATTCGGGTATCTAATATAGAATTCAGGCATCTGATATATGACTCAAGTATTTGATATCGGTTTTAGATATTGGTTCAGCATCGGGTATCAGATTCTGTTATCAAACATCAGATTCAAGTGTCATATACTTACAAGATTCGGTTATCAGATTTAGGCATCAGATATCAGATTCTATAATCAGATATCGGATTCTGTTATCAGTTTTAGGCATCGGATATCATAATCTGTTATCAGATTCAGGTATCAGATATCAGATTCAGATATCAGATTCAGGTATCAGATATCAAGTATCCGGTAACCGGTTCGTAATTCAAAGACTTGGGAAGTTTTTTTTGTGATAGAGAGAGTACAAAGTGATTGGGATTTTTGAAGGAGGGGGGGCAAAAAGAAAAATGTTTTTGCTTTTGTCTTGAACCTAGGTCAAAGCTTCATGTCCAAAATTTTTTTAAACCTTGACAAAAATGAGGCCTAAAAGAGGAAATTTTGATGTATCACCTTCTATCGTTTGAACTTAGAATTCTCCTTCTCCAGGGGTTCTTCATATATAAGTACATATTCAATTTTATAAATGAGTTTGTTCTGATCAGAACAGAACAAAATTATTCCTACCATTTTCAAAAAAACAATCGGTTTTGTTCTGTTCTAATGAATAATTAGGGGTATCAATGAAATTACATATCGCTTTATGATTTTTTGTTTCTACCAATTAGTATATCATTTTCTTAGCCACTGATTTCCATTCTGACGTTAATTTCAAGTTAAAATTATTGATCTTATCAAATAGGATGAAGTTTTATCACCGGATATCCCATACATTCATTTTTCATCGTTGGTCAAAGTCTAAAAATCTATCTCTAGGATAGATATGCAGGTACTTTTTTTGGAAAGATTTGCTAGTCAACTTCGTATCGATCATTCGTATGTATGTACCATTTTAAATTAAGGAATATGTACCTAATTTTCAAGAGGTTAAAATTATTCAACAATGTATGAAAAAATTGATCTTTTGAGGTTATTAAACGTTTGATTAAAATTGACCCTATTCAACTTTTGAAATCTATTCTTGGGAATAATTATTTTAAACTGAATAATCAAATTATCAAATTCATTTTCTCGATATTTTTTTCATAAATCGAAGTTACGATTTATTTTAATTTTAATCTCTGAATTCTTACACAACATTCGAGATTCGAATTCGACAATATTGACAATTGATAATTAACGAGAAATTTTCCACTTCCTCGATATGTCTTTTCAAATACGTTGTGATCTTATCACTTAATAATTTTCTGAGTTTCAAATTTGTACTTCAGATAAAGTTTTTCAACACTCGTGGCTCGAAAATTCGCCAATTTTAACCTTGATTTAAAATAATTAACGATGTAATGATTGAAAAACGAAATTGATTTATCGAAAACTTTGGCTCGTGTTCGGTTTAAATAGTATTTTGATGGATGTTTGGCGTCGAATGCGAATGACGCGTTCAACGATAAACTTTAAAATCTAAATTTCAAATTTTCACGATGACGCCGTTCTATACGTGATTATTCGTGTGTGCTGGTCTTGTATAAAGATCAAAACTTTGATTCGACTGTAACGATTTTATATTAAAAAATTCTCTTTGATGGGCGATAAATTGTGACGAGAATTATAATTTTAAAAAGATAGGTACATACCTTTCGGATACCCATTTACCGGTGAGCTGAGGAGACGTTATGATCTGAGTATTTAAATAATTATCCTTTAAATAATTCATTCGTCTGGTACATTCTGTCTCGTTGGACGGAATATCCGGTGGAAAATATTTCGAACCTAAACAATACGAAATACATGGCAGATTAGCATGCGACCCAGAAAAGGAAACTAATAATAAATTAACCTTTTTGCAGTACGATTGACATTTTCGCTTTGGCATATAGATGCTGGCAAATTTACAACGTTGACGAGTTACAAACGTTGTTGGCATTATGTAATGGAAATTTATTAAAATTCTATCTGTCTTTGGTAAGGTATAAGTGTATTTGTTATGCGTAACGTGGCCAACATTCGAATAAATGTATTGTATTCCGAGAATATTTATTCGCTCGATAGCCTTATCGAATCAAATAATGGCGCAATTATCATAGATACGTTTCCGTTTTACACCTTATACTCGTAGCATAAAAGATAGAAATTAAGAGAAATAAAATAGCTAAATGCGCTGATAAGTTCTCAGTCGTAGATTATACTTATTTTATTTAAAGTATGTGTGATTTTTTTGTCTTCTAAATTTTCTTATATGAAGAGAAATTAGGGTACCGGTTTGCTGTGGCGTATATCAGAAAGGTCGAGTGCTTAATATTCGTCGCAGATAGTGGTACGTTATACGTATGTATAGTATTCGCAGTCCCATATATATTTGTTTTAAAGAGGCAAATGTCAAGTTGGGTTTGTTAATAGAGGACTCCACCATGCCGGTGGATAAGGTCGAGACGTGAATTTTTTTGAAATTTTTGTATCGTAAATACTTTGGCATAATTTTTACGACAGGTTGGAAATTTTTTGGTTGAAGGAGACATAATTTTCTTTGAAGAGAGCGACATTTTCAAAAATTCGGTTTAAAATGATTATATTTTTTCAGTCGTTTATTTGTTTTATTCGTTGTGCTGAATGAAAATTGAGGAAAAAATTTATAAAATTTTTCAAAGTATCAAAAAAATTTTTCAAATGTTAAAAAAAAACTGAAAAGTTTTGTTAAAATGAATAAAAAATTATTTTAAAAAGTCCAAAGTAAGTACGATAGAATATCTTGATGAATGAAAATTTTTGAAAACTTGATGAAATGGACAAAAATCGCCGGCGAAAAAAGACAAAGTACCTATTTATAAAAATTAGGTATTTTTATTACCTATGTATAAAAATTGTGATAAATTTTACAAAATTTGTATAAAAATATTTGAAATTTTAAAAATTGTCAAAAATTTAGAAAAAATTGCATGAAAAGCCATGAAATTATTGGAGAAATTCGTATTTGTTGAAATAATGTAAAAATTCTTTAATTTTTACAATTTGTCTATTTGAAGACATATCTATAAAAAAGTAAATTCCGAAAAAAATTATCAGTGGTCACGAAAAATTGCAGAACAGAATAGGTAGGTAATATGTGACCCTGCCGGAAAGAAGGGACCTTGTGTAAAAAAAATCGATGTCTTTATTTTTATGTGTTTGGTCCAGATTTGGAGTCATTTGGAACAAAAATGTGGAAAAAGAGACATCGATATTTTTATACACAAGGTCCCTTTTTTCCGGCTGGGTCACATATATAAAACGAAAACTGCCAAGCATTTCACGAAGTGTATCTGATATAAAAATTCAAGTCAGATTCAATATCAATATTGGCTCAATATTTGATTTTAAAATTGCATGGTAGTTGAATGGTATCAAAATTTCTAATTTCATATTTGGTATCTGGTATCAAAATTGATGTCTGATGTCAAAATCGATATAAATGATATCAAAATTATTTCATGATCTAATATGTTTTTGTGAGTAAATGGTATCAAAGTTAATTTCTTGCACCAAAACTGAATTCAGATATCAAATCCGAATTCAGACACCAAATTCGAATTCAGACATCAGATCTGAATTCAGACATCAGATCTGATTTCAGACATCATATCTGATTTCAGACATCAGATCTGATTTAAGGGGTCAAATCTGATTTCAGACATCAAAATTGATTTAATAGATCAAATCTGATTTCAGACATCAAAAGTGATTTAAGAGATCAAATCTGATTTCAGACATAATTGTTGCCTGATTTTTGAAATCAAATCTGCCCAAATGGCAAATTTTAATTCGCTTGCATAATATGGTACACTATATACATCTAATATTCAGTGCCAGGTTCACCCTATTTTGTACTTCTCACTTTGCCTTTATTTTAGGTACGTATGTAATCGTTTTTTTAAATGCTCCCATAGATCTTCAGTGTTTTCCTGGTTTTTTGAGCCGATGCGATAAAATTTTTTACATTTCAAATAATTTTTATGATTTTTTGCTTATATGTTATGTTAATTATTAGGAAAATTTTAAACGATTTTTTAAAAAATTTGAGTAGATACCTATCTCGTTCTTGTTGGAAGAAGAAAAATTACTGACGAATCAATAAAGACCCGTTCAGTGGCATCGGACGCATTTTTTGGGGATGGCACAGAATGGTACAATATGACTTAGAGTGGCAAAAAAAGGATTTTTGAGGAAGGAAGTAAAAAAAAAACCTTTTTCGTTTCATGGCTTCGAAAGCAATTTTTAAAAATCAGAATTGCACACATTTTGAAAAAATTAAGTTGCATTTGGAAAAATTGTAATGCTGGATACGATTTTTAATAAAAATAGAATTTAAAAAACTGAAATATTTGTACTTGGAATAAATTTGGACTTGAATTGTTGAAACTTCGTTAACGTCAAAATGATTTAGGGGCTAGTGGATTACCAAACGCTTTCAATTTTTTTCAGCCAACTTCTGATTTTCCTAAATCTTTTTCGAAAAATTTTCCATTTTATTTGGGTAATAAGCTGTCAATTTCCACCAAATTTTACGTTTTACCAAATAAATTCCTGATATTTTATTGAGTTGGTGAGAGCAAATTTGCAATTTCCAAGCAGGGCTCCTATAGTAGGCTTTTTGAAAAACCGTAAAATCGGTGCAGATCATTTGGACGCTTCTTTCGTCGACAACTCCGTGTGGAAATAGGTTGCAGAAAATTGTGGTGGGCCTAATCTGAATAAACAGTTATTTAAAAACTCTACCCTTCTCGATTTTAATCAATATTACTTAACCCTTTAATGTGTCAAGTCTCCCACGATCTTTTTAATTGATTTCCTCAAAAAAAAATTTAATTCTATCCAAAGTAGATCTTCTCGCATTCAACCTTCCTCCCTCCTCACTTTTTCATCATTTCTCTCCAAAAACATGCACCCTCGCATCCCTAACTCTCTTAAAATATTATCAATTTCCCAAAACTCCATGTAAAACAAAAGAACCCGACCAAAAAGGAACGAGAGAACGAAAAAAACCTGCGTTCGTATCCCACTACATGGGCATGGCATTTTAGTCGAATCCTGTTTTAAAGTCATGTTAGATGTATTTAATTTCCGCTCGTGTTCACATTTCACCCAACACCCCCTTTTAGAAGATTTAAGTAGGTGAGTGTCTCGAAAAATGAAATGTATGCCATCAATAAAAAGTACAACGAGCTGTACCTATTTCACATAGGTAGATATACCGCAACTGGTTCTCGTTAACTAAGATTTCTTCTTACACACCAGTTTCCTGCGACCCTTTTTTTCTCTTTTTTTTTTGCTTCCATACGGCTTGGGCGTACGTATTAATCAGAAAGCAGCAGGGGTTTCGCGTAAGGGTAGTTTATTTTGAAAGTGACACTTCTAACATGTCAGTGAATTATTAGTATATTTTTCGGTATCACGTAAAGAGGAAACGATTACGTTATCGATATCACGCTGCGTGTGTGGTTTTTTTTTCATAATTTTTTTCTCGTTTGTAGCCTTGTAGCCGCGACCATCTCTTAAGTCACGAGATGATCTGAATTAATTCGTAATTTAATGAATTTCCTATATCGTAAAAATGCCATTATGGTATGGATCGTACACACGTAGATGAAATTTTTTGGCGGGAAGAGCGCGGAGCGTGTATGGATGCAGCGTTAAGGAATCGAGACAATGATAAAATACGCTAAAAGTGTTATTAATCTTGAACAGTGACAAATTATGGAGAGTAGATTTCCTACCTAAGGGATTTCGTCCGTGACTATTTTCATGAAATGGTCGCTTCCAAAAAATAAGATGAATTTTATCGTTTATGGTAAGGAAAAGGAAGTAAATGTGGATTTAGATGGAGGTACTTGAGGGGGAAACCAACAGCTTGAGAAATTATTAAGAAGTGGAGTTTGTTTTGCTGGAGAATTCAGAAAAGTTGACCAAATTTTAATTTTGTTGGAGGGTGAAAATGATTGGAAATTTCAAGGGGGTTTGTTTTTCTCAATTTTTATACAGGATCTATTTTTATTTTTTGGATATGATAATTTTTTATTCAATTTCAAAAGAAAAAATGTCCTCTGTCTATTGGAGGAAAGAATGAAGGAGGAATTCTTACATTAAAAAATTCGATTCGTATTCTTGGTCTTGAATATGTACTTGAACAGTACCTATATGATTTCATATAAAAATTCTAAAATTAGATGCTTCAATAACATTGAATCAGAAATTTTTCAGAAAGAGCAACCCACGAATAAAGTTTTTAAATTTTGAAAAATTTTGAAGTTTTACTCTTTTGAAATTTTTTTCGAAAATTTGCTGAAATTATAATTTTTCGTATAAATTTTTAAAAAATGGTTTTTGGCAAAGAAATTCAACTCACGTAAGTATATAGTACCGACATTTTCAAGTAGGTGCATTGGTAAATAATCAATTTTTCCTAATTTTTTGGGTTAAAATCCAAAATAGTGAGGAATTTTCTATTTCAAATTTCAAATTTAGGAGATACTTAGGTACCTAAAATTTTTCAGTTTGAACACTTTATTTGTATGAAAATATTTTCATCTCAATTTTTCCACCTGTTGAGCCATAAGTTTAAAAACGAATTTTTTCAAAAAAATCGTCATCTTTTCAAAGGGTACTTTTTTAATTTTTTTTTTTACTTTCACCCAATCATAGAAAATTTGTAATCATCAAAAAATATATATTCACGAAGAGAAAAATATGAAATACACTTGAGACTTCCAAGAAAACAAAATTATCTCTTCTTCTAAAATTACTTAATCTAATCAACACAAAAATTTCAAGAAAAAAAGCACTCACCGTTGCATCCCCACACGATGGACAAAAAAATCCAAAATTTCGGATCCATTTCATGAGCACAGATCTGATGAGAAAAAAAATCACTTTAAATTACCGAACAACATTGAACACTTCATCACATCTAAATTACAACTGTTCTGCACATTGAGAGTAAAATTTTACATCACATCTTGTTATCACATTGAAAGATTAGAAAATGAAACGAGAGAGAAAAATATATCATAAGTACATACGCGAATAATTTTAAACCAACTCTAACGGACGTCGACGTAGTGGAAAACAATCTCGAAGTGGGAAAAAATGAAAACATTCATCATTCATTGCGAAAGAGAACCTTACGAGAAACACTTTATCTTTAACACGTGATTTGGTTTTCATCCACCCAATTAAACGTTTCGGTTCTTTCTGATGAGTCGGTTTAAGGAACACATTGTACAGTGATGTTCACTTAGGCAATCCTAACGATTGTACGGGCCTGAGGAGTGATTTTTAAAAATCATGAAAGATTTTTAGAGAATAATTGAGTAAAGAAATTTATCAAATATTGTAATAATTTTTTGGGAGGACTTTGGATTTAGATATTTGACACGTCGAGAGCAACACGTGGCTTATCAGAATGTAGTTTGGGAAACCCTGGTGTGAAACTTGGTGACTTCGGTTAATAACTTTTAATTAATATCGTTTAACTTTGTTTGTACGCTACTGTATTAAAATACCATGTCCCTTCTTCGCGTTTCAATTATCAACGAATTAATTAATAGAATTTTTATTGGGCTCATTTTTTTAATGTGATTTTTACGAAATATTTGACGGCGCTGACGAACTTTTTCATTTCAAACGAATACTGTTGTCAAGGATGATTTTGAATTTTTATCTTATTTTTTGAACTTTACCCCCTCCAAAAAAAACTATTATTTTTGACCCGCAAGTTAACAAATTGAATAAGTAATTAATTTAAAATTAAAAATTCATCAAGTGGTAAATTAAGCTCAACACTTGATACGTAATTCCGTTCCTGACAAGTTGTGAAAAAAAAATAAAAATCATTCAAGTTTTAATTATTTAATTGTAAAAAAGAAAAAAAACACAACAAATCAACGTTTACGTTTTACATTTGATGGCTTACTCTTAAATTGATTCTTGGTGTCATTTCTTCCTCGAAATTTCTTATTAGTTGGGAATTTTGCTTCTCTTTTTCCATGGAATTTCTTATTAGATTGATTTTTAGCGTCATTTCTTCCCTGGAATCTCTTGTTGCCTTTATTTCTGTCATCATCCCTTCCTTGGAATCTCTTATTGGGCCGATTTTTACCATCATCTCTTCCTTGGAATCTTTTGTTAGGTCGATTTTTGCCATCATCTCTTCCTTGGAATTTCTTATTGGGACGATAACTGTTGTCATCTCTGGGCTGAGATCTTTTAAATTTCCGTTTGCCATCTTCGGCATCGGATTCGGGTTTCCTTTTACGCCAGCCGTATACTTTTTTCTCTCCAGATCCGGATGCAGTCGCGAAAACATCTGAAAAATACAAGGAAATGTTGAGATAAAAATTTCAAAAAGAGATAGAAAGGATTTTGTACCTTCGTCTGGATCTTCGCCAACTTCGTCACGATAATATTGAATATCGTCGTCGTTTTGTAACTGTTCACTAGCGTCTTCGAATTGTTTACGTTTCATTCCTTCGAGCGATTTTTGTTTATGGAGTTCTTTCTGTTCTTGTTTCTTTTGAACATTTTCTTCTTGGACTGCTTTACGTTGTTCTTTGAGACGTCTGTAAAAAAGAATTATGTGAATACATAGCCGGCGTTTACAGTGTAGCGTGTGTAGCAAATGCTACACATCGGCGAATTCGTGTGTAGCGACGCTACACATCGGAAAATAGCGGGGTTCGAACCTCCTCCCTCCCCCCTCCCCATGAGGTCAAAAATTTACGTGAAAAAAGGCTTTTTCAAGATATTATAAATCGAATTTTCTCTAAGCTTCGCCCTCGCTTCGCTCGGGCATAAAGAAAATCTCAATTACCTATTTAAATTGTTTGCAATGATTAAATATGCGAAAAAGGCTCCATCTTGGTATTCTTAATCTCCATACCTATTTATACCTTCCCAAAGAAAGCTTCTGACACAATTGCTTGAAGTTTCTGTTACTATTTGTTTTGTAAGGTCCAAATGATTAGTTTGAAAGTTGCTTGTTCCAAAATTACACCTTTATCGAAGTTTTTTCTCTAAATATTTTATGCAAATTGTATAAAAAGTAAGAACTTGATAACACCCGTGTACCTAGGTATATTGTGATTTTTTGATACCTACATTTATGAATGAAAATGTTTCAAATTATGAATCATTTACTGTTCTCACAGTGTATTTTTTAGGGGTGTGGGTGAGGGAGGAATGGTGAAAAGTGAACTAAAAATTTCTCGAAAAGGGGGGGGCGGGGGGCTAAGGGGATAAAACCCCCAAATTTTCTTAAGCTCGGAAAAAAGTTTTTTTCATTGCAAAAATATTTTAAAAACGTGCATTTTTTTGTTTTTCAAACAGAATTTTTTCAAAAAATTTTCGCCCTCGCTTCGCTCGGGCTATATTTTCATTTTTTTATATTAATAATTGATAAATTTTGACAAATGTTCGAGGCAAAAATCACCGACTCCCCACATTGTCAGAAAAAAAATAATTTTTGACTGAAAGATCAGTAAAAAAAAAAAATGAAGTGAAGTTTCCTCTGAAAGCTCTCATCCTGACTTCTGATATTAAGTTAATTTCAAATAAGTATATAATTTTTTTTTTCAAATTTAACCCTGAATTTTAACACCCATGTCTTAATATTGTCCGGAGGGGACGGAGCAGAAAAAACCTTGCAATTTGACACCCATGTTGTGATATTGGCCTGGGCTGAGCAATTTTTTGTTTGCTACACATCGGAGAAATTTACTTCGCCGGCTCTGTGTGAATACAAGGTGAAAAAAGGTAGATATTTAAGTGAAGAGTGAAATGAGTAAAGATACCTCTTTTCTGCTTGTCTTTTACGAATGAGCTGTTTCTCTTTCTCAGTTTTATGGACCAATTCGTGGAATACTACTTCACCATTGAGTAATCCTTCTTCAACTTTGATTAACTGAAATGAACATATTATAAATGAAATTGGAATAAATAATTTTCAACATTATTTATTTATTGAAATGAATGATAAGAAACCTGTAAAGTGAGTCTGGGTCCCAATTCACTCAGTCTGATGGACGACTGTTGAGATACAACGTTACCTCTAGAAGGTAACTTTTGAGGTACTTCGACATGACTGACTGGATCATCTTCCATTTCACTTTCAGATAACACACTTGGTCTAAACGATGAAAATGTTGATTAATTTCGAAAAATTTACTTCTATCTTTTATCAAAAATAAGTTACATACTTGGTAAGAAATTCGGAAATGTCTTCGTATTTAGCTAAATTGGGTATTTTGCTATTTACTATTTTTTTAACACCTCTCGATATACCGACTGGAACCGCTTTAATAGCATAATGGCGAAAATCGATTAATTTCGTTTCAGGATTATAATTAAACATCACACATCTTCTAATATCTGATAATTTCACCTAAAAAATACAATCGATGTGAGAATCACAGAATGAATTCACCGTGAGATTAATGAGAACTGTACATACTTTAGTAACATTTATGGTAGGAAACATGTTTTGAAAAACAGATGCCATCAACTTGACTTGCGAACCTTCGCCGGTAAAATTATTTAAAATTGCCAGCGGAGCATTGGAGAATAATTTCTTATTGGTCATTTGTTTTTTGAGCGATGATAATACGTCTCTGCTGAGCGAATAATTGTGTACTCTGAACATTAACGTTGGTCCTTGTGGTAATCTAGCAATACGTAGGTAAGGTCCGATCTCAGAAGTGGTGAATATTAATAAATGAGAAACTTTTAATAAGCTGGACACCGCTACGAAATCCTTTATAGTGTTTTTCTTTTGAACCTGAAATGAACGAATCATTTAGAAGAGCGAATGATGAAATCGAAAGTGAGAAGTGAATCAGATGGCAATACTTGTAATTGAGAAGCTGTATAAGGATCCATAACTCGACGAAAATCTTTTTCAAGTTCTAAAATATATTTTCCCACGTTGCCACGGTGAATTACGAATGAATGAGGAGCTCGCTTCACTTCGTCTGGTTCTTCGTATTTCAATTTTACTGGCTTCTTTCTGCGTTTTTTCTGTTTCTGTGGGTTGAAAGCGATTTTCAATGAAAATGAGGTATGGTTAAGGATGATAAGTTTCAACGTTTAAAAAAAGATTACGTACCGTTTTGAAAGAAGCTTTCTTATTGTGATGCTTACGTTTAGCTTTTCCCATCGTTTTATATTGATTTAATATAAATTTAACCTAATTTAAAGCAATATCTTCGTTGAAATTTTTAAAATGTTTTCAATGAATGATAAATTTTGAAGTTTGATCTTATCACTTTATTATTCTTTTCCAATAAGCACGTGTTTTCAAAACTCATAATCTGGATAGTTTAGAATAATTACCTACTTTCTCGTGAAACTTACGATCTTGTAAAATGTTTCTTACGGTGTGTGATTTCATGTACACTTGAAAGAGTGATCATTCGGATTTGTACTTCTTATCAATTGTTGAATAGGTATTGCTTTCTTACCTACATTTATGTAAAAATTCAACTATTATCCAGTTAAATAGATAAATCCTTGAAAAAACGTCGAAAGATAAAAAAATAATTGTTTACATTTTTTTTTCGCAAATTTTGTGATTTTAGCGGTTGATATTGAATTTTTGACGAATTTATTATATAATTAAGTTGTTTGGTGTTTATTTATTATTTTGGACCAATTTTACGACATTAAATTGCTATTAAACAATCACCATGAGCGACCAATCGATTGTTGACAAGACTATGCGATCAGTTTTCGGTAAGTACATCAATGTTTATACCAGCAGTTATCGTAGAAATATCTTGAATTTATTGATTATATTGCTCAACAATTTTATTTTCCAGTCGGTAACATACCGTACGAAGTATCTGAAGAAAAACTAAAAGACATATTCAGCGAAGTTGGTCCAGTACTTTCGTTCAAGTGAGTCCACTGCTGGGCTTCCTAGTGCCAATATTACCGGTTTGGATCACTTCGATTTCTAATTAATCAATATTTATTGTTCAACAGACTGGTATTTGATCGAGATTCTGGTAAACCGAAAGGTTATGGATTTTGTGAATATAAAGATCAGGAGACAGCCTTGAGTGCGATGAGAAATCTAAACAACTATGAGATTGCTGGACGAAACCTTCGGGTCGATAATGCTTGTACTGAGAAATCTCGACTCGAAATGCAATGTAAGTTAATATTTTTGCCTATAGTAACGTTAGATAAGTCTACAACATAATTAGTATGTACTACTCGTTATTTTATCTAATTATTTATTTATTTGGCAGCTTTAATGCAGAGTACGCAAGTTGAAAGCACCTACGGTGAATCAATAAGTCCGGAAAAAGCACCTGAGGCTATTAGCAAAGCTATCGCTTCGCTGCCACCGGAACAAATGTACGAATTAATGAAACAAATGAAGCACTGTATTCAGGTAAGTAAAATATATCATTCAATTCTTCATTGGAAAAATCTCTACGATTTTATTATTTTTCAGAATAATCCGACCGAATCACGACAATTATTGTTACAAAATCCTCAATTGGCGTATGCTTTACTTCAAGTAATGATCGTTATGAAGGTGGTCGATACCTCAGCTGCCCTGGTTGGTAAATTGACTAAAAAACTCGCCAAGATTAGATCGAGTTCTTAAATTTGTATCTATTTTCAGGCTATGTTACATCCGGTGAATGTTGCCCCTCCTGTACTGACTTTATCCACCGCTGCTCCATCGACTGTCGTAAATAATACGACTTCAACATCGTCATCGTTTTCTGATACGCACCCTGTTTCGTCCAGCGATCCTAAAAATTCGTTTTGGAAAAACGCAAACAGTAACCCACCCGGACCAGTTACAAGTATGTCTTCTATTCAGCCTCCTCCTATGCCGCCCATGGTCGCTAGTCAAGACATGGATATGCGTACACCGGATCTAAATATGACTAATCGGTTCAACGATCAAGATCTCAGAATACCACCTATGCCCACTTTTCCTCAGTCTGAAATGTACGTCGAATTCGGGTTAATTTTACCCTGTCGCAACTTCGTTCTAATTTCTTCAAATACGTATTTTATTCTAGGTTCAAGAGGGATCCACGTTTACAGAATCAGCAGTTACCGGATAGTATGGACATGAGGCAACAATTTCCGGGTTTGGTTCCTCCTCCGGGTATGATTCCGCCGCCCAATATACCTATCGGATTAATGCAACCTATACCCGGCGGCATGCCTGTCTTACCACCGAACATGCCTAGAATGATGCCACCTCCGGGACCTTTACCAACTCATTCCAGACCTTCGCAACCCATGAGCGGATCTTCCTCTACTCCGGCGACCAGCGCTAGCGGTGCCAAACCTCCTGTTCTGTCGGCTGGCGGAAGTGATAGCGAGAAGGTACGATTTTTACTGAATATTGTATTCGTTGAAGAAAAATCGAGATTTACTTTGGATTATTTTTCAGGCTGCGTTAATCATGCAAGTACTGCAATTGACTGATGAACAAATTGCAGTGTTGCCGGCGGAGCAGCGACAGAGTATTTTGGTACTGAAGGAGCAAATCGCTAAAAGCGCGAAACGGTAGTCTGTTCGGTTATGTTTAACATTTTTTGCATTTGTTTAATGATCAGTTACCGCCCGAAATATGTTTTGAGTTAATGAAAATGTTGCTTCGAGTTTTCTAGTATGATTTTTAGGCATGTTTCGAAAACGGAGATGTTTTGGCCGATAGCTGTCCTGATTTGGTGGCGAATCATCGTTTCTACGATTATTTTTTATACTTTCATCATTACCTCATCAGTTTTGTATATTGTTTATTAAATATATTAATCTGCTAGTTTCTTTGAGTAATTTATTCGTAAATCGTAATCTTCAATAAAGAAATCTTTGTAAACATTTATTGTATGGCGAATAACCTATTGGATTTTCCAATACGAGTACTAACAATCTTACGGATTAGAAGCGTCGATCGTTCATTAAATAACGACCAAGAAAGAAACTTAATTTTATTCGTGTTTTTCTTACGTATAATAATTTCTTGAAGTTTTTTTTTCATAAAAAAATAAAAAATTTCACAGAAGCAGTGTTGTCAAACTTACTTGAAAATAAAAAAAATAAATACCACTTTGGTAATGCTAATAATTACCATAAAAGAAGATTTTTGATATCATCAAAGAATTATAAAAATAAAATACTATTATCGATCAAGTTTTTAGACATTTTCTGTACAGTACAAAGTACAATTTTATCTTTTGTCTCATTTATTTCATTTTTTGTTTGAAAGGTGGTTTTATTTTCTGTCTCCTTTTTTCGTTCTGTACTTGGCAACATTTTGTGTAGCAACGCTCTCTACATTGTTTTCATTCGAAACTTGAAGTCGATATTGTTATCAAATTTTCTGACCTTTGTTGAAGTTTTTAGAAAATTGTAGTGTTTTTCTGTTTTCTATTAATTTATTATTAAATTTGTTGAAAAATAGTAATTAGAAAACTAAATTCATCATGTGGTATGAAATGGCTGTCCCCGTTGGGGTCATTATAGTTGCCACTAGTATGCCAGCGTTGCTTTGCCCTCTATGGAATAAGTTCTGGTTGGGAAATGTAAGTGAAAATTCATTATCATTATTCTTTAATATATTGTATTGTTCTTGGCTTAAACGTATCGTTTCATCCCTCTTTCGTTAAATCATAATGATGAACATTTAGCCGGAAAGATATCACGGTTCAACATTGATTATGTGTTTGTATTTTTCTGTACTTACAGGCTTATAACAGATACACTGAAGACACATGGGTCGAAGCGTTTTGGTATCGGGATCATCATCTTACTGGAAATCCATTCAGACCTAACGTACGTATTAGAGTACAATACTTTAACTAATTTGTTGGAATAATCGTCAATTCGAATATGTTTTATTTTCAGGGAATCGATGCTCTGCCGGATGAACCGTTAAAAAAATGAAGTCATCGTTTAATCATATAGTGTATAAAGTACGTCGTTCGTAAGCTGATATTGTTATGTCTTTAAAATGTATAATAAATTTTCAATTTGCTCGTTGTATTCGCCGTTTCGTTGCTCACCGAATGGTATATTTACAATGAGAGAAGATAACCGATAACTTTTTATTTTTATATTTTTTCTACAAATTAGCAGAGTACAATCGTAAATATAAATTGCGCACGTTTCCACGTTCGAAAGAAATTTTCCTACGATCTTGGTTTCTTCTGCGGTACATTTCTAGGCATCGTTGCTCCGGCTCTGAGTGTTGGTGCGAGTTGCTTATCAGTCTTCTATATCAGAGCGTGTATTTCATTATGGGTTTTGCCTTTTAACTAATTTTTGTTTTGTTTTTGAATTACTTACAGTGGAAGATGACGTCGATCTTCTCGGTAACGTTTGACTTTCGGTTATTCGCTTATCGTATGTACCAGATCCCTCGGGTATTTCGAACGAAGATGTAGTAGTAGGGGTACGTTCCATGCTGTAAATGTCGAACAGTTCAGTAAGGTATTTCAAATAAGATTAAGTTTCTTACTTACCTTTACCGACTCGATTTACGTAAGCATTTATGAGAGCAAAAGCAACAAAATCTAAATTAAATTACGTAGGCATTCTGTCGTAAATTTGACATGTTGGAAATTTAGAGTCATTACCTGTTACTTCGCGAATCAGATTTCTTAAACAAATCGCTAATACGGCCTTTGAGATCTTTTCTAGGAACGGATTCTTGATCGGGAATGATATTCGAAGAAATACTACTATTCGAACCCGGATTACCCTACACAGTTAAATTATTCGTACATTAGGAACTAGGAAATGAGAAAACTGCATAGAGCAAGAGAAACATTGTGAGTAAACAAGAAAAAGTCGCAGATGGCAATCCTCGAAAATGTAATCTTACGAAATTGTATTTATAAACACAGTACGACGTAAATTTTAAATACCTGACTCGCCGAGCCCAGTGGAAATGTATCCGTATCGTCGTCAATGCTACGTGATGATTTGGCGAATTTTTTCAATTTTCCTAACAAACCTTTCTTCTTTTTTCGTTCTAAGGTCGATGGTAACATTTCACTGTGAGTTGAACCACCGGATAAACGACTGTGAACAGAATATGTTCGATTTAAGATTCGATGGAAGCTTGTAAATGGGTACATAGAGAATGATTGGTAACTATACCTATCGAATGTTTGATCGAATTTAATATTAGCGCGAGGATTGTACGAGTCGTCGAATGATTGAAAACTGGTCAGGCTTCCATCGGTGTCTTCGTCAGTTCTCCAAATCATCTGAACGAAATATTTTAATTTTTTTTTTAATGTGATTGGCTTGCTATTGATTTGGGTATTTCTGACTTACTTGTTCTTGAGGTTCGCCTGTTGGATTGGTTTGCTCCAAAGATATGCATTTTCTGTACAAGCTACCTCTTCTTTGGAGACCACTTCCTACCTCAGCTACCTTATCCGATTCAGTGGAAGCAGGTCTGTAAAAATATGTAAATTAGTAATGAAAAATACGAGGGAAGGATTTAAAAAATTAAAGATGTACCGTCTCGAGACGAAAGCCTTCCTGGCAACATCTCTGTTGAAATTAGGAGTGTACTGGTTCGCTTTGACTTGTCTGGTTGCCTCGAACAGCCTTTGGAGAATTTGTTGCTGGCCACTGTTGAAGTCATCTTTGGTTACTGAGCTTTCTGTAAGATGGAAAGAATTTGTTGATCAGTAGAACTACATACATGAGGTTGGTGATTTAAAAACTGTGAGCCATTTATATTTCTGGCTGAATTTTAAAGCAAGTGAAGTACCTATCAAAGTCCATGTTTTTTAACTCTTAATTTATTTTTGGAATCATTTTGATCCAGAATCCGAAAATCGACCTTCCAAGCTGAGAGTGGACCCAAAATTGAGATTTATTCGACGTTATCGAAATAGGTAGGTATCAAAATCCATAATTATGTTGCATCTCTTTTGATTGAGAGCATTTTCCCCCCATGAAATTACATCAGGAATATTAAAGAAGGGTAAAAAACATAGATTTTGGTACGTTGTACACTCGGAAATGTCGAATGACTTTCAAAATGGAACTCAACCTCTCATCTCAGAGGACCTATTAAGTATTGGGTTCAGAGTTGCAATAACTCCAGAAAATGGTCCTTGGGATTAAAATTCATGGATTTTAATATCTGCCTTGAATGGATTCAGGGCCGAAATAACCTCAGAAATAGCTTGAGGGTTTTGGAAACCTCCCTGAAGCCATTTTCACATTTTTTGAAATAATTTATTTTGATTTTTTTTCCTTGTGTTTTTTTTTTAAAGTTGAGCTCATCCTCTAGGGACCAGAAAACGTTAGAAAAAATTGTTTTTTATCTAACAAGTCCCAAATAATCAAATATGTACTGCAAACTCGAAAATTTTATATTTTTTTGTCTCGTTGGCCTGACTTTGAAGTTTTATTATCACGATTGATGATTATAATTTATTATCTACTCTGCAGTTAGTATGAGGAAAAAGGTTTTAAAAAAATTACCTCGTGATGTGTTTCTTAACTCGACGGAAGATTCACGAGAGGAAGACTGAAAAAATTTAAAAAGAAGTATGAAAATTCGTGGATATGAAATTGGCGAAATATTTATTTTGAAATTGCAAACTTACTTGTTTTCTATTGGGAACCGGAGGGAGTCCTTTATCTGCGCTATGAGGCACCGTTTTTGATAATTCGCTAACCTGACAAAACATAATTTCATTATAAATACCTATCAAGTTTTTCTTCTAAGGTTTCCAAAATAAAATGAATGGGTTCAATAAACTCACTAAGTCTAAAATATAATTCATTTTCTTCTGATCAAATTCAACTGTGTTTGATCTACTGGTTTGTCTAATTACATCTTTATCTCTGTCTATTCTTTCCTTCTCTCTTCTTAATTTCTCGTTGGTTGTTCGTAATTTGGCATGAGCATCTCGTAATTCAAGCAGGTCACATTGAAGCTGCGAAAAAAAATGCGAATTATTTACATGAAAGTTGAGAAATGGAGGGGGGGGGGTGTTTCAAAGTAAACTCACTTCATGAAGCTTTTTCTTGGTTTCCTCTTGTTCTTCATCGGCATTCTTTTTCATTTGTTCGAGTCTACGTTTCATTTCCAAACGTTCTTTATCTCTTTCTCTCTCCACCTGTAACCAAAGAAGTAAAACATTACTCAAAAGAGTTCAAGAAGAGGGGGTAGGGGAGTCTGATTTCAATCACAGTTGGATCACCCTTGTACAGAATTCTGGGGGAGGGGGGAGGGATCATGTTTGAATCATCAAAGAAATTTTAGAGCTAAAGATAAATGACGACGAACATATATTTTATTTACGGCAAACCGGTTAGGCAATATTATTAACACTATTGAATAAAAACGTCCAGCACGTAAATGACGTACCTATGCCTACTTAAGTGGTCGAAAATTCAATTACAGAAATGAAACAAAGATTCAAAATAAATATTAACGATTCCAGAAATGCCAGACTTGTTGGCACCTCCTCCCTCCCACCCGGTTTCGTTATAAAATTGTCATCCGGACCCGAGTTTTAAAAATTATTGACTTACGTTAGATCTAAAATTTTGAAACAAAAAAACTGAATCATTTTTTGTTTGTAAAAATTTTTCTCCTGTTTTTTGTTTAAAATTGATGAAGATTATTCAAAAATATGAGACCAAATTTTGTTGGGTAAAAATTTGATATTTTCCCAATTTTTTAGCTTTGCATCTGAAGAATATTGTTAATAAGCCTTATTAAATTTTATGTCCATTTTGAAATTCAGATATTGAAAAAAAATTTTTGATGGCTTGAATGAAGCTTTTTTCTAAATTTTCAACATTATACATTCAAAAGAAATGAGTATTTCCTAATTTTTAAAAAATGAAAAAATTTTCAGAAACTCAAACATTAAGAACAAAAGGAGTGTTTTGGGGGCTTTAAGTAGGTATCTCAATATCTCATTCATATTGAAATTTCGTGCTTCCGTAAATTTGAAAAGAAGGTTGAAAGAAGTTGAAGAACTGGGAGGATGAGATTTCTTGACTTCCTCGTGCATTTTTAGACGTCAGTGACTTATTTGACAAATACCTCGAATAATGTCTGACGTAAATCTCTGGCCAATGTTGAAGTTTCTTGCAGTAGTCTGTTCTGTTCTTCACGTTCTTTTTGCCAAGCTAATTCCATTCTAGTCTTCAAACCTGCTGTTTTAGTTCTGCCAGATTGGAAAAGTCTCTCTTCTTCCAACTGCAAAAATGTAAGAAATCAAAATTTCAAAAAAATCTATAAATATTTTTGTCTATGTTTTACTTTTTTTTTCTTTTTTTTTTGCGAATCTTACTTCATTTATTCGAGATGTCATCTCTGAAACTTTAACATCCCACGCCGACCTTTCAGAAACTAATTCAGTCTTTATCCTCGAACTTTCGATTCTCGCCTCTGAAAGTTCATCTTCCATGCAGCTGATTTGTTGCTCCAACGTGGCTATTTGAGATTTCAATTCTTCAGCCTACAATTACAGATTTTTTTTTAATAAATCGATCTTCAACTTTTTTCAACAATCGATTCAAAATAATGATCCATACCTCTTCAGAATTGGTAGGTTGTGCTGAAGGTACGGGTTTAATTTCTGAAACAGTTTTCTGAGAATTTTCTAACAGCTGCTTGTACTTGTTACGTTCATGTTTGAATCTCATCACTTGAGCTTGAACGTCTTTCAATTCGGCTGAAATGGCTGAAACATGATTTTCGTAACGAAGCTTTAATGCTGCCACTTCCACTTTGCGAGATTTTTCTTCGTTGTGGAGTTTCGCTTTGAGTTCGGTGATTTGAGTTTCCAGGGCTGAAGCATCGGCCACGATGTTACGTTGAACTTTGATTACTTTGTCGAAATCGTCTAATTTTTTCTGTACTTCTTCATTCTGAAAATTAAAAGGGTTGTAATATGAATAGGTGCTATTAGGTATTTTTCTGATTTTTTTTTGCTACCTACTTCTTTTCTCATGTGTTCAAGTTGGTCTCGTTGTTGAATGCTTTCTTTGTGTATTTTTTCCAGTTCGGATTCTTTAACTTCTAATAAAAGTTTAACTTTATTGTGTTCTAATTTGAAAGTTTCATTATTCAATAGCAGATTATCCAGCTCTTTTATTTTTTCCTAAATATTTTAGAAATCAAAAATTTTTAAAAAATGCGAATTTTTTGAATTTTTATCGCTGTTTTTAATGTTTTACCTACCTCTAAACGTAATTTCTCTTTTATCCAGTTGTCTTGTCTACTGTTATAAGTCTCTCTCAAGGTTCGCAATTCATTCTGCACCGTTGCCAACTCTCTTTGACCGCATAATACTTGACTGTAAATGAACAAATTTTTATTTTTACGAAAATTTTTCTAAATTGTAAATACATATACTTGAAATAATCTAAAGATGTCACCAACCTTTGCATTTGTTCTTTTTGCAAGTTCATTGAACTTTTAATTTTGACATGTTCATCTTCCAATTGCTCGTATTTTGAGGTAAGCTCATCGTAATCTTTTTGTTTTTCATCCAATTTTTTTCTGAAATCTAGTGAAGAAAATGATATTCAAATCATGGATTTTGAAGGAAAAAATTTAAGGAAAGAATCCTCACCTTCTAATTTTGAGTCGAAATCTTTCTTAATGTCGTTTACTTTTTTATCCCCAACATTGAGGATCTTCTTTTTGAGCATTTTTAATTCTGCTTCTTTTTCTTCAAGTAGCTTACTTTGTTCTTCTTTCAATTGTTTGGCAGAGGCTCGTTCAGACTGTCGAATAAAAATTGACAATCATTAGTATTTCAAATCAGTGAGATTCGAAAAAGTAATTGATAATTACTTCTAAATCGGATTGCAATTTTTCGGCATTCGTTTTCCAATTTTTAACAGCGGTTTTCAGTTCGTTTGAAGCTGTGGCCAACTTTTCTGTTTCCTGTTTTTCAGTCTCAAGCTGTCAAAATATGTACATGTAGTTTGTGAGATTTTCATTTTATTTCAACAATATTTTAAATATGTTCTCATTTTAATCAATTTACCAATTTCAGCTTTTCGTTCAGAGTTTTGATTTCACTTTGAGCTGCCGATAATTTCGATTCGAGCTCTGAAATTTTGGCATTTGATGTTGCAACGTCCTTATTTTTATTGTTCAGAGATTTCTGTTTTATTGATTCTTCCTGCGATTTCGAGTGAAATAATCAAATAGCCGAGTTATTCAGAATTTTTTCAGTACCTTAAATTATCCAACTTACCAATTCTTTGACTTTTTTGTCTTTTTCTTCCAATTTAGTATTCAGAGCTTTAATTTGTTTATTGAGTTCGTTGATCGAATCTTTCAGTTCGGTTTCTTTTTGTGTCCATTTTTCTCGTTCTGCTTGCTCAGCAGTTTTCTTGGCAGTGTTTTCTTTTTTCATGGATTCCAACTGAAAAATAGTTGAAATTGTATTGAAATTTGTAAAAATTTCAATAGTGAGTTTTGAGATACAAACTCTTACTTCTTTCTCCAAGGTCATAATTTTTTCTTTTTTCACTTGAACCAAACGTTCTGATTTCCTGGATTTTTCTTCCAGTTCTTGTAATTTTTTCTCCAACTCTGAGATTTTATTCTTTTTATCTGAAATCTTTCAAATTAAAAAAATTAATTTCCAAGTTAGGTACACAACTGTATTTTTTGATCGGAAAATGCACATAAATTTGCCTATCTGAAAATTTAACGGATTAAAAATAATCCAACAAAAATGGAGACCAACCTCAGATTTCAATTTGCCATCTTCTTTTATGGTGTTTCGAGCACTTTCACAGTCATTTTTCAATTTATCTACCAATTTTCTTTTTTCTTCCAATTCGCTATAGGCAGCTGATAATTGGTCATTCGTCTCTTGTTGTTTTTCTTGAGAAGTTTCTGTGATGGGAAAAATTTACACTTAGAATTAATCAATTTTGTCTGCAGTGTCGTAAAAATGTGAAAATAGATCGAAAAAAGTGAAAATTGTTTACAATTTTCCAGAAAATTTCAATTGATTTGAAAAAAAGGTTGAAAATTGAGAAAACAAAAAAAAAGTACTTATCTGAAATGACAGAGTTGTTGTTGTAAATTTTGTGAAAATTCTTAAAACATTTGTAAAATTATCAAAAGGACTGAAAATTTTGTTAAATTGTTCAATATGAACAAAGATCGTAATATTTATTGAAATTTTAACGAATTTGTCCAAAAAGCAAGTAACTGAAATTTTGGAATGTAACGTAATTGAATTTATTAAAATTTTACACAGCAGTATTTTTATGGAGTTGAGTAACTTTTTAAAAATACCTAATGATTTATTTTTATCATATTTTATACAATTTTTGTAAAATTTTCTACCGCTTTCATCAAGTCTAATTTTCATTTTTTTTTGATAACTATAGAATTTTTTTAATGAAGGAATATACAATGATGAAATTTTTGTTTTGTTCAAAACGAATAGAAATTTTTGAAATACTTGCCGAAAGCTAAAACTTGAAAAAAAAGAACCATTTTCTCAACTTACTAAGCTCTTTATTCAAACGTGCCATTTGCTCCTTCAAATCTTCCACTTGTATTTGTAATTTTTTCTTTTCTTCTTCGATATTATCTTTTTCTTTATTCTTAACACCTTCCAATTTACTTCGAGCTAAAACGAGACGATAAAAAACCACTTTTAGTAAGCGAAATATTCAAACTCGAATAAAAATCATATTAAACAATTAAGAAACTTCGTACGAACCATTTTCGAGTTTTTTCTTATCACTGAGCAATCTCTCTTTTTCTTTTTCGAATTTAACTTTTTCCTCTTTCTGTTCGGTTAAAACTTTCTCCAGGGCTTGTTTGGTTTTATCTAATTCTAAAATTAAGTGTTTTTTGTCCTGACTGTTGGATTCTTTTTCTAGTTTTTCTTTGTATAATACAAGGCACTTTTCTTGGCTGAATAAAATCTCGTCTGCAAAAATGAAGATAATTAGGCGCATTAAATTGAAACTGTAGGTACGATAACCGCAACCTATTCTAGGTTAAAGTTTTACGAACTTATTTCATTTTCTAATTCTTGAATCATTGTTTTGAGGGCAGATTTGGGTGTCGTGTCTGATATTATTTTAGGTGTCCTTTTACCGTATAATTCTTTGATACCGTCGAAGTTGCCTTCTTTGAGGATTTTCAAATTTGTGATTAGTCTTGAATTATCCGATTCGAGCTAAAAAAAATCGATTAATTAATTTTTTTTTCAAAATTTGATATAAAATGAACGTAGTGGAAGTTTACCTCGGTAACCTTGCGCTGTAACTGTTCAATTTCTTCTCCAGCTTTTTTATTGGTTTCTTTGATTTTCTGAAAAAATAAAGTATCGATTTGTCGAGCCCAATTTCCTCCATTGCTCGATTCAACCTCAAATACTTACCGACATACGTGTTTCTGCCAATTGTTTCTCTAAAGATGTTATCTTGCTATTGAGCTCAACCTCATTTTGAGAATTGGCTTTTTTCGACAGCTTAGAAATGGTGAGTTGTTTATTGGCGGTTTGAAGCTGTTCATTTTCTGTTTCCAATGAAGATATTCGTGCTCTCAGTACGCTCGCTTCTTGTTCGACTATTTTCAGCTGACGTTGCAGGTCAATACTAGATTGGTCTCCATCCAACGATCTATGTGGATAAAAAATCTACTGGACATTTTAATGTGCATTGTAGAGGGTGCCGAGATAGGTGACTTTTTTGTTACAGAAAAGTACGAATTATGGACTAGGATTGCTTTAGTGGAAAAAATAGTCTAGGATTCGGTCTTGTCACCGTTGAAACTCGTGAAATCGATATGCATGAAGGGGTTTTTCATCATTTTGACCCTTCCCCCGCACCATCACCCACCCTGTTTATGGAATAGGATTACTGTGATGGGAAAAATAGCCTCGGATTCGGTATTAGCATCGTTGAAACCCATGAAATCGATATACATGAAGGTTTTTCATCATTTTTTACCCCTCCCCCCTCACCGACCCCTATCCAGTGGATCATTTTCATTTTATCACTGAAAAGTTTTTGAGTAAATCACTCATTATTTACAATCTTTGAAAAAAGACTGAAAACCAAGAAGCTTTTTTTTTTAGAAATAATTCATTGCTAGAGGGAATGGGGGTGGGGTCCAGGGAGGGGTCAAAAACGAAAATTGATAAGAAATCAAGTAATATGTCGATTTCATGGTTTTCGAGGACGCTGATTTCAAATTTGAACTCATTTTTTGAATCAGATGCGTTCATTTCTGAGAAACTAACCTGGTTTTTTGCAAATTTCTCGATTTCTTCTTCAATAAAGATAATTCTCCATCCAGCTGTTTACAATCGCGTTCTTTTTCCAGCAGTTTATTCTTGAGATCGGCTATTTCTGCTTCTAAAACCTATGCAGTTTCAAAAGAATGAAAATATGCTCAATTTTGTTGGCAAGTTGATGAAAAAAATCGAAATACTTTGGTAGATTCTCGTTTTCCAGATGGATAAATTTTATGATCTTTGGCTAAAAGCTTATCTTGAAGGTCAGATGCTTTCCTTTTTAAAATATCACAGTTTTCTTCTAATTCTTCTACTTTTTTACGTAACACAGCCGTCTCCTAAAAAAAAATCAAACAAATTTTTTGTACAAAATTGAGTTTTTAGTATAGAGAGATCATATCTAATGAGCAAATAATTGAAAAAATTAAACAAACATACTTGTTCATTAAGCTCTAATAATAATCTAAGTTCTGTCGGATCATCGTCATCTGAAATACCTTCATCTTTATCGGCAGCAGATTCGGGGTTTAAACGGGAATGCGTAGGACTGGATTTACGACCTGTCAATAAGCAAATTTAATAATTTAGAATTCTACATAAAGAAAAATGAACAATTACACTCTCAAAAAAAAAAACACGTATTAGAAAAACACAGGAATGACGTAAAAGCATTAAATACGATAAAAGACGCATGCAAAATGGTTACAAAAGCTCTAATGAGACGAATCGTACGCACAATAGAAGTATAGAATGTCTCACTTTTGGCTTTTGTAGCCATTTTCTTCAATTGCATAAGTAAGGATTCGTTATCGTCTTCAACACGGGAAACCTTCTTACGCAAATTTTGAGCCTAGAACAATAAAAAAAAAGAGTTATTAGGAATTCGAGATGGCTGTTTGAGCTCGCCCCGTAATACGGTTTTATCCTCTCTTCTCATTATGGACTTGTGCCAGAAAAAAAAATGTAAAAAATCGAGACCACGTGCTTATAGGATGAGGAATTACGAACACCATTCGCGTTAAAATTGGAGAATTACCTAACAACAGCGTCGTGAATGGTCTCGAAGGAGTCAACAAGTACCCCATCGAGTTATGTATTATCGAGATGGACATAGAAGAGAATACGGATTTTAGATCGGCATCTCGTCCCTTACGCAATACTGAATTACTAACTTCTTCTTCGGCGTAGCGTAGCTGCTCTCGAAGATCCGCCTCGCGTTCTATCGAGTCTTGTAAGTCTCGTAAAAGTTGAGCTGGATCTTCTTGTGATCCGCCTCTGGTTAATGAAGCTCTTGAAACTTTCTATAAAGTAGATTGTATGTAGATTATGCGAAATGCGCAATGCAAGGTGAATAAATTGGCAACCGGTGCGAAAGGAAGGCTTACTTCGCCGGAGGGGGTTTTTGGAATGTTTCCTAACATTGGAGCTTTCTTCTTAACGTCTTCGTTACTACTTAATTTCAGCTTCTCGGTTACTTCCTCTAATTCTTTTTGCAATTTCAAAACAGCCTGCGTGGAAATTAGATTTTAAAATGATAATACGAAGCAAAGTGGCAGAAAAAAATACGAATACGAACCTCTCTAGATTTCCTCTCCGATTCAAATTTATCAGCCTCTAATTGCTCTACTTTTCGTTCAGATTTTCGTAGCTTAAAAGATAAAATACGACAGTTTTTCGCAGTCTGCTCGAGGTCTTTTTTTATCGACGAATATTCATCAGCTTGATTCTCTCTTCAAAAAAAAAAAAAAAAAAATACGAATTAGTTTTTCACAATCAGTTAAAGTTAAGTAATAAATTTAGTGAAAAAATTGAAGAAAAAAATTACCTGAAATTATCCTGCATTTCTTCTATCTCATACTCCATATCTTTCAATTCACGTTTCATTTCTTCATTCTCATCCATTAATTCTTCGCATAACGACTCAGCTGCGTGTAATTTCGACTTCAATGTTTCGATTTCAGAATCGATAGTTGATTTATTTGATTTTTTGTTTTCCAGTACCTCGATTTTTTTCGTCAAAGTTTTCTTTTCTTGTTTTAAATTTTCGCAAGTTTCAGTCAAATTGTTTATTTTTTCTTGAAGTTTGGAAAGCTGCGAATAAAATTGAGATTGGGTATAGAAAAATAAGGTGAATATGAATCACGCAGGGAATATGAGTAATTACCTCAGATGATGTTGTTTTTGTTGACATCGAACTATCCAATGAAGCAACCCTTCTCATCAGCATATCATTTTTCTCCTTTTCAGCTTTTTCACAACGCATTCTCATACCAGCTAGTTCTAATTTTAGACTTTCTATTTGTTCCTGGAAATATTAAGAGTTGTGGTGAAATTTTGTTATGGAAAAAATTAATAATTGTACACTCGATATTATTGAAATTATTTATGCATTTTTTTCAAACTTTTGAACGGACTGAGGATGTATTTGGAGGGGGAAGATCAGGGAAGAATCTTGCAATTAAAGTAAAATAGCAGATTTTTTTAGTTTAAAAAAACTTTGAAAAAGAATGAATTTTTTGGCAGAAACCCTTATTTTTGAGTAGGAAAAAGTGAAGAAATTTTCGATTTCAGCTTCCTCTACCTTGGTATCTGGAAAGAAGGAGTCTGGTCCCTCTGACTCCAATAAAGTGGCCCCGGTTCCGAAAAAATAGCTCAGAGAAAGTCCTCCTTGCAGCTTTACTCCGGATCCCTCTCTCTTCCGTACCATTTCGATTTAGCTAATAAATGTGGGAAGTATCTAAGGAATTACTGTTTTTATTTCAAAATCGTAATGATGTAGAAAAAAGTTTGTTTGCTCAGTTTCATCAAATTTATTGAAGAAACCCTCCATTTTTTTCACGTTTTTGAAAAAGTTTAGTGTGAAACTTCACTTTAGTAATTATCTGTATGTATTTTGGTGAGAAAGTCCATCAGAATTAATCCTATTAATTCAAATTTTGTCTCTATAGAAAAAACTCATTATTTCCTCTCGCCGTGCCACCCTCAATGGCCAAATGATCCCGAATGCAGAAAATTCTGCATTTTCCATTTAAATAAAAATATAGAGAAGGAGAGAGGAGCAGGGGTCTCAAAAAATCAATGATTTTTTCTCACTTTAAAAAAAATTCTTCTAAAGAAATTCTGAGTGTGTACTTGAAATTTTTGTCTCCAAACTTTTTTCTGTGAAATTTTTTCCATCAGATTTTTTCCTTCATTTTTTTTTGGGGGGGGGGGGGGGAATTTCAAATTGATCCAAAACAAGTCTTTCTTTTTTTGCATTATTTTTTGTGTGCTATTTCAAATTCTACATTTGTGAATCTGAATATTCTGCATGTGTCGATTCCTTTTGAATCATAAAGTTTTTTAACGAATTATTCTCTTCCTTACGATGAAAAAATTGTCAAGATTCTTTCTTCCTTAAGAGGTCTACTGAGAAAGCTGAGATTTCCAAAAAAAAAATTGTGATAATATTTATATCATTTATTTATTATGTTATCAAAAGTGCTCAGTTCGTTTTGTCAATTTTACTATCTTTGGTCCCTGTATCTTCAAATTTAGGTTTAAATTTCAAATATCTATTTTCAAGTTTTGATCAAAATTAAAGGACACATTGGGTTGAGGAGAAAAGCTCAAATCGTAAAATCAACGCACTTAAGAAGAAAAGTAGGTAAATTGTAAAATTTTGAAAAATTTCGGCCTAAAGTTTAGGATATGAAAGGCTAAAGGGTCACACGCATGAAAGTAGTTTTTGAACGTTGTCTTAAGTAACAAATTCAATTATTCCTTCAATTTCGATATTCTAAAAATTTAGACCAAAATTTAAATTTAATCATTTTAGAGTTCAGACGAAAACTGAGTAGTGTTAGCTGAGAGAGTAAAATCCCAATCTAGGTAAATAAGTGAATTTTGAATGTTTTTTTTTTCTGAATCCACGCTGAAATGAAAAAAAAATAATGAAATTTATCCAAAAAAATAATAACGTTTCCCAATTCTCAAAATAGGTAAAATTTATCATTTTTTTGAATAAAATTTATTCATTTTTTTGACAAATTTTATTATTTTTTCTGATAATAAATATTATTTTTTAGAACAAATTTCACCTATTTTGTGAATTGAAACACGTTATTATTTTTTTGAATATATTTTATTATTTTTTTGAATACATTTTATTATTTTTTGATTAAAATTTAATATTTTGGTGAAATTTATTATTTTTTTTGATAAAATCTATCTGTTTTTAAAATAAAATTTATTATTTTTGGGGTAAAATGTATTCATTTTTATAACATCTGTTTTTTCCGTGCAGGAGGGATGCTGGAAATTAAAATTGAGTTCTGAAAATTGTTTTTGGATGACCTTTTATTTATCCAAAAACTATACCCATGATACTGCGCCAGGAGTTTCCATTTCATACCAATTGGAGAAGGGGAATTCTGCGCCAGAAGAAATTTTTAATGGCCCACACCGAGTTCGAAATACATCTGAATAATCAGCGAGTTGTCCTCTTAGACATGCTCATTTTATCAAATTCAACCCCGTTTTGGCTTCATATCTATTAAAATTAGGCCAAAATTTTTCTTTTTTACCTGTAGAAGATCACTATTGACAATGGTTTCAGTATCATCTGTATGAATTGTACTTGCAGCATCAGTAAACACATCAGACTCAACATCATCTCTACAATCATTCGATATGTTATTCTTAAGCTCGTTATTATTCATATAATTGACCGAGTTCACCTGTAATTCATTCCGTAATTAGGTAAAAAAATCATATTTTTGAATAATTTAAAATTTTCTTTGGAACTTTTCTGACTCACCTCGTTCTGCTTAGTCGAAGTATTCTCTTCTATGGTTGGAATCTTATTGAGTAAACTGGAAGTGGTTCGCCTTCGAACCGTGTACTGTGTGCGACGATAATCATCTTCTGTAAAATATTTCAAAATCAGAATCCTACATCAACCTTTCAACTCCCAGCAGTTCAACATTACATCTCTATAGATACCTGAATTCTCATCATTTTTCGGCTGAGGCCTCCTTCTCGGCAGAGTTATACTAGCAGTCGTTTCCACCGAAGGTTTTGTACTATCTGATAATTTATCTAAATCCGGAGTCGAAGTCCACGACGAAGCTCTGAAAAAAATCACAATTTCGTGATAAGTTGCGCACCCCTTTTCAGCCAAATTCTCAGATACTACGTCTCGTCGTGTAGTTTTTTGCCCTTCTTAATACACCTTGAATTAAATTTTTGAGTAGATGCCAGCTTACATACGAGTAGAAGATCTTTAATGAATGACATACGAAAAGCAGGTGTCAATGGTTAAACTTTTTATGACGCAGATTTTGAAATATACTCGAACGAGATGCGTAATCAAGTTCATTAAAAATACGTAGGTATTCATCGGCAAATTCAAACTTACTTGGAATTTTCGTAGTTTTTCGACGCAGGTGTACTATCTATGTTTAAATTACTAGTACTGGTCCAAGATCTGGTACCGATGGTTCCATTGTTTTTTTCTTCGACTGGTCTGTCATTGGGGGAAAAAATTGAGAAATTTTCGATTTTCGATTGAGGTGAATGAAGGGCTTACTTTGAATTCCATGATGAAAGAGTTGGAGATGATGCTGTCGTATCATTTCTTTTTAATTTGTAATCTTGTTCTTTGTTACGATTTCCGTGTTCTTTGTAATCTCTGCAAGATGTTCCCGAAAAATTGAAGAAATGCGATTATTTGGTTTGAAATGTGCTGGGAGAGTAAAATTTTCCAAAAATTACCCACCTAAAACATCTTTTGCATCTCGTAGGCCATCGTACTTGAGGATGGAACCCCAATGGACACAAAGGGTCCCCCTTTCCCATAGGTTTAATGTGTTGCATCTCGTGCAACTGGCTAAAATCATAAAATACCATCGAATTACTACTCTTCTTTTTTTTCCAACGTGTAATTTGTACACTCTATTCGTTATTCGATGTTTAGAAAACATGTGGACATTAGCCACATCGTTCATCGGTATCTAAGCAACATACCAGTCTAGGATTATTTCTTTTCATCGATTAGAGCTTATTTATAGATTGGTCAAAACAAAAACGCGCGCTAGTTTAACTTTTTTACCACATTTGAACGGATTAAAATTCGTTCAGCTTGTTGTACGTATATCAGGGCGCCCTTAATTAAGTCTTCAATTTACAAAATCCACCATACGTCGTATACTATAGTCGACTCGCGATGCAAAATGATCTGATATTTTGCCAACATTTCAACTCCATTCACACCGGTGGTACCTTTTTCCTTATTTTTTTTTCAAGTGTACGAATATTCAGGTCATTTTTTTTCACGTTGAAATTTTTTTTGGTCGTATTTGAATTTTACTTATTCGATGTTCGCTCCGATGAAGGACTGGCATTTAATTTAAACAAAGATAAAAAATCCTATGACATGGTTATCTGCGAAGTTTTGGCAGATATAGAGTACTTTATTGTATTTATAGTCGAAATTACATGACAGAATTATTAGCGAAAAAATTTGTTCTTAAATCCCCTGGCTCCCGAGGTTTTTAAAATTATACTTTTTTGTCGTCATTGTCTGAAATATTTGATTTTTTGAATAATTTTATAATTTTTTGGGAAAAGTCCCTTCACGTAAGAAAGAATAGCCAAGGAAGGGAGGGGATTTCCCTCTTCTGATGGGTCGAAAATATCTGGTAAAATTTTTCAATCATTTGTTTCTTTTCTAAGGTGATTTTTAAAATAATTTCTGCTTCGATTGAGTAGATAATACATATAAATCTTTTTCTTTCGATTTTTTTTTTCAAAAATTATGCCATTTATTTTTAATTCCAAAAATTCCCGATGATTTTACACCCCCCCCCCCCTCCTTCCACCCAAGAAAAAATCCCTTTTTTCTTCTCTCCCAAAAAATTTTTTTTCTTTTAGATTCGCAATTATTGCTTAAAGTCATGAATTCGATTTTGTAAAACATTCAATGCATTCTTATCAATTACATTTTTTTTTTCAAACGTCCCTCTCCTTTCTTTCTTCTCCTTCAACTCTTCCTTTTTATATGCAGCTTAAATAATTTACAATATTTGTAACGATTAATAAAACGGTTTTGTCCCCCCCCCCCTCCCAAGAAAAATGTATTGAATTGAAGTTGCGCACCCTCTTTCGTCATTCTACGAATAAAAAGAAATGAATTCGCAGTCTACCACACGAAAATTGAATTCATTGGTTTTGATATGAAATGAAATCGTTTACTTGGTTTTCTATAAGGAAAGGACAATGACATGATCAGATACGTAGATTCTTAAGAGCCGAAAATCTTTTCAAAAGAAAAGCCGGGTTATTTAGAAGCAAAATTTTGTAGCCTGTAGCTATTTAATTTCGTATTTGATATTTTTTCTAATATTTGTGCTTTCATCGGTAAATAGGTAGATATGAATCTCATTGATGGATAAATTGGAATTTTGTTTACTTTTTTTTTTTTTAGGTTTTGCAACATTTATATTCGTCAAGAAATTTCACTCAAAGGAGGGAACAGTTGATAATTGGTGAGTGTTCTTTAATTCATTTTTTTTAAAAAGTACCTAATTAGGTATTTTCGTTGTTGTTGTTCTTTGATGTTCTGAGAAATGCATTCTTTTGCGTTCATTTTTGTATAGTTTTGAATTCTTTGATTTGCATTATTGTAAAAATAATCTTTTTTGAAAACGTCAGTCCAATATCATAATTTTCTGATCAATAATCTATATTGTGCTCATTCCCCTTTTCTATATGAGTGGTAGTCTGTTGATCTTTAGAAGGACGTGCTTTTTAACCCCCTTCTCCCTTATTGACCACACAATTGAATTTCAAGTCAGAAAAATTAGAATTGCAATTTTAATTTGGAATTTTTGAATAGAAAATTTGAACTTCGGGCAAAAAATTTGAAAATTGTTTGAAAAAAAAACTTGAAAAATATGCCACACGAGTCGGAAATTTTCAATTTTTCTCTTCTAACTAAGCCAATTTTGGTTCGTCTCTGCGTTTCTTACTGTTTTTCTCTTTAAATAATTTCATGCTCTGTTCAAAGTAATTGAAAAAATCAAAATTTGGAAAAAAATTATCATTTTCACTTATCCAGCGGAAATAAATTAGTTAGAAAAGAAAAAAAAAGGATTCATTTATTTACTTGACTTCGTTTTGATTCATAAAGAAGATCGGAAATTGGCGTCATTGAGAAAGGGGCCATAAATTGAAAATCGTCATCTAAAAGTTTGTTTTAGATTGTAACATTTTTTAATTTTAAATGCAATTTTTCCAGAAAATTTTTATTTGATGAAATTTTCAATTTGAAGCAAATTTTTCAGATAAAAATGTGATTTTATTATTAGAGGGGAACAATGTGTCTCAGTGTTTTATTTTTGACTTCGTCTCCCTTCCCTCCTCTCGCCCCTAGATTTTACAAATCAAAATATCATTTTTCAAATTTTCTGAAGACCATTATTGTGAAATTTTCCTTCATGAGCTTAATATATCGACCAAAAATTCAGATCCTGCCATATAACTTTCTCTTTAGCCTTTATTTGGTTACATAATGTATGTACAAGATTGGTTTTGCATTTTGGAAAGTAAAATCAATTCCAAAAATCCGAGACATCAATTCATCTAAAAAACATACAATTCAATATTTCACCTCGAAACCAACCCTTTTCGTTTCCACGAATTCCCCTCTCTTTCCCCTTTCTTCGCTCAATATTCCGCGAATTCCACTTTTAGAAAAATCTAATCACTTCCAAACAAAAATCATAAACCTCTTACTCGAGGTAATATTACAAACGATCGTTTGCAAATCTCGTAATAAAGCTAGAAAATTATTCTTTTCGCCGGGGAATTGGTCGCGCACTAACGAGAAATTATACAGTACAATTTTCTAATGGCCAATGACGCATTAGTAAAATTACAGATCTTATCGAAACGTGCCCAGTAAACGAATTCTCGCGAGAAAACATTACACATAAGCGTAATAATGTCATAGAACTTTTTTTCCGAAAGATTTTTTTTCCAAATTATCCAATTACACATATGTCAACAATGGCATTGATGAGGTGAGCGATTTTCATCATTTTATGGTAATTTTATTGACAAGAGAGTGAAGCAGGAGAGAGGAGGGAGAAAAATGAATTGCATGTATCTTTTTTAAATTATCCAATTACCTAACTACCTATCAACGTTGATAATGACACTGATGAGGTGAGAAATTTTCATCATTTTTTGGTAATACATATTTTATTCATAAGGGCATAAGTACAGTCAGAAATTATTCAAGAGAGAGAGAGAGGCTGAGAAATTGAGAATTCGAGAAAAAAACAGGGGGGGGGGGGGGGTCAAATTTCCGGTGAAGAAATTGAGTAATCTGCGTTGGGATGGCGTAGTCAGGGTATTTTCAGCACACTGATCATATGACCATACATAAACAAATGTAAGCAAAGAAAAATTGAAAAATGCAGAATTTTTTGAAACGAACAATCAATACATTCTTTGAATTTAAATTACCTAGTAAAATTTATACCAGAATTTGAATCATTGAAATGAATTTAACTGAAAATCAGTAATTTTTCACTGATTATGCAGTCGAAATTATCAATTTTTCTGGAAAATTGGAAATTAATTGAGAACGATTTCTCCTGTAAGTATAAACCAGTGAAAATTATTGAAAATCATTGAAAAACAGTCAGAATTACAGCACAGGAATAAATTGATGAAAAAAGTCACTGAAAGGAAACAATGGGAAAAATTGGGGCAAAATTGGTGAAAATTCACTGAAAAGTCAGTAAAACATCTGGATTTAGTGAAAAAGCGGTGGAAATTCACTGAAAAGTCAGTAAAATATCCAGAATTGAGTGAAAAATCAGGGAAATTCTTTGATAAATCAGTGAAAATTTACTGGAAAGTCCGTAAAAATCTGGATTTAATGAAAAAGCGGTGAAAATTTGTTGAAAAATCGGTTAACTATTTAGAATTGAGTGAAAAATCAGTGAAATTCTTTGATATATCAGTGAAAATTAACTAAAAGTCAGTAAAATGTCTAGATTCAGCAAAAAAAATAGTAAAATCTTTGAAAAATTACTGAAAAGCCAGTAAATAATCTGGATTTAATGAAAAAACAGTGAAAATCTTTGAAAAAACACTGATAATTTACTGAAAAGTCAGTAAAACATTTGGATTTAGTGAAAATAAGTGAAAATCTTACAATTTTGCTGATTTTCCTTGTGCTGAAATTCCGACTTTTTTCAGTGACTTTTCACCGATTCAAAATGAAAAAAAAACCTGAGATATTTGAGTCAAAAAAAATTATAAATTTTCAATGAAAAATTGAAAATAATTTCAATGAATCTGAAAGTTGGAGTTTCATCAAAAATTGATTCCAATTTAGGGAGCTATACGCTTATTTAAAAAATGAAATGACTAAAATACTGCCTGTATGAAGCAAGGGCGAATTTTCTTTTTGAAAAATCAGATTTGAAGAGCCAAAAAAAGCACTTCTTTATATTTCTGTAAAAAAAAAAATTCTGAAATTGAGGAAGTCTCAAGCCCTCTGAGCTCCCTCCCCCGGCTTAAACTGGCGGAGAATAGAAATAAAATCAATTTCTTCGTCTTAATTTTTTAAAAAAGTAATTTTTAGCGATGTTCCATTCTTTCTTTTTTTTAAATGTCGAGCAAAAAATCGATGAAATCAATAATACTGATGTTGAACTTCTCATTGATTTGAAAGTTTCTCTTGCAATAAATATTTCTATATCTCGATACCAAAAAGCACCATTCTTCCAGCATTTATACTTTCCCTATCCACCCCTCTCCTTCGTTTCAGGGAACTAAATTAATAAACCGTTTATCAAAAAGAAACTACCAACTGACCAAACGATCGCTGCCTAATTGCCTGGTGGTAAATAAAAAATACCCTCCCTCCATCCCCTCTCTTCATATCGCTTTAACCGATATAAAAAATTCAAAACTCCTGCTGGTCAACTTGCTCGTTGGTTATTAGCTTTGAAAGTGCCTCGACACGTGATCATTTATACACCCAATTTACACACATCGACGATGACGACGACGATACCGGAAACGAAAGCTACGTCAGCGTTTTACGTAAACGTATATTTTTCGAATAGCAAGGGGGTACGTGAGGTGAGCCCTATGCCGGCTGATTTTTCTTTGAAAAAAATTTCCAACTTACAACAAATACTTACATAGCTCAATATCGGCGAAATACATTAATTAATAGGGGGCCAGCAGTCTTCTCGAAGTTGAAGTACACGATTTGGATAGGTAATGGTCACTCAGCGAAACCGATACCTCGGATCCGTTTACATTTTAACCACCGCACCGGTCACTTATTATAATTTCATAGAACAACACTCGATTTGAAAACACCTCGGATACGATTCGAAATATACCCACATCGATCACCGTCACGTCATCGAATCGCTACTTCGCATTGAAGAAGAAAACTTCTTAATTATCGATAGGTAATTTAGTCATCGAACTGGCCGAACAAATAGAAAAAAAAAAACAGCTCCGAAAACTCGCGTACTCTCACCTGTGAGTCGAGCACTGTGTGTTGGTCTCTTTACATTGTTATATAAAAATAGTCGCAGTTAAATCATTCCGAAATGTTTGTAAAGATAGCACGAGGTTTTTGTAGTGTGCGTGTGGATGCGTTTAGAAAAACGTCCAGGCGCTATCTGTGGTGCAACTTGTGTACGTGGTGTTTACCCACGCCACACTGCCGGATCCGCGATGACCGGAATTTAGTAAAAGCGAACGGAAAAAGGGTTAGGAATTTTTTTTTAAAACGTATTTCCTGCGTCGGGCTCGTGGTCGCTGATTACGACGGCTGCGGATGATCGCAGGGGGTGGATCTGGATATGGCTGCTTATGTACCTACGTCTCAATTGTGTACACGCGATGTGTACCGATACCTACTCATTGTCGGTGTCGTCGGTGTATTTTCACCTATCTACAATATCGTCCCCTCGGACGAAAATTTTTTTCCACTTACGTGACACCAACGCCGTCGTCTTGACGTTTACAACCGTCTAAAGTGTACATAAAAAGTACACCCGGATTTATTCGGAATTAACTCGCGATGATGGGGGCATGGTGCCGCATATGGCGTTGTTTTTATCCTATTTAGGACTGCTGAGATATTTTTAGATCGAAGTACTCCTATATATGAACAAGTAAAGGCTTTTTTCCATTTTTTTTTTGTTGGTGGGAAGGAGAAGCTTTTGTGAGATATGGTGGGAAAAAAAACGATTTCTCTCCAGATACCTACGTATCTTTTCATTTTATTAATATCTCGTATGAAAAAAAAAGCTCGAAAAGTTATAGAAATAAGTAGTATACGTATCTGCGTAATACGTACGGTGCTGTACGACGAGTAAATAAAGATAATCAATCATTTTACCAAAATTTTCCTCACGCACTTTAAATATTTACCGATGTGTGTCGAATTCGACGATATTATAGGTATCTACGTAGGTATATACGATGTCATATGCACACGTATATTATAAAGACAGCGTTAAAGGTAGCTTATCGACCGATTTTATATGGAAATGTGGTAATTTAATGGCTCTCGAGTGTTGGGTATTATCAAAAGAATATAAAACGTGGGGTACGATGTGCGTTGTTTTGAAAAAGCCAAGGTAATTTTATTACAAATTTTTAATCAAGGTGAAATAAGTATTGAAAGGGAGGTGAATTGGATTGGTTGAGAGGGTGAGAAGTTCGATTAATTAATATTTTAAATAAGAAGAAGATTCCAGAGTGGTGAGGATGGGGAGGGGGTAGGGTTAAAAACAACATCGAGCTGTAGAAAAAGTACTCTGGGCAGAGGTAATTTGAAAGATCTATTCTTTTTTAAAAAAATTTTGAGTGGTACGCTTAAAAATAGAAAATTTGATAATTTTCTCAAGGTGGAATTCTTTAGAAGGAAGTAATGTTATTGAAGGTGGATAAAAATTTAGAATTTCTGACTGGAATAAACGATTTTTCTGACATTTCTCTTTTAAAATAAATTTTTTGTCGTGGATATGTCTATTGGCATCACTGCTTTTTCAAAGGTTTGTTTTGACGAAAAGGAAAATAATAGCATGAATGTCAGTGTAGTGGAATAAAAACATGAAAAAAGCATGTATTTTGATCATTTTCCAAAAATATCATGAATTTTTAACATTTTCAACTGGTTTTTTAAATTAAAGAATTGCTTTTAAATCATTTTTCAACTTCATTTTTTTAATAAAAAAATTTCTGCCTTCGCTCGGACTTAAACCTTATTTCGAATTCGAATAAAAAAAGCTCTAATTGCAAATCGAACGACGAATAGAAAACAGCCCAAAAAATGGCTCAGATTCAAATAAGAAAGATCAAAATTTTAATCAAAATGAAAATGATCTGGCAAATAATGTCAAAATTAGAATATTTACGATAATTTACCGTAATTACCGAAACATTTGCGGTAATTTATTGTAATTACCTAATCATTTACCGTAATTACCGACAGATTTACGGATAATTACCGTAATTACCGACAGATTTACGGATAATTACCGTAATTACCGACAGATTTACGGATAATTACCGTAATTACCGAAACATTCACGGTAAATTATCGTAATAACTGAAACATTTACGGAAAATTACCGTAATCCCGAAACATTTACGGTAAATTACCGTAATTATCGAAATATTTACTATAATTTACCATAATGAATGATATATTTACGGTAATTTGCCGTAATTATATAAATATTTACAGTAATTATCAAAATATTACGGTAATTTACCGTAATTACTGAAAAATTTACGGTAATTTTAGTAAGCATCAAAATTTTCACTGTAATTGACAGTAATTTTGCAAAAGTATTAAAATATTTACGATAATTTATCGTAATTACCGAAAAATTTACGGTAATTTACCGTAATATTGAAATATTCGCGATAATTTACCACAATTACTGAAATATTTACGGTAATTTTCCGTAATTATCAAAATTTTCACTATATCATGGTTTCTATTGGGCATGAAAATCATGAAAAATATGAAAATAGCTCGAATTTTCATTTTATCAGTCCAGTATAGACACCATGCTACATCAAAACCAAAGTTATTTGACTTGAACTGCTATTTTAATCTGAATCAGTCAAAATTGACTGATGAAATTGACGGAATCATCTCACTGTAAAAATCAGTGAATTTTCATTTTTGAATCCGTAGAAATAAAATGTCACCGATTCAATCAGTAGTCAGTTACTGATTCAATCGTAAAAATTACTTACCTATTCAACCAGTGAATTAAAATTTTCACTGATTCATTTCAGTAGTTGAGCGAAAATTACGGATTCAAAAATGAAAATTTACCAATTGAATCGGTAATTTCTCAGTGATTGGCAGTTAAATTTCACTGATTACTTGTGGAATCAGGGAAATTTCACTGCCAATCAATGACATGATTCCGTCTCTTTCAATTTCATTCCAGTTCCAGTTTTTAGTTTTCAATTCTCCTCTCTTTAGTCCCAGTTCTAGTTTCGGTTTCAATTTTTTTCAGTTTCAATTTCAGACGAGATTTTGTCCTGATTTCATTTTTTGGAGGACTTCCTGTTCTAGGTTCAAGGTTCAGTGAGTTCTCTCAAGACACTGTGTCCAAATTAGATATTTTAAGTAAAACTTTCAAATTCAGATTTTCTGGGACATCGTTTCCATATTGAGTTTACTCGAGGCGTTATAATCATGTTTAGTTTGAAGGTGTTTGGGACAATTTGTCCAAAGTGGACTTCTTCGATTTTGAGACAGTACAAATCAGTTTTCATTTTGAATATGCTTCGGTGCAGGGTGTCGCTTTATAAAACAGGAGACCAAATTTGGGCAACCAGATTTCAATAATATTCACGAAATAACGCAATGAAATTCCCAAAATAAAACGAAGAGGACGAAATGAATACTCCTGAAAAAATAGGTATCAGAAAAATTATTCATCTGATATTTTTACATTGAAAAGATCTTTATGTCGGTAAGTTTGAAAAAAGATTAATTTCGAGTTGAAAAATTTTCTGGTGCAGTGACCTCAAAAAATGTTCATTTTAACTCCTCCAGCGAATCAACTTTGATCCAGAAATCAGTTGTTAGTATTCGCGGATTTCTTTTTAAATTCTACCAATATTATTCAAATTATAAAATTTTAAGATTTTTTTTCTTTGTGAAAATTTATACTTTTCAAAGACTTTGGAAGTTTCTTAGAAAAATTTTAACCTTTAATGTTTTGTTGATGCAGTTTTTAAAAATCTTTTTCTATGATTCATGAATTTGCAATGTTGAATTCGTGATTTCTTCAGGTGTTGCGAAGAAAATAAAAAATTAGTTCTCAATTTTGTATTAATTTTTGTGAGCGAGATGAAAAATTTTAGAGATTGAAAATCACGAATTTTAGTCTCTTGAATCAAAATATTTCTGTTATTAAAAATGTACGATGAGTATTTTCAGCAAATTAAATGATTGTTTTACAAAATTTTGACATTCCGGTTTCATTTTACTCACAGCTTCCATTCAATATCATTCCTTTTTTCAAATCTTTCGCTCCAAAACGCAACTTTGTCAATCACTAGCGTTCAACGGTATCGTAAAATTGATGCCCCGCACAGTCTCGCAAGATTACGCGTATCACGCGTGCTTTCAACATCAAATAAAAATACCGCAAGACTGCGCAAATAATTCTCGATTCTCGAATTGTTTGATGACGACGGTTAGAAAAAGAAAGAAAAAAAAAATGAAAAAGAAAAAAAGATTTTAAAAAATCACGCAGTGAACCCCGTTACTAACCTCGCATTACGTCTATAAATAAGTCGCCCTATTAACTACGTATGTACGTGTGTGTTTAGTAAAATGCGCCAAAATTGGCACCATTCCTAGTTCCCGGCTGGACTTGTATTTTAAAACTGTCTCTTACTGCCGTACATTTATCTATTCTACTGAAAGTAACGCGTATAGTTGATTTGTATTATCAAAGGCGTAAATTTAATGTACCATTATGATGAGACCCTCCCGCCCCACCCCTCACCACCAATTATCTTATCGTTTTTCACGCAATGTATTGGTTTTTCATCAAATCGAGATAATTTATCATGATGGGAAAATTATGACATCATATTATTATTTTCATAAAACTAAATTTGTATGCCTCGTATAGATACAATGTGACCCATATTATTATAATTTTCCTCATTAAATCGGAAAACTCATTATACTTGAGGTTATACGCTTGACACGACGATTAACATTTTTTCTCTTGCGCTGTTATCGAGAAAAATGTTAATTTTTATCCGCATTTACGTAATGAACGTATCGTTAGAAGAGGCGATTAAAACAAACTTCGTTATCGAAATTTTCTCGAATTTATTTAGCAGTAGATTTATTGGGCATGCATTAAAAATCATCTTTCTTCTCAATCTAGTAACGCCATCTGTCGTTATAAATTTACCCCAGAACCCAGCTTGTAAATACTCGACAAGATTTTTTTTTCAAATTTTTGATTTAATTACCGCACATAGTAAACGAATCAGGTCATTGATTATAAACACAATATCGTGTGTGAGTGTTCCAAGTTTCATCGCGTTTATTTATCTAATTGTTGGTTTCATATTTGAGCCAATTGCCGATTGATTTTGGGTATCCAAGAATTTTTCATTTTTAACACGAATTGAAAACTTCAAAAAATTGTTTAAAAAATTTGTCGATTCTTCAAATTATCTGTTTCAAGCATAGAAATGAAAAAATTATGGTAATTCGATTCTTTGAATATCAGAAAAAATTTAAAAATTATTTCGAATGGCGAGATGACTTGAAAAATTGAACAAGTCGAATGGACATGAAAGGTTATGAAATGTAGAAAATTGTATCAATTTTGAACAAATTGATTTTTTATCAGCTTTTCTGTTTAGGTTCAAAATGTATGTAGTTCAAATCACATCAACATTTATTTCAAATACCTGTAAAAGTACCTAATTTACCTATACCCTGGTGAAGTTATGAAAAATACTGAAAAAATGGTTGAAAAATTTCACGACGGTCTAGAAAATACTACAAATCTTTGAAATCCTATAAAAAATCATCAGAATTTTAGAATGTAGAACATGCGAAAAATTATTAAAAACTGGTTACAAAACTCAAAAATTTCATTAAACTGGTTTGAAATTAGTAGAAAATGTGTAGGTAATAGAAATTTTAAAGACATTTAAATACCTATTGTCCCACTTTTGTAATAAGTATATTTTTTATGAAATTTCTGACGAATATGTGGGATACTTACTATGATTAATTTATGCATATTGAAGATTTTTATAACATTTTTGATAATTTTCACTACAGTTATGACTATTTTTATGGTCTTTACATAAGTTTTTTTTTGTTTTTAGGAATTTTAGGATTTTCTAATATCATTTAGTTGAATTTTTGTTGTTCGATTGTCTACTACTTTCACAATTTTTATTATTTTAACGATTTTGAATACATTTTTATTAACTTTTATGCATTTTTTAAGGATTTATTATGATTTTCAGATAGTTCTCACAATTTTTATTGAGCTTTAATGAATCCTAATCAGATTTTCAAAAATTTCAACAACATTTTATTTTATTTTTCATATTTTTATGATTTCTATTGCCATGTTTTCAATAATTTCCGCGATGCTTCAATCTGATTTTCAAAGGCTCTGGTGTGGTAAGGGGGTCATTTGGCCTCTGGTCCAACTTTGGAAAAATTCTTGCGCCATTCGATTTGCCATGGTAGAATATGATTTTAGAGCGCATGAGCGAATTTTTACCTCACCCCTGGGGGGCTGGGGGGCCAAAATACGCGATTTTCAAGTCAAAAACTCGTAAAAATTCTATCTCCGCGAGTTTTCAACCGATTTTTTCCAAACGTGGCACAAAGGTAGTGGTACTAGAGGAGAATGCCCTGAAATTTTTTCAGATTTTTTTGACCACTTTAATGACCTTGAATTCGACTTTGAAGATTTCAAATCGCCCTGGTGGGCACAGCTGGGGGGCTGTCTGAATTTTTTTTTTTAATTAAAATTTTTCAATGTATTTTACATTTCTGAGAATTTTTTCAGGTTTTTTCAGGTGGTGGAAAGTGGTCAAAAGCTCAAAAAACCGCCGTAATTCATCATTTTTGTTGCTTAAAATCAACGTTTTTCGGTACGGAATAATTTTAAAGAAATTGAGATTAAGAAAATTGATTGGCATCTACTGCGGTTAAATACCAATGAATGGAGGAAAAGAAAATTCGAAATTGATTTGAAATTTAAATTAGAAAACGAATTTATATTTGTCAGAAGATTTGTGATTTGATAATATTTTATGCGTGTAAAGTAGGTAATCATGATAAAAAGATTAGTAGGTACTAGGTACCTAGTTTTAAAATGTTCGAGTCATTTATTTAATTTTGAATGTTGAAATTGTGATATTCAGACAGTGAAGGATTCAAACTTTCGTAAGTTGGCAGAACTACTTTTTAATATCATATGTAGGTACTTCGGCCATCATGCCATCTCATGGTTCTAAGTGGGTACCTAGCTACCTACTAACCCATTACCTCATCCACATAACCGAACCGGGTACATATTTCCCATTCTCTTGGCATTTTTCACTCTCGATCCAGATCCATAATTTTAATCCTTACTTTATGAATTAATTTACTCTTATCTACGTCAAAATTAAATTTCCCCTTGAAATAATTTGATGAGACTTATTTTCCCTACATCTTTCTTTTCAGCTTTATTTTACAACATGAATCTGAAAAATATTTTGGAAATCTCAACCGCAATCTTTTTTTGGTTTTTATTGAAAAATCCTGCACAAATTCATGGCTATTACGCCTTCAGCACAAGCAATTTCACGGAATTCATTCTCGAGCAGCCAGAATATTTCGTAGATAAAAGTTTAATGATACAAGAATTATTAGAAGATAAAAGTAAAATAATCTCAATCTTCAGGCCGAAATTATGGGGCAAAACGTTAAATTTAGACATGCTGCACAAATTTTTCGAAATAGAAGTTGATGAAGAAGGTAACGTCGTTCCTGACGAAAAAAAAATAAATCGCAAATTCTTCTTCGGGGGAGAGCTCCAGTCATCGGATGGCGTAATTAAGAAACTAGAACCTCTGAAAATTGCCAATGTTACAAGTGCCATGGAACACCAAGGGGTATACCCTGTCATACGGATAGATCTGGAGTACACCAAGTTTTGCATTTACGGAGATATGGACCAATTTTTCATGAATATGGTTTTAAAATTATACAAAAATTATCCTTATTTAAAAAAATATTACGAATCTGAAAATGAAAACGAGTTGGGTAATCTTCAAAAAGATCAATTGAGAAGATATTTTATGAAAAACGATACTCAAATTATCTCGGAAATAATTGAAAATATGACCACGAAAGATGTATCTGAAAGTTTTCCTTTTATAAATATGACCACTGAAGATGTGTCAGAAAGTATTCGTTTTTTGAGCGAGTTACTTTTCAAGCATTTTAATCGAAAAGTATTCATATTTGTCAATGATCACCATGCCCCATTCCTTTTAAATTCCGCATTCCCTGAAAGCTTCGTTGACGAATACCGAAATATCACCAAATTACTCAAAGAACTATTCTGTCAAACTTTCAACAATAATCCGTATCTGGAAAAGGCGTTTTTCACTGATCAAATTCCATTACTCAACGCACATTCCGAAGTATTCTCTCATTTGAATGACTCGACCGTGTATACTTTGCTGGACGACCAATTTTCCCAATTTTACGGATTCACTCAACCAGAAGTCGACGACCTGATAAATAAAACAAAATCAGTCATCTATAATTGGGAGATCGAAAATTTATACAAAGGTTATAATCACGGTCGCGAGGTAGTCTATAATCCAACATCTGTGATTAATCATCTCCATTTCGAAGGCCAATATGACCCTTGTTGGCTGCAATATGCCGATATACCAGGAAATGTTGAAAAACTGATCTCAAAAAACGATTATTGGCCGGTTATTACGGATTTATTTTCAGGCTACGGAATCCATAGCACCATTGAATCGACAATTAGTTGCCATAATTGCACTAAACCATCCTCTGTGTACAGTTTATTGGTTTTTTCTGGTTTCCTGAATCCAATTTCTCGGATACATCCGAATAATACGTATCGATTAACCATACCCAACGACGAAGTGAAAGACTTTTACAGAAAAAAGATGAAAGATAGGATAAGGAAGAAATTATTCGTCGATATTGAAGTGAATACTAATTTCGTTGAATTTTTACCTATTGATTTGGTAGATGGATTCAAACAAGGGTATCGGAATTATATTTCGAGTCTTCAGAAACTCATCCAGATGAAACCGAATGAACAAGAATCGGCCCATGAAGATCTCTTACTGATGCTGATCGATCGATTGTCTTCTCGATACAAAACTGTGTTTCAAAAATTTCCTTCGACTGGTGAAACAGTAGCTGTGTTGACTCCCAGGGTGAAATATGTCGATAATGCTATTTTTATAGGGTATAAGAGTATCAAAGCCTACGGAAATTTGGTATATGAGGCTAAAATTTGCTTACAACGAGTTAAAAGTTTGAAAAGTGAGGTTGAAAATGCCAATAGAACCAGAGCTCGAAATATTGTAGAAATTGGTATTACTTTTTGCGGAAGTTATACTGCTGTAGAGCACGATATTAAATTATTGAAGTGATTGGCATGAATTTACAATAAAATATCAGAATTACGTTTAAATTATGTAAATGTGACACCTAAAAATGGATAGAAAATGTATATTTATGTGAAATATGTTATCTTCATGTTTTATTTGGTTTGCTAAAAAATTTTCCAGTTTTCAAATTCTTCTTTAAAAACTGCTCAGTTTACTGATTATACCGCTTTTCGACTAAGTACCTATATATTTAAGAATAATACCAAGGATTCGAAAAATTCGTCAGGTGAGTTCATGAAAATTGAAAAAAAAAATTAGTGCGCATACATTTTTAAAAAAGAATACAAAAGGTTGGATGGATAAAAAAATAACTTCAATACAAAAAATTCAGAAAAACTCACCCTAAAATTTTTGAAAATGAAAAAGGATGTAAAAATTTCTAAACCAGGGTGGAAATTTTCTAGAATTTTTTCAAAATTTCCGACGAAATATTTTCATTGTTTTTCAATTTTACCTGTGCAGACAATTTATTAATTTTGATCTTTTAAAGGACAGCTCAAATTCCTAATTGGATTTATATAAATCCAATTAGGAATGTGCCATTTATCCGTCCTCTTCTTGAGGAAAAAAGGGCGACCCCAATAGATATCTATCACACGGTTCAAAACTAAATAATTTGGCGAGTTTTTAGTTCTTTTCATGAATAATTATAAACCAATGTTCGGTTTACAATTTCGAGATCAACTGCTCGTTTATTTCTCTTCTGGCGTAGCATACAAGTTATCCCAACTGTGGCTACTTTATAAGTATCAACTTCACCTTTTTCATTAGTTTTTTCAATTTGATTTAAATTATAATTTTGGATAAATTTGAATTGGACGTAGTTTAGCTTCCAAAAATATGAGAAAATAGGTAATACAAATACAAAAGGTTGCAGGTTTTAGTTGAGTAAATTTGCGACCTCATTATTTCAGTAAACAATCATGTCGTTTATTAGCTAAAAAAAATTAAAACTATACCTAATAATTATAGCCAATTTTTTTCAGAAATAATTGAATTTCAAACATCTATAGTACCTACACTTTTGTCAAAAATATTAATACATAAATGTCAAAAAAAACTTCGAATTACTTTACGAATAAAGCGATTTGGTGTGCGTTCACTTCCTATGAAAAACAAGGTATAATACCTTATTGCAAATAAGTCATCGGATAGGAAATTTAACATAGAATAACTTTACGGACCCTATTTTTGCGGTAGAAGCAAAATTCTGGTAGATATGGTCAAAAAACCTGGTTGGGGGCAAAGATCCTCAATTTGGGGGGTGTTCCGCCCTCCGGACGCGACCGGACACCTCGGATTCGTGTTCAGGAGTCAGGACATATTAATGTACCACAATACCAAAAAATCAGCTGGCCACCTCAATATTCCCGAAAGAATGTTAATTCTACTGGGCTATTATACCCTACTTCAAATAAGGCGCATTATCGCAACCTTGAAATTGATAAATTGAACTATATTGAACAATACAAACTTGAAAAATTATGGGCTATCATGGATTGGATGTTATTTCATAGACTCGATATCAGTTCGCAATTGTATAATTGTTGCAAACAATATTATTGTGGGCACTTGGGCAGTGATGTCATAACGGATTTTTTTTTCGTTACGTTAAACAATTTTCAATAACGTTATTAGTTCCAGTAAGTGTAACGTAACGGAAAATTTCTGTAACGGAATTGTTCAAAAATAACGTTATTTTCATTTTTTCGTTGCCGTTATTTCGTTACCTACATCATTTCGTTACAGGCAAAAATTAGAAAATCGTGTGAGGAACCTCCCCTCACACATAAAACGAAAAATAATATGTTTATTTTCAGAATTCAGATTTTCTGAAGCATACTGTCTCATTCTGAATCAGTGAAAAGTCACACAAAAGCAGTTAGAATTGCAAAACTGGAAAAATAAGCTAAATTCACAGATTTTTCGAAGAATTTCACTGTTTTTCCAGCAAGTTTTAATAAAAATTTCGCCGATTTTTCAGTAATTTTTCAGTAGTTTTTCATTGATTTTCTACCAGTGATTTTTTCACTTATTTATATTTAGCGAGAATTTTTTCACTGACCTGAAATGCGGACTATATTTCAGTGATTTTTAATAATTTTCAATGTTTCATAAATGAGAGAGTAGCGGATGCCCAAAAATACTGTAGGTACCTAATACTCTATCTTCTCTCTGCGATCAATTTTCAAAAATTCAATATTTAGGACCTTATTCATGAACGATACTTACTTGAGTATTATTCGGCTTAGTAACGAATTTTAAAACTATTTTACTGAAAATAGTGAAACCTTGGATATAAATTTTTATTTTGAATAGAATGATGAGACCGTCAAGCGTCAACTCACAATTCTTGTGTCAGATCCAGTCCTATCTGCGATAAAAGCCTGTCTTTTCAAACACGATACTTCAGGGCTTCTTTATACTTGGATTTTGACTTAATTTTCATGGGAATCTATGCCGACAGTGCATGCAAAAGAACAAAATAACAAAAGTGCGAATACATTAACAGAACACATTTTTTTCGATAAGACGCGTTGATGTTTTCAAAAGAATAAACTTAGAGTTAATTTTTTTGAAAACGTTTGACCTACTTCTTGACATTTATTTATGCGGAATTATCAAAGCTATTTAAATTAATCTTGTTGAAATTGAGATATCAATCACGAATTGATAGCTATATCTAGTGATAGAACATCCAAAGCACTAAATTTTTTTAAATTAATGCATTAATTAATTACTTAATTAATTTACAACAAGGTATCTCTAGCACGAGAGTAAAATATGTACATGTAGGGCAGATTCAAAAACCTTTGTGAAATTTCTTAACTCGAAAAATTAAGCTTTTTTATGAATAATTTACTTCCCAAACATTTGAAAAAGCATTTGAGGGTCTGTTGAAGAATATGTAACGGCTGCATATACAAGCTCTCAGGGAAAAATCAGGAAGAAAACCTTATCATTAAATGTAATTAAATTCCGGCCAGTTGACTTAATTTTAATTTTCAACACTTCATTTCTGTTTTTTGTGCCACACAAATTTTTCATGGCAAATATAAATGGCCGAATCGTTTTAAAAATTTACCACCATGAAAAATGAGTTTAGTGTAGGTACAGTACATTATAATACTTCGAAAACTTTTTTCGTATCAATTACGCCATTTGAAGTCTTCACAGTCAAACATTCATTCATTATATTTTTGCCAAAATCATGAGATATTTCACTAAGCTGAAGTAAGTTTTCATCACCAATGAGATTTTCTCCAAAATTTATATATTTTTCTACATAACACTTTTTTCAATGACAAAATCTTGAAAAAGTTTAGGCTATGCTTCCTAAAACTATTTCTAAATCAGCTCTCATTTTTCAAGTCCCCTGTCATTTTTCGAGTACGTTTGTAAATATTTTATGATTCGTGTTACAGGATTCAATATCTGATAATTTTCGAGCTAATTTCTCCATCCTCGATATTTCTTCGCTTCGCATACTCTACCAGTAACGAATCTGGCGACACAATCGAGCAGAAAACCGCATTGAGCCAACAAGCAAAAAAACGAAGTGTGAAAATCACCGACGCCAGCGACTTCCTGGGGCTAGTAAAAAACAGCGACGTGTTCATCGACAAAACTATGTTGATCAAAGAGATCATGGATCATAAAGAAAAAGTCCACGTAATCACACGTCCCCACAAATGGGCCAAATCGATCAACATAGACATGCTGAAATTATTCTTGGGGATGAAATTAGACAAAAGGGGTCAACCATTCTTGGCCAACGAGACTAAAATGTATATTCTGTTCAAACACGGCGAATACACTTTACATTATGGAAAAGGTCGATTACAAGAGCCTTTGCTTATTTCCAAATATCCAGAATTCTTGGACGAGCATCAAGGTCAATATCCTTTAATTCACGTTCGAATGGAACTCACCAGAGGAGACACGTTTCAGAAATTTTTAAAAGGAATTCGCGCCATCATCAGTGGCACCTTTCGTTCGCACGATTATCTTAAGGATATTTTCGAGAAAGCTTCGAAAGATCCGGAAAAAACGAAATCTCAGCGTAAAAAATTCGAAAAATATTTAATTTGGATTAAAAAAATGATATCCAAAGATTACATGCCGTTGCATAAATTGCATTCGAGTTTCGCATTGTTGTCAAAAATGCTCCACGATCATTTCGGTAAACCGGTTGTGATTCTGATGGACGATTATGATGCTCCTTTGCATTACGCCATAGGCAATAATACGATACCAAACGTTTATAAATTGAAATTTATTCAGTTTTATCAAAGTTTTCTGCATGATACGTTCAAATTGAATCCTCACCTGAAAAAAGGTATCATGACTGGAGTTCTGAGGCTGTTCAAAGAAGACATATTTTACGAATATAAAATTCCCTATCATCGGACCTGCGTCGACGACCGTTTTTACGAATATTTCGGGTTCACCGCCACCGAAGCTGAATGGCTGTTTGATTCCCGTAATGTATCTAAAGATACTCGAGGTAAAGTACGAGACCTATATTTTGGCTATCAACCTACCAACGATCCATCTCTCAAGATCTATAATGTTCATTCATTGGCCAGTTTCTTGGATGAGAAAAAATATAAAAGTTACTGGACCGAAAATGATGTTCTCAAAATGTACTTGACTCAATTCCTCAAAGCTCCCTCGTTCAAAGAAACTTTCACAGCGTTGACCTACGGTAATGAATTACCTATCCATAGACAAGATCTCAGATTCAACGCCACTGATTATATCAGATTACAAATCTTCATGAATGATCACAACAATGTACCTGAAGACTTTCCAACTTTGGCTTTATCCTATTTATTCAGCACCGGATATTTGACTACCGACTATACCGAAGATGAAATGGTTTATTTGAGATTTCCCAATAAGCAGATTGCCCAAGAAATACGAGTCATTTTGTCGCGTACCTTCAGATTGAGATTAGGAGTGATCGATGATAGAAAAGCCAAACCTTTGATTGAACAATTTCGAAATTTCGTCTTGTTCAGTCAAAATAACACCAATGAGTTGGCAGTTACTTTGACCAAATTTCTTGCACCAAGATCGCCTCGTAAAGTGGACCCATTATTGCTGCGTCAAGCTATTAATTATTTGGCTATTTATATCGACTCGTATGATAAGTTTTCGGTCAATTCGGACGACATGCCGGATTTAGTTTTACTCAGTCCGGATGAAGCGATCATATTCAAGTGTACTGTGCAGGCATCCTCAGCACTTGTTGCTGTGGCAGAGGCGAAAATTTACGAGCATGTTTTGCAAAATATTCGCAATATTAAGACTGTGAAATATGTTGGAATCAATCTTAATCCGAATAAGCAAGCGCAAATTAAAGTTGAGACGGAACCTCATCGATATTACGAGCCGGAGACCTGAATACCTGATTGCCTATTTGAATTTCGAACATATTGGTTCGTAAATCTGTGAGACTGCTTTTATTTTTATATTTCTTTGCTCCTTTGAGTTTTACTTTGAATCTGATTTTTTTTTAACTTTTAACAAAAAAAATATATGGGAGATAGAAAATGAATACCAAAATATCCCATAATTTTCAATATTTGCAATGAGACTCCAATTTGAAGAGAGGGAGAGGGAAAAATAGAGATAGGTACCTATTTCGATCAGAATTTAAACACCTAACCCGCATTTTCATAATTCGCGAAGCTAAATTTTTAAAATTTCAAGTTTTTGAAGAGATATTACTCGTAGTTCTTTTTTGAATTGACATTCATTTGGATACTGGAAGGTTGAAATTTGATCCTAAAAAAACATTTTTAATAGTAAAAAGATCAGTTTTTTGGCAGTCCAGGATGATATTCACATCCTCATACGGAATTCGAAATAATTGTAAAAAATCAAATTTTCGATTGAGGCTGAGGCTCATTCTGCCAACTCGATTCGGTCTTGACCTTAGAAGCTTAGATCTTTTCAACTGAGTTTTTTTTTATGGGCTCCTTTCGATGGTGTAATGAAGAAATCACCCTCATTTCGATCTTAATCGTTCAGGAGGGGGTCGGGGGACCCTTGTAATTTTTGTGCAATTGGGATTTTTTGTGAAACAGATTACGTTTGCAGACTGCTTTTTACGAGTATTTGAGCGGTTTTCACGGTTTTCAGAGAATTGAATATCAGATTAAAAATTGATAAATTGCATTTTGAAAAGTTTGAAGTAGAACTTTTATGATGAAAGATCGACTTTCCTGACAAAAATCAAAAAAGAAGGTATCGATTTTGAAATTTGAAAAAATTATAGTGAAAAGAACTTTTTATGTATTTTGCCTCTAGTTATTTTTCAATATGGGATCTAACATCCCTAGGGGGCAGGGGTCTTCAATTTTGGCAAAAATTCAAAGAAATGAGAAATTTGAATATCTGCTCAGTTTTTTCTTCTGTACTCTCTAAACCCCTCTATTCGCCCGTTGAAATTCAGAAATAATGAAATAAAAAGTGTGACATATCGTTTGTTAGGTTTTTGAGGGCGTTAATTTCGAATATTTTCTTATTTTTTGGATTTGACGCTTTGGTACTCTGAAACTCCCTTTTGAAAAAACATAAGGAAACTGATTCGAGGGTACTGGGCTCGATTATCAACTGAATATCTCGATCTGCTCCTTTATGCCGGTCACTGGCTTCAAAATTATCAAAACATTGTTAAATATATGGTTTCATTAGGGTTGGTGTGGGACATGAGGAAAGCAGATCGAAAAAGTAAAAATATGATCCATTTCAGCACCCTCGAATTAGTAAAAATCAATTTGCCACATGCCATGGAATTTATTTTTTTCATGCTTTTTCTCAAAATTAGGGGTTTTGAGGCACTAAACAGTTGCAAATTCAGTGCACTCAACCACCTAAAAAAAAATACCTCACACATTATTTTTCATTTCTTTGAATATTTCGACCTTTTTAAAGGTGCTGATGCTGGCTGCTAAATGGAGTTTTAGACGAATCTGATGAAAAAACTCAGCAAACATTCGAACTCAGTGCTCTTGAATTACATACCTGGTAGAAATTGACGTTCAACTTCATTTTTCATTTTTTTTTTTTGTATTTTGGAAAAAATTGTGTTCCTACCCTTCTAGAATTTGTTGGCTGAAAAAGTAAGAGGGGCTTTTAATTGCACTTTTAAAAGATTTTTAAATGGTAACCTTTATCTTTTATACCATAATGAAAATTTAAAAGTTGAGCTTTTACCACAAAAGTTCAACCTGAAACTTTTCACTGTCAATTTTATTTCAAAGCTTGAAAACAATTTCGTTGATGGGATTTTGAGAAAACTAACAAAAATCTTTAAACCTGGGACCATATACTCCATCGTTTTAGTGTGTATTGAAGTCAAAATATTCCAGGCAGCTCACAAAATCTGTCTCACTGACACTTCCTTTTAAACCTCATCAAAAATCGTAGTATGAATTAGCCAAGAGTGGATTTTTTTAAGTGGCTCTTGTATCCGCGATCAAATTTGTTTTTATCAGTATTCATTTTGTAAATATATGGATGTTTCAGGTAAATTGTTTTGTAATCTGACAACTTTGCATAATTTAAGGTGTCCTCTATTCATTCAGCATGAATGAATGTACGTTTAAGGATTAGAATAATTTTCCCGATTCCAATTTTTTTCTAATAAAACCAAGTAAAAATTGTCAAGTAGGTACCTAACCTATGTAGTTATTATTATTTTTTTTTTGGTACGAAATGTCTTACATTTTGATATACATTGATCAAACTATGTATGTGCTTGGTGAAAAAATTCAACGGTTGCCCTCTTATCAGCTAGCAGATTAATGATAGGAACGCAGATAAAACGAGATAAAAGAAACCTCAAATTCTCGGCCAATTAAACGATTTTACGAATACAATTTAATATTAGCCAGTTTACTTCCTTATGACCACAGTGCTTCATTGCTCTGGAGGGAAAATGATTCATACATTTTTTGCGGTAAGACGAACTTTAGACCCAAAGAAATTCCTGAGAGGGTTTAGAGGGGCCTCAAATTAGGTAAAAATGACTGAAATAAAGGTATGCTAATCAAGATCCTTTTTAACCTTCTTCAACGTCGTCGACCTGCGTGAATGGTTGCAGATCTTGAAGAACTTCAGGTGCCTACTCTCAGGCTGCATAATTATAAAATTTCATCTGATACCTATTGATCCGATTATTTTGTCTGCAATGTTACCAATAGAAATTCACAATTTTGAAAAATTAAGTGAATTTTCACTCATAACTTACGTGATAAATAGAAAAATTGGAATAACTCCGCCATTCATGGCGTTTGAGACGTCATTTTTTTTACCCCGAACTAACCTCACCGTAGTCCATTTGTAAAAGGGATGGACTCCTGGATCCGCGGATAACACCTCGTAGGAGGAAGTATTCTGAATTTTGGATTTTTTCATCGATTTTATATAAAAGTTTCATACTTGACTGGTCTATGAAGTAATTTTGAGAAATTTATCAAAATTCAAGTTTTTTCCATTTTAGGTATGTTTGATTTTATTATGAAAATTTGTAGCAACGAATTCTAATGTTTTGAAAATTTAAAAACATTTTACTAAACCATTTTTGTGGAAAATTTTTCTGAAGTGATGAAAAAGTCAGTTCATATGATTTTTTTCATTTTCTCTCACCAGAGAGTAGAAAATCATCACATATCCGAACTCGAGGAATTTCTTGTCCAAATAAGCACGTACCTAGTATTTGTCTTAGTTTTACCCAGTACTTCTTTTGGGTATTTTTTTTTTCAATTTCGATAGGTACACTTTTCTCAAACGTTAATTTTGTTTAAAAAATACATACGAGTACGCAAGTTTTCTATGATGATGAGATGGGGAAAGTTCTTGGTAGGATATTTTTTTCCGAGGTTATGTACCGAAGAATTTTCTATAAACATTTAGATAAAAAGTCTGAACCGTTTGAAGACTAAAGCATTATTTTCTCCACCTTTACTTTTCATCTCTAAATACTTTTGACCAGTTTTTCTCAGTTTTTGAAACTTTTTTTGCACCTTACAGCACTGTCCAAAAATATTCAGTGGTCATAATGAATTTTCAAAATTTACTGAGAATTTCATCTCTATAAATGAACAAATTTTAGCCATTCACATTCCCTCTTTTCTCGCAAAAATAACCCAACACACCATTAATACTGTACACATTTATTCGTAGAGCAAAATAAGGAACTTGAAAACTGAAAAAAATAATAATACAAAAAAAAAAAACGAAAAAAAAACGTATGTACACATACAAACATAAAAAAATATTGCGAATAGCTTATTCACATACGTTGAAAAATAAAATGATCTATAGTAACTCAAAATTTGACAACAAAATAAAAATCAATAAATTAAAAAGAGCAAACGACTGTACGTTTTACAAAGTCATAATCACATCAATATTAAATCGATACACAGTTACATACTTAAAAAGGGAAGAAATAATCTACTCGTGAAGTAAAAATTTTTCAAACAAAACTACATCAGGTGTTTGGATTTGGAAAATAAATGAGTATGTCTACTTGATTTTCTGCGGGTTTCTGTTATTCACGTACAAATCGATTATTTTATGCGAACTGTCTGATCCGAGGGCTCGACCAACTTTCGATTCAGTTTTACGATTTAACGCTTCGCAGATGAATTTAGCAGCATGGATGAGCGAGTTGAGATCGACTCCTGTGTCGATGCCCATGCCTTCCAGCATATATACGAGGTCTTCGGTGGCTACGTTTCCGCTGGCTCCTCGAGCATAAGGGCAGCCTCCAAGTCCGGCTACTGATGAATCGACGACAGAGATACCGAACTGCAAAAAAATACCAGATTGGGTTTAATCGTCGGTTGAATTTCGCAATAAGGTTATAATTGATTGCAACGTCATTGAGATTAATTACACCGGCGAGATGATAAAGAATATCAGACGATAAGGTCACTGTGCTAGGTAGTTTACCTCTAATGCGGTTAAAATATTGGCCAAAGCTTGTCCATAAGTATCGTGACAATGAACGGCTAAATTTTGGACTGGAACTTTACGTATAACTTCGTTTAATACTGAACGCATCGTGCCCGGGGTGCCTACGCCAATGGTATCTCCTAATGATACCTCGTAACATCCCATTTCGTACAATTCGCTCGCCACCTGTCAACGATTGGAAAAATTTAGGTTAAGAAATGAAAATGGTAAAAGGAAATTGCAAGTTTTCTAGGAGTATCGCACTTTGGCTACTTGTTGAGGTGGCACAGGCCCTTCGTAAGGGCATCCGCAAACACACGACACGTAACCTCTGACTTTTAGATTGTTATCCAAAGCACAATCAACTACTTCTCGGTACCTTGATAAGCTCTCGTTTATTGTACAGTTTATATTACGTTTACTGAATGATTCCGATGCCGAGGCAAATACCGCTACTTCTTTGGCGCCAGCTGAGATCTGCAAAAAATAAAGAAAATGATTACAGAATTATGTCAATTTTCCATTTTTATTTTATTTTTGAGATTATTACAGTAATTCAATAATGCAGATTTTTTAAAAGAAATATTACTGGAAGTAAATGTTGATAGACGATTATGACGTAATTTGTGATTCTCTACAGAGGTGATACGATGATATTAACAATTTTCCAAGTAAAACAGAATTTCCCATAAAAAAATATGGGGAACGTGAATCGATAATTTTTTTAATGACATTTTGTGGTCATTTATCACGAACGATGACGTCTTAATGTTTTTGCGATAAAACGTGATTGTAGGTTGAATTTTTCTCATTCCCATCAGCCTTCTCCTCTTCTCGAAAAATTCTAACCTTTTTTGTACCGTTGTATTACAATATGTTTTGTTAGGAAAATTTTTCAAGACAAACGCCATAGTTTCTAGAAATTAGATGACTCGTCTAAAAAAATTATCGAAATGTAGTTTTGAAGGAATCGAAATTGGAAATATTCCATTTATATGAAATTTAATCTTATTTTACCGTTTTGAAATGCTATACTCTTCTATTTTTTCGATTCAAAATCAAGACTAAAATTTTAGGCAAAGGGTCCCATTTTAGCACAATTTTTGACTAAAAATGCAATTTTAGCACAATTTTTGACTGAAAATGCAACATATTCAAAGAAAAGCACATTATACTAAAAAATAAAAATAAACTTTTGTCAAAAAAAAAAAAAAACAATTTGAAAATATTTTTTCAATCCAATGCCAAAATTTTTTATTTTGAGGAAAGGGATAGGTACCATTTTTAAAAATTTAAAATTTCCAAATAAAATCGAAATTTCATCACGAAGAAAAAAACAAGCTGTCTTCTGTCCATGTTCTCTCGTTTGATTCGTTTCTACTGAGAGATCAACTTTGAAAAAAATTTTCTCCTCTGATTGAAAATATAATTCTAGTTTAATAATTTTCTACGTTCACTTCATCGGACAATTTTTTCAAGTGAAAATTCCTCACTTTAATATTATTTTCAAACTGCAAAACTCATTAAAGAAAAAGCAAAATTGCCATTTTTTAGTGACGATAACTCTAAAATTTTTAAAATTTTCAGATGCAATTTTATCAACAAGAGAGGAGGGAGGGGGTAAGTTATTCATTTTTTTTCTTTTAATCCTATCTGGATCTTGAATTTTGAAAAATACTTTCCTTCCCTTCAAAATGTAATTCTTCTCAATTTTTCCGACTCAAAATTTAAAATCTTTAAAATTTATTTTTCAAGTGAACATCTTTTTAAATGATTTTTCAATTAAAAAAAAAAATGCAGTTTTGTCACGATAGGAGGGAGAAGGTAAGATGTCTTTTATTCCCTCGTTTAATTCTGCCTTAGAATTTATAAATTTTGAACAAATCATTTCCTTTCTCTTCTTGAAAAATTCCAACTCTTTTCTTCAAATTACTTTTAACAAAAACCTCAGCAGCTAATTTTATAGAATACAAATTAACGATTTTTATAAAGAGACTGATTCAAGAAAAAATCAAAATTTGGTATTTTGAAGGAGTAAAAATTTATTTCTTTGACCTGAACTAATTATTTCCAATTTTTACAACTTGAAGTGTAAATTTTTTGAGTAAGAATGCCATTTTATTGTAAAAGGCGTGGGAGTGCAGAAAGAGATAGTTTTATGTATTTCATACAGCTCTAGATCCATCAATTTTGATTTGAAAAACCCTACCGCCTCCCCCTCTCTAAGTCAAACAAGACCAGATTTTGTTCATAATTCTAACTTGTTTGTCTCTTTTTTTTTTCAAAATGTCATTTTCTTGGAAATCAAAATTTTTAATTAAAAAAAAAAATGTGTTTGCCAATTATCGCGACTAACATAAATTCAGATAGTCAAATTGGTAAACGAGACAGACCCTCAATCTTCTTTTTTATTCTTATTTCGACCGCTAAATGGAAAAAAATATTCGAGGAAAAATTGTAATTTTTTATGAAAACGACGACCTCTTTCTCAAAGTAAGTAATATGGAGGTAACTAGAACCACTTGCTACTTTCGACTGACCTTGGAAATTACATACTTTCTCGTTCCATCAATTTTTATCGTTACGAGTTTTTTTTTTTTTTATGGAAAATGTATTATGCACAAAGAATAATTTGATTGGTTTTTTTTTTCACCAAACTTAATTTTTTGTTGAATTATTCAATCTATAATTTTCACAATTTTTCATTTTAAATTATTGTTTTGATTATTTTTGGCGATTTAATCTCCAACAGATTGATAAACTTTTACTGCGAAATGTTTTTCAAATTTTCAATTTTAAATTGAATCATCTCTCTTATTCTTTTCTGGTAATAATCAGATAATCTAAAAAATTTGACGTTCCTCATAATTCTTGTATTATCTACCTTTCCCTTCGCGTGTTTCTGCGAAAAAATGATTACAAATCGGAAAACTGATACAGTCCTTCTTATAAATGCATAAAAAAATCCACCAATCAGAAAAATATTTGCTCATCTCTGCAATCTCGTGATTCATATCAGCCATGTAAACGATAAGCTAATTTTTTTCCGGTGATTTTTCATTAAATGGGTATTTAAAATATCATAGACAAAATTAAAACTTACAATGAACCAAATACTTATCTAGCTTCACGAGGTACGAACCGTACGAACAAACGATACCGTTGGAAGTAATTGATTATTCAATAGATTTCGTTCGAGATAATTTCTAAAATTGTCCGGTACATTTGCACGTGAAAATTTTTCGATTTTTTTCTACGCTGATCATCGATCACAAATTCGAGACACGCGATAACGATAAAAATTAATTCGACTCTTCGAGCAAATTAATTAAAAGCATAATAAAACGATTAAAAAAATTGACGTTCTATCGATTACGAAAGAAAAACCATAATGGTCTACGTGTCGAAAAAATTTTCAGCGATGAATTACACTTGGAAACTTACAGCAGCATTTAATCCTTTAAGATTCGGTACTAGAACTGGATAGGAAATATTTTGATAATCGTCGATGCCATTGAGAACTTCATTATGGTCGGCCATCTGAGGAACCCATTTAGGCGACACGAAACTGCAAACAAAAAAATCAAAACATCTTTATTGTACGAATAAGTATAATAATTAGCCAGTTGACAAGGTGAAAATGTCAATTAACGGAATTTCACCTCAAACTGGATTTTTTTCAATCGAACAATACCTACGTCAAAATGAATAACGATTGGAAAAACGGAAAGGAAATGAGTTATCTCGAGAGCTGCGAATCGTCCGTTTTCGATTTATAAATAATGTACGCGATATGATTTGTACATGAACGTAGGTATTCAGATTCGCATAAAAATAAAACTTAATTAGGGTCAATAGAAATGCTGACCCGTTGCGTTAATTAAACCGCCATTAATTATACCTGGTTACTTCGATGGTTTGCAGACCGGTCTTGGAAAGCATGTTGATGAAATCGATCTTGACTTGGGCCGGCACAATGGACGGTTCGTTTTGTAACCCATCTCTAGGACCGACTTCAACGATTCGAACTTTATCCGGATACCTCAAACTGGCGATATCTTGAGTCTGTCAAACAATACAAAAAAAATTAAGTAAGTACGTACGTGATGCACATTCTGAAGTACCTATCACACCAACACACACACCTGTTTCACAAATCCATTACTATTATTGGAAAATAATTTAACTAATTCGTTAAGTAGCACTAAAGCTGTACCCTTCATCGTGCAACGATACTCGACTACAATTCGAGAAGAAACGATCAACTAAGCGACATCGTACAACTAAATCAATAAGTCATCGCGTATGTATCATTGATGAACTAACTAATTAACTCCAAGATAATACTTATCTACGTTACTGCCGAATACAGCGAATGAAATAAGAAACGAAAAAACCCTTCGAGTTTTCACCAAATAAACCTGTTTACAACCGCAACCGACGCGAATGCGAACGTTCCCACCACGATGATAAAAAAAATTTAACATTGTTGAAAACTGCGATAAAGATAAGCATTATCTTGTCGATGTATGCGAATATGAAAACAATTAATAAAAATAAATCGATACCAGTGGTGAGAGGCGATCGATATGTTTATACATAAATTAACCTTATCTTTTGAGGGATATTTTAAAAGCGGATTGGATTAACTTTCATGCTCGTTAAATCCAAAATAATGTAAATAATGTATTCGACTGACGTCATTGATAATGATTTTTTCAAAAAAGCGATTATTAGATATTATTAGTATTGCGCGATGATAATGAATACAAGCGTTAAGTAACAAGCGAACGTACCTTATTAGTTTCATAAGGCATAGATCCCAATATTATATTGTAATTTATAAGTACGAAGTAGCCATGGATGACGAGCCCATTTTAGATACAAAAACCTCGTTCACTTACGATAAATCTATGAAAAACCTGACCACAGAAATGGTTCGATTTACTCGCGAAGATGATGCTTGTTCGGATTACACGAAATGGAAGCATTTTAATTCACAATTCGGTATTAATTTCGAATAAAACGAAATAATTTTTCAGCACATTGATTTTTTTAGAAAAATATTTTTCAGTAAACAGCTGATTGATAACGGTCATAACCTTATCAAAATGTAGTTTTATAAATGAACTATAGGGTCGCTATACGACAAATAGGTAAAATGGGAATTTCCTATTTATAATTTTTTTTAATTAGAAATTTTTTATAATTGCTTTTTTACATTAATTACGAAGTTAATTAAGTCGGTAATGATTAAAGTAGTATTATTTTTCAGATCGAGTATTAAATTTGCTATTTTGAGGTATTTTTGCTTTGATTTTTTCAACATTGATAAAATAGCATGAAATCGATAAAAAATGGCGGGACTAGTAGAATTGAAAAGTTCAGTGATTTTTTCGTTTTAATCGTGTTTTCGTCGCGTTTTAAATAATTTGACTAATTGAAGTGTTAATTAGGAATATTCGAACTCTACAGATCACTTCCCATCGATAGAAACCTTCGTCGGAGGATTAAATGACCATTTCAGAACCAACGCAATTTCAGCGTTCGTTTTCGCCGGAAAATTGACATACGAGGAGATGTCTCAAGTTTGTCATGATTTTTCATCGATTTGACACCCTTCTATGATTAATTATTGATTAATGTGTATATATTCAACAGCTGAAGGGAATCAGAAGTACTGAAAAGCTGAGCTGTCTTCGTGCCAGTGTCAAATTCGATTCCGGTGATGCAACAATATCCAGCTGATAGCATGATTGGATCGTAATTTTGTAAGTTTATCGAATGTTTCAGTACTTTTCAACAATGGTTTATTAATTTCAAGACCGCTTATTAGGTAGAAGAATACGATCGTTGCTCAAAAATATCTAAACGATGAGCAGACGTAGAAGTAGAGCTAGCCTTCGACAACGATGCGTTGCAGATTTTGGATTCGTACTCATTAGTGAGTTTTGCGGATAAATGTTCATAATTTCGAATTAGTTTATCATGTTATTACATTTAAACGATACCTTCAATGAATCTTATCTAATAGATTAGCTTTTAGAACCCTAGCTAGTCCCTTCGGCGAGCAGTTCGAGCAACGAATCAGTCGAATAATAGAAACAATGCTTACTTAGTGTGATTTGATTTGAATAATTAACGCTAATTATGCATTCAACGAGTAATGAAATTAATAACCAGAAATATGGCAATGATCTTGAATGAATTTCAAGTACTCGTTCATTATCAGAATTTAATCAGTTGCGTGAATTTTTATGACAGCTTTGATCTAGGGAATTGTGAATCGGATTAGTAAGATACCTATGTAATGTCCGATGAATGAACAATCGAACAATAATTTTCATGTTTATCTACGAAAGCACGTGCTTTTAATCTATTCACAAATTCCTACGCAACAGCAAGCTGTTCGAACTGTAACAATGCACCTCGTAGGTACAATGACCTAAATTTCATTTACTCGATTTTTTTTCACCATTCTAATGAAATACCTAGGTACGTTGCAGCTACATTTTCACATCGGCATTAATTTAATAAGCTTAGGGTTCGTATTCATATTTAAATCGAATTAAAAATTAAAGCGTTAAAATATCTCACAAAAGAGGTACTCACATCTAAAATGAGGTTTCCATTAATTGTAAACCGATCTTTCATCGTCGATTCGATACGATCCGAACACACTGATTCTAATTGCAATGAAAATTATTCTCTGGGCGAAATTTTTCACTAACAAATAGTACGTATGTCCGTCACTCGCAATACCGAAATATGGAATAAGAACAAGTTGCTGTATCGTTGCTTAATTAAGAATATAACGTTAAGCAACGTTATTCCCTACCATGTAAACACTCGTAACATTCAATACGCTATGTACTTATGGCCTATCTACCTGTACAATCGTTTTTGTTTCCTGGTGACTAAATCGTTATAACTCGTGGCGTATCAAGGCTACTCGCACAACTGGTTTTCTTCCATCGGTAATTTATTTAAGTTGGGGAAAAAACGCAGGTATTTTTGAAAATTATAACCACCTTAATAGCGTGTTTATATTTACTGATTACAGATTGGGCTATTTATCTGACAACAAAATGGGGAATTCTTGTCCAAATTGTTTTGTTTTCGATGCGTGATGCGAATTTTAATATTTGGCCAAATATTCCGGAATTTAGAGGTATGTGTGATGAAAAATTGAACGGTGAGGTTGCGAATGGTGTGCGAGGATCGGAGTGTAATCGCCGGTGGTTCTCTATAGAGGTCAATATACGCCGGAGTATTCTCTTTTGCCAGTAGTAGGCTACTATTGTGCCTCATAGCGCTCGTAGCCAACAGATGGATGTTGAAGAATGAGGCAAATAGCGGAACCTGATTTGAATTTTGACTTTTGAGTTGATGATCGTTCTTTCTTTTTTCTTTTCCTTTTTTTTTGTAACATTTTTGAGTTTATTATTATTCCATTTCAATTTTACCATTTTTTTTTTTAGACTTTGGTCTTGAAATTTTACCGAATTTTTATTGAGAGGTTCTCCTATTCCGAAAGTTAGAAATCACCATTATTTTGGTTCGACCTCTCTTGAAGATTCCAACCGGGACTTCAGTGATTTTTTACCCCTGTGATTTTGCAAAAAAAATATACAAATTTTTGTAATAATACTCAGTAGGTACCTATTTTGTCAAGATTTTAAAAAATATGAAAATAATTTTAAAAAATCGTTGTGATTCTATGATGTCCGATTAAAGGTCATCAGGGTTGCCAGAGAATTTTGACATAGGATTTTCGGGTTCAATTTTCCAAGTTTCCGCCATCCCTTCCCTCTCCGCAATAACAAAAATTTAGAATGTCGTCAAGCATGAGAAAATGTCTCGATGATAAAAAATGGTTCCCTATTTTTGGTGTCCAATTTTTATTGATCCTCCCCCCCCCCCCTCTATAACTTATCGATGTTCAAGACCATATTGGATCATTTTATGGCTGATCTGCATTAATTTTCCTTCTTCTCAAAAGCTAATTGTCACTAATATCTCATTAGGTTCGCAAAGAATCAAGAAAGTCATTTTCTAAAATAACAGATAATATTTAATCATTTCAGAGATACTGCCAATAAAAATAAGTAAAAGCAGTTTTTTTTATTTCACAAAGTACATAATTCATGCAATGAGAGAAAAATTTTAAAATTCTCACTCAAGTTCTGTTTATTCAGGAAAATTTAAATTCTTTATGTCCATAAAGTGTACAAAGGCTCCTCATTATCAATTTGGAAGTACTTCTGCAGAGAGTCAAACAAAAATGAATACAACGAATTCTTGTATTTATTTTTATCTGACTTTCTGCAAAAGTATTTCCAAACTGTTGATGAATTAGGTTATAAAATTTCATGCCTTCATTTGTATTTTAATGGATTAGCATTATCCTGTTTCATGCTTTTTTTCTCAGATTCACGTTGAATTCCTATAAAAGTTTAAAACAAATTGAATATTTTAAAATATGACCCTATTTTTGTTGTTGTTGTTGCGAATTTTACACCTTTCTTTTCGAATATTTCAAGCGAAAAGGGTGTGAAATAAAAATTTCCAAAATCAGCAAAAAAGTTAGTTGAATCGCTGTTTTTATAAACTTACGATCACTTTTTATGATGAGATTATTTCTGGCTACCATTGATTTTAGATAATAATCATACCACACTGATACGATGAACTCGTTGTTTTCGATCATTTTCGATTTTTCCGATGAACACCGAGCCATTCAACTAAAAATATAAATGAACCAAAATTTGAAATACATTGATGAATGTTTTAGATATTGTTATGCAATTTTCAAAAAAAAACTCAACAGCTAGGTATTTACCTGTGAATAAATCTATCAAGTCATGTTGTCTAATCCAGCTAAAGGCTGCGCCAAAGAAAACGAAATGAATTTTGATTAATAGTAAAACTAATCCTGTAATCTACCTAATCAATTCTAATTTGAATACTTCGAATAATTATCAAAAGTAATATTTTTCATACCGATGCCGTTATCGAATTAAACTTTGAAGGATTCTGTTAAAAAAGTAAAAAACAATCGTAGTCAAAATTCACAAGACATTTTTAGAAATCATAACTTTTGGAGTAAATTTTACGAGAAATACGATTCAAAAAAAAAAATCTTGATTTTTCTGGCTGATAGTTTTAAAAATCTATCTTTTTAATGTTTAAAAAATACCATATAAGGAAATTTTTAAGGGAGGGGCTGAGAATTTGAGAAAAATAGGGGGAAGGGGTCAAATTTCAAATGAAATCATTTTCAGCTGATTTTTCAGTCAAAAATCATTGATTTTTTCTGCGGTGATTTTGGCTGAAAAATTACCTATGTAGTCAGAAATTATCAACTTTTAAAATAAAATGACTAAAATATTGCTCGAGTGAAGCGAGGACGAAAATTTGTTGAAAAAATACATTTTGAAAAGCAGAAAAATTCACTTTTTTATATTTTTGCAATAAAAATATTTTTTTTCCGAGCTGGGGGGGGGGGGTCGAGCCTCTGATCCCCCTTGGGTGCGTCTGTGGTCACCGGGTAATTCTACATTTTTCAATTGAACCAAGTTTAGAATTTGAGGTTTCAGATTTTGCTCGATATTTTTTCACGAAATTCTGCAATCTCAAAAGTTGGAAAACTACTGTTGTTTTGGTTCCAACTCCTACCGGAAAAGAAAACTAGACGAACATGTTGCCTATTTTGAAAATTGAAGGGGCAAATACTGTTTACAGAAAAACTACTACTTACGTGAAATATTTCAATTACGGAAATAAACAGTACTTTGAAAGGTAAACAAAATTCAAATAACATTTTACATCAGAATCTCAGATTTTTGGGCCTATTTAAAAGAGGTGCACATGAGAATAAGATTCAATTTTTTTTTATTGTATCATCTGCTGGAACCGAGAAAATAATGAAAATGATTTTTATTGTAGCCCCCTTTTCTTTGAAAGTGCATACAGTGCCATTGCCACATTGTATAATTTGTTTCTAAAAAAAAAAAAAACGAGTAATGAATATTTTAAATTATTGTTTTTTTTGTGATATTCATTTTTTGGAAAACCTAGAAAAATTTAAACATTCCATTTATTATACATGTAGGAAGATCAGGAAATTTTTTTGAAATTTCACTTCAAAGCCATGAAATTTCTAGCTTTGTGATTTGTTTTGAACAAAGTGAATGATTCTTTTTTTTTTTCAGTTGAAACGCGTGAAAATGGCCAATTTCAATTCGACTTTGGTCATTTTTCCGAAGGTACATTTATATGTACTTTGACGGATTTTTCCTTCGAGAAAAAAGTGTGTAATTTTGTCACATTACTTGATTTTTTTTCGAAAGACTCGTTTTGAAGGAAAACAGGGATGCGATGGGATTGTGAGATCTTGATTTATCTATCTACTTACCTGAATAATAATATTTTCCACCACGTTTTATCTTATCCCATATCCCCTACATTTTTCAACCTAGGCAACTTATTCTACATGCATTTAATCTTTTACTTGGCGTAAAATAATTTTACTTCGGTTCGAAATAATTTTTGAATTTCTAATTTTTTTTCTCTTGTTTTTCATAAAATGCAATTTTACATTGATTGATTTTTTACCCATTTTTTCAGGTGTGAAATGTTCCCGACGGATGATCCTGAGAAGATCTCAAACTTTCTCGTCGCTTCTCCGAAAACCTTCCAATCAGGCTGAACACTTCACCGATCCTACCTCCAATACTACATGATTAATTACAAATAAGGTAGACAACGAATTACGTTGTAATCTTTAATCATCGATAAGTTCATTGTTAAAAACCCCTTCGAACGATTCCCATTGTGGTACGTTTATATAAACGTCCACGTCGCTTCGCTCGCTCAATGTATCATAATCAATATAAAAAAAAGACCAACGAGATCGAGACCGTCTTACGTACACGGTCAATTCAAGACCCAAAGATGGTGCGACGACAGAGTCTGGCCAACCACGGTGTTTTATTGACTAGCCGCTTTGATCTATTCTATAGTGCACTGTGCATCGATGATCATTCTATATGTTCCACATCAACAGAGGTGTGCTTAAATACCCAGTATACCAGTGGACGAACGGTGGGTCAGAGTACAGAACTCACATTCGATCGAAACGAATTCCAATTATAAATTATTTCTTACAAAGGTTTCAATCTATTTCCAAGCAAAGATCGTTGTCCAGTTTACACGTACGAGATTACCACACGTCGTCGTCGTATCAATGTATCTGCTCAGATTATCGAACGGGCGAGCGAGGTGGTCCAATGGCCGCGGTGTCCGGTGTTGGGCCTAAATTTAAGGTGTCTATTTTTTAAAAAACCTGGAAAAGTCGAGAAAAAAATTTAGACAGTCTGAAAAAATCAGGGAATTTGGATAGTTTGGAAAAGTAATGGAAATTTCTGAGAGTTTTGGAATTTTCCATGGAATTTTTTGAAGATCCAAATGAGAGATAAATCATATAAAAAACTATTTCTTTGCTGATTTTATTTTATTATAAATTTTTCAAAAAATTTCATGTTTATTAAATTGGGAAATTTTCAAAAAAATTGATCCCGCGTTACGCTCGGGGGAGGGGAAAATTGCACTCCTTTTTTTTCCATTATCAACTCATTTACCTAATTTTGATTTTTTTTTTTTTTGAAAACTTACTTTCTAATCAGCTGCGATAAGAAAGAAATGCCATGATGCTCTTGACCAAGACGTTAAAAAAAAGAGAAAAGAAATAGAAGAAACTTCGAAATTATTTAGTCGCGTTTTGAAAAATCTTAATCAGGCAAAAGTGATGAATTCTCATTTTTTGAAGGTGTTTTTCGCAAAAAAATTTTCCCTTGCTTCGATGGGTGTAAAACATCAATATATTTCGATAAAATGGTCGATATTTTACCCCTTCATCGATTTTTTATTTACTGCGGCAGATCAAAAATTGCAAGAGCTTATGTAGAATTCAGAATTGGGGATTTTTTTGAAAGAGAAAAGGAGCAATGAATTGTGAAGAAATTTTTCAATTTTCAGTCTGGAAAATTCAAATTTTCGTTCCCTTGGCAGACACCCTGAAATTATTAATTTTGTTTCATTTTTTAAAACTATAATTTTAGTTTAAAATGTGACCCTGCGGTAAAGAAAGGACTTAGTGTGAATAAAATCGATGTCTCATTTTTCACGTTTTTGATCCAAATGACACCAACTCATTAAAATAAATACATCGATTTTTTTCACGCAAGGTCCCTTCTTTACCGCAGGGTCACAAATTTAGTTTTTTTTTTCTCTGTAATAAATTCAAGTTTTCAAGTTTTTGGGCAGCGCGGCGGATGGATTTCAAAAATTTTTAGGATTACATTTGAGTCGATTTTGGGGCTGAAAAAAGTAATTTGAAAGTCTCGTAAATGATGATTTTTGAAAAAAATCCTTTTTCATTTACTTTTTTTCTGTAATAAATTCAAGTTCTCAAGTTTTTGGGTAAGGGAGAAGGTTCAAAAATTTTTAGGATTAGATTTGAGTCGTTTTTGAAGCTGAAAAAAAAGAATCCAGAAGTCTCGTGAAAAGTGGATTTTAATTTTCAATTCAAAATTTCGAGTTCTAAGTACATTATTCCAAAACATACCCCCCCCCCCACCTCGTTCTTTATGAATCCAATTTATGGAGTTGTGGAAAACTTCAAAAAATTAGTCTGGAAAGCCTGGAAATTGGAGTAAAATTATTTCTAAAATATTTTGGACACCCAGTAGGAATTTTTTATCGTATTTCAAATACTCATCTGGTATCGTTTGTCGGTTGATAAAGAAAAATTTCAACGGTTAAAATGGGTTCGATGAAGCAATCAGGAAGCTATCGAGATCGCGAAATATTTAAGTATTCTAAAACGCTGCGCAATAGTAAACGCAGATAAAAAGGAAGAATTTCATACGAAACTAGTTTTCTTCTCTTATTCCTTTTTTTTTCCAAACGTGAATTTCAATTGTTCGCTTGTTTACTTCGAGCAGATGTAAATTTTGAGGTCAAGAACCGTTATTACACACGAATTTTCAATTTCCAAGAAGGTGACTAATTTTTAGCATGTTAATAACTGCCATCATTAAATCCGGTTTTCCTCCGCCCCCTCCCTCTGGTCCAAAGATCAACCTAAGATATCTGTACGAGATCTATTGTAAGGTATTTAGATACCTGCGTTTATCTGGTTGCATTTTCATACCGCGATCTTATTCCCTACTGATTTTTAATTTAATCGCACAAAAGAGTGAAACTATGACGTAAAGAAAAAATCGATACCTACCCAAATTGCTGTCATCGACTGGTGAAAAAAAATTCAATTTCGGAGATTGACACGAATTCACCAACACGGCGGAGATTTGTGACTTGTAGATCTTAGGTACATGTGGTGTCTTGGTGTATTATTATTTTACCTGCGATGCGAGCTGAAGACATCGCGTCTTCCTGTAATCATCGATTTAATTCGTATACACACCGAAATTGATGTCTATTCTTTGAAAAACGACTGGAAATTTATCGTTTTATCGTAATTACATAGAATGATCCGTCAATAACAAAACGTCTGTTTATTTCCGCACTTTTACGATTGATGTGTATCTCTGTGTGCGGAATCGACGCCGGTAGGGGCAGTTGGGCTGGATTTGGTTACGTGTGTTGTGTGATTGTCCGAGCTGACCGGTGTGATTTGAACGAGTAATTACGAGGTGCGATGTGCCAGTTCGATGGTGGTAATTTGATTACTTCGGAGATGTTCCGTTTGTTGGAATATTTTACGCGGAATGTGCTAGGTAGCTGTGTTAGTTCTGTACTTAGGTGTGAATGGATTATGGGCTATTTCCTGAATATCTATGACGTTCGATGGTTTAGAATTATTTATGGGTTATATTAAATTTATACGAGACGAGAATTTTTAAAATTTTCCAATTTATGCTGGTTTGCAGCTTCTTTGGTTGATTTTTCATTTCCTTTTGATACGAAGTTTCATTTTTTTATATCAGTGCCATCGCTCCTTATTTAGTTTGAAATGCAACTAAAAATACACAAAAAAAATACTGCAAATCTAACATTCATATTTTGAAAGCAATAATAAAGCTACAATGCAAATGTGGTAAAAAATGTAGTGTAATTTAACCAATTTTGAAGATTTTCAGTACTTGGAGTACAAAATTATGTTTTCTTATAAGCTTGGAAATTTTTTTAAACGAGTTTAAAAAATAACGCCATTTAATTTTTTTATGTGTTATGGACCAAAAATTTATTTTTTTCAGAATTTTTTAAGGTGTTCTTATTGTTTTTCATGCAAAAATACCACTTTTCTACTTTTCCTGCTAATTTTTGGTATTGAAAAAAATGACAACACTGATTTCAAAAAAATCGTCAAAAAGCTCATCAAAGGCCTTGCACATCAGAAAAAGTTTCAACTTTCTACCCATCATCGTTTCCAAGTTACCCGTGCTCGAAATTTACCATATCCATCCTCTCCTCAAAAATTTGAGTGCTTATGACTGCCCTCCAAAAAGACTTTGGAATCTCCGGTTTGCGCCTTTCGTCATCTGTCATCGTGCTTCACACACATGAAAAAAATCAAAAAATTCGACAACCCCTGTTTCCACTTCGTGGATGAACTGACATGGAATGACCCTTCAATCAAGTTTTGAGAAAATTGCTCAATTTTTGGGAAATTATCCAATCCATTTTTGGTGAAATCGTCCAAAGCTTAGAAAATTATATTTACCTTCAATTTTTAGAAAATTGAAAAATTCTTAAATTTTTGGAAAATTGTCTGGATTAGAAAAAGCTGTTCCACATTTCGGGGAATTGTCCGAGTTTCAGAAAACCGTCCAGTTTTAGAGGAATTGTTTTCTATCTAGTTTTAGAAATATCGTCCAATTTTCAGGAAATATATTAGGTAACAAATACAAAACTATAAAAACTGCGAGAGATTCAACACCTCAAATCCGAAATTTTTGGTGCTAATGATTCGAACCTCTGCAATAATATGTGGACAAAGAAATCGAAATGGTTTTTTCATAATTTTGAAATCTGAAATGAATCTCTTTGATTTCATGTTATGAAAAAATGTTTCTTATTTGCAATTTATTCATTTTTCATGTTCAGAAGTTCCAAAAATCCCCATCTCTTCGATATATTCACAATCACAATTCACCTAAAAAAAAAAGAATTCCTACAAGAAAAATGAGGCAAGTTTTGCTTTAAGAGCAAAAACTCTTAGAATGTCAAATATTCAGGGATATTAAGCTTTTTTCCTTTTATCTAATTTAAAAAGTTGTTTGGCAATGTTAATTCACAAACTCATCGAATTATTATTTCAAAAAGTAAACTTTATTATGCGCTGGATAAAATAAAAATTGTAAGCGAATGACATTTCAGTGATATTTTTACATTTTATCAGACTTCAGTTTTAAATTGAAAAATTGTTATTATGTCAGCCTATTCATTATAAAAATTTCTTGATCTCAAAAGTGCCAGTCATTGTGTTGATATTTTAAAATTTTTCCAAATAATTTTTTCAAGTCTTTAAAAATGATATTACTTGAATTTAGAAAAGGTGTCGAAAGTTGATTTCCATTTTATCCACGTTGATATCATTTTTCAAGTTCTCATTGGTAAATAATGGCTATAATAACTAAATATCCTTTTGATAGTCTTGATTGAAACTTTTCGATGAGTGATAATTTTTTTTTCATAATACCTACAAATTTCAAAAGTACAAAAAAAAGTTGAAAAATACTGCATATTGAACACCTCCTTAGATGAATCGCTTGGGTCCTTAAATTGTATTTTTCTGGGATATTATTGGATTAGGTTTTTTTGGACTCTTGAGATATTGGAAGAATTTTAACCAAAATTTTAAAAACAATTTTTTTAAAATTTTTGAAATTTTTCACCTTTATTGAACTCTTAAATGGAAATCCTTTCAGTTGTGGGGGGAGGGGGGAGGAGGTGGAGGCACTCTCTAAATTTGGATCAGTCAAAAATGCTAAAACTGACTGATGAAATAGAGAAAATCAAGTCACTTTTAATCAGTCAAATTCCGCAGCTTATCCTGTTAATCATATGACATTTTACTGCCAATCAATGAAAATTTACTGATTCAATCAGTGAAATTTAATTTCTACTGATTTAGTAATGAAAATTCACCGATTAAATCAATAAATTTTTTCACTGATTCCTACAGTGACTCAATTCTGTCGATTAAAATCAGTTAATTTTGACTGATTCAAATAATTAAGAGAGTAACCAGAACAATAAATTATTGGAAAATTTCAATATGGAAAGTTCATTGTTGGTGACATTTTTCAAACTTGAAAAAATGAAAATTTTGACTTTATATGTACAATAACATTTTGAACTGGTGATCTCACACCATTTTTTTTTTTTAGTGAGTAGGTACGTAACGACATAAATTTTCCTCTTCCTACTTTTTTAATTTGAATCAGTCGAATTGGCTGATTCAAATTGACAAAATTGAGTCAGTATGTAGGAATCAGTGAAAAAAATTACTACTCCAATCTGTGAATTTTCAGTACTAAATGGTAAAAATTAAATTTAACTGATTTAATCAGTGAAATTTTATTTTTACTGATTCGATAATGAAAATTCACTGATTGAATCAGTAAATTTTGACTGATTTCAATCAGTCAATTAATTTTCACCGATTCAATAATGAAAATTCATTATTTGAATTTGTAATTTTTCACTGATTGCCTGTAAAATGCCACTGATCAATAAGAGAATCAGTGGAATTTGACTGATAATCAGTGACTTGATTTTCTCTATTTCATCAGCAGGGTATCTAACGGGTAGTGAAAGTAGTGAAAAAGTAGTGATTTGAAAAACCGGTCATGCCGGTAGTGGAAAAGTAGTGAATTCAGACGAAAATTTGAAAAAAAAGTAGTGAAAAAATGAAAAAACTCCAAAGACGCGAAATTTATTTTTTTAAATTTCAAAAATTGTTCATTTTTTATTTATTACATTTAAAATAAAGATTTTTTTCTAATTTCATTTTTTTTCTCTAAAAAATTTTGATCGTTTTTTTTGTATGTTGGAAAGAGAGACGATTTTTTTTTTGGGGGGGGGGGGGGGGGTAAAATTGAAAAAAAATGACTGAAAAAATGAAAAAACTCCAAAGACGCGAAATTTATTTTTTTAAATTTCAAAAATTGTTCATTTTTTATTTATTACATTTAAAATAAAGATTTTTTTCTAATTTCATTTTTTTTCTCTAAAAAATTTTGATCGTTTTTTTTGTATGTTGGAAAGAGAGACGATTTTTTTGGAGGGGGGACAAATTGAAATTTTTTTAAAAAATAAGTAGTGGAAAAAGTAGTGATTTTACAAAAAAAAAAATCAGTTAGATACCCTGATCAGTCAGTTTTGGCATTTTCAACTGATTCAAACCTGGATAGTAGCCGTAGAATGTATTTCGAATTATAATTTTGTTCAATTATGAAAATTTTCAACCCTATGCAAAATCGCACAGAGCTGAACTCCGTTGGAACAAACATTTTTGATAATTCCTGATGATTTTTTGTAGGGCAGACACAATCAAGAATCATTATCGATTACAAGCCACTCATTATATCCGTTCAGCTTAATTGATAATACACTCGAATAAAATGTGTAACACACTGAAATATCAAACGAGGAACCAGCCAACGACAAAAAAAAATCTATCCAACCTGCCACGAAATTCCTAATTGCATTTTAAAATTCTCCGGTTCATTGTGGCCGTATCATCGATGCTTAAAAATATTCGAGAGTATATTACCCAAGTACCCAGCTACCTTCGCCGATACGCAAAGGTACTTAGGTTCTGGGCAATATTTCGCGGTGCGTATTCGGTTGGTCATCGTAAAAGAGAGAAAGTAAATTACGCGTGAAAAATGCCTTATATATTACTCTTTGAACGAGATCCATGTAGGCGACCATGATGAGGATGGCGACGTTTAATGAAAATAACAGTAGTTTTATGCTTATTAATAAAAGATCGGAGGGAAGGGGAGGCAAATATGAGCAGGTAAAAATAATACACATATTTGAACGTATTATACATGCGATCCGTCATCGTCGACTCTCCAGCCATCACCATCAGCCTCGGTCAGTATTCAATAAAAGATGCTATAAATTAGCCTCCCTCGAATACCTGTACCATTTGCATGAAACGTGCAATAAATTAGGTTTTACTCTGCATTGCAATCGAGAGCTGCTATTATACCATCACTTTAGATTGATATTTTCTCTTTTAAGAAGCGAATTTCAATAATTTACTTCATCGTCGCGTCCGACTCGAGCCCAACGCGATAAGGAAATAGCCTATCGTTTTGTTGTAGTTTTCTACGTCAGCTCGTCACCTACAGACAATATTTAATTGCATTTTTTCCCCGCAAAGCATGACTGCAGCTGAGACGCAGAGTGAAGGCAATTGACATGTGCTATTTGTACGTAATACGTGTGCCGAGTACGAGTCGGAATATTTTTAATTATTTTTCGATATGTCGAGGTGGGTTTCTCTGGCTCTTTTATATGTTTTAATGGCTCGACGCTGCCGCGACGATGCTCGGTATCCCAACATAATGGAACCGTTTGATGGATAATTTATTTTTAGACCGACGTAATTTTCTTATTCTAACTGCAGACTTTTCTTATTCGGCGACGTGTGCAAGTTAAAATCAATTAATACCCGACAAGAGGTGGATTACTTACCGGCGTGTAATTCGAGGGGGATAAACGAGTACATGAAATTGATCCGAGATTCTAGCAGTCTCGCGTTGGAATTTTTTCAATGGAACGTGGGGCCTCGAGCGCGAGCTCAATGCAGCGAAATTCTTTACGCCGGTGAAGATGCATCGTGTGTTCTGTGACTCATATCACGCCAGACCCGTTAATTTTGTCAGCGTGTCATGATCGTATACACAATTCGCCAATTGGGAAATACGCTGAAAACGTAATTACATCATCTAGTTATAGGTTGGTTGAGTTAGGTTATGAATGTTAATGTATGGATCTTGGTGCCCTGGTACTCGTGGTACAGATATTCACCTATAGCCAGACCTGGGTACCTATATTTCTCATTTCATAAATGTTTCTATACGAAATGCGAAGCTATCGTGTGTTTAATTTCTTTCTCTAAAATTCATCAACGATCGGAGAGCTCGCAGGCTGAATAATTTTACACGAAAATTTCACTCTGTCGATCTTGACCAAAGGTACAGTCATCTTGGAGAACGAAGAAGTTTCGGTGAAAATTGAACCCATATTTAAAATAAATATTACCAAGATCCATATCAATACGTGACTAGTCGATTCTGGCTGAAAAAAATTTTGCAACCGTTTAAAAAAAAAAACCAAACGTAACCACACCATCTTTCGCGATGATACCTGACTAGATTAAATGCGAACGAACGCTAACCTGAAATTATCTACCGAGATAGGCCAACTTACTATTCTTATTTTAAAAAGCAAATCTATTAGATTACATCAGGTAAAGAGTGCTTAAAAGATGAATGGATTGGTTATACATTGTCGTGTAAGTTTAGTACTAAGACTGTGAGACAAACGTACGAGTAAATTTTGCCTTTTTTTTTTTTGCAACGTCAAGTTTTATATTGGCGGTGTTAATGAGATTGGAAGTGATTTCAATCGCATTTGGGTTCAAGGTTTTGTCGAGTGTATTTCTTTTCGAACATGATTACTGATAAGAAAGTGAATAACAATGAGCAACGAGAGTAATGGTTTGTTGTGCGATACCTCTGGAAATGCGAGAGATGATTAAGAAATAGGGCGATGAATCGATGACCCGCGGTAAAGTCATCAGAGAGTTGAGGTTTGTGGGGTTTAGAAGCCAGATGTTGAAGAGTTGGTTGGGAATTGGGAAAATGCGATTTTTGTCAAAGTTTTGGTCAAGACGTTAAGAGAAAAAAATGTTGGAGAAAATATGGAGGAAAGGATTATTAAGATCTGGATTTCTCTTGTTTAGACCTAGCAAGAGGAAAAAATTATGAAAAATTGTTAAAATAGACGATAAAATGTGAGCATTGTTTTTTAAAAATCGTAAAATATCCCTGCTTAAAATCATGATAGCAAATTCATAAAAATGTTCAGTCGAATGACAGAAAAAAAATACCTATTGATTTGTTAGATTTTCGTGACGATCGTTTGAAATATAATGAAAATTGACGAAATATCACTTGAATGGAGTGAAAATTCTTGAATATTTTTGAATTTTCCGTAAAAATTATTTGAAGACCTCAATTCCAAAGCGGCGTAAATCCAAAATTCGTACCCCACATGAGAAAAATGACTTACATCAAAAAAATGTTTACTCTCAAAAACTGAAAAAATTTCACTCGAGCTCATTTTCTTTCTCATATACAACTTTTGGACTTACGCCGTTTTGGAATTGGGGTTTTCATTTGAAATGTCGCAAAATATTGGAAAATTTCTGGGCATGAAAATTATTTTAAAACATATTTTTGAGGTGAGATGATTTTTGGGACGAAAATTAATCTCTTACAAATCGTGCCTCAATTTTTCTGAGATAAAGGCTGGAATAATTTTCACAGATTTTCCGAGCATTCAAGACATGGATAATTTTTCTGAGTTTTTGAAGCTGGCGTGATTAGGTAAAAATTGCCAACATTTAAGGATGGTTGATTTTTGGAATGAAAATCAACTTCACCAACCATCCTACGATTTTTTCAAGAATTTCAGAGCGGGTTGATTTTTGAAATGACAATAAATCTCACAAATTATCCAACAATTTTCTCGAGCTTTTGTGGCTGGGATGATTTTTTTTTGGATGAAAATCAATCTCAAAAGCACGGAATAATTAAAATTTCAAGCAAGGGCGAAAGTTGGGAGGCAGGCTCGTGCAGAGAAAATCTGGGCCCTGGGGGAAAATTTAAGAGCAAAAAAGGGGGTTAAAAAAATCAAAATTTTGAATTTTGAGTCAACTCAATTTTAGGTTACTAAGTAGACTAAAAAGTATTTTTTTTTTTTCAAATGAATATTTCAACTTTCATACTTTTCTTCTATTACAATTCACGTTATCTGATTTAAAAAAACGTTATAAAATGGCGATTTTTTCGAAGAATTGTATTTTTTGATCTACGCAGTTGATAAATAATCTTTAAACTTGATTTTCACAACTTTCAAATTTTTTGGATTTTTATAACTTTCAATAAACTGAAGAATATTTTTTAGTTCTGTAAGGCCCTCGTAGGCCCCTACGGGCTCCCCAAAAATCTTGGGTTCAGGGAATCACCCCTCTCCTCCTCTCTGAACAGGCCTGGGGGGATGCTCATGTCAGTCAAGTCGGTAAATTTTGGGAAAGTCGAAAAATGAAAAACACGAAATTTTTATCCCAGCGAAGTGGAATTCTTCAACAAACCATCCATGTAACAAAACCAACTATTTTCTCACTGGAAATCAATCTTTCAAATCTTAGCGTTCGCTTTTCTCGAGCATATCAAGTCTAAATAAAGATTTATTTACATCTCCTTTGGAAATATAGGTTGAAAATTTTACGTTTCCTTTATAAAGAAATTTTATCCGAAAATTCCTTTTGATTAAAAATTTTTGCCTTCGCTTCACTCGGGTTCAATGCATTTTAATACAATTTATTTTTCAATATGAATTTTTCCTTTCCAGCATTCCAGCTGAGATAATTCAATATTTTCTAGTGAAAAAATTCATTCTTTTCATCCATGAAAATCAAACGACTTGACAATCTGGAATAAAATTTTCAAAAAAATATAAATTTTTTCGGAAGGAGATGAAACTTATTGAGAAATACATATTGTTTTTTTTTTTTAGAATCCAGAGAATTAGCACCAAGAAATATGAAATTTTTGTTTTTTATTTTCGTAATGTTCCCTCTTTTTTTAAAGCGAATTTGGTCGCCAAATTTTTCATTTTCACCCCGAGATTGTTGTCCACGTTTTGAGGGGAACTTCGAGTCGAAAAATTTATAAATTTCAAGTTAACAAATTTTTGGATCCCCCCTCCTTCATCCAAATTAAGTTTCATCTCTGGATACTAGAACCAAATTAAGGCCAAGTGCGACTGGTGCTGTCATATTTTCGCTAACGTGTTTTCTGGTAGCAATTCTCGTTCAAGACTTTACAGTAAAAATTTAAAACCATGATTTTTTACAGCTTGTTTCATATTTTTTTTCCACCTGTATCAAGTTTTATTATCAGTTCATCAATTTTTACAAATTTTAGGACATTGTTTTGAAAAAATAATTTAAAAAAATTGATTCTTATAAATTGACAGTTTATCTTTGAATCGTGTACTGGATGAAAAAAATGAAAATTCTTGTCATTTTCTGGATTTTTATACCATTTGCTTCAAATTCGTTCATAAAAGGACTCTCTTTCTTAATTTTTTTCTTTTGATTAAATTTACAAGTAGAGCAAAACGTAGAAAATCCTCGATTTTATTAGTAAAATGATCAAAATTTTCGATTTCTTTTTAGATTTTTTAGCTACTTAGAAAAAATTCTTGCTAATTTCAGGTTTCTCTTGTTTTTCTCGCCAATTAGACACCTTAAAAAAATGCTACATATTTTTAGGTTCTTCGTTCAAAATTACCCGTCTATTAGCGACATTTTACATAAAATCGTAACCGATTCTCCAATCAATTATTCTCAAATACTTGGAAACTATGGCTCAACACGTATTACCCATTGAATACCGCACATATCAAGCGCATAATTTTCTCTACCCAAACTAAATACCTATGCAGTACCTTATGCTTATCCGCAACTATCACCGCGTATTATCGCGTCAATTAGTGGAAAATTTTCTAATCACAAATTTTACACAGTTGCATTGGGAAGCATGATGTTGAAAAATTCATACACCTGTTTAGTCGGGCCAAAAAGACGAGTGGAAAATCGACATGCATATGCATAATATTTAGTCGAATCCAGGCACACTGCACACGTAACACCAATCAGCTCAGATTATGTATATGCGGGCGGCTAAAATGCTTAATCGTAGTTCGGCGCATGCGATATTTATTTGTCACACCGATTAAAACTATTTCGTGCGTGACATCCATCATCATTTCACTAATACGTGAGATGGCCTTCTTGTGTATAGAAAGAGCGAAGCATGCATAGGCGAAATATCAAGTACCCGGTGTACCAACGTACGAGAAGATAGGAGAGGAAGAAAATCACCAACGTTTATATTCACTTTCTTCTTTCTGCATAACGTTTATCATTTATACACTACACACACTTACGAAACCCGATGACCTAATACATAATAAGAGCTCGCCTCGCGCGAATCGCCAAAATATATGCACATTGTGCAAAATAAAAAAACCGCGTAGCTCTGTACTCAAATTACTCGTACATCGTTGGTACCGTTGAGAGCCAGCGAGAGTTCGTATCGAAGATGTAATTTCATCCTTAGCTGCGCTTAATTAGCTCTCGTATGTAACGTATCCAGACCCAGACCAGACCTGGGCTCGTAAGATCCACGACAAGTGTTATATGAAGAATGTGGTCATCGAGTCGTCAATAATATAACAATTACGTACGATTTTATACTAATTTGAAAAGTCATCTAGAGTATCAAAAGTCGAAAAAATATTACACCTCGGGTCTTCATCAGCGTCGCAGAACTCATTACTGTGGTATGTGCTTCCGCGATACCCCCCTCGCCCACGATACGTGTAATCTCTTCCCATACTGCTCATCTGTTGGATCGCCGAGTGGCAATATTTTTACGCGATTTGGTGGGCTATTATGTAATACTTGGACTTGGTACGATATTTCATTCCGTTCGGTGTCTGCAGAAGTGACCGAGACGTATACCCGAGTTAAGTAATTGTTTTTTAATTTCGGTATTTTAGTACGTTTTGTATACGTTGATTATAGCGTCGTAAATGACAAATATGGTCCTGCGGTTCACCGCACTGTTCGATGGTTACAGTAGCGCGGGAATTATGGTGGTAATTACGAGTAGACAATGTGGTTTGGATCGTTTCACACATCAGTTCTTGGTGGTTTCTCGAATACACGTCAAGAATGGACAGATACGAAATTTGAGGGAGAATTTTAGGGAGTGAAGATGAATTTCGTCCCTCTAATGCTAGAAGGTCGTAACTCCAAAATTTGGGAATTTTTGTTTTATTGCTGAAATGGCAACAATGGGACGTCCTTTCCACCTAGTAATAACAAAATTTCAGCATAAACATCAAACAAATCCTTAAAATTAGAAAAAAAATATCATATTCTGAAAATTTTGAAACTTTTTGGGCGTAACTCCACAAAAAATGCAAACAGTCATGAATAGAAAATTTGACTTTTTACAAAAGTTATAAAAAACTGTTTTACTTGGGATTTTTGAATTTTGGGAAACGTGTGATGATTTTAATACGCTTTTGCAGTATTCAGAATGAATTTTTAAATTATTTTGTTTCGAAATACAGATTTTTAACTTGGCGTAACTTCAAAAATTTTCTGTGCTTGAGTGTAAAAGGTCGTAACTCCACTATAAAAATTAAAAATGGGTATTTTGAAAAAATAATAGTTGAAAATGCATTCTCAACACTAAAAAAACATAGTAAAATCAACACCTCTTTTACGAAATTCAAAATTTTCAAGTAATACAGTTTCTTCTCTCTCCTGTAAAAAGTAAAGTTTTGGAGTTAGGATCTTTTAGCTTTAGAGGGACGATTTGCTGACTAATATTATTAAAGAAAGAGATCTTTTTCGACTCTTATTTTTGAAAATAGAGAAATTTGCTGACTCGAATTTCTTAAAAAGGAGAAGTTTGAGAGGAAATCATTCTTGACAGTCATAAAATGGCGTGTGACGTATCGATTGTCACCATTTTGAGGGCGTAAAATTAGAGTATAGACTTACTTTTTGATTTTACCATTTTCCCTCAGCTCTGGCCGAATGATATGTACAATTGATTCGGGAGGGAGTCGATTAAAGCACGAGGAAAGGGGTAAAATTAGGTCGATATTCGAATTCTACGCCCTCAAATAAGTAACAATCGATATACCGCACGCCATTCAAATTTTTAAATATTTTTTCCCACAAAATTGGAGGATGGGAGGGCACTGAAGGGTCAAACCCAAAAAATACGCAAATATGCGAACTCAGTGCCCTCAAATATCTGAAAAACGACAGGTCACGCGTTATTTTTCATTTTTTCAAATTTTGATCCTCTCAAGGGGGCTAATGGAGAGGTTCAGAGGGGTCGAATGAAATAACCAAGTACGCTTAAAAATTGTAGAAATCAATATGCTACTCCACTTTTTAATTTTTTTTGAATTTTGGTCAAAATTGTGGACCCCTGTCTCCATACCCGGGGTCTGAAGATTTCATATCGAAAATTTGTTGGTTGGAAAGAGAGTAAGAAGGATTATTCAAGTACTCAATGTAATTTTTTCAGATTTTCAGCTTTCATCTTTTATTCTCGTCGTGAAAGTTGAACCTTCACCACCAAAATTCGACTTGAGTTTTTCAAAATTTGATTATTGATTTTGAATCTCCTATCATTTCTTTTTCAGACCCCGTAAAAAGGTTTCCCCCGAATACAATCTATCTCGAGGTATGAGCCTTCAAAATTGGACAATTTTGCTAAAACTCGTAATTGCATAAAAATTTCGAGGCTCGCCCCCCACCTCCTTGAGAGTTGGAAAAAAATAATTGTGGTTTTGTACATAAGTAGAACATCGAGGGAAACTTGTAAAAAAAAATTGAGCAAAATCGGAAAACCCAACTTCAATTTTGTCCCGTTTCGGTATGAAATAGCCCGTCTCGAAAAATGTTTCTTCGCTTACCTACTTCATGATTATCTGAAAAAAATTTCCTCACTCTGCTTGGACCCAATTGTTCAAGATGAATTTTCAACTTTTGACTTTTTTTTTTATTGCAAAAATTTTCACATCTCATCAAAATATTGAAATTGATATTTTATCTCTCGTTGATTTTTTATTTACTTTCTGGAGCAAACCGTAAAGATTGCAGAAGCTCTCGTAGAATTTATGAAGAAATACATGATTTTTGAGGAGGCCGGGAGGGAGGGGGGTGTGAGAAAGTACTGAATTCTGAAGAAATTTTTTAAAAATCTTAGCTTTTACTCACATGATTAGGTAGACAACTAGACATTTTGACATAGACTGTTTCATTTTTTAAAAATTTATAATTTTAAATGTTGCTTTGAAAAAAATCTTTACCTTAAGTTCTCAAGTTTTTGTGTTGGAGAGGAGAGATGGCAAAAATTTTCAGAATTAATTCGAGTAATTTTTGTGCTCGGAAAGGAGAACATCTAAAAATCGTCAGATAAATACCCTAAATTTTAAATCATTCTCCTGCAAAATTTACCCCTCTCTCCACGCTTCATGAATATCATAATTAACAGGCCTGGAAAATTTTGAAAATCTGTTAGGAAAAATCTGTAAAAGTTGAGGATAATCATTTCTGGAATGTAGTGGACATTCTGATCTAGCTTCTCAATAGAACATAAGATGGAATATGAGCTAAAAATGCATCTCAAAAGTAATCGTGATTTCAGATGAAGTCTGAGATGGAAATTAAATTCAATTTGCAGATATGAGATGTAGCTTGGGATAACAAATCATTCAAAGCGTTTTCCGATCTTTTGATGCTGAGATGATTTCTGAGATAAAATTTCATCTCAAAATTCATCCCACCTTTTTTCCGAACATAATTTCGAGCTTTCAAGGCTGAGATGATCATCCCACTATTTTTCCAAGCTTATAAGGAGAAAATGATTTTTGGAATGAATTTCCATTATAAAAATCATCCCACGAATTTTCTGAGCTTTTGAGGATTATTTATGATTTTTGCCATGAATTCCTATTTTAAAAATCACCCCACCACTTTTCCGAGCTCTTGAGACTGGAATTATTTTTTCAATATTTCGGTACCGAGTTGATTTTTCTGTGCTTGTGAGGCTGGATTGAGCTTCAAAGCTTTTAACAGTGTGGTGATAATTTTTTGCTGAAAATTAATCTTATAAATCATCCCACTTTTTCCAAGCTTTTGAGACTGGGATGATTTGTTAGAGTTTCTGAGGGTGAGATGTTTCTTGGAATGAAAATCACTATTTTTTACCAGTCATTATTTAACTTTTTCAAGCTTATGGAGCTAGAATGATGTTTGGGATGAATTTTCAACTCAAAAATCATTTCACAATTTTTTCGGGCTGAGGTCGAGCTGACTTTAATTTTCGATTTCAAAATCATCACACATATTTTTCAAGTTTCTGAGAGGCTTAATTGAACGATTTTCCCAATTTTTTGAACTTGGAACGAAGTTTTTGAGCAATTGAGGCTGGGATGATTTCTGAGATGAATTTTGATCTTGAAAATCATTCCACAATATTGAAGACGCAAGATCCAAATGGACACGGAGGTAAAGTCCATTTTAAAATTGGTGGAAAACATATTTTGGGTTACTGAATACAGATCACAAAAGGCAATTTCTAAACTCATTACAAAAAAAATTCATCGTACCGGACAATTTTTGGAAAGAAAATCTTGAACATGATGAAAGCTGATTAAAAAAATTCATAATTTTTTTGAGCTGCCAGTAGTCATCACATCGAAAGAATTTTATAATCACTAAAAAATTCACGATCTTGATCAGGAAAAACAATCCTGAATACCTTTTCTTTATCAAGTTCGCACTTAGCTTCTTCATGTAGATACCCCAGCTCCAAGTTCAATAAACAGGCTACCTCCCTCCTTCCCCATCGTCACATTATATTTCGCCTACTTTTAGAACTTCGCTGCCGCTATAAATATTCGTCGCGTCGGCGAAATTCGCGTTAATTATCGTAGGATGTTTCTGTATTTTCCTGGTGTGCAATTTCCTCTTTGATATCGGAAGGCGCGAGTACCTTCGTGTTGTATTAATTACATTATTATAAATGCTCGGAATGTGGATACCGGAGACGAGGGTGGCCGCCACCGTGTTCCCCGGCTGTTAAATTTCTACGTCGAGATTCCTCCAACGCAACGGAAGAGATTCGATGCAACATTGTGCGTACCCATCAACGGTACAATAATATCGTGGATGTCTGTTGAATGTCTCTTCGAGTACATTGAATTTCGCGGCGTGACGCGACGACCCGACGCCGACGTCTTTTCGCACCTGCGGCTCACCTGCTGGTATATGGCAGTACATCGACGAGAGACCGACAACGATGTTGTTGACCGGGTACCTACGTATACTTTGTATTGCTGCAATATAACGAAATCAATGCGCGCAGCAAGAGTGAGAGAGAAATTAGCCCACGGTGAGATGGTGGAAGCTCGAACCTACCACTGAAAGGTACCTGACCAACGTCAAAGACTTACTCGTACATTCAAAAACTGTCATATCGTATTGGACAAGTGTCCAAGGCTGATAGCTCTCGATCTGCGATTGTTCGCCGCCGCGTTAACAGTGAAATAATCATAAATACGAGGTGTCCAGCTCTATCATAAGTACCAGGTCTATGGGTACCTTGTATACGAGAAATGGTCTGGCATATTTGTACATATTCGTGCAAGGTGGAATGCAACTAATTGCTTTACCGTAATTATTCGTACGCCGCTCGCCGCGTCCGAGACGTTCGTGCGTATTCGTCCAATTTCGTACCTACCTTTCGGGAAAATCACACTTGTGCGAACATGTTGCTGATACAGTAGATGATCAAGTTGTTACGAAGAGATAGTGCATTGTATTATATTATCTGTAGTTTTATTTTTATCAGTTTTTCGTTCAATTTTTTCCATTTTTTGTTGTTCTTTTTGAAAAATTTTCGAGTTTTTTTGATGTTCGTTTTTGTGATAAATTTGCGCGTGTTTGATCATTTTTCAGAGTTAAATTTGGTGAAATTTTTCTTCGATGATGGGTTCGCGTAGAATTTGATTCGCGAGTTTGATTTTTTTCGCCTATATTTCGGTTGTGCTTATTTTCGTAGTTGTTGATTTTTTTGCTCTGCAAGTTTTGGTACGAAAGTGGTTTCAAGATGATGTCCTTATATAAAACTATTCGGGGAACGTCTGGCACACAAAAAAGGATCAGGGATCGAAGGTATGTTGAATTTTTTTTTCGAGAAGAAGAAATTTTTATTGTGGTGGGTTTTTGAATTCAAAACTATTTCAGGGAGAAGAGTTTTGAAAATTGGTGATAATCTGGTAGAGAAAGTTTATGAAGTGAATAAATATTGTAAAAGGAAATATTATTGGGAGAAATTTTGGAAAAAAAGTTGAGCGAGGAATATTTTATTAATTTTTCAAATGATAAAAATGATAGAAAGGTCTTATGCAGCAGACTAATTATTGCTGCGATTGAAGAACGTAATGAGAAAGACCAAAATTTGGCTCAAAAGTCTCGTATTTTTCTAGTTTGAAAATTCATTTTTCCCAATTCACTTCCTGAAGAAAAATCTGACCTTTGAATATTTTCCATCTCGTTTGGCTTTTCTTTTAATATCTATTGGCGAAATTTTCAAAAGATTTTTTCAAAAATCATTACTTGCTTCATTCGGAAAATTATTCCATTTCTTCATAAATTGAAACTACCATTTTCACCTTTTTTCAAATTAGGCCAATTTTTGAAAAAAAATCAGTGATTTGAACTCACTCAAAAATTAAATTTTGTAATGCCTTAATTTTTTTGTAAAAATTCTTGTTCTTGCTCTCTTCTCGGACCTAATGGTACATTTTATTGTCAATTCATTTTCCTTGTTCTTGCGAAAAAATGAAACAAAGAAATAACAAAATTATCATATTTTTCAAGAATTTGTATTGTTTTCGCACTCGTGTCCTACTTTCTTTTTTCACACCTTTTTGGAATTATTGATTTCTTATTGGTGACCGCATGACGAACTGAAAAGATTTTTTGTGGGAGGGGAGAAAAAACGAGAAATTTAACTCCTTATCAGGCTTTGAGGAATTTACCCCCTCCCACCCTCGAAGATTTTTGGAATTTTAATTTTGGTGGAAGGAAGAGGAGTGGGAGAAATTATTTGCCAAAGGACATGCAAGTGTTTTGAAAAAATCCTGATAAGGAGACATTTCATAAAACTGAGCTTAGATGATATTGTGTAATGCAGAATTTTGAGTTTTTTAGATTTATTTTTTCAATTTGTTTGCCTTATTTTGGATTTTAATAGTTTCATTTTTTTTTTCAAAAAAAATGAATAAATTTTTTTGATTGGAAAATGAATTTAAAAATACGTATCAACGATTCGAAAAATTTTAAAAACGTGAGAATTCTTCGTGTCACTGATGGCACCGAAGTGAACCAAAATTGAATGAAACTTTTACAATAAGAAATTTCGGATTATGAGATTTCCAAAAAATCAAAAGAAACTCGATTCAATTCAATCTGAAATTATTGAAATTCATTTTAAAAATTTAATCGAACCAAAATGAATAATTATGCCTACTTGAATTAAATTTTCATTAATAAAATTTAAATTTTAATTCTTCATTTAAAAAATTGAATAAAAATGAGCATTGAAAATGAAATTTCAAAAGATGAATTCTGATTAAATTATTTTTTTTTGTATTATTTCAGTTTTTTCTCAATTTGAAAATTCTATAGTTTTCATGAAGTTTTTCGAAAGAACGTGTCTTTGATGTCTTTATTAAAAAATTTTCATAGTTCTTCGTCGAGCTGAAAATTTGAGTCATGAAACGAAAGAAAAAAATTCTATCAGAGATACATTTTTTTGATTAAGGAAGTGATTAAGGAAGGGAAAGTGTTGGAATTTTTTATGAATTTCGACAAAGCATAAGCGAACTTCCATTCAGTGATTTAATTTGGAGGGAAAGGGGAAGGATTAAGAAGAGAAGAGAACTAGATTCTGTGAGCAGAGTTGTATCAAAAATCCATGGTTTTTATTTTCAGTATTAAAAGTCCAAAATTCGCGTTAAATGATCAAATCTACACCGATTGTCAGCCAAAAAAACATGAATTTCATTGATTTAATCATTAATATGGCAAGTTAGATGTATTTCATACCTTCATGCAGTGCCAAGTCGTTGAACTTTCAGGTGGGGGGATTTCAATCCTTGCTGCTGGAAAATGACACCTATGAATTAGAATTATAAATTTTTCATCAAATCAGCTTGAGAAGGCCGTATATGAATTTATGCATTTTTGAGCCTGAATATAGAAACCACTCTTAGATGTCAAAAATTGGTTTTTGATTCAAGGTTCCTCCCTGTCTTCTTGATTTTACTTCTTCTGAACCAATTTTTTACACATATCCAGGCTCACATTAGAAAAATATATTGGAAATGATTCTGTCTTTAAAAAAAAGTATTTTGAATTGTTTATGAGTTGAAAAATTACAATTTCCCGATATCTGCGAAATCAAAACCAAGGTAAATTTTTTCATCTCAAAAATCAAGCCAAGAAGTTCATAAGTTCAAAATTTCGACCATTCCTTTATTCAATATCTCATTCAATATCCATCTATCTCTTTTATCCTGACAGCTCTTAATCATCCATGGTCAATTTTGGCCACTCTGGCTACTTCGATAATGGTGATTTCCTCATCGCCTATTTTATTACGTAAAAGTCACGTCGTTTATTTCCTGCGTATGAGCTGCGTCCTATCCTCGTAATATTTGTACGATCCAAGCGAATGTATTTGTGTAAGTACCGAAGACTATATTCATAAATCAATACGAATATGACATCCAAATGACCCCATACTTCTGTGACACGTTCTCCATCCATTGTACTAATTTTTTTGCTGCTCCAAGCACGATATACAGCATTACGGAATTTCCAGCCGGCACAACCAATAAAAAAAAAAAGAGAAAAAAATAAACTAATATTAATCTTCTTGAAACGTTCAAACGATATTATTGTTCTATAAAAAGTGAATTTTTTTAAAAAACTCGCTTCTGTCTGTATTTCATCATTATTTGGTAATCGAGAGAGTATCGATAACTGCAGATGTGTTTGCAATCCTCAGTATGTGCTCGTTTCAATCTTGTTACCGTCGTTGTGTTTGTAGACCTAGGTAACCTGCTCGTCTATTGGTATTTGTCTATGTATTCGCAGATGAAAGAAAAAAAAAAAGTAAATGAAAAAGTAAACTTGAAAGAGCGTAGAAAAAATGCATATAAAAGAACGATTAACGAAGTTCCATTTGTAATTACCCAAGAAATACCGGTGTATGAGTGAATTAAATCAGTTGTACGAGTAAATCGTTTACGACTACTGTAGTTTACCTTTGAACTAGGTTTCTAAGCAATCGTAGCTTCTAATTACTATTTACGAAAGGTAATGTTGTCCGGAATCACGTCCCTGAATCGGTAATTAATATTTTATAAATCGATTTAAATTAAGTAGATGAAGAGGCATATGTAACATTGCGTGGACACCGAGATATTTATACCTACTCTCGATTTATATAATAAGAGCAAAGCATTACACTTAAGAATTTGCTCTTTGAGAGTAAAAAAGATGAACGAAGATCGAAAGATTTTATTTTTTTTAGGTAAATGTTCATATACTAATGAACTTGGCATTGAGTGAAAGTATATTTGCTAGTTTAATTAGCCATTTAAACGTTTAATTCGTGTATGTACAATGAGACACAAGAAATGCACTCGAGTGTAAAAACAATCTCCGGCTTTGTTATATATTTAGCGTGAACTCAACTACCATGTAGATTATAATTGCCTATGTAGGTTTTTTTTTCCAAACTCCCATTAATTATCCATTTTAAATTATTATTTGTCTTTTTTTTTGTACGTATACAAGTTATTTTCTTTCTGAACGCTTATACCTATATAAATCTGTGTACTTCTGTTCGATTCTTCTTTTTTTTTTTCTGTTTCAAAGATCAAACTTGACCAGATTTCACTTTTAACCAAGATTAACGTTTCTCTAACCTCTTGACAATTTACCATATTTACTAATTGATTTATTCGACGAGCAGAATAAATTGGAAATTTTCTTCTGCCTACTTGATCTGCTTTAGAGTGCCCTTCAACTGTCTGGTAATCCTTTCCTGTGATATTGAGGTGGACAAGTGGGATGATACAGTTTGAGATTGACCATCCGCCCTGTTTCACGAGAATATGTGATGAGTTGACCTTAGATCTTGATTTATTTTCAAATTACGAAAAAAAGAGAAGAAATGTAATTACCGGTGTATTACTTGATGTTGGTTGTTTGAGCTGTGGAAGTGTGAGCAGATTCGCTGGTCGGTTTCAGGGTCTCGATTAGTTTCGATTATTGGTTTCCAACTGTGTTTAGTGATTTTTGAAGATGATTTTACTAAAAAAAAAAAAGACAACTTGATAATATGTTGAGCTTTTCATTTTCTTGACCTCGTATCACACAGAAGACATTGGACTTGAATTGCCATTTGTATATTGACTTGAAAATGTTTTAAAAATTGTTCAAATTTTTAATATGTATAAAAAAATGTGCTAACTTTTAAAAAAGTGACGAAATGCTTCAAAAACCGAAAAATTATGTACCTAATGTTCATGACTTTTTTAAAAAATAACATGAAAATGTATTTTTTTGTGTGCGTTTCAATGAATTTTTTGTTGAATTTTGTCTAAATTTGACGAAATTTGAAAATTTTCCTCAGACTTTCAATGATTTTATGTGGGAAAAAATTTCTTCAATTGTTTCATCTTCTACCTACATGAAACCAAATCTGATTTAAAAAAATAATTTTATTAAAAGTAAATGTGAAAATTCCTAAAATCTTATGGAGAATTTTTGCATTATTCTTATACGAGCTAAAAAATGATCCTATTTGAAAATTGGATTTGGTGTGGTGTTGATTAATAAAGCTTTGCTGATTTTGAGTGAGACAAAAATAAATTCCCTTGAATAACGATTCATTTTCGACTTGGTGTACGATCATACCCATTCTTAAATGTACATATTTGAAGCGTTTACTGATTTTCAAAGTTTTCTTTTAAAGTCACCTTTATTCAAATTTCTTTATTTTCAAAATCAAAAATTTTTACGAGATTGGAAAAATTCATGGTGTTCATCTCACATCTGTGCAGGATTTAGATTTTGGGAAATTACTTGCCAAGATTTAAGTCACCAAGTTTAGATTTTTGGTAAGCTACTAAAAATTGAAAAATCTTCATTTTTCAACAAAAAAAAGAGAGATATGTATGAAAAAAAGAAGAGAGATATGTATGAAAAAAAGTATTTAGAGTGGGGGGGGGGGGGGGTAATTGATGAAAATTAGTAGCTTCTCAAAACTGAGTTTTATTATTCCCGGACATTGTAGTCTTCAGTGAGATTTTTATTTTTCCTATACAAAAATTCATATGTATCTTTGAAGTGATCGACCCTCGAACCTAAATTTCATCATTCTTGGACAGCTGGGTTTTTGCTCTTTCTTTACTAGTTCAACTACTCTCTCATTCATAAATCAGTGAAAATTATCAAAAATTACTGAGAAACAGTCAGATTGCAGCTTATTAGAAAATAATTTTAAAAAATTCATTGAAAAAATCTGTAAAAAAATTTCACTGCAAAAAATAAATGGGAAAAATAAATAGAAAATCAGTGAAAATTCACTAACAGGTCAGTATAATTTAAGAAATTAGCTGAAAACCAGTGAAAATTTTTGAAAAATCAGCGGAAATTTTCTGAAAATCAGTGAATTTTGCTGGGTTTTCCTGTGCTGTTATTCTGACTGTTTTATCAATGAACTTTTCTCTGATTCAGAATGAGAGAATGGGGGCAATTTCCAGAGTCATATCATGGTGTATCATTCTGATCAACTTTTTAATATTTTCATCAACTTCGCTGAAGAATTAAAAATTCTTTATTTTTATTGCTGAAAAGGACGATTTTTAAATTTTCAGAAATCACAAACTCAATTCTGACAGCTGCAATTTTATGGAGTTTTGGAACATCTCTTTTCGAAAATGAAAGAGAGACATCTAAAAAGGTTTCTTCTTCCTTCAAAAAATTTTTCGATCAATCTCTCATTTATAAATTAGTCAAAATCATCGAAAAGCACTGGAAAACAGTCAGAATTTCAGCACAGTAATAAACCAGTAGAAAAAATTCACTGTAAGCAAACTGTGAAAAAAATTGCTAAAAAATCAATGAAAATTCACTAAAAAGACAGTAAAATATTTGAAATTTGCTGAAAAATCAGTAAAATTCTTTTTAAAAAATCAGCGAAAATTTACTGAAAATCGAATAATCTAGCTGATTTTCCCTGTGCCGCAAAAACTGACTTTTTTCAATGACTTTTCGTCGAAATTTTAAGCACCATTGGCCAACTCTGTGTTTCTCAGTTGGATCAAATTTTATCGAGCTTCAAACCTTCCTCACTCTCACCCTCCTCCCCCTTCCACTTTTCATCATCACTACCCATTTCCAATCCAATTTATTCCTAAAATCTTCCATCTAAATTTTTAGGTATTCTGTCAAATCGTTTCCATGTCACGAATACCAATGCCACTGACTCGAAAAAATCAACAATATGTAGGTTTCGTCGTATATTATGCTAACGAACTATAAATTACGTAAGTAAATATCGCTTCGTTGTCGTCATCGCACAACAAATTTACTCGTAAAAAGATCACAGAGAAAAAAAAAACCTGTCTAGAGTGTGCCGTGAATCTGGCGGTGGTCAGATATTCAACGATGGGCTATTAATCTATTCCATGCTTTTATACCTATCGCCATAGCTCAAGGGGCATACACCGATCGCAGACTGGTACTGTGGCCACAAAGTGCACTCGGCTTGAATATTCGACAGCCGACAGTCCACAGCGATGATTTAACTCGTATGTCGAATAATTAAACACGGTCGCCTTGTACAAACATATATTACAGGCCGATGAATCATCTCGCACGAATACGAAAATGAAAACCGCAAAATGAACCGTTAAAAAATGAATACGAACGTGGAATCCGTATTTAGAAAAATTCACCTTTAATGGTATTTTTTTTATTGATTTAACCTGCTTTGGCATTCTGTACAAGCACAACTTTACTTTCTCGATCGAAACAATCACGCTGGTTTAATTTTTATCCCTGTATAGAAACTCGAGCACAGCGTACGAGTGTAAATTAAACGTATTTTTGTATAATTATATTCCTAGTCGATCGAGTCGTAGATTTTGGCATTGCCTCTGTCTACCGAGGATACTCACGTTGTGGTTTTCGGTGTTTTACCTGACGAAAGTCGAGACAGATGGACGTTGGTCGGCAGCTTGATACATATTTATAAACGACCTCCCAGATCTCCTACACTTTCCAATACCCCAGAGCTTCGATCACGTCCGATTGCTCTCAGCACGAATCTAATTTTGCGGAAATTTATCCTCGAACGTATCCGAATTGGAAATGGATTCGCCAGCAATTCGGAATGCAGCACCTAACATCAAATTGATTCGATTTTCTCGATGGAGAATTTTTCAAAGATATGCGAATTACGTTCTGAAGACGACACCTCGCAGAGAGCCAGAGAAACCCAACTTGGAACGAAGGAAAGTTTTCCAATCGCGGATTTCTGTGTGACGCGAGCGAAGAATCGAGAAAAAAATGAAAGTATTCGCCGATTATGAGCTAGGCGATTTCCAAAGATAGAAACGCTACCGTGAACATAGCGTGATTAAAATTTTTCACTGTTTGGATTACGCGTATATGCGAGCACGCGTCTCGATGCAGGTGCACTTGCCTGTAAAGGCGCCCGTGTGTTTGAAGAAGCTCCACAGATATCTGAAGAGCCGCCGTAATCTGCAAGGCGGTACGCTGGAATGATCATAAGTTTCATACGTTACCCAGGTTTATTATATGGATCGCGAATTCTACGTAGGTTTGTAAGCACGCGACTCTGATGTCGAAACAATTATGAATTGCGGTGTTTTCTGGTGCACGGAACGGTAGCAGATTTGATAGAGGAAGCGAAGATGCGACCTGCGAGTGAGGTTGACTTCTTCTCGTACTCGAAGTGAGCCAAAGAGACAAAAATATACACTGGAGAGGATTCAGGGTTTCAGAACTTTCCGGAAGTATTTTTTCATGGACGAGATGAGGAATTGAGGAAGCTAACTGATTGCCATTTTACGCACAGGAGGTTCTAAAAATTGGCAAAGTAATGTTTTTAAAATAGAAAATTTGTTGAAAAATGTCTTGTATTTTGGTCTAAAAGGGGGTTTCCGCATGTTTACCATTTTTTAAAAACCCAGGAAAATTCAAAAAAATTATAAATCCAGAAATGTTCAGAAATTTTGGAATTTTTACTCCAAAAACGTGATTTTTTGGGCAATCAACTGTTGAAAAGTGGATTATTTTGTCTCTGAATATTATAAAATTCTCAATTTAGCTTTTGCTGCGCTTGTGGGAATATGAAATCTGGGACAGGGTGAAAAAGTGAGGACTGAGGGGCTTATTGCTTTTCTTCGGAGAGTAATAATATTTAAAAATGCAGACTTTTGAACTTTTGAAGGTCCTTTTTAAGTACTGAATAGAAGACGAATGCTGAGAATTTATTTTTGTAGAATTTTAGTACATATGTATATGCAAAACACAAAGATTCTTTCGTTTTTTTTTTCGGGGTTGAAATTCTCTTTTAGGGGGAGGAAGAGGAGTATAAATTTAATATCTTATTGAAAGTTCTGGAAATTAAACTTTTTTAATAAAGATCTGCAAAAGTCTTGGCATTTCCTCGAAAGGAAAAAGAAATGAATCTGTTCCTTCTTCATAGAAAAATCACTCACAACTGAAATATTTACGGTAATTTACCATAATTTTCAAAATATTTGCTGTAATTTACCATAATGATTGAAATGTTTGCGATAAATTACCAAAATTACGGAATTTTTTACGGTAATTTACCGTAATTATTGCAATTTTAACGATAATTTTCAAAAATTATAAAAATAGTTACGGTAATTCGCCGTAATTATTGAAATATTTACGGTCATTTGCCGTAATTACTTGAATATTCACGGCAATTTACCGTAATTACTGAAATATTCACAATAATTTACCGTAATTACTGAAATATTTACGGTAATTTACTGTAATTACTGAAATATTCAGAATGATTTACCGTAATTACTGAAATGTTTACGGTAATTTACCGTAATTACTGAAATATTTACGGTAATTCACCGCAATTACTGAAATATTTACGGTAATTTACCGTAATTACTGAAATATTCACGGTAATTTACCGTTATTACTGAAATATTCTCGGAAATTTACCGTAATTACTGAAATATTCACGGAAATTTACCGTAATTACAGAAATATTTACGGTGATTTACCGTAACTATCACAAATTTTACTATGAAATGGTGTCTACTTGGCATAAAAATCATGAAAAACATGAAAGTCGCGTGAATTTTCAATTTTCATTTAATCTTTGTTTTATCAATTTTCAAGCTTGTTTTCGCAATTTCTGTATGTTGGTATAACATTCTAAAAATTCGTCATTTTGATTTCTGAAACGTGACTGAAATATGTACCAATTTGTGTAAATTAACGTCATAAAATTGCCTTTTGGAGAACTGATGTGATCAATCAAATTCGTAATCAGTTTCAAGGTGTGGAATCACCAGTTGAATGAGAAAAGACGAATGGCAACTCAGCAGGGAGCCCACTCAATTCAGCCGAAAATACATTCTCTATCTCTATTTCTCTTTAATGTCTGTACTTCTCATGGTTTTCGTCGCGACCTCAGACATTTCTACAATCACCACATATTTGTCATACAGCAACATTCTAGCCCAGTCGTTGGACCGTTCGCAGGGGGTGCGCGGCGTGACATCGGCAGCTCGTCGAATTACCTAAAAACTCATCAAATCGATTGAAAATAACGTAATTTAAATGGCTGGAATTAAGGCTATTAAAAAATCATCGCGAGTCGTAACGGTTGGTTACGTCATTTGTGGCTGCGGCGCGCCGGCGAGATGACCAGAAACGCGTAAATAATGTCTTAATTCGGGCGAACGCGAACGCGTCCAGCGCGAGCCGAACTCAGCACGGACACCCGAATCGATCTCGGTTTCACATTCTTTTTCCCGGATGGCTTCCTTTTTCTATAGGTACGACAAATTCCGTGGTGTGAAATTGACTCGTGGGTGAGCCGATTTTTTACGCCTTGTAGTGGCCTTATAAGCTTCAACATGTCGACAAATCGATGTGTGAAAATGATCGAAAACAAGATTGTTGTAGAATTTTATATGTACGATGGTGTGAAGTTTGGCGAAATTTTAGGTATCATTAGAGATTAATGAGATGATTAAGAGAAGTAGGATAGGAGAAAATTTATTTGTAGATGAATTGAAAATTTTCCTGAAATTTTTTTTTAGCAAAAAGTCTTTATAATTTTGGAAATTTTTTTTCAGAATTTTTAATGGTTCTCTTCTTCGAAATTGGAAATAAAAATTAACGAGTTCGAAACAGATTTCCAATATTTGATGAGCATACAAATGGGATTTCCAAAATCACTAAATTTTTGGAATCATTGAACTTGAATAATACGATCAGATGGAAAAAATTATATCCAAATGCTGGGTGTCTATTTGGGATGGGAAAAAAGACAGAAATGGCAAGAATTTCATTTTAATGGCGAAAAAAAAAAACATAAAATAGCTAATGTTTTGATACGAGTAATTTTGCCACAAAGAGCAACGATTTTTTACGTTTTTTTCCAATTGAAAGAATTTTTGAATAGCTACCGTTTCAGATTTAATTTTTCAAAAAAATGTCTGCTATTGCTTTGCTCGGGCAGGACTTCCCTAATTTTTTTTTGCTTTTTTTGGAATTATTAATTCGATTTTTTCTGTAAAAATCTCACATTTATGATTTTTCTGTCTCTCTGAAATTACCTCTGTACTTTGTTGCCTTCAAGTTTGACTCCCTTCATCATCATAAACTCCTGATAACGATTTTTCCTACAGACCTCATTTGTAGATACCTACATTGTATAATTATTGTTAGTCAAATTCTTCAATTTAGTTAATAATCAACCACTTATGTGCTTGATTAAAATGTTTTCAAATTATTTTTGAGCTGTAAAATATTCATGTTCAATTTCTTGTGTGTATTTGATGTTCCGATTTTCAAACATTTTTACTCGTGACTTTGCTCAGGCCAAATTACTTTTCCTTCCAAAGTTCGGAATTTGGGTGAATTTACGTGGTCAAAAATATCGTGACATCATTTTGTGTTTAAAATTTCTTTCATTTGAAAATTTCACATTCTCTTCATTCATGTTGATTAATTTTTTCTCCAAAAATTAAGATTGGTAAAAAAAAATCATAAAATTCGTTTCGTTCCATTTTTATTTGTTTTTTGAAATTTTTATTCTTGTATCCTGGAAAAATGGAATACGAGGAGGTAAAAAGGAAAAGGAGGTGGAGGAAATAAGAAAACAATTTAAATTTATCAGCTGAAAAAACATTGGGGATTTAAGAGGAGGATTCATTTTTCTAACTGCTGGAGAAAAGTTCTGCAAAATTCGTTTCAACGGTCCTGCTGAAATCTAGCCTTTCGATTTAGAGAATTTCTTAAGACACCTTGAATGTATTTTTTTTTTTTTTTTACTTAACAATTCGTATCATTTTTTACTACGTTGCTTGTAGGTAATGAGTAATGTCTTATCAGGATTAAACAGCCAAAAATGTGCTTAAAATTCTCTTTAAAAAGAGTATCTGCGAGGGGGGTGTTTTTGGGCAAGTCTGGAGCAAGAAAAATTGTATAAAAATGAGTCTACAGACCAAGGGTCAAAAAATGTTCATGCACTGTTTATTTTTTGGGGCCAAAAAATTACTACACTTGGAAAATGGCCAAAAAAAGTTTCAAACTTTGTGCATGGGGGAGGGGGGGAGTTGAAATGGAATGTTTTTTGATCTAGACCCAGAAAAAAAAATCAAAGAAAGGTTCGACAATTTGGTGTCCCGTGATGCTAAATAACCATAATAAAATTTTAAAAATCCAAAACATTCTAAAAATTGCATTTGAGGTACCTTAAATTACAACGGTGCAGGTGTACAATGGAAAAAAAATGAATTTTAGCATCGTGGGCGCCATTTTATTGATCCTTACTTGATTTTTTTGCTCAGACCTGGGTTGAAAAACACCCCGTTTGACCTACCCATTTCTACGTGCAGGGTTAGAAATTTTTTTCACCATTTTTGGCAATATTGAACCGGTAGCATTTAGCAATTTTTTTGCTCTAAGAAATTAGCAGTAAAATAGCATTTTCATTAATTGAAAATTTTCACTGTCCTTCTCCAGACAAAATATTATAATTATTGAAACCATTTTCTTCAGATTTTTTCAACGCTTCTTTCCTACGAAATTGGGAATAACTGAACAATTCAAAGTCAATTTCCAATACATCAATTCCTAATTAGCTTACGAGTGAAATTTCCAAATCTACGACATTCCTGCATAAAACACACCGAATCGACTACGAAAATACCTAAATTAAACTCACGATTCTACCTAAAAACTGCGGCCAAATCTGGCGAATTTCTCAAAATATCTCCATCTGTAGACACCACCGCGAAGAACTAGGTGAAAGGTGAAAAGTATGCGTAAATCATATATTCATTTTCGAATACGAAATTTTAATTGAAATACGCGAAAGAAGATCGTGAAATAATTCGAGGGCGTTAAGGTCATCCCATTATTCGATTACATTCGTATTCCAACGATGAGCCGGTTGATTGATATACATGTATAATCAACCCAGCAACATCTCTATATTCACAATCACATAGAAATACCGATCAAGGTCTCAGATCTGGGACCAGCGGAGGCAGCCGAGCCAACAGAAACAAGTAGAATTCAATCGTCGGTAATGATCATTGACAAATTTAAACGTCTTGTTTGGAAGATCACGCAGATAATAAAGGGAAGGGCTGCCTCGAGTACGAGTCGACCAAAGGAAAAAAATTCCAAGGAACTCGCGGGTACATTCGAGGCACGTCTGGGGCGCGAAAAAAATCGTAAATCTGGAATATTGGCTGGCGATATTATCGAATATGAGAATACCATCCGATAGACAAATTGTAATTGCGTTCGAGGCGATTATCGACGATTCCGATGTGATCCTTGGCTTTAATAAATTCTAATCGAGGAAACATTAACGACCGAATATCACAACGTTGGCCAGTCGAACGTGAAATTGCAATCGACCAGAAAAGGTAAAAATTATGCGAGATAATAAATTCGCCCGAGTACGATACATTTGTCGAGTATTTATTACGTATCGATCGAATCTTCGTAGTACCTACAACGTGTTCTGGTTTCGCACCTTTTTATTTATTTTTTTTTCTTCTTATTTTTTTCCAAGTGTAAAAAAAACATCGCTAATAAAGTACGATGAACCGGTTCAAGGACGGACGTTGGCAAAGCATTCGGCGATGCTAGGCCATAGTTCACCTATGTACACGTATCTTCCATATCGATAGGACTATTATAACGGTTGGACATTTTTTCTTCTATTTGCTATTCGCGAAATAGCAATTAGAATGTCGTCGCGAGTAATTGGTGGTGCTATGGGAATCATCGATGGAAATTCTTTCGAGTAAAGATGTTAAATAAGTTGCATAAACGATTCGCCGTAAATAATCTTCGTAATGCTCGAGCAGAGATGCTGCTGACAATTCGGTCCCATTATTAGAACGTATTCGATGAGACGACGAAAGACGTTCTACGTCCTCGAGTACGTATTGAAACACTCAACGACGACGAATTCGAGTACAGAGTGAAAATCACATACGCTATTGAATGTACGAGTTATAATTTGCATATTAATAGCGTGTGAGATGTACACGACGATTAATTAAGAAATACCGAGCTCGAAAATTTATTCCATGTATTAGAAAGTCCACCAGCACATCAAACGGAAACACAAAAATATAAGTGAATTCAAGCATCTATACAGACACGAACCGTTATTCGGCAGAAAATTTTACTTCGTTGCGATTTACTTGCACTTAGGTATTTTTTTTTTTTTAGCTCGAAAGTATACCATATTATTATTCATTCCTAAGTAAGTACATAAATTTGACAAAAAAAAAAAAAAAAAAATTAAAACATCTCCCCAACTCTGGGTGACTGAATCAGCCAAGATATGGCAATACATTTAGGAGAGTTTTTAGGTACATTGCACTCGAAAATGTGGTATTCTGCGTACATAAAACGTATTGCTAGGTACCTAAGAGAGAGAGAGAGAAATATAGCGAAGTGTTTACACGCGCATTTAAAATTGCGGTCACGTTTTCGGTTTTGAACCACCGCGTGTTCATATTCGCAAAACAAAAGTATTACCCATGTTGGCCATATTCAGTGACCCATCGAGCGCCGTCGTGTGAGAAACCAATGAACTGTGTAATGCGATTTATGTGCGATGATGGTGACATTTGTACGGAGCCGGGATCGTTGGGAAATTGACCAGTGTTGGAATTCGAATCGACAAGTGTGAGAAAAAAATCATCGGTCGGGGTGAAATAGGAGAAAATGGATTGTGGTTGTTGACTGGAGTAACAACCTGAAATGTTCAAAGACGGTAATTTCTGGTTGAAAGTGATACGTGTGGAATTGAAGTTCGAGTCTGGAATTGGCAGAAAATTAGTAAGGTGTTGATTTTGTTTGGAAAAAATTCCAGAAAATAGAATGTTATGTATTATAGTGCGAATTAGGAAAGAGACCTCCTAACCAAAAGTGACTGTTAGCTGCCAAAGGTTTCAAAAACTTTCAATTTTTCAACTTTAAGGTTGACTTTCTTAGCTTGAAAATGATATCTCGCTAAATTTTGATGATAGAAGTCTGAGACCACTTATACTTTCGTTTTCAAAGGGGTTTTCGCATAAAATGGGCCAAAAAAATGAAAATGAAAAATTGGTTCGAAAGTTGATTTTTTAAGGCAGGATGTCTATTTTCTGTGAAACCGAGAAAATAAGTCAGAGAATTTTGTAAAAATTCAGAAAAAGAATAAATTATTTAAACTTTCTGGACTCATTTGTATAATGTATACGTCCCAGGGCCAGGATAAAGGGTCATCTTGTCGGTTTTCGTTTTCGAGTTACATTCGTTTTTCGAAAGGGCCAAAAATTTCAAAATAGGATCTTTGCTGGTTATTGTTGTGACAACTCTGCTCCCTCATTCCCCAGTTACCCCACTTCCTCAGCTACCTCTAGTTGCCTTCTATATCGCTTTGAATTAGATGAAAAAAAGGGGTCATATTTGTAGGTCAATTTTTTTTTCTTTTCATCAAAATCAGCTTATTTCCCACTTAGATTTTTTTTCCTGAAATTGTGTTTTTCGAAGTTCAATTTTCGAAACTCTCTAAAGGAGACAATTTTTCACCTTAAGACCTTCACGATGGCTCGGCTCATTTTGTAGGTAATTCTGTTATTAGGATCTGATCTTATCTCCATTTCGGCAAGATGACCATCCCTTTATGCTGAAACAAACATATTTCATTACAAATTTTTCACAAAAAATTTCCCTCATTCCGCTGGGACCAAATTGCTTCCATTAATTTTTGTATTCATCATTTGTGGCATTCTATAAGAAAAAGGGCAACATTGTAGGGGGGGAGGGGGGTCAACTTTTTTTGTCTTATTCTAAAACTAGATAAAATTAGCTATTGGTGACTTTTTTCGTGCAAAATTCGCGGTTTTATGATAATTTTAAACTTGAAGGTGTAAAAACAGGTTTTGAAAAAACTTGCGTTCTTGAAATCAACTTTGCGACAATGTTGCCCCTTTTCTTGTAGAATGCCGCATTTTTTGTGGATCGTAATGCGCAAAAAAATTGATATTTAGACATGTTTTTGTGTATTAAATAATTGTTAAATTCCCTCTGTACGTTTGGGGTTTATATTTTTTTCTTTCTAGAGAAATTTTTTTCGAATTTAATTCTTGATAAATTGTAATGGGAAATAAGTATCATGGTGCCCCTGATCCTGATTTTAAATAATAAGGGGGATTGGTCATATCTTGACAAACTTAAATGGGTCCGTATTTACTGGGCCAAGCTGGAAAGATGGTATTGGGGATTTTTGTGGAATTAATTTGCGATACGTGTTGGGGGAGGTCTTGAATTGTGAAGACATTTTTAAATTTTTAGAATGGAAATATTTCAACTTTTAGTTTTCTAATTTGGTCGACACCAATGTTTCCCCCTTTTTTTTTTTTTTTTTTTAATTCTTTTACTACAATCTAGTTTATTTAAAAACTATTTAGCAGTATTTCCGAATTAATTAACTACTCAACGTTTTTTCTGTCATAATTTAAGGTCTCAAGTTTTTGTGCCTTAAGAGGAACGAACGTGGTGTCAAAATTTTTCTGAATTTAATATACTTGGATCGTTTTTATTGCCGGAAAAGGAAGAATCCAAAAATCCCGTAAGAAGTATTGATTTTTGAAAAAAAAAAAAGTTGGACATAATGCATTAAATCATTCTTTGGCACAATTTCATCACACGAAAAGCCACCCCCTTTTTCATTCTTCAGGAATAACATATTTCAAAGGTCTGAAAAATTTTGAAAAATCAGGCTGGTTAACCTGAAATTTTTTAGATATGGTGGACGTGAACATTCTCATTTTGTTCAAAAGTGGAATATCTCGCTGAATTTTGAAGATGGAGATTTGAGACTATACTTATCCATTCGTTTTCAAAGAGCGGTTTTACATTTATACTGAGCAGGACAAAAAAGTGAGGATCGAAAAATTGATCGAGAGGTCCCTTTCGTTATTCGTTATCACGAAAGTTGATCTGATTCATTTCCTACTGATAAATTTTTACCAGCTGTATTGAAGAGGAAATTGAATATCGAATCATTTCCAACCAGGAATGACATTTTTTTAAAAATCAAATAGGTACTTTGTTTCTTCCATTTTCATCTCGAACAAACGAAATTTTAAAAAAACTGCTCTCCCTGATAATTGAAATTTCTCGAGAGGAAAAAAATGAAATTTCATCTTCTAAGCTTTTTTTTCGCTAAAATTAATTTTCTGTTTAGTGGAGCAATTTGAAATTTTTTTGGAAAATTGTGTGAAATTCATGAATTTGCACTGAAAAAAAAAGTGTGATGATGTACAAATTTTAGGAAAACTTATCAATCTGGGTGTGTGGTACTTTTTACCACAATTGCAGTATTTTCTAGTACTACTGTTGTGGTAAAAAGTATCACAAATTTAGATTTGAGAAGGTTTCCCATAATTTTTAGTCAATATTACCACAATTTTCTCTCAGTGTGATTTTTTATTCTTCATTAAAATGGTCTCAGAAAAAAAAGTGTGAGGTAAATTTTAAATTTTTGGGATGATTTGTTCGGGCCGAAAAAAAGATTATTGTATAATTTTGAAAACATATCGTGAAAAAGTGATAATTTTAAAAAAATACATATATTCAGACTCAATGGTTAAATAATTTATTATAACAATATTTGTACAGACAGGAAAAATTTTTCATTTTTGTTATTCTTACATTAAACAAAGGTATTAATACTTCTTAATGATGACTTTTTTTTTCAGTTTTAAGACTAGACAAATTGATCGTCACACTTCTCTCATCCCTATGAATTTTAGGCATTAAACAGCGGTATCGGTTTCGGAGGAATTTTGTGCAGAATTATTCAATTTTGCACTAACCTCGGAGATTTTTCTACTTTGACTTTCTTGAAACTTGATTCGTGCATTGTTGGCAGATTGGAACGTACCTTTTTTAAAAGTGAACCATATTCCAATAGCAAATCCATCCAAAAGGAATCTCAATTGTACCACAATTGTATATGCCAAGTCGAAAAGATTAAAGTTTGTTTTATTATTGCAGACTTCCGACGCATGGTACAATTTAGGTTGGAAAATCCATTGTATCGCTACTAAAATACTAGGGACCGCACCGATGAGAATTAAAAGACGAATGTGAAGGGAATATTGTTCGTAGAATCCTTTTTTATTGATACCGGATTTTCCTATGTACCAAAATGCAGCACCAATAGGAATTATACGTATAATACGAATGATCATCTTTGTTGCATTGTACAAGCATTTGGCACTTTTTAATCCTCCGATTAAATATGCTACGAATAATATACCTAATGGCATACCTACAGTTATAATACAATCAATAGTGAATTTTACAATTTGAGGATCTTGAGATAGTGGTCTTAGGTACAAACGTGCTTGACGAAAACATAAACATAAATCTATAGCGATAATAAATTTTATAAAAACTGGCATCAACAGCAAGTAAATTGTGATAAGTGAATGCAATTCATCTGATATAATTTTAGGATGTTTCACTAAAATGGCTTCTGTAGGGATCCACAGATAGACCAAGAGCATTAAAAAACAGTACAAAGTAAGATTTTTAGTTGCCAGGTTGAGAGGTGTTTTATGTAGAAAAAATTTACACACATGAATGGCGAGACAAATGATTGAAAGTACATGTAAGATTAAAATCACGATTTTCAGCCAGAATTGTAAAGTTTCTGGTATTGCATTAAGGTAGTTTTTCTTGTTGTTGGTTGTTATTAATTCGATCTCGATCTCATCAAGATTATTTGTGAAAATGGCATTGTTTTCTGAATCAAAACACATATTCGCCTTTGAATGAATGATATACGCCTAAATCAACGATAAATAAATTTTAGCTTGATTTTTAAATAATCAATTTCGAGGTCCTATACTTTGGTGGGTAGGTTAATATTATGTAAGCTCACCTATAAAATTGAACTTTATATGTAAGTATCTTTATTCTGGCATCTATGTATCAACAAACTGGTATATTTTTACACTTTCAACACTTTTTTTCAAAACATTTACACTGTTTCTAAAGCTCTGCTATTAATTTTTTAAATTTAGGTAAAAAAAACACGAACTAATATGCTTCAGTTATTTTTAGACTATGGCGAATGATCCAGTTAGACTGAACGAACACTATCAGTGTATGATTTACTTGTAAAGATGATAACTTTTAGAAATGATAACCATGAAATTTTTGATTACGGTTTGATGCTGCTCATTTATGTAGGTGCTAGGTGGCTAGTGGCTACTAGGTAGGTAGTAGGTACCTATATCTGCAAATAAAATGTAACATGAGTCACCTTTTTTTAAAATTCTTGATTGCCAAGTTTTGCAATTAATCATTTGTATAATTATAAATTTTTCTTTACGTACTGGGAAAAATATTTGAATTAGAGATAAGTATTAGTAGTTTTCCATCGAACAGTTCTCGGGTATCGTTTTTCTTATTTTTATTCGCTTCGATAACATTTTAACTGGAAATTAAATACTACGTGATATTATTTTTTAAATATTTGTAAAAATCATCGATTTCAATATGAAAGTATCAAAATTTCTAAAAACTGAAAAATGATCTTTCCATCCCCGGGAATTTTTAAAGTCTAAAAATTATATGGAATAAATTTATTTACATCATAACGAACTTGTATTCATGATTGGAAAGTACCTAGGTGTGTAACTGTGTATATGTGGGTCGAATTCGGACTAATGTTTGATAAAAACTCGAATTTCTCAAAATTTTTGAATGCGATGTGATTGATAAATGATTATGCGATGTGCGTATCACTGTGATATTTCCAATTCATCACATTTCGAGGTATCATTTGCTATTGTATATTTTGTATATGTGACAGCGGTGGAAGGAAGGTGGTTAATATTTAAAATTAGTTTTCAAAATTGAACGCGTTTGAAGTTTGGTTTTCTGGAAACACTGATTACATTGTCATTTTAAAAAATGTCACCTTTTTCTGAATAAACGCAATTTTTCTGACTAAAAATACGATTTTTCACGCCGCTAGGAAAACCCAACTGCCCTTGCTTCAGGACCATGTCTCTTGACATGACAACTGAATGCATTTTTAAATTGTTCATCAATGGAATCAAATTGTGAAACCATTTTTGCCTTGAATAAGAGTAAAATAGGCAAGCATGAAAGTGATTAATTATTTCAAAATATGTTTTAAAAATTCCTGAAATAGCATTGAAACATTTTTAACTTTTATGAAATTGTCCAAATACCTCAAAATTCACGGAAATATGTGATCTGCCTGTTGAGGAAATTGTTAGATGATGTAAAATCTAAAACGTAAAATTTATTTAACAGCGTAGTGAAAAATGAAGTGGATTACAGAAGTCGTACTCATTGGAAAATGTGTTTGAAATGACTTAAAAATTACATAAATTTTGTAAAAAAAAAAAATATTCTGAAAAGAGGTAAACCACCGAAGAATTCGTTAAATAAATCTGTGGGTCTATAGCTGAAATTTTAGCTTTGGGCTTCTGGATTTTGTTTTTTGACTTTCATATTTTGCCTTATTTGGCTTCTGAGTCTGACGAGTCAAATAAGTTCAAATTTTGTGAAAAAATTGTCGTTATCAATCAATTTCGATGAAAATCTTTAGGTGAGTCATTTTTGTCAAATTTTTAACAGTGAATTTACTGTCTTAATCTATGGTTGCAAGATATCCCTATAATTGTATCTATTTTTTCGACCCCCCTCCCTCCCCGAAAGAAATGTTCACTTACGTTCGTCTACACACAAATGAAAACCATGACCTAATCTTCATTTGAACATATGTAAGTATCTTTGCTTACCCGGGGGAAAAATTGTGTAAATTTTTTCAACTTCACGTTTTGAACAATTTTTCCAACTCTAAAAAAATTTTGAAATTTTTCTTCAATTTTTTTTCAACCGTAGACATAAAATTTTTCCAGCTGAAAATTTACTCAAATTCTTCAATTTTTTAATTACAGACATAAAAATTTTTCAACTGAAAGTTTATTCAAATTTTACTTCAATTTTTTTTTCAACCATAGACATGAAATTTTTCCAACTGGAAATCAATAAATTTTTTCTCTTGAATTTTCAACCTCATGTTTCCCAATTTTTTCCCCTCAAATCAGAAGAAATTTTCAAAAGGACTGAATAAAAATATGAAATACTTTTTAAAAAAATAATAAATAAAATTTTGGAAAATTTTAAATTATACCTACAAAAATAAAAGCTTTGAAAAAAAATATATAAAATAGAAAAAATTAAAAGTTTAAAAAAAAATGAAAAATTGAACTTGGATCGTTGAAATCCCAATCTAGTAAAGATCTGTAGGTACACTAACGAATAACGTAACCTAAACAGACCATACAACACGATACAAGAGAGAGGTACCACGAGCACGAATTACGCTCGCTTTTCGCTTCCCCGATCTTACAATTAACCGCTCTCGGTCTCGGTACCATCGTAAATATTCAAATACTTACAGCCGTTAATTAGCTCGTGACAAAATACCAGTGCAAACCATCAAACCGATCCGAGAAAGGTACTGACACGAGTTATCAACATTGGCGGATTGGATTGGATTCGGGGGAAACAATGCAACCGCTTCTAGCCTTGAGGAATGGCCGAAATTCGTGACTTAAATATCGTCAGTCGCTCTCGCCAGCGACCAAAATACTCTACGAGCAATGATACCATATGGTACCGTTCGCGTTGTCGGTGGTAAATCGTTTTCTTATGTAATTCGAGATCTCTCCTATATACTTACTTATATTGTGTAATTACCTGCTAATTTTTTTTTGGCAATATCGGTTTTAATGGCTTTTGATACATAGCCGGAAATGTATTTGGTGGCTTACCTATTAGGTATACCTATAATCTTATTGTTGGCTGCAACGTATTTATAAATATCATTTAATCTGGTCCGCGTGCTCGATATAGATTGTTAACGTAGCCTCCAGACCTTTGTTGGTTCAGAAGGTTTTTTTTTTCATTTTTTATTATCTCTATTATGGACGTATGTACTTTATCGTTTTGTGTAACCTGACGATCGATTTGTTCATAAAATAGACAAAAGTTTCGTAATATCATGAGAATGGTTTCAGTAAAGTTGAAAAAAAAAAAAAAGTAAAAAGGTATAGGTAAATAAGATGGTGAAATCAGCCCCAGTTCCTATTCTCATTCTAACCCCCACTCCCACGGATAATGCTCCTTGATATGAAAAAAATCCAGGAAATTTTTTTTGACCCCCTCCCCCCAACTTTCCTTTATTTTGGAAATGTAACTACTTACTTATTTTCAATTTCAACGAAAATGATGGAAATTTTGTGTTCTTAGGCACAATGTTACAATTATTTAGGTAGGTACTTGTAGATGAAAAGGTGTAAGTATAAAAAAAATATATCGTCAATTTTGGTGCACTCTTTTTCGTTTCTTTCAATTTTTTCTATTTTTATTCTCATTTTTCATTTTTTTTTTCAAGTATTTGCTTTTTTTTAGGAAATAAAATGTATCTTAGACATTATTTTTTGCTTTTTGCATGCATTACCTATTTTAAAAATACTACAAATTGAACCAATTTTTTAAATTTTTTTGTAATGGCATTGTGTCTTGATTAAATTCCCCCCCCCCCCCACTAATTTTATTCGATATTCCTTGTTATAAAAACATCATGTTACAACTTTCTAAATTTTATACTCCCTCCCTCTCGCATAAGACATACTTATCAATGTCAAAAATGACGAAATTTAATTTCGAAGAATTCTGATAGGTACTTAAAATTTTTTCAACTTCTCATTTTTAAAAAAATTTCCAAGTAAAGTTTTTCTTGAAATTTCAAAATTTTTCCTCGATTTTTTTCAATTTGGAGTTTTTAAAATAAATTTTATTCAGTTTTTTTCCAAAATATCACCTAACTTGATAAATTTCTAAAAAAATATAGAATTGAAAAAGATTGAAATTTAAAAAATCCAAATTGGACAAATTCTGAAAGAGTTGAAATTGAAACTGTTAGAAAAATTTTGATACTTTATTAAATGAAATTTGAAAATAAGTATAGAATTAAACAGATTTTTAAAAATCTGAACTTGGAAAAATTTGGACCAGTATCGTCGAAATCTCCTTATCAAAATGGTTTAGAAACTAGTCAGATCTTTCGTCCATTACAATACAATCGTACACCACATAATTTCCTTCTATTCGAGTACACCTATTTTAGATATGATATCATGACAATAGAGAAAGATATCTCGGTAATAATTTTTTATCCATTCGATGGGTTTTTCACGTTATACGTAGAGAATAAAAAAGGAATGTTACCAGTCATCTAGTCTTTGAAACATTCGATCTAGGCGGAGGGCTCGCCTGCAGCCGGGGCAAATTAGCGAGCTATAATGCGTGAAATATTCAAATGTTCTGCATCGAGTACGCGAATTTTTCGTCGATTAAACATGTCGTTGTATACAAGTCCACCATACAATACGTCCGTCCACCGCGGAAAGATACGAGAAGAGTACTTGAACGCAAGTCGCGTTTCGCCAGTTATGAAAGAAATTTGTTCCGGACATGTGCGTAATTGTTTGCATAGTTTTTCCATTTCACTTTCAGCGGATTTTTTCGCGTCCCCTAGTTTTTTTTTACTCAATGTGTATTAGGTAATGTATTGATTTTTCGACAAGACGATAGTATAGATTTTTACGCTGCGTAATGGGAATGGGCTAATGGTGTCGAAGGTAGATCGCAGCTGGGGAAAACACCGAGCCCCGGAATCGGTGGTGACCGGTTCGTTTGTGGACAGCTATGTCTGATTAAACGCTATACGTATGCGAAATAAGGAATGCGAACGTGTTTCCGTTGTTGTTTTCTTGCACATCTTTTTCGTGAACGGAGCACTTCGTTTAATGACCTAAGCGAATCGAGTCTTCAACAAAAGAGTAATCGATTCGCAGGTAGGAATAGTCGATGAAGATTTTAAACCGAGTCGCCGTACGAACTCGGTAGGGTGCTGTAGGGACACCTTCATTAAGGTTCATTCGAATGATTAATAGACCCTCTTAAAAAGGTTGTGACTCGGGTTAATGGAAATTTATTTCTCGATTACGAATTTTACCTATTATGCTTAATAGTATTTGATTTATTATTATTTGGTAATTTTATGGAGGGGTCTAAGGCTATGTTTTAGAATAAATTGGGAATATTTTTACACACGATAAAATACTAACTGTATTTTTACCGACTTTTCCATTAGGAAAAGTCGAGTACTAAATTGTTCATCGTAGTTGAAGGGAGCGTCGGGAACAATTTTTTTTTACGTTTTCGGACATTCTGAACACGATAGGACGTGTGGTTGAGAACGAGGTTTCCTTATATATATATATATATATATATATATTTATATGTTTATGTATAATTTTGTCCGCGATTAAACTCGGAAGCTGTGTAGCTCCAGAAGGGGACAACGTTCCCAAAAGATAGCATTTTTTACGTAGTTTTGAGATTTTCAAACCGATTTAAAATCGGTTCAGCCGTTTTCGAGATATTGAACTTTTTGTGTTTTTGGGGGGTTGGGGGGTGGGACTTAGCCGAAATTTCAAACAATCAAGGTAAAAGTTACATTGCGCTTCAAATTTCGATTTCTCTAAAACTACTGAACCGATTGAGCTGAAATTTTCAGGATTGGCAAAGAAAGGTTTGAGGACCTTACAGAAAAATTTTCAGCCTGATCGGTTGAGGCACACCGTCTCTCGGTAGGCCTAAAATTTGTAAACAGTTTTTTTCAATAGCTTACTGAAACTTGAAGGTCGAATAATTTGAAAACTAGGCATTCTCAAAAAAATCTAATGACTCATTGTCGAAAGCAAATTTAATTCTCTACAACTTGCTAAACAGGCATTTTTCGGGAGGCCCCTCCTTTGGTCAAAAACGGTCCTCAAAGGACGCAAAGGAGGGTCCAATACTCGAAATTCGCATTAAACTCGAAAGCTGTGTAGCTCCACAAGGGAACAATGATCCCAATAGATAGCATTTTTTACGTAGTTTTGAGATTTTCAAACCGATTTAAAATCGGTTCAGCCGTTTTCGAGATATTGAACTTTTTGTGTTTTTTAGGGGTTGGGGGGTGGGACTTAGCCGAAATTTGAAACAACCAAGGTAAAAGTTGCATTGCGCTTCAAATTTCGATTTCTCTAAAACTACTGAACCGATTGAGTTGAAATTTTCAGGATTGGCAAAGAAAGGTTTGAGGACCCTACCGAAAAATTTTCAATCCGATCGGTTGAGGTACACCGTCTCTCGGTAGGCTTAAAATGTGTAAACAGTTTTCTTCAATAGCTTACTGAAACTTGAAGCTCGAATAATTTGAAAACTAGACATCCTCAAAAAAATCTAATGACACATTGTCGAAAGCAAATTTAATTCTCTACAACTTGCTATACAGTTATTTTTCGGGAGGCCGCTCCTTTGGTCAAAAACGGTCCTTAAAGGACGCAAAGGAGGGTCCAATGCTCGAAATTCGTATTCTGGCATTAAAAAGTTTGTAAAAAACTTTGTAAAAGGGCATAAACTGATGTTTTTTGGGTCGCTGATTCCGAATTAAGTCTTTGTTTTTCGATTTGAATCCTCTACATGTTCCTAAGTCGTCCCTCGGTAGCTTCAATTTGTGAACTGCCATTTTTAATTTCTTATGCAAGCTTGAAACGTAAATACGTAATTTGAACAAAACTAGGGCTCTTCAAAAAAATCTAATGACAAATTATAGAACACAAATTTAATTCTCTACAACTTCTTATACATGCAGCCTTTTTTTGGAAGGCCCTTCCTTTGCTCAAAAACGGTCCTCAAAGGATGCAAAAGGAGATCTAAGAATCGAAATTTACAGTTTGGCATTAAAAAGTTTGTGAAAAAGCGCAGTTTGATATTTTTTGGGTCACTAATTCCGAATTTGGTATTTGTTTTTCGATCTAAATCTTCTATATGTCCCTAAGAATATAAGAATGCCTGAGGGGATGGGGACAGTTGAGCTAAAATTTCGATTTCGAATAATAATAGTAACTTGAAATAAAAAATTAAAAAAATGGCATACTTACTATTATTTCATTCAATATCAATTTATCAACTTTTTGAATTTGTGCCCCCCCCCCACCAGGTACCCCTATGGATATGGGAGCTTGAGGGCCCAAAATTTTGAGCTTGAGTGCAAGACCGAAATTTCAAATTTCAGTCATTTTACTTGATAAATAGCGTGGGTACCAATTCTTTAAACTTATGTATTACCGACTTTTTTATTTTGATTTGAGCCCCTTCCCTGGATACACTGGAGTCCAAAATTTCGAGTTTGGTACTTCTCAGTAGGCTCAATATTTGTGAATAGTTGAACGAAAGTAAATTAAGTTTTCTACACCGACTTTTGTGGAAAAGTCGGTTACCTTACGCAGAATGCGTAAGGTTTTTTTTTCGGTTTGATTTCAGGTAAGACAGAAAGGAACTTCAGTCTAGTAAGTTAATTTACTCGTAAAAACAATGTATATTAAACAGCTGGCGTAATTTCTTCACGTTGTTTCGATATCGAAATCTGGCTCTTCGAGGCTCCTTCGAATCTCTCGCCTCTGAAGGTATTTACGAGATGATTATTATTAATAATTATACTCTAATCAGAGGTGATGCACGTCGAGGGAGGTGGAGTCTTATGGTAGCTGCGGATCTACGTATGTGTGTGTATTTTTGCCTCTAATTTAATACCAAACTAACACGAACATCACGCGCAAGACGTTTCGCTTTCTGAACAAATAATTCGCGCCTTCGAGTTCGGTCTGAACTCGAATGAGCTTCTTATCGCTTACACCACTAAACCAGATACCAGATTGCACTCTGGCGTGGTGTTATCACGAACCGTGACGAATTATTCGGTATCGATATATCACGCGATTTAACCAGGTGTTGGAGAATGCGAATGATGGTATTTGCTGCAGCTCGTTCGGAGGGAGTGATTGGATCATCGATGGTATCGTGATATAGAATGAGTTCCGTTTGCGATTGCTGATGAGTCGGTGGTCGAGATTGATTGATTCGAATTGATGTTGTCATTTGGTTGTGATGTTCGAATGCTGAAATTGGAAAAAAATTGAGAATTGTGAAACAGATGGGACGGGGAGAGGGGAAGCAACCGGTGCACGTGACCCAGGTCCGAATTTATCTCAAAGGGCCTTGAAATTTAATCTTGGCTAAATTTTACGAGCCCATATCGAAAAATATGTGACAGTAATAGAAAAAATATCAACGATTTTATGGTTTAAATGGGTGACCTGAGCAATTTTTTATAAATTTATAAATTTTGTTCCAATTTCATGGAAAATTAATGAAAGAACCGAGGATTTAAAATTTTTTAACTCATAGAAAAAGATCAATTTTTTCTTCTATTTTAATTTTACAGTAAAGAGTATCGGCGGTTAAGATAGGCGAATTTGCCCCAGAGCTGAAATTTGAAACTAACCGAAGGAATTTGTTCCTTGTAATCTGAAAAACATCTGGTAAAAATTTTGGCCCCCTACTCCTAGCTAGAGTTATGGGGCAAAACGTTACTTTTTTCAACCTTTCCATTAAAAATTTTATCTCCGAAAATTTTGAACCAAACTTTTTCAAATTTACGTAAGTTATGTGGTTTGAAAACAATTTTTTGATAATTTTTTCTAGCTCAAAATTGCATTTTAAAACTTGAAATCGAGTTTTCTACATGATGTTTCAGAGGTGCAATTCTTTAAAAAAAAAATATGTATTTCATGAACGATTTTTCCAAGCTTTAAGACTCGCGTTAGATGAATTTTGGGTTAAACATTCATTCCCGAAATCACTCTTAGATTTTTCCAAGGTTTTGAGGCTGGGAAGAATGTTGAAATGAACGTTCAGTCCAAAAATCATTTCTCTTATTTTTTCCAGACTTTTCAGGCTAAGATGAATTTTAGAATGTATTTTCATACCAAAAATCATTCCACAATTTTGTCTAAGCTTTTAGGGATGGGATGAATTCTCATCACAAAAATCATTCCACGAATTTTTTTCAATGTTTGAGGATGGGACGATGAAAATTCATTCAAAAAAATCATCACATGATTTTTTCCATGCTTGTGAAGCTGGAATGGATCTTGGAATGAATTTTCATCGCTAATTTAATGGAAAGGCTGAAAAAGTAACGTTTTGGCCTATAACTCGGGCTAGGGGAGGAGCAGGAGGCCAAAATTTTTACCAGATGTTTTTCAACCCATAAAGGACCAAATTCCGTCGGTTAGTTTCAAATTTCAGCTCTGGGGTCGCCTATCATAGCCGCCGGTACACTTTGAGTACTCTTTTTTTGAGAAGGAATAGAATTTCCAATTTATAATTAGGTATGCAAGTTTTCCTATAGAGGAAGAAATTTTAAATCGTGAATATATTTTTCAAGAATTTTTCAATTTGGTTGTTAAATTTTTACATGTCTTAGAATTTTGATATTTTTCCATTTTTCCCCGAAATTAATATTTTCAAATTTTTTTAGAGCTGTTTTCGAACTTTTTTTTAGATTTTACTTTCAAATTTTTCGTACCTGTTCATGATTAAATCATGAGAAAGCCATAGGAACCACTCCCTACTCTTTCAATGACACTCAATTAATTTTTAAAAAGAAATAGGACTCAGTGTGTCACGAAAACGTATTGAGAAAATTATTAAAAGAGAGAAGTGTTGAAAAAGAGACCCGAAAAATTATCGCAAGCTCTCATTTGGCTCTCGCTGTCGCTGATGTGAATTCCAGCAGATTTGGTGATGTTGAAAAACGTCTTTTTCTCCAAAATATGAGAATTATGAATTCACTTTGGCTAAGCAAGACTTGTCTTTTATGTGAAAAAAAGTTGAAAAATTCGAGATTTTAAGGAATTACTAAAAATTAACCTAAAAAACACCCAAAAATTACAGCTTTAATTTTTTTTCAAAATCAACATGTTCTTTTTTTACAAAAAATTATTCATTACGGGTTCTGACACTCCCCCCACCTGACTAAAAATTTAAGTACGTGAAAACTGTATTTTTTGGACATTTAAAATCCAATTATGAAAATCCTGATACGATCCCCCCTCCGCTTGGAAGTTTTTAGTCAATAAAGAATTTTCCATGTTGTTGACAACATTTTCTGGATTTAAATTTTATTTTGGGAATACTTCTTCAAATTTACAAAAATTAATAATGAAGTTCACACTGATGAGTTCAAGATGATTGATCAATTATTAGTAATTCATTGTTACAAAAAAAACTATAATTGAAAAAAGTCTTTTATTACATTTTTACACCATATAATGGACGTAATGTGTATTAGTTAAATTCACAAAAATTTTCCTCTTGTAAATTTATAAAACTTACTCACTAATTGGTGGAATATTGAAATGTATCTTTTTTGAAAGTGAAACATAATCCAATAATGAATCCTTCCAAACAAAAGCTTAACCTTGTCACTGTTATGTACGTTGTATTTGCGACTCTAAATCCGTGGAAATTGAAACCACCCGATTTAAAGTACACTATCACTTTAGAAATTAGAAAAGCGAAAATTGAAATAGAGGAAAATGCGCCTATCAAAACAAGAAGACGTATATGTAACGAAAATTTTTTATAAAATTCAGTTTTATCAAAAACTGCTGATCTTATGTACCAAAATGTACTAAAAATCGGAATCAAACGTAAAGTACGGAAAGTAATAATAGCTATATCGTGCACAATTGAATTCCATTCGAGTTTAACTGCTAAATTTATGCTAAATAGGAATAAAGGTATAAGTGCGCTTGCAATACAATGAATAATAAATTTTTTATTCCGACTACCTATGGGTCGTTGTAGATATAAAGCTGTGTTACGAAAACACCACCACATATCCAAAGCGAAAATAGATTTTGAAAAAGATGAAGTTATCAGTATGTATTTGATGACATTTTCACGCTGTTTTTTTGTTATGATTTTATTCGACATTAAAAAAAATTGATTGAGGTCGATCCAGATGTATAAACAGAACAACAGGAAACAGTTCAAAGTAAGGGTCTTCGTTGTGAAATTCTGCGGTATTGTAGTCCGGAAAAATTTATACAAATGAATGGTTACACAAATGGTTGAGAGAGGAAGCCATATGCACGTAATGATTCCAATCAATATTTCTAAACTTTTTGGTAATGGGATCAAACATTTCTCATCTGCGAATAATATAAATAATATCCCTCTCGGAATGCTTGTGTGTTCAGCCGAATCATTCATTTTGTTCCCTGAAGCAAATCATTTCACAAAGTTGGTGAAAAATATACACAAACGAAAAAAAAATAGCTTTCGCATGTGCTGACTTACTAAAAATATTTGATTTGATTCATCTGCTCGGATCCATACGTTGATTAGGTACGTCACAAAAACACTGTTTTATTTTCATATTTTACGAATGACTTCTCAATTGATAATTTTTTATTATTTTGGATAACACTATTTTGAACTTTTAAGTTGTAAAAATCAAAAAAAGAATACTGATTCCAGCAACGAAAGTAAAAATACTGCATAACTGTAATCTTTTCATGATTCACGAAAATTAGCGGAATAAATAATTATCGTTATACCCCTACAGGATGTTTCAGTTCATGGTGTCAAGGGTAGACGGGAAACGTGATACTGATTGCCATTTTAAAAATAAATTTACATATTATGTACTTACACTTACCTATTATGAGCTGATATGAACATTATTTTATGCGAATGAAAAACGAATGTGTTTTGAAAAATTTCGTCGAAATTCCGATTTTTTTGAACTCTCTCGCCTCCCTTCAGAGTATAGATTTACCTTAATTTTATGCTGCAAAAATGATTCATTTCACCGCGATTCATAACTTGCGATTGAGATGAACGAAAAATTTATGAATTAAGTAAAAGTATGACGCCAAAGTTATGCACACTTGAAACACTTCTGAGTATCTCAGAACTGAGACCAAGGTAGTTTAATTGGTATTATGATTCTAACGAAGAGGACATTGAAGGTCAAGAATTGAACTTTCAGCTCTATCTGTAGGATGTCTTGCAAATTAAGAAACCGGGTGGCGGGTTGGGTCAAAAATTTGAATCTGAGTTTTTTATTGAAATAAAGTCTAACTCAGTAATGCGATTAATTTTTGGTGAGTTTTTTAGCAGTTTTGAGCCAGTTGTCAATAATATCCGGAGAGGTAGAGATATTAAAAGAAGTTTGAAATGAAAATTGTAAAGAATTGAAAAACAGTTACCTATTATTTTTCGTTCTATAACTTTTTTTCAATATAGCAATGGAAAAAGTGTAATTATAACTCATATCTATTGCTAGATAGAAAACAAATTTCAGAACATGAAAAGTTCAATTTTTGATTCTCCTTAATTTTTTTTTTTTTTGATATTTCCACTTTTTAAAAACTATAACGCAAGATGACCCCAATTTTTCCAAGTTTCTTGGGTGATTTTTTCCCCAAGTCGATAACCAGTTATGAAAAGGTGGAGATATCAGAAAAAGTTCGAAATAAAAGTTGTAGAGAATTAAAAATTGAATATTTTACATTCTGTATTTTTTTTTTAAATTTAACAATGGAGAAAAGTTATGGCTTTAGAAAGAAAAAATTATACTCCATTTACTCAAGTTTTTTGTATCATACTCAACTTCGTTCCAATGCAACATGAAAGAAAAATTATGGAACAAAAAATAATTGTTTTTTCAATTATTTACAACTTTTGTTCCAATTTTTTTTTTATATTTTTACTTTTTCGAGAATTATTGACAACTTGTTCAAAACTGCTGAACCGGTTCTCAAAAGCATACCGAATTTTAATCGAGTCAGTGTGTAGACTTTATTTCAATTAAAAACCCGACCCTAATTTTTTCACCCAAACCGGTTTCTCAATTTGTAGACATAGACAGGACTGAAAGTTTGATTATCGCCGTCGTCACCTCGTCAGGAACACATTACCCATTGAACCTTCTTGATTTCTCATCTTATTATAATTCTGAGATATACCTGAACTCCAAATTTTCTTCTCAAACCTTTAAAATTCATCAAGTATTTTGTATTTTTCCTCGCATTTTTTCGATTCTGAAATTTTTAATCAAAATATTTTTTACCATTGGGGAGGGGGTAAAAATAAAAAAGATTGAATGGGAAAAATTCTAAAAAAAAGATTCAAGAATAGAATTTTAAAGGAAGGTGACAAAATGAAATTTATTCAAATGTAATATTTAAATCCATTACAAACAATATAAATTTTTTTAATGAAATAATTCAGGAAACCGTTTGCTACATTAGGTCTAGGTGCCTTATACCTATTTATTCATTTATTTATCTATTTTCATTCCGCGAAACATTCTATTTGCTCAAGTTGAAAAAGTCTGTCAATAATAAGTTTCCCATACCTAGTTCACCATATATGTTCGAAACTGACTCTAGGTACCAATATTTTGGTCGTCGTCTGACTTCTTGGTAAGCATCAAATAAGGTGACTGTTTTCAAATCATCCTTCTTGAGCTGCGTGATGAGAAAAAAAGAAAAAAATTATTTGCATAAGGTATAGGTTTAGGTACTAGATAGGTAGGTGCTTATTGACGAATAAATCTAAGCATATGAGATGCCTTCATGGATCCAAAAATAAGTCTACTCACCGATTCTAAATAATTTGTCAAGAAATAAAAGTAACAAGTTGCTGTGAATGCAGATACGTCATAATTTTTACCACACAACTCTATTTCATCTTTTTTGCCGCCATTCGTTATCACTAGTACTGCACATAATGAAAAAACAAATTACAATAATCCAAATTTTAAGCTATAGTACCTACATATTTACATTCAAGTTCAAAATCGTACATAAAGAAGGTAGATTGAGGTATGTGTAGCTAAAAACTTGTTGGAAAAATATGGTAGAGAAAGGAGATGAAAGCGACTAGGATAATTCTACATATCAACATTGAGCCTTTTATAAAAGATGATCAAAATAAGGCCTTAGAAATATTTAACTTTTCCTTATAAACAGACATCATGGATTAGAATCACTTTATGAATTCGAAAAAACATAATTTTTCCAATATTTCACAAAAACGAAAAACTAAAATTTTCAAAATATAACGAAAAAGATTGTGTTTTTCGGTTCTTTTTGTGGAAGCATTTTAGTGGTGAAAATATTTTTCCTAAAAATTGATTTTCTTGGGGTGTAAGTAAATTTTTAAAATAAATTTAGAGTGGATTATGAGACAAAATCTTTGAAAAATTAGATGCCAAACTGAAGTGATGCTGGTGGGAATCTGCACATTTTTAGGGAAACTTGAGAGCGAAACTATGAAGGCCGTTTTGATGCATTTATAGCAATGTAAAAAAAAGAAGTTATTTTCAAGAAAAGAATCATCACTATTATCCTGCTGAAGAAATGATCACCATAATGGCAAAATTGTAAATACCGGTTTGATAAAGGTCCATGTGCCAATCCCAATTGCAGATGCAGAAATAGAGGAGTAGAAAAAAAGAAAAGAGTTGAAAAGTGCCCCAAGTGAGCAAGAGCCGAACTTGAGAAATAGTAAATACGATTTGGTGAAATCCCCATAATCTCTAATCCTAATAATCAAATTACTTACAATTTTGAATCTGAGGCATGTGACTGAAAAATGATGATTTGGAGAAAGGAACAAGAGGAAAACAGTATTTATCTACTTTTATGCGGAAAAAAACTGTAAGGTATGTGATTAATACAAGATTTTCATATTTTCCCATAAAAAACGATTTGATTAAAAAAAATTCTACAAAATGATGTCCCCTTTTTAAGTTTGAAAAATCATATTTGAACACGAAAATTTGGTAGATATAAAAACGGTAGTTTACTTACTATTGCAATCTTCACAAATATAACCATCAAACATTGATCCGGCGTATATTCCCTCCATCAGTATCAACATCTACAATTGGAAAGAAATCGATAAATTTCCATTGAAAATAGAAAATTAAACATTCCTGAAAATATCTACAATTTTTCAAAAATGTAAAAGTTTGAAATATTAACAAAGTAAGACAGACGAGGCGTGAACAATTTTTATTTTGTTTTGAAAGTGATGCCAATTGTCAAAGCAAAGTCAAAAATGTCCCCACTAGTTCAAAATTGGTATCATTGGATAAATAATCTACGATAGCGATACCTGCGTAGACAAAAGTGTAGTAAAGATTAGAGACTAGAATTGAGAGCTTCGGACTCACGGTTCTGAGATTCTAAGCTGCCTCTAACTAATGTGATTTCGGTTGAATAAAAAAGTTATCTAATGGTCACTATCTATGTATTAAAATTTAACCGACCTTTTTGAATTTCTTTTTCTCTTTCAACTCTTCGATGAATGGTATGAATTCTTCCGCGTATAGTAAATCATTGTCAATGTCATTTGTCAAGGTCATAACACCAAAATCACCGATATTGATGAAAACTAAAACAACGTTATCTTCAGGTCCGCTAAAGAAAAATTGAAAAATTCATCATGCGTGAGTCTGGGTATAGAGAAACCACTCTTAGATGTCAAAAATTGGTTTTTGAGTTGACACTGGTTTTTGGCATTTTAGAAGGAGTAGAATCAGGCGGAACCTCAATTCAAAAACCCAATTTTTTACACTCGAGGGAGGTTTCTGTATCTCTATACATATGTGACCCTCGAGGACAAACCAACCGTAGGTGCAAAAATTTTCGAGATGCGAGCTTTTAAAATTTGCATTGCAAAACTGATAAAAAAGAGAGGGTTTTCTTCCTGTATTCCATTTTAACTTTATTCTTCGACTGAACTGGACTTCTAGTAACCTTAAATATCGTTTTTAGGTAGCTTTGTTGAAATGTAACTGAGCAGTTCATTTACGGTGAATTTTATAATTTTTTTCAATGATTTTTATACACTTCTTTTCAAAAAAAAAACTTCACATTTTTACTCCTAACAAATTCAATTTTTAACCTTGGGACTTTGTGCTGGTTTCTACTCAATTTTGAAGCTTCAAAGAATAATATTCTGCAAAAAAGTGAAAATTGAAATCTTGACACATTAGGTCGGTTTTTTCCTGCAGGGTCACATATTTATTGATAAGTAATAATGTTCGAATTCGTGAAATTTGCTACTTTGAGCTTACCTCTCCAGAACTTTTTCGCCTCCAAATCTTTTGGCTGCTTTTTTATCACCGCTTAGTACTGCGTAAAATAACTTCTTATTCATATCCTGTAAAACAAGATAAATCGAAGTTGGATAATTATAACATTTTACATATTAGTTACTGTTCTCGCTGATAGAGTGAAAATTTGTCTCGCCGAAAGGAAAAGTTACCTACCCTACGTACATCATAAATTCAAATTTCTATAATTACAAAAATGTTGATTTCTGTATTTTTGGCGGATTTTTAACTCTTTGGTGACCGGCGAAAAACTGACGGATGAAATTGAAAATTTTTCACGCTGATGAAATGCACCAAAGCCTAATAGTAGAAAGCCAAAAAAATATTTGCTTCGGAGGAATTGATTTATTTGGAAATGAATAATTTTTAAACATCTTTGAAATTTCGCTATATTCGTTTCCAAATCTTTAGAAGCTCCAACTGAAGTGAAAATTGCGCCAAAATGTGATGGACTGCAAGTTTAATTAAATAGTGTGAAAATAATACGTATTTGTTTAAAGATTGAACTACTAGAAAATGAAATCGAAAATTTTTTCAAAAATAAGTGGAACCTTTTCCGCCAGAAATATCAAAACTTGATCTTGCTGAAAGCAAAATTTTCCGATATAAAAATACTTTGTGGAAAAACCGAGACATTTACAGAAGGAAATTCGTATAGGTATTTTATAATTTTTGGAATTCAGATTTCAAGATCGCACTGAGGCCCATTTAAATGCATAGAAAAATTTATCGAAAAAATGAAACATTTTTTTCCTTTTGAAAATTTTTACTCTTTTTTAATTAATGAAGAGTCAACTTCGGTAAGAAATGATTTTTTTTTTCAAATTATAAGTACATGATTTGGAATATCAAAAACAATTTTTTTGGATTTTCTTTTTTTGAACAAAATTTATCAATTTTTTGTCAAATTTAGCCTTGAACCTCAATTTCCAAATATTATTCAACACTTACACAAATTTCCTTCTGTAAATATCTCGAATTTACCACAAAATACCAACCTACCAACTGCCTTTTACGTTTAATGACATTGTCTTCTATCGGAAAATTTTGCCTTCAGCATGATCAAATTTTGATATTTCCGGCGGAAAAGGTTTCACTTTTTTTGAAAAAATTTTGGATTCATTTTTATATTTTTTTCCTGATGATTCGACCTTTGAACTAATACATATTATTTTCACGTTACCTTACCAAAATTTTCTGTCCTTTACATTTTGGCGCAATTTTCAAGTCAGTTGGAGCTTCTGTAAATTTGGAAATGAATGTAGCCAAATTTCAAAGATTTTTAAAAGCTATTCATTTCCAAATCAATGAATTCACCTGAAGCAAATATTTTTTTAGCCTTCAGCTATTGGTCTTTGGTGTATTTCAGCAGCGTGAAAATTTTTCAATTTCATCCGTTAGTTTTTCGCCGGGCACCAACGGGTTAAAAATGTCTGAAATGACCCAGTAATATTATAATTTGTTATAAGAACAAAAATTTCGAAATATTTTTGTGCTGCACCTCTAAATGATTTTGAATATTTTTAAATCCATTTCTGGGGAATCCAACTGCAGACCTTTTTCAGCGCAGGTACTAGAATTTCTCCAGAAAAATGCTACAACTTTATGCAATTTCTATAAAAGTTGAGGTGCTCATTCAGATGTCTAAACAGTAAATTAAAAAAAATGTGCAGTCACAAAAATGAATTTTTATGAATTTTTTTGCTGCACTGTCGACGGAAATTTTATTAAAATGAAAAATTTGGTGATTTATAATGCAATTGACAGCAGCAAGAATTGAACCTTTCCTCATGACTTGTGCTGAAGTGGAAGTTTAGACTGTGCGTGTGCAGCTTTGTGTATTATTAATGAAAAACAACTCCACTTTGAAGGTCTTTAATGCTACTGTGACACAATTCCCCTTAAGCTTGGGGATCTCAGTACATTGTCCTTATGAATTTGGTCAAAATACGAGGTATGCCCCCTTCTCTAATGAAGCAAAGAATAAACACTTCACTTACTTTCGATTTGTAGGTAACGTTTGATTTACCATATACATCTGGCGGCGAGTTTTCATCACTTATGAATCGTTTTCCGTATACTAATACGCCAGGCATATAATTCCTGAAATTCGTATCAAGTACAATACTGTTAGTAAAATTAAAGAAGAAAAAAAAATTCCATCGAAGTTAGCAATTATTTGTATGGGTGTGAAAGTGAAAATAACGAATAGTAAGTTATAGATAGGTAGGTAATTAAGGTGCAGGCAGGTACCTACCATTGCGTGGAAGTGAATTTTACCTACCTGACGTGGTAAGGGGCCGTATCTGGAGAAATTATGATGACATTTTCTCTATTCGCTCCTGCTAACAGGTTGCAAAAGTTATGCACACCAGCCTGAAAATTTAATAAAACGAAAATGGAAACCAAATTGATGAAGTAGAAGTTCATCTACATTTGGGTGGGCAAAAAAAATTATGTATGGCTTGAATTTTGATGAAAATTGGCGTAGTAGCTTTTTTTGAATCATACCTACTCCTCCCTGATAAAATTTTTTAAAATCTGGATCATATAAAAACATAGGTACCTATCTTATTTATATCAAATTTTATCTGTTTTGATAAAATTGTATCTGAAAATGTCCCACTCAAATAATATTACATCTTGATTTTTTTTCAGGTATAATTTGATTAAATTGGATATTATTTTATCAAATTAGATGTTCTTTGATCAAATTATATCGAACTGTATCTGAACTCTCATTATTTTATGAATTGATGTAATTAGATGTATTTGATAAAATCAGATTGGGACATTTCTGAGATAAATGATTAAAAATCTAAAAAATTTTCATCGGTTCCCAAAAAATTTTGAATTTTCCATTCCTAAGAGAACAAAGCTAAAAGACCTCATAGAGGATCATTTTCAAAAAAAGTGGTTTTTATGCTCTTGGGTATTGCTACCTACTGAAGTACTGATACTTCGGCGGCTCGTTTAAAAATCTGTTTAACCTTCTTTCAAAGCTGAATTCTAAAATTGAAAATTCTCTTGTACTCAATCTGAAACTGAATTTTAAATTTCTGAAATTTTTGCTCTAAATTTTGATTCACGTAATTTTCATATAATTTAAGTTGTAGTTGTTCGTTCAAAAGTAAGACAAAATTTATTAACCATTAAAATAAATCTTAATTATTTTTATAAACGTTTTTGAAGCAGTGCTGCCAACTAGAATCCTGTTGAAAATTCGTAAATTATTGTGCAACTGGCAATACCTACGGCTTTGCAAATTGTTTGAAAAATTCTCACAAAAGTAATTCTATACGTAAGTAGGCGTCCCGAGAATTTTGCGCGTTTCAAAATTGAGGGATTTGAATTCGGTAAAAATCAAATCCGTTTATAGATTAATCTTAAACGAAAATATTAGATCGTGTTTGTTTAGAACTTACCTCGAAACCATAAGTATATCGATATAAATCATATCCAGACACACAAATGTACCATGTTTTTCCTGCCTTAGTGCTGTTGGTAGAGTTGGTAGAATTGGTAGCCGCCGCCGGCTGAATCAAACTACAATAAGTAAATAAACCGCAAAAAAACAAAATTAATCGTGAGATTGTAATAGGATTCATTTTGCAAACTGTGAGTCAAAAATTCCCGACGATGACACGAATTTGCGACGTTAATTTACCGAATCGTTTATTGAATATAATGCGACACGTTTCCTCGGTATGGTATCTTAGTGCTGAAAAACAAGCAATAAAAAGCAGATATTGGTTATGTACGAGTGTTATTAACTGAAGTACTTTTTCAGGGATGTAATAAGTAGTAATGCGAAACGAGTAGGTACATCTGCATACCTATACACATTTAGGTACCTGATAACCTACCTGTGATGATTCGAGTATCGATAAAAACCAACTTGAATGCGATAATTTCTTCTGCGAAAACGTCGCATTCAACAATATCGCATAACAATTATTTCTTCTTTTGATTTTTTTTTTTTGCTATCCAAATTATATTTACTGAGAATGTAACGATTAGCGTCTGAAAATTCTATACCTAAAAAACATGCTGTCAACGAAATTGAGTGGAAAAAAAGTGATTTTAATGAAGGAGAGACAGTTAGAAGAGAAAATTAAGATAACGATAATTTTACCTGGAGTACGTACTTGAAAGCATAATATACTTACACTTGATTTCTATTTCGTTGCAATATGTAGAATTGATTATAAAAAAAATGAAATAAAGTAAGATAAAGTATACCCAGGTGATAAGGCACAATCAGACAAATACAGGGTGATTCAATAATCATGCAACCCAATTTCGCGAGGTAAAAAAAGCATTGAGCGAATAATGAAAATTCGTAGTAGCGTTGATGTTCCTTTCTCTTCGAAAACTATGAACTCGTCCCTCATTATTCACAATCGTAAGAAATTTTTATGGAATGTTTGCACTTTTCGTAAAAAATTTAATCAAAAATTTGAAACATTTTTATATTAAAAAACTAATAGTTGCACACAACAAAATTTTGGGTAAGGAAAAAAAAATCATTGAATACAGAGTTTGCCTAATTAAAAATTTGAAGGGAAAATTTACGTAATAAGTAAAGTTTTCATGAAATTGGTAACAGTGCATCTCTCTTCTTTCGTGTCTCCTTTGTTAACGTTGTCCCTTGACTGCCTAAATGCAGGAAAACTCCCAGTATAGGACCAAAAAAAAAACAATTCCTCTTCAAATAACAAAAAAATATTGGGTCGCAGGATTTTGGGTCATTCGGTAGGTAGCCAGGTACCTAAATAATGTAAGTAAATACGCGATTTAAAAAATAAAAAAAACTGAATGAGTAACTCAAGTACAATTATTATGACGAGTATGTAAAGCATATCTAAATAGGTACCTACTTATTATTATTATTTTATTTTTTATTGAGCAATATTAAGTCCAAATTTTCGTTATTTCCTCAGTGATGGCAAAAATAATTTTCTTTCAAATAATGAAAATCAACAAGAATGTTATTATGTCTGACTACGTCTAATTTTTAATCTTATTTTTTTGGGTCCAATTCCTATGAATTTTTCCCCCTTTTTACGTTAGTTAATCAGTCACGGCATATCCATTTTGAAAAACCTGAAATTGAGACTGATACACTCTTAAAATGATTATCACATGTAGACGTAAATTATATATCAAGTAAGGATTATTATTTTGCTTACGTGGGAAAATATTAATTTCATAAAACTCCAGATTCTAATTTTCACATATTATCCTCTTCCTATCACTTTTTCATTATAAATATTGTTTTCTGAAGTTACGAAGTAAAATTCAATATTTTAGCATTTTTGATTTTCCGTGAGTTGGTATTTTCGAAGCTGATTTCTGAAGGGAGGACGTGATTAAGGGATAAAAAACGAAGTTGAGGGAAAAATTGACGAAAAATCATCATGTAGGTTAGGTATGTGTCTGAATTTCATAGTTTCTAGGGAATCCGATGTTGTTTTCATGTGAGGTGAAATATTCATCAATATTTTTTATAGTTTCGTCCCTGATGTAGTAGAGAGAGGATAGGAAAAATTTGAAATATGCATTTCTCTGTAATTGAATGTGATTTTGAATGTGCCATATTCAATATTCTTCCATGAAATTGTTTGATTATTCTTGTAAGTTTGCACAATTGTTCACTTTTCACATAAAATTGTAAAATTGACTTTTATTGAAGAAAAAAATTGCCTAAAAATCTGATGAGTATTTTTGAAAAAGTCTTTCAAGTGGAAAAAATTTGGTGTCTGACGATTCAATGAAAAACCATTTTTAAAAACATATCCATGATATTCAGATGTTCTATAGTAAACATGTATAATTTTTTCGCATGCAATTAGTAAATTTTTTTGAAATTTTTGGAGCTGTTTGAAGAGGAAAGAGGGCCATTTTTTGACATATTTGTTAAAATAGATATGTAGGTACCTACCAATAAAAATTTTTTCTAAATACATATTTTTTCTTGTTTAATTTTGCATTATATCTAATGATAACTTTTTTCATTGCTGGGAATATTGCAAGTTTCTGGAAAACTGTTTTCCAAATTTTTGCTATATGAGAAGTGATTTTGTGATTTTTTTTTCGAGTTTATATCAAAAAAATAAATTCTTAATGTCTAAAGTACATGCATAAATTTTCTACATGGTACTATCAAGTTCCCAAGAATGAAAAAAAAATAAAGTAATGTTTCCTCTGAATGGAAATGTTGGTACTGTCATACCGTTATATCATGACACTTTTTGCAGTGATACCAGCGGGCAAAAAAAGCTGCAGGGTTTCTCAAATCAACAAAAAATTGACAAATAGGTGGCTGGTAAATAAGAATTGCGGTTCAATTTTTCAAAGAAAACGAATGTTTTGATTGTTTGTTTACTGAATAAATTTTTTCAAAAATTTGAGAATCCCTAAAATTTAGAACTTTTTGCTCATTGGTAACCCTGCAAAAAGTGTCATGATATAACGGTCTGACAGTAAGGGTCTGTTCACATAACATTGAAATAAGAAATAAGAGAATTAAAAAATAAGAATTTCACTTTCAATAATCATCTCATATCAGAATTAACTGAACCAAAACATAGCCAAATGTGTCTCAGGTCCTTATTTCTTATTTTTTATTTCTTATTTCTTATTTCAATGTTATGTGAACGTAGCCTAACATGAATATTTTTTTCGGTCATCTTGACTTTCTCATTATAAGTTATTTTCAAAAATGTAAAAATTTGTTTTTAAAAATCAGTTTTAGCTTTCTGATCATTCCTATCATTCTAAATTTCTGATATAATGTCAATTTTCAGCTTCATAACAATTTTTAAGTTTTCAAAAGCCAGCTCCTGACTTTCTGGTATCAAGTTAATTTAGAAAATAGAAAATTTTTTGTTTTTTAAAAGTATAAGATGTTGACTTTCTAATACCATGTTAATTTCGAAAATATGAAAATTTATAATTTTTTAAAAGTCAGCTACCGAATTTCTGATATTTTTCCTATTCTGATTTTCTGATATTAAATTTTTCTAAAATAACGTTGAATAAAAACATATCGATCTATGACTTTCTGACTTTCTTATATTAAGTTAATATAATTTCCAACTTAAAAATGTACGAGTTTTTGACTTATGGTCTCCCAAAATAGGGTCTTCAAAATTTTGGAATAATCCCCCACCCCAGAGAAAAAAACGTATCCATGTTAATATCGAGGAACTTTGCTACAAAAATTCAAAAAATACCCAATTCAAATTCTTCTCAGGGGATGGGAGTGATCCAAAAAGTTGATTGATCACACCTGACTCTTGGAATCAGAGAGGAATGATTCCTGTCTCGGAGTCTATTTCAGACCTCGACTCTTGAGTTTTGACGTCTTGATTCGGAAGTGACACCCTGACTCCTGACTCGACACCGGAGTCACCTTGACTCCCACTTAACTCCGAAGTTATTCTATGATCTTGACTCCCTGACTTCAGCTTGATTTTGGTGTCGATTCGGAGTCAACTCCTATTTCCTGTTGAAAATCGACTCTTATCTCTCATTCTGAATCAGTGAAAAGTCACCGATGAACAGTCGAAATTGCAGCACAGAAAAAATCAGCGAAAGTCACTGACTTTTCAAAGGTTTTCACTGATTTTTCACCAAACTTCAAAAATTTAGCTGATTTTTCAGTGAATTTTCATTGATTTTTCAGTGATTTTTCTCACTGATTTTCTCCTGTGCTGCAATTCTGACTGTTTTTCAGTGATATTCGTAATTTTCACTGGTTTATAAATGAGAGAGTTAACTTTGGCTTGATTCCGGAGTCAAACTCACACCCTGACCCCTGACTCCTGATTTCAGATTCAAGCCGGATTTAACATCCATTCCCTGACCTTTTCCACGAAGGAAGATCATTTTTTTCCGATGTAAATTTTTTTCATACGGAGGATGTTTGAATTTTCAAAATTTCGATTCATTTTCAATCTCCTTGTTTCATTTTCTATACTCCCTTGGATTGTAAAACCCCTTCCAAAGCTTCATGCTGCTCACGAGTACCTTGCTCGAAAAAGGTGACGAAAATAGCATCATAAATTATCGAACGATTTTTTCAACCACGTCGATTCGTTTCCAAACCCAATACTTTCCTCTCCCCAACAAACCTATGCCTCGATTAATGTCTCCAGCAAATCCACAGTCTGGATATTCTCCTGGTCGTACAATATCGCGTGTTCAACATCGAAGTCGTTATGGTTGTTCTGGCGACGAAAAATGGTAATCAGGATCACATTCCAATACAGTTTAAACGAGCAAATACCCAGAGAGGTAAAAATAGATTACGAGTAGGTGTCGGTGTCCGCGTGATTGTGCTCGAATACTTTACATAGGTTTAAAATTAGACTCCGGAGGAACGACGAAATAAATCCGTTCACGCCTGGATATAAGATAACCTGGCTGACCAATACGATGTTCTGAGAAAATTCTGCGAATCGAAAAATTCTCCTGTTCGAGACTCCAGTCAGTGGTCATCGCATCGGTCGGTGTAAATATGCGACGTTGAAAAAAAAAATACATACAAATGCAGAAATAAATATCATCATCAAACGGTCGTATAGGTAAACTACACACAATCGTCGAAAAACTACATTATAACGCATTTATCACGTTTAAGAATCTCATTAATACGATGCGTAAACAACAACGACCGCGTATGTTAATTTACGGTTGTTTTTCTCCCCTCCCATGTCTCATCTGGTCTTCGTAAACTTTATAATTACGTTTTGGTACCTTTTTATTCGTAATTGTAAATACGATGAAGAGAATTTAATAATTATTAAAAAAATCTGGTCGCAGAAGTAGGAAAAATGTCGACGTCGAGATGCAACGCGAAGATAGCGGCGCATATTTGCGTAAAAAATTTCCTACGAGCCGCATTTTTTTTCGCGTGTTATTTGTAAACAAACGAGGCTTTTTTATTATACAATCGAAAGAAGTAAAACGTCGGTGGAAATGCGATTAATTAACAAGTTTTTGATATCCGGCGAAAGCAGATAAACGCCGACAACACGACCAGGCGCCGTACCGTAATGTTGATCCGGTCGAGATATCGAACTCGAAGGACGCATTCTTTCCAAGGACGAGAGCCTCGTAAACTATCGTGTCCCGAGCCGAAGCTGTTTCTCGTTCTTTTTTCTGTCTCATTCGCGATTTAATTATAGGGCTTTTTTAGACGAGTTCGCCATCATTAATTAGATCTACCTCGAGCATGCGTGTAAAATGATTTTAAAAATTGTAATAGAGAGACGCAGATGAAACAGAAAGTTGCATATTAAAATGTTCTACGTGTACGAATGAGGATGTATTGATATAAATTATCGTTAATGTGGGTTTCGTTGTAGTACTTTTTACATTATTAGTACCGCGAAATTGAAACGTGTATTTAATTTTTTTATATTCTGCCTGGTTTTATTGCGTCTGGAAGTCTAATAGATTGAATTAAATGGTACGAATTGCGAATATTCGAAGCACGGTGCATTAAACTTTCGATCAAGGCTTTGAGTTAGGTGGAAATTTACACCTGGGAAGATGGAATTTTTATCGAATTCATTTTCAAGAATTCGTAAATCAAGCTGGTGTGTGCAATCTTGAAATGGATTTTCATTCAACCTTAAGAATAATTTGGGATTTGAGATTGACGCATCTGAAAAACTACGCAGGGTATCCATTCTCTGGAAAACCGGGAAAAGTCAGGGAATTTTGACGGTCTGGAAAAGTCGGAGAAAATTCAAGGAATTTTGAAATTTTCGGCATTTCTGCTGGAATTTTGTAAAAATCTAGAAAAAATCAATTTTCTAAAGTTTTTGGAGTCGTTTTATTAAAATTTTTTCAAAAAATTTTCCCCTCCGGTCCGCTCGGGCCAATTTTTTTTACCTAATTTTTGTATTCATCATTATTTTTTGTTGATCATAATTATACAGAAAAAAATGATATTTAAACGCATGTTTCTGTCTTATCTATTAAATTATCAAATTCTCAAAAAAATTTACTCGCTATGCTCGAGGATATTTTGAACTCATATTTTTTCTTATGAAATGTAATGAAAACGTAGTGCCATGCCATAATGTCCCTGATCACGATTTTGAAAAAAAAAAGAAGGAAACAGAAGAGAATTTGTGTATTCTGGTCACATTTTGGGAAACTTAACTAGGACGTGTAGTGATAAATTTTCAACTTTTGAAGGTCTTCTTTTGCAAAAATTTTTGCCCTCGCTTTGCTCGGGCTCAGCACATTTCTATATTTTTTAATCAAAATATTTAATATTTCACTATTCATCATTCCATTATTTACTTTTCCAAGCCGAAAAGAAAGTCTTTATTGGAATTTATAAATTTGAGGTACTTTTGGGAGGGAGGGGGGAGAGAAATTGGATTCTGAAGAGAATTACCATTTTGAATTTCGAGACTACTTTTCGTTTGAAACTGATTCTGTTATAAAATCAAGGTCTCAAATTTTGGTACCGAATTGTAAAAAAGGAGGAGGAGGGAGGTGGCGTCAAAAAATTTCCGAAACTGAATTCAAGTTGTTTTTGTAGGTAGAGAAGAGAACATCGAATAATCTCGTTAGAGGTTATGATTTTTGAAAAAAATTTGTTGGACACACGAAAAATTGCCTCCTTGTCCATACTTCAGGAATAACATATATTTAAAAGGTCTGGAAAATTTCTAAAAATTGGTCTGGAAAACCTGGAAAAGTCAGGGAAAATTATTTCTGAGGTATAGTGGACACCCTGTCTAGAAATCGATCCGAATGATGATTTTTTACTATTTCTTTAATCAACCTTTCTTTTCTTTCTTGTTCAAAATTATTTTCAACGCTTTCAATCAACATTTTCCACCAAAATTTACACGAGAGTTGGAAGCACTGGGACGCAGCTACAATTTTCAAGCCATTTTTCAAATCTATCTGGAAGAACTACTTGAAAAACTTTGAAATTCTGGGCTGAAATAATTTTTTTTTAGTTGAGGAGCTCTTCGTTTATGATGAATAAGACTTTCAACTTTTTTTTTTTTTTTCGTCAGATGCTTAAAAAAATCACATTCAAGCTCCTTGTCTCGTATACGGTTTTTGGACTGAATCCATTTCAACAAAGAGCTCTTCAACGATATTTTTAAATTTTTTCCTAAAAATGTGGTCGTTTCTCTATTTGGTCGTTTTTGGTCGATTTTTAAAAAAATGACAAAAAGCGAATAGTCAATCATTTTGATTACTTAGTAAAAAAAAAAAAAATGCGTCACATAAGATTTGGCAAATCAGTAAATTTTCAGCAAAAACTTAGAATAAAAACTCACTTTTGGCACCAAAAATCAAAATCCTTTTTTTCAGAATTCTGTTGGGAAAAAGAATAAAAACTCACTTTTGGCACCAAAAATCAAAATCCTTTTTTTCAGAATTCTGTTGGGAAAATTTGCCATATCGACCCTAAAGTCACTATCTATACTAAAATATTTTCCCAAGTTGAGAAATTTTTCATTTTTTTCCAAGTTGGGAAATTTTTTATATTTTTTCAAATCGGAAAATTTACCATTTTTACAAATATGTTTCCAAAATGAGAAAATTGAACATTTTTTATACTTTTATAGTTTCTTTTGATGAGAACCCAGAATTATAATGATTCATTTCAAGATGAAATTTCTATTTTTACAAGTTGGGAATCAGTTTCACGTTTTTTTTTTTTTTTTTTTTTAATATGAAAAAGCTATGAAACTTTTCAAAAATTTTAGCCTCGTCGCGCTCAGTTTCATTCGATTTTTCTTTCTATAGTTGAAAATAATCCAACCCATCGAAAGCGATTTTCTTTGGATTTTTCTATTGAGTGGGAATCAATTCATACATACCTTCTTGAAAAAGGGGGAATCAATTCGTACATCTTCAAAAAAAAAAAAAAAAAAAGGAATCAATTCCCCTGTATTTTCTCACAAATATATCTTTGGGAATCAATTCACTTACCTACCTACTATTATTTTTTTAAGATGAATATTTACAATTTAATTAATTTACGATTTTCTTCAAGTATCTTCTATTATTTAATTTTTATATTTTCTCTTGCCAAGGCCAAAATTGTTTCAAATTAATTTCCGATTCACAAAGAATTCATCCAAAAAATTAGGGGAAAAAATTTAAAAATTTTAACACTTCGATAAAATTGAAACTCCTCAAGCGCTGTTTTCAGCATTCGACATAGGAATTCGTTTCATCATAAAAACAAACAATGTGTTAAGAGTGAGAGAATATAAAAATAAAGGTCACCTTAGGTACGTGCAATAGTCGTGTAAATCAGGAAAAGAATTTCGATTACATAATAACTCTAATTTGTCAATTTCAAATTATTTCCATACCTGTTTTTCAATAAATTGAATAATCCATCAAATTTTCGATAATTTCACTTAAAAAAAATTGCCACAAAATTCCCTACCCAACTCCTAAAATTTGGTTACTAGGTTACAAGAATCGAAACTGCCATACTTTTACACCTATTCGTACCAACTATTTCACTGGTCCAGTCGTGCAGCTCTTTCATTTCGACGTTTTGTCACGAAATGTCCATCTAATTACCAGCGAGCATTTTCGGCTTCGAGGTAACGGACGGGCCGCATAGACCGGTGCGGCGAATGCATATGCACGTATTTATTTTAAGGTCATCCGAGCTCCGTGCTGGGTACCGAGTGGTTCATCCGCGGGCCAATTTACTCCCTCCCCTCTTCCGCCCCTCCAGTTTGTTATTTTGTAACACCAACGTAATTAGTGGCAAATATAGGTACTTCGTACTCGAACAGATGCGAACAGGTTGGAAAATTTTTCATGCTTGCGAATAATACAACTTTTTGTATTGGACTAAATGTCCATAATAGTTGAAATGAGAATTCACGCTGATTCAGATTACCATCGACGATCCAGTTACGTAATTTTTTCATACACATGTTCACGAAACGAGACGTGGGTATCTTCGAATGCAATATATAAAATTAGATCAATTTTTCTCTCTCTAAAATACGACTTTGTGTTGTGCCTAAATTAGTATTTTATGGTCAGATTTCAATGTAGTTTTCAAGCTGACGATTTTTTTTTGGTTGTTTATCCAATTTATCCACAAACCGTAATCCATAAGGGAAGAAATGAGTCGTAAATCGATCGAATTATTTCTCAACTCGCGACTTCTTTTTAATGTAATTATCTCAGCGAATTACCGCCTCACTGCTGCCGCAAAAAAGGCATTTCAATTAAAAATATCGTAAATCACCCCTCGCCCTTTCTCCGTCTTTTTTTCCATACGAATCCCCCATAATGCCATAAAAATTGCACCTGGATGTCGTAAGATCGCAGAATCGTAAAGATAATGCGAGTACCGAGGTAGACGGAGGGAGGTACTTACATCTCTTTTATCGGCTTCCAATAAAATCATCGTCGTAAAAACAACGCCGCGGTGCGGTGCCGATTCGCTGAAATGATTTTCACATATTTAAACAACCTCTCACCCATCAGCATTGCTGTGGTAAGAAGTACGAACCGACAAAAGACACGCGTTTCGATAAATAGAAAGCCTTCCTCTTGGCTGCTGCCGCGTGTCCTCGCTTTATGAAATCCTCGCCTCGTCCAGATCGTATACATGGTGCATTGTACCTATAAACTACAATTTAATTAACACCTATTAAGACTAAGAGACTGACAGAGTAGCTACTTTATTGTGCCGCCGATGTCGCTGGTTTTTTTACTTTTTATTGACACGCATTCCCAGACGGAATTTGAATTCGTTTGCATACTTTACTGTTTTCATGTAGACCTAGGTCTATGCCTGGAACAAATTAAGTGTGAATTCGTCGCGACCGACGCGGATTCGCCTTAAAAGATTTACTGGTCTTGGTCGTTGTTTATTTTTTCTCAAATATTTCTCTACGTGGAATTGTGGATGTAGGAAATATGTAGCTATCGTGGAGAAAAATCTCACCAAGCTTTCGATTAATAAGTAGGTGTATGAATTAATATGTGAGAATTTGAACGAGAATATTTTTATCAGCGGTAGATGCGCTGTACCTGAGTTGATGTTGATTATCTGATGATGATTGTTATGGTTCGTTGGTATTTTATTCGCATTCGTAATGTTTTATAATATATACAAATGGTAAAATATTCCGACCATTTCATCGGAAAATTCTGATTTCCTATTAACGATAGAAAGTTGCAAATTCGTAGAATTGATAAGAGCATCCGAAGTTGTAAATTAGACGTATTTTTGTAACCGGTTTTCTACCATATCTGAACCTGTTTCCAAAAATTTCCTATAAAATTACGATTCGAGGAAAACAGTTTTAAAACTAGAAGTAAAATGCGTGAAAAGTTTTCCATCAGTTGGGGATTTTGATTTAGAAATTGTATGTTTTTGACCTAAAATTGATTTTTTTTCAATTCTGGAAGAAACAAAATTAAATTATAAAAAGGTATGGTTTTTGATCACGTACTTTATGTGTATTTTTTATCGTATGTCCAATTTTTGGTAATTTTTTCAAAAAAATTCTGTACCATTTTCTCATCTAGAAGGATGGGAAAAAGGTGAAGTTTTCTTATTTTATGATTTCGAAAATTTTTTTACAACTCTTTTTAAACATCTTACATACTTATTGCCATATTTTTCCTCGAGCTGAACTCTTCTGTACCACAATTAAGTGAAAATCACCAATTATGCTGTTTTTATGGCTTTGAACGCCGAGATATTGGCAAAGAATAGCTCAATGTAAAGGTGTTTCAAATTTTGAACATTCAAGAATCGTCTTCTTGAGAGAGGTGGACTTCTTAGGAGAAAAAAGTTGCAATAAAAAATGTGAAGTACACCTTTTGCCAGCTTTCAAAATTGAAGGAATCAATAATTTTTCAAAGGTTGCCATATTGAATAGTCTCTTCTATTTGAAAATAGACAATTTGCCCTATATTAATTCATCGTCTTCGTGTTTCATGTTGTCATTTTCTCAAACACATCAATTTCGACTTTTTTGACTCATTTTATAGTTCTTTTTTACTTTTTGAACCAAAAAAAAGAAAACCAGTTGAAAATTTTTCCTGTTATTGATGAATTTTAAAGTTTGAGATTTTTGTTTTTTTCTAAAAAAAAACACAAAAATTTCGAGAAAATAATTTTCTTGTACTCAATAAAAACAAAACAAGCGGGAAATCGACTTCGACTCAAGTATTCGGCTTATTAGAGTGTTTTTTTTTTACCTTTCAAACAAAAAAATTGTCCAATGATAATTCTTCCTGTAAATTATTTTAATATTTTAAACTTTTTCATACCTAAAAAAAAAATCGAAAAAACGAGCTTTACGGGAAAAACTTTTTTCAACGTATGAAAGCTTTTGAAAGATGGGAAATTATTTTTAAAAAATAGCACAAGCTCGTTGTTAGATTATGTGAGAAGAATTTAGGCATAGTTTTGTAAAATGTCAAGATTACTTATTTCAATTTTTGCATAGAGAAGGAAGAATAGAAATATCTTGCTGAAAGTTCTGTACAATTTTTGTAGAATTTCATCAAAAATTCTGCATTTTGATTTAGAAATTTTGTTTAAAAATCTTGATTGATGAAAATTTCTAAAGAATTTGAGCTGGGTAAGGACAGTAGGTAATGTTTAAAGAGATTATTTAAATTTTTGCAGAGGTGATTTTGGGAGGAGGGAGGAAGGAAGGGAGGACAGGAAAGGAGGAAATGTTGCTGAAAGTCTGCATCGATTTAGGTAAATTTTCAGACACATCTTCAGAAATGTTTTTCATTGATTTTTTTTAAAACAGGGTTTCTAGAAGATCAATTTTTTAAATTCCTTTAGCAACTTTTTGAAAATTTTTCTAGGTTGCTGAAAATGTGTGCATTGCGAAATAAATGAGGAAGCAAAATTTTAAAATGACACGACAGTGGAGTGTATTTCTATTAAATGGATCGAATAGCGCACGCAAAATATTTACTTTTATGTAGGTAATCAATTAATCATTCCAACTGGAGGTCTTTGAATCTATTTTTGAAATCGGTTCGTTAGTTTTTATGGAAATGAATTATTAACATCAAAATTTAAGAAGTAAAAACCATTTGAAGAAAACGTCAAAAAATTGTCAATATTTTCCCATTTACCCGCTTGGATTGCAAATTCAAGTACAAAATTTTTTAAAACAAAATTCATTTTTATTTATTTATTTTTTGAAATTTTGCATTGAAATTTTCTGTTGTGGTTCCCACGGTTTTGAAGCCAGATAAACTTTTATTAGAAGAAAATTTATTTTAATTTTTAGAGTTCGTTGAGACGGAACTCGAAATTTAAGAAAAATATTACATACTTACAAGACTATAAAATTTTGAGGAAAAATTGTTCAAAGAACAGAAATCGGAAAATTTTAGCTAATTGAAAGTGTTGAAATTAATTTTTGAGGAAATTTAATTTTTTGGCTTCAAATTTGAAATCGATTGAAGGGAAGTTAATAATCGGATTTCATCAACAGACTGCATTGAAAAAGTCCAAAATTTTGATTTTCTTTTTCTACATCCCCCCCCCTTCATGTATAAAAATATGTCATTATTTATCATCTGTGATTTACTTCTCAAATAGGCAAAAATTTGAGATGGGTGAAAATTTCAATCGAATCAAGCCAGGGTTGTCAAAAAAAAACAATGAAATGTTTTAAACAAGTTTAAAGCATGTTTAAAACATTCAATTTCCAACAAGTGAATGTTTTAAAACAAAAAAACATTTAAAACTTTTTTTTTTTGTGGAGAGTGGTTTTTTGTTTTTTCGCCTTTTTTTCCAAGTTTTTTGCAAATTGAGTAAAAAATATATTGCTACAATAATTTTTTGTTTTAAAATTTGTCAATGCAATGAAATAAGCCGCCTTTACAGCCATTTTTTACTCGTACTTCAAAATTTGCCAACTTTCTGAAAAAAAATTTTCAAATCAGTAAAATTAAAAAACGAATTATTTTCTTTCAGAAAATATTGCTTGGACATATTGAAATCCATTGAAAAAAGGGATGACGATTAGTGACCTCTCTCTCAACATTACTAAAAAATTTATTTTTAAAAATGAAGAAATGTTAGTTTTTGCCGTTTTTGGGCGTCTTTTTCATTTTGGTCCTCGCCACACAGTTCATTCCAAAAATGATGTTCCATTCTAACTCTAACTAAATTGAATATTTTGATAGATACAGAAAAAAGGAATTTTAGATTTTTTTGGAAGGGGAAGAAAACATTAAATTTTTTTTCAGAATCACGAAAGTAGCACCGAAAAACACAAATTTTCACTTTTTTGATTTCAGTATGACTGGTTGGCAAATTTTTCTTCGTTTTTAAACAATATTATTCTGCAAATCTTTCATATTCACTCTCCCTCCCCGAGCTTTTTATCCAAATCTTCTGTTTTTTTTTTTTTTTTTTAAAAAAAACGTGTTTTAAACATCGAGTTTCCAACACATACAAAATTGAGTTTAGAATAAAAAAAAAACATTTCAAACAAAAAAACACATGTTTTTGTTTTTTTTTTTAAAAAAAAACACATACATTTTGTACAACCCTGAATCAAGCGATGATTTTATTGTACTTTTCGTCGTCTTTCTTCCTTTTCCTCAATTTTGAAAACTGGCAACACGTTCATCTAACATTATTCTCAGCAGTTAGGTGCTGTATGTCTACTTTTTTTTTTCAAAAATCCATTTTTGCAGGTATTTCTTTGTTGGAATTTTTCACAAATTTTATCTAGTTGACTTCTTGCATCCGTCTAGAGCAAGATCATCGATAACGATAGTCTTTTCACTTTTTACTAATTCTGTCGGCCGAAACGACCGACACGAAGGGAGGGCAGTCGGTAACGGTGTAATGTGACTTTTAAATCACGATATTGTATTAATAGGTCGTATCGTGGTAATTGTAGGTACCTATATAATATCAAACGCGCAACCGTTCTCTTTGGCATAGAATTACATAACATCTCAGACTTCGAGACGGTACTCAGCGAACATCTCCGGGCCTCGGTGGCCACCGCGGCCAAAGATGAATTAATAATAAATACGCGATATTCTCGTACAGCACGATCGCCTCGTATACTTTAACTGTATAATTTCGCGATTATGGGAAGATAATTTAATTGGGGTTTTCGAAGACGATGACGAAGACTATGGCCAGAAAATATACACAGTTTAGGTATTATCGATCAGATAGAGAAAGATTTCCTCGTCACAATGAAAGGTACACAGGAAGTCTGGGGCATACGCGGAATTCCATTGTGATGGTGATCCGATTGGTATTTCGAGGTGTTGGGCGTTGTTTGCTGAAATTCTCGGGCAATTTACCAACAACGTGGTGCAAATAGGAATGCTATTCAGACCGCAAATACTAATAGGTTTTGTATTGCGCGAGCTTGGTACTAGACCTACCTACTCGACCACTGGTCTTTAATCGTTCGCCGATTAAGAAGGGGAAAAAAATTCGCATATTTATGAGCATCGTCGTCATAATATGTGAGAAGGTTAAATTGTGTGGCGACCTTTGGTCGAGATATGTTTTGCTGTACCCCTCCTTTCTCGAGAATGGTACTTTAGATTAGATTTTTTTAAAAAGCCTGTAGGATCTTTTGGTTTAATGTATCGATTGAGCTATCTATTTACTATTTGTATATGAATCAACAAGTTGGTGTCCTTTATTCGCACGTACCTATTTATTTTTTCGCGCGCATAAATTTTAATAGGTTTTTTTTTCGCCCATATTTTACAACAGAGAAGATATACGAGACGTACGCTGCATGGAGACAACTGTGAGTTAATTGAAGTTACGTAAAGATCTCCGCAGTCGACTCGAAATTCTACACACGATGAATATTTTGTATTTTTTTTTTTCGTATAAATAGGTACGAAGCTCTCTGCATCGAGCATCGCGTAAAAATTAGATGCTAGCGAATACTCGATGTTATGCAACACGATCATCGCCAAAGGCTACGGTTGCATTGGTGTTCGATGGCAGGGGCAAGGTCGTCGAAAGGTTTCCGTATGTGGGGCTAACTCGAGTGTTTTGATCGTCTGTAGCATCAAGTGCATGATTATGACGATGGTTTCACTTTTGATGGGTATATCGTATACATACTTGCCTTCGGAACATCGCAGCTCGTAAAAAGTCTCCTCGTGTTACCCGATAATAAACCGAGGAAATTGAATAGCTCATGTAGGTTTTACGAGCAGGTTTTTACTCTGGTTATTTTTTTCGCGACGTGTTGGACAAGGTGTGTTGTGGCGTGTCTGTATTTGGGCGATAATTTGTGTGTTTGGATTTTATATTCGATAGGTCGTTGTGTGTTTGGTCTGGAATGTTGAAGAGGAGGAAGATGGGAATGATTGTTTTTTGATAAGAATTGTATTCAACTTTTTTTGAAATTATGTTTTCAAGGGACTGAAAAAAACATTACAGGAGAGGAAAAAAACCACACAAATGAACTGAAGTTTAGGTGTTGGAAGAGTAAAAAAATTGAACATTTCAATAATTTCAAATCTAGAATTTTTAAATTTTTAGTCAAAAAATTTTTCAATTACATGCTCACAATTTTTCACTGTTGAGCTCAAAATTATTTTAATTTTGGGCTCAGAATGTTTTCAATTTTAGGCTTCCAATTTTGCAGTTCTATAGACTCAACATTTTTTCAACTTGAGGCTCAAATATTTTTAATTGCATGCTCACAGTTTTTCATTTTTAGACTCTAAATTATTTCTTCAATTGTAGATTTTAGATATGAAAAATTTTTAGATTTCAAATTCTGAATTTTTCAATTTATACTCCCAATTTTTCAAATTTAAGCTCTGAATATTTTCAATTCTTAGTACAAATTTTTTTAAATTTTAGACACAAAATCCCTTCTATAACATTTTTTGATTTTATGCTCCCAGTTTTTTCAGGTTCAAGTTCAAAAAATTTACAATTTTTTAAAACATAATTTTTCTGAATTTTTTGACGAGAGCTTATTTTTTTTGACCAAAAAAAGTGCAGGTACACCTAATTCTGTCTTGTTCTCCTCCTCTAAATACAGACTTCAAGATTTATCAGCCCATTTTGAGTAGATCATTGGTTCATGTTTGAAAATTAAGAAGGGATAATCATATACCTTCTACTGCTAGCCTTCGCCTAATTCAATCTTGATGGAATTTTATGTTGAAATTTTTATTTTAAAAAATTAAAATAAGAAATTGTGACCTATGTCATGAAACTTCTGTTCCTTTAAAATTGGGACGAGGTTTGAAAACTCATTCGGGAGTCAAAGGAACGACACACTCTCCATAAGGACTCGTAAATTGTATAAAAAATGTTTTTTTTTTTAAATTTTTATTTTTCCAACTGTATTTTTTGATAAATTTCCACCCTAGCCTAGTTTAAAAATAATCATGTTTCATTATTTCAACTAATGATCAATTATTTAATTTTTTTGTTTCAGGTGAGTTTCGAATTTTCACTACTAGAATGAAAGAAGTATAAAATAAGTAAGTAATTTTTCACGAGTTTGGGGAAAATCGTATTTTAATAATTACAAAACGATGGGATCTTTACTATCTATTTAAAAAAAAATCAAAAATTGTAAATTCAATTTTTTTGATTTTTTTTCACTTGGATTTATTTTTTTATTTTTTTTTGGCTCTCTTGACTCACTTCTACAATTCCGGTTGAAAAAATAATGACTATTCGTGAAGTTGCTGATGGTAAAATTGAGGAGGGGGGGGGGAGTTAAAAAACCCAAAATTACGAAAAGAAATAAATATCACACACAAAAAAAATTCCAAACGAAGTATTACGAATGCTCAATTTTTTGGTACCGAAAAATTCATCTTAAATTTCGTTGCAATTTACGAAGTTGGTACATCATTATAAAAATTATGAATAATCATTTAGCAAAAATATAAATGCTTCAAGAAAGTTGAAAATCGTCATTTCATACCATTTTTGCCAAAAATCGGACATTTCACGCCGCATTAATATCGCGTTTGAGAAAATTCTCTACTTCCAATCGGAAAACTAACCAAAAATTCGTGTTCAGGAGGTTCAAATTAGGTCTAAGAAATGTTTAATATAAGGATTGGTTGGAGGTAAAGGGCTGCCGAAGTGAGAAATCGCAAAATTGAGTCGATTTTCACGAAAATCGGCCGTTTTCCACTACCGAAAATTTGCAATTGAGAACATAAATCACTTCCTATCTGAAAACCAATGACAAATTCGAATTCAGGAGGTTCGAATTAAGTTAGAAACTGATTTCAAACCATCCTTGATCGACAATACTCGGGTCAGGATGGAAAAAATCAAAATTGGCCACTTTTCGTGACACAAATTCTACGATTGTGCGAGTACTATGCTTTTGATCGAAAAACTAATTGCATATTCGTGTTCAGGAGGGTCGAATTATACGAAAATGACACCAAATTTACCCCAAACCCTTTATTTGGAGAATTGGGGGTGAAACCTCCCCTAAAACGAGCCCCCACTCCTCCCCTAAGGGACATTTTTGATGGGTCCACTTCTCAAAAATTTTCTTTTGGGTCATATTAAAATAAAAACCACACTTCAACCCGTGTTCAAAAAGTGAAGTAGTTCACCGTTTTTTCGTGTTAACCGCAGGGACTATTCATCAAAAGTTTTTGTATTTTTTTTGCCAATAAATAAAATTAGGATCCTACCTACGCTTGCTATCCAAAAAAAAAAACATGTTTTGTCGAAATAAAAAATATATTGAAGTTCCATTTGATCATTGATTAATTTTTTAAAAAGATTTTTTTAATCAAATTTTTTCCATGTTGCATGTTGTTAGGAAGTTTTTGCAAAGTATTTCAAAAATTTTAAAGATTCTTTTTTATTTTCAATAACTGTTCGAATTAAAAATTTTGATCTTCTATTGAGGAAGTCTTGTATTCAACTAGAAGATGCTGAAAATGGAAAGAGATCAGAAAAAGTCCCAAATTGGCCTCAGAAGTTGTGAATGTTTTATTAAAAATCAATTTTTTCCAATTTTATTGCTTGAAACGAAAAAAATAAATGAAAATGGTATTTTTTTTATCAGTTTTGCTTACCTATTTTATTTTTTCTTGGAATTTGAGTGTTTATTTAAAAAAAAAATATTTTTTGATTTTTTGTGAGGGTATATTCTGCTTTAGTATGTTGTAGGGTCAGAGGAGGAGGGAGAGGGGTAAAAAATTGCTGGAATTTTGCCAAAAAAAAAACACATTCTTAAGAAGTCTTCAATTTAAATTTCTGACTCCTTGATCCTTTTCTCGGTTTCTCTTCGCTATATTTTTATGACAATGAAATTTAAATTTTGCAAAAAATTAACTCATTTTGCCATTATACACAGCACAGCGTACCTCATAACGAGGTACTTAATTTCTTCATTTGTAATAATTAAACATAGAGGAAGAAATCCATACCAACGTCCGGAAAGACTTACATTGTCTCACGCGTCTCATAAATTACCTCGGAAAAGTAATAATACACGCGTAATTAACCGGCTGATAAAAGAAGAAAAAGGGAAAGGTGTCAGGTTCGTTGATAAGTGGATAGGTGAAGACGAAACGTGTCGACAACCGTGACGTTTAACTGACAAGCTACCTCTACGACCAACCGGTTCGATATATTGCATCTGTCGGATTTTGAAGGCAGAGGATTGTCTCGCGGTATAAATGATGAACAACTATGAAATTTTACAATGACTTGATGATACGTTTATGTAGAAATTTTTTTTTAACAAAACAAAACAGAGAAAATGAAAAATAACACGGAATTAAAACAAACAAAATACCAACAACATTATCTTTCGTAAAGGCCAAACGTCTCTTGAGCTATTCTGCAAATAAACTCTTTGATATTCATTTTGTAAAGTAATTCGGCGCATTTACGTTTTTCAAAATGTATAATGGCTGACATTGCGGTCCGATTTTTCGTCCAGCCTTTTTTCGTATAAATCGTCATTATAAATTTGCTAAAAGGAGGCGTTCGAAAGAAAGTCACTCTGATTATGGCAATTTTGCGTAAAGACGATTTTCCCGAAGGAGCCAATTCGTACAGGATTTCGAAACGATTTAGGTACTTGCAGCTTTTAAATATAGCTTTGATTATGCTCATTTTAAAATCTGTAATTAAAAAATTTGCATAGTTAATTGATATTGATGCAAAAAGTTACGAGTGTGAGTGAAAAGTTGCCTACCTATGCATTGCCGACAATAATCCAATCTGAGTAATTTCAGATTTTCACACATAATGATATTATCCAGTAATAAATCTAAATTTGCCTCGTGTCTTACGTCGATGTACAGAATAAAAGGTCGATACCTTTTGACTATCTGTATCGATTCATTTTTCAATTTGTAGTCCAAAATTACGTGAGAATATAACGAAGAATCTTGAACCACTCGGTACCAGTCGGAGCATACGCGAGAGATGGAACAACGTAGATCCGAAGTGTCCAAATATTTGAAAATTTCCAACCACATTTCTTCGGGTAAATCCATGATCGAGGTTTTGTTTCGATGAGTTTTGTAACTAGAAAAAGTATAAAAATTGAAATGGAAAATTTTGAAAAAAAATTATTATTATTATTTACCTAAAATAAAAAAAAAATTAATTTCTTACCATAGTAAATTTTTAAATTTTGGTTTTATCCAGGAATTACCCATGTTGAGAAAATTTTGAAACGAAAAATCCGAAAAAGGATTTTGAAAGTGATAATTTTGCGGTAATTTTCAATGTTTTTGTTTTGTTGATAATGTTTATCTTCATTTTCAAGATTTAGAAGCCGTACAAAGAAAAGTGGCCAATGAATTTCGGTTCTTTGGTGGTAGAAGTTTTTGTTTTTATTGATTGCTCCCGATGGAAATAATTTTTGTGATGGATACGATTTTTTCGTGAAGACGAATATTTTTTACATCATTTTTTATTATTTTTATAGAATTTATTTTTCTATTATTTTTAACTGTTCAAATATTCATGCGTAAAAATTTTGATTAAGTATCGGAATTTTCCAAAATTTTACTCTTTAATGAATTAAATTTGCAGATAGGGGGTTGTGGAATCTTCCATCTTCTATAATTTTCAACATTGAATTTGAATTTTCAATTTTCAAATCATCGAAAATATTTTTTGGAAACCTCATGTCATTTTTCCAAGGTTAAAATGCTTTCATTTTTTATGTTTTTTTTAAAAAAAAAAATTTAAATTATTCATTGTGATATCCATCAAGTCCATGCATTTTTAAAATTTATTATCAGCTCAAACAAAATTCTTTCGCAACTATCCATTTCTTAAACCTCAAATGAATGGCCAACTTTTCAATATCTATCTATCGAAAATATTATAAAAAATTTTCAAATGCCTCCCTGATATTTTGTGAACTCAATTCAAAATAGCGCAAAGATTGTAAAACTTTCAAAAAATTGAATAGAAAAACAAAAATTCGATCATAACAGTTGTAAAAATTGATAAAATGGTAAAAATAAAAAAAGGAAACTTTTCATTCAACCAAAAATTGACGAAATGGTGTTATAAATTATTGAAAATGAACAAAGTTTTATTTAAACACTAAAATAGGTATCTAAATGGCTCCAAAAATTTCAGTGTTACAAAAAAACGTTTAAAATTACTTTAAAGATTGTCGCCTAAATCGTACAAGTATGGTAAAAATAATTTAAAATAACACTACAAATTGTTGAAATATCAAAAAAAAATTCCGCTCTCCTGCTCTTCAAACTTCATTTATAATTATGAAAGTTCAATAATTTTGATTTAATTTTTCTACAATTTCTGTAAAAAAAAGTTTGAAATTTGAAATTTACAAACATTTTTTTTTACAGAAATTGTAGAAAAATCATCATAAAAAAATTGAGTAGAAATTATTTTCACTCATGTTTTTTTACAATTTTTATGAAACTTTTTCCCATATTTTTAGTTTTTCTCCTCATTTTTCTTGCTTTTCAAATATTTTTTGCAATGTTTTATGAAGATTTTGCGATGTTTAACGTGATTTTGACCCTACTGCTTCATCATATCAACGTTCATATTATTTTCGTACGAGATCCTCGTAAAAATTCAATATTTTTTGGGAGGGGGGCTGGAGTATGATTTACGTGGTCGGTCAATGGTTTTTTTTTTTATTTTTTTCGTTTTCCCTCAAACCATTTTTACAAGAGTTTGTAAATTTTTCATTGCATCCCAATAATTTTTATATTTTAAGTGTCTTCTGTCATTTCCAAAAATTTTCTTTGCATTTTGAACTAAATTGATTTTACTACTTTTTTTGGGGGGGGGATTTTTTTGTTGTAGGTAGGAATGATTCACTGTTTTAAGAACAGTGAAATTTCAATCAGTGAAATTCTTTGGAGGGCTTGTAATTTTTGTTCGCCTATTGGTTTTTAATTTCAAAATGATTTAATTTACTTGTTAAAAACCGCGAAAGTGTATAAAATACCGTTGAAATGAGATAAAAATTTCAAAAACTATTTTAAATCATAAAAAGTAAGCATAAAATTATTGATCATCATGTAAATTTTCATTTTCATACAGCTTTAAAATCGATAAAATCTTATTTATTAAAACCAGGCTTATAAAACGTGACGAAAATTGCTCAAAATATTCAGAAAATTGTAAATTTTATTCAAGATATGTGAATAGATTTTTATTCAATGAGGTTATATTAGCTACGCGGAGAGGTGAATTTAGATAGAAAATTCGTCGAAAGGATGAAAATGTCTAGGTTCGTCAACATTTTGAAGAAATTCCCCAAACATACAAATTAATTATCGAGATGCTTTCATTTTTAAAATGAGGATTAGCAATCTGATGCATTATGTACAAAAAAGCTACCTATTTAATATCTTGATGTTTGAATTCAAATATTTATTACCAGAATTTCCATTTACATAAATGAAGATTAATGTAAGTAGAAAATGTTGGGCGAGGAGGAGGAGGAACATGAAATTTGTTATGCCCAGAAATTTTTTGGGGAATTTTTTCATATTATGGGGTTAAAATATGTTGACAACATGAAAAAAATCGAGTTCATGTGATAAAAAATTAGTCAAAACGAGAATTGTGCAATGAAAAATAAAAAAAGAGTTCTGTGCAATAAAAAATCGACAAATGACTTGTTCTTTGAAACATTTTCCAAAAAAAGCAAGGTTATATTTTATGCAAACGAAACTTCTTTTTTTTTTTTTTGAAAAATTACGTTGAAATATTTTACAAGTCTTTTTCGATTATTCAGAAAAGAATTTTCCTATTTTCTCCTTTCTTTTGAATTTGCCTTATGCAACATGTCTCAATCAAAAAATTACCTCACCAAACCTGACCATTATTTTGAAATTAATGTTTGAACGACACAAAAAAATGAACTTTTTCAATCCTCATTTTTATTTACTGTAGACCTTTGCATCAGCCCCCCGCCTCCCCTCCCTTGCGGAATGAATCAGAAAAACTACATCGCGAATAATTTAATAATGAATATTATCAGGGTACGTGCCATTAAAATATTTTCGAAACAATTTCACGTTTTCAGTCGAAAATTTCTGTAGGCTTTGGTAAGGACATGCGGTGCGGGGGCGACAGAACATAGCCAAGCCACTTAACATCGGTATCAGATTGAAATACACACAGAGATGCATACATTGTACCATATGTACATTGCACATACTACGAATAATATGCATACGTATTACGTACACATATGTGGACGCAAACAACGTATGCATTAAACCTACGCCATGCATATCTCGTACTTGTACGTACACAATGTCCCCTGTCCACCTTTTGGTCTTTGGACGACTGAAAGTCGCGTTACAGCAATGTAAATAGTTATTTCATAATTAAAAAAGACACGAATAATTTAATCGGTTTTGTTGTCGCGCATGCGCATTAATTACAACCGGTTTGAAATTCTTCGGCGCGTATATCGAAAAAAGAAGAGAGAGATTTCACTTCGCGTATACGATCTGGTAATCCATTGCACCGGGACAGCGTTCCACTGTCTGGTTGTATACGTACGATTTTATCGTACCTGCGGAGACGAATGTACTCGTAAAATACGCGCGGATTATTTTCGTCGGGCGTTCTTTTTGGCGGTGTTTTTCGATGTTTTCGCGAGATAATTTTTGAGATTTTTCGAGTAATTTCGGTGATTTTGTGGCGGTACTGATATTGATTTTGTGGCGTGTTGATTTTTATTTCTGTATGTAGTTTGTTGGTTTTTTTCCTCGGTGTTTTTTTTTTTGATCGTACATTGAACCAGTGATAGTGTTTTTGTACTGTGTGTGCTAAGTGCTGCTGCTGATTTTGGGTGTATTCCTTGGGACGGAGATTTTGAGCTTTTTTGGTGAGTGGTGATTATATTTTTTGATATGATTTTATTGGTGTTTAATTTGAGGGTAGGGTTAGGTTTTGTTACATTTAAAGATGTGGAGTGGGGGGGAGAAAATTTCTTGTGGATTTTCCAGTTCTTGAAAATTTAGAAAAATGAGGTGAAATTTTTCAAATAATGAATTCAGAATTTCAATCTTGTGATAAAAATTAGCTCAAAAATTTTTATCGCCAAATTTTTTATACCTTGTACTTTTTCCAACTCACCTTCACTTTCTCACCGCGAAAAAAATTGGTCGAAATATCGAAAATAGAAAAAAAAAAGAGCCAACTATACCAATTAATCTTGATTTAGACGTACCAAGGTTCTCTCTTTTACTGGTTTGATTAATATGCCTAAACCTGGCTCACGACTTGCCTCCTGCAGCTTTCTATACGGTAAAGTTTCACGTTCGAATTTCCATTTCCTCTAAAGTCGTTTTTGCTGTAGCGCGATTTATGGTTTATGACGGAAACGTAAAGATCCTCGCACGTGCCTTTGGATAATTTTTTTTTCGACGACTTAACTTTGTTTATTTTAGAATTACGTAGAAACGTGTAATTCTCGAATGAGGTTAGGTAACATTATTGTTGGTATTTTTTTACACCTGGATTGGATTTCGGAAGCGAAATGTAATCTAAACGCCTTGCAGAGTTGTCAATTAAAAATAATTGCTTAATTTTGAATTTGGGTATGTTTTCTGGAGGCGTAGGTGGTGCTGTGTGGTACTAGTAGAAAGATTCTTATGTGAGAGAATTTGAAAGTTTTCGATGTGTACGGAATAACTCAATTATTTCGTAAGATTTATTAATTTTTTTTGTTATGTTAGTTTTTCAAGCCATTTCTTAACTGATTATAATCTTTGGTTCTTTTAGAATATAAGGAGTCGTAAAAGGTCGAAACCGAGTTATAAATTTAAAAATTTTCAATTTTTTTAGTTTTAAAATGAATTGAACTTAATATGAGTTAATGGGTTGAAAGAAAGTGAGGATTAAAAAAAAAAAAAATACGTTCGAAGAAGTACAAAAATATTTAGAGCAAAACCATTTGAATTCTTTTCACATCTTTACTGACGTACTTATTCAGCATAATTTTCTAAATCAAATTTCACACGCCAAATCCTAACCAAGTATGGTTGAAATTTATTTTGAAACAGGACCAGAATGAACAGAAAATTTGAAGCTAGCTGGGACCCCAAAATGTTTACCTAATATTCTTTTCTTTTTTGTTTGAATTGATATCTTTATAAAAAAAGGACGGTTTTAAATTTTTTGGGTTGAATTTTGATAATAATTATTTAGTTGAAGCAGAAAAAAATGACTTGACTTAAAATTCAGAAAGTTCAACTTTTGATCGATTTTTTTATTAAAAAAAAATAATAATAAACTCGACTTTTACTCACCATTCTAAATGAATTTCAGCTCTTAAAACACCAGTGAAATTGACTAAACAATCAATACAATTAAACAAATTTTGTAGTGAATTTTCATCAATATTTTTAGAGTACTTCTTCGATATTTTTTACTGAAGTTTTACTCATTTTTTGAATGAATTTCACCGATTTTCGATTGCTTGTCGCAAAAAAGGGGAGGGGGTCGGAGAATTTACACTCCAAAAAAATGACAATAAAAAATAATATGTTTTGTTAAATCATTGACAAAAATTTTAAAAATTGGTCGTAATTTCTGAGCTGAAAAAAGTGATTGAAACGGGAAATTAATTCTTATTTCAAAATTATTTGAAAAAATGACTAATATCACTAAAAAAAATCATTTTTTTCTTCATTTGTGTAGGATCTCAAAATTTTGAGAAGTCCAATGTTTTTCACGCCTCATTCAAAAATATGATTGAGATTTTCGGATTATGAAAAATGTCCTGTGGTAGAAGCACTAGTGCTGAAAACTGCTAAAAATGAAAAAAAAAGTGTTCAGAAAGTTGTACATTTTTCCAAAAAACTCATTTTTTAAACCATTCATTTCCTCATGTGAAAAAATTGATTGTCGCAGTTGATCGTTATTGAATTTTTTTCATTTTGTTCATTTTCATGATTCATTTTTTTTGATGAAATTTTTCAAAGACTTCGGAGCGGGTTTGCAAAATGTGGATATTATTTTCACATTTTGCAAGGGTGATTTTTAAGGCTAGAAAAAAGGAAAAGCATCTTGTCGAAAATCATGTCAAAATTCTGGAAAACACCTTGTTTAGAGCTTTTTTTTTTTTTTTTTTTTTTTAAGAAATCTTGTTGATTTTCTTGGTGAATTTTATTGTTTTTAAGATGAATATAAGCTAAAGTTTTGATGGTCAATTTATAAAGTAAGGAACAATTTTTTCTCACCAAATTTTCAGAGTTGGAAAAAAATATTACGAATTGATATGATAACTGTTTTATGGGACACCATGTACCACCAAATTGGTTTTTTTTTGTGATACCAATGTTGAAATTAAAGTGAGATTACCTATGTGGGACACCATGTTCAGATTGTTGTTTAATGAGGCAAAAATTTAATTTTACAGAGCAAAAATCTGAGACCAATGATTTGAAAAAAATTGAAAAATTTTGACAAAATTCATTTCTTAAGATTAAAAAAAAAAAAGGAAAACGATTTCCTTTATTTACCTACTCGAAATTTTGATAATAGGGAAAGCCATCTTACTCACTTTCATTGATTCCCTTTCAACAATTTTGTAATATTTCAAGCGAAGTGATCGATTTTGTATTTTAATATTTTCAAAGTCTTAAATTCTTCATCGAAAATGATTCATAAAATAGGTTTTTACATTTTTATTTTTTGTGGCTAGGAGGTCAGTTGAAAAATTTTAGGCTTATAAAAAGTTCTGTTCTTCTAATTTTTTTTTTTTGATACCATGCTTATTTTATAAATTTATTGAGATGAAATAGCATTTTTATCCAAAAAAACATCTCGATGTTTTTTTCTTGAACTGAAGGAAACTCAAAATTTTCTTCAATTACTTATTCTTGTTTTGAAATTTTTGCTCTATATCAAAGCCTGTGTAATTTTTCATCCTTCACCTCTGCTAAACTCAGATTTAATCCTAATTTACTCTTTAATCAAATCTTTTTTGGGAGAGGGGAATTATTAAGATGCCACATTTGCTTCCTCTTTCTTACAATTTCTTTTAAAAAAAACCACGATCCATCGATCAATTTTCAGAACACCCTATATCCCGATAATCGAAGCCCCGAGCGAATAGTAGCTATTATTAAGGTTACCGCGCCGCAGCCACAGACCAGACTCTCTCTTTCTTCATCCGACCCAGAGCGACTTTACCAACAGATATTTAATCTACCTCTGGATACCCGTTTACTCCACTATTTTCAAGCTTTGAAGGAAAAAAAATAACAATAATCGTTTTACCATTGAGCAATAATAAAAGAAAAAAAGGCTCCGAACGGCCTTGCCCGGCGATAATTTCATTTAGAGCGAAAAAAAATATATCTCAATAAATTAATGAAACGATTTATCGAAAAGTACACAGTATAAGTCGTAACGTCGTAAGTATACACGATACAATAATGCAACTCGCCAGGCATCTGCGAAGAGGCAAGGAACGAGGTACGCGATATGAAAATTTGTATCATGTTTCATCTCTCGTACAACAAAACTGACCCATATTCCGACTGTGTAACTTTGACCATGACTAAACATATTAGATAATCGTAAGTCACGATTCGTCATTTTCTGTGTAAGTTTGTTTGTCTGCTAATATATGTAGAGTACATATATACTACTATTAAAGCAATACACCTTCCCTATACCAGCAGTCAGCCATTACTACAATAAAAATAAAGCTGGAAAATTTTTTCTGCTAATATTTATACCTTCTCAACTGGTTCTAGCAGAATTACGCGTATAAAAAATAATAGATGAGGAATCGTGGTGCAATGATGCATTCGAATAATGAAATGTATCTCTGGTAATAAAAGTCAATCGTCGATGACCAACTTGGACGAGACAAATGTCAGAATTCGACTCGATGAAGATGTAACCAATGGCTTATTTGTTGGTCACCAATGAAGATACGATGCTGTGTGTGTTTTAGTATACCATAAATCACGTCTCCAGTCTCAAACCACGTTTTTTCCTCTTCCAAAGTCGTAAAAAAATTCGATCCGAAGACGATCCCTGGATACTTCCGCATGATAAAGATGAGTTTTTCCTCCGGGCTGGTATCGATCGTAAAAATTGGAAAATAGTCTTGGTAACTTTCATCGCGGTCCATAGGGTTGTTGGTATGCAGCCCAAGATGAAAGATCTCTCGCTACCGGTCTATTATGTCATCGTAAAAATATGGTGCCGAATTCGTAACCGAACGGTGTAATTTATAACATTAACCTATTTTTCCCTTCTTCGTTTTGTTTTTACTACCGTCCTTCAAGGTTGTTTCCTCTTCGTTTCTGCTCTTCCCTGTAAATGATATGGTTTCTCGAATATCGACTCGAGGAGAGGTAATTACCTACATACGGATTTTAGAAAGATGTACGAAGAGTAGAAATGGAATGGTCAATAACCGTGGCCGTTGGCCAGAACTCGACGGACGTTTTGGGAGATGTTTTTCAAGAATTCCAGCGTGTGGTCAAACAAACGTAGAATAGTAATTTAAGGTTCCCGTTATGTAATAGCCATGGTGAATCGGATCCGAACAGGCGGCAGCGCAGGAAAAAAGTTTTCCAGCGTATCGATGACATCTGATGCGTAAGATGCGCCGTTTACAAGGGTTAGGATGGCTCGGTTCAATTTGGAAGCCGTCCAGATGATTTATCGATGTCACGTATCACGTATCACGAATAAAGGTGAGAAATGATTTTACCGTTAGTGGGAAATTCTTCTATGGATAGGAATTGAATTAAACTCGAGTACGATGGTTGCTGATGCAGTTAAGGATACCTATGGTACGTGTGTACAAGGTCTTTATGAGATCATGGTTAAGGCTACGCCTGCCTCCTCCGAGTATGATTTAATTTTTATTTCGATTCGAACCGCGAGCTCGGTTTCCAATATCCTTGATGTTGCTCTGGCGTATGTGCAATGCCTTTCTAAATGGGCTGGTTTCGAAGAGATTTTCCATACGTTGGATCGTAATTGCCGAGTGTGATTTTTGTATCGGTAATTGGTGAATGGCTGGCGACGACAATGAACTATTTGTACGTAACTATGCGAGTTACCTACGATTAGGGTGTTCCGTATATGCGAGCGAGTGGTATGCGGCAATGCGAACGGTTCGCGAATGTAGGCGGATTGTTATCGAATCGATATCCGTTATTGATTGGGTTGAAGGGATGTGTTGGCCGAAACATGTGTAATTAGCAGGTTCAAGCGAATTGTGCCAATTGGAGGCGTAATTTGAGTATGTGAGGTAATGACTTTGGGTAGGGTATTAAGAGGAGTTTCGGTGGTGATGGGCGAAATGCAATGTTAGATTGGGGCTCATGATGATTTCCGAGGTAATTTCGAAAATTGAGCTTAATCTTCTTCCCTCCATTCAGATTTTTTTCAATTAAAGTTCAAGATTGGTCGATTTTGGTATCGTGTTTATATTTTATGATTCGGTTTGATCAAGAGGTTCTTGTGAGCGATATAATTTCAGTTTAGGTCTGGAAATTTTTCGGGTCGATGTAAGATTAAGAGTTTGAATTCGAAACAAGGAGAATATTTTTGTCAATGGGCGAAAATTAACGTCAGATTTGGATTCTGCTCTGCATCTTTGAGACGCGAGAAATCGATATACATGAAGCTACTTCTTGACATTCTTGGATACCCCCCCCCCCATCAGCCCTCAGAACCCCCTTTTGATCATTTTGAAATCAGTGAATTCTAATGAAACATTTAATTGTCTTTCAATTTTTCAGTAATCTGAACCAAGAAGGAACGGTTATTAGTAGCAATTGGATAAAATATTGAAAGTACAAGGTTAAATTTGGTATAGGTACTTTTGAAATTAAAAACCTTGCGATATTTTACAAATTGAAAAGTGGAAGTTCTCTTTTTTTTTGAAAAATTTTCTAGTAGTCTGAAATGAAAATATCTGCCGATTTGTAGCGTTCACAAAGTTGAACAAAATTACTCAAATTGTCGGGAAAATTTTCACACAACTTTTTACTAAAATGAAAAATAAAAAATAAACAGTGGAAAAATCAATACTTTTCAACGATAAAGAAAAATGTTTTATGAAAAATCAAAATTAATAATTTCAGTGAAAAGGCAACATTTTTTTTTGTGAGAAATCAATAATTTTCAATTTTAGTGAAAAATCAAAGTAGATCATTTTAGTGACAAATAGATTATTTTAATGGAAAATGGATAATTGTTAGTGAAAACCCCATAATTTTTGTAAAAAAAACCATAATTTTTGGTCAAAAATGATTTTTTAGTGAAAAAATTAATAATTTCTTTAGGTAGTGAGAAAATGAATTATTTTTTAGTGGAAAAATTGAAAATTTTCCAGGGAAAAATTTGACAATTTTCTAGTGATGAAAATCAATTTGTTAGTAAAAAAGTCAATAATTTTTTAGTGAAAAAGGTCAACAAGTTTTCAGTGAAAAAAATCAACAATTTTTTAGTGAAAAAAATCAACAATTTTTTAATGAAAAAAATCAACAATTTTTTAGTAAAAAAAAAACAACAATTTTTTAGTATAAAAAATCAAAAATTCTTTAGTGAAAAAATCAACAATTTTTTAGTGAAAAAATCAACAATTTTGTAGTGAAAAAAATCAACAATTTTTTAGTGAAAAAATCAACAATTTTTTAGTGAAAAAATCAACAATTTTTTAGTGAAAAAAATCAACAATTTTTTAGTGAAAAAAATCAACAATTTTTTAGTGAAAAAATCAACAATTTTTTAGTGAAAAAATCGAAAAAATTTTAGTGAAAAAAATCAAAAAAATTTTTAGTGAAAAAATCAATGTATAATTATTGTTTAGTGAAAAATTAATAGTTTTTTTAGTGAAAAAATATTTATTTTGGTATAATGGAGGAAATAAAAGATGGCCAAAAACTAACTTCAAAATCGATTTATACGTTTTTTCGGACCCAGAAAACAATATCCTGAAGGTATCTTATGATAACTGGAATTTCACCCTCCCCTTGCCCTATCCTATTTTGTTTACATCATACAATTTCCTAATTTTGGTGAATTTAAAACAGAATGATTTCATGGAGATTTTGTAAAATAATATCAATTTAAGTCGATTTGAATGGTAATGATTGAGAGTTTGGGTAGCAGGTGAGAATCAATACCCTTTTGGGCTTTTTTTGGGGGGGGGGGGAGATATTAAAAATTTTCAAGTAACATATACCTTCATGTATATCGATTTCATGACATTCGATGACGCTGAGTTTGATTCTGAGGTTAGAATTTATCCCCAAAATATTCCTTTCCCGTTACTCGACCTTACATAACCATTTTTGAACAATCTTCACCCCCTAAATTGTTCTTATTTTCAAGTCAATCTATTTCATTAAATCATATTTCTTCTCAGAAAATCCCTCAACATCGAATAATACATTCGGTATTTCTTAGCATCTCTGATATCATTTGGTCAATACGGAACACCCATCTACAGTCTGGCGGACGCACACTATCGAATGTCTTCCTGATTGACCAACATCGTCGCGTTAGGCGTTCTCCGCACCACCCTGCATTCGCGACGTTTATCTGGTGTATTGTTACATTCACAGTCACACATACGAGGCGAAAAAAAAAAGAAGAGAGAAAAAAATATCCGCCGATTTCGGAATCCGTCGTCGTGTACACATATGTACGTACGAATGTTCAACAATGCTCGGACTTCGTAACGTTATACGCGAACATGAGTTACGTGACGGACATAAAAATTGCGCGCTACGTACGAGCGTTGAAAAAAGAGCCCGCGAGAAGCGGACCGAGCTACATTCGAGGGAGGGGTTCTTATAAAAAAAAAAGTTACGTAAGCGAATGCGGTGCCGCGGCACCTGCGGCTACGTACAACTCTGGGAGAGTTGAAAAAAATCCGCGTATTCGCGGATAGCTATAAAAATATTTAACATTGTTTATTTATACGGCCCGACTGAAAGGGATTGGACTTTTTTTTTTTCAAGTGAAACTATATCGTTTATGTTACATTATTATTTTCTTGATATAGACAAATAACAACCGCAATGGTCTCCGCGATCCTCGCCCATGCCCTGGCATCGGTAATCACGCCGCGTATATAAATCTGGTTTCGCTGTACGTTTATAGATTTGTCTTATAGGTTGTCGTCTGTGTACATTACACATACGTACGGTGAAAATACGACTCGTACTCTTAAACACAGTCTAAATCCGAAGATAATCTTGTTTCTGTACGTATGACTTGTAAATTTCGAGCTCACAATACGAGTATTGTATGGATAACAGATGCTATAAATTTTTTTCGGTAATTGATGTCTCTATTTTTAATGCAGGCTGGAATTTCGTCGTATTTATCATTTGGTCAATTCGGTCTCTTTATTTTGTCGCCTGATAGCAATGAGCTCGGATTTGCAAAAGGTAAACCAGTTCTTTTACTCGGGATGCAATTGAGCTAGTCTGATGTCGTTTGTTGTGTATTTTGATCGGATGTGCTCGTATGTGTACCGTAGACCGGTGAATTGTACACAAATGTGGAAAATATCTAGGACTTGGATGTTTATGTGAAAGAGGTTAATGCCATATATAATAGAAATTAGTATATCGTGTTTTGCCTGCTCTGTCAACTTGCCTGTCTATGCGACTTATGGATGTTCCGTTAGAGAAGGAAGCGGAGGCGGTGCAGTTTTTCCATCATCCGTGTTCGGATCGCTGTCCCAGTGCGTGGTGACTTTTTGTCATGGAAATGTACTGGTTGAGATGGCCAAGATATCGTCGATAGTGAGGCTCGAGTGGTTTTGCGATTCAGAAGTGCGTGCAGAAATAATTTTAAGAAGAAGAATTTTAAGGTTTGGATGATAATTCGAGGAATTAATTTGCTCATTGGAATCCTATGTCTTAATTGAATTGTTTGCTTCCAAAATGTAGGACTCGAGAAAGAAACCAAAGTCCATTATTTAAAAATATTTTCAGTGATTGATCGAAAATCTTTCATAGATTGATCCCCAAAATTATAACATTTCCATGTTAAAATGCTAACTTTTTGAGAGAAATTTCGAACTTTTTCAGAAATTCCTCAATTTTGAGCATGACTTTACGAATTGACTCGTTCTCAGTGAAGTTTCTCAGGAGTTCCAATGAATATTTCAGAGGTTTCAGTATTTTTACTAATTTTTGATGATCTTACAGTGCGAATTCTTGAAATGAAGTTTTATCGAATTCTCAGTGTTTCACGATTTCTCTAGTGACCTTGAACTTGAAAAGATTAGCACTGCACTTTTATTTATCACTGCTTTAGCTTTAGCAGTTTTTTAAAATGGATTTTCATAGATTTTTTGAGCATGAATTTTTACTAATCTTTGAATTCGATTTTTACTGATTTTTAGAATGGATTTGCATCAATTTTCAAAGTTGATTTTCACTGATTTTCTAAACTTGATTTTCATTATTCCTTACACTCGATTTTCATTGATTTTTGAAATGGATTTTCACAAAAAATTTTTGGAATGATTTTCACTGATTTTTGAAATGATTTTTACTAATTTTTGAAACAAATTCCACTGATTTTTAAAATCATTTTCACCGATTTTTGATATTTTTTCACTAAATTTTGAAATGATTTTCACTGATTTTTGAAATTGGTTTTCACTAATTTTAAAAATTATTTTCACCGATTTTTGAAATTTTTTCACTGATTTTTGAAATTGATTTTTAATGATTTCTGAAATTGGGTTTCACTGATTTTTGAATCTGATTTTTACTATTTGTTGAGCTTGTTTTTCACTGATTTTTCGAATTTTTTTTCACTGATTTTTTGAAATTGTTTTTCACTTATTTTTGAAATATGTTTTCACAAATTACAGAACTTGATTTTTACTGATTTTTGAAATAGATTTTCAATTATTATTGAACCTGATTTTCATTAATTGTTGACTGTTAAGCTTGTTTTTCACTGATTTTTTGAAATTGATTTTCACTGATTTTTGTAATGGATTATACCTTCGTTTTTTCATTGATTTTTCAGTGCTTTTACCTAATTTCTAGCGATTGTCAGGGATGATCACTCAATTTTTTCAGTGATTTTCACTAATTATTATTGATCATTTTTCGGTGATGATCGCCGATTTTTCAATCATCACTTATTTTTCATTTAGTATTAATGGGTTTTTCGAGATTTCTACTTGATATGTTTTCTATTGTTCAACTCTATTTCTGAAATTGACTTTCACAAATTTTTTCAAAATGATTTCCATCAATTTTTGAAATTGATTTTCTCTGATTTCTGAGATTGATCTTCACTAATTTTTTAAATTGATTTTAGTCGATTTTTCCGATATTTTTCAAATTGATTTTCACTGATTTGTTGTGTATTTTCATTATATTTACAAGTGTTTTCACTCATTTTCACTGATTTTCATCGATGATCATCAATTTTTTAGTTGTCGCTGATTTTTAGTGATATTTTTCGATGTTTCACTCAAATTTTAAAATCGATTTCCACCAATTTTTCTAAACTGATTTTCACTGATTTTTCTAATTTATTTTTATTGAAGTACTTATTCATCATTATTGAGCTAAGATGACTGAAAAGTGAAAATCTGGTCATGTGATTCAGTCGTTCACGAATGATTCGTTCAATTCTCTTCTGAATGATTCATTTTGTGTGAAACCATCGGTCATGAAGTATTACAAATGTCAGTCATTCTACGAACCAGTTCAGTCGTTCACGAACGATTCACTCGAGTGATTCTGTTGTCAAATCGTTCGATTAAATCGATTCCATATTTTCTCATTCCTCATCTGCCTCTTTTCCCTTCGATCATCACCCCACCTTGATCACCTTGCCTGGCAACGTCCACTGCTTATTTACACGAGCACAATTTGTTTATAACTAGATGCATAAGTACTTCGAGCATGTTAGCCAATTCATTCATATTTACACGAAGAATATTGCAATTCATGGTATTTCTTCTACGCCCTTAACTCGATATACCTTCGAGACTTGGATTCAATTATACTCGTGTACGAAATTCATCGCTCATACTCGCATTATACCAGTACGATTTCGAATTACGCTTTCTTGTTCACACAGCAACGTCGATATAGGTATGTTCGCGACGAGACGTGCTAATGTTTACGTACGCGTCTTTGACCTATTCGTTTATTTGCATATTAATATCATTAATTACACGTCTGAATGAGCAATTTATTTCGTTTATTTTCACCGCAACGATTCGAGCATTGAAAACGACATCGTTGCGCCTGCCTTTCTCCTCGTCAACGTCTTCGTCGCGTCGGTCGCCAACAGTTTGATATTTTTACTTTGACGATTCGAATCGAATATCGTTCGGTACTCGTCCGACGATTAATCGCTCCACTTTACATGTGTTCTTTTTGGACTCGACGTCTATCGAATATTTAGCAATATTACCACATTCTCGTGAAATCGCAAGTTCTCTCGTATATCTAGTTATGCAGGTACATACATAATATCTGGCATGATACTAGTTATAGGTATGATGAATCAAGGTACGTACCAATGTCACGATCATTTTAGCTCATGGCACGATTTTTTTTGCACCATTAAAGTTGAATAATCAGAAAACTTACGACAATAATGAGGACGATCGAGACGTATTTTTTCAATTTTTTTTTTCGAATTTTCGAAAGTAGGTGCTGCGGACTCGCACCGTCGTCAGGAGAAACAGATAAAACAATTCGAAGGGGAGAGTAATTGCTCATATAGTATTTGAGGCGAGTAATTTACGTGGTGCGTACGTACGTGATTAAAGATAGCCACTTTCGCCGACTAAATGAGCTCCTATTATAGCCATAAACTTATGAGCATTTGTGTTCGAGTGATTTTACTGGCTCTGTCTCTCTTTGTTTCTATCAATCACCCGAGATGACGACCGCGGACCACTCAGAGATTAACTCGTTTAGAAGACGACACGTTGTACGATGGAGCTGATGTATGTTCGGAGAGTTGGGCTGCGTCTGTGTATGAAAATTTTTTACAATATCGTAATTAACAACCTTCTAGCGCTTTGGACGCCGCCGGGAACTACGCGGCGATGAGTTTTCACGTTATGGTCAAATGACCGGATTAGATTCTGTGTATCCCACGTGTGAAATCATCCTACAACAGAGCGCCGTACTGTACGATGTTCGCCTACCACACAGAGAGGATCATCAGCCCGTTAGTGACGCCAACTCAGAATTTAACCTTTAGCTCGCCATTCGTCGCTAAGCCGCGCGTCCCTCGGATAGGCGCTTATATTCCGTTACTATACGTGAATCATATCTTAAAAATAATATACCACAAATGAAACCAGTTTGAGATATTATCGCGGATGCGACATTTTGACTGCGAGGTCGCCGAGCCCGAGAGATTCTGTCCGACACGCTGCGTCGCCGACGTCGTTGTGTTTGTGCCCGATATTCGCGTTCGGATAGCCTAGTAATGGGTAATTGGCGAATATTTTGCAAGTGCGTTCTATGCCTCCTTGGACTTGGATTTTGATGTTGGATTTGGTGATGGAATGAATTTAACGGTAAATGGGCGAAAATCATTGGGTTTGAAATTTGGAAAGGGTAATTCCGAAAATGTCGTTCGTGAACGAGTTAATCAATTTTGTTGAATCCTCCAGGCATGAATCAGGATGAAATTCTTATTTTTGAAAAGAATGAAAAATGAAATTAAAATAGTTTAAATTCAATAATCGTTTGCGAATGATTTCTCAAATTTTGGCATCGTTTGCGAATGATTGGCCTATGACTGGTCGTATCAATTCGAAGAATCAGTCACGAACGATTCTTTTATTTTGGCTAAATCATTTGCAAACTTTTCTGAATGAATTATTCGTGAAGTGAATATGAAAAATTTATGAGGACAAAATTGAAAGAGATAATGAATGATTGAATCCCTAGGGAGATTTCAATCACCAATTTTTATGAAAAACCACCAATTTTTGTAAAAAAAATCACCATTTTTTGCAAAAAAAGTTACCTAATTTTCTAGAAATCACTAGTTTGTGTGAAAAATTACCAAATTTTGTAAAAAAAAAAAACCACAAAAGTTTCGAAAAATCACAAAATTTGAAAAAATCACTATCACCTAGCGAAGAAAAAAATACCCATTTTCATAGAAATCACTGATTTTTGTGACAAAATCGCCAATATTTGTGGAAAAAAACACCAATTTTCGTATAAATCACTAGTTTTTGTTAAAAATCACTAACTTTGTTTGAGAAAATTACCAATTTTCATAGAAATCAATCATTTTTGTGGAAAAAAAAAACACAAATGTTTGTTGAAATCACTAATTTTTGTGAAAAAATCGCCAATGTTTGTGAAAAAAAAACCACCAATTCTCATAGAAATCACTGGTTTTTGTTAAAAATGATTATTTTTGTTTTTAAAAATCATCAATTTCGTAGAAATCATCAATTTTTGTGAACAAAAACCACATAATGTTTGTAGAAATCACTAATTTTTGTAAAAAAATCATCAATTTTTGTGAATCACCAATTTTTGTGAATCACCAAATTTTGTGAGGAAAAATCATCAATTTTTATAAAAATCACTAATTTTTGAGAAAAAAATCGCCAGTGTCTGTGGAAAACCCTCCAATTTTCATAAAAGTCACTTGTTTTTGTCAAAAACTTAATTGTTTTTAGGAATCACTAATTTTAGTAAAAAATCATCAATTTTTGTAAGAGGCACCAAATTTTGTAAGAAAAAAATCGCCAATTTTCATAGAAATCACTAATTTTTATGAAGAAAACCCGAAAATGTTTGTAAAAATTACTAATTTTTGTGAAAAAATCACTAATTGTTATGAAAATATCACTAATTTTTGTGAAAAAAGTACTGATTTTTGTGATACTGAAGGTTATTTAATTCTGTAAAAAAAAAACTAATTTCTGTAAATAATGAGTGATTATTGTTAAAATCACTATAAAAAATATCAATTTTCTCTAAGTATATAGAAAAAAGAAATGATTAATTTCTATGAAAAATCACAAATTTCTATAAAAAAATCACTGGTGTTTCTATGAAAATCGATAATTTTTGTGAACAATTACGTATTTTTGTGGAAAAATCACCGATTTCTCGTTGTCTCTTCACTGGCATTTTTCATGTACTTTTTTCTGTGACTTTTTTGCTGACTTGTTTGTGGAATTTTCTCTATTTCTTTTTAGTGATTTTTAATATAGAATTTTTCACTAAACTCATTCTCTCTAAGTAAAGTTGTTTTTTTCCTCTAAAATCTTTTCAGTAAAATTTTTCATCAATTTGTTTTCAGTGATTTTTTCTTACTAATGTAACATCTTTTTAATAATAATTTTCCTGATTTCTTTTCAGTGATCTTCATTATTGAGCTTTTATGCTAAATTTTTCTTTTGGTACTTTTCAATGAACATTTTTACTGATTCAGTGAATTTTTTTTCATTTAAATACATTACTTTTTCTGAGAGGGGTGAGGGGGCTTTTCACTAAAAATATCGTTGGATGATGCTGTGTAGTGAAATTTTGATTTTCACTGGGTTCTTTTCATTGAAATTTCTCATGAGTTTCTTTTTAACGGAAAATTTTGTATTGTAATTTTTATACTTATGCATCGGTGATTTTTTCCAATTCATGAATGAGGGAGAATGATTCCGTTCTGAAACTCGTCCTTTTTACGAGGCCCATTGCCGCTTACAGCTTCGTTACCTTTCGACATCTTTTTATTCAGACGCTATTTTCATGATCTACAATGCAAGATTTATGTAACGAATTGATCAAGGCTGCTGTGCCGCATATTTTATCCTCACACACACTCGCTCGCTGCCAGAACACAAACTCTACCCGTACACAAACCAAGAATTGGTAAAATCTGCATAATGCACTTCTCTCGCACCTTCCATAAAGACGTGGCGGTCTAGAAGAAAAAAAAAGCTCTCAGTCTCGTCTCACCACCATCGCCGCATTCTTTCACACCGCCACGCCAGCTCCGATTATCGCACTATCTGCGCATCACAATGGGTTAAATATCGTTTAATTCAGCGGTAATAGTGTCTCTCCGGACGTTTATTATGAAAACGTACAAAAAATGCAAATACCACCCCAAAAACCGGTTCCAATTCGTACAAACCGATCATATTTTTCTACCATGAGATATGGCCTGCTATTAAAGCGTAAATACCCGATGCATCTGGATTCCGGGTAACCAAAGAGTTGGACTTCTGCATATCGCGATGGTTATTCGGAGCATCTTCTGCGGCCGTATGCGACACGTAGCGAGCGAAATCCAACAGAGATAGTGACCGATTGCACACTGCGAACGAGCCCGTCACGAGCTACCAATCAAAATGTCAATTCATCCGCGAGATACGGTGCGGTGGCTGGACGCGCCGTGGACGTAACAAATACCTGGACGTCAAATGCCCCATCGGTCTGTCGGCTTGGCATCGTGCCATCACCTGTAATTGTCGCATAAAGGAAGCGGAATAATCGTATATACGTAGTATCTACACTTCGGTGTGTATTTGAATATTCATTGTTATCCGATTCGTACCACACCTTGCTGGATTTTTATGGTTGGCGCGGCGCATCCGTCGCCAAACTTGACAACCTCTCGAAGGCCGCCTCATACGTCGTGCAGTTCAATCCGCGATAAAATCCTGCTCGCAGCTTCTTATACATATTTGAGAAATAAAAATAAAAAGGATACCGCGGTAGCTATTATTCTATCGTAAACGCATATCAAATCGTACGACCCGCCAACGAATCGTGTACCATAAAAATACTCCGGAGATAAAATTTGCAATTTTTTTTGGTCGTCACGCAAATTCCATCGAAACTGGTCCGTCGATACACGATCCTGGTCCGGTTTCTATGCTGATGTCGTGTCGTTCTCGTATTTTCGTGCATGTAAACAAACCATTCCAACAAATTTGAAAACCATTAATAATTCGCCAAAGTATATACCATCCGAATCGAACGTTTCCGTTTTAATGATCATTTTTCGTCAGCTTAATTAAAATAATCCGGCTTCGGGTCGTTTAAATTCGATATAACCAGTCTATGGATATTGGACGATCGAACACACCGAGTCAAAGTTGCTTTATCGAATTCCAATACTTGGCTAGAAAAGAGAAGAGGTCCCGCTCACCAGGCCTCATCGTCGTTGGTACAACCGATTTAGAGATTTGCGAAAAACTAATGTCGTTTGGAAACGTGTCTTTGGGTTCATTTACCTGGCCAAATACTTCTATCGAGATGTTTATTGGAAATTTTGTACGTTTTCGATCGGATTTTTTTCGTAGGAGTGTTCGATTGGTGTTGCGAATCGATCGTGATGAAGGAGGAGAGGGGAAGTGCGTGGAATTTTTTGGTGGGATTGTTTCTTATTTTTTATTAAAATTGAAATTCGCATAAATTCTCATTATTTTTATAAAAATATTTTGAACATTTTCGTAACGATCGAAAATTATTTTTATAAAAATATGATGAGAATTTGATTTAAAAGAGTTCAAAATATTGGAAGAGTTGAAATATTGCAGGAATGATTTTAAAATTTCAGTAATTCTAAATTGTCTTTAAAACGCTAGAAAAACAAAAAAAAGTTGAAAATCCTTTTAAAAGCCTAAAAAGGTCTCACTGAACTTGAATAAAAATGGTTTTGAGAACAGTAAAAGTTTTTAAAAAGTTCTCAAAATTAGTAAAAATGATTAATAATGATGTAAAATTGTGTAAAATTTCATAAAGAATCTCATAGTCATAAGTGATTGAAAGATTATGAAAACCGATGAAAAGGGTACCGGCGGTTAAGATAGGCGAATCTGCCCCCGAGCTGAAATTTGAAACTAACCGACGGAATTTGGTCCTTAGGGTCTGAAAACCACCTGGTAAAAATTTTGGCCCCCTACCCCTCCCCTAACCCGAGTTATGGGGCAAAACGTTACTTTTTTCAGCCTTTTCATTAAAAATTTTTATCTCCGAGAGTTTTCAACCAAATTTTTTCAAATTTACGTGAGTTATACTCCATACTGAGGGGTATTAGTGGGTGGTTTGAAAAAAATTTTTTGATGATTTTTTCTAGCCAAAAATCACATTTTAAAACTTGAAATCGAGTTTTCTACATGATGTTGCAGAGGTAAAAAATGAAAAATATATATCATGTATCTAGTCCCTATCTACAACGTAATATTTTTTTCAGAATTTTTTAGGTGGGTGGAAGACCTTCAAAACGCAAAAAACTGCATTTTTATCACGTTTTTCGCTCAAAAATGGTCATTTTTGGCCGAAAAAATTTTTCGGGTAATAATATTCCAAAATACGTATTTTTACGCCACTTGCCCGATTTTCACTTCATTTCATTCGTTTTTGAATGATTTTTGCAATTTCAAGTAACCTAAAGCGTAAGACTTAAAATTGTATGTATGTAACTTTCCTTATACCTGTATAAAAATTATCATACGGAAAACACTGAAAGAAAATTTGTGTTCAGTAGCTCGAACTACCTTCGAAAAATTCATTTGCATGAGCAGAGCACTCAAATTTCGAAAATTCACTTTGTAGCTAACAAATTTTTCAGAGAAAGGGGCCAAAATGTGTTTCTTCAATGGATTTTTTCGTATTTTTTGTGGTTTTTCGCCAAATGTAGATAAAAGTTTCGAGTTTTTTTAGATGAATTTTAGGGAGTTGGAAGAGCCCTAAAAATTTTTTTTCAAAATTTTTGGTTCATTTTCGTCGAGTTATGGCATTTTAGAAATTTTGAGCGGCCATTTTCTCTTGAAAGGTCAAAGGTAGCCTAGTTATTTGGTCTGAACCTCGAGAACATTGAGTGAAATCTGAATTATTCTTAAGAAATGACTATGCCCTATGAGAAAAACTCAAAAACGAAGAAAGGAAAAAATATGAAAAAAAATCGAAATAATTCAACTTATTTCCAAAAACGAAAAAATGACCGAGTAGTCGATAAAAATGTGAATAATTGAACAGTTTATTTTTCAAAATGAAAAAAACGTGTCATCAGTAAAAAAAAATGAAGGAAATCGAAAGAAGTAAAAAATGATGAAAAAATTGAAACAACTGAAGCTTTCATTTTAAAAATTACCTGAGACCATTTTGAAAGTTTCACCTTGGAGAATTATTGCGAGAAGAAAACTTCTGTAGGAAGAAAAATTCAAATCAAAGTTGAGTAGAGAAATGCCAATAGAAATGCAGAATAGCAAAAGGTAGGAATAAAAAATTGTTCGGTTTGGAAGAATTCACTACCTCATATTTTTGCTAATTTGAGCAATTTCTACATGCAAGGAACAAGATAAGGGAGGAAAGTTCATTGAAACCAGTTTTGACTGTTCCTACCTCGAACAGTAAACCATAACAGGAAAACATTCCAACAAAAATTTTGAACCCTTTCAAAATATTTTTCTATTTTTGAGACTTGTTTTTTTATAATAAACGTGGACCCGTGAACGTCGTACTTCCCACGAGAGTGCCGTGGGAAGTGCAACGTTACTGTACGCGCTACATGCGAGGGGTGGTTAGTTTTCATTTTTTTTGACAATGTTCCACCACTTCGATTTTTTTGAAATTTTTGTGGTATATTTATGAATTAATGGCGTATCTTTTGGGGGGAAACGTTCCATTGTACCTTTGAAATTTCAAGAGAAAATGGCCGCTCAAAATTTCTAAAATGCCATAACTCGGCGAAAATGAACCAAAAATTTTGAAAAAAAATTTTTAGGGCTCTTCCAACTCCCTAAAATTCATCTAAAAAAAACTCGAAACTTTTATCTACATTTGGCGAAAAACCACAAAAATACGAAAAAATCCATTGAAGAAACACATTTTGGCCCCTTTCTCTGAAAAATTTGTTAGCTACAAAGTGAATTTTCGAAATTTGAGTGCTCTGCTCATGCAAATGAATTTTTCGAAGGTAGTTCGAGCTACTGAACACAAATTTTCTTTCAGTGTTTTCCGTATGATAATTTTATACAGGTATAAGGAAAGTTACATACATACAATTTTAAGTCTTACGCTTTAGGTTACTTGAAATTGCAAAAATCATTCAAAAACGAATGAAATGAAGTGAAAATCGGGCAAGTGGCGTAAAAATACGTATTTTGGAATATTATTACCCGAAAAATTTTTTCGGCCAAAAATGACCATTTTTTTAGCGAAAAACGTGATAAAATGCGGTTTTTTGCGCTATTAACGGTCCACCACCCACCTAAAAAATTCTGAAAAAAATATTACGTTGTAGATAGGGACTAGATACATGATATATATTTTTTCATTTTTGCACCTCTGCAACATCATGTAGAAAACTCGATTTCAAGTTTTAAAATGTGATTTTTGGCTAGAAAAAATCATCAAAAAATTTTTTTCAAACCACCCACTAATACCCCTCAGTATGGAGTATAACTCACGTAAATTTGAAAAAATTTGGTTGAAAACTCTCGGAGATAAAAATTTTTAATGAAAAGGCTGAAAAAAGTAACGTTTTGCCCCATAACTCGGGTTAGGGGAGGGGTAGGGGGCCAAAATTTTTACCAGGTGGTTTTCAGACCCTAAGGACCAAATTCCGTCGGTTAGTTTCAAATTTCAGCTCGGGGGCAGATTCGCCTATCTTAACCGCCGGTACCCTTTGTAAAAATTTTTCAAAATGTGATGAAACTCGTCGAAAATTGTTCTCTTTTTTCACTTTCTTTACAAATTCAACTAATTTTGATAATTTTCTGATTAAATTTCAAAAATTAAAAAAAAATTTGATGATTTTTGTGCAAAATTTATAAAATTTTCTGTTAATTTTATGTAAAGTCCGCCAATTTTGAAGTCATTCAACTGCTATGATATTTCAATAAATTTTAAATCATCATTTTTCACAAATAAAATTTTCAACAATACTTTCTCATAATTTATTTTCATTTTCTTTTATTTTGAATCAGCGAAATGTCTTGAAATTTGGTGTCTTCATTAATTGAATCAGTGAAACGTATTTTCATGAAAAATTGAGTTTTGACATCTGCTCTTTTATTTTTAAATTAGGCAATGAAAACTATCGAAAATCACTGGGAACAGTCAGTATTGCAGTAGGGTAATAAATCAGTGGAAAAATTTCACGAATAGCAATCAGTGAAAAAAATTCACTGAAATCAAATCAGTAAAAAAATTCTGGAAAATTATTGAAAATTCACTGAAAGCAATCAGTGAAAAAAATGCTTGAAAATCAGTGAAAATTCACTGAAAAGTCAGTAAAATATCAGGAATTTACTGAAACATCAGTGAAAATCTACTTGAAATCGAATTTTTTTTTGATTTTCCCTGAGCCGAAATTCTGTCCTTTTCAGTGATTTTTCACCGATTTGAAATTAAAGACAATTTCATCTGAAATTTGAATCAGAAAAAATTATTCATATTCGAGAAAGTATACGCCACAAAACGAAGACACATCCGGAAATCCAGCTGCGATAACAATCACCGCAAATTCATCGGAATAACTTTTTTCGCACAATTAATGCGTTCAGTTTGTTGGAATTTCCTCCATCGATTAATTATCTTCGCTCAAATAATCCATACGCTAATACCAATTATCAAAATGGGCCAATTGGTCGATCTCGAAGCAAACTAAACCTGGCCCGTCATCAAATGGTACTTTCGAGTTTCAATGTTGACAAATACGATTAACGACCTAAATATGGGTATTAATTTGATCCTATTTATTATCTCGTCAATCCTTTAAAAGGGCTATTTTACGAAACATCTAGGCCTACTCGGCTACTTATAACATCGACTATAAAAAACCACCGCAGACACAGACCGATATAAAAGTAAACCATATAAAGAGCATTCGATTACCATGCGTAGCAGTTAACTAAGCCTTCTGTGTATACGAGTTTAAAATGTCACAATCTTATTCGTTAATCTCATCATGGAATTCCGTCGGTTAATTGGCGAATTGAATTTGGTTGTTGAAACATAGGTCGAATAGTTTTAAGGACGTTGCTGTCGCCGGTGCCATCGACTGGCAATTTAATATCGTCATAGCTTCGAGAATCGGGCAGAAGGCGCTTGGCCGACAATTTTATAGGCAAATAAATCGTTATAAGCAGACGGACACGAAACAGACTGTGAGTGAAATTCGATACTCGAGCTAGCATATTTTTTTTTGACGTATTTAGCGAAAAAAAACTAACCCGTGGTGACCAGGTCGTGTTCCTAGGCGCCTTTGCTGATCTGGATGTGTAGGAGGGAAAGGTAGGGGGTATGGACACGTTTTATATAAATTATAACGATGCCCTATCAAGACGGTGGTGTTATGAAAGATGGATACCGTGCGTAGTTGGCGATTTTTTACGACTAATTGTCGAGCCCCGAGGTGATTGGAGGTGATGTAATTGAGATGAGAGGGATTGCAGGGCAAGGAGATGAAGTATTTTGTTTGTGAGCTAATTTTTCGTGGATTTCAAAGTAGAAGAGAAAAGGGATGAAAATTGACTCGAAATTGAGTTCCTTTATTCTGAAGAGCACTTGCACTTGCAATTATTCATTTTGCGATTTTTGATGTAGAAATTGCTCATCAAGGTGTCTAAAAGGTCCTGCTGGTCCTTTTTCCGAGTTGAAAATTCTGATTTTTTTTTTCAAATTTGAAACCCTTTTTATGGTAAAAATTGAAAAGTTATGGATTTTTTAAAAATTTGATTGCCTGAAAATTATTAGAGGGTGTGGTGTCCATTATCTAAAAATCCTGAAAAAACCAGAGCAGAGAATTTTGAAATTTTTACTAAAATTTTTTAAAAATCTTGAAAGAATAAATTCCTTGGTCCACTAAAATACCTACATTCCCATAAAAGTCACATTTTTAACCAAAAATTGATTTTTTTCATTTTTTCTTCCGTTTTTAAAGGTTAAAATTTAGTTTTAAACTTATCTCTAAACAAAAAAAACTGCTCTTGCTTGCTTCAGACAGAACGAATTGAAATCCTTATTTTTTAACTTCATGAATTTTAATATTTCCAAGGGTTTTTGATCCTAAATTCCAAGTCAGTGAATGGGAGGAAAAGGAAACGTTCAAAATTTGAAAACTGTTCGGTGTGAAATTTCAGTTTTTTGTTCATTCCCACTGTTGAGGACCAATTTTTAGGGTCAAGGTCAAATGACCTCGCAAATGAATTTATGAAGTCAAAAAATGCACTTTATTACCTGACTCGAAATAAGTGAAAATAATTTTTCAATTTTTGGTCCTATATTCCATTCCTATGAGAGTCCAGTTCGTGCCTGGAGTTAAATCAACTCCGAGAATTGATTCAGAAGGTCGAAAAACTTGAATTTGAGAATTTCACTCAAAAAAATTGTACAATTTTCAATTTTGGTCGCTTTCTCCTTCAGAGAGCCAAATTGGCTTTGATGGGTTTAGAGTAAAAAATAAATGTAGAAATGGATTTAGAAATTTCGAAACCTCCCTTGTTATAGCCATTTAAAAAATTTCAATTTTTTTGTATTTTCTTTTCTCATTTTTTTCATGGAGGGGGAGGGGTAGTGAGAAAAAAATTTAAAAACCTCTGAGAACCTCTTATTTTTTGTGTGATATACTTTTGAAAGAATTTTGAAGTTCACGTAACACAGAATAATACTCAAAATCTACCTAAATTCTTCCTGGCTCCGCTTACGTTCAAAGTTCAACCGCATCGCGTAAAATTAAGACGGAACGTGTCGTACGACATGAATTACGAGTTGGTAAATCCGGACCAGCGAAGAACCACTCCGCAGTCGTACCTTTTACGTCTATTTACGACACGATGTCACTTATACGGTTCTTTTTTTCTATAATCGGATTCATTGTCGGCCAATAAATCAAGCAAATATCGCATTATCAACGGTACTTGGCCATTTGACCAGATCGTGGAAATCTCTCCAGCTTTATTAAGTCGTTCAATTAATACGTCCACATACGAGGACACCAAGGATCGTAATCTACTCTCGCGCCATCGTCCAAATCTCCTCTTCGCCTCCCTCGAAAAGCTGGAATTCGATAATCTACGCAAAGAGGAAGTGAGTAAAATAATTCGAACGAAGAAAAAAAACCACCTAATCTTAGTGCCAAAGTACCTTTGGTACTCGCATAGTCGAAGGCAACAAACGCATAAATTTCGAATACTGGAAGCATCTGCATAATTATGCGTATCCGAAACTTATTCTATATTAATATTTAATATCTCGTATCGACTTGTATTTTATTTCAATTTCATAACTCGTTTCTCGGTAATCTAATGACATAGGTGTAAATTACACCGGCGATTAATAGAATGGCGTGATTATTGACGACGAAAGGCTGCAGGGAGTAGTGGGGAGTATTTACGATCACACACGAAATCAATTATTAGATTTTACCATTTATAGTTTCACTCTATTACTTAGCTCAATAGTTCGGCTTGTTTATTTGTCGAACGTAAATACTTGGCCCATTATATGAGGTGACAATGGAGCATTGATGTACCTAAAGTATAATGTAAAAATGGAGCCTACTCCGGCGAGTTTCTCCGCGACCACGACGTCGTAATAAGGCGCGAAATTATGGTAAATGAAGTGGCTCGTTAACGATTGCGTGCCCGAGCTCGTTTTTTTCCAATACCTGCGTCGGTACTAATCTTCCGCAACATGTTAGGAGACGATTTTTTCAATTTGGTGGAAGCTGCGAAGAACAATATTTAAATAAGAATGTTACCGGGGTATAGTGAAAAATTGGGTTGAATTGTTTTCTTCGCGTTGATCACGAGAAAAATTGTAAAAAAATTCCATCAGCCGAGAATTTCTCACATTTTTGAATGAACAATTTTCATGCTGTCTACCGGACATTAAAATCCAGGAAAACGTGAAAATAGCATGAGTGTCACAACAATGGCATGAAAACGTGAAAATGGCATGCATTTCGATTATTTTCCACGAAAAGCATGAACTTTAAACATTTTTCTCTCAATTTTTAAATTGATGATTTGCTTTTAAATCATTTTTCAACTTTACTTTTGCATAAAATAATAAGTCAAAAAATCAAAATTTTAATGAAAAAGAAAATGATCGGGCAAATATGTTGAAATTAGCATATTTACATATTTACCATAATTTACCGTAATTATTAAAATATTCACGGTAAGTTACCGTAATTGTCAAAATATTCATTGTAATTTACAATAATTACCGTGATTATCAAAATATTCACGGTAATTTACCGCAATTATTGAAATTTTTACGATCATTTACCGTAGTTATTAAAATATGTACGGTAATTTACCGCAATTACTGAAATTTTTACGGTAATTTACCGCAATCATTGAAATTTTTACGGTAATGTACCGCAATCATTGAAATTTTTACGGTAATTTACCGCAATCATTGAAATTTTTACGGTAATTTACCGTAATTATTAAGATATTTACGGTAAGTTACGGTGATTATCAAAATATTTATTGTTAGTCACCGTAATTATCAAAATATTTACAATAATTTACCGTAATTATCAAAATTTTTACGGTAATTTACCGTAATTATCAAAATTTTACGGTAATTTACCGTAATTATCAAAATTTTACGGTAATTTACCGTAATTATCAAAATTTTACGGTAATTTACCGTAATTATCAAAATGTTTACGGTAATTTCCCGTAATTATCAAAATATTTACAGTAATTTCCCGTAATTATCAAAATATTTACGGTAATTTACCGTAATTATCAAAATATTTACAATAACATGGCGTCTACCAGGCATGAAAATTATTTTGAAAAACATGAAAGTAGCATGAATTTTCATTTTCTCAATTCAGTAGATACTTACCATGGTTTTTCTACCTTTTTAAATAAATTTTGACCCTTCAGTCAATTTTACTGGCAAAAAAAGGGTTCTACGGAAAAATTGAATGGAACATAAACTGTAAAATGTAAAATTTCCTTTCTGTAAAGTCTATTTAGTTAGGTAGCTAAACGGTCCAACAAAAAAATCAAATTTTGAAAAATCCTTGGGTGAAGGAATTTTTTATCGCGTTTATCGTGATCAACGTGAAAAATACTACAAAAATCACCCATTCAACTTCAAACATAATTTCAAAAGTTTAAAAATGCAGACCTGTGACTGATCGTAGACGAAAGATTCGCGGAATTTCGTCGTCATTTGGATATCAGCGATAGGTGGAGAAATTCCTTTTCGAGTTGGCACGACTGAGCGACTTGTAAATACACGTTAATTATTAAAAACGACCATGCTGTTGGTGGAGCGACTGCAAATGCAGCTCGTCCGAGTGATTTGTCACTGTCCTTAGACAACTGTTGGTCTAACGAGATAGTACTCGGAGCCGGACCAGGGAGGGGATCAACCAAGTATACATACGAGAAGTATTTAATAAACATGAAAATTTTAATATAATATCGTAGACAATCGAAGCCATCCGTATACTCGTATAAGTAAATAAACTGGTTAGCTACTGATACAATAATACATGTAATACGGTTCATCGCGGTGCGATGGCCAATGAACTTAGCAGATCTTCTGGCGCAGCCGAGAGCCGGTTCGAGCTATACGGTAATATCTTATTGGCCGGATTGTTTGCGTAGGACTTTTGCCCAGAATAAAACGTCGTCTGTACGTACCTGAAATGAAGAAAAGGAGCACCGCGTATTGCCATACGTCGGTCCCTAAGTCTGTTGTACCTGAGGATGTATTTTATCCGAGTACATTGGTTTGATTGGCAAAATGCCACGAATCTATGGCTAAATCGTACACAGGCGCGGATACAGATTCGAGTATATAATAAAGTACTTTGCGTGAAGGAAGACGACAACGTTGAAGTTTTTTGAGTCTCTCGATGGCGTTGAAATTTAATTCAGCGTAGATTGACCGACATGTATCGAAATTTATCCAGGGTCTGGTTCGTAGAATTCGATTATAAATAGTGCTAAGATAGGTTCGCAGAAAATCATATCGAAGCCGAAAATCTCAACCATGAGGTTGCCGAATACCGAAGATAGCACCATGACCTATAAATCGGCCACGATCAGATGAGATGGTCTCTTCTTCGGTGTCGTGTGCGTATCTGTTCCTCGAGATTGCCATCGGATCGTCGTACATGGAAACGCAACGTATTGCAGACTGTAGAGATGTTCTAGGAAATACCGGTGTGAATTGAGTGGGTTATGGTTTAAGATGTGGGTTGAGAGAAGCTGGTTAGTGGAGAAGGGGTGAAGATGAAGTTTGGATTGGAAATTGAATGGAAAATTTAACCTCTGGTAGAGATTCGAATTGGTTGCCTGTCTATTTAAATGCAAAAAATTTTTGAAGATGGTCATGATTTTTCGAATTTTTTTTGGTATGCAAACCATTGACTTGCGAAGTTCTGCTGTTTTCAAGATTTTTTTTTCAAAACTACTATGTTCATTTTTTTTTTCTAGCAAAAAAATTTGATCAAAGGTATTTTTTGCTCACGATTTTTCCTATAATTTTGAATATCAATAAAAAGATATGAAAACAGAAGTTGAAAAATCAAAATAAATTGAAGAATTCAACTTTTTTGAAGTAATTGTGATAAATTTTTGTAATGGTGAAAAAGTAGATTTTAAAAGTAAGTACCTGCGAAAATGTTGGATGAATTGAATCGATGATAGCCACTGATGAGAAAATCAGAAAAATCATCTGAGGAAGTGAAATTTCCTCAATAATTTAATGAAATATTTGCATTTTGAATTTTTATTCGGAATTGAAAATTTTCAGCAACATTTCATTTATTTAGGTATTATTCAACTCAAATTTATAATTTTTTACAAGCTAAAAGTACATACCTGAATAACAAACCATTCAGTTGATTTTGAAAGATGAAGTCATTGAGAAGTTGTGGATTTAGAAAGGTACCCAAGAAAACAACGAAAACATGATGAGATCAGATTGCAATTGACACGACGTTCTAAAATCAAAATACATATAAAAATACATAAAATCGAGTCATTTTTTTCAAATTTTGAAAATCTTATTATTTTTATTTACATTTTTTTTAATTGCATCTAATATTGTAAAATTTGGCGATCAAGATAAAAAGGGATATCTACATCTATTGCTTTCGTGATAATTCAAAATTTTCGAAAAATTCACTAATCATTTTTTAACTATTGAACGATGGAGTTATTTCATTCAAAATTTTCCAAACCTCACTTAGGTCTATGTAAGGGGCGGGGGGGGGGTCCTCCAGGACCCATGTTTGTTAGAAGGCCTGCTAAGGCTAAAAACTCTAATTTTCCCTGCGAGAACCCTTAAATAAAAAAAATTATTTTTTTTTGCTTGCCCATTTTCCTCCCTAGCCCCCAATTTTTTCTGCACAGACCTGCCCTCTTATTTTTCTAAAAATCGAAACTGGTTCCAAGAATTTCTCAAAATTGCAGAGCATTTTGAGTGTTTGTTGTCCCGTTTCCCCTGCTTCCCATGAAATCAATATCAAAAAATTCAAGGTCATTCCTCATTACAAAAGAAGATTGTGGAAAAAAGAGATGAAAAAGTAGGTGCATCGAATAAAGAGAATAAGTAATTGGGAGAATTTGAGGGGGTTGTTTTTTGATTATCACAGAATGTAATGAACATTGGCGGATGCAGCAATGCTCCAGTTCAGCTGTGCCATGATGAACCTGTCCGTTCTAAAAAAAAGAAAAAAAGAAAAATTCGATAAAAATTGAAGTTTCAGTTTCATTTCATAACTCAAGTTTACAAAAAAAAAAATCATACCCAGCAATGAGCAAAGGAAGGACATCAACTTTTCTCCACCTGCAGAAATAATTTAATTTTTTAAAATATTTTTTATGTACTTTCCATTTATTTTTTTTATGGTTTAATGACAAAAAAACCAAGTCGAACTGATGTAAATTGTACTTATATCAACTATATTTTAACAATCTATTTTGTTTTTTTGTTTCAGGTGAGTTACAATTTACGAATATAATTTTCAACATTGGAATAAGAAACATAAATGAGTAAGTCATTTCCTATTTTCTTGATTCTGAAGAAAATCGTATTTCAAAGAAGTAGTACCTCATCATTTTGAAAAATTCTTTCAAAAATTGTGCTCTTTTTTGAATTTTTTCGTGTTAATCGTAGTTTTTGAATCTTTCGACAATAATTGAGGTGAGGGAGGGGGCTTAAAAGGATGGAAAAGAACAAGCAGCATTTCTGAAAAAAAAAAAAAAAGGCAGTACTTGAATCGTTCTGATTATGAAGCTCTCAAGAGCAAAGTTCATTTTGTTCAAAAATGAAATTTTCTCCTTCTTCTTGATCGAGTTAGAAAGTACTTTTATTAGAAATAAAAATGCATTTTTTTTCTGAAATTTTGATTTGGTATTTTTTGGTCACGAATTTTGTGTTCAGCCGCACTTTGGAATAGATTCAATTAAAATTTGCCAACTTTGCAGAAATATCTGTCAACCAATTTTTATCTACATAATGCGAGCCTGAGTAATGAGTATCGATACCTCTTGTAGGAGTCAAAAATTGGTTATTGAGTCGGCGCTAATTTTGAGATTTTCACATTTCAGAAGGCGTAAAATCAAGGGACAACCTCATCTCAAAAACCAATTTTTGATCCCTATAAGGGTGGTTTCTATATCCAAGCACACTTTACGCCATTCTTTGATCTTCGACGTATCGACGTTCATTCTCAATAACGTCTTCTCCTCTCCTCCCATCTTTCTTCTTTGCTAGAATAGTCATTTTAATAAATACGACGCGACACAACGTCTAATTGACGTAATCGTATTGAAACAGCATACTTCGGTATCAACGAGCACCCGGGAACTTTCGATTAGCAAAGCCTACAATAAGACTTGACCATTTGCATGATTTGTTTTCACAATTGGCTTACATTGAATGGTCTGCTCGGCTCGTTGGCTGTGCTACGTACGTACGCCGATGTCTTGCCCAAGCCTACCAGCGAACCCATTGTTTGCCTTTTTCATATAACACGTACTCGCGAACCACTGCTGCAATAGGCACCGATAACCATAGATACAGACGAGGCAGCTTAACTAATATGCATGTAAATCTCATCGTCGTCGTCTCATCGCGTCGATCTGTCGAGCGTCGTTCTGCTGCGTGGAAATTGGTATAGATGGCCTTTTTTCTCGTACACTCGTCGGCGTCCACGAATACGACTTGGTCGTTGCCCAAATTAAGCGCGTCGATACGTGATCTCTCGCTAGAGTGGATATTTTGGCGAGAAAAAAGTTGGAGAAAAACTCGCCTTGGTCGATGAACCATACGTCGCTGCTCAGAAATTTTAATTTATTTACTTTAAATAGCAAGGTTCATTGATTCGGCTCGTTTTAACTCGACGAAAGAGCCGAGAACGTCGACATGAGACCGTCCCGCCGATTTTTTTCCAACACCTAAAATCTCAAAGACCAGATTGGTAAAGGGGTGGCGATGATGAAGGCGTACGCGGATGGCAAATTCTCTCGGAGCTGTCAAGGTGACGACGCCGATAGGATCAGGGTATCGTACTCTGGATTGAATTTTTCCACCAGGCCCACCTGCCGAACTAACTAATTTCTATTCTTTTCTCTGTTCGCTTCCTTTTGACGAATCAATGCGCGATAAAAATCATTAATTTAGAATCAACGTGTGAAAATTACGACTGCGATTTCGCATTAATGACATTTCGATTGTTATTGCGCGGCAGTGGCTGCCGGAGGAGCAGGGGCGGTGTTTTTAAATCATTGAAAAATATCCAGTGCTTACGAGATCGCTGCTGTAGTGAGGGAAAATGGCGTAATACATAATTCAAGGGCCTAGCGATGCCATTCAGACTCCCGGAATAAAGAGAGGATCGTATTACTCGACGTGGAGAATATGGGAAAAAAATAATAGATATTTTTCACAACTTTTATACCAGCAGTTTATACTCGCTACTTGGTATTTAATCTTCGGGGATTAATTGTATAAAAAAATTTTTACGCAAGAGGCTCTCGCCATTGGCTGCTGATTAATTACATTCGGTTGCCCGGATTTATCTACCAGAGCTGCCTCAGGCTGCGTTGGCAATAATAATACAATTTTTCATTGACACTATGAAAAAAAAACTTGAGTGTAATAGTCGTAGACAATTATCGTAATCGTAAGAGAAACCCGAGTTCTTAAATGATTTCGCCATAAAGGGGATTTCGACGATTCAAGTCCCAATTGATTCCAAAATCGAATTTTTTCAAATTTTTCCCAAATCAGTATCCAGTTTTGAGATTTTTTCTTCCGATATATTTTTGGTTTAATTTAAATTTTCTCAATTTTTTCAATTATGATGTTTTTTGAAATTTAATCCAATTTTTAAATTTTTTACAATTCCTTCCAATTGTTGAGTTGAAATTTTTTTGGAAAACACGAAATTTTAAGTCGAGGTTAATTCAAAGTTGAAAGAAAAAATGAGAAAAACTTTAAAAATCATTGGAAAAAAGTTTTGAGTTAGAAGAACTTTTCAAAATTCAAGTTGTAAAATTTTCCAAAAAATTGAATTGAAAAAGTTCATGGTTGGAAAAAATTTCAAGAAAAATTGAATAAGAAAACAATTTTACTGATAGAAATTTTATTACAGTCAATGGTGTTGCCAAAAAAAAAAAAGGAAGGGGTCTAGGAGGCTAAAACCTTTCTATATGAGGTTAAAAATTGAAAATGTATTTAAAATCAAATTTTCTCAATTTTCAAGTTCAAAGTTTTTCAACCTCAAATTTTTTCAATTCTGATTTTTTTCAAAATTTTATTCAATATTAAAATTTGCAGTAAGTAGGTAAATATAAATAATTTTTGAGCTTGAATTTTCACAAAATTTCTCCGATTTTGATTCAAAACTCCTTCCAGTTGTTGAGTTGGAAAGAATTTTAGAGTACACAAAATTTAAAGTTGAGATAAATTCAAAGTTGAAAAAAATAATTGTAAAATTACTGGAAAAAAGCTTAAATTGAAAGAACTTTAAAAATCCAATTTGGAAAATTTTTCCAAAAAAAATGAATTAAAAAACTTATGATAGGAAAAAAACGGTAGGTAAAAATTTTATTATTACAGTTAGTGATATACCCAAAAAAGAGGGTAGGGGTCCAAGGGACTGGACCCTTTACATGAAGTCAAAAATTAAAGTAAAAAAAATACGTTAATGGGACATTGGAAATCTAATTTTCTCGATTTGTTTTGGCATTGAACAAAATTACAATTATATGAACTAAATTGAGGTAGCTATAGGAATAAGGGCTCTCATTTTCTCCCTTCTTCTGGTATTTTGAGTCTCCATGCTCAATTTGTACCTCCTCTCCCCCTTACTTTAAAAAAGCTTCCGACTCCACTGCTTGGATTTGCTATTATTTTTGGTTTTAAAGGTCAAAACAATTAGTATGGAAGTCTTTTGTTCCGAAATTATATTTTCCTTAGAATCTTCCCCTCAAATATATTATTCAAATTGCCTGTGAGACTCTACAATATTAATAAAAATGATTCAAATTTTGAATTCGGTGTTTTTATTGTAAAAATAATTTCACTGTGGGGGGGAGAGGTGAATTGAAAATTTTTCCAAAAATTATGAAAGTTTGGACTCTCTTCATGAGAAAACTCTTGACTAAGCCACTAATTACAGGATAATTTTTCTCTTTGCTTTCTTCAGCTTTTTTTTTGTACTTTATATTTTTAGAATTTTTTTCCACTCAAAAATTGTTTGAAACGATTTTAAAAATGTTCTTTACTTTCAATTTTGAAATTTTAAAACTCGAATTTTTCAAAAAAAAATCCAGATTTGTGTTTTTCAAATTATCCTCCAACTCAATTTGTAATTATGTAATGAATTTTTATGATGGAAAAATTTTCAAATACCTATTGAATTCAGCTTTGAGCGAAATTCAGGATTAAAAAAATTGAAAAAGTTCAACTTGAAATTTAGAACTAGTACCTTCGTAATCCCATTTCCAGCAAAATTATTTAGACTCCAGTAGAGAAATCTGATATGGTTTGATTAATGGCCGCCGATTAAAAATTCATTGTGATGCGCACGCATGCTCGTGTTTTTGAATGAGCCACATACCAATGCAGCTGATAAGAGCCGATGACGATGACCACTTCTGCACACGTATGGTGAAAGCGGCTCCTCGTAAAGGATAACAGGTTGCCGACTCTATGAGGTTTTAATAGAGTAACCGCGGTGGATGGAATAATTGGCTATCCAGCGAACCTGCGCCAGTCGGTGTTCTCCAAAAAGCACCCATAAAAATGTCCTCTCGTCGACTCGACCGCGCCAAGTCGTATTTTCTATGTTATCTGATTTCCCAGCCCAGATATGATCGAATTTATAATTAATTATCGAGGAAGTATCATCCACAATTTATACTTTCTATCGATCGCCTGCGCCTGATCTGTTCGCTTAGCCACCATATAGCCATATTTCCTTGAGAGAATTCATCGCATTATAGGCGAGAAAAAAAAAGTGAAAATTATTCCGCGTATAGAAAGTTCCCTATCTCGTTTACGTTTATTTTATTTCATTTTTTTTTTTCGAAATTTACACTCATGAGTGTAAAAAGATATCAGCATCGGTGGCCTTTTTCTCGGAGTCGTTGAATCGACGATGCTGCGCCATGTACCTACTACAAATAAAAATATCACGAGAAATGCATGTCAACAGACTAAAGCTATTGTTAACGAGAGATACATACTCTTCGTAGCTAAGAAGCTGGAAGGAAAAAAAACCTCGCTTATTTACCGTGCTGGGGTTTTTATTCTTCTAATTCAACTGGAACGAGAGAAGAGACGGTCAACGTGGTTTTTTAAGTCATGCTTATGTTCTGCTTATTTATACAACAGTGTTATATACGAAGCTTTGGTATAAGTAGATTGGCTCCCCTGCTCACTATGTCCACTCAACGTGTTGTATCGGTGGCTTGTTAAAATCATCGTGTACCTAGGTATAATCTAATGCTAGATTAATAGCGTTTTTCTCCTATTTATAATATCGATCGGTATGTGGCTGTGGTGTGAACCTGTGTGAGAATTATGTCCTCATGCATGCGCTGGCGATTGTTGAACGAGAAGTGTTTTGGGCGGCTGTGTCGATACACCTAATGAAACCATTATATCCGTGAATAGAACGTAGAAAGAGAAGCCATCGAGTAATGGAAAATGAAAACAGATTCGATTTCTATGCCGTGGCGTGGAAAACCTTATAAATTTTGATGTCCAATTTGCAATTTTTTTCATCATATTTGTGGTCTTGACCGTCTCTCGATTGCTGTATCTGGTCTGGATTTGTGGTATGGTCTGTGAAGTTGCATGCTGAGCACTTGTTGGTTCGTAGATTTAATGCGGATGTTGAATGTTTTGACAGATCTACATTCATAGGCATGATTTACAATGGGATTCCATTCGTAAGCGTACATTATCATAACTTTCCATTTCTTTCTTTCAATGTCACGGCCGATGCTTGGATCCCCCTTCTGTGTTGTTTCTCTGTTTCTTCAATGTGGCTGGGTACCGATATCGAAAAAATGAAGAGCATTGTTTGGATTTGTCAAGTTGTCAATTGTATTGTCGAATGGCCAGAGTATGGTCATTTGTCGTGTTTTTTGAAGTATCGATTATCTTCTTTACCCTATTACTTTTTTTAGTTTTATACTTTTGAGGAAAAATTTTTCAAATCCTTTGAATCATCTTGGGAAAAAATACCCTGAAAAATTTTGAAAACTTGCTTAGGGCTGAGAATAAGCAGATGTGCAGCTGTCCTGGCAGAATCACATTAATTATGATTAGAAAAATTAAAGATGGTACATACGAGTCACTCAAGGTTCGTAAACTATTCCAAAATACGAATTTTCAATTTGAAAAAAAATGCAAAAGATAGGTACATACAAAATTTTGATAAAATTTGATAAACAAGAGTAATCGTTTTTGATCAACGAGAAATTATTAGAGTTGGAAAAGTACGAAAAAGCACAAATTTTTAATTTCTGTGCGATCGCTTTTAGAAAAATTCTAGTTGTGATTTAAAAAATTGTAATTTAATCAAGTTTTGAAAAAAAAAAACGATGCAGGGTCTATTTTTTTCAAAAAGTTTCAATTTTTCACCCTTTCACTGAGCCAATGTTGATTTGGATCGTTGAAATATTATAAAAACTGCTTACCCTTACCTTATAATGTTTTTTGTTTGAGATATTGAATAATTCCAAGAAAATTGCTCAGATCTTAATGAAAATAGTATTAAAATACTGTAAAAGTGATTAGAAACTGAAGAACATTCCTTGGAAAATGTCACAAAAATTATTTACAATGCATTCAAAATTAGTACATTGCTCTCTCATTTTGAATCAATAAAAAGTCACTTACGAATAGACAGAATTACAGTAAGTATAGAAAAAGTCAGGAAATTCTGTTTATTTTTAGGACTTTTTCACTGATTTTTCAAAAAAAAAATTGGTGATTTTTAAGTAAATTTCAGATATTTTTTCAATTTTCCAGTAAATTTATACCGATTTTCCAAAAAAATTCACTGTTTACATTCATTACATTTTTTCATTGATTTATTACTTGCTCCCAAATATCATTGAGTTGTTCAAAACTGAATTTTTTTGGGAGGAGGATGGAGGAAGATTTCTATTAAAATTGTTGAAATATCGTAAATTTATTTTCAAACGCTAAATTGAAATGAATTTAAAAGATTGAATAATTTTTTTTCATGAAGTAAGTATTTATACTTAATCAAGTTTGTACTTATGGTGTTTTCAACAGTTTTTGTTCTTCTCTTGATAAATTCAGCAATTTTGATAGCACTTTTACAATTTGCTTAGTATTTTATGATATTTGAAATAACTTCAACTCATTTTTTCATCAATTTTATTAAAATAGTGCAATAATTTTTACCTCGGCTTGATTAAATTTCAAGGTAATTTAAGCAAGTTTTATCTAAAATTCAACTCTTTTTTGGACCTTTCGGCCAATTAAAAGATTTGAATTCAGCATTTGAATAGAAAAATTCGTATCAGATATTAAGGTGTTTTCAATCTTTTTATATTTTAGCAAATTTTGAATTATTTTCAAACGTCTGTCTAAAATTTTGAAAGGAATGAGGATAATGATGAATCTAATTTTGATGGTTTTTGTAATTTTTGAAAAACATTGAAATATTTTCAGTCATTTCTATGACTTTTTTGTTCAGAAATTTCATAAAATTTCATGAAATTTCCTACAATTTTTGTCACATTTCAACTTAATTTTAGGCAAGACTCATGGAATTTTAATTATTATCGATGTGAGTATTTTTTATGATTTTTTTGAGATTTTTCAATCGTCTTCTATTCATTTTGGCAATTTGAAGAGAAATTGACCATTTCTTGTGAGATTTCAATCACCTTTCAAAAAGTTTGATATTTTTAAAAATTTTGTACCTCTTTGAATGATTTTTTTTTGTGTTTTACTATTTTCACTCAGATTTTTTTGTTTGGTGAAAAAAAAATCACGTCTGTTTTCTCTATTTTTTGTGAAATTTTCAATGGGTAGTTTTCACTTTTCAGCCCATTTTAAGATAAATTCAATAATCATAACTTATTTCATGACCGCCAATTCATGATATTCAAATTATGTGAAGATTCATAAATTTTTGTGAGATTCTTTGCGTTAAGAATATTTTTTGATGCAAAACAATTTTCTAGCAGAATACTTTCAAAAACCATCATCATTTCTATATTTCAATCGTGAGAATTGATGGATCGAGATCTTGTCGTAATGCTCCTTCCCCTCGCTTCAAATACTTTTTTGATTTTCACCAACAATTTTTTGAAATTTTTCTGTGAAATTTATCAAATGCTCAACAGTTTTTGTTTTATTTCACTCGATTTTCATTCCTGATAACAGATCAATATTTTGTAAAACTTTGAATTCAATTTTCACGCCAATTTCACCAATTCCACAAGCAATACCAACACACAAAAATTATTCTACTTCCATATGGCACCCGAACTGGAACCGGTTCGAAACATTCGCACATCATTTGTACGTTACGTGATCGGGGTTTCATTTTATTGTGCAACGATATAAGCTTAGAAAAAATTAGGTCAGTATTTCAATAAGGGTTCTACGTGTTATTCTCAACGTATCAATACTACAATTTTCTAGAAATGTATGTCTGACAAACGTACCAAAATCTACCTCAGACTCGTCTGAGAACTCTACGGTCAAGGTTTCCAACCTCCAGGAAATGGCAAAATACGCAAATATTATTCATTCGAATTAAATAATAATCGGCCCACTTACATCAGCATAGTTTTCCAGGTAACAAAACCCATACAGACGAGAAATACCGATGACCAAAGTTGAGTAACTTTTTATACGATTTCGTACGCTGTATGAAAAATGGCCAAACCACGCGAAGGAGAATTCGTACGTATGCGAATGAAAAGAAAGAGTATAAGAGAGACCGGTTTTTATAGCCGATTGACGAATGTTACATGGAAAAAATCCCGTACTACGGATATCCTCGTGCAATATACACCGAGGATGACATATGTACAGTGCACTTCCTCTCTTGACGTAATAAAAATTCGGTCATCGGTGTGTATATTCCCGTTCAACGCAGAAGGTCAAGTTTTTTACTTCGATGACGGTTTTTTTTTTTCGATGGTCAATGTCCACGATGGCGAAAAGGTGCTAAATACGAAATATATCGACGAAACAGATCCCAAATGTAGGATATACTGGCTCGAGTAGGTACTTGGAAAAATTTGCGAGATTCGATAAAATTACGAGAGATTAAGAAAGGTGAGACGAACCGGGGGAATAATATTGGATTTTTATGACCATAAGTTTACTCATCATCGCGTGAGTACCTATGTACATAGCCTACATCGTAATCTCGATGTTATTTACCGACGTAGAAGGTCGTTAATTTCATTCATTAACGACGAAGCAGAAGAAAAGAGCATCGGCCAGGTTCGTGAATCGAATCGAATGGGCGAAAGATGTGTTTTGGAGCTGTCAACTGGCAGGCGCGACCGTCGCGAAAGAATGGAGAGTGTAAGGTGCAGTCGCTGGGACGTATTTATTACACAACGGTAATTATGAAATAATCTCTCATCGAGCGACCTTCTGGCCGGAGGCAGATTGGTGCTTGACGCAGACAGACAGTTTCCATTTTTCTGTGAAGCTTTGCTGCGCGCTGGTTGGAAATTTTTACCTTCGTCATTGTTAGTGCGGTCAAAAGCAATGTCATTATCAGAGATTATTCACGTAACGGTATTTGGACGCGGAGTCTACTCGCATGTGTATCTTAAACGACGATGATTTAACCCACTTCGGTCCATTCGATCGACCATCGTTGCGGTACGATGTCGAAAAGTATCGATGAAAGTATTTCGAGAGTGTAGTTTTTGGTTTAGTGTTGTGTTACGTTTTTTTTTTTCACCTGTGTTTTTTTAATTCATTCGATCGTTGAATAGTATATTGAACTTAGTCGAGCGTTAAAATTTCCTATAAATGGTGATCTACCGATGTTCGAATCGTATACGTTCACTCTTTTGTTGGCTGTGAGCCGCCGAGACTCGAGAAAAGTGATCCGAGTTCGATAAGTGTATTGTTTCGCTACACGAATATCCCCGAAAGCCGACGGCTATTGGAATTTAATTTCGGATCTATTTAATTATAAATCCAGGTACATATACAAGCTTTTATCACGTACACATACGAAAATATAGTTATAAGCAGATGCGAATACGTGAGGTGGAGAAAGACGAACCTATCTTTGGTACGATGTGATGAAATTTCATTTTCCACCGATTCCAAGACGTGATTTTTTAATAAAGTTATCATACTTATCGGAGAAAGAAGGCTTGTTTGCCAATGCTAAGTGGTTTCCGAAACAGTTCTGTGGAATTAGATAAGGTAACTCTGTGTCTAAGCAGACCTGCGATTGAAATTTGTTATTACTTTGTTACGTAATTCTCGATTTGAAAAACTGGAGTAAAAAAATTATATGTGCGGAGCGGTTTTCGAGCCTATCAGAGAATGTGACTGTTGAAAGAGAGAAGCGCTAGAACTTGTATACCTACGATCTGTGTACTCTTAATTGAATTCGGTTTGTTGATTGTTGTGCAGGGTATTCCGGGTGTATTGGGGGGTTCGATTACTTAACGAGAGTGGCGATAATGACTACGTGATGTTGTAGAGTAATAAAAATTAAACATCGATGAAATATTTTTCAATTAGTTTTTTGTTATTGGTGAATGTACCTTGGTAAATGAACGAACCGCATTGGAGATAATTCAAAAGAAAGCGAGCTTGGGTGAAAATTACTAGTGATTGGATTCTCGTTTGAAGTTTAAACAATTGGTAAAAGCTGGGTGTAGAGTTTTCGAAAAGTAATTCATTATTTTTCAAATTAGTCTTCAAATAATGAAGGTAGGAGGAAAAGTCATGATCAAAATTGTAGAGCTTTGAAAATAGATTATCAATTTTTGAAATTCGATTTTTTTGCCTTTTGGCATTGATCTGCATCATGTAGAAAAAAACAATAAAAAATCATTAATGAACTAATAGAATTATTACAACATACAGAAAAATGGAAAACTTGAATAAAAAATTCAGTAAAATTTACCGATTTCCTACTTGGAAAAATTTCTAAAAAAATCAAAATGTATTAAAAATTAATAAAATTTTCTGAAAACAAAAAAATTTACTCAAGTATATGTAATTGGTGATTTTTTTTTGAATAAACCGTATGGAAAATTTGTATGAAAAAAAAACCGCTGAAATATCGATAAAATCCGTTAAGAGCTATTTAAAACTCTGAAAATTGGTAATTTTTTAAAAATGCCCCACTCGAAAAAAAATCATTAGAATCTAGAAATGACTTGAAATTTACCAAACGCAGGTTACTAGAATTTACTAAAAATTGGTAGCACCTTTCAGATAATCCATCTGACAAAATCGGTAACTTTCCTTTGATGGATCTGTTTGGAAAAAAAATCATTCAAAAATCGGTAAAATTTGCATGAAATTGCATCAAAAAATGAAAAAACTTGTATGAAAAATAGTCAGTGAAATTCACTTAAAAATTGCGGAAATGAAATAATTGGCGAAATTCACTAAAAACCCGTTGAATTTATTTTAAAAATCTGCATGAAAATAAAAATATTGGCGTTGGTGAAATTTATTGAAAAATTTCAAGATTCTTTGAATGTTTTGTTTAGAAAAATTACTAAAAAAAAAAAAATAAATAAATAAATAAACGGAAATCTGCATAAAAAATTGCTAAAAAGTTATATTTTTAATAAAAGTTGATGAAATTTTTCGAAGATTAATGTAATTTCTTGAAAATTCACTTGGGATAATCACTGAAAATATTCAGTGAAATTCAGTGAAATTCAGTGAAATAATCAGTAAAATTAGCTGAGAACTCAGAAATCTCCATGTACTTACATATAATGTCTCAAAAATATTGGACAATGTCCTAAAAACTGAAATCTGGACACAAAGTTCAAATTAGTTGAATTGAGACACAACGTTCCAAAGAAAATAATTTTGAGGTACCTACCCTCATGAATTGTGTCCAATTGCAACCTTTTTGAAAATGTGGACATGATATTTCTGAAAAAATATAAGTACATAGTTTGAACAGTGTTCCAAGATCCTTCAATTTGGACATGGTGCTCCAGGATTCTTCAATTTGGACATTGTGTCCCAAGATCCTTCAATTTGAACGTAGGGTCCTAAAAACATTTACATATTTTGGGCATTAGGAATGTCTCGATAGTGTCACAAGATCCTTCAATTTGAACATATGTCCCAAAAACATTCAATTTGGACATAGTGTCCTAAGATCCTTAAATTTGGACTTGGATAAAATTTTCCAAGTTCCTTCAACTTGGACATCATGTCTTGATAGTGTTCCAACTCCTTCAATTTGTATGATTGTACATAGTGTCTTAAAATCCTTCAATTTGGACATAGTGTCCTAAGATCCTTCAATTCGGACATAATGTCCCAAAAACATTAAATTTAACCATATTGTGTCCCAAATTGAAAAATAATTTGGACAATATGTCCCAAAACACCTCATTTTAAAATTTTTGACTTCATATTTCTGAACTGAACAATTTTCTGAAATATCTCGTCAGTTTCTCCTATTAAATATATGTTCACCGATTTCACTGTGGCAAAGGGGTTTAAAAAATGGTGAATTTTCTGAGCTGTGGAATTTTTTTTGAGATTTTTTGCCACTCAGTAATTTAAAAAAAAATAATCGAATCGGCCTTTCATTATCATTCTGACCTTGAAAAGGGTATGAGAGTGGCAATTAGAAAAATTCTAGATTTGTCATTTTCATTTTAAAATATTCTCATGCACGTAGAAAAGCAGCAAGGATTTTGTAACTTGATAAAATTCTAATTATGAATAATTTGAGCCAACTCCCCTCTCCCCTTCTCTTTCTCTCAAGATTCTATTCATACAATCAAATCTCTTTATTCTTCCTTCATTTTTCACCGCGACTGTAGGGACCGACATGTACGAAATTTCGCCTTGGGTGTGATCTGGTCGCCGCATGGGTCGCGAAATAACTTCAAAGGTGTGCGTCGCCTGTGTGGGATTACTACATGCACACGTCGAACTCCGAAGTGAACTGGACTGGGCAAAAATCTATGTCAGATTCCGTAGGCTGGCTTAAATAGAGATTCGAAATAGTTCAACCGCGGCTACGAGTATTTCGACGATCGCCAAGTGCGATGGTGGGTTTTTTTGCGGGCACGCGGCCCACATAACACCGAACAATATCATTAAGTGTACGGTTAATGAAACAATGATCCGTAGGTGAACTCGTGGTGCCGATGCTGAAGTGCTGAGTGGTTTTTTTTTTGCAATGGCCGCGTGTACCGAGACAACGACACAGTATCGGTCAACGTTTCGCCGTATGATACGATTTACGAACGATGTTGTATGTCCCGGTAATGTTTTACGACTTTTAATGGCGTAATGTTACCAGATCGAGATTTTTTTCATCTCCTTATAAACGTTGACCAGATTTTTACCGTTCATTGCCGCGTTCACGATTCCTTTTTTCTCGGTTCGACTTCTACTTCGATACGTTCTACATTATTAAGACTTACGCAGCGGCGGGATTTTATCGATGAGGTTTCTCAAGGGTGTGAGATGGCAAAATGTTGTTTACTTTTATGACTATAAAAATCGTGATCTAATGTGAATTGTTTCTTGTTTGTTGCAGGTAAGTGGATAAAGATGGAATTGGCGAAATTCAAAGGTCAATGGATCCGTTGACGGTGTAAGGGTATTATCAGCTGACTGCGGTGAGTTTACCGCTCCCACGTGAGTTGAATGGGTTTTTGGTTGTTTTTATAACGGGCCGGAGGTAACGGAATTTGGCTAATTTTGTGCCAAGTGTTGGAAATTTTCAAAATCATCCACCAGCGTGCATGAAAAAAATTTTATCAATGAAATGGCCGATGATGCAGGAAATGTTTCAATTTTCGTTCAAAATTGACCTCAAATTTGGCTTCAGCGTGCTTGAAAACCTAGAAATCGATACCCATGAAGACCATTTTGAGAGTTATTTTTAATATGCGACCCCTTGCCTCCCCGTTAATGTGCCCAGTTTGGATTTTGGCTCAAAATTGACCTTGAATTTGGTTTGAAGGTACTCTAAAACCAAGAAATCGATACCCATGAAGACCACCTTCAGAGTTACTTTCAATATGCCACCACTTGCCCCCTGCTACTTTGCCAAATTTGGATTTTGGCTCAAAATTGACCTTAGATTTGATTTTAGCGTTCTCGAAAACCAAACAATTGATACCCATGAAGACTGCCTTCAGAGTTACTTTCAAATTTCAATATGCCACCCCTTGCCCCCTGCTACTATGCCAAATTTGGATTTTAGCTCAAAATTGGCCTCTAATTCGGTTCCAGCATACTCAAAAACCTAACAATCGATACCCATGAAGACAACCTTGAGGGTTATTTTTTTCTAATCTGCCACCCCTTGTCCCCTACCACTGTGTTTAATTTAAGCTCATAATTGACTCCGAATTCGGTTTCAGCATACTCTAAAACCAAACAATCGATACCCATGAAGACCATCTTCGAAATTATTTTTAATGCCACCCCTTGCTCCTCCCCAAGTAAACCCCCAATTCAAAATAACGCTCAAAATTGACCTCAAATTCGGTTTCAGCACAATTGAACCCCTAATTATTGATACCCATGGAGACTATGTTGGAAATTATTTTCAATATGTCACCATTGTGCTCAGAATTGACTCCAAATTTTGTTTCAGCATGCTCAGAAACCTATAGCAATCGACATCCACGAAGACCATCTTGGAATTTATTTTCAAAAAAGCTACCCTTGCCCCACAATTCTCAATCAACTTCAAAATACACGTTTTACTAAGACTAATTCAAACTTTTGAAAAATGTTTGTTCCATTCTGAATTTTGATTGGGATTTAAATTAAAAAATGTTTCTCTTTGGTCAACTAGATGAAAACCAAAAACTCCTCCCCTAGCCCCACCCTCTTTGCTATCCCAACCCCTCATTGTCCAAAAGAAAGCTTGCTTCAAGCTTTTGTTTCTATAGAAACAAAAACTTGAAGCAGGCTGTTTCATCTGGAAAATGACTAGTTTGATGTTAAGGGTGCCTCAATTAAACTCCCTCTCTCCTCCCCCGCTCCACCCCCTTTGCTCTTCTTCCCCCGCCCCTCTTTCTTCCCAAATTAGAGTTTTTATCTAATTGATGTAATTTAATTTTTTCAGTACTCGAAATGCGCTGTTTATATGAATTACCTAAAATGATTTCAATTGGTTGATTACGATTCGAAGCTCTTTGTGATCTGAAATAAAATTGAGCTCCCACCCTCCTTCCTGAGGACTTTCCTGCCACTTCTAAAGAAATTCTTTTAAACTTTATGTACAACTTAATAATACCCAATTGTGATATAAATATCATCCACGTGATATTTTTCAATTTCATAATAGTCACGAAGAAACATCACGAAATTATGGGTTTATGGGCGTGAGGGGGTGGAGCCTGGGGGCGGGCCAATATAATTTATCGCCAATATACAATGATGCATATCGATTGTTAGGTTTTCGACCACGCTGATTTCATTTCCGGCGTTATTTTTACGATCAGACGAAAATTTCGCGACCTGCTACTCAACGACCTTGCCAAACCCTCCGGTTTTCGCCAAATTCGTGCCTAATACTTTCATCAAACGCTTCTTCGATGATTTACAATCAAACCGGTTCAGGTTCGCACGCATTGATTGAAAACCCAACATCGAACAGGACGCGTGAAATCATAACGCGTGAAAACCAATCGTACGTAAGTACACAGTGCGAAGAACTAAGAGGTAAAAAAAAACGAGAAAATCTGTTAAGTCGTTCGGCGCGATATTTAATCAGTTCTACACGAGCGATTTAAGGTACCGATGCGTTCCTTCGCGATCAGAATATATGATCGTGTCGTCGATCCAAATAGTAAAAGTGTATCATCTGCGTGTGATTTTGGAAACCATCGACGATGACACCGAAGAAGATACGCGATCGATGACAACGACACGATCCGGAGTCGCGAAAATACATCGATACCCAGTCTCCGGTGGTGAATTTCTTCTCTTCGTCAGGAGATACGGAAAAGTAACCTTGAATGTGTACACAAAGTATATATTTACAGTGGCTGCGGTACAGATGATGCCGGGTATTTCACGCCGATCAAGGACCGGTTAAAGCGAGTAATCTATTTGCTAGAAAGTAAAACCGAGAGTTATTTTCATTTTAATGCAGAAAACGTGACTGTCATTGTGTTAAAAAGTTAACGTGATCGATTATTAATAACGTGCTCGTTGTCGTCTGCGTCTCTCTGTCGACAACTTCTGTGCCTCCGAGACGATCCCAGCGAACGATGTCAACCTTAATGAAAAGCCCACCTGATGGAGAAAAAAGTGGATTACAGCGGCGTGGCGAACACGATGTTTCTTTACGTAACACGTATCTATAGCTCGTCGGTGCTTTAATGACGATCGCGTCAAAATCATAGACTAACGAAGACGATCGATGGACGAGGACATGAGATACATCCAAGTCTCAGTTCGCATCATTTATCATCCCGTAGCCTTTTGGCGGCTCGACGCTGCTTTATCGACGTACAAAACCTAAACGGTTGGACGTTTATTCATCGCCGCTCGACGAGTAGGCGACTAAACGAAACCGAAAAATAATTAGTATTTTTTTCAATTAATTATCGCGCGTATATCTACACCAAGCTAACTCTCACTCTTACTAAGCCGCCGGAGTCCGCCAACTCGAGTATACTTACCGAATGCGACGTATGTTATTCTAGAAATCAGCTACAAATGATTCGGCTAGAAAAAAATCTCAATCTGGCTACAACCTAGACAGAAATTCTAATTGAGCGGCCGCATCCATATAGCCACTTTCATCCTCTATCCGGTCTGGCGGCTACTTGAATACGAATACATTGCAACACAGTCGCATCGCGGTCGTGATTTATGTATCGTGAAATTGGCCGCTGTATAGTTTGCTAATTCGTATGCGCGTCTTAAATTGCACACAGCCAATTTATACCGTGGTGAATTTTTATGCCAAGGAAAAGCTACTGCGTTGACGCCACTTTACCTCTAAAGCAGATGGCACGTGGATGAAAGCGAGAATTAGTGAGTTCGCGTTAAGTTTCACTGGGGTTTGCGGATTCGTCGATCGGTACCGGCTGCCTGTTCTAAATCCATTTATAGTTTCGTAAAAAGTTCGAAAGGGTTTGAAAATCGTCTCGATTTCGTTGAATTATTCATTTGTATGCATAGAAGTGCGGAGTGTTTGGAATGGAAGGATGGGCTGGAAGTTTAATACGATGTGCCAGGTGTTTTGCTTTTGGAAGATATTGGAAAAATAATAATTTTGATATTTTTGATCGAAAATTTGGACTAAAAACGCTAGGAATTGAAGGTCATCTTAATGAAATATTTTTATTAATCGCACAATTTGATTTTTTCTAAGATGTTATAAATATTTCAAGATATTTTTAGGTTTTGGTTGTTTTTTGTTTTTTTGAAGAAATGGGTTAATTTTTACATTTTTTCGTTTCCTAGTTTGAGGAAGACTCGAGGAAAGAATATTTTTCAATTTGTACATAATTCGATCATTCTTTGTTAAAAGTCATCAACAATTAGTCCAAGTTCAAATTTTCGAGTTTTTTTTTTTTTCAATTCCCGAATATTGGGTTTTGAAAAAATGAAATGTAATATTGATTTGAAAAAGTTTTTTTTTTAAAATTTATATTCGATGTTTGAAAAATTACCCCCTCCCCCTCCTATTTCTTGGTTTCTCTTCACTTCTCACAATTGATGGATTTGGTTCCTGTTTGATTTTGAAAAAGAAATCGTAATATTATTTTCAACTTTTTCAATTTATTGACCATTCAAGTCACTTTTCAGCCTTTTTCCCGATTCTTATTCATTCATTTATTTTGCAAACTTACTTACTGTCTCATTCATGAATTAGTGAAAATTATCGAAAATCTCCGGAAAACAGTCAGAATTGTAACACACTAATGAATTGATGGATGAAAAATTTCATTGAAAATAATTAAACAATGAAAGCCCACTAAAAGTCAGTAAAATCTCGATTTTTTCTGTTCTGCACTTCTGATTATTTATTATTCAGTGAATTTTCACTGGTTCAAAACTAGAAAGTTGGAGTATGAAATGAAAAAACTGAAAAAACGCAATGGAAAAATTTTCGAGAAAAATCACATGAAAAAGTCATAGAAGGCCATTCAAGTTATCTAAATACAGTAAAGTTATATTTTCCGATCATTTATCGGGTTGTCTTTTAAAATGAATTGATTTGAAAATTGATGAAAAAAGGGATAAATCGCAAAACTGAAATCTCAATGAAAATTGAAAATTATTAATTCAAAAGATGAAAGGTGAATCCATGTTCTGATCTCTCCATCCCTTCCACTATTTATGATGCACGCGAAATTCGAAATTTGACACGAATTGGTTAGAACATAATATGAAATTACAAAATTTTTCCCAAGTCAAAAATTGGACTTGCATAGTTTTATCTACTTGATCATGCTTTTCCCAATAAAGAGCATTTTCTTTGCAGAAACAAATTTCAACATCGAATTTTGAGCTCAGAAAATTATGATCCACCCAGAATTCAATTTTCTTATGGAAATTAGTTTTGTCGTCTCAGGCTGGTAATTTTCCCAACAAAATACTTGGCGAATTTTCTTTTCAGACTTTTAAATTCATTCTTAAAGATTGGGCTTTTTTTTTCTTTTTACTATACCATGGTCTACTACCATAAAAAATACAAGAAAACTCAAAAAATAGAAAGAATTTCCATTGTTTTTCTATTTTCTTGAATTTTCTAATGGAATGATAAAAAAAGCGCCTTTTTGAGCAAATTCAAAGCAAGAAATATTATACAAAAATGTTTCAAAAATCCAGAAAATAGCATAAATTTTCCTTTGTTAAAGTCCATTAACCATTTTGCGTACTTAATTTATATTTAATGAATCAATATAAATTTTTCGAAAATTACTGGAAAAAAAAAATAGAGTTACCGACACTGAAATAATTGATAAAAGTGAAAAAAAAAAATCTGGAGGCAAATCGATGAAAATTCATCGACAAGTTTGTAAAATTTATGAAAGTTTTTGAAAAATCGGAGGAAATCAATAAAAAATTAATCATTTTTTCAAATTTGTCACGTCCTGAAATTTTACACCAATTCATTATAAAAACAGAATACAGATTACAAAATAATCTGACAAAATCAAAAATAAATTCACTTATTGTCGTGTAAAAACGAAAACTCAGAAATTATCAAAATACGAAAATAGCAAAAATTTTTGAAACATTTTATTGAAAAAAAAAGCACGAACTTTTGTCGAAAATTATAGGTATTGTGGAGGAAGGAGGAGGGAAAAAGGGATTCGTAAACGAATTTATGAAGAGATTAGTTCGAAGAAATGTGAATTTTTAACCAACTTGTTTAAATATTTAGGTACATTTAAATATTTTTCAAAATGATTTAGAATTTTTTCCCAATTTTCTTTTTAGAAAAAAATCAAGAAATTTTTTTTGGTCGATAATGAATTTTTCTCATGAGCTGATTGACTTTTTGGAGAGGAGGAATGAGTCAGAAAATGAATTCTTGGGATTGGGAATATTACTCCGAAAAGGTGTCAATTTTCAACCCACTTACTCATTTAAATGCTATTTACATTTGAAAATTTTGAATGAAAAGTCCAAAATTTTATCTTAATTTTCCCTTTAAAAAAATAATTTTTTATTCAACTCCTAGCAGTTTTCCAATTGGGAATCGTATGTCTTGTGCTATAAATTCCACATCTTCGACTTAATCCATGTGAACTCCATCCTACACCTTTTCGCCTTATTCGTTTTTCTGCCAAGATTTACATTTTACACCTCGTCAACATGATCTCCGAACATTTTTATTGGTTGCAATGGAACACCCTCCAGAAAGATGAAAATTATTACGACCATTCTGATGCATGGTGCCATTGCATCGGCTCAGTGTCGGTGTTCTTTTGCATGATACGAACACACAAACGAACCCAGAATGGCATAAAAAGACTACAGATATCGTATACGTACGAAGTACATATAAGATAGTTAAAAAGAAAAATATACTATACATTATCATGTTCCATATTTGGTAATGGCGCATCTTTCTCTCTGTACGAAGAGGGCTTTTTATATGCATCTAGTCCTACACGTATGATGCTCTTAGTACATACACATTCATTACGAATGCAACTAAGCGTACGTTCGCCCTGCTCTTATCATACTTTTTTTTTCACTCATACATCTATAGATTGTTAGATACATAGTTTTTGTTGGTAAATAAGGGCCATAGAGTGCAGCTTACATATACACGTGCTAAAATGTTTCCATCATGTAAACGTACCTAATGAGATAGAGATTAAAAGACACACACAAAAAAGACGACTTGCCAAGGGCCGCAGCTTCGTTGTCTGAAATCCACATTCAAAGCTACTTTTTGGCGTTGGTTGATCGCCACAGAGCCATCACAGACAGATCCCAGATGCTGTAGAAAGTCGTCCCAGGCGTTATATCCTGCTGAGTTTGGAAAGCGAAGCGTGCGCCTGCCTATCACAGATTCCCTAGATGTTCTAAACGTCAATTAATAAATCGATTACCTAATTAAAGTTTACGAGCTCGAGATGAGCATCGAACATCGAAACAGATTTGTTCTGCCGGGTAAAATACTCGTACCGGAGGAAAAAATTCTCGCTGCGTACAGAAGCAAAACGACCCAGCGACCGGTTTTACGTTATTGCATAATTACCTCTCTGCTCCTCGTCGCGCGCGAATGTGAAAAAAAAAGTTGCGACTTACCGGGCATCGGCATCAGTCCCGATGACGAAATAGCTTTTTAAATGAAAAATTCTATTTGCCGAATCAATTAATATGCTAATCAGCGAACTTCTCGTGTGAAGATTCGAACCGACGACTTTGTATGATCCGAGCATGTTCGTGATGCTATTTCACGGTTAATTAAAAAATTACATAGTAGAAAATCGACGACTGCGGATTGCAGACAGGTACCCGGTGTGTCGTCGGATTCGCTCTATAAATGACGACCATTTGGATAAGTTGACGAGAGTGAAAACTAATTTTCATTTTTGGATATTTTACGAGCTATTTACATGTTTTTTACTCCTAATCGGAATTTTGATTTCGAAGGCAAGAAAGTGTAGAGTGGTTTTCTCCTTCGGTGTACGTCTTAATACCTCAAGTTTTACCAAGAAAGGTTGTTTTACGTAGAAAATTCGTATACTTTAAATTAATGGCGCCATCGAAGGATTCAGTTCATGGTGGTAAATTTTACGACTAAACGAGATTTAACAGTACGATGCTATCTTGCCATCGTAGTCCATTGACAAGGTGTGCAAGTTATGGTGTGATATTATCCTCCATTTTCAGGCGAATTTATACAACGAACAAATGTCGAAATTAATTCAACTCGAATGAGTTTCATATTTAGGTATACAGGCTCTTGTAATTTTTTTTTGGGAGGTTTTAATTTGGATTTTAATTAGGTTTTATTTGGGTTTTAATTCGCTCGAAAAAAATTTAAATACAGAAAATCCGGGTTACGAATAAATTACGGTGGTATTGAGCGAAAGGAAAAATATTCTTAGGTACCTAAATTAATTCTGCAATTAAATAAGTAAACAGTGCAGTGAGAATTTTGGAAATTATTTCTATGTGAGAATTTTCCATTATTCGAATAACTTATAATGTATTTTTGGCTTAGCATTCGAGTGGAAAATGTACACGAGTAATTTTTTTGCGAGGAGTAATTTTTTATCGGTGGAATATCTGTTGGTGTCATCAATTTTTCAATGAGATTATGTGCACGTACTTGGCAATGTCGCCGGTGAAATTAATGGATAGATTTTCATATCGTTTGAATTGGCCTATTTCCAAAGTCACCAGGAGTCCGATCCGGATCTTTGGAGTTTCTTTTTGGATCGTGCGATTGGGTGGTTCGAGTTGGATATTTGAAGCAAAAAATTGAGAAAAAAGATGAATTATATTTTTTTAAATGTCTAGAAAGGTGTTTGAAAGCAAAAAAAAAAGAGGTAGAGACAAATTCAAGTTTTCACGATTTTTTTGGCAATTTTTCACCAGGGTGTAAAAAGTCACCAAGGTCATTGGAAATCAAGAAAAATTAATTGATTAGATCTAAGAGACGCGAAAATCAATGCGATTGCAAAAATATGCACATAATTATACTTTTTACACTTCATCTTTTGGAGAATAAGGGAAGAGGATAATTTTGAATTTTTGAGATGCATGTATTGAATTAATCTTCCATAAAATGATGATTTTGAAATTTTGAAATTTTGTTGCTGCCAGAAATGTATGGAATTTAGGATTATGTGGCGAGGGGGAAGGAAGGAAGAAAAAATGAAAAATTTTCGACTGAACATTTTCTACTATTTTTATTTTTTTTTTCGATTTTAATTTTCGTTCGGGTTTGTCGACTTGATATTCATTTACTCATTAAGAGAATTTTCCGAAAACAGGTCACCACTTTGACACTCGAAATGCAATGCATCAAAAAATGATTTTTTTTTTTGAAAATTTCGCTCAATTTTTTTTTAAAAACTTAAACTTTTTTATTGAATGCCAAATTAGGTTACCGTTTTGATATTTTTTAATCTATATTTTTTGAGGAATTTCGGTCTGGACTCATTCCTTTATTTTCCTTGCGGCTTTCTCTTGTTGGTTGCCTTCTAGTTTTAAAAATTTCCAAAAATCACATGTGATCTGTTTTTTTTTTTTTTTTTTTTTTTTTAAATAATACAAATAGATACCATACGTTCTTTTTTTTTTCCTAAAAATGGTTTTCTGACGATAGTCCTTCATTTTCTTAGACGATTATGAAAATTAATATTTTTTATGTATTGAAGTCAGTGGGTCAAATTTTTTAATGATGATACCATAATTTTTTCACACTTGCTTGTTACTATGAATAATTTAGAAGAGACAATTGACACGTTTGAGTTCAAGAAAAAAGAAAACTTCTATCATTTTCCCAAATGATGAAAATTCAAGTTTCAAGTGAGGTGTCCAGTTACAAATCTAAAATTCTTCAAATTTAGGATCAAATATTTTAGCTTGTCTCACTATAAATAATAATCAGATGAGTGGAGGAGAAGAGATGGAAAAATTTACTGGCAAAAGAATTCAAAATGAGTAAATTTTTTCCAATTTTTGTCCATCGAATCGCAAATTTTTCAAAAAATTTCATTTCTTTTTCTTCTCAATTCAAATTATCAAAGTTACTCGTGTCTTGATAAATTTGATTTTTCTATTTGACATTTTTGGTCTTAAATATGTGGAGATGAAATCCACCTAAAAATTTAGTTTTACGTTCTTGCTGTTAAATATTCCATACTTTTTTTGATCGAGATGCAAAGAAAGAGGAAAAAGAGGAAATTTGAAAAAATCTCTTTCGGCAGAAAAATTAATGAAAAAGCCGTTCATCTTGTTCGAATCCCTAAGTAACATTTTAGAAAGTAGACTTTTTAAGAAATTATTTTCCGGCGAGTTTAATTTTTTTCCAATAAGTAAAAAAAAATATCTTCGAGAAAAATCCTGAGAAAGTTGCGAAAAGAAATCGTTAACTTTTTTTTGGTTATATGAATCGTTAAACACATTTTTTCTTATCATTAATTTAACTAATTTTTACATCAACATCGTAAGCGTAAAATTTAAGTGTCTGCCACTGCCAGCCATGAAAAAGATCATGAAATATGTAATTTGGAAAAAATCACGAAAGTCGTGGAAAAGTCTTGAGTTATTATGAACAATAACATTCAAATAATTCCCATGGAATTTCGCCTTCATTTAAGCATATGCTGAGAATGGTTCTTTATTTTTTTCAAAATTTTTCATTTTTTTTATTTCAGTGGCACCATCACTTCTGTTATTTCAAGAACAAAAAAAAAATTCATGACAAAATTACAAAAATTGAGAATGCACAGTGGATACTTACTTAGATTTCCATGTACCTATTTTATTTGTTCGAATTTTCCATTCAATGAATTTTTTGAAATTTTTTTCCCATTGAAACCAAATTTTTCCATTTTTTTCATTTCTGAATTATTTTTTTAATTTTTTTTCTTCAATTTGCAGTTCTGATTTTTTAAACGTATTCTACTCTATTTTTGAAATTCAACCTCAGCTCAACTTGAAATTTTTTCCTCTCAAATTTCTCTTCAAAAACCACCCAAATCAATCAATATCCTTCTATTCTCTCACTCCATAAATTTCTCAGTCCAAGAATCCAAACTTGAACGAAAACAAATACCTTTTTAAAAAAGAAAACGAGAGTCAGAACTCGGTCGTAAATCTCAAACCCCTCCATCCACAGGGTTGTCATCTTCATTTAATCATTATTTCACTTCATCGTCGTCTTCTCAACGGCCGACAACTTCCAGAACATGAAAAACACAAAGAGAATGAAAGAGACACGCTCGTAATTAATTCTTTACATCTCGTACACACTCGTCCACTTGTTTTAAATTTGACCATAAAAGTGTGTAAAACTAAATTGTTAACAGTTGTATTAAGCGTGTTAATTACCGGTGACGAATACATTAACACTTTACTAAGGTGTTTAGCTACCAGCTCCCTACACGTTTGATCTTTTTGCATCTTGGTCATTAGTTTTTTTCAACCTCGAAAGCGTGCTTGCTTCGTGAATTTGCCCGCCAAGTTCGCATACATCGATCGGATCGTAAAATCCTAAGTCGTTCCAGTTTCCAAAGAATAAAAGAACGGGATCTCGATCTAGGCACTCCACCCATATTTACTGAGAAATGAAAAAAAAAATCCGACGAAAAAAAAATGAACATTGCAGCCATTCCTTACCATACGCAGTACGCACCTGTAAAGAGCAATTTTTACTTTCATGTTGGCGAGAATGCCAGAAAGAGATAGAGAGAGCCCCGGTGGCCGGGCAGCGCTGCATCTATGGCGAACCCGTTATAAACAGTTGTAACAGGTATTAAACTAGATCATTACGCCATATCTGTTAAACGCGTTTATAATCAGATGGTTGTGGCCAGAAGGTTGCACTATTTCTACTACTACATCTGTAAAATACACGGTACCGACTCGATATTCGAGTACGATGGTGTGCCTGTGTATGCCTCGGTCGCGATGTTGGTAAAACGAAAGAGAAAGTATCCGTTACTCCCATTGTACGTATGTATCTATCGTCTACAACGCTATACAGGTCTACAACACCATCGTAGTAAAATACATAAGCATGGTGTACCAGTAATACATACAATAAGCCATTCAACTAAGTATGTGTACTCCCATGCGTATACACTTCTACCAACACTTTTACTTATGCCATATGTAAAGCTACCTATACCAAAGGTATTTCCGCGTACGAGATGATACACTCGATCGACCATTTAATACCCGTGAAAATTGCCAGGAAAATTGTACCACACAACAAAGGTACCTCAATCTCCTTGTAAAAAGATACGAGTGTTTGAAAAGAGCCACGTGAAAAAAAAACCAACCATCGACGAATATTTATCGATCGTTTGTTTCCTTTCTCCGATACCCGAAGATGTGATCCATACACCTGTACCCATGGTCCATGTTCGATGCACCTCCGCGATAGAAAGTGAAAATTTATTCACCAAATATTCATCCGAGTGGAAGTTTTTTTTATACTTTTAAACGGGTTTAATGGACGTTTCCTGTCCTATTGTTTGGACTCGAAGGTAGGTGGATGTAGCCAATGTTAATGGTTTGGGTTTATGCCTGAATTGTGCCGACTTGTAAATAGGGAGCAGCGGAGACCTTGTACCTAGATAACGCTAGATTAAGGATTTCGATCAGCTGAGCCTTGGAGTGACTTTGGATGTGGATGGTGGTGTATGGAGAATGATCGAATGGGCTAGAGAGGATCGAGTTGAGGAAAGATTTATGGCAGGAGGAAGGAAATGATTGATGGTCAGAGATGATCTGAGAATAATTTCTTTGAGAAGTATAAAAATAAGGTATGAAAATGCTGGATGAAAAATTTCAAAGTGTGATATAACGCCTGCTTTCTAAGTTTTGGCCAAAAAGAGTGAAAAAATTGAAATTTTCTGGTCAAAATTGGGAAAATATTACTAAAATAGCAAACAGATTATGAAGAATTGATAATTATAAGTCATGAAGCTAGATTGAAATTGATTGTTTCGAATCCATAAAATTGAGAAAATTTTCAAAAAGTAGGTACCTGATTAATTTTTTCATGGATTGACTTTATTTCAATTTTTACGAGTAAATCCAATTTTTAAAAAATGTGAAATACTCGGGAAGAGCTTAGATTTCATAATTTCAAGTACCATAGAAGTGAAAAAAAAATAATGAAAACAATTGTACCTAAAACAGTCAGGAAATTTGACGACCTTTTTTCAGAAAATTTTATTAGGCAGTTGACAATTGGAATTTGTCAAACTATTGGGAGAATAGAAACCAATATCGGTAATTCAATCATCCTAACAGAATTCAGCCCCCATTTTCTAAAATATGACAATTAGACCTTTTTTGATGTCTTTTTCATGGTATTGAATTCTGCTGAGTTCAAAAATTATTTTCAAAATCCCTGAGAGAAAAGTCTCACTAATTTAAGGTACGGAATTCTATAACAGTATCAAGTTTAATATTCGATTTGCATAAAATTTTGGTTTTCAACTTCCATCTTCCAGGTTTCCTGAAGCCGGATATTCGACGAAAAGTCCCAATTGAAAAACCGAATCCTTAAAAAATCCTTAGCAAATTCTTACAGAATTACAACTGAATCCTTACAAAAACCTCACAAGATTTCTACAGAATCCTTACAGAATCAATATTGGTTTTGAACTAACAATTATAATTCTGTGGGGATTCTGTAAAAATTCGTTAAGGATCTAGTTGATTTTATACTACCAATATTCGTTTCGTTGATTAATTACCTTCTAACGGAATCCTTACAGAATCCCTTGTAGAATTCCTTGCAGAATTCTTCATAGAATTCTTCACAGAATTTCTTGCAGAATTCTTCACAGAATTTCTTGCAGAATTCTTCACAGAATTTCTTGCAGAATTCTTCACAGAATTTCTTGCAGAATTCTTCACAGAATTTCTTTCAGAATTCTTTACAAAATCTTTAGCAGAATTCTTTGCAGAACGAATCTCTTGCAACATTCTTTGCAGAATTACTTGTAGAATTCTTTGCAGAATTCCTTGCAAAATTCCTTGCAAAATTCTTTGCAGAATTCCTTGCAGAATTTCTTGCAGAATTCCTTGCAAAATTCCTTGCAAAATTCTTTGCAGAATTCCTTGCAGAATTTCTTGCAGAATTCGTTGCAGAATTTCTTTAAGAATTCTTTACAGAATTTCTTGCAGAATTCTTTACAGAATTTCTTGCAGAATTCTTTGCAGAATTTTTTGCAGAATTTCTTGCAGAATTTTTTGCAGAATTCTTTGCAGAATTACCTACTTGAAGAATTCTTTGCAGAATTACTTGCAGAATTCGTTGCAGAATTACTTGCAGAATTCTTTGCAGAATTTCTTGCAGAATTTCTTGCAGAATTCCTTACAGAATTTCTTGCAGAATTCTTTACAGAATTTCTTGCAGAATTCTTTACAGAACGAATCTCTTGCAACATTCTTTGCAAAATTACTTGTAGAATTCCTTGCAAAATTCTTTGCAGAATTCCTTGCAAAATTATTTGCATAATTCCTTACAGAATTCTTTATAGAATTCCTCGCAGAATCCTTTACCGAATTCCTCGCAGAATTGATTGCATCCAGTGACGTACCGAAGGCATTTTCCAGGGGGGGGAGGTCTCATGAAAATCCCAACTCGAATTCATGAAATTCCCAACTCAAAATGGATGCAACTTGAAATACCGGAACAATTTTATGAAGAATGAGTAAAAAGGAACCTTTTTTGGCGCTATCGCCTCAAATAATGCGCCCAAATATGATTTAATTTATACCCGAGCGAAGCGAGGGTGAAGCTTTGAAAAAAATATATTTTTAATGCTTAAAAAAGCCATTTTTTCTTATTTTAAGGCTTTCAAAATTCTTATTTGATGTAATTTGAGAGGGGGAGGGTAAGAATGTAGCCATTAGATATTCACAATCAATGGTGTTGAAAGCTTTTTTGGGAGCGTAAAATTGAGAATAAAAACACAGAGTATCAGATCAAGAGTATTTTCAGGGGAATGAATAAAAGGAGCCTTCTTCAACACTGTTTTTACTTGAAATAGTTTGTTGGATGAATGATTTTGTTCATGCCCGAGCGAAGCGAGGGCGAAAAATTTTTAAACTAACAAGTGAAAATTTTATTGATTTCCAACTTGGAAAAATGATACATTTTCAGTTGGGAAAATGATGAATTTTCAGTCGATAAAGTGACTAATTCCCAACTGCCCAATTTTCCCAACTGATGTGTTGAATTGCTCAATTTTCCCAACTTACAAGTAAAAAATTTTCTCAGGGGGGGGGAAGCTCCCCCCCTCCCCCCCTTATCGGTACGTCCCTGATTGCATCACAGAATCCCTTGAAGAATTCCTGCCAGAATCTTTACTATTTTGAAACTTGTTGGAAATCACGTAGAAATCAAAGCAGTATCCAAAAAATTGTTCGAGCTAAAATAAAAAGTTTTGAGAATATTATTCTTAAAAGTTCATAATTTGCAGTAAAAATTGATAAGTATTAATTAGATACCTGAAATTTTCTCATCAATTTTAATCAATTTTGGATTTTGGAGAATTTTTATGGGTTTTTACTCGTTTTGCAACATTTGAAATAAATTTTCGACGGTTTTTGGTGTTTTTTTTTGACCGCATATTCATCCAGCACAAAAACCATGATTTTTATAAATTTTCATGTTTTACAAATTTTTTATCACGTTGAAATAATTTTTGAGAAACCTCAGGTTTGTTCTTGAAAATTTTAATTTGTCAGACTTTTTATCAATTTTCAAGTGAATAGGTACCCAATTTCAACATTCTTTCAAATTTTTCTAATAAAAGGATGAAAATCAGATCCCTTATTGGATAAATTCGAAGCAAAAATTTCATGGAAATTGTCAGAAAAATCCAGAAAATAGCGAGAATTTTCTATTGCCAGATCCAGAGGGCACCATGGATCATGAAAAAGTCCTTATTCAGACCTCTTCAATTTTCGTTCAAAAATTACTCCGATTATCAAATTTCGACAATTCTCTGCCTCCAAGTTGTATAGAATTAAGGTCGAAATCCTTGGGCGTTGAATTGGTAAACCGAGCCAGCGAGCCTGCCAACTGGATCAAGATCGACCTTCCGATCCAGCTCAGAGAAATCGATCGGCCGATCTATCCGTTTAAAACAAATATTACATACGCGAAACTATCTCGCGGCCAATTCTTCAGGTGTACTAATAATTAGACGAGCTTCAAATTGCACACATACGTATGCAACCCATGTACCTACCTAGATTTTACACACACGTAATCGTTCTGTTCAGACGACTACCTTACATCACATCGTGTGAGATAAACGCTATGCCGTTATGCTGCTTATACGTTCTGGAGCTATGTGTACTCTGGTACTTGCAAAAATATTCATAGGTACATTGGCTACACGCTGCACAGTAGTCGAAGCTTTTTAATTAACGGTGTTGGGCGCGTTGCAAAGTACGATACGCGATTTGCGACACCACGTTCGGAGAAATTGACCGTATCTGTGTGATCGACAATAGGACAGTGTAGCTACGAATCGGTCAGCGGGATTCGAGGCGTCGAGCACGACCCACCGAGTAATTATTTTCCAACGATTCGACGTCGAGTACGTATTAGAAAGAGGTATGAGGTATCTCACGACAGCGACGACGGCGACCGCGCCTATGTACAAGAATTAGATCAATTCTAGGTATACGAATGTACCACGATGACCGCGTATGACCAAACAAACGTACCTAGATGCGTGTTGAAAGCACAGACCTAACTTGAATCTGCATATAAGCCCAAGATATACCGATGATGTTGAAATTATCGACCAGAAATTCGATCCGATCAGTTACCAGAGAATAAATTATATTTTTGTACGAAGCACGATGACAACTCGACGTCAATGTCTCTGGGCATCGACTCCGGTGTAATCTTATCTCCGAGTCGCCCGCAGGACGTCGACCACTTTGGCAACAAAATCAAATATGTACCTCGGTCATTTACCGCAGTCCAAACGTCACCTGCGACATTGTCACCGATATCCGTTGATTTTTCAAATATCCCGGAGAGAGAAAGAACCCCAAGCTATAAAATTTATCTCGCTGCAGAAATTGAATACTCGAACGGATTGAGTTCGCCACATTCTTAAGTATGCCTCGATGCTCGTATTTTTCAGTCTAGTCTAAGGCTGGCCTGATATCCTTGCTATGGTGATTTATCTTTCCCCTGTCGAACGATTTTATTACTGTCACGTGATCTAACGTAATTTATAATTCATTCGCAGACGATCACCGTGAATTCTGCAGTCGATGGTTGGCTTCGGTGCATACCATATTCAGCGCCGTACAAATTATATACGTAGAAGTACGCTGAATAATTGCTATGTAGACGTACGAACGAGTATGTGTAATTCTAAAAATAAGCCACTTTATGGATCCAATTTTAAACTGGAAAAAGACAAGTTTGTTAAATTGATCTAGATCGAGCTATGTAATCGATAGATATGCGTAGAAACGTGTACTTGGGTAGTGTGTGGCCTTGCAGTGGTTCGTGTGCCTGATCGAGTGGAGATATCCTTTGAGAGAAAAATTTCATCGTGTGAGCTCGACTGTAGAAATGAGGAATGGAGGTTTAGTACATATGGAGGAAAAATCCATCAATTTGATAGAAAATTATGATGATTTGAAAGTTAATCATTCTTCATTCAAAATGCAAATTCTGTCTCAAAATTATAATTACGATTAATTTTTTAGAGCTTTCGATGGTCAAAAACCAGACTTCTGAATAATTTTCAGCTCTGATAAAAATTTATCTATATAAATTTCAAACTCAAGGAAATGTGAACAGTAAGGCTCTATAAAAGGATTTCTCCTTATTTTGAATTTTTATAAAATGGAACTAGTCATTAGAATGGTTTAAAAATTGAAACATCTCAAACTCGAAAATTAAATGAAATACTTATTGTAAAAATCGTTGACATGAATTGAACGATTTAAAAAAATTACAAAAATCACAAAATTAAAGTACAATCCAGAGCTGACTTATCTAGTTATTTTAAAAGGAATAGAATTCCAAAATTGAGAGATAAGAATGAAAAAAAGAAGCTGTGAACTGTGCAATTTTCTCAAAATTTTCTATTCAGAATAAATTTTGAAAAACCAAACCTAAGCAAAGGGAGGGGTAGGAGGAGGAAGAAGGGTTTCCTCTCAGGTCCTTTGCCTATATCCAAAAATTTGGGTTTTGAAAAAATTACGAAATTTTTTCTAAATGCAACAAATATTTTTAGAAGACATTTCATTGTGAAATTTCAATGTTAAACGTAAAATTTACGTGAAAAGTTTCAAATTCGTCCTTTAAATCGTTGAGATTGGTTTGTTCTCTCATTTACATATAAATCAGTGAAAATTATCAAAAGTCTCTGTCTGAAAAAAAAACCAGTCGGAATTGCAGCACAGTAATAAATCAGAAAAAAAAATTCACTCAAGGTATTTGGTTCAAAGAAAAAAATTTACTAGACACAAACAGTGAAAAAAAATTCTAGAAAATAAGTATAAAAAATTTCTAGAAAGTCAGTAAAAAATCTGAAATTTGCTGAAAAATTGATGAAATTCGACCAAAATTCGCTTAAAATCAAAAAATCCCAAACTTTTCCTTTGCTAAAAATCTGACTCTTTTCAGTGACCTTTCACTGATTTAAAACAAGGGAGTGAAAATTATTTAAAAGTTGGAAAAATTGATTCAAATCTCAAAAATACATCCTGAAAGGCATGGAAATGCCTAGAAATTAAGAAAAAAAAGTCAAATATTTTTGCAAAACTGCTGAAATTGTTCATCAAAAGGCTCGAAAAATTCTACAAATTATTTGCAAAATTTTGTAAAATTGACCAATTTTCTGACATTTTGAATGAATGAATTTTTGAGTTCAGCATGTTTTTATGGTTTGCTTTCTTTTGGAAAATTTGGAAAAGTTGGACAACTAAGGGAATTCTGTGATATATCAATAATCTGGAAGCCAAAAAATAATTTCAAATTTCTCGATTCTTCCCCCTTTCTCAAAAGTTAATCGGAGAAATGATTTTTCAAAACCATGATTAAATTATCTGAAAAATCTAAATATTTTCAAATCTGAATTTTTGATAGACTTATCGATGTACATTTTTAACTCTATGAAATCAGCGATGGATTAAAAGAGGGGGGAAGAGTGCAGGCAAATGTTCAAACAAGCTTAGAAATTTGTACCTACGAAAGAATCACACATGAAAATTTTTTCAAAACATTATGAATATTTCTCTAATTTTTGTATTTTTTTTTTTTTTGGCAAATAATCTTCCTTGATCTCATTGACTACGTATACGATTTGATTACATCTTTGATGAAAATTTGTCGAAATAATTCAATTTATTATTTAATATTTTCCGTGTTATAACTAAAAATTTTGCTTTTTGATTGAAGATTTTGTTAGACACATTGGATCTCAAAAAATTGAAAAAAGTTGCCTGGCAAATCTGAAAAAGTCATGAAAATAGAAAAAATAAGAATATTGTGTTTAAACTTTCTTTATGGAATTATTTTAACCAACATCAGGATTTTTTCGACATTTCGTAACATTTCAAGCCAATTTTACGATTTTATTTTTTTGCGATTTTAAATGACCTGGTATCCGAAGATTATTGACCTTTAAAAAATAGTAAAAAAAACCACATTCAGTGTTATTCCCACAATTTGAAAAAATTCAAGAAGCGCACCAAGGAATGAATTTTTTTCATTCGTGCGATTATCCCCTCGTGTCAAATTAACGAAATAATTAACCCACCGAGCTCGTTAATTGCTCGTACATCGATGCCTTTGACCATACAGCAGCCTTGCCTTCAAAGTCGACATATTACAGAACCTGGTCGCCAAGACTGACGCGGTAACCTTTCCACCATCAAAAAGCATTTCCTATTTCACATGGAAAACAATCGTTCATTCATACTTCTATTTCGATACCTACGTGTGGCAGCTTCGTATCCGGCCCTTTAAACAATTTTCGGAAGCTCGCACCTTGGGTGGTGCGACTCCATTGGGAATAACGAACCCTTGAAATTATGCTAAATCCGCCATCCACATGGGCACCCAGCTCGTCGCAGGCGTGCTCAAATCATCGAGCAAATTACGAAATTAGTCGAAAAAAAAAATCACACTGTAATCAGGGGAAAATCGCACTTAACATAGTTGTAGCTACTGCATACAATGGTTGTATAATGGTCTCGACGACGCTGCGGCTTTACAATGATACATTAACAAGGCGGAAAGAGAGTCGCGGTCGCGGAGAAGATACCGCGAATACGTGTGCCTTTTGTTGTTTTGTTTTCGTTATGTTTTTTTTTCACCAAACTGCTGCCTCCTAAAAACTATAGCGAAATCAGTTCAAGGATATTCTCACCGACCGCGTGTCATGTCTTATTCGTTGAACTCCTCTGCAAAGTTGCATGAGTCGCCGGTTTCATTGTCTGAGCGTCGTATTTCTTCGGCTTCGCCGTTCGAGCGAATTAATTTACTTTTATTAATTAAATTTTCCGCGAGATGCGTTGGTGTCTTTGAACCCATTTTGGTGACTGAATCGAAGACGGATGGGTGGTCATCTCGTAGGTTGATTATCTCCGTATTAAGGATAAGTCGCTATCAAAGGATCGTCTCTTCAAAATATTCTGACACTTTCACTACCAGAAGAAGCATCCAAGAAGTTGCACTGTTATTTGTGTATATTTTCTACGTCGTCGATTTGAATATGGGTCCTCGTGCTGCTGATCCATTGAATAAAAGCACACGTCATATCGATGATATGAATATACCTTACAAAATGATAATACCGGCCGGAATCCGTTGCTACCAGCCAAATAAAAAGAAAGGTCTTACGATGAAAGTAAACTCATATAAGAAGAAAGAAGAGATCATATGCGGCACATAAATCACGATTTTTTTTCCGACCCAGACAAAATGCGAAACCGCGACGATCATAATATTCGCCCAAATCGTCTTCACTTTCCTGCAGCCGACGCTCGCATTTCAGACTCATCGCGAATCAGGGTGTGCTGTAATATGATTATTATTTAGGTCATCGTGACTGCGTCATTATCAAGCCGAATACCTAGCGTATGGCGATGCAACGGATGATGGTAATAATGAAAATAAAATGGTCGAGATAGAATTGCTTATTCGGACGTTAGCGTGTTGAAGAAGAATCGAACCACGAGATGATGGTGTTGGACCGATTAACGCGATCGTGGTGAAGATGTCCATTTAAACACGCAACTTTGGATGGTTGGGTAACGAGCTACTGTGCGTTTGGTGCAAGGTGTTAGTGATACGAGGTGTCAAAATGGACCGAGAGGGTATAATCAGGTTGGGTGCTGGATGAAGTGCCTCTGATCGACTGCGGATCACGAAGGGTCAGCCGTGATATCGTCATATTAGAATCTGTTAAGGTATCATTAGGCAGCTACAAGGTTGTAGATTTGGTTCAAACTTCAGAGTGATGACCAAGCGTGGAGATTGAAGCGTGCAATTTTTTTTTGATTGAATTTTTATTTGAAGTCGTGAATAATCTGAAGAAAAATTATAAATTGAGATTTTGGATATTTTGGTGTTTTTTAAGGGGTTTTTGGTGAATTTTGATGGATTTAGGTGAATTTTTTAGAATTTTGATGTTTAATTATTGATTTTTCAATGATTTCAATGATTTCAATGATTTTTGATGGGTTTAAGTGACTTTATATCATAGAGGGTCATTCGAAACAAGTGGTCATTTGTGATTAAATTTTTATGAGCTGTATATTGTCAAAAAATTTTTGACCATTTTTCAAAATTTGTTTTTGAAGTTATTCTCATGAATTATTTCCTATTGGTGTTTTTGATTTTCTTGTATGTTTATGGTATCTGCTGACTAGAAAGATAAGAAAAACAGTAATATAACAAGATTTAATTTTTTGTGTTGCCAGAAAACTAAAAACAAAGAAAAAAATTCATGACATTACTGCCAAAAGCCAAGAATTTCAAAAATTCTCCTCTTTTCTTGAATTTAATGGACCATCTTTTTGGCAAATTTGAAGGAAGAAAAATTCCATGAAAATCGGAAATGTCAAAAAAAAGTCCAGAAAATAGCGAGAATCGTCATTTTTCTGAATTTAATGGACCATCTTTTTGTCAAATTTTAAGGAAGAAAAATTCCATGAAAATCGAAAATGGCAAAAAAAAAGTCCAGAAAATAGCGAGAATTGTCATTTTTCAGGATCGTACATACCTACTGACCATGATGTTAGATTCTTGATCTTTCATATTTTTTTAAAAGCTGGACCCAATGATATTTTTTGTAACATGCACACTATAGAAGATTTTTTCCCTTCGCAAATTCCCCTCTCCCCATCCAAATTAAAATTTTTGCATGTACCTAGCTGGAAAATTTTCATAAGTTTTCATAGAATTTATCGAGTTGATGTGCTTATTTTTTGGAGGAAAAAGCATAAATATTCTTGAATTTTTTGTCCAGAAAAATGATACTATTTTTTATTGTTGTAATTTAGACATCTTGAAACATAGAACAGGTTTTTAAAATAATCCCCTTTTGAAAATTTTGAATATTATTCCAGAAAAAGATTAGATAGGTAGCTAGGTAAGTACCTACTTAGTACGTAATTTTCTTCAAGTTGACTTTGTATAGTAGAACTTGAAATTCGTTATTTCTTGAGTAAAATATTTCTTTAAAAATTATAATTCTGATGAATCTTTTTCTTAATTTTCAATTATTTTGATTTTTTTTTTCTTAATTTTGGTGGGGTTTCTCTCAATTTTGATGATTTAAAATTCTGCCTCGAGAATGTGTATAGAAATTGACATTTTTGGCATCAACACAATATAATCTCCTAACAAGGAAGGCATTCCAACTTGAAGTAAAATTTTGACCTCCCTCCTCCCAAAAAAATCGAAAGCGGTAAGCACCTTGTGAAAAACCTATTTTCAAAATTTCAGATACTTGAGTTTATTTTCAAAATTTCAGATAATTAAGCTCATTTTCCAAATTTTGATGAGTTTTTGAATTTTTAAAGTATCGTCGTCGCCCAGCAATTCATGAAAATTTGGTTTATTAACTAACGAAAAAAAAAACTGAAATTCGTTGTGTACCCTATTTTCTACCTCCCGAATCGATTGGAAATGGTTTCAAGATGTTTCAAAGCCTCCAAAAAAATTTAGATTTTTCCAGTGCTGAAGAAAAGCCCTTAAAAATGGTCCATATGAACTTTAGCGCCGATAATCACGGATTACCCATATTGTTTTTCCTATTTGATTGATTGAAATGAAATTTTCTAAAATTTTCAATTTTCAGTCAATTCCATACTTTTTGACCAAAAATTTTCCTGGAAAAATGTTGAAAATACGCAGACAGCGCGCAGCGTAGGCAATGATGTAAAAAACTGAATGTGGTGAATATTTTACTCCGCCTTGATCACCAAAATATGGTTAATTCGCAATTTTGGTCATTTTTATAGTCTTTCTTTTCGGTTTGGAAAATCACAAAATTTTCTAAATGCTTCAAAACTTCTCAAAACCACTTTCAATCGATTCCTAAAGGTCAAAAATAGGGTATATCGAATTTCTGTCATTTTCGTTGGTTAGATTGAATTCTCATATTCTGCTGAGCGTGCCATGAAGCAATTTTTAAATTTCAAAAAATCTCCAGACCTTGAAAAATGAACTTCAGCTTTTGAAATTTTGGATGTAGATTTCTTTTATTATGTACTTTCGATTTATTTTTGTTTTGGTTCAAAATTGTACTTCGAGTTTGGATACCTTCAGCAGAAAAGTGAAATTTTTTAATACAAATAGATTTTTAATTACATTTCTCTACTCAATCGGAAATTTTTTCCGATCAATCCAATCCTCGATACCAAATTTTCCTACCACCTTGACTCATCATCTCAGAAACCCATCCAGGAAACCAATTCATTAATAAAACTCATCGCCATCGAACGTGATCCGAAAAACACTCAAAGTCTCTCCGCAGACACGAACGAAACAACCCACAAGCTGAAAATTACTTCTCATGAAGCATATGACAGACGAGTTCCGGCCCACTGTATTAAGTTCTGCCGACGTTTCCGCAACTCTCGCTTTTTACCATTACGATGTGGTCAAACGAATGCGAATATTATTAAATAAACGAAACGAAAAATTATTTCCAAGTAAAAAATTATTATTAATATTGCGTTGATAATCGAAACGCGGCTACTTTTACCAATTACATACCGAGACAATTTTATTTGTATAACGTATTTTCTACGTGTCTACCGTGCCCTATTCCGTTGCCCGTTATCATCGCCGCTATTGCACTAGGAAATGAAACGTACACGAAGAAAAATAACACAAGTCGCGAGATTTCGCGAATGTAGAGAAAAAAAAACTGGTAAAAACTATAGATACCGAAGAGGTATAAGTTATTCACCAAACGTACATCTGACGTTGCAAATTTTCGTATTCTCGACCGGATTTCCGATTCAATATGCATAGAAGGAGGAAAAAAATAGCATAAATATTAGATACGCCTTTCTTCGCGAACTATTTTTCACCATTACGATTCACTTTCGTGTACCATGGGCAAAATGTATACGCCGATTCGCGCCACGATAAGCATAATATTTAAACGTGTATGTAATAGCAATTGTTTAATGGTTGTTTTTTTACCTTCTTTTTGGTCGAGAAAGCGCAAGTAAATACGCAGGGCGCGCGCAAAGTGGAGGTAAAAAAAACGCGCGAATCGTGATCGCAATATCGATATAAGGAGAGACCAATCGTGTTAGAAAGATTTGTCAGGTATCGCAGTGCAAGCTGCTCCTTAGTAGCAAATTACTGTGTGTACTTTTTTTTGCGCTCGTACCTTTTAATTGGCACGTTGCGGACATTAATTGACCTATATTCGAGCTTATCTGGTTGTTAATTACGACAAGAAATTGCCTTCTTTCTTGTCTTTCGTACATTCGCGTTCTTCGTCTGTGGCAGTTGTACTACCGTGTATATGTGCACGTGTGTGCGCCTCTCGCTGTATTGAAATATTTCATAAACAATGCGGTTCTCATAACTTATTGACATTTTGTAACTGTAAATTTTATTTGTGGCGTGCCCGATTACGATATAGTTGTGTTCGATTTTGTTACGCGCCTGTGTGTGGTTGCGGGTGGATGTGAAGGAGGGGAAAAAAATTCGAATCAAGCTGGGATTCGGGACATGTGTACTGTATGATTTGTATTATGCATAGACCTGGGTCTGCGTCTTCTGTCTGTGTCCTATATGCAAATCAAACGCAACGTAATTAGAGGCGAAAACGCTGCGAGCAGTTCCGATCGTATCGACAGTACTGTCTGGCGCTTTTCAACCTTACGGGCATCTTGACGACGTTTCGTAATTGTCTGCCGAGGTACTCGTATATTTGGTAGAAAGATACGTTCTCGCCGGTTCGGCCGATTACGTGGAATTTTTAAGCAGGCTGGCCCCAAGTGCCGGGCGTAGGTTGTCTGGGAAGTTGGATAATTGGATGGATGAGGTTATTTAGTAGCGTAATAGTCGAGCTGAGATGAGACTTGGATGTTTTGTGAAGCTAATGTCAACATGAGAAAGATGGTTGATGGAGTATAGGCATGTTTTGTTCTTGGAAATGGTTTTGGAGGATTTTTCTAAGGCAGAAATGGTCAAAAATGGAGGAAAAACTGAAAAAATTGATGTAAAACCGAAGTTGAACCCACAGTAGTCTAAGGAGACTTCTTTTACTTCTAATTGTTCTGAAAATATGCCTGGAAAAATGAATTACTTGAGCACCTTGAAAAAAATGCCAAAAAAATAAAATTTTATTGATGATGGTCTGAAGGTTTCAGATAATTTTGTCGAAAAATTTGAAAGTATAATCAAATATTGCCTAGAACAGTTATTTTATTATTTGGACATTTTTTGTGAAAATTTCTTGTGGAAAATAATTTAGTTAGAGCTATCAAAAAAATTCGTATCAACAATTCTTTTATGTTCCTAAGAATGGTTCATTCTGTTAGAAATTCATTCGTTCAGAAAACAAACGGCGTAGAAAGTCATAAAATTTGAAAGAAAATTCATGTAAATAAAATCTTAAAATTAGAGAAAAGTCATTTTGAGTCATAAAAAGTGATACAATTAAAAAAAAAAGGTCATAACTTCATAAGATGTCTTCAAATTTGAAAGCAAGGTTTGAAGAAGTCTTTAAATTTGAAAGAAAGGCCATGAAATATCTTCAACTTGAAAAAAGTAATGAAATTTGAAGTGAGTCATGCAAATTTAAAAAAGATCATAGAACTACAAGTCATGAAAATTGAAAAATGATTCATAAATAATGAGAAAAGTCATGAAAAGTCTAAACGAAATTGAAAAAGAACATAAAAAGTCATAAGATTTAGAAAAATTCATAGAATTTCAAAAAAATCATAACAAGTCATAAAATTTGAAAATATTCATGAAGGGCCATAAAATTCGAAAAAAAAGTCATAAGAAGTCATAAAATTGAAAAGGGTTATAACTCATAAGTGATAAAATTTGAAAAAAGTCATAAAATGTAAAAGAAAAATTGTAAAAATTGAAAAATAAATCATAAATTTTGAGAAAAGTCATTGAAAAATCATAAAATTAAGAGTCGTGAAAAGTCAAAAAAATTAAAAACGGGCATAAAAAGTCACAAGATCTGGAAAAAAGTTGTAACACTTTAAAGAAATCATAAGTCATAAAATTTAAAATGTGTCATAAGTGATGAAATTTGAAAAAGGTCATAATATGTAAAAGAAGATAGAGTCATAAAAATTGACAAATAAGTCATAAATTTTGAGAGAAGTCATTGAAAAGCCATAAAATTTTAAAGTCATGAAAAGTCAAAAAAATTGAAAAAAGAGTATAAAAAGTCATTAAATCTGAATAAAGTTGTGTGTGAGTATCATTTCAAAAAAAAAAACATAAAAAGTTGAGAAATTTGGAGTTATGCAGTTTCAAAAAAATAGTAAAAAGGCATAAATTTCGGAAAAAGTCATAAAAAAGCATAAAATTTGAAAAAAAAATCATGAAAAGCCATAAAAATTGAAAGCGTTGCAAAAATCATTGAAGCTGCTAAGATGTTCACGAAATAGTTTCCAATAATTTTCTTTTCGTTTAAGCACCGCAAATCAATGTTTTCATTAAAATACTGCAAAAAATCAAGAAGTCATAAAAATTCAATTTTGTACCTCAGAACGTCTGAATTCTAGATTTTTTGGTTAATGTTGTCAATAAATTGAAAAAACGTTCCTAAAAATTTTTCATCAAATTGTCTAGATGTCCACCAAAAATATAATTTTGGTTCATATTCAATTTTTAATAAAATTGTTTTAGAGAAAAAAGTGCTGGACTGGTGTGATTTTAGACTAACATGTCTAAAACACTGATGTTGAATTTTCCAGAAAAATTAGGTATAGAAGTTTCAGTTGTATAGAAATTTTTCAAAAAGGTTTTGACTGTTCAGAAATGAATGAGTCACAATTCAAGTTTCAGACTATAACCGAGATTGTCTAAAACTGCTTTTGAATTTTTTCTGATAGGAAAAAAATCGTGTGGTTTGTCTTCAAATTTTGGTTTGATTATTTAAAAATGGATTTTCCTGTTTCGTAAAATTGATCGTCTAAAATTCCTCTTGACTCCGAAGTTTTGAATTGTCTAAAAATTTGTTCAACGATGGATGCTGCTTAAAAATGATTATTCTCTTTTTTGGATTCTGGACTATCCTTGAAGTTCTGTTGTTTAAACTTCTTGAAATTGTTCAGATTGTCTAGAAAAGTGTCTTGAAATTTTTCTGAAAATCTATTTATTGTCTAGAAATTTGCTCAAAAATTTGTTTTGATTTGTATTAAAATTTGACTTTGACAGTTCATAAAGGAATGTTCCAATCATTTCATGAGCAGGATCAACTTTAAAGTTGTCTAAAACAGTTGAAATGGTATTCTAGAATTTTTTTGAAAACTAAAATGCCAAGCTCAAATGCAATGAAAATTATTTTGAATGAACACTGCTGGTTCTGAATTCCATAGTGTTTTTCTGAAATAGTCTGGAAAATATTTTGAAAGATTTTTCTCTGAATTCATCTAAAGCTGATTTCTGAATCTGAAACTAATATTGATACTCGAAGAATAATTGAAATTTCAGCCTCCCCCTCCCCCCTCATCTCCTCTTAATGATGATCTTTTATTCTAGACTCAATTACTTTCAATTTTCTAATTTTTTTCTTCTTTTTGTCTGTTTAGCTGGCCGACGACCCTACACACCGATATGATATCCAGAAGGCGGATCTTATCCCGATCCCGAGATGATCTCAGTCTTCACGATCCACACGGTTATCCCGAAGACGAGGAAGACGTGTGGTACAGCAAAGATAAACTCTACAAGGTAAGTGACAACCATGATGCTGACAATATAACAATAATATATTTATAATAAACATAAATAAATACAAATACGGAGATGTTTCGATTTCGGTGCGCTTCGAATACAGCCACAGGCATCTAGTTGCATCGCGATGGCGTGGCGATTGTTATAATATAGTCATCAAAGAAAGATATCAAGGTACGAGGGCGAGGGTCGCGGGTTGCGAAAACAATGAGCATATAATCGTGCTATGGCGGTTCGACGGTGATCCATTCGCAGCAAAAAGCTATGCGGAGAGCTTGATTAAACATTGGAATGGGCGAAGAAAGGTTGATGAATTGCAACGGTATCGTAGGATGGGATTGACGCTTGTTTTTTTTCCTCGTATTATTCACGAATGTTGCGAAGAGTAATTCGAATATGGCTGAAATAAGTTGGCCTTTGCCTTACGGCGTGTCAGGTACGATTCGCGAATAATTTGATGTATTAATTACGGCGAAGGCTCGCGGAACGTTTTTATACATCGAAAATAGATATCAATGTCCAATTAAAACGTAAAAATAAAGGCGAAAATTTACCTATTCCAAGGTACAATGAACTATCTCATTCGGCATATTGACGTATCTGCGGAGTGAACAACCTTTGGGAAAATTTTACTCTTGAAATTGGCTCATCTTCGAAGGTATATTATAATTCGCCAAAAGATCCCGAGAAAACTTTAATCAGCTAAAATTTATGCGAGATCTTGTCGACAGCCCTGTCTGAGGGAGCAGTCTGGATGGCGCATGGCGGCCATATAATTCATCGATATGGCAGCTCGGTGAATTATAATGACGTCGAATTAAAACATTCTGAAATCGATATTGGTAATTTGTCTTGCTTCGGGAGTCGATGGTCAAGCTTTGTGTCCGAATCGTTCGTCCGGTAAATCTGAAGCGATTACTCGAGGCCTGAAATTAGCAAAACTTATCGTACCTTCTCCACCCACATTAGCCTTTTTTTTTAACGTTTCGCCAGCCTTTAGGGGGCATCGATACCCGCATATATTAGCGCACTCAATAAATCAAACGCGTAATTATTAGCTCAACATTGAGGCACCGATACGCGATGATGATCTTGACCTAGCCATGTAAACAAATCGTGACGTACGTTTATGGCGAGGGTTTTTTTAAAATCCATCGTTGGTTTTAGTTTCAATTTTTTTTTCGAGTTTTATTTAATTACTTGCTGGTGTCCATTACGTTGTTATTATTGATCGATTTATATGAGCTCACGTTTTTCGATTTAATCGGCCGGCTCGCCTGGTAAAATTAGTGATGTAATCGGAGGGACGACGAGGTGCATCGAAGTGCATTATATTTCGCTCGGGCTGCGCCTGAAATACTCGCAGTCGTGGCTGATCCGTATTGTGAGGCTGGAGACGTGATCGAATGCATTTAGAGCTGATCGAAAAGATCGTGAAGTCATTTTTCCACCGAGATGTTGCGATATGAGCTGAGCATCTGCTGGAGATGTTGAAATTATTATCGGTTGGTATCGAAAAATAGGGCTGATTTGGAATATGAATTTTTATTACGTATAGTAGGTGTTCGAAGATGTGGAAGAAATTGTGTGGGAAGTTGGATTATCTTCGATTTGATACGAGAGTTATTTTCCATGGCTTGGAAGAGGAATGAATGATGATGCTCGACCAAGCTATGAACGATACAAATTCTCATACAAATTTTGCCATCTCTTCAAAAATTTCAAATAGGCTGTATTTTAATTTCTAAAATTATTTTTTCATCAATAATTTTTTTAATAATTGAAATTTTCTTAATTTTTTTTCTCCTTGGATTTTTTTTATTTCTATTATTTTTCAGAATTGCGTATTGGATAGGAAATTTTTTTGAAAAACTTTAACTTGAAATTTTTTAAAATTCAAATTTTTTCGAGTTGAAAGAAAATTTCAAAAATTTGAAGTTGAAAAAATAAAAAAAATTGAAGGGATCAAGTTGAAAATTTTTCAATACCAATTTTTTTGTCCAAATTTTCTCAAAACTTTTCCAACCCTGCTTTTTAAAAATTTCTTCAAATTCAAAAACTTTTTTTCAATTTTGGATTTTCCAGAAAAATTCTAACTTTTTTTGTTTTTAAATGAAATATAATGTGACCCAAGGGACCTAGTGTAAAAAAATTGATGTCTCATTTTCGACGTTTTTGATCCAAATGACACCAAATCTGGACCAAACACATAAAAGAAACATCAATTTATTAATACACAAGGTCCCTTTTTTACAGCAGGGTCACAAATAAACAAAAAAAGTAGGTATAAAGTAGTAAAATTCAAAAAATCAAATTTGGAAAAATTTTGAGAAAATCCAAGTTTAAAAAATTTAAATGATGAGAAATTGGATGAAATTTAAAAAAAAATTAAAACCGATGCAATTGAAACGATTTGAACTTGGAAATTGAAATAAATTTGGCCTCCAATCTTCGGAATTTCATCTGCAAAAAAAATAATTAGGAGCTAAAAAAATTTAAATAATTTCAAACTTCAATAGTTGGAAGATTGGTGTCGGAGAAAAGTTATTTCCACGTCCAGAAATTAAATAAACGAGACTAGAATCGCTTGAAACGATCGCCTCTTCCAAGTCATGGAAATTAACTCCAATTCATTACTGGCCGGAAGGAAAGAAATTAAGGAAATTGGTGTAAAATTAAATATCTGTAGCTTCCTTAAGAATTTAGAAAAATTTTATGACGAACTATTCTAAAGTATTCGTTTCCAGCTGTCAAATGTGCTGTTTAAAGTGGCGATGGAGTCTGTCAAATTTTTCCTTTTCAAATCAAGAGAGAATTAGCAATTTTCACTGATTTTTCGATTAAAAATTACCAATTTTTTCCGCCAAATTGGTAAATTGACTGAGAAATTAACAAAAATCACCAAAATCCAGTGAAAATTTATATAATCGAATTTAAAAAGGCTGAATTTCTCTAAATTTGACAGGTACTATCATCTTACAATTTTGCCTACCTTTGGTATTCAAGGAGTTACGTCACTTGAAGTTCCATACCCCACATTCAGATATATCAATTTACTGTAAAATTGCTCGTTATTACATATTCGTAATAACAGACCATGTAAAGGGTACAAATTAGCGCGTGGTTAAATCGTAGGTTAGGTATCTCTCGACTGACGAAATTTAATCCACCGACACGAATGCACCATTGGAATATTACGAGATAACGTTTAGTCAAGCTTATCCATCAATAGAGAGGAGGCTGCCTCGATAGGACATGTTAATTAATGTAGCGCTTCGTCGTCGTCATTCTAGTCATAATACTTACCTGGCTATGCCTACTATTGCATATTTTACTACATAGTCAATGGAAACCAACAAATACATGGCAATAGGTCCAATATACCACAACTATTTACCACAAAATGACACAATTTTTAAAATTGGAATATACCTGTGTATTGAATGTATAGATGAACCTAGGAACCTACCTGCGAGTCTGGAGATATCATTCGGTGAAACTTGATAACTCTTCGACGACGTTTATACAGAGACAAATATCGATTAAAAAATAATGATGTTTACGAAACATTGTGTGCATAAAAAGTAATTTTTGAATCATACGCGGAAAAGGACCAAAGTAGATTAATATTATTGGTGTAAATTACATTTGAAAAAAATTTTCCTGGTCGGGTATCATTGTGCGATTCGTAAGTATATTAATCTTGTGACGTTACCTTGGCGAATGCCGAGCGTCACGGAGGTGCCGATATGCCTAGAATGAAATTAATCGCCGCCTGGCTAGGAATTTGTCCGTGATTTACAGCTAATAAATTTCTACTTCGGAAATGTTATCGTATGGATGCTGGATTTTGAGAAGATGAAAAATTACCTCGTAGCACAATGCAAAATGCTCGGTGATAAGATGTAATAGGTACAAGGTGTGTAGGTCTTAACATATTTTTTCGGTGAGTCAACAAGGTTTACTGGGCATTTTTGTATATTCGGTGCAATACATAGATATTGTAACTTTTTTGGGAGTATGTAGGAATGTGCAATAATTTGATCGAATATCTTCAAATAAAGAATGTTCTCAATCAAAAAAAAAAATTATTTTTTGAATTGTCTGAAATCGTTGCTTGAAAAATCATTCTTAGATTTTCGTCACGTTTAAATTCAAGTTTCATTCAAAATAGGGTAAGTAAAAGAATTTGAATTAATTTTCTATGTCTAAAAGTAAAATATTGATTTAATTTTTTAATTGGAAAAAGGTCTAAGAAATGCATCTTTTTTTTTGTAAAATTGTAAAAAAGATGGGTTTAAAAAATCAATTTTAGTACAAATTGAATTTAAAATTATTGGAATTTTTCCAGAAACGACCAAAAATTAATCAATAGTTCTGAAACTGTTACTAAAAATGAATGTTGCTTACTTAGTTGAAATTTCCACCTAGTCTGGTTACAAAGTCAGATTAAATGAGGAGGAAAAGGATGAGAGGTTGAATTTTTAGGCTGAAAAATTTAGTTTAAATCGAGAAGTTTTCGAAAGTAAGGATATTTTTTTTAAAAAAAAAACAGGGGAAATTTTTTTGAGCTTGAAAAATAAACTTCTAGAGTACTTACTTACCAGGCTATGGAAAAATAAAAAAAAAAAACATGATGAAGAGGAAGGGAAAAAATCTTCCAGGGACTCTAATTGGTGTATCATGTGCTAACTTTTGAACAAAAAAATAATTATTTTTTCTCTGCTACTTACCAATTCCTTTGTGTCAGTATGAAATGTTTCAATTGAGTGAATTAATTTGAATCTTCTTTTGTATTTTTATCCATTTTTTATTGCAGCAATAATTTTCTAAAAATTAGATGGCAAGAGCGTAATTTTTTAAGGGAAAGAGAGGAGGGAGTAGGCCTTCAAAAATATTTCATGCAGAAGGTGTGAAAAAAATTCCATGTACCTAAGCACCTACTTATAAAAGAGTGGGTCAAAGTTCCAAATTTTTCGGTTTCAAAATTTTTCGGTTTCTCATTACAAACATTCTTTTCGAGAAATTAAATTTTTTAGTTCCTATATGTAAGAAAAATTAATCGAGAGGAAATGAGAAGTTATTATTTGGATAATTTTTTCAATTTTCAGTCTTCAAAACTCGGATCATTTTATGAAAATTGGTTAATTTTTCTAAAAAAAAATTTAAAGTAGAACAATTTTTCAAAAATTGAATGGTTTTGTGAAATTTTTGACCTGACATAAAATAAAAAACCAAGTCAAGATCCAAAAATAGTGAAAAATGAGATTTTCTATAGTAATTCATAGTTCTGCACTACCTGTGTACCAATTTCCAGCTCAATTCAGCCATTTATAAATGAGTTATTGGGGTTTTTAACCATTTTACAGATGGAAAAATTATTTCATGGTATTGCACTTGGATACTTATCAAAAAAATAATAAAAACTCTATTATATGTTATTCTGCTCAATGTCATAACGTTTTCCAACCAAAAATCTCAATTTAACAAGGAAAAGTTTGTGGTAAATTAGAGTTTTTTGGTTGGTAACATTGATTTGAGCCAAAAAATTGGCTGATCCAACTCGCCTTTCTACCCATTTGGCATGTCCAAAAAATCACCCTTTTTCATATCGTGGCTTAGTCCAACTTCAGTTTGAAACTTTAAACTACCTTTGTGAAAAATGATCTTTTAATCAAAATTAAAAATTCTGTAAAATTTAGAAATTTTGTAAAAATTTGAAAATGTTGTAAAAATTGTAAATTTTGTGAAAATTAAAAATTTTGTAAAAATTAAAAATTTTGTAAAAATTAAAAATTTTGTGAAAATTGAAAATTTTGTAAAAATTGAAAATTTTGTAAAAATTGAAAATTTTGTAAAAATTGAAAATTTTGTGAAAATTGAAAATTTTGTGAAAATTAAAAATTTTGTGATGGTTTTAAACTTTTTCGAAATAATTTTGTAAGATTGAAATAACTGAATGCTGAATATATTTTAGACTTGGACAAAGAAGTGGTTGTGTGGATATTTCAATTAACTTTGAAGTTGGTTTAATATCTATTGATGCCTATGCCTATTGCAATTTTTGTATTTGTTTCTTATTGTTGAACCCATTTGTTAAGACAATCAAAATCAATTAACTGTTGAAACGAGTCGTTATTCGAGGAAATTTGAAAAAATATCATTCTCAAGTTGATCTCAATCGACGAATCAAGCCCGAAGGCTTAAAATATACTTACTTATGCACTCTGATTCTGATACTCGATTCAAGAATTCAAATAATCTTCATTCTCGGACAGCTGTCTCATCTGATCCAATACCAACAATCCAACATGGATCCGAATCAAAACAATCCTCATACCAATTTATTCGATAGTCCGGTCCCATCTCCGGATACCGGCGTCATACACACATACGAAGATTAATGATACAAGACAAGTAATTACCATGGCGTAGCAGGTAGCTCTCAAGTGTCTCGGGCTATTAACATTACGCAATAGGTGCGCCACATCGCACCTCATGTCGTACACAGATACTCTTCACAATGCACCGATCGGCATATTCATAGGACAGCAATAAAAAAATACGAGAGGTAGAAATCCATATAGGTGAAAGGACCACAGAGAGCCGGATTTTTTTACCAATCAATATTACCAAAGCAATATAAACTTTTCAAAGGTCCAGGTGTTGGATGATGCAATTCTCATGGACGCTGGTACAAAGTTAACGTCTTGTTTGAGAGCCAAAGCCGCAGTCGGGTTCGCGATGAAACAATATAATAACGACGAAACATCAATCATATTGACCACCATACAAAGGTCCCTAGACTTGGGCAATACCTTGGACGCCTACAATAACATGATGCAGATGATAACCCATCACCTATCATATTCGCAGCGGACTCGAACGTGATCTCGAGCTGGAAATTTTTTTTCGCTAATGAGGATCGCATTGTGTACTTTCGTCCGCCCCCCTCCCCCCAGGAACATTCTCCGGGTCTTTTCCCCATTATCGCTTTCTCGCGATGTTATTTTTCAATCAGCCCTGATCCGAGGATCGAATTTAATTCGATCGACTTTGACATGACATTTGCGTATATCATCGAGACGTTTATAGACCTGCGTATCTGTACCGATTCCATACAGTTGTTATGATAGTGAAAGTCGAATGATATTCTAATCGGTCGTTACACTGACGTCGTGTATGGCTCAGGAATAAAAAAAATTACTCGCGCGCGCTTCTATTCGGTATGAAATATATTCAGCCGGTAATTGATATGGAATAATGATACACGAACCGATACATAATGACGTTATGGTATGTTTTTATTACTATTATTTCCCCCCGCCGCCCTCCTTCCGTCGATATCGTTCGAATTCTTCGCATATAGAATCTGTACACGGTGGAAAAAAAAATGACAAGCTTTGAAATGAAAGTTTTAATAGAGCCGACAAATAACATTGTAATAATTGACCACTCGACGGGATCCGATCGAATTATACCTTCGTAGAAGTAGGTACTTATTTTGCAATGCCCTTGTTCGAAAATTTAAATAACGAAAATTCTCCGGCTTGGATTTGAGCCAAGCTGCGAAAATGGATGAATATCCAATTCGGTTATGTAACGCTCGGCCACCATTATCTACGGGTAATTTATGAATGAGAATCCTGGCTTTGAGATCCGGAATACGTTGCGTGGAATTTTACTCTCGTACGGACCGATTGCCGAGAATCGAGATGCAGTATACCAGTCCGAAGAGCTTGTGGCGATATGCATGTAAATTGCAAGTTACGTTTTATGAATTAGGATGACCTGTACGAGATTGGTATGATAGAACCCCCATTATGAATGAAGATTGTGCCAATTTCCAATGTTCTGACCGAAAATGTACGTAAATGATTGAAATGTGTGAAGGTTATTCGAAGGTGAAGGTTTGAACTGTGTAATGGGTGCTGAGTGGGATGAAATTGAGAGTTTTTTTACCCTAAATTGATCGTAATATTGAGATTTGAATGGATGAGGAGTGGAGATAAATTGCATGAAATTTACAAAACATGTACATCGGTTTAGTATTTTGCCAAAATACTTTCTCCCTATCTACAAATTGTGTAAAAATGCCAAAAAAATGATGAAAATTATGTAAGAGTTGTGGCAATAGCAAAAATCGTTCCAAAAAATTAAAAATCCTTGGAATTACATTAAGTTTTTTCAAAATATTGTGAGCTTGCTTCAAAGCAGTTAACGTGAAATTTGTTGAAAAAATGCATTAAAAATTTGTTAAAAACGTTAAAGTTTTTTGGAATTTTCAAAATTTTCTAAAATTTCTGTAAAAGTGGTTCAAAAAATTGAATGAGGTGACAAAAATTTTCTGATAGGTGTAGCATCAGTATCGTCAAAATGTAATAAAAATTCTTTTAAATACCGTAATTCGAAAATATTTCAATGGGTCTAGACAATTCAAATTACCCAAGTCGACACGATTTTTGTGTCTGGGTTCTGATTATCAAATTTTGGTTGCTTAAAATAATTTTTTGGCCAAAGTTTGCTTTGTAGTGTTGGGGAGGCGAAAAATAGGGGTTTTCAAGATCAGTAAACACAGGTTTTTAAAAAAATCAATTATTATTGGCCCAGTGTTATGGAAAATTTTACGTCGAATCGAATTAAACGAACCGCAGACCTCTATCTCATTTAGAAAAAAAGTTACAGCTGAAAATTTCATAAATTTAGCGAAAAAATCTCTTTTTTTTTGGTGCCTTGTCCACCAAAAAGTGACATTTCAGACCAACACTAAGCAAAAATGACCATGACCAAAGTTGTAGGAAATGAAATTTCCCACCTGGTTGAAGTGGAAATTTTTCTGGTAGGCATAATTTCGAGATATTTTTGAGTAAAATTGAACATTGGTTGAGATACTTGATCAAGAAAGAAAATAAATCGTTTTTCTTTTTCAATTTCTTCCAGTAATGTTCAACTCTACTCGAAAATATGCCTCTCAGAAAAATCTAACCTCTTCTACCAGATAGGAAATATTCTCTACAACTTTAGTCATGGTCATTTTTGTTGAAAACGCTTAGTATTGCTCTGAAATGTCACTTTTCGGTGGGCAATGCGGAAAAAAAGAGGGTTTTTCATAAAAATTAGGAAAGTTTAAGCTGTAACTATTTTAAAAAATGAGATAGAGGTCTATGGTTTGATTTATTCAATTCTCTATAAAGTTTTCTAGAAGATTAAACCAAAATTAAGAGATTTGAAAATTTCATTCTTGAGCCTGTTTTTTTGTTCTTGAAAAACTTCATTTTCTACCCCCTCGCCCCCAAACAAACTTTTAAAGCTACGAATAAGTATATTAGTGTATTTTGGTACCAAGAATCAGAATTTGGGCGTTAGAACTAAAACAGTAAAAAATATTTTTTTCGACTTGAGTTATTATAAAATTTGAATCAAACGTCGAAAAAAATTGGTGAGTGGCAGTGGCATCAAAATTTGTTTGGAATGAAATACTTTCGAACTATGTACTTGAAAAATGTATGAAAAAAGTAAATCGAAAGTATGTATTAAAAAAAAGAACAAAAAACTTCAATACTTATCAATTTAGCACTTAATTTATGTGATTTCTTCTTTTTTTCCTCAAATCATTTTTCTACAATATATGTAGAACATTTTTCCTCCCAGTTCGATTTATTTTATGGAATTTTAACAAATTTTGGTGATATGTGAAACAGCTGATAGTATTGACTCTTTCAGTTTTTTGAATTTTTCAACCATTTTTAATGCATTTTATGTATCATTTTATTCCACGCGATTTTCATAATTTTTTCCAACTTCGAGCAATAAATTGTTTTATTTTATAAATGATATTCGCATAATTATTTTTTAATAAAGATTCTGCAATATTTTTCGCAGAGTTCCATTTTTAAAATCCTTTGATCAGTTTTATTCATTCTTTTATGGGATTGAATAATTTTTCCTAAAATTTTTCAGTTCAGATATTTATTTTGAATAATTTTTTAAAAATTACTAAGTATTAAACAATTTTTATCAGAGATTGTATAGTGTAAAAACCTCGCATTTTTCATATAAAATTAATTAATCTTTTGAAGCTTCTAAGCTATTCATTTTTTTTTTATATCGTTCATCGTTAGTTGAGGGATTTTTCAAAATAACGTTATAAAACATACAGAAATAGTATGGTTATCTTTACATTATGATCAGGAAACTAAAGTAACGGATGCAATACAATATCCCTCCGCGAGTAAAACTGCGATTTCTGTACATAGTACGGTTTCAGCTACGACAATAATCTCAGTATCGGGATGATCGAATATTAAGATGAGTAGTACATTTATGACTATTGAAATAAAAGTGCTACTAATTATCATTACAAAAATGCTTAAATGTTGCAGAAAATTTTTTCGTTTTTCCCAACTATTGATGCTGAATATCCAATGAGGTTCACTAGATTTATTGGGGGTTCGATCGGTAGACCTCCTGGATATCGAACGTTTAAGTTTAACATAAAAGTGAATAAAACGTAAAATACGTACGATGATAATAATTGCAAAGTAGAAAATCGAAGCATATTTTTTCGAAAGTAAACATATTAGGTAAAATAGTACCAAGGGTATACCTGCACTTAAGAAACAGTTAATGGCGATTTTCGTATTCTCAGAATCTGCCGAACGTTGTTGGCGCACAGTTTGGCGAAAAAATCGGTATATATCGACAATAATAATACATTTTGTGATTTCCAATGCAAGCCATAAGTATAGAAAGACTTTCACGTTCGATATGGTGGTACTTTTGTAAAATCTAGAGCTCAAAATAATCCAGAGGTAGTTCAGGAGCAAAAGAAAACACAACCAAGTGAAATTTTTGGTTATCGAATTCTTCGACTTTGATGCATTTCGAAAAAATTTCAAAACTGGAATGAGTACGCCAGTGATGCAAACTCCACATATCGCGGTGAACACGAAATCGAGTGGTTTTGGCAAATTTTCAAGTGTTACGGAACCGATGCAGTCTTCCTCGATGTCATCGTTGATGTGAAAAATTTCTGGTATAATCATCGTGGTGGCATCGAAGTATTCACTTTGGCAACTGATTCAATTCAATACACATTCGCGCGATTATTTTCAAATTAAGAAACAAGACGAAATACGAATATTTTCAAAATTTAAGCAAAAATAGACTGATTTCGATTCAACAGCTGAACTACAACTGCACAGTACGCTTTCAGCTTACGATACTGTGGAATGAATGTATAGGTTTTTTGTTTTAAAGGTCCAATCACTCAATTAGGTTCTCAATATCTCGACTTGATAATATCGAGATAAAGTTTCTACTTCCTAGCACAGTTATCGCCCGCCCCCTTAATCCGTTTCTTACTGATTGTCCACGATTTTTAGTGGAAAGTGAGTATTCTACGATGCTTTGCCCCACAGAAAAGGAGAAAATGATAGTCAAATTCCTGAAAAATAATCTTGAAATTTTATTTTTCAAATCGACTTGAAGATAGATATTAGATAGCAGATACCTACTTTTATAATTTTAAAAGAAATATCGTAGATGACCAAAAAATACGTTCAGTTTGAAAAAGTTATTTTCACGTGAAAACGCTTTTAAAATTTAAAAAATGTTTACCTCAGAGGTCAACGTTTAGGTTTAGGTCAAATGATCGCAGAAATGGATTCAAATGTCAAAAACCATGAACATTGGTTCAAAAAAAGACGTTCAATTTGAAAAAATTATTTTCACGTGAAAACTTCTTTAAAATTTAAAAAATCTTAGGTTTCGGTCAAAATGATCGCAGAAATGGATTCAAAGGTCATAAAACATGAATTTTGGGGTTTCGTTATTCAAAGTTGAAAAATTTTTCAATTTCGCTCCGAAACGATGATTGACTATTGGTTTTGAGGTTGAAACAACCTCAGAAATGGATTCAGAAGCATCGAAAAATCCTATGGAGTAATATAAAAAAATATTTTCGTGTATTTTTTGAATTTATTTGAGGTCATTACAAAGGGACACAAATTCAAAAGCTTTGGTATATTTTTTTGTGCGTCTTAAGCGAAGGCGATCTGAGGGAATTTTTCTAGGGGTAATCAGGTGTAAAAATTCGAGAAAATTTCAATAAGTAGAAACACTGAGCTTGAGCGAAGTTAAGAAAAAATTTTTTCAGATTGATTTTCACAATAATTTCATTAATTTATAAAGTGAAGTGATCGAGAGACTTCAAAGCGGTTGTCTCTGGTTACTCACATAATGATAATGATGAAAACAATAAAAAATTGGATTTATTCCTTCATAAAGAAGTATTTTTATTGCAATTTTTTATAATTAATTAAAAATTTTCATCAGATTCTTTGTTTTATAATATTTTATTAATTTCAGTACTTAGGACTACCTACTGTGTTATTTTTTTTTTTCGTAATATAAAAATATTTGTGATGAAAATTCATATCTTTTAGTATTTTAAATCATTTTTGCACGAAATTCCAATTTTACTCAATTTTGGTAGCGTACCTATCTGAATCGCCCACTGCATAAAGTTACTTAACCTACTCATTTCACTTTTTTGAGTCCAAAAAAACTTATTCTATTCTTTTTCTTTGATGTTGTTTAGGGCAAGGTCGTGTTTGAAAATACTCGTTCCAATCATTCCTAAAATTATTTCGTCAAAACAATTTCGAAAAAAATTTTTGCAAGTGAATAATTCGAAAAGTTGATCGATTACAATTCAATTAGCGAATTTACAACTGCAATATTATAAATTCAGCTTACAAATCTGAGCATAGGATTTGAAAATTTTATCATAATGAGTTTTCTTATCATTAAAGGTTTTCGAATTGATATCTAACATCTTGAAAAAGTTGCTAGTTCAGTGATTTGTTACACGTCCGTAATCAGTACTGATTGTCCACGCTGCGTCGTGGAAAGTGACTCATAACGGGCTATGTGGATTATATTGGCTTCCCCCCTCTTCTAGCCATAGTTCGTTGATTTTGTCTCAAATAAGGGATGAAGAATTATTCCAAGTTAATCTTGAAATTTTTTACGAGCAATTTTTTCGAGTAAAATTTCAAATGAAATACAATTGTTAATTTTTACCAAGGCTTAAAACCTTCTTTAAAATAAAGAAAATATTACTCACTTCGAATTTTCACATCGTTCTCGCGGTTTTTTGAGACAAGGGGAGGTGGTAATACCGTAAAAGTGGAATTTGTCAAAGGCTTTCATGGATTGTGGGCTGGCTACAGTTCATATTTCACATTCCAGCGTTGAAGTGACACAGAATGGAGAAATTTCGACGTTGGAATGAGTAATTTTTTGAAAAAGAGGCGATTCTTTTCAACTTTTAAATAATTTCATCCCAATTTTCCGCCAATTTGAAATTTTTTTTCACTTCAGCGAATTTTTTTTCAAAAAATCGTCGTTTTTTCGGTACATATTTCAACGACTTTTATGATGTAATCGATTTTCGCGATTATTTCAAGCTGGGAATCCAGACATCGATTGTATTGACATTAATGATCAATTTTGGAGCCAAATTCAACAATTCTCATCCAAACGCGATCGTAGCATCGAAACTGTCACATTTCCATATTCAAGCCTGATCATTCGCATAAACACCGTTGCATGACCGATAGGCGAATAATTTGCCAATAATCTCGTCGATTAGTTCGCCTAATAACCGAATCTCAAAGATGCCAGCCGTTAATCACTGAGCAAATAATCGGCACGATTATCGACCACGTCGAAACAATTAGAGCGATAAATATCATTTTTATCGGCGGCGCCGTTACCGCGCCGCCTCCTGCGTCTCGTCACCGCCTCGTAATCCGATTATATAATCTTGAGCGACGCGGCGACAACTGGAAGAAAAAAATTACAAAATATACCAAAAAAAAAAAAAGAACCAAACAATTGACCGATTATAAACTCATAGTCGGTTTCGCTCGATCGGCTTCTCTGCAGACGAAAAGATGGACGGGAGACGGACAGGGGTGTTTGAATTGACGCGTATAACTCTAACCTATGACACGCTGCTCTCAGCAAACACCGAGTATCGAATAAAGCTACCGATAAATATGTGTTAATTATGGAAAACAGAATAGTTGGAAACCGTGACCGATATTATGTCATTGGATTTTATAACTGATACGACTGGCCGGCCTGGTCGAGCTATTACGAAAATAGAAAGAAAAAATCATCCGCGGGTGTCGGCGGCGGTGCTATTTAAAGATCTGCTTTTTTTTTGGTACGCGGTAAAGTAGCCGACGCGAAAAAAGCGACAATTTAGTATTTGTTAATAACTCGTTTATAGGAGAACGAGTTTTCGCCTAGAACGCCTATAGAACCGGACTGTACGCAAGGTGAAATCGGCCCGAGGAATATTCTTTTAAATTAAAATACATTTTAAGTGGAAGAGAACTATGTTGGAAAGTCAATAGCGTTATAAATCAGCTTATTAAATATACACCTGTTGATTCGACGATCAAAACATGAACCAAGATAGCGACGGTTTAGGCAAATCAAAGCAAAATTTTGATGATTCGCCTTATAGTAGTCCATTTCCATGCGGAATTTTTCGCAACTGTCTCGAAAAATCCTGGTGAAAAGTTGTTAACGAAGACACCGCAGTGCTATTTTAATATGTACAAATGTCGTCGAGATTTTAGACTACGACAAGTAAAGGAAGATTATTCGGAGGGGTGGAGGGAGGGGCTTGCTCTCATCTTTATACAAAGTCGCCGACAGCCGAGTTCTGGAATTAATTGTAGTCGTCTGGTTTGGGTTCAACTACCGTAATCGTATGGTAAATGCAGATTATTTTGTAAAATCTTACGTGGAATTGTGATTTCCGTGACTTGCAAGCGGTACTTTTCTGAGTAATGTGCTCGAGTGAGGGAATTCGCCTGGTTTTTTTTTTCGAGAAATAGATACCAGATGACAGATTTTAATGGGTCGGTGGTGTATCGGGTTCCATGGTAGGAATAGTGCAGCGTGATCTCAGTTGGGTGTCGTTTAATTACTGCCCTTTGGATGTACCATGAGATGATAATTTTTCACTTGGTGTGTAATTTCGTGAAAACGTCGAGACGATATTTTTTGGTTCATTTGGAGGTATAAAAAAACGATTTCTTTTGCGCATGAATCGAGTTGTTTCAAAAAGGTCATTGGAGTCATTTTTATGCATAAAAATGTGTATTGTGTGGAAAAATCTAGATAATTATCGAAGTCGTGTTAAAGTATATCAATTTTCAGCATTGAAAAAACCATTTTCTTAATCAATATGTGTTTATCATATTTTGCACAAAAGTTTCAAATTATGTATTTTTGATGTTACAAACCTGCTTTAGCCTCTAAAATTCCAAAGATTTGGTTTTTTTTTTGCATGAAAAAAGAAAATTTCCAATTTTTGGCTTCTAATCGTCAAAAAGTAACATTTTTCATTAAATTGACAGACATCTTTTTGGCATCAAAAAGTTGAATGATAATTGAATTTCAAAGGTCATTTTTTTGTATTGCCTAATTAGTCGAATAAGGTATTTTTCAAGTTATTTTTTCGTTGGATGTCAAACCGTCAAACGTTCACTTCTTCCATCAAATGTCAAAAATTCATTAACATTGCAATCTGAAAAACCCATTTTTACATCAAATGTTATTTCATTTTTGTTTAGTGGAAGTCCTTTGCGATAAAAAAAATCAAAAATCTGTTTCGTGTCAGAATCACCTAAAATGATTTTGAATCAAATGTGAAGGACCATTTTTGCATCAAATTACTGTATTTTATCAGTCTCAAATTTTTTTCTTTGTTTGATAATCCCAAAAGTCAATTTTACATTAATATTGAGAAAAGTTATCATCATAATGTCAAAACCCAATTTTGCATCAAAAATCAGAGGGTTATTTTGAATCAATTGTATATGTATATGAAGTCATTTTAAATTTTTCATATCAAAATATCTGAAAGTCAGAAAGGACCAAAAGGTCATCAATGGGTCATTTTTATTTCAAAATGATAGAAAAGACATTCAAAAAGTCATTTTTTGTATCAATATGACAAAGAAATGCTATCAAAAAATCATTTTGGCTTCAACAATGACAAATAAAGGTCATCAAAAGGTCGTTTTTGAATCAATTAAAATGGCAATAAAGACACTTGACAGGTCAGTTTTGTATTGAAATGAATTTTTTAAAAATAAAAAATAAAATTTAATTAATTTTTTATAAAACAATAAAATATTAAAAAGGTCATCCAAAGGCGATGTTTGCTTTAAAATGACAAAAAAATACTTGAAAGGCCATTTTTGTATCAAAATGACCTGAAAGGTCATCAAAAGGTTAATTTACGTATCAAAATAACGAAAAAAGGTTATGTAAAAGTCATTTTTGTATCAAAATGACAACAAAAGGTAATTTTTGGTATTAAAATGACAAAAAAAGGTAATTTTTGGTATTAAAATGACAAAAAAAGGTCATTTTTGAACCAAAATGACAAGAAAGGTCGTTGAAAGGTAATTTTTCTAGTAAAATGACCAATGAAAGTCATCAAAAGTTCATTTTTGTACCAATCAAAATGGCAAAAAAGACACTTTAAAGGTCATTTTTGCTTCAAAATGACAAAAAACACTTGAAAGGACATTTTTGTACCAAAATGACGAAGAAAGGTTATCAAAAGGTCTTTTTCGTATCAAAATGAAAAAAAGGTTACCAAAAAGTCATTTTTGTATCAAAATGAAAAAATAAAAGTGAATTTTGCATAAAAATAACGATGAGGTCATTTTAACGTCATAATGAAGGTCATTTTCCTACCAAATAACAATGTGGTCATTTTTGTAAAAATCTTCAGAAGTCTTACGATCTCTATAACTAATTTTGCTATCAAACTACCATTTTTGAAATGAAAATCTCAAAAGGACTTTTGGTTTGAAATCCGTGAAAATGATTTTTTTCTTCCTGATCTCCAATGATAATTTGTGCATCATTTTTCAGTTTCTTGTCCCAAAGTGTCACGTAATCAAGCTTTGGCCTTAAACAGTCAAACTGTCAATAATTTATTGCACCAAAGTGTCCTGTCTTATGACCAGATTTGAATTTCATTTCATTTTAACCCTAAATTCACCAAAAAAATCGAAATCTGGGTAGATTTTTGGCTCAGATAGTTGAAAATTTAAATTCTATGCAAAAAACAATCCACTTTTTTGGCATTAAAATAATTCAACCAACACCCGTATCAAAAATCTCATCCAACATTCGAATAATTTCATCCGAGGACTCGTACCGAGACCGACATCAAATGACCCCTTGCCACCCTCTGCTGAGAAATTTGAAGAATTCTTCAAGGTTCCAGATGCAGACATCGGCGCGGTATCTTTTCTAGATAATTGATTAGGCCAGGTCGCCCGTCGCGTCTGGTCCGGCCAAGTAGCATACCGAAATCGCAAATCTTGGTAAAAATAAACAAATTATCGCCGGGTGAATTTTCATAATACGTACGCCCGCTGATCGTATTTATAATATTCCGCATTATCTTCCCTATGTGTTATAGAAATAACGAGGCTGAAAGATGAAACGGCCGGGTAATTTATACGATAAATAGGTATACTTTTTTTTCTCTCCTCGATTCCATAGGATTCGTGTACCTTGATACATGTACAAAACCAAAAAAAGATGATTTAATAACCGTATAAAATCGTATATAGGTAGTACGTATTCGCATTTCGCCCACATTCTTCGCATTACATTTGGTACCAAATCCAAGGCTGAACGGTAGGGTGATGGGAATGAAAAATACCCAGTATACGTGGACGGTGGCGAATTTATTTCTATTTTAAAGCGCGTATAATTGAAACAGCCGCAATACCCGGAGTCTATTTGAACCGCATTTTTCACTCTCGATCGGTCGGTAGTCGGTTGAAATTCGTGTTGGATTAAATGGCCGATACGCGACGATAAAGTTGGACCGACGTCGATGACATAACTCCCGGCTAATCCGCAGCCATCACGTACGATTTCATTTCCAATATGCGTAGTGTAAAACCTCAATTGGTGCGAATTGTATCTGTTGAAAAAAGTATGTACCCAGCTTGGTGGAGTAATAGTCGTGGTCGCGTGTGGCTATTTTAGTCGAGGCGCGGTAGCCGGTGGTGAATTGGAGCAAAGATCAGGTCACTGGTACAAGGTACTGGAAGGTTGCAGAACCAACGATCGAATTCGTTTGTATCGTTATAAGAAGCTAAATCGAATTGTACTTGGTGCCCTGCACCGTCTGCGCCTTCCTTGGTCGTCGAAACTATTCGTACATAATGGATCTTTAAGTGTTGGCGAACTGGATCCGGCAATTTATTGAACAGAGTTGTTTGGTGTTTGGTGACCCGGGCTCGAGGCCGACGAAGGTCACGCGACAAAATTTCAATACTCGCTGAACGAATTAATCGCCTTGAGCGAATGTGTTAACGTACGTGCGCGAATGAGAAGAATTTTCGCATATTTCCTAAAAACGTATCGAGATACTCGGTCGTTGGAGACAGGATGATGTGCGCGAAGAATGTAATTAAATTGGAAGATGCTCTTTAAGGCCTACAACTAGATTTAGATGGAATATTATACAAATATGTGCTAAGGCATGAAAATTAAAAATGGCGCGAATGATTAAATCTGTCTTGTTTAGCTCGTGTGAATTTTCAATCTCCATGAAATTCTATTTTTTTTCTAAATCCATGGGTGAGGACGTGGAAATCATCCTTATGGGTCAAGAAAATGGGTTTTCGAGCCGACACTGATTTTGGACCTTTCAGAAAGAGTTTAATCGAGGAAACCAATTTTTGACCTCTAAGGGTGGCTTTTGTATCCAGATTTACGATAATTTTCATTTTTTTTTTTCAGCGAGTCCAATTTCTCTTTTGCCAGATTTTTTTTCATCAGCTTTAAAAATTATTTTTCAATTATATTTTCCAACTAAAAAAAAAAAATCCACTCAGAAATCTTCCCTATTATTGTCCTCTCCGTCTCCGGTCTAAAATTTCTCTGAAAATTTTTTCAAGCTTGGTATTTTTACCAAGATATTTTTCAACCTTGTTTATTTTTCCAATTAGAAAATAATCAGGATTTTTTTCACCACCCAAAATTTCTTCCTCAAAAAGTTTCTCTATTCTTTCAATCCTTAAATTTTTTCTTGAAATATTTACCATGTCGAAAGAGTAATCTCAAAATCGTTTTCAGCGCTTAAAATTTTAAAAAAATTCTACGTGAAATTCTAGTAAGTGATTTTTCTCCAAAGTCATACCTAATATTTTCAAAAATGTTAAGTCTAATATTTTCTACTTTTTTTCTGTGAAGAGGAGGAGGAGGAGGGGAGGGGGTATTTATTAACTCTGGTGTTATTTTCTCAATATATTTTTTTTTCAGTCAAAATTTTTTTCAATCTTGGTATTTTCCTAAAGATACAGACTTATTTTTTAACTCATAAAATTTTTCTTGAGAATATTATTCAACACTTGAATTTTTGCTTCATTTTTTCGACTCTTGAAATTTTTCGTCAAAATTTTAGTTTTCAATCTCGATAAAATTTGGACTGAAAATTTTCCTTCCAATTTTTTTCCAAAGTCTTTTTCAAAAATTTTTCGTTTATTAAAATTCGTTTCAGCTTTTAATTTTTACGTTTACTGAAATTGTCAACAAACTCTAAAATTTCATTCTGTGGTTTTTTAAAGTTTTTTTTTTTTTTTAATCGAATTCTCTTTTATTCTCTTCTATTTTTTTCATTTTGATTTTCTCAGAATTTTTCATCTTGAAGTTCAAAGCTGGAAAATATTATGTTTTATGTTCTAAGAAAAACACGTGGTGTCGAAAAAAACAAAATACTTGCCTAAATTTGAAAAATTGTAAAATTTTACAGTTGAGAATACGTCAATTAGAAGACATGTGTTGGGCTCTAATTTTTACTATGGAATAGATATTTCACTAAAAAATTCTGAGAAGAGTGATGTAAAATTTTCAAACATGTTTTTAAAGTCTAAAAATGACTCAGTTTTGGTTTTTTACGAATGATTTTCGTAAAACCCAGGAACCATCCTTGAAGGGGGCCCCTTCATTAGAATTAAAATTGAAATTTTTCAAACAGGCATGCATTTTTAAAATATGTACAATTTCAACACGTTAGAAGTTGCTGTTTTGATGCCATCGATCCGACAGATTCACAAATGACGAAAAAAATTGCGAAAAATTTCAGAGATGAGAAAATATTTTATCAGAATTGAAGTTGAAATTTGATATAATTTTGAGAAAAAACTTCAAGAGTTGAAAACAATTTTAAAATGAAATTTTGCAATACAGCAGGTAAATATTTCAGTAATTAAAAAATTTTAAATTCAAGGAGAGTAAAATTTTTGAAGAAAAAATTACAGAGTTGAGAAAAAATTCAAACTTTTGAAAAATATCTTGAGAAAAAAATCATTATTGTTGAAAAAATGTTGAGAAAAACTTTTGGCACGAGAAAACAATTTTCAGGTAGAAAGTTTAGAGGAAATTTAATTAAATTTGAGTTGGAAAATATTAGAATACTGTGGATTTGGAAATCACCCTTGAATGCCAAAAATTCGTTTTTGAGTGGATACTGATTTTGGACTTTTCAGAAAGAATTGACTCAATGGAGAATTTCAAATCAAAATTCAATTTTTAACCCCGAAGGATGGTTTTTGATGCATCCAGGATCTATGAAGTTGAAAGCCAAAAAATTGTAAAGATGGGAATATCTCGCGGCCGTATCTCGCACGATCACGGGGAGCTTGGTAATGAACGCTCCGGGCAGTGGATCCTGAGGGCTGCCCCCGGCCCTTCTTTACTGTCGCGTACGGAGCCCAAATTCGGGGTTGCCGGGTGATATTGGTGGCTGCGGCGGTTCCAGCGGTGTGTCCGGATGTGTCTCTTCGGCTGATGATTTTGACGACGAGCACAGAGCGGCGCTGAGAGAACCGACGACGGCACCAAGATGAGCGGCGTAAATAACCGAATTTGGCGCGACGTATTATCGTGTACCTATATTTCTGGCTGGGCTGCGCGGACGGAAGGCCGGACTCGCAGCTTGGGTAAAATAAAGGACACAAGTTTCTGAACGGGTGTACGCGATAATGATGTATTTGGGCGAGTAGAAAGTACAAGCGGCGTAAAAATACAAAGTAATTATCGCGAACGATTGGTCTAAATTACCGCGGATTAATTCGGAACAATTAACTCGCGATATCGAATTACGCTGAACGTGTGGACCGCGCGGTGTTTCGGGGTACGCAGGAAGAGAAATTACAAATTCGGAGGCGACTACGAATTAATTGAAATTTCAACAAACTGCTTTAGCCTACGAGGTGAAACACGCGCGAGACCTGAGCCTTAAAACCGTGCTGAGCCTGACCTAGCTGTCGAGGAGATTTCGAAAGGACTGATTCGATCGATCGCAAGTTGAATCGCGAGTCGATCAACCACTATTTGCTCGCAGGGTTGCCACCACACCATAGCCCAAGATTATTTCCCAATAATCTCGGACAGGGCCATAATCACTCTTACATATGCCCCATCGGACTTGATGAGGGGGAGGGGGTAGCTCACACCCCAGAGTCGAGTTCGAACCCCAAATTCGAGGTCAAACTTTCAGTTCTTAGAGTGTATCATGGTCCCTGCCCCATCGAACTTGGCTATGGGTGGTGGTAACCTGAAAGTACCAGTGTTAAGTTGTATTCAAGTAGGTCTGGCTTTAATTTTGAATTTTTGACAGTGATCGAAAGCACTGCGAGCTCTAGATGACTGTTTAATTTGAGATTTGATCTAAATTTTGAAGTTTTAATCTGAATTTTAAAATTTTGCTGAACCGAAAGAAATGAGCTTTTTTGATTAAATTTTGAACACAGACGCAGCTGTGGATGCGAAAAATTAGAATTTTGATGTCGTAGATTTGTTTTAAGTCATCTTTTTCATTTTTATAGTGGTTGTCCTTTTTGTTATTTCGAAATGCGTTGAAAATAATTTTGACAATTTTCGGTCAGGCTCTTGCTTTGCAAAACTGCTTTTTTGTGCGGCGCGTTAATAGGCAGTTACGAGTCGCATCCGAATTTGCAAATTACAAAAGGGACATTATAAAAAATAATGGGGGAGTTTATGCGGTCTAGCTTAAGTTTATGGAAATATTTATACATTGGCAAGAAATAGAAATGAAAAAATAATATCTTATGGTATAACATGGCAAAAATGTAAAGAAATGATAATGAGAAAAATAAAATAATTTGCACATTAAAGTGTGCGATGCGCTTTGGTTATTTTCGTAAGCAGGTTGGCCCGTTATCAGCGCAGTATTTTTGTGATGCGTTTATGTGTCCGAGTAGACTGATGTCTAGGTGGTAAATTTTTTTGTGGACGTCGTGGAAAACGCAGACAATGAGATTCATACTTAAATATAAACATGCATGGGTAAAAATAATGACAAGAAATAAGTATAAAAAGAAATATGCATATAAAATATTGGGGTAATTGGTTTGTGGTGAATTATTTAAACATGATGAATTATTGTTTTGACATTTGGAGGGGAGGTTTTAAATCTATATAATAAGTCTGATTTGTTGTTTTGGTTTTGGGTTGGGTTTCAAAAATAAAATTCAATGTTTTTTGTCGGTAAATAAGAATAAACAGGTCGGGTAAATTTTCAGATGTGAAATTTGGGTATGAAAATAACAAAACAAAAGAAATGGGATTTTGGGTTTTTTAATCATAGTTGTTCTCTTCCTGCGACGTAAAGATTTAAAAGGACAAAATATTTTGGGGAATTTTGAAATAATTGACAGATGTACAGGGGTCGATACAAAAATATACAGTATAAAAATATAAAAATGCACATTATTTACAAATATAGGTATCACAGATTGGGAAGAGTTTTACATAATCGGTAAGTATGACAGTCTTGGTAGGTATCGACGAGAATGATGATAATATTAACGATGTTTTGATGCTTTCAGGTGTCGCCGGGCGGTATCGAGTTCCATTTTGGGCAGCAAAGAAAACATCAAACGTATCTCGACGATTAAATTATTGGCGTGGTGGACTGTGAACAGGTTAGCAGGTAAAATTAATATTGTATATAATAGAATATTTTATGTTTTGTCATTCCAGATTTTTGATTCTTCCTCTTTTTTTTTTTTTTGTATTTTTTTTGAATTTTTTGAGGTCGTCGAAATTTCGAAAGAGTATTGTTTTTTGGTTTTGGGTGTGGCTATTGTTTTGGTCGACTGAAAATTCGCAAATTTCTTTATTTTTGAATCACGCACTCTGTTACTGATATATTTTTTGACAATTTTTTTTTATTTTTCGATTTTTTTTTTTTTGATTTTGGTTTCATAGTTCACGCTCACTGTTGCAAGTATTTTTTTTTGATTTTTTTTTTTTTTTAAGTTTTTACGATTTTTATTTTTATATTTTTCTTGAAATTTGCTAGTTTTCAAGCCATGAGGTTATGGTAGAAAGTGGTTTTTGGTTCCTTGATTTTGTAATACGTACCAGTTTATGTGGGTGTGATACCAGGACTTAATATTTAATTAAATTGAGAGTAAACTGATCTTACTTGTGGGCGATGATTAGATCCAGGAAGGCGAGAAGCGGAAACGCTGATTTTATGGTGTGAGTAATCTCGCCATTTATCTGTTTCCTGGCCCCCAGGTTTTCTGCGTAAACCGGGAAGGCGATCTGGACCTCGAGGCCTCGGACCTCGGGGTCGACCAACACTTCCCGGTTGAAGATGTCGCAAATTGGTTCATGCTCCCCCTCGATTGGATCCATTGGGATGGGGGGAAACATGACCAGCAGCTGGGTTCCTTTATCTCGCAGGGTCTCGGCCACTTGCTTGTATTTCCCGATGACCCATGGGAGATTCCAATCCTGATGGATGTCCCCCGAGCAGGACAACATGACCTGTCGGGGGGTGCGCCTCATCGTCTCGATTTTCGATAGGAAGTCCACGAAAGTTAGTTGTGGTGGATGAAAGATCCCTGGAACTAGTCGATTTCGATACGTTTTCTTTTCCGTAGCTATCCGCGCCGCCAGCCTCGGGTACCCGTCTCCACAAATCCAAAAGTCCCCTCTAAAGATGGCGTACGGCGTCGCTGGGAATCTTGGAGGTCGAAGCTCCCTCACCGTGAAGGCGAGGGGGTGGAGACGGGTAAACTGGAAGTCTCCGTAGATTATCGTTTCGCCGTTGGTTGGTGCCATGGCCTGGGGTGGATCCTGGGCAGGGGGTATTTCCGCCCCCGCATCTTCACTGTTCTCGGCCATAGCACCTTCTTCGGATTCCAGTGTTTGGTTTATTAGGAAATCCACCGGGTTCAAATTTATAGTAAATAAATTACACACCGGTGGATTTTCCTGAGGCGGCGGCGGAGGCGGCGGCGTGATCCGATGTGAAGGTCCCGGTTGCGGTTCGTTTTGGTGGTCCATTGGCTCCGGGTCCGGTAGGAAGTCGATACCTTCCCGCTGCAGCCTCTGATCCAGCGGTTCCACGATTATGTCGTCGAGATCGTCGTAGCGCTGGGTCCGGAGGTTTTGGACCTCCATCTCCAGCGCTTTTACTTTGTTGGTCAGATGGTAGACTTTTATTTCCGCCCGGCGCTGCGCCTCCATTGCGCTAATTGTTTCGTTAGCTTGCCGGGCGGTCAGCTGGAGGTGTTGATCGACTACTATCGGCCGCAGCGGGAGGAGCTCTTCGATGCGTATTGGCCTGCCGCAGCCCGCGTACGTGCATTGCACGTGACCATCGGCAATGTGTGGGGCCAACATTATGCATTCCGTGTGGAACAAATGTCCACACTTTGTTGCGATGTATGGCCCCTGGGCCGGCACTTCGTTCGTAGCATATGGAGAGACGATTCCGAGCAGGCTGCGGCAGCCGGAGCATATTATGTTCTTCGTATCTGCCATAATCTGTTTTGAAACAGGAGAATTTTTAGGACGTCGCTTGTTATTAAATTTGCATTCCCACCCTGAATAGTGCGATGGGAATTTCGGACATTCACATTTTGTCCGACACTTGCACAGGGTGGGAAATGCCTTCGGGGACCGGGGGTCTACCCCTGGGACGCCTGTTTGCTCTTGTCTGCCGTCTTTGTGGCGGTGGTGTCGGTTCATGGTCAGAAATTGTTATTGGCGACGTCGGTTGATCGTTTTCGATTAACTCTTCATCATCTGACGGGATTGTGATCGGGGTATTCGGGTTAGTGTAGGTATGTTCCGAATATGTCTCGTATTCACTATCCGATGGAACGTAATCTTTGTCCGACATATTGCTATTTGTTTGAACGGGGAGAGAAAAAGAAAAAAGAAAGGGGTTAGAAAATGGCAATTTACCAAATATTTATTTAATTTGGGATGTTATTTATAGCCAAAATATGTTAATGTTTTGTTAAAAATTTACAAGAGTGTGTTAAATTTTTTGTTACAGACATGGAAGCAGATTATGGGTTAGTTGATGCGACATATGTATTATTAGTAAGCAGAGTTCGTACAAAAAGGATATGGACTTTTTCTTATTTGGATCCTGATATGAATAAGGTAAGTGTTTTTGCTCGTTTTGCTTTATAGACATGATAAGTGATCATTTTCAAATTTAGAGGTCGTAGGAAGGTTCTGTTTGTTGAAAATTTTGGAGTTTTGACTGGATTTTTTGTCCCTGCCCCATATGTGCCACGAAGTATTTGGTTGAGTGAAAAATTTCTGCCCCATATGTCGTGGGATATCGATTGTTTGAAAGAAAGGAAAAAAAGAAAAAAAAAATTTTTATTGGCAGTAAATTTTGATCCGGATATTCCGGTGCGGCTTATGCAGGGTTTTTGGTTAAATTTTGCGGTCTACTGACCCTCGGAATGGCCGAAAGGGATCGCCGACGGGTCGAAAGTGGTGTTTGCTTGATAAAATTTTGATGCTCCTGCCTCATGTGCAGTAGCTGTCGATTTTTGAGTAAAATTAGTGAAATTTTGATGAAGGGAAAGAAAAATGAGAAAAAAGGATTTTTATGATAATAAATTTTGATCCGGGTATTCCGGTGCGGCTATTTAGTTTTTTGGGTAAATTTTGCGGTCTGCTGACCCTCGGAACGGCCGAAAGGGATCGCCGACAGGTCGAAAGTGGTGTTTGCTTGATAAAATTTCGATGCTCCTGCCTCATGTGCTGTCACTGACAATTTTGAGAAAAAATAGTGAAATTTTGATTTTTATAGGTCGTGAGAATATTTTAGAAAGAGCATTTTGATTTGGTATGAATTTTTGTACGTCATATTTTAATTTTGAAGAAAAGGAAAGGGTAGGGGTTTCTAAATTCTGGTTGAAAGTCTGCCCCATTTGTACTTCGTCGAATTTTGTAGATGGAATTTGAATTTTAGAGGTATTAATTAATTTTTGGGAAGGGGATTGTTTTTTGTGATCGAAATTGTAGCGTATGTTGTATTTTTTAATTTTGATGATCGAAGTCATAATTTTATAGATATTTTGAAATTTTGCGGTATTGATTTATTTTTGAAATCTAAAAGATGGTATTTTGAAATAATTTTGCGATAGAAAGAGAAAATATATTTGTGTTTTATTCGTCCAAGTAGGGTATCATTTTTTGAGATCGAAAAATGACGTGATTTTATCATACGCAGCGTATTTTTAATAATTTATAGGTCGTGAAATGCAAATTTAGATACGTATTTTTTTAAATGAACGAAAGATAGGTTAATGAACGAGGGTGTTTGGATGAATGAAAAAAGAAAAAAAAGCGAAAGTAAAATGGAGCGATTAAACGGTCGTTGGTATTCTTAGAAATGTCGCATCGGTTTAGATAAGATAGAGCGTTTTTTGAATGGTTGCGGCGTTTCATTGATAATGAAGCGTAGTGGGTTAATCGGTCAGGCGGTGCATTTTTGTGAAGGTCGTTCGCGTGGCCGGTGAATTGGGGTAGATGCGACGTGTTTATGTTGTCGAACTTGTGTGTGTGAGTGTAGCGTAGTCGTTGCTAGATGTGGAAGTGGTTGCGGTGGGGGGAACGTTGCAAATTGTGAAACGGTAGAGATGACGGGAAGTCGAAGAAAAGAAATGAGAAGAGAGAGAAAGGGAGAAAGAGAGAGAGAGAGATGAAATAAAAGAAGAGAGAGAGAATAAAAACAAAACAGAGAGTGAAATTTGAAATAGAAAATTTTGGATATGGCGATACGTGTATTTCTATATAGTTTTTATCAGGTTTTATTTTCGTACGTCGTTTTATTCAATTCACCGGTTACGTATGAACGTTTTTAAGGAGTGAGCGGGGAGGAGTGGTACGTAGCGTTGGAGTCGTGTGCAGATTGTTCTCGTTACACTCAGCGGGTGGTATTTTCCAAGTCGTCGGTTTCGATTTCTTTTCTGATAAATGGTTTATTTTTGGATTCAAGAGATATCTGAAGATTTTGAATTTTGATGGCGTCGTATTGGTTTTTATCTTGACGTCAGGTTTGAACGAATGTATATGTGGGTAATAATTTCGACAGTGTATTTATTCCAAATCTATTTTTGATTTTCGTGTATTTTCTTGAGTTGTTGGGTTTTTTGTCTGCGTTGGAAAGTATCAGTGTGCGCTGAGTGTTCGAGTATGGATTTTTTACGGCGTGTATTTTATGAATTGGCAATGAGCATTTATGCGGTCCCAGGGGTTAAAGGGTTAAGAATGGTGCGTCTGATTGGTGCGTGGAATTATTTTCTGCCGGTGTGGTGATAATTTCCATGTAGCAATCAGGTTTTTGAGTATGGCGTCGTGTTATTTTATGCAATTCATAGGGGGTGAATATGTGGTTTGGTTGGAATCAATTTTCATCGATTTATGTGACGTTTAAATTTGTCCGAATTTTCTTTTGAATAATTTTGTTTGATCACGGTTGATTTCGAGTGACGGTTGATTTAGAGTGATCGTGGTATTTCATCAAATTGATTTTGAAGAGTGAGAGAGAAAATTTTAAATGGTGGAATTTCGAAAATTTTTTTTTTTTTGCCAAAAGTTTGATTTTAGATGTCGTCGAATTATCAAAGTGTGACGAGTTTTGATTGATCTTTGATAATGGTTCGAATGCTTGATTTTTTATTTTCGTGATGGTGATTTTTCTTCTTTTCTCTCTCTATTTTTTGAGTTTCGCGTGATAAATTTTCGTTTTGATGTTAATAATCAATGAACAATGTGTGCGGTTGCTGTTTATTACCGCCTATGAATTGATTTTATTGTAAGCATGGGATGTTTTTTTTTAGTGTATTGCTTGAATGATGTCACCGGCTCGTTTTTTAGTCTTATTTTCTCGTGTTCACAGTCGTCGTTGTACACGTACTGTCGTGGTCAAGAGAAAATTTATTGAACTTTTTGTAGATTTTTCAGGTTTCGAAGTTGTTGAATTTTGATATTTTTGGAATTTGAAATTCATGTTTCATTTTTTGTAATTGTGGAACCATTTACTGAGGTCGTCGTGTATACGTACTGTTGCAGTACCTGATTTCACAATTATGTTTACAAATTTTTCTAAAAATTTTGACGTCGCGTGAAAATGTAGAATTGCTCAATGCGGTTGTCGTTTGCACGTACTGTTGCATCGAGCACTTCTTGTTTTCTGCTTGCGCGACGGTGGTTTTTCTGTCGTAAAAAGACGCGGAATTTTTATTCTGCATGGTTTGCAGATGTTTTTCGAAATGGTTTTGTCACTTGCCAAAAAATTTAAAAATTTAAGTAACCAAAAAGTTTTTATTTTTATGATTATTTTAGGATGGTTTTTGTCCATCTAGCCGGTTGCACTATTCAAGCAATAATAATGGTAAAAAAAAAATAAAGGGAAAAATCGCGAAAAATCAGTTAGGTATTTCTGAATGGTACTTACAATATATACGACGTCGACGAAATAGAAACGAGTAAATTGGAATTGGCGAGATCAGTGAGATGGTGGTCAGTTGTTGAAATCTTAGCGAGAATGTTAACGAGACGGAAGATAAATCGAAAAAATATGCGTAAGATTAACATACGATCAGTTGATTCGCGATAGTAGTTAATTGTCGAGATCGAGGAGGTAATTAAGATGTAAAAACGAAAAAATAATACGGTCTGAAATTGAAATGGTTGCAAATGCGCGATTTTACGAGAAGGAGAAGTCGAGAACTTGCTCATACGGAGTTACAAAAAGAACAGATTGGCTTTCGTGATTTTGGATGGATCTGGTTTCGTTTGTTGGTTATCTAAGGGGGGTGGGACTGGCGCTAGTTCGGTTCGGTTATTGTATTGAAGATTTTGGATATTGACAGGTTTATTGTAGTTAGATATGGTGTTCAAAGGATCGTTTAGTCGGACTAGTCAGTTTCGTAGGCTCTCGCAATGTATTCTTTCTCGTCATTGTTTATGTATTTTAGCATTGCAAGAGCCAGTGGTAGTTTTTTGGGTCTTCCTCGTTTACGACGGGGAAGGTTATTGTCGTTTCTTAGAACTGGCTTTTTGTCACGTTTTTCAATGTATTTTTTCGCCTTATCCTTAATCTCAGACTTTCGTTTATTGGTGGCGGCGGCCTTGTCTATTGTCTCCTCTAGTTTGGCGAGGTCGTCGGTTTTTTTAGTCTTTTTTAATTTCGGTTGCAGTTGGTCGAATTTCTTCCTATTTTTGAACGTTCGTCAGGGGGTTAGGTAGGAAATTTTCCTGTTCTTTGTTCGCTTTGCAAGCCGTTCCGCTCGTTGTGCGGCCGCTTGGTTTTTAATTAAGTCATAGGATAATGTAAATTTTTTTTTTTAGAGTTATTTTTTTTTAATGTCGTTTTCAATTTCGAATCGTTTTTCCAAAAATTCTTTGATTTTTTCTCTAACAGTTTTATGTTGTAATTTTGATTTAAGGGTAGCGTCATTATTCAAAAAATCAATTTGTTCTTTGGTCAAAAAGAGGGTGAGTTGCCGAATGTTTACAGTATGCTTTTTGAGGTCTTCCATTTCGATGTCTTCAAGTCGAGCAACAAGATAGGTGTTTGGAGTGACGCGATGTTTTATGATGAAGGGTCCATGTTTTTGGGGAATAATTTTGATGAATGGTCAATATTTCTTTGATTTTGGTGTTCTGTGACCATGACCATGTCGCCAGGATTGAGGGGGGTGGGGTCGCCGTGAGTTTTATTGAAAGAATATTCGTCTTGAATTCTTTGAATTCTGCGTCGTTCGCGGATATAAGCCTCTATGGCCTCTCTATGCGTCATTTTTTCTATTTTTTGATTTTTTAATTCGCATGTGTAGACGGCCTTTTTGGCTAATTTATCCGCGATTATGTTCGCATGATCCAGCTTTCTAGCTTTCACATGGTATAATTGAAAGGATTCAAATTCAGTACCCATTTTTATAATTTCTTCGAAAAGGTCTTTATGGTGTACAGGTTTCTTTTTTGCATTTTTGTATCCATTAGTTTCCCAATTTTTACTGTACACATTTATTGCATTTACTGCATATTTTGAATCGGAAGCAATTTTTACTTTTTTGAGCTCATTAAAGCGAGCTATTTGCATAGCTACTTTAATCGCTTGTAATTCGGCCAAATTGTTTGAGATTGGGTAATTTTGAATTTGAATTCTTTCACTTACATTTTCTTCACTCTCTGGGTGAAAACAAATTCGATTCCGGCTATCGCATCCGTGTCACCGTTTCTGGAGCAGGCTCCATCTGCGGTGATGGTTGCATAACCTTTTCATCGGTCATTATTTTATCAGGAGGAAGTTTTTTAGATAACAAAATTTCGGAGGTTGTCGAATTTGGTTCATTTTTAGCCTGGTTTTCTTGAAGCTTTTGAGTTCGTATCGAAAGTTGGTGGGGGCTTCTTTGGTGGGGATTTTTTCTGAGATGTTGTCTGTTATTCCCCAGGCTTCGTTGGGCTTAATTTGATATTTATTGGGGGTATTATTTATTTCGTTTTGGATGTCTCTAACGAATTCGTCCCATCCCCAATGAGTTTTTTGAGTATCTCGGTAAGTGTTGAGCTTTATCCTCAGCTTATCACCAATAATTCGCATCGTTCTTTCGACCAAGCTGGACATGGGATTAAAACTGGAGGTAAGGCCCCTCACTATGCCGAAGGAGTCCAAAAGAGTAGCCCAAGCTTTTGATGTGAAAACTGAACCATTGTCACTTATGACTTTTCTAATTTTTACGTTGTGTTTTTGAATATCTTTGATGATAAATTTCATCTTTTTTGTGACGTAATAATCGTTAGGGTCCTCAAGGGGCTCAATCCAGCATCGTCCAGTAAATACGTCCCTAGCTACGATTAAATTTCTAGGTTCGTCTATGGGATTGGTAATTGGGCCATAGAGGTCGACTGATATTACTTCGCCGATGGAGTAGGCTTCAATTTGGGCATATTCTAGGACCTTTTTCATGGCGTAGTTTTTATTTACCTTGCATATTATGCAAGCGTTGGAAATTTCGCGTATATATTTCATTGCATTTGGATAGTAGTACAGGCGCTTGAAAATTAATTCAAGTTTACCTGGACCTACATGTCCATACGCGTCATGGAGATAATCTACGACGTCATAAAGAGGTCCTTTGGCAATACAGGTACTGCACTGCCGTCCTCATAGGTTCTTAGTAGGATATCTTGTTTTCGATCGTTTTGTTCAATTTTGTATTTTTTGCCACAAGCAAGCTGTCGTGTTATAATTTTGTTTACGTTTTGAGGGTCTTTTTTCAAGAGTTCAGTGATTTTTTTGCATGCAGGGTCTTCTTTTTGAAAAGTATGGATTTCTTCTAGATAGTAAAATAGGTCTTTTATTGAGCATTCCGAAAATTCGACAGCGTAGGGTTGAATTTGGGTACAGTCGATGTGATGGACTAGGGCCTCTAAGGGGGCCTCGATTGCACAAAGGGTTAATTCGGGGGCCGAAATTTTATAAAGTGATTTTTTGGATTTTAGGTCATAAGTCAGGTCGTAGCCATTTAATTCGGTGATCCAGCCTGCCGCCTTGCGGTGTGTATGCATTAGGGTCTCGAATTTATGGACTACAGGTTTCAAATTTGATCGAATGTGAATTTTTTGTCCATGAAGCCAAAAAGATAATTTTCGTATAGTTGTTACTAGTGCCTGCATTTCTTTATCTACGATCGTGTATTTCTTTTGATGGGGTCTAAAGGCGTAACTCGTGAACATGAGTATATTTTCAGCGCCGTTGATAACTTGATATAATACGCCGTTCATTGCGTCGTCAGTTACCATGGTGTCCAAATATACATCATATTTTGGATCCGGGGGTGTTAATTTGAAGTCTTTTTGTATTCTGCTTCGAGTTGTCTAAAGGCTTCTTGTTGTTCTGGGCCCCATACAAAGGGAACGTTATTTTCGGTTAATTTATAAATAGGTGCCAAAATTTGTTGATAATTTGGAATAAATCGTCTGTAAAGGCCAGTTAAGCCTGTGAGGGTCTGAATGTGTTTGATTTCCGAGAGCTTAAAAATTCCTTTTTTGGTATATTTTTGTTTGAAGGCCTCAAATTTTTGAATTTTTTCCGATTGTTTTCCAATTTCATTTTTTGCCAAAGTGTAGCCGAGATGTTGAGTTTCTTGTTTGAATAAATTTGTTTTTGTGGGATTTAATTTCAGGCCATTTTCCCTAATTTTCAAAAGTACTTTCTTTATTCTTTCTAGCATTTCTTGGAATGTTTCAGCCGTGATAAGTAGGTCGTCTACAAAAGTCTGTACGCCCTCGATGTCGTCGGGAAATACTTTGTTCATCATTTCTATGAATTCCGCCGAGGCCGTTTTTATTCCATAGGGCATTCGGAGAAATTCATAGACTTGACCGTCTATTTGAAACGCAGTGTATTGTCTTGACTCGGCGCTTAAGACCAGTTGCCAAAATCCGCATACGAAATCAAGTGTACTAAACCACTTAGCATTTGTGCCGTGGATAATACCTTCGATTTCACGCGGCTCGGTAAGGAGTCTTTCTAGCCAGGTATTCAGTTCGTCCGTTTAGACACAATCGTATTTCACCATTCTTTTTCACAACGGGAGCAGTTGTATTTATATAGGGAGATTTTGAAGGTTGTATGATTTTGAGTGCCAGCATTATTTTGATGGCTTTTTAATTTGGACCATTAATTTTCGAGACGGTTTGTATTTTTCACCTCTCCATTTTTCACGATGTCCGTTTCCGTCAATAAATTTGAAATGTACTTCGTCGCCAGTATATTTGCCAGGATAGCGACTGAAGCAGTCAGAAAATAAGATTAATTGATTGTAGGCGTCATCAGCCTCATTTTGGGTGATCCATCCCTTTTGTATGGCGTCCATTAGATCAGCTCGTAATTTTTTGCAAAATAATTCAGGGCCGTTATCTTTTTCGTCATCGTCTAGTTGTGTGAATTTGGCGATATGAGTCTTTGTGTAATATAATTGGGCATTTTCATGCTCGAACTCCTTTTCTACCTCAATTGCGAATGTTTCTACGCCTTGGTATTCATCTGTTGTTAAAAATGGTAAAATGGTGCGATATTCTGCCCCATTTGGCGTACAATGAGCGTAGCTTTCGCCTTGATTCATTTCGATTTTTAGGATTTTCATAGATAGCCTGCCTATGATGAAGAGGGGGGAGGCTATGTCAATTACGTAGAAAGGCATTGACATTACGATGTCGCCGAATTGAAATGTCACTTGTACAAGATGTGTCATAGTACGTACAATTCGAGAGTCAGCGACTTTCAAGTTTACAGGTCGGGATAAAGGGATGTATTTTACCGATTCGGGACAGTTTCGAGTCAATAATTCTATTGTACCATGAGAGAGGACGTTGGGGAGGGCACCTGTGTCTAATTGTGCCGCGTATGTTTTGGTCTCGATCAATAAAGGTATGGCACAGGTGGGATCTTCAGTTTTTTCCGAAATTATTTGATTTTTTATTATAGGGTCAATCTTGTGCTGTAATTTATTTGTGTTGTCAATTGCATCAATAGTATTTAATTTTTGGTTTTCTTCTTTTTCTGTTTCAGAGTCGGAGGAATCCGAGAGATCGAGAGTTTTGTCAGAAATTGGAGGAGGGATTTCATCCAAAGAGGTAAGTTTTTCAGAAATTTCATTTTGGAGTTCCTTTTCTAAATTTTGATTGGAGTCGATTTTTTCGATGTGATTTAGGGGTGCTTTTATTTTTTGATATGGTCGCATTTTCTTATTTGGGTCCGAAAATTTTGATTTTATGTCCGGGGTGGGAGAATTGTCATGATTTGGGTTAAATTTCTGTGGGTTTTCCTGAATTTTTGTTATAGATGTTTTGATTCTTTCGTATTTGGGTGGGGGTAAAATTTTTTCGGGCTTGAACGAAAAATTGTTGGGGTTCATAAGTTCTTCGAAAGCTTTTGAATTTGAATCGAAAATTTGTTTTACTGGGCCCTTGATGTCAATCTCTTGATTTGTTTTATTTAGGTCGTCAAAATCTTCTTTTAAAATTTTCAAAATGTCAGGATATGTTTTAATGGACATAAAGTATGTTTGAATTTTTTCCGCGAAAACGAATTTTGATTTGTCCGCAATCATATTCAGATTTTTATCTGCGGCGGGCCTTTGAAATGTTTTTCCAGCAAAAGTCTCCGATACCTCTTGCTTTATAAAAAATTCTGCCGGGCGTCGCCAAAATGTGATGCGTCTATCTTGAGTGAATTTTGCATATATTTGTCTGAATCGAATGTATCTACGCAGACTGACGTTTCGGTCATCAGGCTTGCGTGGTTTTAGGAGGGGAAAAAGTAAAATGATGTTTGTTGCGCCCATTTCGAAAATGCGATTTAAAATTTTGAGAAGCATTTTGTGGATTGCTTCGTAGGGAATTTTCATGTAATTTAGTTCGCGTTGACCTATACAAAGTAGTACTTTTGTTTTAGTAAGCTTCGCGTCAGTCAAGGCTTGTATTAAATTTGACATCGAAATTTGTCCTTTTAGGTAGGGGGGTAGATTAAGTCGGTCTTTTGCTCTCATTGTTCCGATAAAATGGGCGAATCCATCCCCTATGGGCTCGTATTCATCGAGTATCGGAAGATCAGGGGGTGGTTTCTTCATAGCGGGACTAGGGGGTTGCCCATTACCACCTAGTCTTCTTCGTTTCCCGACCCCTCCCCTTCGGAGGCTGATTCAGAGTCTACCTGGTATAATACGTATTCGTCGTCGCTTGTATCGGCGATGTGTAATTCCTCGTCGATTTTATTGACCGGTGGATTCTCTGATTTGGGTGGCGGAGGTTGTGCGGGGTTCGAAGTCGATTTGGGTTTTTTGTCAAATTTGGGGTTGTCATTATTTTTGGGAATCGAGTTGTCATTCTGTTTTTTCTTCATCATTTCCTCATATTGTTTCTTGGGTATCCTATAGATACGATTTTGTTGAGGAAATTTATTTTTGTCATTATTTCCAGGCCGTATATTCGTTTCATATGGCCTTTTTGCGGTAGATGTTTGTTGGGGGTATCTAGATTGTTTAGATTTTGTAAACTTGAGTCTAGTTTCATCCCCATCGATTGAGAATGCAATTTCTTGCATTTTTTGCATAAATTCAGATAAGTTAGTTTGTTCCGAAATTGAAAATTTGCAATGAATTTCGTAGGGTAATTTTTCTAGCATTTCAGATATTACCTCTTTTTCTGTGGTCAAAAGATAAATTTTGTTTAAGGTGTCGTGCCATTTTATACACAGGTTGGCTATATCACTGTTGGTCTGGACTACCGTTTTTAGTCTAAAATGTTCAAGAGTTTGCCTTTGGGCTTGTTTGTTCCAAAATTCTTTTATAAAATTTTCACGTTGGGTTTCGTAGCACTCAATTTTGTCTTGGGTTTCGAGCCAAATTTTCTTGTTGGGAATTTGTATACAGCCTCGAAATAGGTGGCATTTGGCGTACCCATTCATTTTTATGTTTCTTAAATATTTTTCAAATTTATCAATGAAATCGAAAGGGTGATGGCGGTTGTCCCAATTGAATACGATACCACCATCAGTGAGCGCTCGAATGGTTAGGGGTAAATTTTTCATGTCCGAATTTTGGCTTGGGACCGGACCATAATTTTCGATATGAGAGACTCGAGTTTGTAAATTGTGAATTTTGAATGAATTTATGTTTTGATTTTCCAAAAGGTGAGCAGCCGTTTCTTCGAGTCTGTCAGCTTGTCTATTTACAATGTTCGCAATTTGGGGAATTTTGTCTAATTCAGGTCGTGCCTCGTTTGAAAATTGTACTAAATGGTTCACGTGTGCCATTACAGCTTCGACTTTCTTCTCTGCCACCTCGTTTTTTATTCTTATGTCGTCGAATTTTACTTCGACGTCGTACATTTTCGAGTTTATGTAAGTTTCGTATGATTTTTGGTTATTTTGGGTCGTCCTTATCGCCTCCCTTAGTTGGGGTAAGTCAGTTCCTTCAAGGGGGGGTTCAGACGTAGTTTCAGTTGTGGGTTGAGTTTTAGTTTCAGTATTTTGTTGAGTTTCAGTTACAGTTGGTTGAGATTCAACATGTTCAGTTTGAGTTTCGTTAGGTTGGTTAGTTATAGGGTTAATGAGGTGTACATTGACAGTAGGGAGCTGGAAGGCGCCATTATTCCGATTTTCATAGGTGAAGGGAGCTAAGCCACTGTTCACTTGAGGTACGTAATTTGTCAACGAGTTTTGAACACTGGGTTCATTTTCGGTGGGTATGATAGTCTTATCTAACGGGTTCGTAATTACAGAAAGATCGTTTTGAGTCGGATCTGCACACGACGCATTATTGTCTTCCAGTATGGGAGAGACTTGCGGGGTGGCGTCCGTACTCAGATTTTGGATTCCTGCCTCGAAGGGAGGTGGAGCATTTTCAAACGATCCTATTGGTGGATTTTTAGGAATATTCATCTCTTTTTCAAAAGTTGAATTTAAGTTCCTTTTGTTTTCGAAGTCGTGGGTACCGCGAGCGGTATTGGTGGTCTCTTATAAATCGAAGTTGAGGCTCTTGTAGAGTGTCTCGGGGTGACGGGTGAATCAGGTGGATTCATTTTTGATTTACGCGTCGCGGATTTATGAATTTTCAGTTTTTTATTTCGCGATTTAGATATTTGATTAATTTTGGTTGTTATCCAGTCGAATTTTAATTTTTTAGATCGAAGAAATTTTGAAAAGAAGAGAATTTTGAAGTAGCAGTTGTGTATGAAACGTGCTATATTTTTTTGGTAGGTATTATCCTATTTTTGAACCGATTTCGAAAATTTTGATGTATGTTTTAATTTAAATTTTGATTTTCTAGGTCGCGGAAATTTGAAAAGAAGAAAATTTTGAAGCTACGGTCGCCGTGTACACGTGCTGTTGTAGCTGGGATCAAAAAGCTGAAATAAAAAAATTGAATTAATAGCTGCAGTCGTCGTTGTACACGTACTGTCGCAGCGGATTGAAAATATTTGTGGGGGGTAAAAGGATGGTACACTGAAGTTGCCGTATAGCTCGTGCCGTCTCAGTGGGGAGGTCGAGGGAAGTACTGCGTATCAAAATCGCTGAAAATTGCAGTCGTCGTTGTACCACGTACTGTCGCAATTTTTAGAATTATTGATTGCAGTATTTCAAGGTATTTAGGAAGGGAGATAGGGAAATTGAGGAGAAACAGGAGAAATTAGACAGGGGAAGTTTACTAGGCTGTAATTACTAGTAATTGCAGCGCTGTAATTGAGAAAAAATTTCAGATTAGCAGTTTACGTGATGAAGTAGGTAGCTTGGGTAGGCTTCCGTTGCTGCCTATTTGCGTCCGTTGGCTGCTTCTGAGATGACGTGTTCGAGGTTTATTCACAAGGTGCGTAAGCTTGTGTTTGAAATGAATCGGTATTGTCGTAGTCCGGTTTCCCTTGATGCGATGTGTTGGAATTCGGTCCGGTAGTAATTGGCTGAATGGTTCCAGCCGACCGTTTGTGTCGTTTCCTTTTAATTCAATGGGGTGAAGACGCCAGTGATTTTTTGTAAGAATCGGCGGCGTTATTAAAAGAGAAAGCGACACGATTTTTTCGTAATTGACCTTGGGTGATTCCTTGGCCGTTACGTTTTTCGCGCAAAAGGGATTATAGGGGTCTTTGGTAATAGCCGTCAAGTAGGAGATTCGTGAATTTAAAATAATGGGATGATTTTATATGGTCCGAAAAGTTATATTTTAGATTTACAAAGTACAAAGGAGTTTTGAGAATTTAGATAATTAATTGATTTTGAGTTGACAGATTTTTTGAAAAGAATAATGGAGAATGTCAAAGCGTTTGTATCTTGTTTCCGTTGGTTTTGTGTTTTCAAAAGAATTGAATTTTAATGAGGCTGTGAATTGATACGAAAGTAGGTTGAGATGCGATCAAAAGTGCGAAATTTGGAGCGGATTGTCGACACGGTTTTTTGGTGGTCGGAAATTTATTGATTGTTTAATCGTTTTGGAAAATAATGGGGTGATTTTTGCGTACCAAAATGTGATCGTAAGGTGTATTGTTTGGTCCGGAAATCGAAACGTTTTGTGACAGGTTATATTTGATTAATCGATTTTTAAAAGTTTTGCAAATAATAGGCCGGATGAGATAATGTGCCGAAATGTAGACAGAATGTCTAGTTGATTTTTGTTTTCTAAAGAATAAGATTTAAAATAAAGAATTGAAAGTGTGCGAAATGTCAAATTTTGATATTTAATGGACCGGATTTTCAAAAAATAATATTAAGGATAGGCGGTGCCTTTGTAAGCTGGACCTGGATTTAAGATTTTGAAATGTTTTTTGTTATCGAGTTTGAAAGGGATTTGAATTTTAATGAGATGGTACAACCTTGGATCTGAATCGGGAAATTTTACTTGACCATTTGCGCTTTGTTACAGATTTAGAGGGAAAAAGAATTAATCAGGTTAGGCTAAACCGAAAAATAAAAAGTATCTTTGATCGAAAATGGATATTTTTCTGAATATTAGAATTTTGAGATGTAATATATCAAAATTGGCGAAAATTTATCTACGATTTTTTAGGACGTAAATATATTTTCTTTTGAACTGAATCTGATAAATTTTGAATAAATGATCGAGTTTAGAGATCGAAAATTAGATTTTTTACGAATTTAGAGATCGAAAATTGGATTTTTTACGAATTTAGAGATCGAAATTCGAATTTTTATGACATATTAAATCGAAAATTTGAGTTTTTTACGTTAGAAATAGATGGAAAAATATGAAAAGTATTCACGTTTGATGATTTTACGTTAATATTTTTCTTTTCAGGCTATTTACGTACATACCAAAGGGTGAAATTTGGCTGGTCGCACAGCTAATTTCGAAGGGTTCCGTTTTTAGCCAATTAAGGCCCCGCTGTCCGCTTTTAGTGGCCTATGCAGTTGCGATCTGCAGGCATAAATTAAGACACGCGTGGTTCGGGCGCCAATATGTAAAGATGGGAATATCTCGCGGCCGTATCTCGCACGATCACGGGGAGCTTGGTAATGAACGCTCCGGGCAGTGGATCCTGAGGGCTGCCCCCGGCCCTTCTTTACTGTCGCGTACGGAGCCCAAATTCGGGGTTGCCGGGTGATATTGGTGGCTGCGGCGGTTCCAGCGGTGTGTCCGGATGTGTCTCTTCGGCTGATGATTTTGACGACGAGCACAGAGCGGCGCTGAGAGAACCGACGACGGCACCAAGATGAGCGGCGTAAATAACCGAATTTGGCGCGACGTATTATCGTGTACCTATATTTCTGGCTGGGCTGCGCGGACGGAAGGCCGGACTCGCAGCTTGGGTAAAATAAAGGACACAAGTTTCTGAACGGGTGTACGCGATAATGATGTATTTGGGCGCGAGTAGAAAGTACAAGCGGCGTAAAAAATACAAAGTAATTATCGCGAACGATTAGTCTAAATTACCGCGGATTAATTCGGAACAATTAACTCGCGATATCGAATTACGCTGAACGTGTGGACCGCGCGGTGTTTCGGGGTACGCAGGAAGAGAAATTACAAATTCGGAGGCGACTACGAATTAATTGAAATTTCAACAAACTGCTTTAGCCTACGAGGTGAAACACGCGCGAGACCTGAGCCTTAAAACCGTGCTGAGCCTGACCTAGCTGTCGAGGAGATTTCGAAAGGACTGATTCGATCGATCGCAAGTTGAATCGCGAGTCGATCAACCACTATTTGCTCGCAGGGTTGCCACCACACCATAGCCCAAGATTATTTCCCAATAATCTCGGACAGGGCCATAATCACTCTTACAAAATTTTGAAAAAATAATAGGAACTTCTCACGAGAGTTGAAGAAATTTCGAAAATAGAAAGATAGTTTGAAAAAAACTCGGGTTTCATGGTTACCGAAGTCTCGCACCAGTCAATCAAGAAAGATCCAGTCGTTCGTTGCATTTTTTTTCTCCATGCCTGATGCATATCCCGTGTAAATCTATTCGTGGGTCACTTCGCGAGGTTTATGATTTTTATAAATAGAAAAACTACACCCAGCTCGGTGCGGCGCTTACTCGTTTATTCGAACAATTACCATGTCCATTGGTTCGTATCGTAGTATATGCGCGTACTTTAATTAAATTTCCTTTATTACCGATGCAGACCTTGTTTCAAATTTTTCTCCACGTCGCTAAATCCGCCGCCCAACAAAGATGCCATGTTAGGAGTTATCAAGATTGTGGTAGCCGCGCGCTAAGAGCATAAAGTATGCAATTAAAATTAATACAATCGAACATACCAGTTGCCCCGGCGCGCGGTGATTTTATCGATATCGAAAATTACTAGCTCGTTGCAAATCCTGCCTCAGCCTCCGCTTTGACTCGGTCGGTATGCTCTTACATGCTCGTTAATATTCCATATAGCAGTACCACAGACTTATAGGTATCTTCCTGATGAACTGGGACTCCGCAGTATTACGACGGAATGGAAGGTTTTCGGGTGCTTTTTTTACCAAGCGTGAAATGAGTATTTGGGAAGGACGTAAACCCTCCTGCCTCATCTCGGACCCATATCGTTACACGTCGGAAATATTTCCACGCATCGGGAATGCGACCGACGCGACCGAAGACCGGTACGTCGTCCGGATGACGTTAATGATGTTCTTGAATCGAATGGATTTCGGTATCCCGCTGATTATTTGTTTTTTTTTTTTCATTTTATTTATTCTTCAAATAATAATTTTTATTTACGTAATTTTGTGCTGTATGTAGATCATCAATATGTGTAAACGAGTTAAAGGGGGTCGGCGTAAGAGATAATGGGGTTGGCTAGAGGTATTCGTAATCGTACGTGTAGCTTGTCTACCGATTGCCAGGTATCCGGATCGAGACAGCGCCGGTGTAATGAACTTGAAGGTAGATGATCGTTTGAGCTCTTTGGGTGTGTTTTTTGGTGTCTGGAGTTTCGGAGATGCTTTTGCAGTGTTGGGAAGTGGAATTTGGTGAGAAAATTTGAGGCTTTGGTGTGGATTTGAATGCTTAGGACATGTGTCCCAGAATATGACTGAAATACATAAAACAGACGTGATAAGGAACGACGATTAAATTTTCAATTGAACATTGTTGCGGTTTTGATGATTTGTATTTAGGTCTATGAAAAATCAAAGTACCTCTTTGAGTTTATTTTTTTCGAAATTGAGTCAAGGTTATGGTTTTTTTGACATGAAAACTGAAATTACCTGAGATTTTTTCAATTAAATTTTTCCAATTTCATCGTATTAACGAGTCAAATTCATCATTTTTTTCAGTGTAAAAATGAAATTTCTTTTTGTTTTGTTTTGTTTTTTTTTTTCATTTTTGCCCTGAATTCTCGAATTATTGTGATTCTAAAAGATTGTGAGATACTTTTTCTTTCATGAAATTTTGGTTTATCATGAAAGCGAAGCGTTACAGTAAATAAATAAAAAAATTGGACTTCTCTGTTTTTTTTTTCTTGGATTCTTCGTATGATGAAAGATAATTTTTATTTAAAAAATTTCAAATGATTTTTTTCCTCCTTTTGTCACCTGGTTTATTTTTATTGTATTTGAGTCATTTGTATGTATTTTATTTTTAGAAATTTTTTCATCAATGTAAGTACTCCAAATTATCAAAAAATTCTTTCAAGATATACAAAAATTGTCATTATTACTGATCTCGCGAAATTCAGAGAAATTTTGAAGATTGGAAAATTCCATAAATCTGAAAGCCAGGGTATTTTTGAATTTTCACTTTAAAAAGTTGAAAATCTTTCAAAGGAAGAAAATACTTATTAAAAAATGAATAATTCGATTTCTGAAAATTGAGCATACATTTTTCGAATCCTGTATTCGCTTCAATGATACAAATCCTGGTCTTTAGGTCTTTTTCCAGGAAAATTGCATGTTAGTGATGAAAAATATGAAAAAAATTTATCCTCGGACAATCAATAGGTACGTGACCCATCATTCCTGTCCCCTCCATTTCCTACCTACAAAATAATACATTTTGAAGCAGAAAAAAATCATCCTCTATCAGAAAACATCAAAAAAAATATATGAAATTTCGAAAAAAAAATCAAAATGCTCATAATGCCTGTTGAATTTATCAAATGATGTAAAAATACTTCAACATTTTGCAAAAATTTTTATTTAAGAAGTTCCTGCAATCGCAAATAATTGTTGAAAAGAACATAAATATTGCTAAAAATGTTTAAAATTTTACTTTATAAATGTTTTCAAAATCACTTCGAAAAGTATTCAGTTCAGTCGATTCAAAAAGCAGTGAAAAAATTCTCGAAATTGACAAAAAAAAATCGTACAAAAAACGTCACGCTGAAAAATTGTTGATAAATATTAAATTGTCTAAATTGATCTAAAAATATTTAACGTGAAATTATTTGAATCATAAAAATTGGTGGAAAATAGCATAAAAATTGATAAAACGTCGAAAAATTTACCAAAAAATTTTTCAAGCCCATCTTTTAATTCATCGATTTGTGACTTTGTATAAATTTTTTAAAGGATTTGAAAATGTTTTCAGAATTTCGGAAAATTTGGCAGTTATATGGAGTTAAAATAGAAAAAAAAAAATCAAAAGTTAACAAAATTCCAAATTTTATGATTTAAAATTGCAAAGATTATTATTAAAATTTGTTTTCATGACATGAAAAGTACACTAAATGTTGGAAAATTGTTCGAATTACCTTCGAAAATGTAAAAAAAAACGACGTGAGTTCAATTTCATAAAAAAAAATTGTTCGATATGGTGTTTCAAAACATTTTGTTGAATTTTATTGAATCTTCAAATTGTGTTTATTATTCAATAAAATGTATATTTCATCAATTTTAAATATTTTTCAACTTTTTTGCATACTTTTTTAAAATTTTTCGTAAATTTTCTGATTTTGTCAAATCTAAAAAAATGTTTCAAAACTCTTTCATGCAATTTTTTTTCTCGAAATCTTACACAAATTCTATTGAAAAAAATATTTAATTTTTCACCCTATTTTAAAAAAATGTTTCAAAACTCTTTCATGCAAATTTTTTTCTCGAAATCTTACACAAATTCTATCGAAAAAAATAGGTAGATACGTAATTTATCACCCCATTTTTACTAATTTTCCTACGTTTCATGCAATTTTTTTCTCGAAATCTTACACAAATTCTATCGAAAAAAATACGTAATTTATCACCCCATTTTTACTAATTTCCCTATCTTTTCCAACTCGAATTTACCTAATTGATCATTTCTGTGAAAAAAACATCTTCTTTTGTCCTGCCTCTCATCTTATGCAACAAAAAATCAATCCAACGGTAAATTCGTCTTCATACCCCCTCACATCCTCTCACCCCATCTTCATTCCATCCAATTTAAGCAATTTGCTTATTCTTACATAAATACAGATAAAACAAACATCACGTAGCTGCGCTTCTCAAATTACAACGAGTAATTCCAGTATTCGTATCTGTGTAGTTCATCTGAATCAACAAATACTCCATACGCTAGAGTATGATTACCCTATTAGCCCAGAGCCAGAGCTCACCGTTAAACGAATTTTTGTTTTTTATCGCAACGTGAGTACGCATACAATGTTAATCTGCGGCCAGATCTTCGCTTCGATGGCGATAATTTACCTACGATTGTTCCTACTACAAAAAAAAAAGGAATCGTATTCTATAAATAACCTATCAAATCGATTAACGGTACGCACGTTTATGACTGTATTATCTGATAGCTCGATCTGCTATTATCTGCACAGCTACGTAGCTTCCTACTTCACAATAGCTTTAGGTGGTTATCTGTGGCATAGGTTCATAGAAACATTTTGCTGGCAGAATCACGATCGAAGGAAGAAGGAAAAAAAGAATAGAAAAATAAACGAAATCGATAAAATTAGCGTGCCAGATTACATATGGTTGATTTACTGTACCGTTGGTGGGAGCTGAGGTAGGTGGCAGGGACACACACGATCTAGAAACCGCATTCGTATAGATACAATTTTTTTCCATCTTTCTCTTTGGTATCGGTGGTGGTAAGTATGTGTTTATGGACGTGTGCCATAATTCTTTTCGCATCAAGGACCAAAAATAAGGAGGAAAAAGTCTCCTCGAACGTGATCGCATTCCATACGCGTGTTCGAACCGCCCTAATCAAATATCTTCGGGTGATATAAATGTATGTACAATCCACGTATGGCACCGGTGCTCTAATAACGTTTTGTCTCAAGTATACTCATGTACCAAGTTACATGTTTATGAGGAAAATTATAGATTAAAAGAGATATCAAAACGTACATCGGTGGAAAAAAAAAGATACTCGAATGTATTTGCATATGCAAGAATTCTAAGGTCTTTTTAATTAGAATTTACCTTCCCCTTTCCCAACTGGGTGGTGTCCTGGCTAATGACACATAAGGAAACGATAAATTGCGTATGTGGATTTTTTCTCTTCGAAATCACCTCGGTTCGAGTTCGACTTTAGGGCAAGGTTAATACGGTACAGATTTGTGGAAAAAAATACATTTTATGTAGGAAACAACGATATAATTACTCGATTAAACGATACTCGACGTGAGAAAGCACACCAAAGTGAGCCTGGATGGAGTTCGTAATTACTTCTCGCCGAATTACGTAATCGAAGAGTCAAACTTGGCGTATGCTTCGAGGGGGCAAGCAAACGGGCCGATAATTGTTATTAAAATGTATTCGCGATGTCTTTTCGCTTATCCGATTCTTTCGGTCTTGTCGTGTTGTTTTAATTACGAAAGTGTACCGAGCGATGAAAAAAATTTCCGGAGGAGCGAGAGGGTCACTGGTGAGAAAAAATATAGATCGGTAATTCGAGCTAATAATTTAAGTGAAAGTGATTCTCGTCGTAGGCTGGCCGGCTTTACATGTGTAATATGCAACGGTGTTTAAATTAATTACGCGAGAGGTAATTATAGCTGTAGCCATGTAACCGGACAGTATTTCTCTTTATTTTTTATTCTTATTTAACTTTAAATTATGATTAATACACGAGAGTTAAATTCCTTATATTTTCCCTAAACGTATTCGTGTAAATTAACCCTGCTATACCATACCCCGTGACAATTGTCAACAGACCGGTTTTTTTCGTGCGTTGCGTTCGCAAGAACGAGTGATCGGGTGGTAAGGTCTTCTGGTACCTATGCGCGCTTGCTCAGCCGATCATTTCCGCTGTTGGGCAGATTGCCTACTTTTTCATTTGAAGGGGCAAACATTTTTTTAAAAAATCCGGACCGGTATGAATTTTAATTTTTTTTAGCCCCTTAAATCAAAAGGGTAGGCAAATTGCTTTTCATGAACCAGTAGGACATAGATACACAAGTACCTAGCATGTGGTAGTTTCATCCCCTCCACTTTTGATTTCGTGTGAAAAAATCATCAATAAATACAAAAAATGAGTTTTTTTTCCAAAAAAATTTTGCCCCTTCAAATAACGATATAGGCAATGTGTTCAACAAGAGAAATGAAAGGTTGAATATTCATGTACATCCCTTAGAAGTTATAAGGTCGTACCAAGCTTAGGTCCAGCGTCAAAAAATTAGACATTTTTTTACCGTATGGTCTTCGAGGGTTAATGGACTCGTGTGTAGCCAAAATGTATCCTCAGGTTCGGGTCAAGTTTACGTATTTTTTCTACCTATTTATCGTTCAGATAAAATACCATACAAAGTAATGCACTTGTCAAATCCTCCTAGTACGTTTTTTTTTCCACACGTTAATAAGTCTGTATATTGGCAACGTAACGAGATAATATATTCGTTTCGTATATTGGAACTTGGAACACGTTAGACGATAAATTTATTCATTATGGATTGAGTCTGTTAAGGTATGGATATTGGACGAATCTTTACGTGTATTTGTGAACAGCAAGGCCGCAGCTTACAGATATGATCCCTGCTTCTTGTTTCTCATTTAATGTATTAGTATGGTATTCGTGACCCAAAAAATACGATCGACATTAATTTTTGGACACCGTCCAAAAAAAAAATTCTCCATATCCTTGAACCATTTATTAATTTACCTATTCGAAGGTGTGAAAATATAGATAATGGGCCGGAGAAATTCGTGAGATTGATTTATTATTATAAAAAGTTCGATGGTATGGCGATTGCGGCCCGAAGTTCGTGATTTTTGTCGTGATCTGGTACCGAGTATCGATATTGTTTAATCGAGAGTTAATTTACGAGTGCCAGCGACGAATAATGCGGAGGTGCTGAGTGTGAGGCTGGAAGTTTTTTGTGAGGAGGTCTTCGAACAGAGCTGTCATTGGTTTTCCTGGTCGTGGCGAGTAATCTAGATGAAGCGGAGGGTAATTTTTTCGAGGAAATCACGTCCACGTAGCGAAAGTGTATCGCGTACGAGGTACTTGCAATTTATACGTGGCGAGGCGTCCGAAGCAATGTGATTTATGTGGTTCGGCTGATGGCTTTTTTCCGGCAGGGCAAATTGGGTGGTCGTGAGAGCGAGCTCGAAGATGGTGTCGGGGATCGAGGAAGTAGAGCGGAGTGATAGAGATTGTGTGGAAATTTTCAAAGAGGTGGAAAATTAGTGTGGGAGAGATTGAGTAGATTGGAATAGATTGAGAGTTGGAAGGTGTTTGGATTTTTGGGGGGTTGGGTAAATTTTTGATCGTTTTTAATGTTGATTTTTTTAAAATTTATCTAGCCATTTTCATGTAAGAAGTATCTAAAAATTCATCGAATTTTTAAAAAATAAAGTCAGAAGCATCTGAAATATTTTAAATTGGTTGTAATATTGCAAGTGGTCAGTAAATCTTGAAAAATGTTCAAAATGTCGTTATAAAGATTACTAAAATTTTGGAATCAATATTTATATTGCTGGGAATGTTGTAAAAAGCATCAAAATTGATATAAAACTGATTATAATATGACAAAAAGTAACTTAAGTGTATAAAATAATAAACATACATTGTCAAAACTTTGTGAAATTTTTGAAAATATTATAATCATGAATGGCAAAATACATATGTACATTTGACGTTTTTGAACGTTGAAGAACTGAAATTTTACATCGAAATATCAGCATATTTATTTTTCTCTGAAAAAATCTGTGTCTTTTTTGCACAAAAATGGCAAAGATTATTTTTGCACAAAAATACATACCGAACACCTTTTTATTTTTGCAAAGAAAGTGCTTAAGAATGTTTTTACACAGAGTACTATGTCAAGAGTTATTTTTGCATGAAAATATCTGGAGTTATTCTTTGCTCAAAATATGGGAAATTTTGCACAAAATAACTTATCTAGAGTTATTTCTGCACAAATCAGTGTCAAATCATTTTTTGCACATAAATGATTTAAGGCTATTTTTTGCAAAAAATGTAATTTAAAGTTGTTTTGCACAAAAATAATCTAGAGTCATTTTTGCACAAAAAGTAATTCAAAGTCGTTTTTGCACAAAAAGTAATTTAGGGTCGTTTTTGCACAAAAAATAATTCAAAGTATTTTGCAAAAAAAATAACGCAAGGTCATTTTTACACAGAATATTTGGGGTCATTTTGACACCAAAATAATCTGGAGCCACTTTTGCACAAAAATAATTTAGGGTCATTTTGACACCAAAATAATCTAGGGTCATTTTGGCACCAAAATAATCTTGGGTCATTCTGGTACCAAAATAATTTAGGGTCATTTTGGCACCAAAATAATCTGGGGCCACTTTTGCACAAGAATAATTTAGGGTCATTTTGGCATCAAAATAATCTGGGGTCATTTTGGCACCAAAGTAATCTAGAGTCATTTTGGCACCAAAATAATCTAGGGTCATTCTGGTACCAAAATAATGTAGTGTCACTTTTGCACAAAAATAATTTAGGGTCATTTTGGCATCAAAATAATCTAGGGTCATTTTGGCACCAAAATAATCTAGGGTCATTTTGGCACCAAAATAATCTAGGGTCATTTTGGCACCAAAATAATCTAGGGTCTTTTGGCACCAAAATAATCTAGGGTCATTTTGACACCAAAATAATCCAGGGTTACTTTTGCAGAAAAATTTATTGGTTTATTTTTGCACAAATTCTGTGCCAAGGAACATTTTTGCACAAAATAGGCGCTATAAAGGTCATTTTTGCAAAGCAAAATTCACGGAATCGTTTTTTACAGGAAAGTTGTGCATCCAACTCTTAGCATACAACATTGGAAGTGCTGATTCGAAAAACAAAGTTTCATCATCCCAAATAATAATATTGACTGAAATGTGAAAATGTCGGTCCGTTTTTCAAAAAATCGATATATTTAAATAGTAGGTATCATCTCTCTGAATATTTTTCAAAAAACATTTTCACCTTCAAAAAATCGTGAAAATTTTTATTTCAGTTTCCTATTGGACTTTATATTCCTATTGACGTCAAAAGCCATACAAAGTAGAATAATTAGGTGCTTAAAAATAAAAGTGATTAATATTTACACGTACCAAACTTTTTTTTTTTTCAAATCCAAGACGAATTCATTATTGTATCGCCTCGAGCATTTTTTCACATAAGGAAATAATCTTCTTAAGCTGGTAAGGTCGTCTCTGGTATCAAACGTTATATTAATTAAGAAATGAAGCAATTAAAAATACACTCGCGAGAAAAAAAAAGAAACCCTAGCATACAAATATCAGTCTAAAACAACGATCTTGTAATAGGCAAATGCGCTGACGCAGCGAAAACCTTGGCTATTCACTCAAAATCCAAAGGTTATAGAATAATGAATGAAGCCGAAGATTATACTTCAAAATCGTCTCTATCACTCGTATTAATAGCGGTGATTTTTTTTCTCAAATACCTACGACCGAAAATCGTAAAAATCCGAGTCGACTTGTTTAAAAAGGTGATCCGCTCTCGATGAAGATCTGATCTGAGTAAACAATCTGGCTGAAAGAATATTCTACAGATTAGGCATGTTTTTTTTTTTACACGATGAAGGCTATTTTTGGTTCGGTATATTCTATTCATGTAAAATGCTTTCTTCTGCGGCATGAAAGAGTGTTTTCGGTGGACCGAAGAAGTACAAAATAGTCGATTACCTTGATAATTTCCTGAGATGTGCGCTTCCCAAGTTCGGACTCGGCGGCGATAGCGTTGATGGTACACAGTGAAAGTATCCATTACACTAGTGATCTCGCACATTTTATTCGTAGATTTCGTGTGTAAATATCCGAAAGACTGGTTTTTTCATTTTTCACCATCTCATCGTCGCCTCTCACGGTGCCCCGGGCAGAACTACCGAGAGTTTCTAGTTTAGGTATCTTACTGGAACGCACTTTACCTGCGGAGATTTCGCATCAAGCACCTATGCTAATTCTATGGATGAGGCTGCCATAGGCTCACGTGCATCGCCGTATTCCATAAACCCTGTAATTATAATTATTCGGTAATCGACCGGTACTTAGGTGCATTACGCGGACACACGAGTACTTCCATCAGTTTGGATTGCTGTCCGGCGATACTTTTGCAGACTGGCAAGGATGCTATTAGTCGGTATCATTTTCTCGTCTCCTAGACCGGCTGGCTAATTACTTTATTTATAGTCGAAATTTTCTAACGCGGAAATATTCGAGAAATGTTTCTCCCATTATGGATCCAATCCTGTGCTGCAGCTGGAATTACCGTTGCTAATCTGCGAATCGCCGTGTAACGGCTTTATCGATAATAATTTTACCGGATACGGATTAGTGTCCGCGGACTATTACCATGATTTGACCCCCTGGCCCCTCTGATCCACCCGAAAACCCGACAATTCATTATTAAAACGGTGTAGATAGTTGTTCTGGACAACGAGCTGGGTACAAATTATGAGATCATCGATTCACTTCAGTGCTGGAGATGATGCAAGTGGCTCTATATAAGGTTTTGGAACAGGTTGCCCGATGTCCGGTGTACGAGAAAGACCAAATTTATAGAAAATCCAAATTTATTCGATGTAGTAATCGGAGCAAGACGAGATGGTGGAATTTGACCAGTTTTTGGTTCAAATCTGAGAATTTTAAAGAGTTTAATGGGTCGAATAATTTTTTTCAAGAGAAATATTGGGTAAATTCACTGCTAGGTGCATATTTTTGTCTTAAATTCGATTTAGTATCGAATGGATATCAGAATATCGATATAAATACCTGATTTGAAATTATTGGGGGAGGGGGGGGGGTGTGACTGAACGAAAAATAATACAAAAATAGAAAAGTTGTTTTCTTCTGAAAAATAAAGGTCACAAAATGAGAAAAAGGTTTTCTCTGAGAAATAAAGGTTACAAAAAAAGGGGAAAGGTTTTTTCCCAAGTAATAAATGCCAAGAAAGGAAAAAAAGGGGAGTTCCTGAGAAATAAAGCTCTTGAAAACTTAAAAAGGAAAAAAGAAAAGGTCCTGAAAATTAAAAAAGCCATCCCGTTTGACGTTTTGTCTTTCTAATGCCATTTTGTTATTTTCCAAATAGCTAGGTGGTTTTTTTTTTTGAAAAATTGTTCATTTTTAGAAGCAAATTTCAGTGATGGGATTTCCTCTCAGTCAGTTCAATACATTTTTGGACGAGTTCAAAAAATTGAATCCTTTCTCGCTAACAATTTTATCAATTGAGACCTACCTGAAACATTTATCAATAAATAAACCAGCAAAACTTCCAAAAAAATCAGAATTTTTACATTTTAAATTTGAAAATAATTTAGCTACACGTTCTGTTTTTTTTTTCGAATTTTTATCAGGGTATCTAACGGGTAGTGAAAGTAGTGAAAAAGTAGTGATTTGAAAAACCGGTCATGCCGGTAGTGGAAAAGTAGTGAATTCTGACGAAAATTTGAAAAAAAGTAGTGAAAAAATGAAAAAATTCCAAAGACGCGAAATTTATTTTTTTTAATTTCAAAAATTGTTCATTTTTCATTTATTGCATTTAAAATAACGATTTTTTTCTAATTTCATTTTTTTTCTCTAAAAAATTTTGATCGTTTTTTTTGTATGTTGGAAAGAGATTCAATTTTTTTGGGAGGAGGGGTACAAATTGAAAATTTTTTTTTAAAAAAAGTAGTGGAAGAAGTAGTGATTTTACAAAAAAAAAAATCAGTTAGACACCCTGAAAAATTTTCTAGACGTATTTAATTTTTTTTGTAACTTTTGTTCCAAAGTAATAAATTCTGAAAACCGTTCTGTGGAACTATGTACCTATGTATTATAAAAGAAGATTCCTCTTCTAAGAAGTAAAAAAATCAATTTTCGGGAAAAATATAAAATCAATTGAAAAAAAAAAAAAAAAACTTTTGCATTTCCTCTTGTATTTCAGTTTTATTATAGATAACCTGTTCAGCAATAATTATTATGAATAAAAATTATTCAGGGAGGGTTTTTTTTTCAAAAATATGCAAATCAAGATGTTTAAAGATTCTACAAAATTCTGTTCTTATCTATTAATTTTTTTTGGTACTTGGATATTAGAGAACACAACTGATACAAGATGTAATCAAAATTCAAAAATTTTACTCTTATCTCTAATTTCTCCTTTTTTTTTTCAGAATTTTGGAAATAATTTGAAAATGTTTCAATGTTTCAATCAATTTTTCTCACCCGATGAAAAAATTGTAAAAAAAAATATTTTTTTGCTCAACCCCCCCCCCCCCTCCCTACGTCGTCAAAAATCATAAAATATATAGTTATTTGAAAAATTTCCTACCAAAAGTATTGTCGAAATTTTGTTTTTCGGTTACGAAAAAAATTGTTTGACACTTTGAATTTAAAAAAAAATATTTTGTGAGTTTTTGCAGATTTTCTTAAAAATAAATGTTCCAATTTTTCAAGTAGTATTTGAATTTGAAATTTTTTAATTTTTTTCGCTCATACAAGAATAGGAGAATTGATTTAAAGAATTATTTTCTCGAATCACAAATAATTTTTTCAAATCATTTTTCGAATAATTTTTTTTTGCATTTTCCGCAATATTTTCTAATGTGTAGATTGATTGCGAAAAGAAGATTCGAAATTTTTGGTTTTTTGTTCATCATTTTTCTTGCTTGATTCGAAACACATTGAATCATGTGCAAAGTGATTCGAAAATTATTCAAATACGATTCGCGATCGTATTTCACTAGATGATTTGAATCAAGATTTTCGAATAAAAAAAAAATGGAATCATGCCTATTATCGAAAAATTCTTAAATCGTTGTCATCAGTTTTTCACGATCATCTGCTGAATAAACAAATGAAACTTTCGATTCGCGATCTGGTTGATTCTCTGTTTAAAAATCTTGCTTGAAAAAGAATAAACCGCCCCAAAACATTTGTTAATCGATCGGTATCGATCTCCTCACGAACAATATTCGCTTCGATAATCGCCTCGATACCGAATTGGATTAAAAACCGAATCGACGACGCTGCTGGGACGCGGTGGCGATTGGCAGCGGACGCGTGTAAATTACGGATATACATCCATGTGGTATATGTGTACGAGACAAACGATAGTAAAAGTGGTGCAAGGTCGCGAGGTGTGCCGGCCACCGCGCCGATCTCTGCGGCGAGAACGTTGCGCTACGATCGGTCCCGCGTGGCTTGGCGGCGGTGCGTCGATCGTACGGGGTCCGGGAAAACGGATAGCGTATTTTTACGTTGCCTAACGGATAAGTCTCTCCGGATTGAGTAGCCTACGGCTATCAACCTCTGACCTCATATCGTATTGTTCTCCAGAGCAAGGCTGTCTACCTTCGCCTCGGCCGGCGTGCCGTCGAGGTGCAGCGTTAACGTTCTATTTACTGATTTATTGTGTACGTAGAGTACAGCGCCACGTACTTGTGTCCGATGCCTTAATACAAATCCAGCGTAAAACAATGAGGAAGACGAATTGCCAACAGGGCGGGTTTGTTTTGAGCATAATCCAACTGGGAAGTGTACAAGACTATCCCTTGCCTACCGCCGCGTCAACTTATGCCCGTTGCCCGCAGTCTTGGTCAACGTGATGAAATACCCTCGGTGTGGCTGCACCTCTGACCAGAGTGTTATGTCATTTTGAACGCGTGCCTTTCTGCGGCGAGCTCTCAACAATCTCTCGAGTGACGTTAATGAATTATAGTGATCTGGATTTTTCACTCGTGTAACCTTCTGCCGAGCACATTCGGATCGATTTGTTGCGCTTTCTTTTCTATATAAGCTTTTCTCAAGAGTGTACTTTGGTATGGTCCCGAGACCGCACAGATTTCAGCATCTTTTGAATCGCGATGTGGTGGTAATTTTGAGTGGTACTTTGTTCTAGGCTTCTTTTATCCGTGAAATGCTTCGATGTCTAGGAATGCTTCCTCGGGGCACGATTGCGTAATTTGGTGATTTGATAGTTTTGAAAGAGATGTAAGTGTATTTTGGAGTATTACGTGGTGAAAAAAGGTGTCTGTTGGTCGTTAAGTCGTGGAATTGAAAAAAAGTCAGGAAGGACCGGAAAATTTTGTGAAAAATTGGAAAAAAAGTTGATACTCTCATCTTTTATTTTAGCACTGAAAGAAATTTTTCTCTGTTTCATGTTCTTTCCACCGCTGTAAAATTTTCAGAATCTCTTCTCCTTATTTATTTATTTTTTGACAAAAAATGGAGATCAAAAAAAGCAAAACAGATCGTGGAACAATTATGAAAATTTGGGAGGGTCCAATGAAAAAATAGATTAGTTTTCTAACTGGAGCAAAAGTCAATTCGCTTGAAAATTTTCAGAAAATAAATTCAATTGAGAAGGGGTGAGGATCTGACAGTCTTTTTTTACACGATTTCAAGCTCGTTCGATCAGGAGTTCAGAATGAAATCAGAAAATCAAAAAAAAAAGATCGAAGGCAGACTCTTCTTCATCTCTTTCATTGAAAAATGCATTGTCAGTTGCAAAAACTAAGACAATTTTTTTTAAATAATGACTTTTTCATAGAAATGTTTGAAAAGGTTGTTTTTTTGAGTTGAGAAATTCAAAAAACCTGACTTGGAGTCTTGAAAATAAAAAAATTCAATATTAGTTCTAAAATTTTCAATTTTTAGTCTCTCCTGTCCGTATTGTCAAATTCAATTTTACGGATTTCTCATAAGTATTTCAAAACGTATTTTTTTCGTTTTGATGAATCGTTTTCGATTGATTCACTTGAGCATCGATTCGAATCTTTTGCGAACGATTTTTCTAGAAATTGATTGTTGAATATTTTTTCTCCTTTGGGTTGTTATTATGGTCAGCTTTTCGTTCGCAAATGATTCACTTGATCGAACTTTCAAAATTTATTCGTTCGTGAACGAATCTTTATATCAGTCATTTTATTTTTGAACTAAAATGAATGATTATCCATCTTTCATATCACCATTTATTCAATTTCGTTCGCGAATGATTCACTTGAAGATCAATTCGAATGATTCAGTCGTTCGTGAACGAATCTGCACAGTAGATAATGATCTATACGCTTCTGGATGAAAATGATGTTGAAATTTTCTCAAAAATCATAATTTGATTACTTTTTATAATTTCTATATTAATTAGATTTTGTACTAATTTAGTTGTTCGCGAACGATTCTATCTGAGAATCAACTGACTCCTTCCAAACAAAATGTTGACCATTTTGTAGAAAATTCTAAACTTGGATCTCATTCGTCATCCCTGTTGACTCAATTTCGTTCACGAACGATTCATTTATTCGGATTACATTTTTTACTGTCAACATACCTCTGATGATTTTTTCTTCTACTCTTCGTATTGATTTCGTTCGCGAATGATTCACTTTTTAGAAATCCGATTCAATCGTTCGCGAACGATTTTCCTTAAAAAATCGACCCTTTTACTCTAATCAAAAATCTTAATTTGAGAATTGTTTGATTTCGTCTTCAAAAAATTTTCGTTCGTGAACGACTCGTTTCAAAAGATTGATCCGTTCCACCTGAGATTCTTTTCCTCTCTCAGCTCGTATATTTCAGACATCTCGATACATTTTTTCTAGCCCCTGGCCATCTTCCGTCCTTCGTTCATACCTCTGCATTGTCCTCCATAAAGTAACCCAAACCATCGCGTACGCTTTTACTTTAATTCCAACCCGAGGTAAAGCTTTAAGGAAGATGACTACGCGCATTGCAATTGTCTCCACTCTCAGAAACCCCGATAATTACGCAATTGCACGGTATTGTGGGCAGATCCGCCTAAAACCGTCCAAACCTCAGTCTGAGGTCACATCACCAGACCCACTGTGAACTTGAAAATTCAGCGCGGAAATCTCATACACACGAGACGCGGATATACTCCATCCAGCAATTACACAATTAGATTAAAAGTAAAAACTCCGCTCTAAATCGTGGGCGTATTAATCGCCTCAGTCCGCAGATGGTGCCTAATTCGACTCAAATGCGACGAACGCGATGACTGGAAAGTTCAATTGTCCTTTCGACGCGGTCTCACAGTCTCATTAATCAATCGCTAATTTACAACCTATCAAAGCCGTAGATCTCCGCTGTCAGGTGTCAAATCCACGTGCGTGGTGGAAACGGAGACCCTCCGGGTAGGGGATTGAAATTGTCGCCGGGATCAGAGCAAGGACAACGGTCAAGTTTCCTGGTAGGCGTCTACGTCTTAGAATAATTTTTCTCTTTCTAATCCAATTGTTATTGTCCCCATATTCGACTCGCACATAAATGGTATTGCACGAATTCCAGCACCAACAGCAAAATATCCACATTGTGGAAGAATAACCGGCGTAAAATTACCACAATGTCGTATTCGTTCGATTCGTGTTGCGAATATGACACTCGGTGAGGAGCAGGGATACGTTCGAGGAGGGAAAATGGGGTTATTTCAAGTGTTTGGCGCAGTACCGTTGGTTTTTCGTGGCTCGATCTCGAGCATTGCCATTGCGTAATTAGAGCTACTTACGCCGTTGGCGGTACCGCTTAATCTCCTGGACACAGCTCGGCTCGACCTTGGCTAGGCCATGTATAAAAATATCCAGTACACTCCCCCGTATTTTACGTAATACCAGATCCCCCCTCCGTGGCCATTCCAACGCGGTAATTTTTATTGAAACGATACTGCATGGCCTAGGTAAGACAATATACCCGACTCGGTTCAATTCCCCCGCCCGGAGGGGAACATCTCTTTTACCCGGCCTGATGATAGTAATCCTCTTAGGACGGTTCGCCAGCTCCGTATTTCGGCCGTTTAACATTCTTCAAAGGTCGTAAAACCAACTCGTATAAAATGTAATATATCAATCGATCGTCGGCATCGTATCCAGCACGTTACTGGGCCATCGAGGTCGTCGTAAACGTGTCCGACGATCCGGCCGATGAAAAAGACGCGTCCGTACAATAAAATCGAACTACCTAAGAATTTGACCAAACGGAACGAGAATCGAGCTTCGAAGCCCAGACCCAAAAAACCAGTAAAAACAGATTACATGTATCTTATCTATCCGTAAGTGTAACGATGCTTTCGAATGGAAAAAATAAAATCGTAAAAATTAAAACGATATATCGTGTCTAGGTGGTTGGAATACCGTTAGTTTTCTCGTTCAGAATCAAGCAAACATTCCGAATTAATAAGTAGATCGTTGCCGCATCGTTAGGGAACAAATAACATGTCACGCCATCGACCATATCATCGTCCGTATGACGAGAGGTGCTTTTTAATCCCGTACTAAAATCATCCACCGGCGGTATCTACCATTTACCTATAAATTGATACTTCACACCGATCGATCGTTTGATTGGTAATTGACTCGCATTTCAACCCTTCGCACCTTTCGATTAACTGACAGGTGTAATAGGTTATACGTGAAGGCGTGAAGATAATTTCACACTAGGTACTCTTTCTCGTATGTATTGGATGCCAAAGGGAAACGTGTACCACGACATCGGATTCAATATAGGTTTCTGTATGAATATGGAAGGGGGAAAAAAATACCAATGCTATAATCGACATACCTACCCACGTACTATTTTGTTTCTAAATGGAAATTCTCTTCGGTTATTTGTTTTCTCACCTTTCTTTATTTTTTTTCTTTTTCCAGGTACGTGGAAATATCGATTCAGTTCGTAAGCGAATAAGATCTAAGGTCACGTAAGTCTTTTAACTCTCTTTTAATAAGTGATAAGAAGAGTCGTGCGTGTGCAGATGAAGATTCACGACACCGCATCTCTTTAACAACATTGTTGCATCAAACCTGCGCGAGGTAATAGAGCCTTGGCAAAGATGGTAATGAGAATCTACCTATATATACTTTGTATAGAGAAAAAAAGACCACAGACGTACCTATACCTAGAGACTGTTCGATAATTGTGCGTGCACCAGATGAATATGGAGAAAATGCATTGTTACTATGCAAATTGACGTAATTATAGATTACAAAATTACACACGTATGGCTGCGTATAAATAAAGGTATATAGGTTCTGTGTAGTCTGAGTAGATGTAAGGAGAAGTCTGCGAGGAGGTCTCGATCTTTATATGAAAGCAATACGTTGATGTGTAGGTTACCAGAGGATGTGTGCACGCGTATCATTTGGAGGAGCGTGAGAATTATCGTACTGTGGTGATCGATTTATAACCTGCAGGTTGGCCTGATGTAAGATCAGAAGATTGAAGTAATCGAGATGGAATGGAGGAAGATTGCGTTGAAATGGAAAATATTGATGGTGGGCTGATGGAAAAACTGATGTCGGATTTGAACTCGTTGTTTGTAAAAATCACGAGTCGAGGAAATCGAGGAAAAAATTTGTTGAATTTGGAATTTTTCCCTGGTTCATTGCTCCTTTTCCTCAATGTTTTAGAAAAAAATTATAAAAATCGTTTTTTTGAGGGAAAATTTCAAAAAAATTGTTAAATTTTCGCGAAATTGAGTTTGAATTGTTAGAGGTGGTACATATGTAAAATAATAAAAATATTATTCCTAAAACCATCCCCCTTCAAAATCATTAAAAATTAAGTGTAGATTTTTGAAAAAAAAATCATCAAGTTCTGTAAATTGACAAAAAAAATTGTAAAAATTGCATAAAAATAACGAACCATTGAAAAAAAGATTAATGTAAGAAAAATTACTAAATTTTTACTAAATGACATATAATTTATGAACCTTGTACGTAAAAAATAGCTCAAAATATTGGAAAAATTGTTTAAAAATTCTATAAAACGTCTTTTTGAAAAATCATAAAATTCGTTGAAATGAGATAATTTTTCTGGACACAGGCGTAAATGTGAAAGAAATTGTGAAAAACGTTCTGAAGTAACGTGAAAGTTGAAAAAGATGTTGTGGTGTCCAATAAGTGGGTACAACAAGTGATGAAAAAAATTTATAGACACTGGACAAAATAATCCTGAAGTGAACTGAACATGAAAAAAAAAAAGTAAAAAAGTCTATTTTGATTAGAAATTTTTCTTTTCTCATTTTTTAAAAAATTACTGATTGAGATTTGTCAATTTTTTCTAAAAAAGATGGGGAAGTGGTGACGAGGAATATCTTGCTGAAAATTTTGCAAGATTTTTGAAAAAAAAAATCCTGTATCTTGATTTTAAATTTAAATCAGCCTAAAAATTAATGAAACTGAATAAAAATTGTATTAAATCCTAAAAAATTGTTAGGAATAGGAGAATCTTTAAAAAATTTTCTGCTCCTACCAAAAAAAATCTTAATGAATTTGCTAAAGATTTTCATTGTAACCTAGAATAATTTTCCTCGGTTTCAATTGTTTTATTTCACTATTTTCATGATTATTTGTAATGTATATTTCTTATGGGATTCTATGAATTTTTACAAAGAACATTTTATCACAATTATTGTTTGGAGCGATTTTAAAGTCAATTTAATTGAGTTACATTTACATGATTTTTGATTATTGTTTGAAAAAATTTAGGTTTTACAAAATTGTAACCATTGTAATGCTTTTTTGAAGGTGTTTCAGAGGGGGGAGGGGGGTATATAAAAGGAACACCGTTTTCTGAGGCGTGGTGTAGTCGAATGAAAAGAGAAAAATCGATAAATGAAGTAGATTTTTTCCAATTTTTATTTTTCTTGGTGTAATTTTCCTCTTTTCTACCATAAATGAAAATTTCTAGATAAAAATAATCGGTTTCAAACATTTTTCGATTCAAGCTGAATTTTTTCGTCTGAAAATTAAGTTTTGTCATTATTGAAGAGGGGGGAGCTGCCCTTTTACCACTTTGTAAAGTTGAAAATTATCATCAATTGTTTGAAAATAAGCCACTTTTTTTGTAGGTAATTTTTTGAAAATTTTCTTCATTTTGCCCAAAACAGCACTTCGTGGAAATTAGTCATTTCCGAGTTTCTTTCCTTCGCTCTTAAATTTTTCTATTTTTTAATTCTGTCCTTGCAGGAACTTGTATTTTTTGGTCCCTCCTTGAGAAAATTCTGGTTGTACTTGCTCAAAGTAAACTTCCAAGAATGATGTAAATTTCCATTTTCAATCTCGAGTTTGGCACTAAAATCAGCCAATGCCGAAAATATTTACCAAAAAGGTGACATTCAACTATTGGTTGTCTCATTACACTTTCAATTTTCTCTTAGCGATTTTTATTCGAAAAACTGAACATCAAAATCCGGGATCAATGGAAGGCCTCGCCTCTTTCGAAGACAAAAAATTGTAAAATTTAGTCGATTACCTCACAACCGGTTTTGCTCGCCGGATAAATTTCCTCCAATCTTGTTACTTACAGGTCTAGATATAAAATTAGGCAAAAAAAGTGGACATTTTCCAACTAGACTGACATAGGGTGCAAAACTTCAATCCTCATGCCAAGGTATCACCCAATACCGGTTTCCTTCAGATGGATTATTTTTAGAAGATGAAAAATATTTATACCTGTGTCCCGGTGCACGCGAAACATATGGTGGCTTTTTCCTCGTTTTCGCCCCATTAACATACTCTCTCGAATTTATGACGTTCTCAAATACCGATCCAGGGAAGGTGGAAAAAATTTCGCTTAGAAAAAAACCTACCTGTCTGGCTCATTAAGAATAATATATAAGTTATAATAGTCATTAATCGTTCAGCGTTTTCGGTATTTTGGTATTCTAATCCCAATGGCACGGTACAAATTTTCTATATATTTCTCTAGTCTAATTTGCATTTATGTGTTACGTAAGTTTTCAGAACGAGGGTGAAGGGTACGGGTACGGGAGCATCGGTGCACACGCGGAACTGGTACGAAAATTTTTTTTCTAGTTGGAAATTTTTTTTCTATTATGTTGATCAGTGACGGCAATGCAAGGTATTTGGAATTAGTTGATAATGTGTGGAGGAGAAGGTGTCCTTGGGAGGAGTTATTTAGCATTTTACACTGAAATTTTTGTGTGTATCTGTAGATCTGTAGATGTTTGTTAGTGCTTATGTCGATTGGTAGCGAGGAATTGATCGTTTTTATAGATTATTGATCGGATTGACTGGACAACGTGAGAATTTTGAGATTGAAATGAAAATATGATGGACAATTACGCGTGTTCTGCGAAAATTGAGAAAAGGGAGAGTCAGATTTCAAAAACAAACTTGGCCCAACCAATTATTTTTGAACAATTTTTGATTATTTCTTTTTAAAAAATGAGGAAATTACAACTTTTGGGTAGTTTTTGACGATCTCTTGGTGGGGGCTCGTTTAGAATTTGATCTAACAAATTCAAATGATGATTTTAGTTCATTTTTTGAAAAAAATTATTTTATTTTTTTCAAAATTTTTAAAATTTCTCCCGCCTTGAAATTTTTTTAAATTTACATTTTTTCAAAATTTTATGACTGAGTTTTGAATAATATTTTAAATTTCATATTTTAGAAACAGTATTTTAAAGAAAATGTCTGATATTTTTTGACTTCAAAAAAATTTTAGATAGGTATAGTACGACGTCGGTTCAACATTGGAAAAAATTTGAAGAAATTTTTAGCTGGAAAAATTTTTAATTTGAAAAAAAAAAGAAAAAATAGGGTCATGTCAGATAATAGGTAAATTTGACTCCCGCTCCGATTTGATTTTCGATTCCCACCCCCCTCATCGCCATAATGTCTTTTGATGATAAATGACTTTGGAAAAAAATTTTGGTAATCTGATGTCGGAAATTTTTTTGAAAAAAATTTAAGAAATTTTCAATTGGAAAAATTTTTGATTTCAAAAAAATGTCAGAAACATGGTCAGGCCGGAAAAGAGGTGACGCCTGCTCCGGCTTTCGATCCCCCTCCTCATGGCATTTCTTGATGGAAAATGATTCTGGAAAAATTTTTGACCTCTCTTCCCCTTCTTTTCGTAGCTATGATTATTTTATTGCATCATTTTCAGGATTTTTCTGTTCCAATGGAAGTGAGGAAATTTTTCTGTTCTTTGTCACAAAATTACATCTCCTAGAGGTGAATTTACGATGTTTTTTTTTCACCAATCTTGGATCACTCTTTCGTGAGGTTTTGGTCATTTGAAGTTTCCAACCTTAGAATTGAAAAAATTTCCAGCTTGAAATTTTTCAGAAAAAATCCAATATCATGTTTTTTAAACTTTCTTTCAACTCGAAATTTTTTTACAATAATTTTAGAATTTTTCTTCCAATTTTTTCCATCTTCGAATTACCTAAGCAGGTTTAAAAAATTTTCATCTCATTTGTTCGAGAAATTCGATGACCCATAAACTTCAAATGATTTCGGTTTATTTTACTTTGAAAACAGTTTGGCCAAATTGAATTTAGACCAAGTAGTTGAAGAGTTTGCTGTACCTCCAAATAGGTACATTCAAAAAAGATTTTTCTGCCTGATGAATTGTCCTACCCTCCCCCACCCCATATGCTTGGCCTTTCGATATCCTTTCTAGAAATTTTGGCCCAATCCTCCTCTATAGCGTTCTGAGACGAGCATACGTCAAGCACCTGGACCCAACGTTAAGAAAATTTTCTGTCCAACGATAGAGTGAGAAAGTTGCATAACTCAGTGACAGCATTAATTACTTGCTCATCGCGTGGCATACAAAATGAGCTCTTTTTGGTATAAAAATAATTTCAAAAGAACGAGGAAACCGAACCTAGATCTATAGAGAATAATTCTAGGCTCGAGCACGTGTTTGGAGTACTCTCGTTCACGAACTGGAGCGCAGCGGTGTATATCCATTTATGCATTCGTAGAGTGCGTGGACGAGAATGTACGCAGCATAGACAAAGCCCCGAGACGACCGTACAACTGTAGGTAATTCGCCGAACAGATGATTATGTCATGCAGTTTTCAACGTACGTATGATGGATGGTATCACTCTCGCTGTAGAAAACAAATTGCCATCGTCGTTCGCTTCCTTGCCCTGTCTCATGATGGTCGTTGTATGTGAGACGATTGCGACATAAGTGAAGTACTATATTCGAGCGTACGCATTCCTCGCTGGCTTGGAATCGGACCAGAGGTATTTCAGAGTACTCGAAGCGAGTTGAAGAGAGTCACATTTTTACGGATAATTTTTCACATTATAAAGAATATACCGATTCTTTGCTTCGAATGTGTTCAATCTCCAGTATGGAGAGTGTACCTGCCATTTATGCAATTATGTATAGATCGTCGAGCCAAACTCTTGGATTTGGCTACAGTTTGAAATTATTACGTAATCGAGTCTCGAGGTACGTGCCGAGTTACCGATTATACACAGTGTACGAATTGGTACCTACGTGGACGATAAAAACAGCATGGGGCTGCTAATGTTGATTTTTCTCTTCGCTTCATTAGATCTGCAGAGTATCAGGATGTGCTGTGTATTTTGCCAAAATGCTCTTAACCTACGAAATTGCTCGTATTTTGGACAAAGTATTGGCAAAGTGAAGCCGGACGTGTTCTGTAATAGATAAAAGACTCGAGTTAACATCTTCATTTTGATAGAAGGTCGGATCCGAGACCGTACCGAAGCCGGAGGATCCAAGGAAGCGAGTAGTTTTGCATCGGAGTTGGACACAAAAGCGACGCGACGAAGCGCACAGTCACGTTTTAATTTATCGCACCCAGATCAGCTTCGGAGTTTTTTTTATCACAGATGAGCGCGGTTGAATTGGAAAGAACCCCGAACGAGGATTAAAAACTTAAACGAAGAATATCTGTAAACCGGATTAATTTTATTGAAACGAATCATATAGAAAGAAGAGACTTATTAAATTGTAAATGATGATTTTTTTCATTTCGGCGGCCTGTAAGAGAACCCGTTAAGGAGATGGGATCGAATGGTGGCCTGCGAATGCGATTTATTTCGCGACCTTACCCATAAAAGATAGTTCGGTTGCCAAGTGAGCACGATATTATAGTCGAGTTTTCAACGGCGGACCGTTATTCGAGATGATGTACGAGTTGGCAGTGGCCAAGTCGAGGAGTTGGTGGAAGAGGTGAAATATGCCGAGTAAGCGGCCAATCAGTTTATACCTATGGCGTGAGATAACGTTTTGCACAGGGTGACAAATAGCGCCGGCCGGACGATGATAGCTTGTTGTCGAGACCCCTGGGTAGAGCGCCGCGGTCAGATTAATGGTCTCATTGATGAAAATATGCGCCGAGGTGAGGAGTACCGGGCATATGGTGCGAAATGTATTGGGAATTTGCAGGGGGCTAGAGGCTTGGAAGGTGCTGGTGTGTTTGTTGGATCTTGGGATTATTTATCGATGCTGGAATAGATTGTGAGTAATTTTTGTGTTTGAATCGAGGTTTTTGATTTGGTTGGTAGATTAAGTCCAAGATTTTGAAAAGGATTTTTGAGAATTCGATGTTGCTGGCAAATTGCGAGGTGATTTCTTTCTAAATGGACTGGGTTCTTGAATATCAGTTGATCGTTGATTATTTGAGGCGATCATTATTTTACAAAGTCGATCAACTACGAATAATGGTCTTATGGCGGAAATTAAATTTCCAGGCAAGATTACATTTTAATTCTTCGTTTAGAAAATTCATCTAAGCAGGGATTTTATTTCCAAGTGCGTCGCAAATCAAAATTTTTGCTGGTGGATAAATTTTTTTCAGTTCAGGAGGTCCAATAATTGAATATTCACCCAAAAAATTTGAAGAAATGCTTTGGTACGTATCACCAAAGTTTGAATCATTTTACACATTTTGAATCAGTGAAAAGTCACTGGAAAAAGTCAGAATTTTAACATTCAGAAAATCAGCAAAATTCTTTGATTTTTCAAAAAAATGCATTGGTTTTTAACGTTTTTCTGTAGTTTTTCCAAGAACTTTGCTGATTTTTTCAATTTTACCAATTTTCATAGAATTTCATTGATTTTCCAACAAATTTCAAGTATTTTATTGATCTTTTTAGTGGTTTCATCAAATTTAAAGAATTTTTTCGATGGCCAAAACAATAATGCTTGGAAAAAACTGAAATAAATTTTTGATCGTTGGCTTCTTTTTGAAAATACCACAAAAAGACGTGGATTTCAATTTTTCTTTCCAATTATGAATTTTTTATGTACTTAATAAATTTGATATTTATTTTGGAGCTGGAAGGAGGTGTGGATATTTTCTACCGGGGGAGGGGAGGGGGGTCGAATTGAAAAAAATTGGTAAAAAAGGTGTTGTGAAAAATTGGTGAAAAACTAAAAGTTTCTAGCGAAATAACTCCAAAAAAACCCGTTGGATACCATTTTGAGGGGGGAGGGGGGAGTTGACTAATTTTTGTTCGAACAAACTGAAAAAATAGTACAAAAATATACGAATTTCGGTTTTGAATTTTTAGTTTCTCATCTCTGGGATCAATAAAATCCTACTGAAATCCTGCTGTTTAATTTTGAACCTGCGACACTCCTAGTAAATCAAAGAAGTTAAACATTTGTGACCGTGCCGTAAAGAAGGGACCTTGTGTAAAAAAAGTTTTCATTTCCATGTGTTTGGTCCAGATTTGATGTCATTTGGATCAAAAACGTAAAAAGGTCCCTTCTTTACGGCAGGGTCACATATAAATTTCCACAAAAAATAATGGAAATGAATAATTTGTTGAAAATCGAACAATATTTCATTTTGATTATTTTTTGCTTTACATTGAAGCTGAAGGAAGCCTGAACACAAGGTGTACAGCAAGTCCTGCAAATAATGGAAATAAAAGAGAAGTTCTGAAATTGGCAAAAAACCCGTATAGAAAAAAATTAATGGTGATTAATGGTGGCGAAAAAACCATTAGTTTTACCACTAAAAACTAATGGTTTTTTCGCCACCATTAATCACCATTAGTTTTTTTCTATACGGGAAAAGTGCTGAAAATGAAGGAATAATGAAAAAGTTCCACATTTGGATTAAAAATCATGAATTTTTCATAAAAATTTTCCTGCCTGTTTTTTGGATTCTTATTAAAGACATAATTAAATTTTGAATTTTTTCAAATAATATTGTTCATTTTTCATTCAAATTTTGGATTTCTTTTAAAAAAGTTGGCCAGGTTTGCAAAATATCAAAAATATTCTGATTTAGTAAGAAATTAACTTTTTGTGTGGGGGGGGGGGGTACTATTTCTTGCCTAAGGTCTGACACAATTTTTCTCATTTTGAATTAATTTAAAACGTAGAAAAAAAATAGCAACATTCTCCCCCTTTTTTTTGAAAAAACTTTCACCTTGCCAATTTTTTAAGAGGTCGAGTCTTATTTTTTTGATTTTTCAATTTTTTATTCCTTTTTCGATGTTTGAGTTAATTTTTTGTGATGTCATCTTCACTCCTTCTCTTCATAATCACAAAATCGAATTTCAACTGTTGAGTAATTCAAGGAAGGTGAGCTCCTTTTCCCGGAAAACTTGTTGGTCAACTAGAAAAACTTGAAAAAATTTGGATTTTAAATTTAGTTTTTTGCATTTTCAATGATGTCACATTGCCACAGCTTTGGATTATCCCATTGCTTCGCAGCTTTCATACTTCGTTCACACTTCTTGTTTTATCGACAACTGACTGATGATAATTTTCAACCCAAAATTCCAAATTTTTCACCTAGTACGCCTCACATATTATGATGTTATGCATCTTTCATATTTTTTTGCCTCTCCAGCTCCACAGATCACCTTCTAAACCTGTTCATCGTACAAACCCTCAAATCCAATACCTCTCCCGGAATTCAATCGACCACCCCGACGCTCGGGCTCACCAGGACTCCCTATTGGCCAAACGGCGTCGCGTCGAGCTCGTACAATCGATCTTCACCGAGCATTCAGCTTCTCCAGCAGATAATAAATGCCATACCCATTTATCTCGCTAATTGTGCTCGTGGAATAGAATGGAGCCAAGCTCATGTAAATACCAGCCAATAGATTCACGACCAGATTCCTCGATCGTACAGTCCGGTATTCGCATTAATGCATCGCATCCTCCCCCTCTCCCCTTTCACCATCACCCGAATACCTACGAACTTCAATTACGCTAATTTACATTACGCAAATGGGATATTCATGGGTTTTAAGGAGGAGAAAAAAAGCACGCTCGTGATTAAAGTGCCATCGTGGTAATCGTAAAAATATTGGTCGGCCCAACTATACTTATTAATACCCGGGCAACGTTCTCGCTCAAAGGTGCGATAAGTCCAATGAGATCCGTTTTATTATTCTTTACCCGTTTTAAATACCTTTTAAAAGCTCTCACACATATCAAGTGTGGCCGTTTATTAAAATAATCTAAGCTATAAATTACCATACTCTGGATCCATAAACGTCGACAGGTGAGACTGCGTGAATTGTATTTTTATACAGCAAAATATTGCTGTCGAATCGATTATCGAGTCTGGCAAACCGCAGCCCAATTTGTCATTTCCCTTTCGATGATGGTTACACTTGAAATCGAATTAATCCGAAGAGACGGCGTCGTCTTCGATTTTTCCTCCGAACATGTCGCTTTTTAAAGGAACTCATACGCAACATGGAACCATGACGAAGACCAAAGATCGCTGCTCTGATTTTCCTCCTACCTCTGGATCTGCTGCTCTATCTTTGGTTTTATCAATCACGTGAAAAATACGCGTCAACTTTTTCTAGGTACTTGCAGAAGTCAACGTACAGATTACGCCAGAAAGTCACCGTATATAACCCCATACCAAGGTCGTCGTATTTAACAAGTACTTACTTATTTGACGAATACGCAGGTATTTAAATTCACACTACGCCCGCAATCTCCCCCAGTCTCGAATCAGTTCCCCTCCATCCCCCCGGAACCAGCTGCAGTCTTGTTTTTGCGCTTAAATGGAGAATAAAATGTTCTGTGTATAATTTATAATGATATCTTTATTAAGTATATCAACACGATCGGAGCGAATGAAGAAGAGCAAAAGTGAGGGAAAAAAAACAATTTTATACCTCGTCGTCGTCGATGGTAATTTTCAATACACGCAATTGTGTAAATACCCTCCGACGATCCTGCTACAATAATCGAACATAGTCAAGTGAAACACCAACACCACTGTCGTGAGTTCTCCAACCGCATACTACTGATGATACAATACATAGTCTTCGACTTGGCTTTTTTTTTCAAACACGGGTACAAGATTCGCTCGAGTTTTTTTTATTTACTTTTACTTTTTTTCCTCGTTTCTTTCATGTACCGCGAAATTGCCATTTTTTCGAGTCTGCGATTCGTTAGAATGCGAAGGTTATGACTAATTTCTCAACTTTGCGGTATGCCGTGTGTTGACAATTTTCTGTCCGGTGTTTCCGCGTAAATTGAATATTTTCGCTGCGGGGAAAGTGTAAATATTTGTTCGGGTGCGATGCTCGATGTATGGAGTTGCGAAATTAAGTTGCAGAGAATGAGGATGTCAGAAGATGAAGAGTGGTTGGTGATTTGAAGGACAGCTGGAAAGAAAAAGTGAGACTGAAAGCGGAATTTTCAAAGTGCAATGTCAACTGTCATATTTGATTGTTGAAAATAAATCTACACACGGTTGTGAAAATTTTGACGAATTCGAGTCTTGTTAACGTTTATGAAAAATTAGCTAAATTTGCAAAATTTATGGAAGTATTGATAGAATTTGTAAAAATTTTGACTGAATTTTCAGAAATTTCGGCTAAATTTTCAGATATTTGCAGAAATTATGGTAAAATTATCAAAAACCTGTGAATATTTTGAAAAATTCATCAAAAATTTGAAAAAATTTCGCAAAAAATTACAAAAATTTTGACAAAATGCAGAATTTTTGGAAATCCTGGCAAAATTTTCAGATACTGGCAAAAATGTTGGTAAAATATTGAGCAATTTTAGAAATTCTGACCAAATTTGCAGGATTTACCAATGTTTATTAGAATCTTATCAACATTTACGAAATTGTTCAGAGAAATTCTGACAAAATTTGCAAAAATTGTGAATATTTCAGCAAAAATTGAGAAATTTATAAAAATATTGAGATGTAGAATTCGCGGAAATTTTGGAAAAATTTACCAACATAAATAAAAATTTTTAGAGTCGAGTAAAAGTCTTTAAGAATTTAGGAAAAATTTGACAATCCAGGATTTCTTACGAGTCCTGAAAAGTTCTATTTTTGCTGCTAGTCCTGAAAATTCTTACTTTTCAATTCGAAATTTTTTGTTTATTTTTATTTTTTTTCTAATTTGAAATTGAAAAAATTCGATGGAAAATGTTTTCAATTCCATCGTCAATAAATTATTAACAGTGTCTACTTTTGAAAAATCTGAAGAAAACATGAAAAATGCCAGATTTTTATGTTGATAAAATTTTTATAATCAAAATCAATGTTGAATTTTTGCGGAGATGCCAAACTTGGACTTGACTACGAATATTTCGGTGATGTGTCCGAGTCGAAAAAAACTTCCTGGGTCACTATTTATAGAAATCCTCTCGGAAATTTTTAATTTTTTACTGAAATTTAGTAAAAATTTAGCAGGATAAATCATCTGAAGTGTGATTCGTTATGATTTTTATTAGATATGAATTTTTCAAAAAAAAACTTTTACGATTATGGAAGAAAAAAATTGTAAGTAATCATTTCTGTCCAGTTACTTTGTAAAAAAATCGTTTTCTTGGTCAATAGGGTTTTAAATTTTTCTTAGGGGATATGCACTTTAGTTTAGCACCTGAAATAGCTCAGAATTTTATTTTGAATTGGGACACCTCCCTTTGTTAGTTCCTAAAGTATAGTAAAAAACATGTTTTTTTTTGTTGTTTTTTTTTGAGCATGTGGCTCCTAATTTTCGAAACCGTACAAAATAATATGCTTGTACTTGACGAATTTGCTGAAAAAATAATCCAGTCGTGGCTTCCGAAATTTTTGGAATTTTTTTCAAAAATTTCAATATAAAAAAAATTAAAAACATGTAAACCAGAAAATTTTTGTGAAATTTTTCAAAAAATTATCTAATTTTTCCAGAGATATCGAAAGTCGAATTTTCGACATAGGAGGGGGAGGGGTGCCATAATTTTGGAAAGAGCACGTGTTCGGGGCGGGGGGGTCAAAAAATGTTTTGGATGATTCTACTTCAAAAATAACATTTTGGGTCAATTTTGATCGATTTTGGACCAAGGGTCATTTTTAACCCTTATAAGGACAAGCTCTTTTGACAAAATTTACAGACATTTATAGAAATTTTACCAAATTGGCAAAAATTTGTATGTTTTGACAAAATTTTGAGGAATCCTGACAAAATTTCCCCAATTTTTAATGAAATTATCTCCGTTGCAAGTTGAACTTGACCCTGAATGCAATTCCCAGCTCCTACATTTTCGCTGAGAAAACTTCGAACCATCGAAAAATCACATGTGCCGACACCTCCGCCAATCACACTACCTGAAACAGTTTATTACCCTCGAGAACTTGCCCAATCAACCGCTCGTAAATAGAAACATCGATGCTGACGATTTGGTTAGGGGAAAAAAAATGCAACATCCTGTTTAGAAAGTGAAATAAGCGCGATAAAAAACCCATAAAAGATAACCTTCATCGGCACATATCTTGATTGTTCCAATAGCCCGGACTCATAACCTTACGAAAAACAAAGTCTCGACCGTAGATTAGTCAAACTAGTGTAATGGATCGGATCATCAAAGCTCGTCCAACGTCTGTAATAAAAATAAAACTAAAAGTGAGACGAGAACGTAGATGACTATGCAGTTCTAGTCCTCTAATTCTATTAACCTGGCAAAATGTTGGTATGAAAAGTGTGAGCTATATAACTCCGGGATAGCGTAAGTACCTCTTTAGTATTCTGAGATCTACTCATTTGGATACTGCGTATAAATATAGAACACCGATGCAAGAGAAAGACTACGATGGGAGAGTTTATTTACAACTCTCATAAACATCCACCTGTACATGTGAATATCTTATATTGCATTAGCATCGATTAGGTTACCTTTGACATTGAAAATTTAATACCTCAGATGCGAGGTAAAAGAAAGAGCTGGACGATTTTCTAGAAAACAAAGCCGCAGCGCCACAGCCTATCGTAAAAATTTCTACACGCAGCGGTGCGTTGGCGATAAAAAGCGTGATGTCGATGAAGCGAATGATTCGTGTAAACGTCGTAAAAATATCGGCTAAAAAACCATAAGTATTGGAGCTTATGCAGTTGGAATATTCGAATGGCAGCGAAAGTCGATCAGAAGGTTAGAAAGTTGGGTAGATCGGTCGATCATCTCGAAACAAAGAACAGGTTTTTAATTTGTAAATTGAATATTAGTGAAAAATTTTTCATAATCGTAAATTTTAAACGCCTCGGGTATGCTAATGCGGATACCAATTTATGATTTTTTTTCTACATGTCTATGGGCTGCGTTTTGTACGACACGACGTTGCAGGTTTTTAGCCATCGTCTCATTACCTGGCAGTAATTATGAGATGAGGGTAAATGACCGGCATTTCTCTGGTTCTATTAGATTATACATAGGTTTTGTCTTGCGTCACCTTTTATACGACAACCAAGACCGAGACCTCCGAAGTGAAAGAATTTGCAAGTTGAGGCAGGGGAAAATATTTACCATACTGGAAAAAAAAATGAAAAATGAAAATATTCCTCAATACAGTAAACATCTCCACAAATGACAAACAGTATAAAATAAACAATGCTGGGTGCAGCGTCGCACGCAATAATAACGGTAAGAATAATAATCCGCACACCTACGAGTTGTATGCGACATGAGACTCGAGGAGACTCCTGAGAGAGAAATAATTGAATTCGTTCTTTTCTTAGGTTGGTCTGCCATGTTCACGCTGTATTTATGCAAACAACGTTGACTAATACTAATCATAAATTGCGTCCTTTGTACGAAGCTGAGCTGAACGAGTTTTAATTCATCTTGAAGGTGCGAGTTTTTCAAGTTTCCATTTTGGATTGATGATGCATAATCGCATATTTTCAATTTTGATTTTTTTATTCAGCTTTTAATTTTTCTGATGGGTTATTGCTCATATTTGAGGAGGGAGCATGAGATTGCTTAGTTACTCTTGACGCATTTCTAAACTGAAAAGACTTGGTTGTGCATATTGAAAAAAAAAACAATTTCAGATTTCTCTAATAGTAGAAAATTCAGAGCATTGTGGAATTTTTACTCTGAAATCGACAGATTTTTTCAAAACAAATAATTGAGAAATGGATTATTTCATTTTTTGAAAATCTCAAAAGCTAAAGATCTTGTCTTATTTTGAGGATTCAAAATATTGATAAACAGTTGAATTCTTATCTTTTGAATGTCTGTTCCTTAATCAGTGCCTTGTTTTTCTCTATTATTTTGGCATTTTTGACTGATTCAAATTTAGAGAGAAGAAGAAATTATAGTTTGTCCACGATTTTTTTTTTTAAAAAGTTGAATTTTCAAAATTCGTTGGAAATTATTTCAAATAAATTTTACCTTTTCCATGTTTTTTTTTTTTCATATTTTAGAGAATTTAATCTCAATTTCATCATTTTGCAAAATTTTTTGTTCAACGAAGTACCTATTGTTATGATTTGTAAATTTTTTTCGTTTTTGTTTCATGTCTACGAAAATATCATTAAGTACATTGAAATTCGTTTTTCATGACCCGTTTTTTATGGTAATAGGTGAAGGGATGGACTGTGGGGAAGGGGGAGTTGAACTTGATTTTTTTTGGACTTCCAAATATAAAACTTATTCAATATAACTGCTGAAAAATCTCTAAAAAAAAAAATCAAAATTTTTAAATGAAATTTGTAAAATACCTCTATAGTTTTCATTTTCAAAATGAAGACTTTAAGTAAGTACATTAATCATGGGTAGATACTTTTTGCTTTTTGGCTGAAAAATTTTCCATTTTTTAAAAATGATTTTACAACACTTCAAATTTACAAAAATTTAAATAATTTTATTTCTGTTTATATTTCAATTTCTGTGAAAATAGCAGCACGCAGCCAGAAATTAATTAAAGGAGGGTCTGAGAATTCGAGAAAAAATAAGTATGGAGAGAGGTCAAATTTCAAATCAGTCATTTTCTTCTGAATTTTTGGTCAAAATTATTGAATTTTTCTGACAAATTTTGGAACTGATCGAGAAATCAGTGATTTTTGACAGAAAGATCAGCGAAAAATCATTAATAATTTTCAAGAAGACGAAATTTTTTGAAAAATACTATTTGAAAAGCATTTCTCATTTTTGTAATAAAAAAATCTTCTTTCTAAGCTTAAGAGGAGGCTCGAGCCTTCTGAGCCTCCATGGATGCGCGATGCGCCCCTTAAGTTTTTCAAGTTTTTTTTTTTTTTTTTCATTTTGGTGACTGATATATTGTGCATTATATTGCAATAAAATTCAGTCAAAGTCCGTAAATCATTTGATTAAATATTGGTGAGATTAAAAATTGAATATTTTTCAATTAAATTAAATTTTTTCGATTTTTTCGATTTCAATCATTGTAATAATTATTTTTTCTGCCCAAACTGAAATTTTTGTGTCTCAGAAGCCACAATTTTCCTTCAACTTTTACCTGGAATGCAATTTTACCGACTAATGCTTTTACTCTATGGGTGATTGACTATTGGAAAACATTTTTTTTGGTCTGGATTGCATATTTTTTTTAAGGGCATTTTATGAGAATTCGATAGAAATAATTTTTAATTTTTGTGGGAAAAGTATGCAAACCTGGCAAAAAAATCATTGCTACAATTGTATACATACGTTTTTCCTGTTTTCAAAATTGAAGGAGCTATTTGGCATGGAATTCTTCAACAAAATCTTATCTTCTTTAATTTTAAATATTGAGAAAAAGTGTGTATCACATTTTTTTTGTTCCAAATTTTTTCTCCACAAGGGCTCCTCTCATAAAGTCAGTTTGAACAATTTTTTTTCATCAGAATTTTTTTATCGATTGGAATTTTTTTTAATGTTTAGCTTGCAAAAAAAAGTTTGAAAATCAACAATCCTTGAAAATTCAAATTTTGTTGTACCTCTGCGTCAAGATATCCTTTGCCAATATTTTGGAGCTCAGAGACATAAAAAAGTCTCATTTGGAAATTTTTCCAAGAGTGACATAACAGAGATAAAAAAAAATACTTACCAAAATAAATATCAAAGGAAAAAAAAATGTTTCAACGACTGGAAAAAACCATCCATTATCGAACGATTCAAATCGATGGTGTGAAAAGATAAATAAAAATTATAATTACTCGCCCGATCAATGATAAATTAATAAACTCGTTATACACAGATATACGTGGTTTTTTTCGGCAACACTGGAAGCGTATTTTTATTTTATTAACTCTCGAACATGCTACCTAATTAAGTCGTAAAGTATCAATTCTAGTACAATTTTAATTGCACGGCCGACGATTTATACAAATTATTAAATTGTAAATGGGGCTCGTTACGTAATCTTTCTTTTTCTCTCTTTTTCTCATTCGTACTTATACCTGCGAAAAGTTTATATAATCGGATCTGGCGATGCGATGTTCCTATAGTTTAAAATCATACATACCTCGAATCCACCGGTGTAAACTTATTGGCGAATTTATTAAAAACTTGCTCATCCTTGAGTGTTATATGGTAGTTGAATTCATTCCGGCGTAATGGTGGATAGGTGCAATTAAATAGATATGCATGCGGCTGGCTGTGTCGACCAGCGCAGCCACCAAGAACAGGTCATCTTGATAAAGAACGCGCGGACATTGTAATGAGATACTATTTAATATATAATGATAATTCAATCGACTCTATAACTTCCTCAGGCATGTGCTGATTGCATCGTTGATATGTTTGTGTGAGGTACGATGCATAAAATCGATTCTAGTCTCTGGTTTTTTTCTCTCTTCGAAACGGAGAGTGGAAAATCGAAGGTGTCGATCGGCCAGGAGAGACAAATTTCTTCAAATGTACTATTTCCAAGCTGGTATTTAAAATGGTAACAGAGTCCTTGCTCAGACCACGCCCGGGCTGTTCGCCTTGCTCTAGGGTGAACTCATTTGCACTTTTAAATGCCTCCCAAACACCGTTCCGCATTCTGGAATAATTCTTATCAATTACTCGTTCGTACTATTTTGTTTTTACGGTTTCGAAAATATAATTTCCAATCGAAGGGGCGGTTTAATTAACCTTGATGGCGCCTGCATCGTTGGTACCGAAATACTCGAGGAATTCGTGAACAAAAAGCTTTCTCGAGTAGGTATTCAAATTGGAAATTTTCGTCTTTATCTTTCTCCATATTTTTCCACTCGTTTCGGTACATAGTTAAGCTTTCACCGAGGTGTAATGTCGATTCATATACAAATTAGTTTTCGTTTCTATGTATTTTTTTTTTTTTTTTTCTAAAAAGCAGTTCCATTAGGTACGCGGTTCAGTTTTATAAATTAGTTCGAGTCGGTCAATTCGTACAGTTGTATATGAAATTATATTTGACGTAGAAATTAGAATGCGATAATGTCACTTTTATCGATGACTCGCGCTGTTTGGGTTTTCATTAATATGTGGGAAAGAATTCGATTAGAATAATTTCGCCATTAATTGTCTAAAATTAGATTCCCTTGGAAATGAATGATAGATATTAATCGAGTCCTAGCACAGATGACCGATTATCGGCTGCAGCCAGCGGTGTCTGCGGATAAAATTAGCCTGCTGGAGATGCGTTTTGGGTGAATGCACTCGGTATATGGAGGAAGAGGTGTTGGAAGTGATTTTTCATCGCCATGTGTGATGGTAAGGCCTCCGCAGCGTATTTGGTAAAACGTAATTCGTAAATGGTGAGAAATTTTAGTTATCGAAGTGATTTCCAAGTGGTTAGAAAAAATAATTGAATTGGGAAAAAAGAGCGAAGGCCAGTTTTGAGCTCGAGTTCGGCTTTTAATCTGATTATTAGGAATATTTTCCGGAAATGGTGCAAAAATTCCCTACAAATTGTCTGTAATTTTTTCAAAAATTTAATATGAAATCGTGAAATTGGTGAAATATCGTTAAAATTGTTGAAAAGTAAATTTCGATGGAAACACTTGAAATGCCAGTCTCCGATTGGAATTGGATTTGGTTTTGCGAACAGCACGTCTTGAAAGTCCGGTCTTGTAGAAATTTCAGCTGTCCAAGAAATTGATATCTCAATTTTTGACAAAATTTTAGAAAATTTTCAGATCAATTGTTTTATTGAAAAAACTCATTTTACTCGATGAAAAATTTCTGTCCATCGAATATCGCCCTCCTGAACCTAAATTATACCATTTCTAGGCAAAAGATGTTTTACGTCAAGGCGAAGAAATTCATGTTTTAAATTTTTTTTAACAACGTTCTGATTTGAGCTCATAAGTGAGTAAGTAATTGTTTTTTTCTCAATTTTTTTAGCCACTTTTGCTACATTTTAATCAATTTTTATGTCAGTGCAGAAATTTTGAAGAATTTTTGATCTGTTTTTTCGCTATTGATACAATTTTTTTCTCCACCAATTTATGTACATTGAGACGGAGCGAAAAAATCGTGGATTTTGACGAAAAATTGGTAAGGTTATTCACTTGAAGTGAGGGACTTCTCGAAAAACTTTGAACCTCCAACCCCGAAAAAAGACGTGATTAAGAAACCTCAAAGCGGAATAATTTTTGAAAAAGCATTACTTTTTTATCATTTTTTTATTGTGTCACGAGTTAAAATCCCTGGTCATCATTTAAAAAGTTTAGATTGGAATTTCTACCTTTCCCTGAAGCTTGGACTATTGTTTCAAAATTTGAAACCATTTTTTGTCTTTTACTGAAGATTTGAAAAGTTGGTATTAAGGTTCCTGTTCGAAGCAACCCATTTCACCAATTTTCATCAAAAATCCAGCTCGAAAAACCAAAAGTACTGATTTTTAAAAGATTTTTAACAATTTGCCAAAATTCAAGGCACCGTCTATCAACTTTGTAGCCAAAACATTGGAACTTGGCAATAAAGTTTTAGAATGCAATCTTTTCAAAAATTGCAATCCTGTTCAAATTCATCAGGATCCTTGTGTGACTTCGTGAAATTTAAAATAATTGTCAAGTATAAAAAGTTATTAAAAAATACGCATAAAAACAATTGTAAAATTTTTATTACAATAAAAGTAAAACAAACAACTATACAATGCTTGACATATCAACACACTACCTAGTTATGTACAAAATCATAATTTTCAGATAGTAAAAAAATTTTCTGAAAATTTGAAAAATAATTATCAAATGTTCATCAAAAATTTCAACAAAAAAAACACGTAAAATTCATGAAAATATTGAAAAACTTTTCAAATGGGAAAAACGAGTTATTAAAATATTTCAAAAAATTGACTACTTGGTGTTTCTACATTCAAACTAATTTATTCTATCATTTTGAGAATTTTGAAGAATTTTCCATTAATTTATGGTGTAATTTTTATCCAAACAGTAAGTACTTGACCATTTTTACATTAAAAAAAAAAAATCTTTCCTTTAAAAGGTATGTACAATATTGAAAACAGATTTTTTACGCTTTCATATTAAAATTTTATCAAATTTTTGGTTAAATTACGATAAAGTAGGCACCTACATAAATTTAATATTGAAAAGACAATAAAAATACTTATATTTCGTGATGTTACACATCACTAACCTCGTATTTGGCATCAAAGTCCGAGTATTCCTGTTCTAGGATATCGTTTTTGCATCGCCCAGTATATGCCTTTGAAATATCCAAATTGCCTGAAAACGAAGACGGGTAAATTAGCTGAGCGTTAACTAACTATTGGATTACATAGAATTTGTATTTGATGTTTTTCTTATAGACTTACATCTTTGGAAACAATTCAAATATGAATGAGTTGCATAAGTTCTACCATCGGTGCCACAAAAAGGATTCCAATCTTTGGTTGTGGGACATCTGTCCAAGCACTGAAAAAAAGTATCCAAAATTTATTACCATAATTTCGAGATTTTAGTAATAAGACGAATTATTTTGGCTTTTATGCTACAATCGTATAAGGATGTACTAATCATTACAATGCTCTCTCGTTTATATCAAAATCAGTGAAAATGATCGAAAATCATTGAAAAATAATGAAAATTGCTGCAATTTAATGATTTATCAATAAAAATTCACTGCATGCAATCAGTAAAAAGATTAATGGAAAATTAATGCCCTGAAAATTCAGTGAATTATCCATTTGCTGAAAAATCAGCGAAAATCCACTGAAAATTAATAGTTTTGCTGATTTGTCCTGTATAATTCTGATTTTTTCAATGACTTTTCACCGATATTCTATCATTACTTGAACAGTTATTTTACCTACCTCATATCCCAGGATGCTATTCTGAGAAAGTAGCGATTGTGGAGCTGCACGAATCAATACTGCTAATACCATTAGGAGAGCTATGCATGCAAATAATACCAAAATATCTGTTATTTAAGCAATTATACATACTATTTTTTGATTTAATCTAAAAAATTGCTGATGCTTAATAATATTATATAATCGTATTATAAAAAAAATTTACCTAAAACTTTGAGGTTCCGCAACATCTTAATCAGCAATGGATTTGGAGCTTTAACGTAAGAACACTTTTAAATATCGAAAAATACACGAAAAAAAGACAATTTTACAACTCGAACAGAAAAATCAACCGAACTCTTAGATAATGATAATTTTCCAAATGTGATCTGCGTTATATATTCATAAGTGTTGGCAGTGAGTCAAGAAAAATCAATGTTTATCTATGCACTTAATGCGAGGGATTCATATTTTCAAGGAAATCATATCATAACAAAATACGTACAAAATTGGTGCCAAAAATATCGCCCATTGATGTACCTATTTGCGAGTAATTTTAAAATGAAATACCCGATTGCCAATTTTCGTAGAATTTCGAGCGGATTTTTGGATCATTTTTCGGCGTATTTTACGTTTTTTTGAAAGTCAACAAAAATTTTGAATTATTTTTAAAAATTTCTAGATATTTGAGATTTTACGGTGATCGAAGTGTTCCTAGAAAGCTGTTTATTGGGGTTTTTAGGCCAGATCCATTCTGAGTATTGATAGTTTCACGATCTATTCTCGATTTGTTGGGGCTGTGAAAACCCATTTTGCTGAATGAATCACTTCAGGCACCAATTTATGTGGCTTAAAATTCGCAAATAATCATCAGTAGCGAGGTAATCAAAAAGTTGTATTGAGGATTGAAAAAAGGATTGACAAAATTTTAATTTTCCTTCAAAATTCGACTATCTTGAATAATGAGTGAAATTTTTGGAACATTATTTGATTTTTTTGAGATACTTGGAAAAATTACTTTTTTGGATGTCCAATTTTTTTTTTGTTCAAACGAAGAAAAATCTATTTTTGAAAAATGGCTTAATTTGAATACTTATTAGGTACTTTTCCCAAAAAAAATCCTAGCAGGAGTTTCTCATATTACTTTCTTTTGTTATTTTCCTAAAATGAAGGAATATAGATTAATCATTTTTTCAAGAAATGAAGAAATCGTAGAAAATCGTTTTGGGTGACTTTTTTGGAATGTGAAGAAAGGAGAATAAAATATCATATTTTTAAAAGAAAATTCGAATAAATTTTTATTAAATTGAAGAAAAACTCGTCATGTTCTCTAATCAGCTTGAAGGTATTTCCGCATTTAAAAATCGTGCTGAATATGAGTTTACATCTTTGCCAAGAGCATGGCCTGGCTTACCAAAAATTGACTTATAATTGACAAAGTAGTTTTCAAAATTGCCGAATCTTTAGTTTTTCATTCTGAGAATGAGTGAAATATTCCCCAAGATCATCCAACTCACTAGTAAAATATTACACTTTCAAGGATTATATTTTATTGTTTCCGAGCTACCCGAGTATCTATATAAGGAAGATATTACTTTCCTCTACGTGGTACCTGAGCCTGCACACAGCATCCAAATTATCGATAGTTTTTTCCTTCGTTTCTCATTTTACCGTTCGTTGCCACAGATAACAATAAACATAAATGTATATTATACTTAGGTATACACATACGAATAATGTAATGTTGTGGGCAAAATATACAATTCACCGCATTTTATTACCGGTTCCTCTTTGATAGTTATTGTTTTTCGAAATGAATAGCTTGTGTTTTTCGAAGCTAAGGGCGTATGACATTGTATACGAATGGCAGCTTCGCGTTGTACGTATAATTAAAAATTACTCGAGCTAACCCTGGAATGGATTTAGGTACATGGGCCATTTGATTTGTGGAGGACTTTGATCGCCTCCTACGCTAAAAACAATGCAAACCGAGTTGAATAGTGGGGCTTATGTGCAATATGCAAACAGAAGCGTGATAGGGTGTTTAATTTTATAACATGATGATTTATGGTTTTTTTTCTTCAGAATTTTAGATGTCTCACCTCTTGAAATGATTTATTTTTCTTAAAAAAAAAATTTCAAAATATGAAAGTATGATGTAATTTTTATCATTTTTTTTTGAATGAAATGTCAATTCGCAGAATCATCCGGGGGGAGAGAGGGATCCAAGGTTCCGTACAATTGGGTTAAATTTATGAAATTGGACTATTCAAAGCCCTCAAAAATTCCTCTCGGATGATTTTCAAAAAAATCAAAATTGAGTCATACTGTGCCAGTTTACAATAAAAAGAGCCATTCGACTAAAAGTAATACAAACCTTCAATTTTTTCAAATTTTTTCTGCTTATACTTTTTAGTGCTGAGTTTGAATGTATGGTTTCAGTTTTTTTCCATCACGTATTGGGAATTTTTATAATTTGAATTTTTTTCTTTAATGATTTTTGATTCTTCAAGTCGATCGATTTTCTGGACAAAGAAATAGTCCTACTAAAATAATGAATTTAATATGAATTGAGGAACTTGAAATTTTCTTTCTGGTCCAAATTATTTTGCTCTTAGGAAGCAAAGTTTTCGATATATTTCAGCTAAAAGCTGAAACTTGAATTTTCATATTTTATTGAACGTATCTCAAAAACTATAAGCTTTGCAGAAAAAAACTTAATTGAATTATACAGAAAAAAAATTTTATCCTCTAAAAAATTCAAGTCTATTCATTTTTTGTAGCTTGATTTTCTGGTCTGATTTTCTTGGAGGATTAATTTTTTGCTGAATCACATTTTTCAGCATTTATTTGTGACGATTGAATTATCATAGGTCTGTAATTTAAAATTGTTTTTGCGTATTTTATTCTGATAGGAGATTCTGCCTTAATTTTCAGTGTTTAGTTTAATTCAATTATATTCAATTTTCTCCAACATTGCAGTGTTTTTTACAATTTGGATTTCTTGTGAACATTTTTTTTACACATTAAAATTAATTTTATGAGCAGGGGCCTACGAACAAAATATATCGAGCACAAAATTGTACATAATATGTCAAATTTTTCATCCCCCCCCCCAAAAATCTAGGCTAAAATTTGTCGAAAATCAAAAAACTAATAATTGGATCCTGCGGAAGAAAAATTTTACGCTTTGCCTAAAATTTTTGTTCCATTCATTTTTTTGTAGGATCTTTCCTTTGGTTTAAAAATCCATTCCAAACATCAAAAGTTTCTAGCCTGGACTAATAAACCTCGTAGTCCGAACCAAAAAAAAAAACAAAAAAACTCAAAGTTATCAAAAATTGTTCATAAATTAAATTATCAACAAAAAATTTTAATATTACAAAAAATTCTGATGTGATGGAATTTTTTCACATTTTATCTTGCGATCAGCGTGAAAAATCCAATCAAAACCACCCATTTTTCAAACAGAATTTTTTTCTATTGACCTGCGTAATTTTTTGCTAAAGAAACGTTAAAGGTTTGAGAATGATTTTTGATATTTGGGACCTAGAACTCTCAAATCGAATTTTGAGTTTGTTTTTCTACTCGAAAATAGCCCGAAAAATTTTTTAGGTCGCATGATCCTATTTATCGGACATCGTCATTTATTTCAGATTTCCAGCGAAAAATCTCTCATACTCTAAAACTGCCTTGAAAATAGAATGTGGTACCTACTTTTAATTCGAGGGTCCTGAAACCACTTCTAGACGATCTCTGAGGGTTTTTTACATGAAGTTATCTCGTCAAGTACTAATTTTCTGGGTCCGATTATCCCTCTGTATGCCGGATAATTTTGATTTTGAAAACCAGAAACTATGTACCTATATAGTTAATTTGTGAGAGCTTTTTTTTACATAAAAATGGCGAAAAAATGGTGAAAAACGGTTTTTTTTTCGAATGGTCTTTTTCATCAGACGTTGTCTCGTATTTGCAGATTTCTCTGAAGTGTTTGGAAATTTTTTATCATTTTTCTCATTTTTTTGTTTTTGTTTTCAACTAGAAAGATCAAACTTTCAAAAATTCAAAAATTCGATCCAAAACACTACCTAGAACCTGCGTTTGAAGCAATCAAGGAGGACTCGAGTGAGGAGGGAGGCACAACGCACGCGTTCTTAATTCGACTCCAAAGTCTGACGTCACAAATGGCTTCGAAGCTCGGAATTCCGCTTTTTTTATACAAATGATCAAGTTTTAGAAAAAATTTACTGGTTTTTTTTTCGAAAAATTTAATTTCTATTCAAATTACAAATAAAAGATCAAGCTCAACGCATTTTCAAACTCCTTTCATCTTTTAAAAATTCCTACTGCGACTTCGGAACTTCGAAGCCGAATTGATCTAGGGACAAAAATTGTGAGGATCTGCTTTTTTTTTTTTAGAGAGAGAAAAATGAATCATTCTCAAAACTTGACCCCCCCCCCCCAAAAAAAAAAAAAAATCGAAAATTCTATTTAAAAATCAACCAAAATAGTGTATTTGCAGCTATCGCAAGGCGGAGTTGGATAAGAAAGGAACCATGTTATCGAATGCAGTTTTCTATTACCATTATGTGTAGCTAATCAAATATAGCATTGTATTTGAAAGGTATACGAACGTAATAAATAGGGTGTTATATTGTATGATGGTTGTATACGTAAGGCTATTTAAGAAATTACGATGTAGCCTATTGAAAGGTATAATTCTGCATAGATAAGTTTATAGAGTGACTTGTGAAATTTACCTCTGTGTACCAGAAAGAGAGAGGCGAAGAAGAAGTCCAAGAGTGAAAATTCGATTCGGTTTAGCTGCAGACGGGTGCTTAGCTAGTGTTACAATATCGATAATGTCTTCGCCGCCGTTCGTATTTATTTAGCCAACTATCCACATAACTAGTCCCGGACCGAGCAACTACATAACCATTAAATACCTCACATGTACGTAAAGGTGATCAACTCGAATATAACCAGAGCAAAGTATCGAGCTTCTATTGCCAGAGAAGTTTATGCAAATTAAACAGCTAGCTGTGTACGAGAAAATACGAGCACTTAAAAGTATAGAGCTGTTAATAGTTATCTATTTCACATTATCGATATTTGTCTGGTCGTTGGCATTGTATAAGTAAGTTCGCAGCAGCGTGGAACAATAACCAGAGACGTGGTCGTTTTACCGGAGTATTTATGCGGTACGTGCTCTTCCTCGTACTTTATCTCAAGCTGGTACTCGACTCGGTATTACCATTTGGTCGCCTTTTTAAAAGATACCTTATGGCGAACAATGGATCTAAATTGATTTCCAATTAAATACGTGTGAAAAGATTAATGATTCGGGGCCGGTGCGGTGAAAGGGGCTGAAAGAAATGTGGGTTTTATGTTTTATAATTAATTCGATATTTGTCGTCTTGAAAAAAGTATTCTTTGATACGTAGACGTGTTTGAATTGAAATCCAGATGACTTTCTATTTACAAATAGTTTTCTTCTTCGGATGCTCTTTGAATAAGACGAAGCTGAGACGAGGTGGAAGATAAATGAAAATGAAAAAATTATTACGATATAGGATATGTATACATAGGATATAGGTTTTTTTTTTCAGAGAGGTACATCGCTGTCTCTCTCCGCCGGTGTACTTATGACGCAATCGTAATAATGGTGCGATCTTTTGTTACACCGCTTAATACACAGCTAAAATCCCATTAATGGTAATTTAATGACGAACGATTCGGTAATTAGGTATTACATGGTGTCGAGCCATACACTGTATAAAATCTACGTACCATTAAACCGAGATTAATTCATCGAGGTGGTTTTTATTTTTACGATTGTTGTTGTTCGTTTCTCTCTCACTCTCGCGATTATCGTTGTATTTATTTTGATTTTTTTTTTTGTTATTACGCAGGATCATATACAAGAAGTATTAGATAAATGGACGCAAATCGATGACGAAATCTGGGCCAAAGTTATCGTCTTGGAGAGGAATAGAAGAGTTGCCAAAGCCTACGCAAGAGCTCCGGTACTTACTGTCAATGGCTCCGATGATGGATTCGATGGGTTTAGGTAAGTTGGATGAATAAGTTAGGTGGATATGCGAATTATATGTGTATTGTATTCGCGTATCGTAATTATACGCGGATAATGGCTCGATTGTGTTGGATTGGCGAGGGCAAAGCTGTGAGATGAGAGCTTCGTAGCATGACAAATGCGATGATGGTGTTTGCGGATGATATAAGTTGGATTTTGTGAGGTTATGTAATGATGGCTGGTCGTATGTGTAATTTGTACGATGATGAGGTCGAGGAATCGGTTTTAGGTTGAGATTTGTATTGAGCTGGAGAGTAAGATGCGGAAGGAGAAGGTTTTGGAGGGGTTGTTGTTGAGAGGTTTTGAGGTGGAATTTTGTGTTAAAGAAAAAAATGGAAGTATTTGAGAAAATTGATTCAAAATATTGTCGAAATGGTTGAAACGACATCTCAATTATTTTAAATGTTGAAAAAATTGGCAAAGTGTTGAAAAATATTGAATTACTTTGAAAATTAACTCAGATTTGATGTAAAAATCGTTAAAATTGCATCTAATTTGGAAAAAATTTAATCAAATATAAAAATTACTTGAAAATTGATTCAAACTTTTATTAAAATCTTTCAAAATTGATGAAAATGTAATAAAAGTTGACAAAATAATGCAAAATGTCAACCAAGTCGAGAGAAAAATTGCGAAAAATTCAAGATTTCCAAAACATGGTGCTCACTAGTACGAGAATGAAGAAAAACCAGAAAATGGGGAGAAAAAATTCTGCCAAAAAACAAGAATTTTCAATATTCTCCACTCTCCTTTATAATTATTTTATCGATGTAAAAATCAAGTTTTTTTTTGGAAAATTTAAAGCAAGAAAAAATACGTGAAAATGGTTTTAGAAAATCCAGAAAATGACAAGAATTTTCTTTCTTTAGTAACAGAAGAAGTCAAGATTTCTCTTAAAAAATTTGAATATTATTTGCAATGAGTCAAAAATTGACAGAAACAAAAAAAATAGTAAGAAAGTTGGAAATTCTCGTAAACTTTATTTGAATCGGTAGGAAATGGGGAAAAAATTGGCTTCCTTTCATCGTGCCTGCTCATTGAATTTACTTTTATTAGCCTACTGTCGAATAATCTCTCAATATTTATGTATCATCTTTCAAAGTCTTCAACGAAACAATAATCCAGAAAATTTTCCGTCTCTAGTCTCTCATCCCCCTCCTCTCCCCTCCACGCGTAGTAAATCTCTATCAAGACGGAAAACTATCAAATTTTCACGCTTTTTGCGGGACCTGAAAAATCTAAAAAAGTTGAAGAAAATCATTTTTGAAATGTCATTTTCCAAAATTTTCTTGGTGGAAGGAAGAAGGCGTGGAGTAAAAAATATAAATATTTGGAAAGTTATAGAAAAAAAGTTGAGAGGAAGTGAAAAAATTCAAGAATTTTGTGAACATCTTGGTTTTGAAATTACTTAGCCCTACTTTTACTTAGAGATTAATTTGAAATATTAGGTGTCGAAATGACAGAAAAATTGATAATTATTAAAGTTTGTAAAACTGTTGATAAGAAATGCTAAAATTACTTAAAAATTGTTTCAGCGTATGTAAAAATCATTTTTTTGAAAATTTTCGCGACATGAAATTTATACTTAATTACTTATTAAATAATGTAAGTAGATATTGCAAAAATTACCAAAAAAAATAATAATTCCAACATTTTCGTCACAGTTGTTGAAATTGTATCAAAATTGATCAAAATGATGTAAAAATTGAAATAATTTTGTGAAAAAAGCTGAAAATTTCTTCAAAATGGTAAAAATTCCGTTAAAATTTTTCAAGAAATCGAAAAAAATTAGTTTTTGAACTTTATTTTTATGAAATCTTCTGTAATTTTGTTGTAGGTATTTCGATTTTTCTTCTGATCTGAAATCATTTTAACGATATTTTGCGAAAAATTATTTTCATTTTGCAATGTTGAGATATCTTACTAATTTGCATAATTTTCTTATATTTTTTCCAAAACTAATTTCTATTTTCTATAGAATACCTATATTCGTCTAAATTTTTGTGGTATTTTATGAAACTCCATTAAACATTTCAGATTTTTTGTATTCAATAAAATTTTGACTATTTTTTTCGCAGTTTCGATGAAAATTGTGTAGGTACCTAATTTTTCCTTGACGATTTATTTGATATTTGAAAATTACATATTTCATTGTTTTTTGGAACCATTTTTTTTTTTTATCAAACCAGGATCCTGGTGAGGGGAAGGGAGAAGATTGAATTGAGAATTTTCTCGTCCTCTAGTCCGATACTATCTTGTGAAATGTTCTAAGCTTTATAGATATTTTTTGCGATGATATTTAAAAAAAAAATTCTTTCTGGCTCCATCTGCTTTCTTAATTTGAATCAGTCACAAATGACTGAATAAAATCGACAAAATCAAGTCACTGTAGGAATCAGTAAAAAAATTACGATTCAATCAGTGAATTTTCACTACTGAATCTGTAAAGATAGAATTTCACTGATTCAATCGTTAATTAATCACTGATTGAATCAGTGAAATTTTATTTTTACTGATTCAATAATGAAAATTTATTGATTTGAATCAGTAAATTTTTACTGATTTCAATCAGTCAACTAATTTTCACTGATTCAACAATCAAAATTCACTATTTGAATCAGTAATTTTTCACTGATTGGCAGTAAAATGACACTGATTAACTGGGGAATCAGTGGAATTTGACTGATTATCAGTGACTTGATTTTCTCTATTTTATCAGTCAATTTAGGCATTTTTGACTGATTCAAATTAAGAGAGTGAACAGTATAAATTTTTAAATATTTTTTTTTGTTACATTTTTTCAAATATTACGTCATTTTTTGGTTTTTTGTTGCACAATTCCCATTTTTTCCGTTGCTGTGGTCTCTTTTTAAAAAATTTCAAAAATTAGAGAATAAAAAATGTACTTATTTTCTCTTCCCTCCTCTGAAGCTCTCATTTGAAAAAAAAATATATAATTCCCTTGAAATCCTCAATAAAGTGAAAAATCTTCGAGAGCCACGAATCTCTTCATCAATTACCACAAAATTCTTCGTTTCTACTTCTAGACCATTTTTCAACGGCAAAGTGCAATTATGCATTTAGCATCCTCTTACACGTCCGCTGGAAAGAATGATTACCACATTATTACGTATATTTTCTCCGCCTAATGGAAGCCTCGGCCAACAATCCACTCATAATTTTCGAATAAAACCCCAACGTTTAATAAATTTCCAAGATATCCAACAAATTTATTATCACCGGGGCAATTGAAAGTATTCTAATTGAGATTTGCTGCATTGCCATGCGACTAGACTTAATGGAGAACTTGGAATCGGATTGCCGATTCATCACAAATGACTAGAATGGATCATAAATCTACTCGAACCCAGGTAGATACTCGTACCATTGCCGTATTTACTGCACGCACACGACCACGACATCAATTAGAATATTTCAAACAATTGCCATTCAACAATACGATTTGTAGGTACACCCCCTTGTTGTTTGTTCATCTTGAACCGAGATGACTGGCTTTTTAAATGTCGTAAATGATAAAGGGTGAAATAAAATGGTCGGATGGACTTAACCTGCAGATAGCAATCCGTATACTTCTAAGCTCAATAAACATTCGTGATTGAATTATTACTCTTATGTTGACGATTCAGACGACTCGCAGACGATACCAATTACGAAAATGTATTGCTGGCTCGTGAAAAGGTGCTAAATTGAAGTTGTAAAAGCCGCATAAACGTATATTCGCAGTTATTCTCGTGCTCGGAAGTGGAATACCAAACGTATGATATCGGAATACCAATGCTAAGTGGATATTCCATCGTAAGTGATGGCTCGAGTGACAGGCGTGCGAAGATAAATACTCACTTTGGTACATGTTAGACTAGGTAATGTTCAAATATGTGTACAGATTGTACCTAGTAAAACAATCGACGATTTCGCACCGATTGCCAAATGCCTACGAATGCACGTTTTTCTTGTTTTTCAAATCGCAGTATTGTTTAATTTACACATATTCGAGTATGTTTGAACGAATCCAGCGGAACAAATATGGATATGGTGGTTTGCTCGGTCGCGTATCACAAATTCGTCTTGATTTAGAAGAGCGAACGTGAAGCCGCGAATTTTTCTAATCATTTAAAAACCTTCCGGGGGTTTATTAACAAGCATCCTGGTACATGTGTTTAGATTAATTGAATTATAAATACGAATTGCTCGTTAAGCATGCCTCCGAGGAATGATTTTCATGCAATGTAGCGGAATCTCAGAATCGCCGATGCCTCGAGTGGTGTTGGATGGTGAGATGGGTTTGTTATATTTTGACGTATGTCATTTTGATAGGTAGTTAATAAGATGTATATTTTCGGACCAGAGGCTCTCAAATGGATATTTGTTTGAGAAATAAAGTGACTATGTTGTTAGTTTGGCTGAGTGATGTTTGGAATTTGTGAAGAGAGGAAAAAAGGGCGAATTTTTGGGAAAAAATATTTTTTAATTTTTTTTTCCGTTGATTCGTTGAAGATTTGAAATTTTTTTTTCCAAAATTATCAGCAAAGTCGTGCTAATGGTTTTCTTCTTTATTGAATAATTTTTGAAATGATTAAATTTGAAATTTTCTGAATTTTTTTCGAGAAAAGTTGAAGATTTTTCAATTTTAATTTTACGAAAATAATTCAATATTTTGACATGAAAAACATCTGTAGGATTTTACGGACGATTTGAATAAGTGTATAGTATACATCAAAAATTTTAAATTTGAGTCAATTTCACCCGTTAAATTTTGGGTAATATACAGTTTTATGAAATTTCATGTACCCACGCCATGTAAATTGGCAAGCGCGAGGTTAGGCAAAAAAAAGTAACAAAAATTTTATTTTTTTCGAAAAAAGACTCTATGGAAAGGACAGATTTTTTGATAAATTTTCTGTAAAAAAATATTCTGATGGATTTTCTTCTCGTTACTAACTTTATGTTCGCCAGGAATTCTGTAAATTTTAATGGAATATCCAGGGTATCTAATGGGTAGTGAAAGTAGTGAAAAAGTAGTGATTTGAAAAACCGGTCATGCCGGTAGTGGAAAAGTAGTGAATTCAGACGAAAATATGAAAAAAAGTAGTGAAAAAATTCCAAAGACGCGAAATTAATTTTTTTAAATTTCAAAAATTGTTCATTTTTAATAAAAATGAATTAAAATCAATCATTTTTCACAGGGGTTTCAATTTTTTTTTTTTCTTTGAAATAGTGAATTTATTTGATTATTAATTGAAAAATCAGTATTTCATTTTTTTTTCTCTAAAAAATTTTGATTTTTTTTTTGTATGTTGGAAAGAGAGTCGATTTTTTTGGGGGGGGGGGGGGTGGTACAAATTGAAAATTAAAAAAAAATGTAGTGGAAAAAGTAGTGATTTTACAAAAAAAAACTGATATCGATTTCAGTGGAATTTAAATCTTTATCGAACTTGAAAATTTCAATTTCATAATATTTTTTAATTCGCAAGTTTCTCAAATCTTCAAACACACAGCCCCTTGTAATTTTTTTAAAACTGATTCCGCTACATCAGGAATGCGTTATTTTAAAAAGGGAATTGTACCTATGGAAAATTTTAGAAAAAATTTACATTTTTCTGAGATATGCGAATTTATTCAGTACGATCATGGAAGAGGAGAGGGAAGAATTTACAAAAATGCAAAAATTTCAATTCAAAGGCATAGGTACTTGAATCAATAATCATTTTTTAAAAAATTCTATTTGTCATGACGTCATGAGGAACAGTTTAGAAATGTTTCCTTGATTTTGGCGATTTTGGTCGGTGATGGTGGTGGGGGTGTTGATCTATAAAATTCAAGATCGATTTCGTTTTCTATTAATTTTGAACAATTTTTGTCATATTTTTACAAAATTCTTCGAGTTCTTGCTTCTTATTTTATTTTTAGAATAACACCATTAAATTATTATCATTTTGAGGTGAATTTCCCCTTCCCTGTTCGAAATTTTTTGTGAAAGTGCTTGGAAATTCGATTAGAAAATCATCATAATTGTTTCTCAATTTTTTGTTCACATTTTATAAAAGTTTTCAGAAATGAAAAAAATTATACCTATGTAAAAAATTATTTCCTCGTAAAATTAATCGAAAAATTACTAAAAATGATGCAACAGTTGGAAAAAATTTAAAAATTCTTTATACTAAGAATAAAAGAATTGAAGCATGTGTTTTTTAATGATGAAAAATTTTTCAATCTCGAAAAAAAATGTTAAAAATTACTACTTAATTCAAGGCCAATAAAATTGTTCGAACGGTCTGATTTTTTTTCAAAATTATTCAGAATGAAAATCAACAAAATTAGATCAAAGTTGTGGAAAATGATTCTAGATTGTTTGAAATTGAAAATTTTTCAACTTCTGAAAAAACTTTCTGATTTTGTTTCAATTTATGAAAAATTTTCCAAAGTTGAGAAAAGCGTGTTTTGAATCGCTTCAAATGTTCCAAACGTTTTTGAAAATGAGGTTACTATCTACTTACCTAAAATATTTTAAATCGTACCTAAGCAAAATCTTTGAATTTTAATCATTTACCTTTTGATTTCTGTCTGAGAAAAAATTAATCGTTATGGAAATTTTTTAGAACGGCAATTTTTCAAACAAATTTAGATATTGATAACTTCCAAATTCTGTAGAACCTTGGAAATCTCTAAATTTTAATTAGGATTTTTAGCCAATTATGATTTTTTTTTTTTGAAAAAGCGTCCATCATAAATAATATTTGTAGGTAGAAATTGAAAATTTCTTTATTGGTTCTGTTGATGTTTTTCCTCGAGGGTTTGTTGGGTTGTAAATTTCAGACACCTACGAACAGCTAAAAACTTATTACCACACATTTTTCCAGTTTCCCAAAATTTTCATCGTCTCGAAAAAACACCTCAATGGTCAACAAAATTTTCTAGAGAAAATCTTGGCAATTTTTTTTTCAATTTTTAACTTTTTTCCTGTTCTTTTTAATTCTTATTTTTCCAATTTTTTTTTATCCTTTCAAGAGCCATTCATGACGTAAGTAGGTATCTATTTTACTTTTTGTTTTCATTTTCCAGCATTTACGTAGTAAAACGTATAAATTGCCACCTCTCAAATCTTCCGTAATTATTTTCAAAAGGAATTTGTTCAGAAATCATTTGCATTTAGCTATTTTTTTCTCTCAAAAATTCCATCAATCTTTTATTTTAAATTTCCTGTTTACATTTATGCCTCGAAGAGTAACTACCCAAACAGTGAACCAGTTCGCACCACACAATCTTTTCAATCACTTTATAGATAACCGTTCTCCATCCGAAATACATCGCAACCTACCGAGAGCTACCATTTTAGGAATTCGTGTAATAACGGTCGCCCTAAAAACTGTAAAATAAAATCAAAGAGAAAAAAATCACATCGACATAGTCATAAAAGTAGAAAAAAAGGTAGAAAAAAATTTACATGCCAAAAATTTTCACGATAATGCATCACCGAGTACCGGTCGGCCTTCAATTATAAACGAAATAAATCTCATAAATAATTAATAGGTGGCGTCAGCGACGCATGCCGCAGCGATTATGTAAAACAATACGACTATTAGAGCGCCGGAGTAGGAGGATACGCGGTTTATGACGTTCAAATTACATTATCGCGGATTTGCAATCCGGAGAAATTTACGACTCTGGGTTTTCAAAATGGTATTCGTAATTTTTTCTCGGATCCTTCATCTCGAGGGAAAAATGAAATCGATGAGATGATCGAGTTGGGGATATCCTTTCTCAAAATAAGTCGATGGGTTACTTATCGTCGGATGTATTATTGGAATTGGAAAGATAGGAATCTGTACGGTTCCACTAACAATCATCGTTGCGTATCCGAAATTTTCCTTGAGCATATCCTCAGTCTGCAGATACGATTTGTATTCTTGACCGGTTCAATCGGTCACAAACGTGGTCTCGCTTTCGTTCAAAATGACCAGAGTATGTCTGCAGTGCGGGAAAAAAACCTCATCGATGGCATTCCTCGGTGCAAAAATTATCGATATAAATAGACTCGAAGAGCTGGTATAAATACTTCATTGCTATTTTTATCTTGGCCAGTCTGCGATAATTATTTTTACAAAACGTATTTGTATTCGAATCGCGCCGAGGAGGGGTAAACACGCTTCGTAATGTACAAACTAATTTCTACGTATACTCGAAGGAATGCAATCCAGTGAAAAAAAAAATCCGTAGCACGATTGTAGAATTTACAATATCCTGGATACCTATGCTCGTCCTGTCCTTCCCTCCTGGTTTCAAAAGGTCAATATAATCTGCTGCAATTGTTAATGCCCTTTCGAAGTATCAATACTGCCAAGTCGTAAATGGAATTTGCCTTTTTTTTTTGTTGAAATTTCGTAACATTACGCACCACAGAGAGAGTACTCGTATTTATTACAAAATACCTACTCGGCGATAATACGTTCGTACGTAAGGTACGTGTATTGGAAAAAAGGTGAATCTTATAACCGAAGATTGTTATCTCAGAGTCGACACATTGTTCGCGACCGTTGTCATTTGCATCTTGGATACATTATCGGATGTATTATCTAGTCGAACGTATAATCTTCCTGTGTGTAACTTCATTATATTTGCGACCTATTTTACGTGTCTATACATTACACATACGAGATACGTTATACTTACCTAAGGTCTGTGCCACGGAATATGTGCTACAGACACCCTCGTCGATTCTAATTACTGGTCTATCTCGGCGTAGCCAGCTCTGTATCACGTATCGTGCCGTACCTGTGTGTACATTGCGATGCCGCATCGGCATATTTTATTTGTTGTATTTGTAATTTAAATTTTCTCAGAGGTATGGATGATCATTCATTATTGCGAGCTTATTGATCGATGCGATCATTCAAAAGGAATACGCCCGACTGACCCGAAAATTCGTAAAAATTCTATTATGTAAGAGTATAGGTCTGTTCGGGTAGAGAGATTGAAATGGGTCCGAGAATGAGAGTAAGAATGTGGGATAATGTGGTGAGGAAGAATGCAGGAGTGTTTTTGATAGAGGTGTGTATTTTGGATCGATGTAATGTATGCTGGAGAAATTGGTTGGATGATTTTTTTTTTTCGGTGAAGGAGTAGAATTGGGATGAGGGGAGTAATTTTGAAATTGGGGATTGAGGTTTTATTGAAGGGTTGAAAATTATTTTACGTTACGAAGTTGTAGAGTTAGGTATATTAGAAAGATGGAGGAAGGAGAAACAATTTCCCGATGGAAAATAATTTTTTTTCAGAATATTAAATTTGAAATTTGAAAAATATATTCCAGCGATTTTGATGAATTTTTAATTGAAAAAAAAAATAGAAATAAATAAGTTGAATTCATTTATTAATGTTTTAGTAATTTTTTATTACCTATGTTGTTATTGAAATACAATTTTTTTCAAACTAGAGGAAAAAAGTTGGATGCGCCTTTTTGGAGAAGGAGCAAAGAGGAGGGTGGAGGGGAAGGTTGAGAATTGATCTGAGAAATGAAAATAATTTCAATTGTTGGCAAGTGATTCTTAAGCTGACACATTTATAAAAATAAAAAAAAACTGACGTGAAAAATGATACAATCGAGTTCAATGTTAATAATCTGAAATTAGAATATCACCATTCATCATTTAAAAAAATTATTATTATTAAATAAGGTGGATGGATGTACTAAAAATTAAAAATTAAGTTAAAATAATTTGATTCAGTTCGTTTAAATTTCAGAATTTATTTTCAAATTTTTCGCTGTTCAAAAGTGAATTTTTGGGTCAAGGGTAAAAGGTGAAAAACCCTCCCAGATCGAAAATTTTTTCTGCAATTTTTAAAAAAATTAATTTCTTGTGTTTTAAATTTTTAGCATTAAGGTCATCTACATGATTCCCCCCCCCCCCCAAAAAAAAGAAGAAAAATGAATCGATATCAAAATATTTCTGTTCCCCTCCAATCTGTGTTTGAATTATCCTCATAAATTTTTGATGATTTTCTTTGATTTTCATGTCATAAGTCATTGGCTGCATTTATTTAAAATTGATTAATTTTTTAAAGATCGATTTTTTATAGTATGTAGTTCGATTACAAAAATATTATACTTACTTTGAAGCTTATCAGTTACGAAAATTCAACATTTTTCCTAATTCAGCCTTACTTACTTAAAAATTTAAATGACGCTTACCTACTTTCTGCAATTTTAAAGGTTGAAAAATATTAAAAAATGAAAAACGAACCACAGCGACCAAAATTGAATTTACTTCTGTCAAAAAAAAAGTTGAAGATCCTGAAATTTTATGTTGTGAATGGAAATATTTTATTGATATTGATAGCCGACTTTTGGGTCAGTTTTTTTGGAGGGGGAGGGGAGAGCAAATTGAACAATGGTCCAGATTTGGGGATTTATTGACAACTTCCAGTAAAAGTTCAGAGAAAAAAAACAAAAAATATTAATTGAATAAAAATTCGTTTTTTATTTCGATTCCCAATTGAATCTCAAGTTTTCACGAGGTGATGATTAAAATAAATTATGAAATTGATCAAATTTTTTCATTGATTGATCTGTTTTTTGCCATGGATAAATTTTTTGATCTCTGATGACTAAAACTGTTCGGTAATCGACTATTTCTCGATTACCTAATATCTTAATGATCGATTTTTTTTTAAATTTTTTTTTGAGTAAATTGATCACTTTTTAGACTATTAATCATTTTTTTGATAAATCTTTTTTTTTTGAATAATTTTTGTTGGTAATCAAACTTTTTGATTACCTATTCAAAATCTATTCCTGTTTGATTATTTAAAAATATAAAATTGACTACTTTTCGATGTCTAAAGTCGACTATTTTTCAATTTTTAAAATCGATTATACATTTCGATTGCTTTTCCGATTGTATCAAATCGATTAATTTTCGATTATCAATCTAAAGCCTGTTCTTTTTCGATTATCTAAAATCGATTCTACTTTTTGATTACTCTAAATCGATAATTTTTCGATTATCAAAAATCGATAATTTTTCGATTATCAAAAGTCGATAATTTTTCGATTATCAAAAGTCGATAATTTTTCGATTATCAAAAATCGATAATTTTTCGATTATCAAAAATCGATAATTTTTCGATTATCAAAAGTCGATAATTTTTCGATTATTATAATCGAAAAATTTTCAATACCAATTCCGAATTTTCCATTCATTTATTTTTTTTTTTTTGAAATTTCCATGATTTAAAAACTGAAGTACTTGGACTTACATAAGATCAAAAATTTTTGATCATTTTTTGATATTTACTTACATCAATTTTGTCGATTTTTTGAGATAGAAGTACATAGATAACTAATCTATTTGTCTTTTGAAAAGTTAATAAAACAATTAAAATTGCCGAGATCACCAATTTTATTGATAGATATTCCAACTTTCTTCAATCTTTCGTGGAATTTTAGAAGATTGAAAGCATCAAGTTTGTTGGGACAGCGGATTACAATAAAAGAACTTACGAATAATCAACGTAATACAATTACGTCAATAAACAGATTTCGGAACTTCATACCGATATGGTCATTTCTCACAATCTTCCTGTACCTAGCCGGATTACCGAATAGAAAATCACTCCCGTACTTATCGATCGATAACCCTCCGGGCGAAAATTATCTCCGGTACAGGAAAGGGGAAATAGCTTCTGGAATTCGTAATACGTCAATTATCAATTGACGAAGACTTATAACGAGCCTCTGTAACGAGCCGCAGAATAAAAAATTAATACGACGAGCATACATCAAGTTTGGAAAGCTTTCGAGTCTCGGTGGATATCATCACATCTTACGTACGGTATCGGTATTCATGACAGGCTATCAACATAATCGAACGTGTTAATTTCTGCGGACACCGGTTCGGGCTCACGAAGAGAAGCAGTAGCAGCATCGTTAATAACAGGAAGTAACGTGTGGTACGGTTTAGCTCGCAGTTGCATTTCGAAGAATAAAGACAAGCCAACAACCGTAACGTAAATAGCAACTAATAGAAAAAAAATCTCGCCGGGTTATGAAGAGATGAAATACCAGAGCCGAAGAGGGACGAGAATCCCATCAATCTAGAGGCGTTCGTGGACCCATTTTTTAACTAAAATTATCGAGTTATGTAAATAAACGCGATAATTATACTTTTTAAGAGACATAGGTCGGTAAAGCGCTGACGGCTTCCAGCCGCAAACTGAGAACCGTGCGTAATTAATGGCCCATCTTGTGGAGAAAATCTTCTCTCGAAAATCCACGCTGGTCGCTTTCCAACGTTTAACATTTGGCCTATGCGGAGTCGTAAAGGCGCTGAAGGTTGCGACATCGGTAGAGCTTTACCCGGAGACGTGAAGTTATCGAATTAAAAAAAAAAAAAATAGAAAATATAATTTACGTTTGTAATAATTGACCACGGCGGTGATGGCGAATCATGACGAATTCGTCAGATTTATGGAAAAATGCCTCGTGTAGAATAAATCGCAAGCGGTCATCTGATTGCCAAAGTGATCAAGCGAGCTTCAGTGGTGGCCAAAATGATCAAAACTCGGAGAAAGGCATCGGGCTCGAGCAAGTTTTTTATGCTGCTTCGCAAAGTGATGTTTGCCAATTTAAGCAGAAGTTGTTTTAGCACCCGAAGGCTTTCTGTAAATCACCTTTTCACCTGCTAATTGGTGTAATAGGATAATTTAAAGTAATTACATCATCGACACGAAAAGCCTAATAGATGCACTCTGCAAACAGGTACCATATTCATAGGTTTGGAGGCACCTGTAGGTACAATATTTGTTAAAAGACGTTTCTCATTACGCGATCGTTGCAGCTGAGAGATTCATTACATTGTATGCATAGTTTTCACTTTTTAACAGTCGGGAAGTTTCGGCTCGTCAAGGAGTTGAAAAAAGGCCAGATTTGACCTTTCGGATAAACACGGCCAAGCTGAGACGGTAGCACGTGAATTTTTTCCCATTTTACCCGTTTCAACCTAATCTGATCGTCGAAAAATTGCACGAATTGGGTTAACGCGAGCCCGCGCCTCAACGTTTGTAAAATTTTCAGCTGGATGCGACGATCTCACGAGACGCATGTTTGGTAAAGCACGAGCGATTATAAAACGGACGATATTGGAAACGAGTACGTGCTCAGGTGCTAAGGTGGATGCTATTTTAAAGGCGATATTGCTCGGTTCGTGGAATTGACGTGCTAATGATTTTAATCGGCGTGAATAAATGTGGCGAAAGTGGTGCCAGGGAAGCTGCGGTCGTGTAGGAAAGACTAATATGGGTATTTGGATCGAACTGCGAGTCTTAAAGGTGATGTAAAGTGTAGGAAGTGAAGATCGGATTGGGAGATGATGTGGATGGAGAATTTTGCCACGAGTATGGGAAAAATTGATTGGAATGGGGTTCAGCGGCTTTGAAACGAAGATGAAAGTTTATGAAGATGTAGGTATGAGATTGTGGTCTCGAAATTTTTAAAGAAATTGACCGGATTTTGGCATGCAATGTTGGAAAAAGTTGTGAAATGTCGTGAAAATCTTTTTATTTTTAAAAATTATAAAATTCATCAATATGTTTTCATCAAAAATCACAGAATTCACTAATAATTTTTTTCAAAAATCACAGATTTCATCAATAATTTTTTTTAAATCTCAAAATTCACCAATAATTTTCCTAAGCAATGGCAAAGGAACAAAAATTTATTTTAAAAAAAGTCATTTGAGGAACGTATACTCCCAAAAGCTTCAAAAATGACTCAATCTCGAAAAAGTAGAGGTTTTTATTCTCAATCATCGTGAATAATGTTTTAATTTTGGACTATTTTTACCCAAATTGCAAAAATTTTCCGAAGGCACCGAGTTTTTTTAATCCTTTGCCAAAATGGGTCAAAATTGAAAAACGGATCCAATTGATTTAACTTGAAGCTCATCAAAATTTTTACACTATTGGAAGTTGTGATATTTTTTTGAGTATTTCGGAGCATAATGAGATTACCTAGTTGACCAATTTTTTCAATTTCTTCGTGAAATTCCTGAATAAAATAAAAATCATGAGCAAAAATTGGTATTTTCATAATTTTGGGGATTGGGGCTCTTTTGAGGGATCTTGGGACTTGATACGGTCCTTCAACTTACTTTTTTTGTACCTAATTCCTATTAAGTACTAAAATTTTGTAGTAAAATCAATGATGAATAAAAATTCTGAAAAACAAATTGGGAGTTTATTTTTATGGCATTTATTGAGAACAAAATTCAATGTTAAAATCAATTTTCTGAGATTCTTCAATTAATTTTCTATGAGAATCAAGAAAAAAATTCCTGCAGTTCTTCCCCTCTCCGCCTCCCTTGAATCAAGTAACTTATTGTAAAAAAGTTTCGAATGTAGTAAAATTTGATGAAAAATCCTACATACCTTTTGAATTTTTTCTCCAATCTTGAAGAATTATAAATTTTTTTAATTCACAAAAATACAAAAAAATGTAAAATGCCAAGAAAATCTGTCAAACTGATTCAGATACTACTTTTGTTGGAATTTTCATCAGAAAAGTCGTTCAAATATCGTAATTGTTTGATTTATAATTGTAAAAATGTTCAAATGTTTCAAAATTTGATCGAAAAATCTTAAAACATTGAAAAGTTTCTTCAAAATTGAAAGAAGTCATTAAAATCCATCACGAAACTTTTTGAAATATCGCGATCTATGGTCATAAGTTTCATTCAAAAATCCACAAATTTTATCTCAACTTCGAAAAATTGTCATAAAAAGGTGCTGAATATTCTCTTAAATTTTTGTCAATTGTTGATGATGTGAAAATTTCAAGAAAATTGTCTTTTAATTTTTTTTATTTTGATGTTTGAGAAAATGATTTCTGTGATTTTTAACTCAATTTTATGGGTACTTAAGATTTAAAAATATCATTTCAATTCTTTGCATTCATTTTTATAATTTCTTTGTGATTTTATCGGATTTAAAAAAAAAATATTGACTTTTATAAAACTTTTCAAATGGTTTTCTACGAACAATATTTGAAATATTTTTGAAAATTTTCGAGCTTTTCTTCTCAATTTTTTTTATCATCCTTGAAATTTGAAAACATGGGCTAAATTTTTATCCATTAAGACTGCAAATTCTCATGTTTTTTCAATCCATGGCTTCAAGGAGGGTCATCCAAGTAAACCTGTCATTCAACCCTACACAGAACATCGTGTGATCGACAACTCACTTGATAAAATAATCATAGATATTATCTACACCGAAATTAAAGACTTTGTCCGAAAACCCTGTCATCACAACCAGACCTCAACCTGTTCCGAAGATTTACCGCATTGGCAAAAGAATATTAAGATGTCAGGGCACTGTCATCGACCAGTCATTTGGCTGGTGTTCCCATAAGTCAAAGATATCTGCACAATATTGAGAAATCTTAAAACTTTGGCAAAGACTTTAAATTACCATCGACGTAGTACCTATTTGCTAATTCGTATGATTAGTTCGGTATACTCGTAAACGGTGGTAGGTTAAATGCATCAATACTCGGTTGCGAAATACCTCACCGATCGTTGATACCTGTCTGGATGATTCTGGTAATCAAGCTGGCGTATATTTTGCATTTCTGCAAGCTTTTACTTATACCTGGGTGTAATTCTAAAAGCCTGGTCGGTCGAGGAGGTCAACTGGTGTCTTGGAGCATGGCTCTCGACTAAAATCCGAGCAATTATAAGTAAAACGTGCTTACCTGTGCAATTTATGTTGAGGTGAATGGTTTTTTGTCTGTAAATTATTGATCCTTCGTTGCTTTTTTATTTTTTTTTAAATGCCAAGTTCGAAACCAGAATCGAAGGGCTTGTTTATGAGACGCAGCTTCGGACAATGACGCATCGAAATTTTTTCAGAGAAAGGGCAGGGTGGACGAACGCGAAATGCGCCAAAGCATTAACCGTGTTTCGTTACATTTATCGTAATAGTTGGCGCGCGAGAGAATTCGGAACCGGTTTCAGTATCTAATTATAGAATTCCCAAAGCTAAATAGATACATTGGTAGACTTTCTTACACGGATGGTTCGTTTAAGGGAATTTGATGGTTTGATACGTGCGATGGCATCTGTGCCCAGGGAGGAGGTACACGTATAATTAACTGGTTGACTTCTGGTCTTGCGTATAGCGAGATGGTCGTTTCGGCGATGTATCCGGTTTTGATTTTTTGAAAAACGTGTGGGAAAGAGTCGAGAGGTGTTTTGAGTTTGGCATGGGCATTGAAGCTGGAAGCATTGGATGCCGAATAGGATGCATCAAGAAAAATTTGAAACTTTGAAAGTTTTACCCCTCTCTTAACTTTGTTCTTTTTGTTTAAAAAATGAATTTGAATTTTGTCGATCATTTTTCTCCAGCAATAAAAGGACTGTTTTTTCCCTTGAAATTTAAATTGAAAGAGCTGTAAAAATGTAAACCATTGAAAATTTTGAGCTTCGTAACCCCTTCAATTTTTTGCAGTGGTAATGAAAGCATTATTTATAGTGAAAAAGGACCTTTTTTACGAATTCCAGCAGAAATGAGAGAACCTGCAAGAAAAAAATGTACCTCTCAAGTTGGTATCTTCAGAAATCAAAGAAATTCATTGAAAAAATTGCAGAATTTTTTTCCTAAAAAAATCTAAAAAAAATTACTTTAAAATTTTCAATTAGTACTCTCTAAATCTGAATTGGCTAAAATTGATACAAATCTGCTCTTTTGAATCAATGAAATATTAGGTATTATTAACATCGAAAATCAATGGAAAAAATATCAGAGAAAAAGTTCACTGAGAGCATCCAAATGAAAATTGCAGAAAATCGACAAAAATTTACCGAAAGCCACCCTGAAAAATGGTTGGAAAATCGGAGAGAATTCACTGAAAGCAAAAAGGAAAAAAATTGCTGAAAAATTGGTGAAAATTAGTGAACGCCATCAGTGAAAAAACGGTTGTAAAAATCGATGAAAATTCAATGAGAGGAGCAAGTGAAAATTGCTGGAAAATCACTGAAAATTCGCTTTAAAAATCAAATGGAAATTTCTGAAAAAACCAGTAACAATTCACTGAAAGTAGCAAGTGAAAAACCGCTGGAAATCTGATGAAATTTACTTGGAAAAATCAGTGAAAAAATCGCTGAAAAAAACAGTAGAAATTCACTGAAAGCAACCAGAAAAAAATTGGAGAAAAGCCAGTGAAAACCATCAGTGAAAAATTCACTGAAGAAACCAGTTGAAAGTTTCTGTAAAGTTAGTGAATATTCACTGAGAGTAGCGAGTGAAAAACTGCTGGAAAATGAAAAAAAAACACTCAAGAAGTCAATGATAAATTGTTGGAAAATCAGTGAAAATTCAACGAAAGTGGCTAGTGAAAAAAATTTCTGTAAAATTAGTGAAAATTTAGTGAAAGTCTCCCGTGAAAAACTGCTCTAAAATCAGTGAAAAATCGCTAAGAGCAGCAAGTGGAAAACTGCTGTAAAATCTGTGAAAATTCACTGAAAGAAACCAGTTAAAAATTTCTATACAATTGGTGAAAAATCGCTGAAAGCAGCAAGTGAAAAACTGCTGAAAAATCAAATAAATAGCACTCAGGAAATCAGTGAAAAAAATTGCTGAAAAATCAGTGTAACTTCAATGAAAGCGGCTAGTAAAAAAAAAGCTATAAAATTGATGAAAATTCAGTGAAAATCGTCAATGAAAAATTGCTGTAAAATCTGTGAAAATTCACTGAAAGAAACCAGTTAAAAATTTCTATACAATTGGTGAAAAATCGCTGAAAGCAGCAAGTGAAAAACTGTTGAAAAATCAAATAAAATGCACTCAAGAAAGTGAAAATTCAACGGAAGGGGCTAGTGAAAAAAAAATTCTGTAAAATTGGTGAAAATTCAGTGAAAGTCTCCCGTGAAAAACTGCTGTAAAATCAGTGAAAATTTACTGAGAGCAGCAAGTGAAACTTTGCTGAAAAATCAAGGGAAAGTCACTTGAAGAAATCAATGAAAAAATTCCCGAAAAATTGGCGATAATTTACTGAAAGCAGCAAGTGAAAAATTGTAAAAATTCACTGAAAAATTGGTGAAATATCTGAAATTTGCTAAATATCAGTGAAATTCTTTGAAAAGTTGGCGAAAATTCACTGAAAATGAATAAGAATTGCTGATTTTTCCCTGCGCTGGCTTGGAGATGGCCATAAATTTGACATTTTTGTCAATTCTGTAATGCGGACGTATATTCGAGGAATCGAGAAGTTGAACACGAAGGATTATCTTGAAAACGTTCATTGTTTTGAGAAATGGCTTAAAGGCGTAACTCAATCACTTTCGCAGACAGACTTGGACTGCACCCGAAGCCGATGGCGAACGACTTCACGTATGTACATAAGAGACCCGAGTAAACCGCAATTCCTCAGCAAAATGACACCAGGGAACAAGGCTCGATGGTTTTCTAGCAGACTAATAATCGCAACCGCCGCCGTATTTAATCCATTATAATACCAAAGTACAACTTGTCAATAAACCTAACAAGATGAGTGGTGCTCGTGACCTTGAATCGGTGCAATAGACAACGTTGACTATGATGGCTATGATTATGAGATCTAGAAAGAGAGACCAAATCGTTACAGAGTCAAGTGCTGGTCTGCTGGTTTGTTTGCCTTTTTTTTTCCTGTGCTGCGATTTTTTTCCAGCACTCGATGTTGTCTGTTTAAGATGTCGTTATCGACTAGCCATACACTTACCTGTCGAGTAACTAGATCGATCTCTTATGGAGTGTAATCGAATCATCGTCGTTGGTGGGTAAACCAAAATACGACGTTGAGCGGATGCACTATTCGCATTAACGAACTAGTGCTCCGAGGACCTTGAGACGATCGACGTTTGTGCACCTGTTTCCTCATCCATCCGGTCTCCGCTTATTGGCTTCTCGCATTGATTTCATACTTCATAGCCTTGTCCTCTCCGCTAATCATGGAATACGTTATTATAGAACGCGATGTGCGAACGCTAGATAATGTATTCCCACGATGACAAAAGTGCGAATAGCGTCGGTTTTCGCCGGCACAATGTATGGGGTTATCGATCAACAACCGTCGACCGTCGATCTTGCTGTGGCTGCGTAATTAGAAAGATTTCAATGTACGGAGGTATACGTACGAGATGCTAATGTGATGTGTATTTATGTGTTTTTGACCTAAGACTATAAGACAGACGTCGTCGACGGAATGCGATGGATCATTAGGTGTTGGAAATGATGTGGTTGAGAGTTGTAAGGTATTTTTTCTTAGGGTTTTACTGTTGGCTTTCGAGTATCTGTGGTGGATGTCGAAGATTTGAAGGAAATTTAATGTAGTTTGGACGTTTGGAGAGTTTGTGGTGATTAGGTACTTTCATCGATGGATGTCACTTGAACTGATTTTTATGTCGGAACTGGATTTATAAGTTGAATTGTGAAAAATGATCATAAGATTCTCATTGTGATTGAAATCGTCATGAATTTAGGAAAATGAGAATACAATGTGCCTATTTATTTGTCATTTTTTTTTTTTTAATTTTTCGTCATTTTCGGTCACTATTTTCATCAAAAAGTCACTAGTCACATTTTTTTACAATTGTCTGCTGCAGTTCTTGAAAGAAAAAACTGCCTTTTTGACCTTTCTGTAAAAAAAGGACCTAGTGTAAAAAAATTGATGTATCATTTTTCACGTTTTCGATCCAAAAATGACACCAAATCTGGAGCAAACACATAAAAATAAAAACGTCGATTTTTTTACACAAGGTCCCCTTCTTTACAGCATGGTCACCAATGTAATTTTTTTTTTAAGAAAACTCTTCTACAATTTGAGATATTGGGAAAAACAAACTTTTTTTCAAAAAGTGGTGAACGTTTTTAAGAAATTTTTCAATATTTTAAAGAGATTTTCTAATTTTTTTTTCAAAATTTAGTTTTTTTGTGATGTTTTTTTTTTGTTTTTTAAAAATCTTATTTGAGTTTTGAACATGGATATTTTATATGTAGTGGCAGGGGCCAATTTTTTTGAGGTAGGGAATCAAATTTTCTAAACGAAATTTTCAAAATAGAATTTTCTACTTCAAAATTTTAAATATTGTTGACATTTTGACAGTTTGTTGGATTTTTAAAAATTTTGGCAAATTAAGATTTGAAAAAATTAGTTGAAATTTTAGATATACTCGCAACTAACTGAGTCTTTTTCTGTTTTTCATTTCTTTTATCGGAATTTAAATAAAAATTTACTGTTGAGCTAGGTAAGTAATTACAGTTCAGTTGCAAGCCCAGTTATTGGAAATAAAAATGACAAAAATGTAGCATTTCCATATAACATTATTGACCTTTTTTTCCTGACTTTTTTTAGAAATTAAGGCTGTACTTCAGCTTCCAAAAATATGAGAAAATAGGTAATACAAACACAAATGGTTGCAGATTTTTACAGATTTTAGTTAAACTCGCGACCTCGTTAATTTTGTAAACAACCATGTCGTTTATTAGCTAAAAAACATTAAAACTATAATAATTGGCCAATTTTTTTCGGAAATAATTGAATTTCAAACATCTATAGTTCACTTTTGTTAGTTTTGTTGAAACAAAACAAAAATATTAATACATAAATGTCAAAAAAACTGCGAATAACTTTACGAATAAAGCGATTTGAAATTGATAAATCGAACGATATTGAGCATTACAAACTTGAAAAATTATTGGCTATCATGGATGTTATCTCTAGACTCGATATCAGTACATAATTGTATAATTTTTGCGAAAGTTTTGTGGGTCACTGAATGAATGGATTTTTTTCGTTTTTGCTTTATTTTGTTCAGAAAGGCCAAACTTAGAGCGCCACGAAGCCTTTTTCCCCGTAAACTGCTCTTCAAACGTGTAATGTTGGAGTGAAAACAAGTGAAAATGACGTAAGTTTGCCAATTTCAGAGTCATATAATTAATTCAGATAATTATTTATTCAAAAAATAGCTTCGTGGCGCTATAAGTTTGGCCTTTCTGAACAAAATAAAGCAAAAACGAAAAAAATCCATTCATTCAGTGACCCACAAAACTTTCGCAAAAATTCGTCGTTTTTACCTACTCATTTACCTACTGAAGTACAGCCTTAAAAAAAAGCGTTACTGATATTTCAACAACAATATGTATTTTTGAAAATTTTTTTCAACAAGTTTTGAAACATTACCTAATTTTTGGAAAAATTTTCGAGTAGGTATTGAATAAAAGTTCTTTAGAATTATTAAAAATTCACCATATTTTGGCCTGAAGTCTTGAAAAATATGTTCAATATTAGGGAAATTGTCCAATTTTTAGAAAATTGGCCGATTATTAAAAAGTCTTCGATCAGTTATTGAAAATTTGATCAATTTTTATGATTGAATTTTTGGAAAATTGACCAATTTTGTACGATCATTGATTTTCTTTGAACAGTTCAATGGAAAGCAAATCAATTATTCGGAGAGTAATTAATATTTTCAAAGTATTAGTTTTTTAGATAAATTGACCAAGTTTTGGAAAGTTAACCAATTTTTAGAAAATCAACCAATTATTGAAAAATTAACTAATGATCGGGGAAAAGACCATTTTTCAAAAAATTCACCAATTACCAAAAAATTTACCAAATGAAAAATTGGTCAATTATTGGAAAATTGACCAACTCTCTAAACTTGAATCAGTCAAAATCTGAAGATTGACTGATTGAAAGCGACGAAATCATCTTACTGATCAGCAGTGAATTTTCCCTGATTCCTTGGTTAATCAATGAAATTTGACTGTCATTCAGTGAAAAATTACCGATTCAATTGGTAAATTTTTATTTTTGAATCCGTAATTTTTGCTCAACTACTGAAATGAATCAATGAAAATTTTAATTTACTGCGGTTGAATCAGTAATTTTTACGATTGAATCGCTACTGATTGAATAGACAAGTTGCACAAAAATTTTTTTTCAAAAAAAATATGATAGATCGAAAGTAGATGTTAAAAGATGAAGATTAAAGAAAAAAGTTCGAAAATTGGTCCATTAGGACCCGCGTAATGATTTTTTGAAAGTTGCGTTTTTTTCGTAGCTCTGAAAAAAGGGGCGTGGTCACTGTGACGTCAGTAATTCGGATTTTATGGAAAATAGTTGGCTGGTGGGTATAAAATGATGCGTACTTTCTAAATACAGGAACAAAAACAAAATTTTCATACGTACTTATCAGTTGTTATCAATGAAAATTCAGTTTTTATTCTCGTATTTAGAAAATATGCATCATTTTATACCCACCAGCCAACTATTTTCCATAAAATCCGAATTACTGACGTCACAGTGACCACGCCCCTTTTTTCAGAGCTACGAAAAAAACGCAACTTTCAAAAAATCATTACGCGGGTCCTAATGGACCAATTTTCGAACTTTTTTCTTTAATCTTCATCTTTTAACATCTACTTTCGATCTATCATATTTTTTTTGAAAAAAAATTTTCGTGCAACTTGTCTATTAGTGAAATTTTATTTTTGCGGATTCAAAAATGAAAATTCGCTGATTGAATCAGTAAATTTTTCACTGATTTCTACAGTGACATGATTCTGTCGATTTTATCAGTCAATTTTGACTGATTCAGATTAAGAACGATTAATCAGAAGAGACCATTTTTTAAAATATTTGACCAATTATCAAAAAATTGACAAATTTTTGAAAAATTTACCAATATTTTCAAATGGTTCATTTTTGGAAAAATTGAATAATTTTTCAAATGATTCAATTTTTGGATAATAGACTAATATTTGAAATTACTGAAAAATGGACCAATTTTTCTTCCAATTACTGATTCGTATTGAACGATATTCCCAATTATTAAAAAATGAACGGATTTAGACCAATTATAGAAAAATTCATTCATCAATTTCTTGAAATTGAACAATTTTTGAATTTCGATCAATTATTGAAAAATCAACCAATTCCTAAAAAATTTACCAATTTTTTTCGAATGATTCAAGATACTCGGAGCCTTGTCTGGCATGGCAGCAGAGTTATGATTCACCAGATAATACTTGATTCCGAATTTGATCGTCCAATTTACATGTGAGCCTGAATATAGAAACCACCTTTAGACGTCAAAAATTGATTTTTGAATCAAATTCACCCTTTCGTTTTGTTCCTTCAAAAAAAGCCCAAAATCAGCGTCAACTCGAAAACCAATTTTTGACGTCCATATCCCATTTCACCTGTAAATATTGAAACCCAGCATCCTCATACTCGATTAGCTCACTGCAAACACTACAAGCTCCTGGTAACAGCTCAATTTGGCATCTTGCCCTCGGGTATTTTATCAATCGCCTTGAATTATCCATATAGGTTGACACATGGATTCTACTGGGTGCTTGTGCTTACCGCTTACGCAACCTACGATTAGATATTATTTAACCTAGCTCGCGACACCTATTTTAATTATTCGACTCGAGTCTTTCGGTCGCACGTACACGCACGTCAACGTCAAACTTGACCAATACTTTCATACCGACCAACCCGAATCAACCGATCAATAACAATGTCGTCGCTGGTTCTAGAAAATTAGACATTTCGATCCAACTAATCGTCGAGGGCCAGATTTACGTGACCATTTATTATTTTACGCATAAAACGATCCGTAGGAGTGCAGCAGGCCAGGCCATTACTACTCCGGTGGCCTTGATCATTTGAATATACACGAGCCTTTCTTACAGACTGATTATGTTTAACGGTAACATATTACACGCGTCCTGCAATTAAACCATAATTGAGATATATGAGCAGAGACATTTGAAACGCAAAGAGGGCTTATATTGAGATCCAGGGGCGCCATCTGAGGCTCGTGTAATTGCCGGGTGCGAGTTATTTCGGCTCGGTCTACGATCATGGAGAATTCGGCCGATAATAGTAGACGATTTAGGAAATTTTCCGAATCGATGGCGAGTTCTGACTTCCTCCTGTGTCTTGAAATATTAAGTACCCGAAGACATCAGCGTGTGTGCAGGAAGAAGAAGCTTTGCTGCATTCCACACACGCACGAATCGTCGTATTACGTGCTCGTGAAAAAATTTTCGCCTATTATGTAATTAATTATGTCAAGATTAATTTCAATTTAACCGGTTTGACAGAGAAGTATCGTTTTGCAACGTTAATACCGAACAGCTGTACGGGATGGCTTTAGCTACCTCTTATCAAACGCCGAATCTTTTAAAATAATTTTTCGGTAACTAAATATTTATACATGTGTACTTACGTAATTTGGTATTTTTTTTTTTAATTATCTCGAATAAGTGTATACAAATTATGGAAAAGTGTTATACGAGGTCTTGATACTGGTAGATGAGTTGGAATGAGTTCGTGTGCCTGCCGCCTCCAACACACAGCCAATAATCACTTCTGCCTAATTTTATTCAATTTACGAAAAAAAATCAGATTCGTAATGTACGTAACTTGTTTGACAGGATTGGTTTATGCGGATTTGATAATCCATTACGAGATGCTAAAACAGAAGAGGTGAAAAAACATATCGGACATGTGAGTACATACACCTTTTCGGTGTTTATTTTTTTGCTCAATTTTTTTTTATTACTTTGGCTGTACGACTGTGGACACGGCGTGGGATCAATAAACGAGCTAGTTTGGCCAAAAAGCGAAATTTTTTCGATAGCACTTCTCGATTTTTGCAGTTTTTACGATGTTGTAAAAATCTTTGGAGTTGTGTTTTTTTTTTTTTTTGGCCAAATACCTCGTACTGGCCCTCGCCCACATTCGATTCGAGTAGGTACAATGTATCGAATGTTGTTTATTTCTGTTTCGCAGGGTGTCAAATTGAAAATGGACGATCAAGGTAATATTTTAGTGAAACGTGTATCCAAATCTAACATTTACGTGAAGAGTACCAGTGAAGGAGAAGAAAATAGTATAGGAGCGGAAATTCTAAAACTATCCAATTGCGCTTTAGAGCCAGATAAACCAGTTAAAGTGAGTATATTTTTGATTGATGTGGCCATATATGTGAGATAGGACCGAGTTGATTTGCCAAATGGCAGAGATACATATCGGCTGTAAATCATACCCACGTCGGTAGGGGGTGTTGTGGTTGCGTGTTTGTACGCGAAATTTTTATAGATATTTTTGGTATTTACTTATTGACCGGTGATTTATTAAGGTAGTAGGATTTGTTGGGAGATGACGAGGCGCCGTGGTCGGACGTTCACCTTACAAGGTGGTCGGGAAGTTTGAGGAATTTGCAGATTACGTATGGATACGTAACTGTGGGATTGAGTTCGCGTGTAGCGGGTGCAAAGACCTGCGATTTAGAGGTGTTGATGTTTTGTGTGTTTTGGTTTGCTGAGAAGTGGAGAGGAATGGGTTGAGGAAAGCTGAGAGTGAGTGGCTTTTTTTGGATGCTTATATTTTCAATAGGTGGTATTCCGATATTTTTTTTTTGAAATCAGCAATTTTAGGACTCCTCTGACCTATTTCCGGAATTTGCTCCAATTTCTTCTGATTTTTCCTAATTTCTTATTGGATCGATCGATGATTGGTAAGGAAGTTGCCTACTCTTCAGTGGCTAATATTGACTAAATTATTGCAATTTCAGTCGAAAAAAGTTTACTAATTATGGAATGGAAAAAATTTCAAAGGCCATAATTTTTTTCAGGGGAAAATTTTCATAATTGAGATAATAATTGCACTTCGGTTGGGAAGTTGGAAAAAAAATTCATCTAAATTAGAATAAAGGAATAAGTTCTAATTTTTTTCCCCCATTTTTATATGCCAAATGTGAGCCTTTCAACTTTTAGTTTAGCTCTTTTCTTGATTTTTTCCTACGTGCCTATTTGAGTATGAAGGTATTCATGGCATTATTAATGGTGTTGACCATCAGGCCAAAGTGGATCTGAAGAGTAGATATTATTGCTACTTGACCCCCTCTTCAATAGTGGCAAAGATGAATTTTTAGCAATGAAAAAATAGACTTGAGTTGATTTTTTTTTGAAATGTTTACTTTTTTTTGAGAAAATTTTCGTTCCGAATTGAAAAAATTATTTTTTGAATTTTAGGAAACCTTTTTTTGAGTCATTGTGTTCTAATCGATTTTTTGGATTGTGTTCAAATATTGATTTTTTGTAACACTCATCGACTCTCATTTAAAAAATTGTATAATTAGAGTCATTCTAATGTTGGGAGGGGGGTCTTGAAATTTTTCAGAAAAAGTGATGATGCAGCGTTTTTTAAGGATGTCATTTCTAAATTGTTAGCTTTTAGAATTGTGTACTTATCCATATTAAGAATTTTTGGGGCCCACTCTGAATTGGGGTTCTTTGGGACATTTTGTCGAAATTGTTTCCAATTGAGCTTTTTGTAGAGCCCAAGCATCGTCCAAAATTTTAAAATTCTTGGATAATTTATTGTCAATTTTAAAAGGTTTAGTTGATGGATATTATTTTTTTCAATAAGTATACAGAATAGTTTTTCGGAAATTCAGTGGTGGAAAACTGAAATGATATCAGTTCCAGTTTCAGTTCTCAAATTTTCTAATTTCCATTTTCAATTTCAATTCTCAAAATTTTCTAGTTTCAGTTTGCAGTTCCAGTTTTCAATTTCAGTTTTTAGTAAATTTTGACCTTTTCAATTCAAATTTTTAGAAAATTACAAGGAATTTTCAATTTTTTTTGAAAAATTTTAAACCGAATTTCAGTTTTTCATCACTGCAGAAATTCTCTTTTCCTCTTCCCTCCTCTCCTCCTCTATATCTCTGGAATTACTCTCGGTCTCTCGAAGAAGTTTTTTTTTGCTCGGTACCTCATTTGAAAATCGTATGTTTGCTAAATGTTCATTCTCCTCCCCTTTCCCCATTCAAAAAAAAGTGATGACCTTCTCAGATAGATCGAAATCAAGCTCTGAATAAATTTACATCTATTGACTATGGTTTTTAGGCAAATTTAAGTCCTTCCTACCATAAGCGCACCCAGAAATTAATTAACGGGGGCTGAGAAGTTGAGAAAAAAAATGGGGGGGGGGTCAAATTTCAAATTAGTCACTTTTGACTGATCTTTCAGTCAAAAACCATCAACTTTTTCTGACAAAAGGGGAATTTATTGAGGAATTGGTGATTTTTGATTGAAAAATCAGTCAAAAATTATCAAATTTTAGAATAAAATAACTAAAATACTATTCGAGCGAAGCAAAGGCAAAAATTTTTAGAAAAAATATTCTTTGAAAAGTACAAAAATGTACTTTTTTCACATTTTTGCAGCAAAAAATTTTTTCCGAGCTGCGGGGGGGGGGCGCTTGAGCTCCTTGAGCCCACCTCTTGGGTGCGCCTATGCTTCTACCCTTCTCAGTAAATTTATTCAAACTACCTACGTCTTTATTGACCAATTTTTTTTTCAATTTGAATCGATTATACCCGCAAGTTATTTCGATTAGACATTATAAATATTTTACATAAGTAACTTCATTTCTACAAATTTTGAAAAATTGATATGTCATGATTATAAATTCTGCAATTTCCGGCATCACTGAACTGATAATATCCTTTCAATCGAACTCAATTTTGGAGAATTTTTTAAAAAATTTTTTGTAGTTGTATTCATTTCATTTTTGAAATCAAATTTTAACATTTTTCTGAATAATTGCTCTGAAAAAAATTCAAAATTTTCCAATTTATTGCATAATAATTATTGGAGTAAATTTTTCACTTCGGCATTTCCTTTCATTTCATTTCTAAATAATTTTTTCATCCAACTTCCTAAAATAAAACGATGATAAATTTTCCAATACCTCTCTTCCTTCCGCAGTTCATTGGCCCAACCTGCAATCATATTATTTTGCATATCGTGATCTACCAAACCCTCCAGCCCTCTCCAATCGTTCAAACAATCGTAAATATTTTCCAAACCATACCTCAGCTCCAAATCACATCAATTTCGGTACCCATCCGGATCAAGGGAGGCTAACGATGATTGGATAATTATTCCGCGGTCGTTCATCTCTACGCATTATGAGAACCTGCTTAACCCAGTCCCCAAATCCAAATGCATCTCTTTAATTCGACGACCACTATGTCTTATATTCGGATGTAAAATCATTTCAAAACATTTAAGCATCGTGCACCGTTATAGTAGGTCGAAAATACATAATAATTACTCTGTATACGTAGTAAAGCACCCAATCCGGTACCCAAGTCGTTTCTGCTCCTCCACCGGACAACTTCTCTTTCTCTAAAACCGACACCCTCCAGATATACCATTTGTATACACTAGAGTTAAAGAAAACTACACGTTCCAAAAAAACTCCAGCCTCGGATCAGAAAAAAAAAATGGAAAAATTAATTAAAAAGTTAAATACTCGGTCAAAAATGTTAACAAGCTCGGACATTTGGTGGTTTATTCCACCCAGATTATAGTAATATGAGAAATAAATAGGTGGAGGTGTATTTATGGAGAAATCTCTTTCTACGGATTAAATGCTCGTTAGGTATTTGAAAAATGTAATTAATCGGAGTTGCCTGATACTTTGCCAGCCAAGAATAGGTTAGGTCTTTGAGGATAGGTACAGTTGTGGTATGACGAATTCGACCATCTCGATTAGTCAGATGTATTTGGAAGTACCTATTTTGAAATTACAGATAGAAAAATAAAAGCAGAAGATAAGAGTACCAGAGTTGAGTACATTTATAATCTAATGGTCAAGTTAATAATGGAAAAAAATAAGCCTATCTCGTTTATAGAAATTATACTCTTGGATACAAATACTTGTATACTTATACGGTGAGATGAAGACCATACCTATATTGTCCTCTTCTCATCCAGCATCTCCAGAGTATGTTTCGCACTCTATAAAAGGACTGGTTCAGTTTAAATCGAATCAATTACGATTTAAAATTATCTGCGCGTATGTGCACGCGGTCTGACGAAGAGATGCTACGAGGAGACATTTGAAATTAGATCTTTATGGTTAGGTACATTTGATATGCCATGTACCCCGAGCTTACTCGGTGTTGGCCATTTCAAGGACGGTAATTATTACATACATGAAATAGTGTCCAGTTGGGGGACCGGGGCAGCCAGAATGACAGGATTAAATGGGCTGTTGGTCGAAGGCACTCGGTACCCGGTGGCTATTGTATTCTCATGTGTGTGTAGGGGTCATGCAATATCTATATGGACGTGCAGAAGGCGGTTTTTTTTTAGAAGGCGCTGGCGCACGTGTCACTATCGCTCGATCACGTATTAAATGGTGGCGAGAAAATTAATTTCGACCTATTATGTGGTGTTGCAGTTATTCGATATGAAAAAATTTCAAGCCAATGTTAGCCGCGAGCTACGCAGAGCCTATCCAGACCGTAGAAGATTAGAATGCCAATGCTTGAGCGCTATCACATTCGTTAAAAACGAAAACGAACTGTTGGACTGTCCTATTTGGGTTCTAATTATTAACGTGGTCGCTATGGATATGCTCAAATCGAAATTACCGCCAGGTAAGTCATCAACTTTACTGACCGCTGCGCGGTTTAAGAAAATAAACAAAACGCGGTGTTAAGATCCGACACTCTCGGAATCAGAGACATGTTTTCACAACGGTAACTAGGTCAGCTCTTTTTATATTCGCCGACTTCCAAGTACTATTTATACTCGCCTCGTCCCAGGTATAATCCGCCATTCACATCTGAGCCTCTGCGGTAACGGTATCGTACCTCTACGATTAGAATTCGCTCATTCTATCTCACTTTGTATTTACCAAGTGTAGGTTGGCCTGAGGTATCCTCCATGTGGACATAGTGATTTATCGGTTTACACGGTCCTCGTTTCCAGGCTCTTTTTTTCGGCTAATTGTTGTCCTCGATTAAGTTGACCAGTCCGCTGGTACTGGACAATCTCACACATACGAAAAAAAAACCTAAATAGATCATCACCTCTGATGTTCTAATTCATACCGGTGAATCATCTCGTAATTGGTGCGGAGGATACTCCGGCCATGGCCTGGGTTGGAAAAAAGGGCTCTTTTTTAATTAATCCTTTTTTAATTGGATCTTCGCAGCGGGGCGGATTAGGTAGGGTTATGCTGTCCTTGTGGGTACAAAAGAATACCATACATGTGGCCTGTGCTGTAATCAACTGACCACAAAAATGGTTGTAGAACGTGTTACGAGGTGTTTTGAATGTCATCCCTAGGTTTTTTTTTCGACTCTTTTATAGTGTTTTTTTTTTGGCTTATACATTATAAAAATGTTAACGTTTGGATGACGAAGCGTGAAGTTTTTCGTCTTTTATTCTACCCAAACCTATGCCATACAACGAGCTATAGGTAATAACGTGCCGTAAAAATTGAAACATTTTCAACGTACATTGGTGTGTACATCGAATGTGGACAGGTAGGGCTTTGTTTTGGCGCGCGAGCTCGCGAGATCTATACTCTTTGTGAGGAGAAAAAGAGCTTTATTTGATTGGCGTATGGTGGTTGGCACCTGATATTTTGAAAGAGGTTGGGATTTTTTGGATCCGAGCTCGCACGTATGGAATGTTAAACTGTATTGTCATCGATGCCAAAGGTTTTCCAGTCGAGCCCGTATTTGTCCGACTGGATTACTCATTGTAATTAAATATGCGTATTGGCCATAGAATAGGGTTTAATTCTGGAACTGAATCAAAATACGATGTAAGTAGGTCGGTCAGTTAAGGAAATGTTGTCCGATAAGAATATTATAGGTGTGTTGGATTTTATTGAAAAGGTATTCTGTGGTGTATAAAGATACGTGTTTATTAATGGTAATGATATGTGGTATGGTTGGAAAATCGGCCGATCGGTTCTATTTTTGGAACTGGTTCAGAAATGTGGGCAGGTGTCGTTTGGGAAGTCTTATGCATGGGTGTGGAAGTGACCTAGAGTGATTCGGATGCGCGTTTGTAAGGGTTTCGGTAAGGTATCGATGGTATTCTCGAAAGATGTGTTCGGATTTAGGAATAATTTGCGGATTTAAGCTGATTACCGTGATTGAAAGTCTTATTTAAACTGTGCAAAGGCTGTAGAGTAATGTTTAAATGAACGTATGTATCATTGATGGCCGATTCACATCAGTTTTACCGGAGTTACTGGTAAATTATCATAATTACCCTTGATTTACTAGTATTATTTTTGAATTACCGTGATTTCAGGAAAATTACCTTTATTTTTAATTAATTACCGTAATTACAGGCAGATTACCTGAATTACGGCGGAATTACCGTAATTAATTGGAAATTACGAAAATTGCGTGAGAATTACTGTGATTAATTTCAATTACCGTAATCATCTCGAATCACCATGATGGTAAAATAATCACTTATGAAGTTGGGAAATAGGCGGTGATTTATTAATTGTTGTAGGTGCTCGTGAATTTCCATAATTACCCGTGAATTTCCATAATTACCCGTGAATTTCCATAATTACCCGTGAATTTCCATAATTACCCGTGAATTACCGTAATTACTCATGAATTACTGTAGTTAGTTGTGAATTACCGTAATCATTCGTAAATTTACTGTAATTACCCATGAATTACCGTAAGTGTTCGTAAATTACCTCGATTGCATGATTATTTATGAATTACTTGTAAATTACGGTAATTACTTCTGAATTTCGGTAACGATCGTAAATTACCATAATTACCTGTAAATTACTACAATTACCGTAAATTACCGTGGTTACATGTAAATTACGGTAATTACCAAACATTATCGTAATTACCTATAAATTACTACAATTACCGTAAATTACCGTAGTTACATGTAAATTACGGTAATTACCAAAAATTACCGTAATTACCCGTAAATTACCGTAATCACTCGCAAATTACAGTAACTATCCGTAAATAAACGTAATCGTTTGTAAATTGCCCTAATTGCTTGATTACTTATAAATTACTGGTAAATTACCTTCGGTTCCGGTGAATTTTGAATATTTTTTTACAAATTACGGTAATTACTGGCAAATTTCGGTAGTTTCCGTAAATTACCGTAATTACCCGTAAATTACTGTCATAACTCTGAATTACCCGCAAATTACAGTAATTACTTGTAAATTACCGTCATTGCTCGTAAATTACCTAATGTTTATTTCTTCTGAATTATTTTTGATTATTGCTCTCGAAAAATTCTCCGACCTCCCCTCCCTCCTCCTCCTCCTCCCACTCCCCCAAAAACTTCGGAAGCCAAAAATGAGTCACAGAGCAAAAATTTTTTTGTCGATTTGTGTAAGCAATTTGTCAAAACTTGGCGGTAAATTGTAGATGGTGGAAGACTGGATGGTAATTCAACTTTTACATGAAGATAATTATCGGTAATTTTGGTAATTTACTTGTAAATACCCGTGCAAACAATTTTGAGGAATTCACTTCAAATCGAGATAATTTTCTCACAACGGCGCATCATTTTCAATAATTTATCGAAATCTAAAGCGAATTTTTAACCATTATTTTTACCTAGTAACGATTTTTCGAAATTCTTCGCGTTGTAAATTATTAGTAATTAGGTACTGAAATTTTTTCAACTTACGGTAAAAATGTGGAGAATTGCTTGTAACTGCAACAATTACCACTTATAATTTTTTTTTTCGTGAAAAATTTTTCATCGAGATTTTTGCCAAGTTAATTAATTAATTTATTCGAAGTTGGATAGGTATCGAATGATTTGAGGTAATTTTAGGCATTTTTGAAGCAACTCAATTTATTTACTTATTTTTTAAAAATTTCTTTCTTGAAGTAGTAGGTAATTTTGATTTTTTTTTTGAACGAAATGTCTTATTCTGGTGGGTTCAATCGCAGATCAACTTTTTCCTTTCATTTTCTGGAATTTATCAGATACCATTTTATCATGAAACCGATATTCTCTGCAATCATCTGTACATACTGACGATCTATCAAAGCCACCAACTCCACCAACTCGCGAGAATTAATTAAAAATTCCATCTCCCAACCCTCCCAGATACATTCGTCAAGATATAACGCAAAGTAACATACAGGCTGGGAAACGAAAACAATGCCTATCGTACCGTTAAAAAAATGTTGTTATTTTTCTCTGTTATCAATCCACCACCATTCCGATCCAAAGATTGATTCGGGTTTCCGACGTATGTGTTTGTAAAAAGGTCATTGATTTCATTTTCGAAGCCTTCGGCTGATGATGTGTGAGATGAGAGACTGCGAACCTGTCGACGAAGACGACGACCGACCAAATGTACACGGATACGTAGGGGGAAAAAATAGAAAAGAAAAGCGATCAGCTGCGGTAGCGGCGATGATAGAGGTATACTCATCATCATAGTCAATAGAATAATCTTATTCGGACTGTTGATAGATTTTATAGTATTTCTTTTTTCAATATTAGATGATATTAGCCGGCGGCGTTCAGTACATACGATTTTTTCGTATACGCATGGAGAACTTAGGCAATCGGGGAAGGGGCTGGGAAAACAATGACATTGTAAGGCGATGCACATGACATGGGTTCTGCGACGGAGATTGGTATTTGGAGTGCGTGTGATGATCAGATGCTGAGGTGTTAAGCCTGCGAATATTTCAGAGAGTACTTTGACCATCGACGGAGGAAGATGTTTGGTATCAGAGGAGTGAATTTTTCGATACCGAACGCCACATGGAGCGATTAGAGAGGTGTATTGTTTAATCTTAGTATGCGAAATACTGCTACAGAAGTTGCTGGCTTCGTACAGAAAAGTAACGCGTGTGGCCTAATCGCAGCATGTCGTCCTGGGTATAAATCATTGTTTGGGTTTTTTTTTGTCGTTCTCCAACGATCTGCATTATTTCGGTGGCATATTACGAGCTAAGATGAAGGTAATTTTCACATATAAGGACTGGCAGAGCAGAAGAGGTGGAGATTAATGGCAACCACTTTGACACGTCCTCCGCGCCTTTTTTATCAGATAATGACTCGATTTTAGCCGAGTAATTGATACATAGGTGAAAAAAAGCATTTTTTTTAGAAGAAATTACAAAATCGATATCAAAGTCGGCTCGTTTTGCGAATGAGGATTTAAACGAGGTTAATGATTTTTCACGAAGCTCGTATATCACTTAAAAGTGGGTTAATCATTTGTGAAACAATAAGGCCCGATCGTGGCAAAACTTTATCTCGTTTGAATTAACCGATCGATGGTTTGATTAGTGGTATTATAGTGCTCGATACCTTTCACACCGGCGAGGGATAAAAAATTTGTTTTAAATTAATAACGCTGTATTTAAATTACCTATCGCAAGGTCTTCGGCTCCGGCTGCTGCCAGGGAGAAGGAGTAACAATACGCGAGCCATTAAGTAGCCGATCACGAATCACGATCTGAAGAGAAGGGTTCTCAGTCCACTGTGAGGTGGTTTTTTTCCACCTCGTAGGGAATACTCTCACACACACGAATTACGAAACCAATCCGTATGTGTTATTTTACTACACGAAAAGAAAAAAAAATTATAATATGCGAACATCATAATGGTCAGTGCTCCATGTGGTCAGTTCTCTCTCACTTTCGTATGGTAGTTGTACGTCTGTTGTGTTTACATGTTAATTACCTAGCTGTAGAGCGGATTACGAAAGATCGCCTGTCTGATTTATTATAAAAGCGTAAAACTCGAATGACGCCTAATGACAGCTGACAATATTATCGATGTAATAATCATAATTTTACACAATCCTACAACCTATATAGAATGGCAATTGTCGGCGAAGAGTACGACCATAGGAAATTATCGCGTTTAGAGTGGATTTTTCGCGATTGGTTTTACTTTCGTTTGATATGTGTGCGATAGGTAAATGCGATATGGTGTAAGAAATGGAAAGAGGCGTTGTAATGGAGATATGTCAAATCGGTGGAACGTGTGTTGGAAATGGGTGCTCGAAGATTGTATTTGGATTAGAATGCAAGAGTGGGTGGGCGGAATTAATTGAAATGCGTTGAAATTATTGCAAAAGTGGTCGAGGTGTATTTTGATTGAATTGGATAATTGGAGAGTATTTTTACCCCCATTTTTATAAAATTGGGAATTACCATTTTTATCTTATTTACGTACAGCAATTGTTTGGATTTTTGAATCAAGTTGAAAACAGTAGGTAGATCAAGTCAATAACCCAGTGAAAAGTTCAAAAGTTTACTTTGCTGTAATGAATTACCAAAATTTCAGCAATTGCAAGAAATTGGCACATTTTTTACCAAAAATATTCGAAATAATATGTATTACTATTTACCGATGGTTTACCTCTAGTTTCGAAAAATTATTGAAAATTTACTTGGAATGTACCATAATTTGGCGTTAATTACTTCAAACTTTTGGTAAAAGGTAAAAATACTGGAAATTACCAAAAATTATCACATTTTTGGTAAATAACAAAAAATTACCGGTAATTACCAAAAATTATCACATTTTTGGTAAATAACCAAAAATTACCGGTAATTACCAAAAATTATCACATTTTCGGTAAATTTCAAAAAATTACCGGTAATTACCAAAAATTATCACACTTTCGGTAAATTACAAAAAATTACCGGTAATTACCAAAAATTATCACATTTTCGGTAAATTACAAAAAATTACCGGTAATTACCAAAAATTATCACATTTTTGGTAAATTACTGAAAATTTCCGGTAATTACCAAAGAGTATCACATTTTTCGGTTAATTTCTGAAAATTACCAGCAAATTATTTTCCTAGTATGAACTACTCTAAATTACCGGTAATTACCGGTAAATTATTTTTTGGGCATAAATTACTCAGAATTACCAGTTATTACCAGTGTATGATTTTTAAGAAAATTGCGCAAAATTAGCGGTCATTGCCACTAAGTATTTTTGGGTAAATTATTCGAATTGTGGAGAATTACCAGTAAATGATTTTTGGGTAAATTACTCCGAATTACCGGTAATTTAGAGTAAATTATTTTTAGGCGTTAATTAGGTAGGTACATTGAATTGCCGATAATTACCAGAAAATGGTTTTCAGGTAAATTATTCAAAATTACCAGTGAATAGTTTCTAGACGAATTACTCGTAATTACCGGTAATTACCAGAAATTAATTTTTAGGTAAATTACTCAAAATTACCTGTAATTACCCGTAAATTATAGTAAATTTACTGAGAATCACCAGACAATTGCCAGATTTTAAAAATTGATTTTGGCTATGGTTGGGGTCATTTTGATGAAATAGGGTATGGATAAGGGATGAAATATAGGTACCAAATGACGTGTATTTCGTATGCATCAAACTTTATTCTAATCTTAGAAAATAATTTTACCAATACTTAATGACAAAATCGTTGCCTAATTTTATTTTTGCATCATTTTGAAATCGTAACAACTCATTTCGAACCCGAACCTGAATTGTAATGTTCTCCAAGCTTGTTTAGGTACTGAAAAAAAATACATAAAATTCATAATGTTATTTAATAAAAAAAATCACGATAACCTTTTTTTTGTTTAAGAATTTCTCTCTTCATTTGAAAACATCTTTGTTGAAACGTCTTCATGAATAGGTAAACAAAAAATCTTACTTTTTCAAATATGCGGTAAAAGAACTTTGAAATAAGAGGAATGGGCTGTGTAATACTTCCCAAAAACCAGTAAAAATACACATTTATTGTCAAATATACGCCATAAAAATCAAATTTCGAATCGACCGATGGTAAAAAGCATATGGATAGAATCACACTGAGAATAAGTATAAAAGTTGTGAATCGAAGCATTTTGAAACGTAATAGTGGTTTCTTTGGTCAAATGAAAATAAGTTTTTCACCGGATTTGCATTTGAACAGTGCGAAAATTGTTCAAAAATTATCAAAAATCGTAGGTACCTAATTCGTAGAAGTTGTTGATTTTCTAAGAAAATATGACCCTTTTAAAAAGTACGACGAAAAAATAAGCTGTCAAAAAATCGAAAAAAGCTTGTTCATGATAAGAAGTCTTCCAAAAATGAAAAACCAGGTAACACGAAAAAAAGTGATAATGAAATATTTATCTCAAACGATATTACTTACTCGTTCAAAATTCTGGGAAAGGTGATAAATCTACAATATTTTGTATTCGTTTCGTTACAAATCAATCGCGGCTGGTTCACTTCGATTGGGGTCCTCCTCCCATTTTGACGATTAGATAAAACTGTAATATTTTTAAAAGAAATTAGAAATATTTTTCTTCTCAGTCAAACGTGTTGATAGAAGAAAATCCTCAGGTACCCAGTAAGAAATCGCGTAAAAAAAGTTCGAAATTAATGGATAATTTTGAGTTATCTGACCCATTACCCAGAAGAAAAACGCGCTTTTGGCCGCAAACTCTTGGAAAAACAAAAAAATCGGATTATCCGAAGGATTACTGATCGGATACGAGCAAATTACCGGAGCAACTGCGATAAAAATTAACAAAAAAATACTCGAAAGTTGCATTTTCACAATTACCATTTTTTAAATACCCGAACGTGAAAAAAAAGGAATATTTGCGTTCGGGAAATGACAATAAACATAGACACAGGATATAAAATATATTTAAAATCGGTGTTTCGTCAGTTCAAGTTGATAATTTACAAGGTGGCGCGATAAATTCTTTAAATACGATACCTGCACGTTCGAAATACTCGTGATACGAATTTATGAGCACATGTGTATGTTTCTTTTGGTCTGAAAAACGGGTTTTTTGTTTTGAAAGTTTTGAAAAAAATGAAAAACGAAATTAATAATGTGTCATTTTTTTTCATTGTTTTCGTGAAGACTTTGTAATTATGTTCGTGAATTTTTCATCCTCCTAAATTCAATTGTTGTACATCAGATTCTGCATCTCAAATATTTGAATTAAATAAACCTCTTATTTGTTGGAAATAACGGTTTTGGTGTTTTTCGGATGTAGATAATTTTTGAAAAAATGATAAACTTTTTTTAAAACCTTGAAGTAAAATATCAGAACGCAGTTGTTGGTCAAAATAAAACCTAATACGAGCGTTTTCGACTTTTCGAAAATAACAAACTCATACATTTTGGAGATATTCTGTGATTTATGGTATTCTGACAAAAAATTGATATTGTTTGAAAAATTTTGAGGTACTTTCTCTTGAAATAAAAATTTGGGTACGCATCAGAATGGGATTAAGTGAGATTTCTTGTATTCTAAAAAAAAGGTCATCAAAATTATCTCTTATTTGGCTGGTCTCCTTGGCATTTTATCCCTCCTCCCTCCGTTGCTCAAAAAGTCGCTAGAAAAACGTTCTTTGAATACCTAAATGCAGCATTGATACAAGTTAGATGCTTACATTATTCTAAAACTAAGACGAATCACGTTGATTATTATTCCTACAAATTTTAGTATAGGCAACTTCATTGACATGCTTCGGTACGACCAGCATCCGTTTTAGTTTAGGAAAGTCGTGTAGAATTGTTCGATAATAATAATGCAATTGAATTTTTTTTTGATAAATTTATTTTTCTGAAGGAAACAAAATATTTTGCTTAGATAATCATATGAATTAGGATCCAGTAATTGAATCTAAAATAAAACGTAGGTAATTTTTTGCTGGGTAGGTAATTCTAGGTATATCTAATATTCGACGTCTTCTCGATCTGGAATATTAGTGATTTGAGCGTTCTGTAAGATTGAAAAAAAAAGCAAATTAACGAAAATATTGAAAACCAAACAATTATGAAACGTATTTCATAAATAATGAATTTTTAATAATAAAAAAATTATACTTACAAAGTATGCCAAATCAAGAAAAAAGTCTTGAATTTCTGGATTTTCCGGGAAATAACTTACTAAAATCCAGTTTGCGTACACTAAAATGGTGGCTATTATTTTATCGAAGAATATCACGGGATTCGATGAATATTGGGCTGAAACCGATGGTAAACCGATCGATAAAATCACACCGATGGTCAAAGCAAAAATAGTAGAAAATTTCATTTCAACGTGGTTTTTGTAAAAAATTGTTCAAATATAAACACAACTTGCTTTATACATATATACAAGTGAACGTATTTTTATGATAAAAATTGAGTTTGTCAAGGCGATAGTTATTTGGCAAAATATAATTTTTTTTCGTCGAAAAATAGTTATAATTTCCAAGTATTTTGTAACGTCAAGTTTAAAAATCAAAATGTAAAACAATAAGTTACTTTTAGGTGCGTCAATTTCATATTCGAATTTTTCCAAGGTTACAAAACCCAATAAAAACTTGTAAGTTCAAAAAATAAGATAAAAAAATAGGTAATGTTACTTCGGACTACTTTTTTCTGGTTTAATATTAGATAAGTAAATTGCATTTTCCAAAGTGAATGAGTCAAGCTCAAATTTAGATTAATTGAATATTATGTTTTTAAGTTTTTTATGATTTAAAAAATTTCATTCATTTAAAAATGAAAGAAATTTAAGATTTTTATTTGCATCTTTCAGTTTTATAATTCTTGCATTAAAAATTTGAAGAAAAAATTGTAAGTATTCCATCGACATAAGCATCTTAGTCCGGTGGCAGATTGCATTTTTTTGGACATAAACGGCAAAAAATGATAATGGCGTGAAATTTGGTATGATGAACAAGGACACCATAAGGAATTTTTTAAGCCCGGGAGGCCATCGCCAGACCCCATAGGAGGGGGTGGGGGGAGGTTCAAAGGGAGGTTCAGCCCCCCATTTTTTGAAATTGGGTCATCGGTCCTGTTTTGGTGTCATTTCCATATAATTGAATCCCGCTGAGTTCAAAAATGTCATCAGTTTCAAAATTGGAGGCAGAGAAGTCCCTCAAATTTGAGATTTCTCAACCCTTGTTTTCGTATTTTTGCTAAAAACGGCCTAAAATTACGTTTTTTCAACTTTGCACAACCTGTCGACCTCCCAATCAAATTTTTATCAAGATTTTCGAACTCTACGGGTAGATTACCACATATAATCACTTTTACAACTTCCCATACCCCAACTCTGAGTGAGTGGGAGGGCCTAAAGTTGCTAAAATTGAGCCAAATTTTCACATTTTTGGGTAAAAATCACGATTATTTTATTATGTACGCGAGAATATTTATCGATTGAGGTTATTTATGCGATGTCTGAGTAGTATAGGTCCCAAACAATAAATACAGGCCCAGAGGCACACCGTACACCCCTTCTGGAGGGGTAAGGGGGGTCCTTTTTGACTGCCGTTTTGCCCAATTTCGGCTACTTCAAAAGTTGGATCCGTTTTCCAACTTTTTTCATCACACACTCGAGAAATAAATTGCTGAATAATATTTCTCGACGTACCTGAATCCAGATTGTTTAATAACTTGCCATTAAATTAAAGTGAGAAGGGGTGACTATTTAGGGGATGAAGAAATATTTTGATCTAAAAAATCTATACACATATTGAAATCTGGGTTTTCGGAGACGCTGATTTCAAATACGTTATCTATTTTTCGATTTAAGCTAAGGGATGAAGAGGGGTGAACCTGTTACTGTTAGGGAAGAGGGATGAAAAGTTCACAAAAAATCGACATACATATCGAAATCTATATATTTGAGGGCGCAGATTTCAAATTCGGTACCGATTTTTTGATTAAATCTAATGGATGAGCAGTGGAGAACCTATTTGAGGGAATGTGTAAAATTTTTATAATAAAAGCGACATTTATATACATACTACACATAAATCTATACATTTCTGACCAAAATTCCGAACTCAACAAAACATGACTGCAATTTTTTTTTCGCATTGATAAAAAATTGGTGCAGTACCATTTCGGTAATTTCATACTCCTCATGTACAAAAACCAAAATGTCCACCCCTCCAATTTTTTTTACCGAGATGTCATCCCCTTCCCTCAAATAGGTTCTCCACTGCTCATCCCTTAGATTTAATCAAAAAATCGGTACCGAATTTGAAATCTGCGCCCTCAAATATATAGATTTCGATATGTATGTCGATTTTTTGTGAACTTTTCATCCCTCTTCCCTAACAGTAACAGGTTCACCCCTCTTCATCCCTTAGCTTAAATCGAAAAATAGATAACGTATTTGAAATCAGCGTCTCCGAAAACCCAGATTTCAATATGTGTATAGATTTTTTAGATCAAAATATTTCTTCATCCCCTAAATAGTCACCCCTTCTCACTTTAATTTAATGGCAAGTTATTAAACAATCTGGATTCAGGTACGTCGAGAAATATTATTCAGCAATTTATTTCTCGAGTGTGTGATGAAAAAAGTTGGAAAACGGATCCAACTTTTGAAGTAGCCGAAATTGGGCAAAACGGCAGTCAAAAAGGACCCCCCTTACCCCTCCAGAAGGGGTGTACGGTGTGCCTCTGGGCCTGTATTTATTGTTTGGGACCTATACTACTCAGACATCGCATAAATAACCTCAATCGATAAATATTCTCGCGTACGTAATAAAATAATCGTGATTTTTACCCAAAAATGTGAAAATTTGGCTCAATTTTAGCAACTTTAGGCCCTCCCACTCACTCAGAGTTGGGGTATGGGAAGTTGTAAAAGTGATTATATGTGGTAATCTACCCGTAGAGTTCGAAAATCTTGATAAAAATTTGATTGGGAGGTCGACAGGTTGTGCAAAGTTGAAAAAACGTAATTTTAGGCCGTTTTTAGCAAAAATACGAAAACAAGGGTTGAGAAATCTCAAATTTGAGGGACTTCTCTGCCTCCAATTTTGAAACTGATGACATTTTTGAACTCAGCGGGATTCAATTATATGGAAATGACACCAAAACAGGACCGATGACCCAATTTCAAAAAATGGGGGGCTGAACCTCCCTTTGAACCTCCCCCCACCCCCTCCTATGGGGTCTGGCGATGGCCTCCCGGGCTTAAAAAATTCCTTATGGTGTCCTTGTTCATCATACCAAATTTCACGCCATTATCATTTTTTGCCGTTTACTTACAGTTTGCCACTGGACTATCTGTTTGTAGTTTGTATTGATTTTCAAATATTTCAATGAAAGAAATCCAGTTTTATTATTTTAAATTTTTACTCTTTCGAATGAAACAAAATTCTAGCTTTTTAATGGGTATGATTTATCAGCACGACAAAAGAGGCTGAATCAACGACAAAAAGTAGGAGGTTCGAACGACAGAAAATGCGTTCGAACAGACGTAAGAAAAGCACGACTAGAATATATATTGCACGACAAATTAATATATTAAAAGACAGATAGAACATCTCATGTCACAGTTATTCTCACGACAAAAAAAATTTGTGAACGGCGAAAGTAATTTTTGAACGGCGAAAGTAATTTTTGAACGACAAAAAAACTGAAAATACCAGTATAAAATTCTGATTAATATGATGAAGTACGTAGGTATAATTAGAAAACGTAATAATTTATCATTGTCGTAATAAAGCTCTGGTTGATTTAGTCGGCCTTCCTCGTTTACGTTTTTGGCGAAATGGAACCGATTTTGCCTCGATAGGAGCCTGCACCAATTTCAGTCGAATATGCATTCCTATTATATGTTTACACCTAGTTCTTTTTGAGTAATATGGGCAGGAACAGGTAGAGCTACTCGAATTATTACGTATGACCTGAATTTCCCATACTGCCTGTGATATTTTAACGAATTCATAGAACTTTTTCCATTTTTGACTTTTTGACTGAAACGTAAAAATCAACGAATGGGTGATAGATCCTTTTGTGGAACTAGAGGTTGTGTAGAATAAAGATATTTCACTGGAATCCCCAGCGATTCCAATTACTGTTTTGTTTTTAGTAGCCCACTGGTACCTTGAAGTCCACTCTTTCAATGACAAAACTACGGAAGTCGTGAAATTAACATAATTTTTTTGCCCTATTACCGTTCAATAATTCAAATTTGTCGTTGATAACATAATTTCTGTCGTTGAGGGAATTGTCGTGATTAATAAACAACAACAGTCGTGGTAACAACCTTTTTTTAGTCGTTACAAAATTGACCGTTCCAACCGCCTAATTTGTCGTTAACACCACTATTTACTGTCGTAACACTTGGCTGTCGTTCAAACCTCCTTTTTTGTCGTTCGATTATATATTTCCCCTTTTTAATTGCATTGTAAAAATCCAACAAATGTACAGGGTCTGCCAATGAGCCTGAAATAAAATAATTTTAAATTTTCCAATTACTCAAATTAAGATTTATTGATCGAATCTAAAATAAAATCATAGGTACTGAAATATTTATTCGGAGTCTTCCCGATCTGGAATATTACTGATTTGGGCGTACTGTAAGAAGAAAACATTTGAAAAATCAACTCGCCAATTAGGTATTAAAAAAATAAACGATTTTGAAATGTGTTTTATGAAAAAATTGAATTGCTTACAAAAAATCCCAAGTCATCAAAAAAGTCTTGTGCTTTTGGAAACCAGCTTGCCAAAGCCCAATTAACATACACCAAAAATGTGGCCATCAGCTTGATGGCCATTATCACAGGATTTGACGAAGATTGCGCCGAAACTGATGGTAAATTGATCAATAAAATCACACCGATCGTTAAGGCAAAAATAGTAGAAAATTTCATATCGAAATGGTTGCTGTGAAATTTTCTCAAATGAAAACACAACTTGTTTTGTATAGTGAACTTATTTTTATGCTAAAAATTGAATTTGACAAGGCAATGGTCGTTTTGCAAAGTTTTTTTTCTCTTCTTCGAAAAATAGTGATAATTTTCAAGTTTTTGTAACGTAAAGATTAAAAATCGAAGTGTAAAACAGTAAGTCATTTTTAGGTGCGTCAATCCCATATCCGAATTTTTTGAACGTTACAAAACCAAATAATTATCGGTGAAACCAAAAGATAAAATGAAAAAAAAAAGTGGTAATACCACTTACGGCAACTTTTTACTGGCGTAATATTCTATAGATAAATTTTGGGCTCCTTGGTCGTATAGGAAGCCATCGGTTGCCAAAATTGCATTTTCTGAATAAATATGATTTTTTTTTAGAAAATTTTTTCAGTTTGAAAATTTGATAGTTGGATCGGTTGGAATCAATTTTTTTTATTGATTTTAAAGTGGGAGGGAATGGGTAGAGGGAAAAACACGCTCCATGACAAAATTACATTTTTCATGGGAAAAATTTGATTGAGTTTAGTTCCAAGTTTTTTATGATGAAAAAAATGAAGGTTTATTCTCATTATTAAATAATTTTATTTTCATTTAAAATAACATTCTTTTAAATTTATCATGATTTCGGTCATATTTTAGAGATGATCTGTACCTATTGTTATGATAGAACATTAAATTGATGAAATTGACAAATTCACTTAAGTATTGAAATGGTATTTCCTTGATTGAGAATCATCCAAGTTGATTTTTCAGAATCGACCGGTGACGATTTTTACTTCTTTACCTCTCTCTCATGCCCTGTTTCGATAACTTCCAAGTCGTAATTCATGCTGCTTAACTAAAATAAAATATTTCCTATATGAATAAATTTTGTATTTTAAAACAATTATCCATTCCAAAAATTTAAATTGATCCATAAATACAACAAATTTATAAAAATAGGCAAAAACTCACCTTATCGGATAATACCTCAAAAAATTTCGATAACCACGGATACGATTCGTATTGTTCGCTCAAATATTCCATATAACTGGAGCCACTGGTCAAGTATCCTTGTATAAAATCTATAAACGTATTCTTAGAATTGACAGAGGGTAATTGAACTAACGTAAATATTACGCCAGCATAGGAAAAGAAAACAATGTAACGCAACATTTTGCGATAAAGATTCGAAAAATTTATCAAATTTACACGCCCTGATCAACAAAATCACTGATAATATTTGAAATTATTCTCAACCGTGTGCTTCGATTCTTACTTTGCTCTTTGAAGGCATCGAATCGAATGTGAAAAAAATCATAAGAATAACCGGTCAACGATTCGAACGATGGATTGCTTAAAATAGCCTGTGACAATACCTGAATACCTATGGCTGGTCAAGATGATCCTGCAGTGTGTTGGAATATAAATGAGAAGTGAAGTGGGAATTCTGGTTCAAAATCAACGTTGTGATTTCCTTTTACCTCGCTCGTCAACACTGGTTTTACTAATTGTTTGTTTACGTTCTGTTTCTGGGTTCGTAATGAGCCTGGTGGATGAAAATCGCGAAATATTTTCCATCAGGGATTCCCCAGTCGAATACTCGTTCTTTAAAAGATTAATTCCATGGTTTTGAATTGACCTCCATAATGACTTGATGTGACATTTAAATTTTAGATGACTCTTGGGTGTGATTTTTTTGACAATTTTAAGGAATTAAAAAGTGCTCGGAAAGAAAATTCTAAAAAAAATTGAAATTTCGTTTCTCCATTGCTGATTTTCGGAAAAAATACGATTTTTTTGCAAAATATTTATATTTGTAAAATATTTGTATGTATAATTTCGAATCTACGAATATTTGTATGTGAAATTAAGGATGAAATTTATCCAGACTGGATCGTTTCTTCGAGTAGAAAAATCGTATAAAACTGAAAAAAAAAGAAAAGAAAAAAATATTAACAATAAAATCTATCACAACGATTAAGATTTCGTATTTTATGAAAATTTCCATAAATTGGTAAATCAATTAAAAATATATCGATGGATTATTAAAAAAGTACTCACTGCGTTTGATATTCCTCCGAAAAATTTCGATATCAACGGAATCGCTTGGGACATCTTACTCAGGCCCCAAAAAACATACGCGCTACCGGCAGCCAGACCTTGAATAAATTCAAAAATTGGATTCTCCGAGCTCACGACTGGTATAAAAATCAACGCCGGAATTAGGTGACAAACTGATAAGAAAATTGCGAACCGTCGCATTTCTCGAAATTCGACAACGAAACTCCGGATTTTGAAAATTTTTGCCAAAAAAATGGATCACAACTTCATTAAAATTCGATTTTAACCGTATAAGCGAATGAAACACAACCGGTTAATGACACCTACTCTGGAAGTCTCGAGGAACAGAATGATACGATCTAGAAACAAAAATACTTACCTGCGTAAAAAATAGTTTGCAATAATAAAATAATGACGTATCTAGGACTCTGGTTGAAATGAGACCATGTCTCAGTATCGCCGTTTCCTCAGCTATTTTCACGTCACAAGCTTATTAAGTTGATAAATAATGCGAAAAATCTATCGAAATGGAAATCTTTGTTGGAAAGTGATCTCAAGTGATAGGTTTAGGTATTACAGATTTCTGAACTAAAAAATGGCTCTTGTTTTTTTTTTCAGTGCTAATATATTATATTTTTTGGTGTATTTTGGTTAGGTACTCTGGGTTCATAAAATCTGGGTGAGATTTGGTGCGAAATATTTCAAACCGAATATCCCGTTAGAATGTGTCGCGTGTTAGTCGTTCCACAGATAACTAGAGCACCGTTGTTTATCAAATTTGATTATTTTGACCGTTTTTAAAAGATAATGATGAAAAAAATTTAGTCAGTTTGAAAACTGATGACGTTGATATGGTTTGAATTTTTTTTTTGGGGGGGGGGATGAAAAATGTGATAAATAAGTGATTACTTATCTCGATTTTTCAAGATAGTGGAATCAAATTCGGGGAATCAACGATAATTAGGTTGAAAATTCGCCATTTTTGAAAAAAAAAAAAATGAAACCAATACTTTCAAAATTTTATTTCTATTTTAAGGTATAAACTTATAAAAAATTAGTATTCATTTACCCGTAACTAATTTTTTGTGACTTTTTCATTTTATGAGTGAATGATTTGAAGTTGAAATTCATCTGTTGTTTAGTGCTGATTAGTATTTGAAGTGCTAGAATCATGCTGTTGTGCTCCAGGCCCAACTCCATAATTGACGACGTATAACCACTGAAAAATAATTTGTTGAAAAAAATCGTTCATTCTCAAAAACAGCTTTAAAATGAATAAACATTTTAAAAATGTATAAAAAAAATTGAAAATGTTTGAATAAGGTTATAAAATACGTAAAAATTGAAAAAATTCATCAGAAACTTGAAAAATTTATGAAAGATCTAAAAATTGAAAGATGGTTTTGAATGTTGAAAAAAATGATTTTTTTTTGAGAGATGTGGCAGTAGTGTACTGAATGTTTTACCCAAAATTTTATTATAATGTCCATTTTTCATTTTTCTCAATTTTTAGAAGTATCTAAAAAACTTTCTCAAACCTAATTTTTTTTGAAAAATTGAATTACTTATCTTAATGTGGATACTTTTCTCAAAAGTTATCGTCGAAAATTTTCCATTTTTTGTTATATTTGTAAAAAAAAAAAACAATGATCTTCATGGATAATTTTTTTTTCTTTTTGAAAAAATGGTAAAAAAAGGAGTAAGTATTGGTGGAAAATCACTTCAGATGATTTTTTCAAAAATTAAAGTACAATTTCAAAACCATTGTCTGAAAAATTTCTTCACTCTTTTTTTTCATTTTTCAACAACCAGAATTTACAAAAAGTAGAAATAGATTCCTTCGAGTCCCTGAAAAAATCTGAGAAATCCTTATTTTTGGGTGAAAACAGTTGAGCAAAAAATTTCCATTTTTTAAAACATTTTTTCTAAGTATATATTTGCACCTAGTCAAAATTTTAGAGCCATTGAGTAGGTTAAAGGTTGAGCCTGAGAGTAAAACTTTTGCTTCATATTTTCGAGATTTGATACATCTTGTTGGCAATCTTTTTCATAAAATTCGGAGAAAAAATTGCAATTAGGTAGGTAGATAATTAGGTATATTATGAAAAAAATTACTCACGAAATAGGCAATATCGTAAAAAAATTTTGAAACGGATGGATTAGTAGTTTCGAATTGTTGTCCCATAAATGAATTAAAATAATATGCATACGCAGCGCATTCCTTCAAAATATACACCACGAAATTTAACGGTTCGGCTGAAACTTGGGGTAAAAAGCTAGCAGATAAAATCACACTGAAGATCAAAGTGATCGTGACACTGAACAATCGCGACATTTTGATGTAAGTATTAAGAAAGTACTTTCTTGGGCAACTCGAAAAATAGTTATGTATTGAAATTTCAACGAGTTAACTTTTTATACGATATTTCGTGTCGAGAAAAGTACATATAAGTAACAAATTAGTCATTTTCAAGGAAGGGTGATAAATTTGGCACATGAAAACTTCAATACGACGCAAAATCTAACAAAAAAGCTTTAGCAAAGGATGAATGACTTTGGTCTTAGCGTGTGACGCATCGCTGCTGATAAATGAATTATTCGAGGTTGAGAAACCAATATTATGATAAGAATTGTCCAATACGTAATTTAGGTAGACTTCTTTTAAAAAAATGTACGATTGTCGTTTTCTGAAGTCGAAAATGTCAGGTTTGAATTTGAGGCATTGTAAAAAAAATGAATGTATTTTCGTCATATTGACTTATATAGCTGTTTTTCAATTTTTTAATGTTTTGAAAATTTCTATCTGATGTAATTATGGAAGGGAGAAAGTACAATTTTCTATTCTACTTTTCACTCCACTGAGAGCAGTTGATTTAGCCGAATAATCTAATACAAGGCACGTGAAATTATTTAATTACATAAATAGGTACCATTTTTGGTTTAATGATTAGGTACATTAATGATTATTTTAAAATTACGTACATATGTAGGTATGTTACTTATTGAAAACTAAATAAGTCGATGAAAATGCAACACATCTTTCATTTTATTAAGCATTGACTACGGCCAACCACTGAAAAATACATTGAATGAATAATTCAAAGATATGTTCAATATTTTTTTTTGTTGTAAAAGTCTTGAAAATTTTATGATTAGGTAGGTTGAGGTACTCTCTCATTTATAAATCAGTAAAAATTATCGAAAATCTCTGGAAAACAGTCGAAATTACAGCACAAAAATAAATCACTGGAAAAAATTTTGCCGAAAGAAAACAATGACAAAAATTACGAGAAAAACGGTGAAAATTTGCTGAAAAAATCAGCATGATCTCAATTTAGGATCGATTTTTCAATTTTTGCTTTGAGGTTGACTATTCTTACAAAAAAATTGATATATCAAATAAACCATTTTGTCCATTTTTTAAAATTCTTCAAAAATTAAAAAATTAAAACTTTGATACCTAACTCAAAATTTTTCTCTGAGGTATGGACAACACATTATTTAGTGAACTGAATTTCAGCTCAGTCAGCTCGGATGGATTTTCAAAATTTCCTTATAAAAATATATCGAAGGCTACAAAAAAGAAAAGAAAAGAAAAATACTTACGTAATTGGCAACACCATAAAAATATGTCGAAAGTGGCGGATTAATCAATCGGAATGAGTATCCAAGAAATGCATAAAAATAATAAGCATACGCAGCGAATTCTTTATAGGAATCCCTTTGCCCAGAAACCTCTGGAAATAAGCTTAGAGATAAAATTGCACCGAGTACGACGAGGGCAACAACCACAAATCGCGACATTTCGATAAGTACCGTATACTTTCTCAGACAACTCGCAAAAAAAAAAAATATGTATCAAATTTTCGAAAATTGAGCTTTTTATATGGCATTTGTTTCAAGAAAAATAAAAAATAAATTATTCATTTGTGAACGAGTGATAATTTTTACACGTGTGGACGTTAAATTAGACAGAAACTTTTGTAAAAGATAAATGGCGTTATTTTCAATATGTATATGACCCGCATCACCCAGTATGGATACTTATTACCAAATAAACAAATTTTTGAGGTTGAAAACTCCGTAAGATAAAAATAATCTTGCTGTATGTGTTCCTTTCTTTGATAAATAATATATTCTCGAGGATCCGTGTGAGGTTGTCTTACTTCATCTTTATTTTGTTGGCTGTCAGCAGCTGCGAATTTCGTAATTTTGCGCCTTAGGCACAATTTTTTCTTGCGTCTTTTTGAAGGACATGAGATATTTAAATTCTCTCTCTCCCCACCTCTCCAATTGACCCTCCACCTTTTGAATTTTTGTTATCCATTAAAAAGGACTTTTTTTCACTCATTTCCAAGTCAAAGAATTTCGCCCATTTTTTTAGAAAATTTTTTCAATTTCGCTGATGTTCCAGTGAATTTCCGTGGATTTTTTGATTTATTCCTAGGCTGCAATTCTGACTGTTTTTCAGTGAATTTTGATTATTTTCACTGATTTAAAAATGAGAGATTAGGCATTGGAAAACAAAATTTCGCATTTTTCATAATTATTTACCAAAGAAATTAATTTTAATTCTTCAAATTCGCTTTTTTACTAAAAATTGTCAGTTTTAAAACACTGCTTGAATTTTTCAGAATCTAAAATTTTGATGAATTTCACTCAAATTCGTTAAATTGCTGAAAATTGATTCTGGGTAGGGGAAGATGCTTAAAACTCTAAAATATTTTATATAAAAAGTGAGAAAATTATTGTCGAAGCGAAACGAGGGCGAAAAATTTTTACAAAAAAGTATTTAGGAAAGCAAAAATGATTATACTTTCCAAGGATAATGAAGATAAATTTTCAGCTTTTTGCAGGACAATTACTCCCTCCCTCTCTTCACTTTGAATATACCTAGGGACAATTTCTTGTTTTAGATACAATTTTTTTTTTTCAAAGGATTGGTAAATTTAAATATTGAGGTGGAGACAGGCAACTTTTTCAACAAATTTTGCGCCTTTTTTTCTTGTGCCTTAGGCGCCCGCCTAACGCGCCTTACGGGAAATCCACCACTGGCTGTCAGTAATTGTTCAATGTTGAATGGATTAAGTAGAAGTTACTGGTTCTTCTTTGTAACTAGCTACAATGTGACTAATTAGGAGGAAAAATTATAAGATTGAATAGACTGAGATAAAAATGTGTGTTTTTTTTTAAACAGAATGTTTTTTTTGAATGAGGGAAGAGGATTTCATTTTAAAAAATGACTGAAAAAATTTTATAACGACATTTTTAAAAAATTAGTTTTTGCCAGAGGTGGAAAAAACTTGCAGATCATTAGTTTAGCATTTTTTCCAAATGTCATTGGTATGAATTTAAAAAAAAGATTTTCGAGGTATTTCTTTTTAAAAAATATCTACGCATTTTTCTAATGCAAAGGTACCTATTGCTTGTCATTTTTTGGATATTTCATTTATTTAAAAAGAATGGGTTTTTCAAGTGCAGGAAATATGATTAGGTAAGCGAAATGAAAGAAAAAATTAAGGAAAAGTTATAAATTTAAAATGTTTTATTCATCTAGTTTTATTTTATAGTTTCGTTTCAACAAAAAATTATCTCTATTTTCAATTATTTATATCCCTATAATTTTCTGAAAATAAATAAATAAATAAATAAATAAATAAATAAATAAATAAATAAATAAATAAATAAATAAATAGGGACAAATTGCTATTTATTCTCTATTTTAAAATACATGTGCAGATCATTAACAAAAATCAGTCAATTACAAACCTCATTTTCATTTTTCACCGAGGAACACACTTGACACCGCAAGCTAACCAATTGGAATGGTAAATTTCACGATTTTACGTGGTAATTTGGTGGTAAAAATAATTATAGAAAGAATATAGTATATTTTACCATCATCAATAGTAAGTGGGAAAAGAACAAAAAATCATTCCAAACTTGAAATTTCAGATAATTGCTATAAAAAAATGTCAAAAACTACTACAAATATGGTGATATTACCAAAAGTAGTAGCACGAGGTACAATTTCTTTTTTTTTTTCGTGTATAAACTGGAGAAGTCGATTATTTGAAATGCGACACATTTTCAATTTTACTGGGCTGGTTCAGATTCAACTCCGTAATTAGCAACGTATAACCACTGAAAAAATTGAAAATTTCAAAATAAACAACTTAAAAATATTAAATTTCTTTTTTTTTTAAAGAAAAAAGACTAGGAAAAATTTGTGATTAGGCAATTCAAGTTAGGTTAGGTTTAGAAAAAAGAAACCTTGATAACCCTTCTTCGTTGATTGAGTCAAAATTCAGCTCACCGAAGTAGCATTTCACCCGCTCGCGCTCCTCAAGACCAAATTTTCAACTGCTGAAGTTGATTTTTCGATTTGAAAAAATTACCTTCTGTTATTGTAAAATTGTATTATAAAAATGGGGGGATCTTTAAAATCATCTTGATAGGTATTTTTTCTCATCCTAGGGAGACAAATAGCGACTATTTTCTATTAATTGTATTTTTTATTTATTTTTTTTTTTAAAGAGAGATTATGCTTGATTTTTTCATTTTTGATAAATATCTGGAAAGGATATAGCTGTGAAAAATTGCTGTCGATGATTTTTTTTGGTTAAGAAAACTTACATTATACAGTATGACACAAAAGTCTTGTCCACGAAAAACACTTCATGATATCTCGAAACTGAAAAGAGATATCGGGATGATTCAAATGGCAATATGTTCCTGGAGACAAGGACATTGAAGATTGATAGTCAAATTTTCAGTTCTACCTACAGGGTGTCCACAAATTGAGAAACCGGTTTTGGCTGAAAAATGGGGGTCTGGGTTTTTTATGGATTTGAAGTCTACACACTGAGACGATTAAAATGTGATAATTTTTTTTCGAAACCGGTTCGAAAATTTGCAACCGGTTGTCAAAAATACTCCAAAAATCGAGATTAGAAAAAAATTTTCAAATGAAATTTTTAGAGTTTTGTAAGCCAAACATTGTCAGTGAACTCATTTTTTGAAATTTCAACAATAAAAAAAGATATGAATTTTTTTTAGATTTTTAACGGTGCGGTGTTCAACATTCATTTGAAAAAAATTTTCATATCTTTTTTTGTTGTTGAAATTGCCAAGTTGCCGAGAGTGAACCGATTCAAAAAATGAGTTCACTGACCATGTTTGGCTTACAAAGCTCTACAAATTTCATTTGAAAAATTTTTTCTAACCTCAATTTTTGGAGTATTTTTGACAACCGGTTGTAAATTTTCGAACCGGTTTCGAAAAAAAAGTATCACATTTTAATCGTCTCCGTGTGTAGACTTCAAATCCATAAAAAACCCAGACCCCCATTTTTTTAACCAAAACCGGTTTCTCAATTTTTGGACACCCTGTAGGTAGAACTGAAAATTTGACTATCAATCTTCAATGTCCTTGTCTCCAGGAACATATTGCCATTTGAATCATCCCGATATCTCTTATCAGTTTCGAGATATCATGAAGTGTTTTTCGTGGACAAGACTTTTGTGTCATACTGTATACATCATGATCATCTTGAAATCAGTTATTTAAAAAATTTCTCAAAAATATTTCATTTTTTTCATTTTTTACGGCAAGATTTGCAAATATAAGAGAACGATTTTTCCAAGCTCACGGGAAGCAATTTTTAGGATTTTTTTCAACGTTTAGATTTTCTAATATATTTGCGGTGGTCAAATTTCAAGACTGACTAGTGACTAGGCAGGTAAACGGTTTGAGTCAGGAGGTAAAATTTGTATCCAATTTTCTTAAAATTTGACACAAATTCGTACCTACTTCTCATGAAATAGGAAAAAAAGTGCCAAACGATTTAATTTAGTAGGTACTGTCTTTATGAAAAAATTATACTCACGAAATAGGCAATTTGGTAAAAAAAATTTGAAACCGATGGAATGGTGTATTCGAATTGTTGTCCAATAAATGAATTAAAATAATAAGCATACGCAGCGAATTCTCTAAAACAATATATCACAAAATTTTGCGATTTGGCTGAAACTTCGGGTAGAAAGCTTGCAGATAAAATTACACCGAAGACGAGGGTAACAATGATACCGATTAGCTGCGACATTTTAATAAGTATGGAAAAAGTACTTTCTTCGTCAACTTTATAAATAATTATGTATTAAAATTTCAACTAGTAAACTTTTCATACGATTGGTAATTGTTTTTCACGATTCGACGAACCATAGCTCGATATTTTGGTGAATAACGGTGGCAATCGTTTCGAAACAAATTATGGTGGTTTTTTCGGAGAAATGATAAATTGGGCATTTGGGCACAAAATTTGAGAAATTGACGTAAACACCTTGGAAGTGATAAGCGAATGTATTGTAAAGTTACAATGTATAACTTTTTTGGCTGATAAAAAAATTCGGTTGAGAGAAATTGTCTAAGTTTTAACAGGAAGTAGATAACCAGAGCGTAAATTTTCCATGGTTTCTTGAATTGTACCGGAAGGTTTGATTTTTTGGGCTGAAATTGTGCCATATTGAAATTCAACAAAATTGAAATCAGTTTGAAATTGATATGCATTACGATACGTACCTATTCGAAATGATTTCAAATTGGTATCCTCACTTTAATAGTGTCCTTCTTTTTCCCTTTCTTCTCCATGAGGATACCTGCATTGCTTCCATTAATCCACTAGGTATTTGATTCGTTTAAAACGGGTAAATTCTCAAATTGTAGAAAATATAAGAAAGTAAAATGTAAGGAAAAATTAAAGAAAAATTATAAATTTAAAATGCTTTACTTAGTTATATTTTATTCTTTCGTTTGAACAGAAAATTATTTTAATTTTACCTACATTAACTGCTCAAGTACGATTTTCTGAAAATAACAAGAAAAAATATTTTTCTCCTTATTGCTTATTTTAATATAATGTAGGTCCATCTTTACCTAGGATTTACTGTTTGCCGTAATCTGGATCACTTGGGACATTAACTACGCCCAACCACTGAAAAAAAATCAACATTTACAATCCAAATGTAATAATTTTAAAAAGTATGTTGATACCTAGTCATTTTAACGAATGGGTAACTTACGAAGTATTGTATTTGAAAGAAGAAATAGGAAAGCTCTGGATCTTTTTTCTCAAAAAATTGCCCGAGGATACCATTCGCATAATAAAAATAGACAGCCATTTGTTTGAAAAGCGCCACTACTGGATTTTCCTTTTCCTCCGCAGAAACTTCGGGTAAAAAGCTAGCGAATGAAATTAGTACAGCTATAATAATCGAAAAAATCATGAATCGCGACATTTTGACACTTTTTCAAAGATGTCGAAAAAATTATACGTTTTGGTGTCTCAAAAACAAATCAATTCTTTTCAAGACGAATGTTTCGAACGAAGTGAAGGTATTAGTCATTTCCGAGGTGGTGATAAATTCGACACCTAGACGCAGCGTGGCGTAAAACTCCGACGAAAGTTTTTCGAAAGAGTATACCTAGATAACAGAGCTATCAAAGTGTGATTTATTTATGTGGTAGCAGAATATTCTGGGAAACCAGGAAAGTTTTGAATGATAAAAGAATATGGTGTATTGAAATACGCAAATATAATGGATCGATTTTCTCCGATGAAAGATATTCTTTTCTTGCTCTGAAGTTGAAAATGATATTGGATTCAAATTCAACGACCTCGAAAACCATGAACATGAAAGGGATATGCGTGATGATTTTACAAGGAGGGTCTAAACTTTAAATCGTATATAAAAGACACACAAAAAAGATTGAAGTTTTGAGTAAGCAGCATTCGATTTTTTTGAGTTTTGTTTTTTGTGAGCCTGATACAGTAGTTTATGAATTTTTTCCATTTTCGCGAAGGAAAAGTCGAATTAAATTGCAAATGAAGTACGAAAAAAGTTTAAACATTGTTTTAGTGTTTCCAATTTTCAGTTTTACGAGTGGGGTGTTCAAATCCATATTTTTTGAGATCACTTCGAATCTATTTTGGGGATTATTCCTACTCCAGATAAAAACGGTTTTTTGGAGGGAGGTGGTGAGGTCGGAATTGAAAATTTTTCATTTTTATGAAGTGAGGTGTCGAAGTCTAGATTTCTTGACTCTCTGAATGGATTTTTTGGGTCCCCCAAAATCGTATAGAATCTCTGGGTTAAGAAGCAGGTAAGGTTTGAAATCGAAAATTTTTCTGCAGGTACCAAATCCTCCCCACATTCTACTATGAAAAATAGTGAAAATTTTTTTTGGTCCTTTACAACTTTTGCTTGGAATTTTTTTCTTTCATTATATAATTCGAGAAGTTATTGTTATTCAGGTTGCTTCAAATTGATACAATATGTAGGTATCTAATCATTCCTAAAGAACAAATCACAAACCACAAAAAATCGATTAATGTGGTAGCAGAAAATTCTAGGAAAGTTGCAAAGCCATAAGTGATCAGAGAATCGTTCAATTGAGAGATACTCCTGTATGATTTCGAAGTCAAAAATGAAACTGGATTCGAATCGAGTGATCTGGAAACTCATGATAATGATGTTCTTGATCCGCCCTCATGTTCTGCCATCACACCATTAATAATATTTTTCTTGAACAGAGACCTAATTCGTGTAAGCCTTGAATTGTTAGAATTTATTAAGTGAGAAAATATGTAGATTCAAAATTTTATTGAAATATTTTAACCAGGGCAGGTAAGCTAATCAATAAATCTTAAACTTAAACTTAAACTAAAAACTTGAAATTATTTAAACAAAAAAAAGGCTCAAACTTGAATCTGAACCGTTAAAAATCATTAACTTAAAGCTTACAACTTAAGGTCTAAAGTTTAAATCCATTTTTTATAGTTATTTCTCTTCTTATGATGAGGCAAGGGAAAATATTCATACCAATCTTGAGACGAGATGATTTTTCACTTCTTTGTGTGTGACTGTGTGATCAGAACGTTAATTGTAGATATTGATATTAGAAATGAAGAAAAAACAACAAATTAAGTTTCTTTCTTCAATTTTTTTTAACCATTAAATTTTTTCTAAATTTTTTCAAATTAAATTCTCCCTCTAAAATATTTTCAAAATTTGAACTCAATTGTTTCTGAAACTTTTTTGAACTCTATTTCTTATTTTTTTTCTCAAAAAATTTTTTAAACTGAACTTTTTTCAGGATTTTTAAAATTTTAAAGCTTCAAACCTTTCAACATTTTTTCAAATGAAATTTTTGCATCCAATCCCAATATTTTTTCTTACTCTGAATTTTCAAATGCCAAAATGATAATTGTAAAATGATGTCAACAACAACAACAATAAATGACGCTCGACATCGAGACCTATTTCTTTTGTTACTTCAAGTCTCATTATCAAACAAAGAAAATATTTTTCATTTATTGAAATTTTTTTGAAAAATGAAACAATATGTGAAAAAGTTGACTTTTTTCAAAAAATTCTAACAAAATGTAAATTGGAGAAAAATGTTGAGTAGCGATTAGAAAACGAGTTAATAAGTATCTGAAGAAATCTTGGATTGAAAAATTTTTAGTAAAAATTCCAGAGCTGAAGAGTTCAAGTTTGAAACTAGTTTTTTTTTACCATTTGGTTCAGTTGATCTCCAGAACAAAAATTATCATGTCATGACATAATAACTAATCAAAATGAAAATATGGAACATAAAATAAAACTTAAACCTAAAACTTATAAGTTTAGAAATAAAGGTTAGGCTTAAACTTACAACCTATTTTTGAAAAATCTTCGGCTTGAAGCCTAAGGGTGACTTATTACCAGCCCTGATTTCAATTTGAAGCAAAATAATTTCTATCAATTATTTAATACGTATCATATTTAGGAAAATATGATTTTTTGAATGATTACAACCAATGCATGAAACTATAATGAAAGAGAAATAGAAAAAAAAAACACAATTTAAAATGTAAAAATGAAAAATATTCTACATAGGTATCTTTATCTATTAATAGTGAAAATTACCGATCATATGAAAATAATTTACTTACGAACGACCCTATTGCGGTTAATCCAATGAAGTTGAAAAACAATTCACAGGCGAAAAAAAAGTCCCAAGTTGTTCTAGAAAAGGATTATCTATACCTTTCAAATGAACCGAAGGTAAAAGATTCGCGAATAAAATAAAAGCAAGTGGTACGATCAAGAAACCGGCGATGTATTTCATTTTGATGGTTTTCCGATGAACTCGAAAATTTCAATGTGACTGTTTCGTATTCTCCTTATATTAGGTATACTGTAGTAAAGCAAGGGAATCGCTTTTTTCAATGAAAAAAAATATAATTTTCGGATTCGTGGAAATTGCATTTTTCAATTGAAAAATGAAAATTTTCGAATTAGTGGAAATCGTTTATTTCAATGGGAAAAAATATAATTTTCGAAGTATTGGAACTAATAATGACTGACGACGTAATAAAGTTACAAATTTTTATGTACTTACCTAATTCTTCGAACTAGACCATCAAACTGTTAAAAGTTTCAAAAATAAAAGAAAATAGATACAATGTATGCGTGTAAATTAGGTAAGCATTTGAAAAAATATATATATATAAATCCACTAGTGTTCATACCTATTTATGAAACTTAGGTATGCCAAAGTTGAACAAAATGTACTTAGTATTTTCTATTTTTAAATTTTGTGTGTTCTATAAAAGTTGCACATTTTGAAACTTGAGACTGAGTTACTGAAAATAAATTCGGTACCTATTTAATACCTTCAGATGGTCCATACGCTGAAAGTGAAAGAAAGTTTCAAGTTTGTTGTCTCAAAAGTGAAAAGAAAAACTACGTATTGGCCGAGTAACATCGAGCACAAGAATACGATTTTTTCTGAATTTGCGCTTCAGTTGATGCCTAAAAAAATGCAAAAAAGATTGCCACAAATGGCATGAGCAGAAAACTTGCTAAACAAGACATTTCCATATTTTCACCTTTCCAATTTGAAAAGTACGTATTGCAGTTTTAGTTCTTGACTTGGCTCAATGGAAACAAAATACTGAATGAAAATTGTCCTAATTTCAGAGGATGTGATAAATGTTGAAAAATCACCTGAAATGAAAATATTTTTAGATCAAAATCATTTTGATTTGAATTTAAATCGAAATATATGAGCATTAATTTACCTCGTAATGTACTTCTTTCATTTTTATTCGAAATAGTTCCTTTTTTAACCTCTCATTTTTATGAACCTCGATGCTGAAATTCCTGATTTCAAAATTGACATATTTCACTTTTGGATTTATTTTATCTATCGATTATTGAAAATCTAGAATCCTCTGAATGAGCATCTGATGAGAATAAATTTTGGAATCTGTTATGAATTTTTGATTTTTTGAAGAACAAATAATTTTAAAATTAAATTTTATAAAATTGGATAAAAATTTATCCACAAATTCAGAATTATTTGAATTTCTGTATCATTTATTCACATTGACAGTGATGATTTTTTTATTCGATATTTTTATTTGAAGTTTATTTCATTTGGTAAAACCTTGTTTCACTTACTTACTTTCTTCAATTTCACCCTGAATTTGTGTTTTTTGATTTTTTCACGGATTATTTCGTACAAACTTGGTAAAAATTCAATTTTTTCAAAACGAATATTCAACTTTATCCCTTCCAGTGTAAATTATATCGTCTTTGAAATTGAAAACCTATTTATCATTTTTATCAAATAAAGTGTCGAAATCCATATTTTTTGACTCTCGATTTTTTGATTCTTTTCGATCCCGAAACCGAATATAGAGGATCTCTGGGTTCAGAGGTATCAGGGTTCAAAATCGAAATTGAAAACTATCCGACGAACGTTTATTACTTTTCATCAATAATCTTTTTCACCATTTTTAAAAATTACTCGAACTTACTAAAATTTTGAGATATTGAAATTTTCTGCACGCTTTAACCATTCCCAATCTTCTCCTTGGAAAAGAAATATTCCTTGCTTGAAAATTTGCAAGTTATGGTAGAAAATTGACCGCAATCTAATTCAATCCAGCGGCAGCGATCTTTCGAACCAGATTGAAACATAAAAACGGTTTACTGGGGGAATGATTCTTTGTCAAATCGTTCATTTATTTTCTCTCGAAGTTTTCAATTTTTGAAACAGGTTTTTGTAGGTAAAAATGTTGAAAAAAAAGTAACAGAGCAGTGTAAAAAGAAAAAATATGAAAACATGAAATCTTGGTTCTACTTATTCATCATCAAGATAATTCATCATTTTTCAGGAAGACCTAAAATACGAGTATTCATTCCAAAAAAATAAAATTCACAATTACAAAAATTATAATATATGAATAAAATCTAAAAAAAAAAAAAAAAATGAATAAAAGAGAGTAGTAGATACTTAGGTGTTAATTCCGATTTTTTTTTTGTTAAATTTCATTTTTTTATTCGAATAAAAAATTAGGTAGGTACATTTTATTCCACATTGCAAATATTATTTTTTGCAAAGGAACCAGAAATCTGTATTTCTGCTTGTTGATCATTTGAGATGTACCCATTTATCGTATTTCTAATCATCTTTACGTCGAGAACGGACCGTCTGGGACATTACTAACGCCCCACCACTGCAAAAATCAAAATTTTGAACATGAATTAAATTTTTTAAAAACCCTGAAATTATTTTCCATTCCAATGTATAATAAAGAAGGAAAAACATTGATGAATATTCGATGAACAATCATTAATCAACTTACGAAATATTGTATCTCGAAGAAAAAATTAGCAATGGATGGAAATTTGCTCTCAAATACGAACCCCATGAAACCAGTAGAGTAATAAAATAAAACAGCGAATAGTTTAAGACTCGCTACAACGAAATTTCGCCGACGCTGTCCTGGATTTGCAGAAACTTCATCAAATAAAAAACTGGCGCATAAAATTATACTGGCGATAAACGAGGAACTTTTGAATCGCGACATTTCGACACTTTTTTGAAATTTTCGAGAAATTTACGGCGCAATGACGAACCGATTCATTTCATAGTAAATTTTTCAAATGAAATAAATGTATTGGTCGTTTTCGAGGAGGTGATAAATTCGAAATGTAAACGCAATAAGGTGTAGAATTCTACGACGAATGGTTTTGAAAATTTAGTATGTACCTAGATAACATTGCCTTCGAAATATCAGCTATACCTATTGATATGGTAGCAGAAAATTCTAGGAAAGTTGCAAAGTCATTAGTGATAAGAAAATAGTTCAATTGAGAGATATTTTCTGTATGGTTCTGAGATTGAAAATGATATTGGATTTTCGAATTGAGTGACATGGATATCCATAAAAATGATGTTGTCAATCTCCCTTTACGTTCTACCATCGCATCATTTTTAACATTTCCCTTCAAAAAAAACCGTATTTGTGTGAACTGCTTTTCTAATTTTTTAAGTACTTACTACAAGAATTTCTCAAGAAAATATATTCCAAATATTATTTTATTACAATAATTTTTTTAAAATATTTTAACTTCGAACCAAATTTTTACCAAATATTTTTAAAGTCATATTGGAAATTCGTATTTTTTCAATTTCCATTATTTGGCAGTGTTCCGACAGCTTTTTCTCGATACTAATAAAAGCAAAAAAACAACACAGTTAAAATAATTGATAATTGAAAAGTATTGTATCTTGGTCCAATCAACAATAAAAAAAAATTACCAATATCATATAAAAATAATTTACTTACGTAGTCAGCTACTGCATAGAAAAATGCGGACAAAGGTTTCTCGCCATTGGGGTCAACTCGCTGTCCAAGGAAAGAAAAAAAATAATAAGCGTATGTATAATATTGCCCGAGAAGAAATTTGAAACGTTTTTTTCGTGATTTCGACTCAGCCGAAGTGAACAAATTCGCGAATACAATAAAAGCAAGCGATGCAATCAAGAAACCAGTGATATATTTCATTATGATGGGTTTTCTGGTGAACTCGAAAAATTTCAATGTGACTATTTCGTGGTCTCCTTAGATTTTACTGTAGTGAACTGGTGAAAATCGCCTTTTTCAATGGAAAAAGATAATTTTCGAAGTATCGATAACGACTGACGACGTACTCAAGTTACGTAGGAATTCGTATGTACCTGATTTTTGAACTAGACCTTCAAACTGTCCAGATAAAAGTTTCAAAATAGAAAAAAATAGGTACCTACAATGTAGTACAATGTATGTACCTATGTGTAAATTAAGGTTTACGTATTTATTGAATGAAAATATTTTTCAAATTGACATACATTATGTATTATTATCAAATTATTCTGAGATTTCTATCTTGAATGATCAATGATCAATCTTAGGTTTTTTGTGAGATTAGGTACCAGTTGTCAACTTTTTCAACTGAAAAAAATCAGTTACCTGTTGGCATTCAAAAATAAAAAGAATCGTCGCAAATGACATCAGCAAAAAAATAAAATAGGCAATGAAGAATGGATGGCAGAAACAAATTTTTGTGCTACTGGTTGCTTAAATTTCTGATTTCAGAATTGACATATTCCTCCTCTTATCGAATTCAATGAATAAAGATGATTAGGTATTGATGAAATAGCACCATTAAAAATTGAAAATTTTATTTTATGTGTGGATTATTGAAAATCTGTACCTAATCCACTTAATAGGCATCTAATAAGGATACATTTTGGAATCTGTTATTAATTTTTGATTTTCAAAGACTGTTTGTTAAAAAAAAGCATGACATTGGCAATATTGAAATCATTTTTAAATGAAATTCTTTAAAAATCGGATGGAATTTTTTCACACTTTTTTTCGCATCTGAAGTACCCAAGGTAATTATTTTTTTAATAGGCAAAATTTCGAAATTACTTTGAAAATAACTTTCTTTTGCCATGTACTTGCTAAAATCATGTTGGTAGGTACTAGGTAGGTACATAGGTAGGTACCCTACCCACATATCCTTGGAAAAAATTTGGAATATTGTTATTTATTTTTCAAAGGTAAATAAACAATTTACTAAATATCAGCAAAAAGAAAAAAAAATCAAATAAAAATTTTGTTTGAAAAGAAAATTGAAAATACTGAAAATCATGGCTTATTTTATTGAATGAGGAAGAGGGGGGGGGGGGGGTACATGTATAAAATTCTAAAAAATTCTTGCTCGAATAAATTATAAAAAATACTTGAAATGAACAACCTGTGATCACTCATTAGGAGGTCCCGCTCACACGGGCTTTTATTTACAGAAATTGTTTTTTTTTTTTTCAGTATCAATGCCTATTGTATTTCTGAGAATATATCCCAGAGTGCAATGATAATACATTTCAAAGCACCACGAAAAATATTCTAATCATCAAAACTGTCAAGCCTTTTCAATCTGTACAACAAAATGATTTCATTGTTTTGTTTACTGAAGAAAATTCTGAAAATTCACGTTAGTCTATTCTATGCTCAAAAATGACACCGAATTCGAATTCAGCGACCTCGAAAATGTAGAAATCGATACCCATGATGATATATTGAATGTGAGTTGAAATTTCTCCTCCCCCTGCCCCCTCCTACCACTATTCAATACCTAATGGATTGTGCTTCAAGGAATAAGTTGAATGTTGTATTAATGTTAATTTCGTTCAATTAGTGGAGTAGGTTTTTTTTTGGTGAAGTATCATCAGAAGTTGCTACCAGTTGGATTTAAAATGGTTCGAGAATTTTCAGGGGGCTGAGCCTCAGCCCTCCAATTTTAATGCAATTCATTTTTCAAAGAGGGACTGAGAAAATTTACAATTGATTAAAAATTACTGAATTATGTTTCATTTAAAACGAATGGTACTTTTAATGAAGCTTTATGTTTTTTTCATATAAAATTAGTTCCAGGGGGAGTGGTAGAACCACTACTGAGCTCAAGGGGTAGACGATATAATACCTCATCATAACTATACCTTCATGTATATCGATTTCATGGTTTTCAAGGGCGCTGATCACGAATCCGAGGGTATTTCGTCGATTCGACGACTCTAGAAGGTTATACCGGCGTCTGAGACTCATTCCGGCCGCTCGTTCGCGTATTTAATTCGCAATCTCGACTCCACACACAGCTACGTCTCAACTTCGTAATTCGTGATCCCCGACGTTTGATAATATTAAATAATACAACTCCGTCGGACCGGTTCGTTGCTCGATATAGATTCATAATCGGGTTATCCAGCGTCCAGAGTAAATACACCGCACATCCGTCGAGTTAATTATAGTCCCGAGGGATATTCTAGGTGTACTTTGGGTATCACTTGCTAATGAATTGAACGTAACTAATCATAAGCACGTCAGCGTATTACTTCATTTATGTATCGGTGGCCGAGACGTTGACGTCGAGAGCAACGAGGTCTTCCCACGGTGCTAGGTTATTTTTTTTACGTGTGTGCATTCTGCATATTGCTGTAGCCGAGCCATAGTCCGACGAAAGCGTAAATTATAATATGCTCGGATCGCCAAATACTTCGAAAGAGTAATCGCCGCCAAACAATACCTCGTATTACACGATTTTGTGATCAAATTAAACTGAAAATTTCGTCTAGAAGGCGGTAGCCATTTACATGACTGAGCTGACCTGGTTATAATGTAGAGCTGCGGAGTGGTCTCTAGATTAATTATGGTATAACTAGTCCAAGGTTGTAAAAGTGATATTAACCGGGCACGTTTTTTTTCCTCCGATTTTGCGCAGTTAAACGCACCGTAGATATCAAAAATCGTCCCAGAATCCCGATCCCCGACGAAGACCCATATAGCGTGGCCGGAAGTGGTACCGGATCATCGGGAAGCTCTTCCGGAACCAATGGTATTTCAAATGGAAACGGCAGCGTGGTGGCTGCGACCAGAGAACAATTGCTGAACCAGCAACGTAGCAGAGATAAACCTCCCAAATTACCTCCCCGGGATAATGGACCGTATCCTCATGATATTCCAAAGGTAAATAAGGATGGTTTGGAGAATTGGCAGATTCTTTGGTCGAATGTTGTATATTGATTGGTGGGTTGGTTTTTCTGTGTGTGTAGCCTGACTATGACGATATTCAAGAAGAAGAAGAACACGAGAATAGATTAGTCATGGACGAACGTCGTATCCCAACCAGTCGCGGATCCGGCCACAAATTATCCTCAAAGGAGAAAAAATTCAGTAATATTAACGGTAGGTGGCCTTTTTTGTTTTTTTTCCGTCATTGGTGGGCCCAGACGACTTGAACAGTTGTGCCAATTTTTTTCAAGGTGTTTGAGCAGTTTTTTGAAAAGTGCACAATTTTTCTGAAAGGATAGTGACGATTTGAGAAAGTGAAAAAAATTTTAAAACTTGGGCAATTTTCTATAAATTGAGGATTTTTTAAAAAATTGGAGATTTTTTTTTGAAAATGAGTAATTTTTTACAATGGGGGCAGAATTTCCAAGAATTTCCTAGAAAAATCTTGGAAATTCAATTTTATCAACATTTCTCCATCATTTTTGGATGAAGATTGCACGACTTTCCTAAAAGTTTTTTAAAAATATGATAATGTTGTAAAAATTGAACAATTTTTCAATCTTTGGAGGCGTTTTTCTATTACTTAGACAGTTTTGCCTATATTGAAAAAAATTTGGACACATCAAAAAGTTGAACGATTTATCAAAAATCTATAATAATTTGTGACATTCTGTGATTTCTGTGAGAAACCATATCTTAGGGTGGGGGGAGGGGGGGGGTCAAAAATGAGATTTTGATATTTTCTGGTGCAAAAATGTTCGTGAAATTAAATAGTGAAAATTGCAGCTCATTCGGAGCAGAACTCATTGAATTATGAAACTTAAGAATTGAGAAAATCTGAAAAAAAAAGTTTTAAGAAAAAAGCTCCTGAAGTTTTTCGTTACATTTTTTTCATTTTCTACAACTTTTAAGGATAAAGAAATGAAATTATTATGAAAAATTGGTGGTTCTATGGTAGAATTTCACGAGGAATTCAGTAGTGCAAGTTTTAGGTCGATATCTGTTAAACCAGTGTAACCAACCTTGCGAAAGAATTGAAAAAATTATGAAATAAGTATCTACCCAAGTACCTATGTAATTTTATTGTTCAAAAAAATGATAAAAACGCCGTTCGAAGCAGTAAAACGACGAAAACAAGTAGGTAGGTGGGCTTGAAATGTTCTTTGACCATCGGAGAATGTATTTCAGGCAAAAAGTCGTATTTTTCACCTCAAAGTTTTCTTTCGAAACGTCACGTTTTTCAAAACATGAGACGATTTCTCAAAATTTGGGTGAATCAAACTCAGAACAATTTTTCAAAATTAAGGACGATTTTTTAATATGTAATTCGCTGTGAGGAACAAACATTTGCGATCAAACGCCATCTATAAAAATGCATACGGTCATTTTTTGAACTAAAATTTGAAAACGGGCAGATGTGATAACGCGATCTTATCAATTTACATTATTCAGATTTTGACGCAAGGAATATAGATACTACGTATAATAGGTACACCGGATCGTTGTTATACACACTCGCGTGAGTGAGGAGTGCAGGGTGCTGACGTCATTGGTAGTGAGTAATAACATAACAACTACAAGCACACACAACCGTGGTGTTGACAAACATAAGCAGCGATGTCCGCGCATACTTGGGCAAAATTAAATGGCAAACTACCAATGACGTCGTAATTCACTCACACTAGCACACACACCCCTGATTCGGTGTACCTATTATACGTAGTATATCTATATTCCTTGTTTTGACGTAAATTTTCTGCGAAATAGTTGATTTTTCACAAAAATCAACAGCCAATAATTATTCAATATGATCACTTATCACTGATAAAAAGTTGATAATCATTCAATTGCCCGTTTTCAAATCATGAACAGCGCCATCTAGGCGGTTGTTCCTCCTAGCGAATTTTGCAATTCATCAAAAACTGGAAAATTGAAGGATTTAAACGAAAAACTCACTTCTGTCATAAAATTAGATTTTAAGATCTATAATTCTTTATATTTTACTTTCATTTTCCTCGCCTTTTTCTATGCAAATCGTTATCGAAAATGTTGAAAAACTATAATTATTCATTTTACTAATAGAAAATACTTGTTTCAAAAATGAGAAGTTTGAAATCTAACCTTCCTTAAAAGCCCAAAAAAAATCTATTATTGCTACTTTTTTGTGGACCTACTTACTTCGACATCTGAAACTTTTTCTTTTTTCCTGGGAATATAAAGTCAAGTTAGTGGAGTTTCTTGAATTTTACCAAAATTGAATTACCTTCTTTTGGGTGGGAGGGAGGGAGGGAGGGAGGGGGAAGTGTCGGAAGTTCTTTTTCTGTACCCTTCAAAATTTTCCAAAAATTGGACAAATTTTTAAAACGTGAATAGATTTTCTAAAAATTAGATAATTTTTCAAAATTTGAAAATTATTTGAAACTACATTAAAGACCAGTTTTTTATAAATCGGATAATTTTTTTAGGAAACAAGGAGATTATCATAAAATAAAAGTCACCATTTTTCAAAAAATAAGACAAATTTTAGACAATTTTGAACGATTTTTCAAAATCTGCAATTTTCCAAATCTCGTACCTACTTTTTTCTAAATTTTCCCAACTTGAATAATTTTACAGAAGATGGCAAAATTTTCAGGACAGTAAACAAATTTTTAAAAATTGGACTAATATTCAAATACAGTTTGGCCAACTTGAATGTTTATTCAAAAATTAGACATCTCCAAAAATGCACCTCTTCAAAATATTAAATCAAGGTTTTCGGAAAAAATGAAAATTCCACTGATTAAATTTTTAAAAAAATGAAATTCTCCTAAAAATTGAGCAATTTTTTTAATTTGTACTCATTTTATAAAATGCAGTAAGTTTTTACATGTTTGAAAATGAAAAATTGAAATTTGGCAAAGACCTTGGATTATTTTTTAAAAAATCAAGAAATTGTAACTGACTAACTGCTTCAGGAAAAAACACGTTTTTACATCTTGATGGGTTGTTTTAGATCGACGAAGTTACATTTTTTTGTTTCCAAATTATTACGTCTATCTCAAGTTTTAAACTATCAATTGTTGTAAATTTTTTAAGAATGATTAATTGTATAAAGGCACAGCGGGCACACATCTGAATTGGGCTATCTTTTAGTCACCAAAGGTTATAAAAAAGTCTATAACGAGTGATTTTTTGCCCAGATGACCCTTACTATTGCGGAATGAGAGCCCGCGTACCGAATTTCGTTAAAACAAAAGTCAAGGAGAACAAAGGACCTCCACCGGTCATCAATCGTTACTCAATGATCGGCACATCCATATCGAATGGACATTTGGCTTCCGCTCACGCATCCCAGCATAATCCAGTCATGTGGCACGCTCGTAGTTACGATAGCGGTATGGGTAAGTAAACATCTCATTTATTTGAGACCCTGGCATCCCCCAAGACCACCTCTGACCTCTGACTAAGCATTGTGTCGTCGCTGGTTGCAGATTCGGAGTTCCTAGATTCGCCTTACAATCATATTTACGGAAGGTTACCAATTCCGACCAGAGGGTACATACCTCCGACCCCTCGCACAATGTACATCGGAGATTGGGACTGAAAAAATAAGAACCATTGAAGCTTTCATGTTCGAGCAACAGCCTCTACTTTTTTATACATTCAGACGCGAACGACATTTCCGAATTTAATTTTATACTATGTATTGACCGCACTGCCTATTCTAAGCGTCTAAAATTACGTTATTTTTTTCTATCGTTTACTTCTTTCTTTTATTTTTTTTAAAAAAAATAGATCGTAACGTAATTTTTTTCGGAGAGGGGTTGATCATCGTGGCCTCTTTTGTTTTTATCGCAGCTTCGCTATCATCGTACGAGTGGCTTTTTTGTAAATTATTTCTCTTTTTACGCGATACGGTATTATTTTACCTTTTATCTGTCTCGTTTTCCGTTATATTTAGTCAATTTTTTATATTCTTTTTGTTTTTCTTTTCTTTTACGACTTGAACTGCGTATGAGCCTTTGCAGAAGCTCCCTGTATGAGTATTCAATCAATGAAAGGTCGCTTATGTGTGGAGAAGTGTGATATGGAAAGTGAAGGAGACTCAGGTTGAGTATTGAGCTCAGATCCTACTGGGCTCCTGTTGAGTCAGCTCGGGTTAGGTGATGAGATAATTGTATGTAACTTTGTGCGGTTGAGAGAATGAAAATTGAAATTAGGTAGGGAGCGAAGATGTAAAAATGTCTCTTAACCATTTTGCTGCAACAAAACATCCAGCTAACCGTTATTATCTTTGTCTAGGTTATTAATACGCATGTTTATATACCATTTTTTTCTTCTTCAGTATTGTAAATTTATTAATACGACTTTTTTAAATTTAATGTTATATAAAAAAATTGAACCTTTGTATCATAGGAAAATTTTAATGCAATAAATATTTTATCGTATATGGTTGGTCCATGGTCGTTTTTACCTTTACCTACTCAGGATGTACAAAAATGCTATTCCTGACAGAAAATAAAAAGTGAATCATTGGAAATTAAATAAATAGGCGCTAAAAAGAGAAAAATAATGATTATATTGCGTGTAGGTTCCACCCGAAATTATCCCACAGATAATAAAATTTCACCTCATGCTCAAGTGTTCGAGTAATTTTCAGTACAATTGCTGAAGTTCAAAAGCCCAGCCACCAAAAATGGGCCGAAACAATAGAGAGCTGAGACCTGTCCCAAAAGTTTGTGTATGGCCCCTATTTCGAAAATCATCGGTCTGCCGATCCACAGCTGCTGCTATTAAGCTCAGCGAAAGCTCAAAAGTTCACAATTTTCATGAACTTTCGGCCGAAAACATTGATGGTCGAAATTGGTGTCAAATTACAGTATTTTTCACACTGAATCCGAATATATAGGTCTGCCGACCCAAAAGTGCTGCCCAGGGTTGTACTGATTCGAATCACTTATTTTATGATTCGAATCATGATTCGAATCATCTAAAAGCAAATGATTCGTGATTCGTGCTTTGTTCGAATCATTCCTATGATTCGTGATTCGTGATTCGAATCATTTCGAAACTTTTCGATCATATCACGAATCATTTTATTTTTTTGAAATTTCTTTTGTTTTGCTCACTTTCGCGCATTTTTTGGCGTGAATTTTCGGATATTTTGCTGGTAGACGTGAAAATACACAAAAAATGGCCGAATTTTGGTTTTGAAAACTGAATTTAATGTTGAAAAAATATCCAAAAACGATAATATGCCGTTTTTAAGCCAAAAAGTGACGTTTTTGTGTGTTACAAATTTGGTAGCAAAGTATATCCGAAAATTTACGTCAAAAAGTGTCAGAATTTCGGGAAAACAAAACAATTTTAAATACATTAAATGATTCGAAAAATGATTCGAATCACGAATCACTTTTTAGGAAAATGATTCGAATCATGATTCGAATCATTTTTTTGAACATGATTCGTGATTCGTAATTTATTCGAATCACATCGATGATTCGTGATTCGTGATTCGAATCAAAAAAGGCGTGATTCGGTACAACCCTGGTGCTGCCTAAGCCCCGACAGACCGAGTAAAAGGGGAAAATTTTTTAAAAATTAACATATTTTTGGTAAAACCTTCCTTAAGTCGCAAAATTGAGTTAAAAAATGAGATTTTCTATATTTTTATTCAATTTCATTCAAAGCTGGAATTTTGAAAAAAGCTCCGCAATCACTTTTTTTTCAACCATGAATTTAAATTCACCAAAAAAATTGAATTTCCCGCGCGTCTACACTTACATTTTTCCAATAAATTTTGCCATAGGTAAGTATGGCGATGAGAAAGCAATACTCTGCTGCTTCCGATCACCATTACGTTGGAAAAGAGAAGAAAAAAGCTAGAAAAAATGTTTATTTTTCAAAGAGTCACCCGCTGGATATTCTACACCTAATAAAATAATACAGGTCGACAAGAAATTTCTGTTTCTGGGTTCTCATGTCGAAATTCTATTTGTAGACATCAAAATACATCACCTCAATTCCGGCTTCCAAAGTTTGCTGGGGGGAGGGGGGGGTGCGGCAAAAAACTGATTTTTCAAGGGCAATTAGCTTGAGCATTACAAAAAAAAATTGAATTTTTTTTTGGCCACTCTTATAGAAAATTTTATGGCGAATCGAATGCCGCAAACCGCGGACCTCCCCATCTCTTTTAGAAAAAAAGTTACAGCTCATTCTTTCCAAAATTTTGTGAAAAAATCGCATTTTTTGGGCCTTTATCGCAAAAAAAAGAAATGCGATTTTTTCACAAAATTTTGGAAAGAATGAGCTGTAACTTTTTTTCTAAAAGAGATGAGAGGTCCGCGGTTTGCGGCATTCGATTCGCCATAAATTTTTCTATAAGAGTGGCCAAAAAAAAATTTCAATTTTTTTGTACTTAATGCTCAAGCTAATTGCCCTTGAAAAATCAGTTTTTCGCCCCCCACCCACCCCCAAAACAAACTTTGGTAAAAAAAATATTGTTTCCTTCATTAGTTACGTAAAAGCAACCCAAATTTGACAATGAGAACCCAAAAACAAAAAACGTGTCGACCGGTGTAATCAGTATGAGACATTGGTGGGAGACAGTTTTAAAATTCAGAGTAAAATTAAACGCTTTACTTTTTATTTCATTAAAATCTAAATACCTAAATGTTTATATTTTTATCGTTTGGAAATCTAAAGAAAAAAATGGCTGAATAGATCTCCGGTATGGCGAGAAGGTAAAAAGGGGGAATTGAATTTCTTTGAAATAAATACGCTGGGATTTTTTTTATCATATCATTTCAAAGCTTCTCGTAAGTTCAAAAATTGAATGTGCAAACTCCTCGATTTCACAGATTTCCTCGGATTGATATATGGATTTCTTTCTTACGGCGAACTGGGTATGCAATTTTATTAACGTCTGGAAGAAAAGGTAAGTCGAGGTGAAATGGTTTACTTGAATGAGATTGAGCGAATGAAGAAACTTAAGTTCTTTAAAATAATTATCACTGATTTTTTTTAAAAGTTACATCTTCCGAAAAAACATATCCATGTTAATAAATTGAGAAGCAAAATTATTTTAAAAATTTTCCATTGTTTTTCGAAGTATCTTTGGTCTTATTGTTCTTGACCTTGGAATTATTGATTGATCGAGCCTTTTTCCCTCACTAATGGACTTCAGATCTTGAAATTTTTTGGAGTTTTGGGAGATTCTTATGGTAGTTTTATGATCTGGGACTTTTTCAATTTGGGCATTTTCAAAAATAGTAAATGAATTAAGAACAGAAAATTTCAAAAAATTGAATATAAAAAATTTATTTCAAATCAAAATTTACATTTTTAAAAATTCATTAAGGTACCTTTTTTCTTATTTCTCCATAATTTTAGACGAAAATATCTTGATTTGGTTCAATTTTTTTCTCATTCTTACTATTCTCTATTTTTCTGATGATGATGATTGGTAAAAAAAAAAATCAAATTTACCTAAACTTTTAGTTTAGATGTTCAAAGCGAATATTTTTTGAAAATAAATTTATGGGCACTTGTAAGATTCAACATATTTTAATCCAGAAGTACATTACTTTTTAAAAAATCCAAAAAACTGTTGCTCGCTTACCTTGCGAGAATAATTCTCAACTCCAAATTCAAAATTTGGGCTAGGTGATTTCCAAGTCTGGAAAAATGTTGGAGAGTAATTACGTATCTCCATAGAGCAATATTGGCGCGACTTGATGCAATTATGCACATCAGTCACATACCATTTGTTCAGGTATATTTTTAAAAATGAATTTTGAAAAAATATAAAATAAAAATAGAAGTCGAAAGTTTGAAAAACATTAAAAAATTATTTTAAAAAAGATTAAATATAATAAATAATGGGGGGGAAAAGGAGCCATAAATTTCCATTGTCTACATTTTTATTGCCCTGATTAGCATAAATTTTAAATCTTATTACCTCTATTTTTTTTCTTTTTGTCTGCGTTTTATTACCTCAGAAAAATTTCAGAGGGGTAGATACAGGGTTTCCTTTGTTATGGACTTTTATTATCCTTATCTCGCCTGTAGTAAAATTCCGAACCCTTATTTAGTCTGTTTGATGATAAAATTTCGGAAAAAAATTGTCGAATAGTTTTATTGCGTTCCTTTTCCTTTGAACAGGTTTTATTACCCCGACCATGCTGAGTCACTCACAAATTTTAAACTTCTATTATATTTTTTTCTTTTGTTGGCGTTTTATTGCCCTAATAAATTCCCGTCACGTACAGGGTTGGTTTTTATTACCCCTTGGCAGATGGTGGAGAAGGAGATATTTTATACCTGGCGTTCCCTGCCTGCAGTGCTGTATAGGTTTCTCGGCTCAGTATAGTTTTAGCTGTCTTGGAGTAAGGACCTCGGGACCAAAGATGAGTGAATTTTTTTGGTTATATCTTTTCGCGTTATTATTTTGGGTTCGCGCTTTCTCATGTCGATTTTTTTAATTAATTTTTTCGTGATGGTGAATCTTTTCGTGTTATTTTTTCGGTTCAAGTTTTTAATTCAATTTTTTCGTGATTAGTGGAAGAGAGACATTTACTTTATCGTTTTTTTCGCGTGCCGTTATTTAAAATTTTTTCGTAATTAGTGAAAATTGGTGAATCTTTTCGTGTTATTTTTTCCGTTTGCGTTTTTAATTTAATTTGTTTGTGATTAGTGAAACAGTAACAGGTAAATATTTAACTTTTTCGTTTTTTCCTCTTGCCAATTTTTTTGATCAATTTTTTCGTAATTAGTGAAAGTGAAACGAGAAATTTCGCGCTATTTTCAACTTTTTTTTTTCAATTTTGCATTTTTAAATTTTTTCCCCATTGAGCTTTCAAATTATTTTTTTTTTCTTTCTTATTGAAGATGAAACTAGAAATTTTGTGCCTTCTTTAACGTTTTACTTTAATTTTGCATTTTTAGTTGTTGAAATTTGTGAAGTTTAATTTTTGAGAGAAAGAGCTAGGTCGTAATTATTTTTTCATGAATTTTCTAAATTTTTGACAATTATGATCTCGAAAAAGTTTTTTAAAAGAGTTGAAGCTAGTAGGTATTTTTTGGAAATTCATTTCGAATATTGTTTCTATTTTATTTTATTTTGTGGAATTAAATTAGGGTTATTGGTTTTTTAAAATTGCTTTTGGCCTAAATCTAATTTTCAGGGTTGCGAGAACGGATCGCGTTCCGTTCCGTTACTGTTCTAAATAAAATTTCCGTCCCGTTCCAAAAATAATTTTTTCGTTCCGTTACCGTTCCGATCCGTTTTAAAAATAATTTTTCTGTTCCGTTATCGTTCCGTTCCGTTCTAAAATGACAATTTTATCCGTTCCGTTCCTGTTCTCGCAACCCTGGTTCTGGCAGTTCCAGTGTCCTTTTCCAGCGCCAAATTTCTGTTCTTATGATAATTGTCAATTTTCGCCAAAAATATATGATTGAAGATTTATTATTATTAATATGAAATCTGTTTTGTCCAAGCAGGATTGCGACGTTGCGAGAACGGATCACGTTCCGTTCCAAAAATAATTTTTCCGTTCCAAAAATAATTTTTCCGTTCCGTTACGTTACCATTCCGTTCCAAAAATATTTTTTCCGTTCCGTTACCGTTCTCACAAACATGCTAATTTTGACTTGATTTGGAAATTTTTTTTACCAATTTCATACAATTTCAGTTTGCATTTTACTTTCATTGGTCTTTCTATTGCTTAATTTTGATATTGCCTTTTCTAATTAGGTATTTTTTGGAAATTTATTTTGAATATTGTTTCCGTTTTATTTTATTTTGTGGAATTAAATTAGGGTTGTTGGTTTTTGAAATTGCTTTCGGCCTAAGTAATTCTAAGTTCAACTTTTGATTTGGACCTTTTTTTCCCCCACCATTTCATTGTACAATTTCAGTTTTCATTTTACTTTCATTGGTCTTTCTATTGCCTAATTTCAATATTGCTTTTTCTTTTAATGGAAATTTTGGAGATGCATTTCAAAAAGAGCTTGGAGTTGAAGCATAATTCGTACAAATGGTATAAGTCAGGAAAGTGAAAAAATACAAATGGTATAAGTCAAAACACTGTATATTTGTAAAGGGACCTAAGTGTAACTTTGTTTTCAAAACATTAAAGTCTCTTTTCTCATATACAGGTTTTTTGACTTATACCATTTGTATTTTTTCACTTTCCTGACTTATACCGTTTGTACGAATTATGCTTCAGTTTCTCCTATTTATGGTTAAAAAAAAGAAATTTTAAAAAGGAATTCAACTCTAATGTATTTTCCAAATTGCATTTTTAATTATTTACCTACGTACATTCGTCATAATTTCATTTTGACTCTTGCTTTGACTTTCTGAATAAAATATTTTTAAAGGTGTGTCCTCACCTAATTATTAATTAGTTTTTTTTTTTAGAACTTGTGAAATCCAAAAAGAAGGTTCAAAAAGCTTTTAGAAGATAATACCGATTTTTTGTGGTCCAATTCCTTCCTCGTTTCTCATCATGATTTAGGTTCCAGTTCATTTCAATTTTGGAATCATTTTGCATTTTTAAATATTCTTAAAAATTTTTTTTCAGAAACTACTGATCAAATTGCTATTTTTTCGAAATTCTTTCCTCTGTCCTCATTGAATATTACACTTTTGCTATTTTGAAGATTTTACAAGCTAAAAGTATGTTTAAATTTTGCATTTATTGTTTTTTAGAATACCTACGCGTTCAACTCTTTCTAATACTTTTTGAATTTTTAAAATTTTGCATTATAAGTTTTTTTAATTGCCTAAATTCAATTTTACTTTTCCGAATATTTTTCATTTGATTTTTTTAAAAAAATCACTCGAGTTTTTTCAAAATATTCTGATGTGTTGGGTTTTATTGATTTTTTAAAGATTACGCTCGATTTCGTTCAAAATTTTCTGATACGAGTTGATTTTGCTTCGTTTTTTCTAATGTTTTTAAAATTTAATTTGATTTTTTTCACTTTCTCTTGATTTTTTTTTCAAAATTTTTCGATGCAGCGAGTTTAATCTTACAAATCGTTTGGCCAGAATCGCATACTGATAAGTATGTACTTTTAATTCCAATTTTATTTATTGCTCTTTAGAGTACCTAATTTCAGTTTTGCTTTAACCAGTGTTTTTATTAGACTTGATTTTTTTCAAATTTTTTGCTCATATTTTTTCAAAATTCATTAATAATATGTTGAATATATTTCGAATTTTTATTTTTGCGAATTACGGTATTTAAATAGTTGTAAGTTAAAATTTTTCGCTGGCCTTTGAGTCAAAATTTTTGATTTTCTGACAAAGTGAGAACTGGCTGAAAAATCAGTGAAACATGACTGATTTTTAATGAACGATATTTCATGTATTTAAAAAAGCAAAATTCCATCAAAGTTGACTGATTTATAGAGAATTACGTATGAGCAAATCTTTGGGGTTTTCTAAGAAATAGAGCGACTTGAATACTGCCAGATTGAAGTGAGGGGGATTTTTTTGGGGAAAATCAGGTTAAAAATGCATGTTTTTTGGTATTTTTTTGTGAAAAATCTCAAATTTTTGCAGTGGCGCGTAAAATTAATGCTCTCTGTTTTTTTTTTTCAGATTCAGAACAATCATCACAATGAGCAGGCTGACTATTCACTCTTCATCACTTGGTTGGTCGAAAATTCGAATCCTCTTCCGCAGAAGTGAGTAACGTTTTTTAAAAATTTCTTTCCCTTAACTAGATTTTAATGAAAATTTGATTAAAAATTTTTTTTGGAATAAAGTCCAGGTGTAGTTACCTACATTTTGATTTTAGAAATTTGGTTTACTTTTTTTTAATTTTAAAGAATAAAGTAGGTACCACCTCTAACAATGGAAATTCCAGTAGTTCAGTCTTATTTTAACTACAATAATTTGATATTTGGATTTCTTTTTTTTAATTGATTGAAATTATGTTTTATTTTTCAAAATCTTCTCACCATTGAATAATTTTGTTTACTCTAGAACCTTTTTAAGTACGTAAAAAAAATTCAAATAGGTAAGTTTTTTTCTAAATTTGTAGGTAGCATTTTTTAATGCGTACTTATCTAATTTGGTGATTTTTTTTAGTGATATGTACTACTTTTTAAACCTAATTTTACAGGCTTTTACTGGATAGGTAGACAGTGGCATCATGGCGGTTCATCAATGTGATCGCTGTAATCGCCGATTACACTCAAAAAAATCAAAAAAAAAGTTTTTCAATGTGGTTAGTTTATTAAATTTAAAATTTCGTTAAACCAAGGAACTAAGTATTTAAAATTAGAAAAAATGTCGATCATCAGTATTGAAAAAAAAAAATTGAAAAATAAATGCTCTTCTTAATGTAATCGCGTTCAAGAACGATTGCAACCCATGCTCATGCATTTTCGATAATTTCGAGGGTGGGCATTTTTTTAAATCATCATTTCTGCATTGATAATTTATATTAGAGTCCTACTTTGTTTTTTTTTTTAAAAATCAATTTGAAAAAATTATCAAAACGTTTCTTAAAATAACTTTAATTTCTAAAATATTTTATTACAAAGGTACACAAATGTGAATGAACATTCATTTACAAATAAAATTAAGTATAATAATTAACAAAAGTTGACTACTGTAATGATGGATAAATTATAATTTTTGTAAATTTATTAAGTTAATTATTAGGGTAAAGTTGCCTAAATCGTACCGCCGGCCGCCCAAATCGTACCACCAGTGGTTTCTCTTAGATGGTCGTTTTTTAGCATATTTTTTCGAAGGTATATATTATATATTACTATTATGCATTTTGAGACCCTTGATGCAAGAACCAGACCATATGAACAATGTGCTGGCTTTTTATCGCGAAAAGAAAAAAATAAGGGTGTCAAAGCAATACTTCAGCACCAAGATATCGGACAGGATGCACCATAAGGCGATACCGGAAATCTACCTGACGAGGCTGCTCTCAACCAAAGGCACCGTGCAGAAATTTGTCGACGATTTTTTCGGTACGATTTTAACAGCCAATGAGGCCCTGCCGCCGGCTGTCAAATGGCTGTTTGATTCATTCGACGAAGCGTTCAGGAGGCATAATATCATGGATCCCGAGGTTCTTCACGCGTGGAAGTCCAACAGGTACGTTTTTCGAGGATTTAATTCGATAAAAATAAATTTTTGGAAGGAAAATTTTTCAGGAACAAGGATTGTATTTTTCCTTTGAAAAATAATTTCAAACTATGCAGTAAATTTTGGATTATTGGCATAGGCTGATGGACCCAAAAAATTGATTTTTGGATTGATTCCTCCTCTGTTTTTCAGCTATGACTTGAAGGTGTTGAAAATTTATGATTTTTGGGTATTTTTGGACTCAACCACCTCCCTGGAAATTTTTTGGTATTTTTTGAATCGAACCCCCTCTTTCCTTCTCTACCTTTTTCAGAAAAGGCATTATCTTTGTTAAAAGTTATTAATTTATTAATGTGTCTTGTTTGTTTTCTAGCTTCAGTTTACCATTGAGATTTTGGGTAAATTTTATCAAAAACCCGGATTTCATATTCGATATCAATAAAACGCCGACGGTCGACTCGTGCCTGCCTGTGATCGCCCAGACGTTCATGGATTCCTGTTCGATGATCGATCATCGTCTGGGCAAAGATTCGCCCTCCAATAAATTGCTCTTCGCCAAAGATATACCGCAATATAGAGATACAGTGGCTAGGTAAGTTATTGAATCTTTTTATTAAGGTCCTGTTTTCGACGTTTTTAATAGGTATTTTTTTTCCGATTTTCCAAGTTTAAAACAATAAGACAATTGTCCTCATTTGCTACAAAATTTTAATTTTCAATTAGGACGTGTTTTAAAACTTTCGGGAGACACAGTTTCAAGAATTCAAATTGATATTTCGATTTTTTGATGAAATTTTGAAATTTTCGAATTGATGTTTCAATTTTTGGCCAATTTTTTCAAATTTTAAAAATCTGTTTCGACATTTTTTTTTTTTTTTTTGCGATTTTCCAAATTGATAATAAGGTTTCGGTTTCCATTTACTACAAAATTTTGATTTTTGATCAGAGTATGTTCTAAGATTCTAAGCACCAAAATTTCAGAAACCCAAATTTATATTTATATTTTTTAATGAATTTTCATTATTTTCAAATTGATATCTTTGAAATCTATTTCAATTTTTGGCTAATTTTTTGAAATTTTAAATATCGGTTTTTGTAAAAATTCGATATTTGAAAAAAATGTCCTATCAAAATCAATTTAAATTCGGGAATATGAATCTTTTAATCGATAAATTTGTTTTTGGTTGGATCATGTTTCAAATTTTTATCAAATTTTTGGAAAGGAACGAAAAATCGCTTCAATTTTTTCGAATGTCTGATAAAATATTTTACATCAGATATTCATTCAAATTGTATTTTTTATACTCGAATGTGAATTGGTTGAATAATATGACTAATGAAGAATTATATTTCGTTTCGTAGGTTTTATCGTGATATCCAATTGATGCCTCAAGTTTCCGATCAACAGCTCAGCTCAGCGATGCAGCAGCTATCAGTGTCGCAGATTGGACACTTCCACACGATATCTGCTTTAAAGGAGCTTTATATTTATGTTTCCAAGTAGGTACGTATAACGACGAGGTATGTTGGTATAGATAATTATTATCTTGCACTTACTTATATAATTTTTTCTTTTTTTATTGCTTTGATTTTATTTCACCTTTTTTGCCCTGGAGTCAAGTGAAAAATCTGGATTTTTTTAGTCTCGTACTTGGCTCTTAAAAAATGATCCAGCTAGATCAAATAGTTTTTACTTTGAAAAAAATATTAATTTTTTCAATTTTTTATCATTTACCTAAAATTTTTTATTCCACCATAAGGTTGGGTTATTATTTATTGGATTTTTTTTTTTAGAATTTTTGTGCTAAATTCAGACTTGAGATTTTTTTTTCGAAATTTTCAAAGAAATAATGCCCATTTTTTATGTTTGGAATTTCAAAGGACAATATTTTTTTAAATTCAATTTTGAATTGATATCTGTTTTTTTTTTTTTAATTTTCATGGGAGTCTGGCTGGCTACTGCAATTTATCTCTAAATTCCTACAATTTTAATAGGTCCCTAAAATATTATTTTGTTCCAAACAGGACCCTTTCCTCTCCCTTTCTCTCCATATCCTCATTTTTGCTCAGTAATATGTTCTAATATTTTTTATTTTTATTTTTTTCGCAGATATTCGAGTCATTGGATTTGGATCCATACTGCAAAAAAAACCAATTAAGCCATAAATTGGAAAACGTCGCTTGTATGCTGGAAGGCGAAGAAACATCGGCTTGCTGACCGATTGTCTTCGCGTTTCGTACCCATTAATACTACTTAACGATTTTCCACTGCATACGTCTCATATTAAGCCTCTTATCGTAATTTTTTTCTTAAATACTGTGATATTTAAAACAAAAATGTATAAAAAATGATAATTAAGGGAAAAATCACCCAGCAAGGTGAAATTCCTCAAACTTCGATTAATCTGGCGCATGGCGTCAAAAAGAACGTAATTTTATTACATTTTTTGGGTCTTTTTTTAGTGGTTCGATTGTCGAAAGATTTTTGCGGTATATTATCGCCATAGTGTTTTTAGCGTGAATTTTTTTACTTCGGTTTTTTTTTACTTACGATTTTTATTTATTTATTTTTTGTTTAGATGATAAGTTCTCGATGGTTGGAGGAATTTTACCGAACGTTTTTTTTTTTTTTTGGATACCATTATTGCTAAAATTTGTGTGTTAGTTTAAGGTCGAACAATATTTCGTTTGTAAATTTTAAACTGTGTAGGTTATGTATTGTGTATTTGTGTTTTATCGTGGTCGTGATTTTAATGATAATTAAGCCTTCAGTCTAACTCATAAGCCCCGTTTGTTTAATTACGATATTTTATTCATCATCGTCAATTCAGCGAAAAATTTGTTGGAAGTTGAATCTTTCTTTCTCCGGTTGCCCCCCCCCTCCAGAAGTGCCATCGTTTTATGCAAAGTACCTACAATACGTTGTCTTGGCGGCAGTACTCGAAGCAAATAACATCTGTGATCGTTTAAGTTGTATTTGTACTCGTTTAATATGTTCCTCGCGTATGATTTAATTTTATTTAATTATTAACGCGATAAGGAGCCGATTTAATATTGTGTTACATCATCACGCAATACGTTATTTTCCAGTTGAATACTTATGAAAGAAAACAAAAATCGGAGCCCGGTAAATTTGAATTTGATTAGATCGAAATGTAAAAAATAGACTTATCTGTTCCAATTTGTATATAATTGCCATTGCAAAGATAATTTGTAAAGAAAAAATGTTGTATTTGTGTATATGTTTTTTTTTCATCGATTCGAATTTTTTTACGTGTTTTTGCTCCCCCCCCCCTTTGTTTTGTATTTTTTTATTTATTTATTTATTAAATGGCGATTGAAATTTACATTTTGAAGTTAAAACAGTGTTCGCGATCGTTGGAATTTTTATTCTTTTTGGAATCTCATTACGTGATGTATTTCGATTTTTTTTTAATTTGTTTTTTTTTTCCTTTGCATTTTTCCAACAATTATTACGAATGTAAATGATACGTATAGTGTAGAAATTACATAAAAAAGGGGTGGAATAATTGAGTTTGCATCGGAGTTTGTTTATTTTGCGAACAGCAGGGAGCTGAGGGGTTAATATAGGATATGAGGTTATCGCGGCAGCTGTGCTTCTTTATTTCTTCAGTTGTGTTTTGACTGTTGAAGGGTTCAGATGTGATTTCGATTCCTCTTTTGTGAACTAGGATTTGTAAGCTGAATTTTTTCAAGCGCTGGGGAAGATAATTTTTTTGTAATCTGTTGAATACCTACTGACCTTTTACTTTTCATCAGCTTGAAAAATTGTCAATGGAAACTAAAAGTGACAATTCAAATGTGCTGAAAATTATGGAACGGATGAGTTTGCAAAATATAGATCAAAAATTTATTTTCAACTCGGGATTCAAATTTCAGACTCAGAAAAGGGTACATGGAAGGTATTTTTCTTATATCAGGATTGAGGGTATTTTTTTTTCATCTTTAGGCCCCCAAATGGGAGCTGGAGTAGATCCAGCTCCAACTCCTAGTCGCACGTCCAAGTCGTGGGGGCTGGGACCTCACCGTTTTCTGGTGTGCAAACGCGACAGGGGGGCGTGACTGGCACGCTGCTTTGGAAAATCAAAAAAATAATGGTAATTTCGGCCTCGGTGGGATAAAATTGGGTAATTTTGGACTTGGGCTAAATTGTGTTAGGTGTCGCCTTATGCAGGGTCACCCTAATACTTGGTATCGGGTTACCCTGCATAAATCGGTCCGGCGAGCGAATTATGTATCGTCATCGGTGCCCACCGCGGTGGTAGTCTAAACGCGGGGCTCATCGATGTGGGAGCCTTTGCCGGTGCATTTTTCTCTCGCTGGATCAGGATTACGTCTTATAGTTGTAGGACTTTCTTATGACCTGCGTAATGCGCGAAATCTTGTGGCTTTGTTGAGGGTCTTTGATCCCCATATCTATCTTGGCAAATCCGGGATGGAGGGCATTACGTGGCTCGTTGGGCAACAGGCGTCTGGTCTTTTCATCGTGACTAGCAAAATTTGAAGATGGTCGGACCCGGACGCTCTTTTTAGTATCGTAAAAAATCGAAAAACCCCTTAATTTCACTAAAAAAAAAAAACAAAAAAAAATAGGATGTAAAATTGGCGATTTTTCGATTTTTTACGATACTAAAAAGAGCGTCCGGGTCGAACCATCTTCAAATTTTGCTAGTCACGATGAAAAGACCAGACGCCTGTTGCCCAACGAGCCACGTAATGCCCTCCATCCCGGATTTGCCAAGATAGATATGGGGATCAAAGACCCTCAGCAAAGCCACAAGATTTCGCGCATTACGCAGGTCATAAGAAAGTCCTACAACTATAAGACATAATCCTGATCCAGCGAGAGAAAAATGCACCGGCAAAGGCCCCCACATCGATGGGCCCCGCGTTCAGACTACCACCGCGATGGGCACCGATGACGATACATAGTTCACTCGCCGGACCGATTTATGCAGGGTAACCCGATACCAAGTATTAGGGTGACCCTGCATAAGGCGACACCTAACACAATTTAGCCAAAGTCCAAAATTACCCAATTTTATCCCACCAAGGCCGAAATTACCATTATTTTTTTGATTAATCCAAAAGCAGCGTGCCAGTCACGCCCCCCTGTCGCGTTTGCACACCAGAAAACGGTGAGGTCCCAGCCCCCACGACTTGGACGTGCGACTAGGAGTTGGAGCTGGATCTAATCCAGCTCCCATTTAGGGGCCTTTTTTTATCAAAATATAAAAAATATAAAAAATGTTATTAGGTAAAGAAAATAATTCGATTTGATTTTGAATTTGAAATAGATTATAAAAATGAGCCACCAATTCGAAATCAGATTGGTCGAATTTTTTTTTACTTTTTTATGTAATATTGCATTTATGTTTTATGTATCTAAGTATTTTTTTCTCTCTTTAAGAAGTTGTTATTGGAAATTTTAAATCATCTTGGTACGTTTTTACAATGAATATTTTTATCCATTTCCCTGTAATTGCATTATTGTTTCAATTATACTAATTTTTCAAAATACATCCGAGTGTGTACTTTATTTACCGACTATGAGTATTAGAATGGCTATTCCAATGATGAATAATTTGATTTAAATGCGAAAATAGCAACACCGGAAGATTCGCCGCGCCAAAACACTCTAATTCGTGTAATAAAAAAAAATAAATAAATAACTGGACAAAAACCATGCAAAAAAGACGAAATTTCGATGTAAAAATATCACTAATGGATTCGTTTCATTGAGAAACTTCTCACTCGACTCAACGTACCATTGATTACAACAATATTCAATTAAAATTATGGTTTTAATATTGGGTTGAAAAAAAATCTTCAAATAATGCCTGCAAAATTACCGTGTATAGGCAACATAAATAACACTAAAATGTTTTCAATTTTCGACAATACACGAAATTCACAAAAACCAACGATTATTGATATACTAAAATGCCTGCAAAATCACGGTATAGACAACACACACAACACCATTTCTACTCTAGTAATGGTGTTATTTGTGTTGCCTATACCGTAATTTCGCAGGCGTTTTTTGAAAAATCACAATTTTTCCCATGTAAATTTGAAATTCATGGTTTTTAATTGTTCTTCATTGTAATTGATCGTACGCTGAGTCGAATTAGAGGTTTCTCAATACGAATAATCCATTGATTATATTATTTTCACATATGAATCAATATTTGACTACGAATTCGCCATTATAACCATAAATCGTCATTTTTATAGTAGTAGATCGCTGATTGGATTGAAAAATGGTCCTCAAATTGGAGAAATGAGTAAATAAACAATGAATGAATATATTTCCCAACAAAACACATTAAATAATGACGGCTAAGGCTGAAACTTTTGCATATTCTTCGCTACGCACCTCACGGACTGTTTTTTTCTTCATCATTGTAATTTAAGCTGCCTATCTAGTGAAATTTGAAGACTTTTTCGTTGTATACTGAAATAATAAATTTCTTTCCACGTGTATTTATCTGTCAATTTTCTGTTATCCGACGAATTCAATTTTAACGCCAATTCGAAGACTCGACAGACTTTTCACTCCAATAAAACTGAATTTGAGATCGCCAATCTGGAATTCGGCATCTATTTCAACTACTACCATGGCCAACACGCTACCACGTTCTCTTTGTATCTTGATGTAATTTCTCACAGGAAAGTGACTTCTTCAACTCGAAAAATTTTATCGTCTGATTGCTTTCAGAATCCGGTCAGGGGTAGATTTTAGGTCGCCGAATTCTAATTCCATGGGTATCTTCATCTTCAGCGAGTTGGTTGACTCATTTATTCAATTAGGACTAATTAATTAAAATAGTCCAATTAAAAATATTATTGGTTCATACGGAAAAGAATTGGTTAACAATTCGAATATCTCGAACCAATCAGAATAACAAAATGAGAATATTTCACTACACCAAGTGACCAATGCCCATGAAAATTTCCTTATTCCGAGTACATCACCGATTCACCGATACAAATTTACAGTGCATATTTCTTTAATTTCCAAAATTTAAAAAAAATAGCACAATAAAAAATTAAAAATAAAATACTTTATAGGTAATGATAAAGAATAAAAAATACCTAATTATTACTAAAGGTAAAATAATACAAATTATGGTAATCACACTGAATAAAGTCGTCCACCAAACAATTTTATCACAATGAAATTACGCTCATATTGAAATACGATTAAATGAACATCATTTTAAATAAAACGAAAATAAAGTAAGTAACAAAAAAATAGAAATAAACTAGGAAACGATCATCACTCGTCCTGAATCGCATTGTAATGAGACAAACGAAAAATGCTTCATAAAATTTTATCAGATCAAACGAAGAACATCGGAGCGTTATTCACGATATGGTCTTGGATTTTGCCATTTTTTTCTTGCTCTCCGGCCAAATTCGTAGAATCATAACGTTGCCTGCGTAAAATGAAAAAAATAAAAATAGAAAAGGAAAAATTGATGAAAATTACTCTGCATCGTTGGCGGAGTTGGACATGAAATAAAAATACAATCCTTACCCATCCCACCAGGCTCTTGCTCTGAAAGCGGCTAAATGAGCGTAATACGTGGGGGCAGGATAAGAGACGCTTCTGTTACAGCGCGCGAACATGTGACACAGGTAATAAGTCAGCTGTTCGAGTTCATCCTGGGCGATTTTGTTATCATCCCATAATAAATGGTACTTAGTAGGACGAGCTGTACCCTGCAAAAGAAACAAATAAAAATACAGAAATTAAATTGTGTTTTTTTTTGAAAATCATCAATTTTTGGCCTTTCTTACTTGAATGCTTTGGTGCGAGACGAGGTAAAAATCGACTTCGGTCGGATGAGTGATGACAGTATCGACTAACGTGCCGGCTCTTACGTTTTTATTTTTGGGTCCATCCCAATCTTGAGGTCCGGGGAAGAATCTCGTGTGGTGACGTTTCTGCACTACCAAGAAAGTAATCGCTGGCTCGTATTCAGGTTGCATTTTCTTACAAGCGGCCCTTATGGCTTGTAACTCGACATTTAGTACCTGGAAAAATCACATGCAATTATTATGTCATCATTTATCCTCTCAATGTAGTTAATACAGAAATAATCAAGTAAGAGTTGCCATCTGAAAATTTGAAAAAACCTAATTTTTGAAGAAATTAACATCCTTACACGATCTATTAATTTTTTTCAGTAGAAAAACGTATAAACTTTTTTTTCTAAAGGAAGATTTCTCCGAAATTAGTAAATCTTTGTCATATTTTTTATAGATGGTTTGAAATTCTGAAGAGAATTTTTTTTCAACTTTGGAAACACTGACCGAATATTTCACTGAATTTTACTTACTTGCAAAAATTGCCCTTCAGAGACTCCGTCGCGATAATAAAGAATACGTTCAGGTTTTTTGGTCGTGCTTTTGTAGAAAAATAGAAGCTGTTGTTCGATCATTTCTTGCAAATCAACAATCATCTCCTGGCGACCCGCTTGAAGTCTGTACATCATGTTGTATTTGAAAGCGTACGAATCATGGGAAGCAGCCACCTGTAAAACGAGAAATTCAGAAATCGAACACAATTTTACAAAACAATCAAGGATAAGTTTTCGTAAAAAAAAGATTAGCATTGATACAAATTTCGATTCTCAAGTCAACAATAAGAAATTGAGGATTTTTTTTCGAGGTTCAAAAGAGGATGGCAAGGAAATAGTTCTAGAACTTGAAACGACATGTTGAAATTTTTCATTTCCAAGGCCCTAAAATCTAATGGATGGAATTTTATTGAAAAATTGGAACCATTGCTATCTATTTTTCATTTGAGGTCCTAAGAAAATACAATTTTTTCCCCATTTTTTCAATATTTACGATAAAAATCTAAAAAAAATATTCACGAAAGTAATTCCTGACGTTGTTGGTATGAATATTCAAAAAATTGAAATCGACGCTCATTTCCCTCAAATTTTCCAATTTTGGAAAAATGAAATGCAATTTTGTTCAATTTGAAAAATTATTTGGGCGGGAAGGGGGGGGGGGAGCATTAATAATTTTCATTGACCAAAATATTCATACTAAAATCATCCATTCTCGGGAAATTTGTTCAATTTTTTTCTGATTTTCAACTTGAATTTTTTTTAAAAAATCAGAATAAGTAACATTTTTTAAAAACTTCCGAGAGTGAAATTAAAGTTTGAATAACTTTTTCTATCTTGACACAGATCAAAACTTGGGGAAAAAATGATCAACTGTATGCCAAAAACTACATAAAAATGATGACCCGAAGTCAATAATTGGTGGATCCTTCTCCCACGGAAAAAACGTTTCCATTATACTTTAAGCACCTTAATTGAAAGCGAGTTCATTCGTTCGTCTTGAAATACTTACCGCTGAAATCGACAGCCCTTCACTTCCGGGAGCAGGATGAGTGACATCGGCGCCGACAATCATTACTGGTCTTTTTAGCATTTCTGGCCTAAAAAAAAATATATATATATATTTTAAAAAATTATCCAACCAAAACAATTGAATTACCAATGTAAAAAAAACGATATTGAATGGAAAAAATTAACAACACTAAAGAGACGAAATTACCTATCAACTGACTCTTCTCTCACGATCAACGAAATTTCAAAAAAAAAAGGGAAGATTTTGAGGACCATATTTTAAAATGACTAAAATCAAATCATTTTCGATTTTTTTATAAGTAAAACTAAAAAAATCAACTGTTGTTTTTCGACTCAAAACTTCAATTTTTCCAAACTTTCCTACTTATATGAAATTTGATTTTTTTTCTCATCTAAAAATCCAATTTCATTTCCGTAGAGTTGGGCTATTTCCCGATTTTTACACTCCCAACATCATCTATGAGGATTGATATCGATGATACTTGATCAGTTTAAAATTGATGTTTTATTTAGAACTGATCATTTTTTTGTGTTCTTTCGCGAGCAAAGAAAAAATTCCAAAGAGGGGATACTAGAATCGGAGACAAACAAATTCCAGTAAAAATAGTCTACTTGCAATAATTATGTGGATTCACCGCACTCGTGAATAAAACACATTTCACAAAGGTTGATTTCGAAACCATACTCACATTATATTCCGGGCCAGGGAATGATTCACTCCGCTGATTTTCGAGTTGATTTTTAGCAGGATATTCTGGGCAGTCATCGCGTTCATTTTTCGAAAATCACAAGTGGCTGCTTTCAAACATTGCGTCAGCACACCAACTTTCAATTCGGCGACTCTTTTAATTTTACCTAAAACAAAAAGAATTTGTATTAAAACAACGTCTTTGAAAAATAATAAAGTAATTAAAAATACCGAATTGGTATGGGCTTAGATTGCTTACTATAAATATCGTCTATTCCAAAAGGTGTCATTATCACCAGTAAAATCTGAATTCCTTTCTCGAATTTGCGAAATTCTCTCTCGAAATCAGCTTCTGAACGAATGTTGGCCACGTTTACAGTCGCTATTGGTTCTTGCACCGGTATACCGATATTGGCGCCCACTTGCACGAAATTTTTCACGAGATTACTGAAAAAATTTTGTTTAATTGATCATTTGCCATTCCATTAAATTACACAATATTTTGTTTCAACTCACTTGATCTGCTGAACTCCAATTTTTCTATCCGTGTTAATAATGACCCATTTATTTAAACCTGGCGAGTTGATGAATTGTTCCCGATTTCTCGTCTGCCATACTCCATCTCTAACCGAAACATCGGCCTAAAATCATCAATTTATGTACAATGGTCGTCATCGATTCTTCGTTACATTCTATCAATTAAAATTGGGGCTACATATTCTCACGAAATCAATACATACGTTGGCATAACGAATCATAGGTGGTCTCAGCACATGAGCTTCGACTTTTTCGAAGTTCGTATTTACCGTGATTCCAAATTCTTTGGCGCAAGGATCGTTATTAAAATTACATGGACCGATCTGAAAAAAGAGAACAATTTATCCAATTCTTCATCATTGTGCGGTCAACTTCGTTCATCATTAACTTACCGTCCTCATGATGCGGTCTCGTCGAATTTCTGTCCCTTGGGCGGCACTTCGTACCATTTGAGCGGTTTGTTTTTCATCCAATTTCCTCATAATTGCCTGATTCGGTGTTATGTGACAAAACTATAAATTAAAAAAAAAAACGAGTGACGGATTAGATCGAAAATCATTAAGTTCAAACAAATTAAAATAATGTAATGAAAAACATTATTGCGATTTGGTCGCAAAGAAAGAAATAGGGTATTAAAATTAAAGATCGTTTCAAGGTAAATTCCATATTAAAACGATTCTGTTCCAACAGTTAAGATTCATCTACCGACAATCAAAGGATTCAATAGAAATCAGAATTATTCATTCAATTATAAAATAAAAAATTCTCAAAATGAGAAAAAAGCAAAAATGATAAAATTGTGAAAATTTTCAGAAAATGATCAAAAATTTGGTTTTTTGTTCTTTTTTTTTGAAGAATTGGATTCAAGAAAAAATATGATCAAAATTTTTAAAAAAATGAGTTCATCAAAAATGATGGATTTTTCTTTAAAATCAAGGGAAAAATTAAAATTGAAAAAAAATATTATGGAAAATTGATCAAAAATTTTGTTTTTTAAAAAACAAAGAGAAAACAGATGTTGTTTCTTTCATTTTTATGACACGGAATTCTCCCTTCCCATTCATCACAGTTCTTCAACTATCCTCTCAGACCACAAAAATTGAAATTAGATCGATATGAAATGTCGACTTGGAAAGCTCAAATTTCACTTTTCTGAATTTTCAATTCTGAATCTTAAAAATGGGACTTATACATTGAAAATAGTAAAATGAATCGAAGAAGTTTTCAAATCGAAATGATTTTTCAAGGTTGAAAATTTTCAATATTCTAGGGGTAATACCTCAGGAAGGGGAAAATCAGAGGGTCTCTCGATGTCGAGGGTAGCGAGAAGGACTACTATCCATCAATTTCGAGTCTGAGGCAAAAATTCGATTCTCAATGATATAATAGAACAAATCGATGAAGATTCATTCAACCTAACGAAATACTTACCTCGATAGGTAAATTATTCTTGTTAGTAGTGACAATTGTGGGTAGATGAGGGTAGTTCAACGGTATTTTCTTGATATCTCTAAAATACTGCTCAACAGTAATCACCCGACTACCTTCTTTATCAGGTTTGAATCTGCGGACAATATACCATTCGGTTCGTCAAAATGATAATTTCCCAAATTCAATAACCAAAACAACGTTACTTGTGTCGAGATGGCGGATCACCGAGGTCAAACACTTTGTAAGTCCGTTTCGTAAATCCGCTAGGATCGTTTGATCTGACTTTATAGTCGATTTTCAGGCCTTTCAGGAATTTTGACAATTTATACGTGGTTCTTTGATCCATCGGTTGCCTCGGATCTACATTCAAGTCTTTATCAATAAAATTAAGCACCGACTGCTCAGCGGGGAACGCCTTATTAGCCACTGTAAAAAAAAATGTCTTAGAGCACAAAATCACTTGATCACCTGGCGATAGTACAGAAAAATTCGATTTCTTTACCATCGACGTTCAAGTATGGTTTCCACGACATAATAGCACTCTGATAGTGGCCGTGCCATAGTTCGAATCCGCCGCCTAAGTAAACGGGCTCTTGCCTTGGAATAGCAAAGAATGATCTTCCAACCGGAACGCTAAAAAAAACAATACAAATCACTGTGAAAATCGTAACAAAATAATTATCAAATTGAGTCGACCACTTACAAATTTGGATTCAATACAGGTGCATTTCTCAACGCAATATCGACTCCTTGAATCACATCTTGTGGAATATCGAAAGACGTCCCAGTTTTCAAATATTGCGCGAGCTTACTCAACGAAAGATCTTGGTCTACTAATTTGACGGTAATATCAAAATTCGCGTCGTTTCCGCGTTCTGGATCGTGAACCTTTACACTATCTCGAAGTACATCTCCTTTCGGGAAAGGCAATTTTGTACCAGCAGCGTATATGTTTTTTTTACCATCAAAGGCCGGATGACGGTTTGGTACGTATTTCCCGAGAAGTAAACTCAGCGCTGCCCTGTAACGAAAAAATATTAACAAGGTTGATTGAAAATACCACCGGCATAATGGTAAGTAACAACACCTTACCGGTAAAGACTCTTTGGTCTATCTGGATTGAATGATACGTCATAGTGAAAAATTTTCATATTAATATCTTTGAAATTTATGGGCAAATAATTCACTTCGAGAGTGAATTTTCTCTCGAAAAATTGCGGTCGATGTTCGACCATTTGCTGTGGCCTTCGAGGTATAACCAACGATGATTGTGAAACAGATAATTTTTCCGTTTGTTTCGATAATCCTAAAAACAATATCAATTAAATTAATCCACAGGAGTTAGTCGTTTCGCGGCAAATATTTCGATAAGAAATAGTACGATACCTTGCGCCGGAGAAGGTTGAGATGGTCCGGGTGTAGGTTCTTGCGCTTTGTCACCAGCGCCGCCGCCTCCTTTTTTGCCCTTTCCTTTACCAGCAGATTTTGCTTGTTGAGGTACAGGCAAAGCAGGATCTGTGGAAGCTGTCGATGAAAAAAACAAAATGAGAAAAATCAATATTTCGATGAATTCATTGGTAGGATTAAAATGGGATTTTAAGATTTCAAACTTTTTTTTCAGTGATTCAAACTTCAATCATTAAAAAAATTCTTACTGTCAAAAGAATTTTCAAAAGCCAAAAAAAAACAAAAAACTATTTAAAATAAAAAATCATTACCTTGGATTGGAGCTGGACCTGGCGTAGGTTCTGGCGCTTTATGAGCATCACCTTGCTTTCCACCGCCGCCGCCTCCACCTCCTCGTTTACCTCTTTTGCCCTGAGCTTTGCCTTCTTGGGCAGACTGTGGCAAACCAGGATCTCTCGCAGGCGCTGGAATAAAAATGAAAAATCATTACAATCTCCTTAATCACTAATTCTAAAGTTGAAAAAAATCGATAATTCGAACCTTGTACATATTCGGCCGGAGGAGCATCTTGCCTGCCCCAAGCGGGTCTAGATGGTTCAGACGGAGGGTGCTGTTGTTCAGCCCTCCCCCACGGGGCCGGAGCACTTGAGAACGCCGGAGGACCACTGGGACGAGAGAACTGTTGACTTCCTGGTGGATGTTGACCAGGGCTTACTGACCTGGGACCACTTTGAAAACGTTGTGGTTGATTGGAGTAATCGCCGCGAGGTCCAGGGCCACCGCCTGTACGTGGAGGGCCAGGTTCTGGAGGAGGGCCATCATGACTGCGCCAAGATCCACGTCCTCGACCTCCTCGTTGGCCTCCTCCGCCGCCACCTCCACGACCACCGCCTCTTTTTTGTTGGTAGGACTGTCCTGTGAAATAAACGTTAAAAAAATGAAATATGAAAACAGAAATGGATAAGAATTATCACTAAGTAGGTCATATGCTAGATGTATAAAAAGTTACACTCAAACATAGTTTACATTATTTTCTTCAACTTGACGCTTTTACGATAACGATTCCGAAGAAATTATAAGTAATCTTTTCCGTGCAAAACAACTAAATGAGCCTACTTTACCAACGAATATGATCAAGGTTACTCATGCTAATACATGTAGAATTTCTCTTTTTAACTCTTCAACTGCTTCAAATGACTACACTCAAGCACAAGAAAGATCCTTGTACCAAGGAACACAAGAAACGTTGATTTTCATGCAATACAAAACCTGACGCAAGATCATATAAAATTTGACAATCTTATTCATTTTTTGGAACGAAGTTACCAAATGAATTCAACATCAACATCAAATACGAACATTATCCAACTCAGAGTTCAACAATATCTCAAAATCAGCGAGCTACTTAACTAATTTACATCATGAAGATCATCTCCTCGATCAACAGTAAACGTAATCATAAAAATGGCGTATTACATTACTACAGAAAGCTGTAGCTGTACAAAGGAAAATTGAAACATTCTTACCTCTGTTTTGAGAATCCATTATGAAAGTTCGCTATATAAATATCGAAATATTACTCGTATCGATTCCGCAGAAAGCTTCAACAATAAGTAAATGTAAATGCTTCAACTACAAATTTTCTACAGAAAATTTTAGAACAAAATCGAATAATTTCGATTACAGAAACAGAACAAAATACGCAATAATTAGATAAATTTTGTTTTCATTCTAGAAGGAGCTACGGAGTGTTGCTTTCTTCACAACATACAGAGTCGATGAGTTTCACGTTCGTTTAAAGAATGAGCAAAATCGTTCTTTTTTTGGTAAATACGGTTTTACGTGGTAATTTACAAAAAATTACATATAAATTATAGTTTTTGAATTTTTTAGTTTTTTTTTTACTGTAGATACGTAAAATTGATGCACATTAATTAATATCAATCAAGAGTAAAAATATTTTGTTCAAGTTTTGCTGTTTTTCATTGCATTATGTATGGAAATCGCAGCTAAAAGGGTAAAAACAACAAAAAGAGAATAAAATTTGAAGCAGAAGAGTTATGATGACCAAAAATAACACATAAATGAAGAATAAAGAGAATAAAAATTATTGGAAAATTCTGGCGCACTCTTTCAAACCAAACATGAAAAAAAAATCATGCCAAATTTGATAATTTTGGTAATCCATTTTAAACAAAAAACATCGGAGCGTTTTTCACAATATGATCCTGAATCCTTCCTCTTGTTTCTTGTTCCTTTGTTAAATTGGAAGAATCGTAACGTTGACTTCATTTGAAAAAAAAAAAAAGATTAAGGATAAATCTTCTTTGATTGTAAAATAGCATAATGAAATGCATAAAAAAAACAATACTTACCCTTCCCACCAAGCTCTAGCTCTAAAAGCAGCCAAATGAGCGTAATAAGTCGGCGCAGGATAGGACACTGATCTATTACATCGAGCAAACATGTGACAGAGGTAATACGTCAACTGTTCAAGCTCATCTTGATCTATTTGATTGTCATCCCATAGTAAATGGTATTTAGTAGGACGAGCTGTACCCTGTAAACAATATAGGAATTAAAATCACAAGTAATATTTTTCATCACCTTAAATTTTTGGTTATTCGTCTCACCTGTATGCTTTGATGCGAAACGAGGTAAAAATCGACCTCGGTTGGATGTGTTATCAAGGTATCCACCAAAGTTCCGGCCATTACGTTTTTATTTTTTTCTCCATCCCAGTCTCGAGGTCCGGGGAAAAATCTAGTATGATGACGTTTTTGCACCACTAAGAATGTTACTGCTGGCTCGTACCCGTCTTCTAGTTTCTTACATGCGGCTCTTATGGAGCGTAGTTCGATATTCAAAACCTACGATTATAGCATCACAAAAATTATTATATGTAGGTCCCGTCGTCAATCATATCATAGGTCGAACAAAAATACCAAAATTTGGCTCACTTGTAAAAATTGACCTTCAGAGACACCGTCGCGATAGTAAAGAATACGTTTAGGTTTGCATTTGCAATTCTGGTAGAAAAATCGAAGTTGTTGTTCGATCATTTCCTGCAAACGTTCGATCATTTCTTGACGACCTGGTTGCAGTCTGTACAACATGTTGTATTTGAAGGCGTTCGAATCGTGAGATGCAGCCACCTGTAATGTGTTAATATGTATGTAAACTAATTTTCAATTAAATATTCTCGAAATTTTTTCCTACAACTTATCCACGACGATAAAGCCAAAATTCTTGTCAATAAAAAAGCTTGTCATCTATACCCTAGAGCCAATTTTTGGGCTATTTAGTTCCTATTCAATTTCATTGTTGGATTTTTTGCGAATTTTTGAAAATGACTAAAAAGGTCTATTTTGATAATATGTTGATTTTTTAAAAAATATTTCATAAATCACGAAAAAGAATTTGAAAGTTGATTTGTATAGGTAGGTATACTTCAAATTTTCCAAAACTTAAACAATTTTCCTGAAATTTCGACAATATAAGGAAAAAATTTCTCAAAAAATTAGTACCTATGATTTTTTTTTTTTTAAATTGATGAATTTTCTCGAACAAATTAAATTTTTCAAAATTATACTCGCTTGATTTTTTCAAAAAAAGAAGATTTAAAAAAAACACGTTTTTTTTTAAAAAAAAAAAAACTTTAAACTGTCGGCTAAAATGTTTTTTTTTGATTTTCAAGAAAGAATGCCCTCAGGATGCCCAGCCCATAAATTTTTTAAACAATTTTTTCTAATTCTGTCAAATCTCTCGATCCCCCTGTAAATGCTGCGCGATTCCATTCCTTGGTGTTAATAAAATTGCATAACCTGTTTGCCGTGAATAAACGGTCAACACTATTCATTATTTACGGCAAACCGATTAGGCAATTTTATTAACACCAATGATTATTTCTGCGAGCTGAGTAACTCTATTAACACCCAAATTTCGGATCGATCGAGGTAGACGGGTTGGAGAAGTTCTTTCATTAAATATTTGTATTAATTTCAAACACTTACCGCAGCAATAGAGAGACCGTCAGTTCCAGGTGCCGGATGAGTCACATCAGCTCCAACAATCATCACAGGTTCTCTCAAAATTGTTGGCCTTTAACAAAAAATAAAAAAACCATTAAATATTATTTCAAACAGCAGCATATTTCAAATTTTGAAGCAGGTAAAATACACTTACAGCACACTTGGCGCCAACGAATGATTAACGCCGCTAATTTTCGAGTTGATTTTCAGTAAAATATTTTGCGCAGTCATCGCGTTCATTTTCCGAAAATCACAAGTGGCTGCTTTCAAACATTGAGTCAGCACACCAACTTTTAATTCGGCGACTCTTTTGATTTTACCTAAAACAAATAAATTCACATTAAAACTATCCTAAAAAATTCGTCGCATGGACTAAGTAATTGTTTTCTTACCATAAATGTCGTCTATTCCAAAGGGTGCCATGATTATCACTAAAATCTGAATTCCTTTATCGAATCTGCGAAATTCTCTTTCAAAATCGGCTTCAGAACGAATGTTTCCTCCTACGTTTAAAATTTCTTTCGGATCCTGCACCGGTATACCGATATTACCACCCACTTGCTTGAAATTTTTCACAAGATGGCTGAAAAAAGTTTTTGAAAATTGGTCGACGTCAATTTTATCAAATTACAGAATAAGTAAGTACTGTATTTTGTTTCACTCACTTCACCTGCTGAGGTCCAATTTTTCTATCCGTGTTGATAATTACCCATGACTGCAATCCTGGCGAGTTGATGAATTTCTCTCCATTTCTTGTCTGCCATACTCCGTTTCTAACCGAAACATTGCCCTGAAATTAACATCACGTGCAGAATTTTCTTGCTCAAAATTGATGCTATTCAGACGAAACTGATACATACGTTGGCATAACGAATCAAAGGGGGTTTCAGCACATGAGCTTCGACTTTTTCGAAATTCGTATTTAACGTTATTCCAAATTCTTTAGCGCATGGGTCATTATTAAAACCAGACGGACCGATCTGAAAAAAGGCGAAAATTTATCCAATGTATTTATCTTCAAGTGGCTTTTTCCGTTCATCATTTTCTTACCGTTCCCATGATACGTTCTCTTCGAATATCTGTCCCTTTTGCGGCACTTCGCACCATTTGAGCAGTCTGTTTTTCGTCCAATTTTCTCATGACTGCTTGATTCGGTGAAATATGACAGAACTGCAATCAAAAATAAAATCAGAGAATTTTCTCAAAAATGCGATAAAACTATAAAAAAGGGGGTCGGGTCGTATTCAATTAATTTTTTATGAATGATTCGTATAAAATCAAATTAGGTACTCACTTCGATTGGTAGAAAGTTCTTGTTGCTGGTGACGATGGTCGGTAGATGAGGAAATTTCAACGCAATTTTCTTCACATCCATAAAATATTGTTCAACTGTTATCTCACGACTGCCTTCTTTATCCGGTTTAAATCTGCAAAAGTTTAAATTTCACAATCAGAAGTCAATTGAAGAACAAAAACAACCGAAAAAATTGAAACAAAATTACACTTACCTGTGTTTATTCGGAGAAGGGCCCAGATCACTCACTTTATAGGTCCTTTTCGTGTATCCGCTGGGATCGTTCGATTGTAATTTATAATCTACTTTGAGCCCTTTTAAAAATCTCAACAATCTGTACTCGGCTCTTTGTTCCAACTCCTTCTCCGGATCTTCTTTCAAATCGTTATAAATAAAACTGATTACAGTCTGAGCGATAGGGAACGCTTTGTTAGCAACTGTAAAAAAAGATAAAACAAGAATTAATTTTAAATGTATAGGTAAATATTTTTATTCTATGTAAAAATTTAAATTTCTCTTACCATCAACGTTTAAATACGGTTTCCAAGACATGATGGCGCTTTGATAATGTCCGTGCCAGAGTTCAAATCCTCCTCCTAAATCGGTAGGCTGCGAATCTGGTTTTGGAACAGCAAAAAACGACCTTCCAACTGGCACACTGAAACAGAAAAAGAATAAAATTCACCCTATGATTATGATTTTATGATACTTAAGATTAAAAAAAGAAACTGAAAAAAAAACTAGAGCGGGAAGTCCGCTAAAAACAACAGACTGAATCGTAACTTTTGCAAAGCTTGAAAGCAGAAAAAATTTTCTGCAATGAAAAAGAATCAGAAACTTACTTTACTAAATGTTTAGAATTCTTTTCAAAAGGTAGATGGGGATTACCCCTTTCACACCTCCTCTAAACATCTATCCCAAATCTTCTTCAAATCACTTTTCAATTTCGAGTGCTTACTCCTAAGTAACCTTTCAGTAATAGAGTCAAAACTAGACTGAGGTGAGCTGCTCCGGAACCTCTGAAGTTAACGTTAAAAGTGGGAGGAGTCCAAATAATTTCAATTTATTCGGCAGGTGGAAAATAACATTGCATAAAGACCTCAAAGGGACAATAAAACTAGTCTCTGTGCTGGTCCGGAAAGCCGACACAGCAGGTGGTATACCCCAGATAAAATACACGGAGGAGGTTCAAAGAAAATTTTTAACCTGCCGCCTCCTGCTGTGGAATTTCAAATGACATCAACAAATTTGGATGGGGCAATAAAACTAGTCTTTTTGCTAGTCCGGAAAGCCGACACAGCAGGTGGTATAAACTCAGATAAAATTCACAGAGGGGGTTCAAAGAAAATACTTGACCTGCCACCCCCCTGCTGTGGAATTCCAAACAATATCAGATAAATATTACTTACAAATTTGGATTCATAATCGGAGCGTTTCTCAGGGCAATATCGATTCCTTGGATTACATCTTGAGGAATACTCAACGAAGTTCCGCTTTTCAAATATTCAGCCAGCTTACTCAACGACAGATTTTGAGCGACCAGTTTAACCGTGATCTCAAATTCGGCTTCCTTACCACGTTCTGGATCGAATACTTCGACTGTATCTTGGACCTGCAAAGATAACCTTATTAATAATTTGTCGATTACAAAATAGTTAATTATACGTACTGATTCTCCGTTTGGAAACTCTAATTTGGTGCCTCCGGCGTACATGTTTTTCTTGCCATCAAAAGCTGGGTGACGTCTTGGCACGTATTTATCCAAGAGCATTCTCAATGCAGGCCTGAAATCAGAAATAATCGTCCATGAAAAGTAAACTATTATGAACTAGATAGATACAGGAAAAAAATCAGACTGGAATCTTTCAGAGTATAATACAATTTTTCTGATTTGACTGGTACTACATATAAAAAAATTTATTTCTCGCGATAAACAATAATTTTGGTGTTGCAGGGATCGTCAAAACACATTCGCACAATTTTTTCCCCATTTCAGCAATGGGATTTCTCGACCTCTCCGTAAATGCTGCGCGATTCCATTCATCGGTGTTAATAAATTTGCATAACCTGTTTGCCGTGAATAAACGGTCAACACCATTCATTATTTACGGCAAACCGAGTAGGCAATTTTATCAACACCAATGATTATTTCCGCAAACTAATTAACTCTATTAATACTCGACCCGAATCTTTCAATGAATTTTGATAATGAAATTTTACGATCACGATTCATGAATCAAACTTGAAAAAATTCAAATTTTTATTCAAATTTTGACGATGAAATTTTTTTTTCAAAAATCTTACATTCGGGTAGGTACAAAGGTCATTTTCCTACAATTTGAAAAAAATAATGTTTTTTTGCTGTTAATTTTTTCCAATCATGAATTTTTTTTCTAAGTGCCTATTTTTTCAAGGCTTAAATTGACTATTAAACTTGAAAAAATTTATGCGTATGGAAATTTCAACATAAAATTAAATACAAATGAAAAGCTTGAAAAAAAAGAAAGAAGTTTTAAGAGTTGTGGAAGAAACGCAAAATAGAATTTTTACCCAAAAAAAAACCTCTTTGGAATACAAAAAAAGGATGGAGAAAAATCATCACATCAGTATCTACAAATTTTGACAGAGAACAAAAAAATTTAAGATCAGAGGATGAAAAGAAATAAAATAGATTCAAGTTTGAATCGTGATCATAAATAAAGGTTATTCACTTTAGTATGCTTAAAATTGAATGCATCTTACCTGTACAAATTCTTTGGCCGATCTGGTTTAAACTCGACATCGTAATGGAAAATTTTCAAATTGAAGTCTTTGAAGTTGATAGGTAAATAATTAACTTCAATGGTCAATTTTTTGTCAAATAAGGGTGCTCGTCGTGTTATACATTGACCTTGGGGTCTTCGAGGTATAAGCAGCTGAGGCCCGGAATACCCCAGCGAAACTTTTGCTATCTGTTTAGTGGATTCTGCAAAAGTAAAACAAATAGAATTTGAATAAGAAAGTGAAAACACAAATCAATTAGTACGTACCTTGAATTGGAGACGCAGCTTTGGAAGGTCCTGATTTGGCTTGTGGTTTTGGCTCCTGCGGTTTATCTCCACCACCTCCTCCTCCTCCTTTTTTACCTTTTCCTTTTCCGGCAGGTTTGGGTTCTTGGAAAGGCAGCTCTTTCGGAACTTTTTCTAAAAATAATTAATTAATTAATTAACATTTTGATCAATCATACTTATCTGAGAATTCTTTCTTTTTAGGTAGCACCTTGAATGGGAGCTTCTTGAGTTGGGACTGGTTCAAACACAGGTTTAGAAGATTCTGAGGTTGAGATTGGTTTGGGTGTGGGTTTGGATACATCTGAAGGCGGAGCTGTTTTAGAAGATTCCAATGGTTTATCTCGGGCAGCTGCTTTTTTACCTCTACCTTTTCCAGCAGATTTGGGTTCTGGTTGTGGTGCAGGAGGTTCTTCTAATCAAGATTTTAAAAAAATTATAGTTAATTTCAAAAAATTTCAGTAAGCATGTAGGTAGTAGGTAACTAGGTAAGTACCAGAGCATAAAACAATATCATAGTGACACTAACAAATGATTTGTGTGTTTTGAAGTTTGAACAGTATAATACGACATAGTACAATCCGTCAAACATTTTTTAGCAGCAGTTACCGCATCACTTTGCAGTAAAATAGAATTACAGTTGCCAAAACCCTGCATAAATTTAGCAGCAGCTTCCATTTTGAGCCACATAAAAATGTCATTATGCTACTGAGATAATTTATATAGGGATTTAGAAATTCCTGTATGAATTACCTCAGTAGCAAAATGACATTTTTATACGACTCCAAGTGGAAGCTACTGCTAAATTTATACAGGCTTTTGGAAACTATTATTCTATTTTACTGCCACAAATCAACAGCGATGCTTCCATTTTTTCATCACATTTAGTAAAATGTTTGACAGGAATAATATTTAGATAACCATACATAATAGTTCCAATCATATATCATTAATATTCTACTACATATAATACAGTATCCCTTTTGACAAAACAGCGTTTTTTGAATAGCGCTTTTTTGACACTTTGGCGCTCATGAAACGCCGTTTTATCGCATGTAAAAAAATATGCGCAAATTCTCAAGAGCGCTGTTTTTTTCCAAAAAATAACGCAACCATTTATTTCTAAAGCCTAAATTGCCGGTGTTTGGCGAATGGCATTCGCCAAAGTGTCAAAAACACACCAAACAAAGCGCTTTTTACAGCGTTTGGCACTTTTCTTTGTCAATAGGGATAGGGAACTGCAGCCTGTTGTGTGTGTGAAGCCAGTGCATAAGTAAGCAATCTCATTTGGTGTACAAACTAAAAGAGTCTTCCCACTTAAATACATGTAAAATTGTGAGTTTATAAATTCATTTTTTTGAGTATTCAACACAGTGATTTTATTGAAACATGGATAGGTTGAAGAAGTACCATCCTCTTTCAAAATCTGTTTTGTTTCAACAAAATGGGTTTGTTAAATACAAAGAAATTTGAAATTGAAAACTGATTTTTACATGAGATTAAATGGGACAATGTTTTTGGTTTGTACCAAACAAAATATATAGTAGGTCTTTACATTAATAAAAAAGTTGCAAATAGATATACATACCTTTCACTAGAGTCGGCAACTGTATAGGCTCTGGTACTGGAGAAGGCTTTGGAGGTTCCGATTGTTTTGTAGCTGCTTTTTTACCTCTACCTTTACCAGTTGTTTTGCTTTCTTGAGGAGCAGGCTGTGCTACAGTTGGCTGTTCAGATGTTTCTGTTACAGAAGTATTAAAACTAAATGTATGATTCATGAAAAAAACAAGAAAAAAACTCATTAAACAACCATATAAAAGAACAAAATATTACTTCTTACCTAGAACTTGTTTTGGTGATGGTGTAGATTCGGATGGCAATTCTGTAGGAGCAGCTCCTTTCTTACTCTTGGGAGGTTTAGAAGGACTTGCTACAGAGCCTTGAGGAACAGCAGTTGGATCTGGAGTAGGTGAAGGTTGGTTACTTTTTTTACTAGGCGATGCTACTGCTGGGTTTTTAATTTCAGAGCCTTTTTGACTACCAGATTTGGTGCTTTGTTGAGTAGAAGTGCTACGTTGGGATGTTTGACTTTTTGGTTGATCACTCTGGGGAGAACTAACTGCGGCACCTTTAGGTTGTTTTGCTGGCGCATGTTCTGCAGGAGATTGAGCAGATCCAGCTCCTCTTCCTTTCTTTTTCTGTTGTTGTTGTCCACCAGCTTTTTTTTGCTGCTGTTGCTGTAAAGGTGGTGGAGGTTGATTGGGTTGCTGAGAGCCTGTATTACCTATAAAATAAAAATACAAAATTCAAAATTAGATTAAAAATTGGTGCTATCAATAATAAGCTCAAAAAAAAGTGTTGGGTCTTAAATTGAAATTAAATACTATATTATTACAAGTTATATACATGTTAGATGCGAAGTCTGAAATAGTACATATCGCGATTGGTACAGGTGATTTTGTGCCAACCACAAAGTGTTTGAACAGTGCCCGAACTATCGGACTTTGTACAACGATCAATGCACAAATTGCGATATGTACGTCTAATGCTGAACCCTCCACGTTTTGTCCGGACAATGCTGACACTCTGTACAGCCGGCCTGTGCCAACTCTGAAATAAAGGTTGCTGGGTCAGTGGGTCTTACTCTACACCTCTGAAATGCTGAAAAATTTATTTTCGTGCGTGGTACGAAGTATTGCTTTTAGAATGAATTCACGGATGCACAGGTTCAAAAAATGTTATTTTTCCATTTTTCCAAGTCCAATTCCTTGCAGCTTCGAGTAGACGTTGGAAAAATAACATTTTTTGAACCTGTGCATCCGTGAATTCATTCTAAAAGCAATACTTCGTACTACGCACGAAAAAAAAATTCAGCTTTTTAGAGGTGTAGAGTATGACCCAGCAACCTTTATTTCAGAGTTGGCACAGGCCGGCTGTACAGAGTGTCAGCATTGTGCAGACAAAATGCGGAGGGTTCAGCATTAGACATACATATCGCGATTTGTGCATTGATCGTTGTACAAAGTTCGATAGTTCGGGCACTGTTCAAACACTTCACAGTTGGTACAAAATCACCTGTACCAATCGCGATATGTACTATTTCGGACTTTGCATCTAACATATATACACTTTGATTAATAAAAAATGTAGACTATATTTTTGTTTAGGTTTAAATTTCAAATGATTATAAATTAATTAATGAATTAAAAAAATTAATAAAATAGGTATATATAAAAATTCATTAAACAAAATATAGCCTATACAAAATATATATAAACATTAATTACCTACAGATGGGAAAATGAACAAAAAAAATGTTCATGCATTGTATACAAGATGGGTGTGCACTTAGTTATCCTACAATTAAAGATAGTGGCCAAATAAGGTGCAAAGTTAATATCAATACATACATAACAATATAAGGTTTTAATCAAGGACGTACTACTATAATGGACTGATACTTCCACGAGGATTTGAACGAATTTGCAAAGAAGCTATTCTGGTAGACACTGATACGGATCCTTGTGCGCATGCGCCACATCCATATAATAACAATTAGCTGTGTTGGTGCTAACACTATTGCATTTCGTTACAAACGACTCTGGATCCGCCAGATTACATTCTTCAAATCCATCATCCATCCATTTAGAATAGCAGTCCATTATAGTAGTACATCCTTGGTTTTAATATTGTCATTGTATCAAAATCAAAAAAATTGTTTTTGCTGGGAATGAAGTTGTTTAAGGGCATAGTTCCCATACTTTTTTGCTTACTCTCCGCCTGCCAATTTACATTGGTCTTATGGGAGTTCATTAAATATTAGTTTATGCATAATGAGAGGAATGAAATTGGTTCAAATTTGTAAATCTACAATTGTCAAGATGATATCGGAAAACGTGCGCATGTTATTTTTGTAAAATATTCTATATAACGAGAAAATCATACGTACGTTTTCAGATATCATCTTAACAATTGCAGATTTACAAATTTGAACCAATTTCATTCCTCTCATTATGCGTAAACTAATATTTAATGAACTCCCATAAGACTAATGTAAATTGGCAGGCGAAAGAGTAGGCAAAAAATTAGGGGGAACTATGCCCTAAAATGGGCTTTAAACTTAATATTAACAGATAGTTTTCCATATAGGCACTTGACATCAAATAAGTCACCGTCTATAGGGAAAACATGGAACTAAACAAAAACATCATAAATTTTTTCATTACATGTACCTATTCTTATGAGAAAGTTGCGATTTTTGATAATTAATTAAAAATCGAGTACTGAACATGCAGGGTTTATTTTTGTTTTAATGAAAGAGTAAATCGTCCTCTTTTACAAGTAATTTTTCTCTTGTTTCTTATTTGGCTTATTAACTGAAAAAAATTTGAATCAACTTGAGTAGGCATCTTTTACATGTTTTTAGAGTACTGTACAACATGCACAACAAAAAAATACCCGTTTTCCTCTACTCGGCTTGTTACATGACGCGCATTGATTTCAAATATTGTCCAATCATAGCTCAGCATTCTCGTTGTTTACTTTTTAAAAACATGTAAAAAATTACCTTCATTAATTTCAATTTTTTACAATGAATGGCTCAAGTAAATAGGAAAAGAAAAATTCTTTGTAAGAGGAAGATTTACTCTTTCATTTAAAATAAAAATGAACCCTGCACGTTCAGTACTCGATTTTTAATTAACTTTTAAAAATTGCAAATTTCCCATAAGAATACATGCAAACAAAAAAGATATCATGTTTTTGTAGCAGCGCTCTCTGCAGGAGATGCTGATTGTGTATTGATATATGATTTTTGATACATCAATACTGATACTTTGTTTGTAGGTATTTTGAGGTATTGGGTAACACCTCAACGTATCAGATTCAAGTTTTTGTGTTCACTTTGTGTAATTGTGAGAGAAATGGCAGATTGAAGGTGGGAGGCAATAGAGGGTTAATTAAGTGGTGTGAAATTCATTCAGGCAAAATCATTACTGAGGGGTGTGATTGAAGTGATTATATTATAGCGGAAATACACATATACCTACCTACATTATTATAGAAGGTTAGAGATTGCAGGGCATCATAATATAGGAGAGAGTAATTATAGAGTAGAGTTATAGACTCTGTATAAAAAGGGTTCCCGGCATGCAAAAAAAAAAAAAAAAAAAAAAAAAAACAGGAAAAGGCAGAAAAATTAGCAGAAAAGGGCAGGCATTCTCACTTTTTGCTCATTTCGACCCCTGCTGCGTATTGAACATGGCTTTTTCGATACCCCATTGCGCGTCCCACATTGTTCCCCTGGGCTAATTTCTCTGAGAAAGGCAGAATTCGGCAAAAAAAATGGCAGAAAGGGGCAGAAATTATCAGCAGACTCGAGCAGAAAAAGGCAGAATAAATTCTGCATTTCTTGCACGCCGGGTAAATGATCTGCATAAATCAAAAATAGTGTGATAAATTCTGCAAGCGAGTCTCACATTAGGCCTAGTCAATTCTGATAATTTATCTGAAATCTCTGAAAATTTACTCTGGGAATCCAACGTTCCAATTATAGTTGTGGAAAAATTGATATTCTGAATTACACCTTGGAGGTTTTAGTATTGTTGGTTCCATAAGTATAATTTCACAAGTGAATTTTGAACTAATTCTCCTCCTAAAGAAGAGGAAAATTATTTGCCAATTTTTCAAGCAAGTTGAATTTGTATACCCTATTGGTCTTATACAGGACATTTTCTTTTTTTTTGCTAAAGGTCAAAATCTGAAATGTCTATTGTAGGTATCAAATGTTTTGTTTTAGAGTGTTCATACTCAGATACTGGAATCATAAAAAAAAAAGTCAACCAATTGAAGATTTCTCAAAATTTGGAGGTTCCAGTTTTTTCCCTCCCTATTTTGATGCATTTAACGATATTTACTGCATTTGGGGATCCCATGGGTTTCTTTTAGGATGACAATGTTAATCCCTATAGATCAAAACTTATCTGTCTCTGCTTTCAGATTTTGAAGTAATATGTACTTATCCGAAATTTAGCATGAAATTTTGAGGAAAAAGGAACTACTTATCCTAATAAACGAGACCTCAAAATTTAAAAGTTCTAAAAAATATTTTAATTTATAAATCACTTCAAATATTGTAGTTTTTAATTAGGTAGTATTATCATCAGGAATTAGGTACTTAATTTATAAACTGATTAATGGATTAGATATCGAAGTAAATACCTAGGTACTTCAGATAAAAATAACCAAAGTTAATGATAGAATTTCCAATACCTAGGTTTAACATTTCACCAGTTAGTTATCATTTACGATACTTATTGATTAGCTTAAAATTCATTCAATTTCGAGTTGCCTTTTTAAAATAATATTTATGTTAAATCCGTGTTCAGTTTTGGATTTGTGATCCATTCGGTAACTAATTTGGGTACCTACTACCTACTTAATGGTACCTATTACATAACTGTGAATAAATCAATTTTTTCTCAACTTCAAAATTTTCAAATATTTTTAATGAAAGTTTTCTTCTTTCCATATCTGGTGTTATGATAAAAAATTAAAGATTTCTCGTTGATATCATTCCCTACTCTCGAGCTATCAGGAAATGATTTTTTTTTTTTTTTTCAAAAGAACCTACAATATCTTTATTGAGTTTAATACTTTCCGCCTCATTGGGTATTAATCGTATTTAAGAAATATTTCAGTATCTAATAAACTTGAGAGCCAAAATTAATATCGTGATGAATAGGATCATAAAATTTCAAACATACAAAGTACCTACAAAATAGATATAGATCGCTCGTGTTAGATACCTAACCTACTGCCTAGTACCGAAGAGGCACATTTTGGGATATAATTAGTAGGTACCTACTTATTGAAAAAACAGGCAAACATTTTTTGTTTGCAAAAAAAAAAGAACCTAATTTTACTCATCTCATTAAACTTTGTTGAAAAAAAAACTGCAGTCTATTCGATTTGAAAATAGACCAAACAACACTTTCTGTCCGGTGACCAAGCATTTTTATTTTTCAGCGTTAAAAAATGAAATGTAAAAGTGTGTTACACCGATAATTAGGTAAAAGTAAAAGGCGTTCTTTTTACACAGGCCTGGGTATTTTGAGCTATTAAAATTCACAAATTTCTTGAATTTATCGAAATTTTCATACAGGTTTCCAAAATTCTGGTAATTTTTCATCATTGACAGATTTAAAGAGTACCAGTTATTTTTCGTAGTTAGACTCCTTTATTTTTCCGTGTTCTATTTTTAAAATTGAATACAAAAATACAAAAACATGAATTCCTATAAACCGAAAGGAAAATCAATAACACCTAAGGCCTAAAAATATGAAATTTTAGGCTGTCGGTGCGAGACAAAGTAGGTACTCACCCATATTTAAGCCAAATTATCACTTTTTCCGGAAAATGAAAAAATTCACTTTATACAAAAGTAGAAGCCAAAGCCAATAAAATCAATTTACAAAAAAAATTAATAATCAATCAAACAATCATAACATTGCTATACAATCATACGAAACACTCTTATGTAAAACTGAATCAAAAATCGAAAAATAGAGGAGTTAAGCTCACGATTAAATGGAAATAACCAGTAAAGAAAAAAATAATTACGAATTAGAATTTTACTGCTGGTCTTGCACATCTACGTAGATTATACCTCATAATCTTTTACTGATATTTTTTTTATCTTTTATCATCGAGTACAGTTTTAATTTCGATAAATCTTACAGTTTATCTTACAGCGCACCTACCTACATTTTTCCAAAGATTAAAAAAAATCACGCTCTGAAGATTCATTTCTTCAAAGTGGATACTTGCCTACATAAAAAAGATGATAGGTACCCCATGAGAATTATTAAAAACATCTCAAAAATTGCTGAAAATTTAATCGAAAAAGAAATAAGATACCAAATTTTAAATACTTGGTTGAGCTTTGCGAAAATATTGGAGTTTTTAGATCAATTTCTATATTTCTCCTATAAATCTAAAAACATAAGGTACCATATTAAACTTATTCATAGGTATTTAGGATTTTAATTTAAAATTCCATGGAACTTTTCCTCAAGGGTCAATTTTTGAGAATGGGTTATAAAATCATTAAAATTCCGTGGAAGGTAATCTGATTTTGTAAAGAAATATTCCAACAATGGATGAAACTATCAAAAAGAACATGGAACATCACATTACAAAAATCTCGAAAAATTATATGATGAAATTTCCACGCTCTTGGATACGAAAACGTATACGTAGGTTAGTGAAACATCCCGCAGTAAAATAACAATTCCCATAAACCAAAACCAAAACGATTACATCATCATTAACCCACAACCCACCTAAAGTTTGAACAGGTGTAATTTGAAAATTAAGATCTGTCTTGAAAATTACGTCGACTATGAGTATGCACATTCGTAGTATTCCTTAACAACGAATCATACTGTTTAGTTTCATATCATTCTAATACTTAGATTGTTTTTTGTTGGACAATTCAATATTTTGATATGAACTTCGTCGATATTAAAATCAAGATCATCCTATCAGGATTTTTCATTGGTATGGAAAAATGGACTATGCATGGAATCTTGTACAATTTATTCGATTTTTCGCGACATAGAATTTATTTTAATTTCAGATCTTTGCCTAAATTTCAGTTCATTTTTTCGGAATTCTTCAATTCGTTGAGGCAGATTTACGTAAGTTGTTTTGTTGTTCAAATCAAATTTCTAAATAAAACATGTAGGTAGGAATTTAATATTTAAATCAGACGACTAATTTCAATTTATAATTCCTCCAATTTTCAGCCAACAGAGATCGTCGAGGTACCTATTTAATAAAATAACATAAATTTCAAAATCGCTGTAAATGGGTTTTTGATTTTTCGAATTTTTTCAAACGCAAATTGTAATATTTGCTTCTTTCTTTTGCAGATGCTATTCGTTGTATGAGGAAAACATTCGGAGAGGATTTCATAACGAAATCTTTCACAGAAAATGACGATGCTAAGTTTTTCGATGGAGAATATCTCGGAGGTAATGTTTGAATATTTCGATAAAAATTACACTATATTTTTCACTTTTCCTGATTGTATTTTTCTATGAAATTCAAATTCAAATTTTGCAGAGATCTGCGATCATCTATCGGACAAACAGTTCAAAGAAATAATAAAAAACGAAGGTAAGTAGTCGAAATCAGAACATCTTGATCAATGATGCACCCATGAAATTGAATCCTGATTTTTTGTGTTTCGTTTCAAACTAAAGGAACTTATGATTTTGACGGAGAAGAACTAAAAACATGCTTACGGAATGATAATAGAGAGATGCTGTTTGAAAACTATCGCAAATTAGGCGTTACGAACGAATCAAAAAATCATCTTGGGACTGTTGCTGAAGCAGAAAAACAAGAATATCAATCACGAGTATCAGAAATGAATGTGGGTGCAATTTCTGAAAATTCAGATTTGTTGTCTTCTGTGATATATTATTTTGTCAAAGGTGAGTCAAGCCAGTACATAATAAGACATTTTCAAACGTGATTTTTGATGAGTTTGATTAATTTTTGATAATTTTGATGTCATTGTCTGTTAAAAATTTTAGCTCACATAATTTTTTACAATTTTTCATTTTTTTATTTCAGGAATATGTAGTTCAGAACGAGAGGAAGTCGAGTTCGTCGAAGTGACAGGTAAGTGAAGCAATATGCAGGACATTTCAACCTAATTCAATTGGTTCGTTTCTCCATTTTGAGTACCACATTTCGAATTTGCTGGAAAATGTTCAAAGCTTTGGATACCCCACAACGTAGATTACTGTCGCCAATCCTTCCTCAACCCTCGTAGAGGAAATGAGTTCTCAATTGTCAAAATCCAGAATATATTTTTTGATTCACTCTAAAGAGGAATAAGTAGAATAGAAAATCGTAAAAAAGATAATTATGAATTCTCTTTCTCCAATTTCTAAAAAAGCTGAAGAATACGGATTTTTTTCCAAGTTACCAAAACAAAAAAATTTAAAAGGATCGAAAAAATTCAAGTTTAAAAACCGGTTGAATTAAAATGTTCTTACAGCAGACTTTGTAGCTGCTAAAATGAATAAAAATGATACAAAGTACCTAATTTCTAAAACCCGCTTTTCAATACAATTTTCTTTATTTTCGTTCATTTTCAGGTGAAGAGGAAAAGAAAGGTAAGCAATTGAAAATTTGACCACTCCTATGGCATTTTCATCAATTACGCGAATGCATATAAAAATCGAAAAAAAAATGCTATTTAAACCTCCCTTCCTCCTTAATTACCTTCACAGAAACAATTTCATGCTTGGTACAATGCACTGGTAAATTTATGCAAAGGATCCAAAATAGGTTAATGTGGGAGACAGGAAGGTTCGATTCATTACTAAATCGAAAAATGAATGCGCTTAAAAACTTGGCGCCATCATCGCCAAATTCAAATAATCCGGACAAGCAACAAATTACAAAAAAGGAAGACCACGAAGAAGAACAGGACTCACAGTCATCGTCGCCAAATTCAAATAATCCGGACGAGCAACAAATTACAGAAGAGAAACACCACGAAAAAGAACTCGATGGTGCTTGTAATATTGGTTCATTCATAAATCAAAAAAAAAGGTGCTGATTAAAATTAGTTCTTTAATATTACAGAGCAAATTGCAAGTGTGAAAGCAAATCGCCCAGAGATTAACGAGATTAACGACCCAGCAAAGGATTTCATTGAAAGTAATTTAGTCAAAATCGGTGTAAACTTCATTCTCATTGGATTCTGCCTTTATAAAATTTATGAATTTTAATCCGTACCTAATATTTTTTCCAAACAGTTTATGAAAGAAGCAAACAGTCTAAAAGTAAGAAATTTAAAGCTGAAAATTAAGAATAAATGTATTCGTCCAAATTTCGAAAGAAAAAAAACACACATTTAAATATACCTATCGAATTTACGCAGATATTGAATGGGTAGAAAACGTGGGAAATCGGTACTTGGACACTTACAGCACCCTTTATCACAATTTGAATTACTTTAAAAAGAAGTCCAATACCGATGTGTTTAAAACCTTGGATAATAATTTACTTGGTAAATATTTCACCTAATACTATATTGCCTTGAGAGTTCTCAAACTATAGTCAAAAACCACATACTAATTTCTCATTCGTTGCTTTCAACTCACAGCTATTTTTTCACTTTACAAAAATTGTTCTAAACTGGGATGTGGTATGAGTGAGTAAAATTTTCCCAAATTTTGAAATTGTTTCTTTTCCTATTTTTATTTTTTATTTTTTACCACTGATTTATTTTTATTTTGTGTTTTGTTAAAGCCCAGAACAGTACACCATTACTCAGTAAGTGAATACCAAACTAAATACATATGTACTAAGTAATTGTTTTTAAAAAAACTGCAGACACGTACCTAGACTAATATTTGGTCTCACATCTCATGGAAAATCTTGAAATTAGGTATAAAAATTTTGATACGTGTACCTATAAATTTGTCTTTCCTTTTTCATAGATCTGATTGAAAAAGGAGCCGCATACCAAATACCGAAAGTTGATGTAGCATCCAATCAACCAGTTCTAATGACGGTGGAGGAAAAGAGGAGAAATTTCTTCAATGTCCTTATTGGAAAGCGAAATGAAATCTCACAAAATGAAGATACTGATTGAGAATAGATTTCGAATAATTAAATAGAGGATTTCATTTTTACTCCTTCAGGAGTGAAATTTTAATAAATTATTACTTGTACTTATTTGAATAACAATAAGTAAGTACCTAGGTATTGATTAAGTTCATTATTATTACTTTTCTTCGATGTTTTTTTGAAATAAGTGAACATTGATTGAATTTACATACTTTCTTGATATTTTATTTCATTTTTAAATAAATTTATTAAATTTATGAGTACTTTCATTCCCATAATGCTCCAAAATTTCAACAATCTTTTTAACGTTGATATATTTTTTCCTTTGAGGGTATAGGTAATTCCAAAATCTAGGAGACCAAAATTTGCGAGACGCTTTTTTGCATTACGCTGATTTTTGAAAACTTATCCTTGAATTTTTATAGTTTCGAAATTGACTTGATATCAGAAATGGACTTCGTAGATTTTAAAATCCTCTGCAAAGGTTTAAATTAATTTTTTATTTCTTTTTCTCTTAATCGATGCTGCTTGATTCTCTGAATCCAAAACACTAAAAACCTCAATACGATTTTAAAATCAATGGGACAGTAGGTCCACATACATATGACGATATGAGACAAAACAACTTTCCAAAATGAGAATATTATTGAATTTTTACTCAAATTTTTAAAACTTTCAATGTGCTTACTGGTCAGAAAACGCGATCAAAATTTTATTCGGAAAAACTCGATTTCTGTTTGGGATAATTATAATTACACAGCGAAAAAAAAAATGTAGTCCACGTTCAATAAATCTAACGATAAAATCGTGTACCTATTTAAGCGACTGTCAATTTTCCGAGACATTTTCGGTTTGAGAACAACAGATTTCAATGAAAGACAAGACTAGATGAACCGAAGTCATTTAATCCTAGTTTCGAAATGTTTTCGGTGAGCTAAAAATTCAACCGATGTGTTGCTTTAACGTGTTGAAAAACATGGAAAAATGTTTGAAGCCTCTGACGAAGAATGAATTTCTGCGCTGGTGCTTTGAAATGAAATTTTTCTATGCCTCATCAAGGTGGTTGATAAAAACCTCAAATAACGACGTTTTCAAAAAGGTACTAAAAAATATTTTACCTCCTCCTCCTCCCCCCCCCCCAAAAAAAAAGAAAATGGTATTCAATATTTTTTTTCAATGCTCAGTCAATATTTCAATATTGAAAAGAAAACGAAATATTCATCCCTATTCGTTATACGTCTCGAAAGTTGAAAAAAATAACTTTTAACTGAAAAAGGTCAAAAACAGGTGTTTTGCAGGACCTGCAGGACCTTTCAGCTAAAAGCAGGTCCTAAAGGACTTATTAGACACTTAAAAAAACCAACGATTTTTTCACATTTTTTCGTGGTTTTATTTCATAAATTCTTGTCGCGCACTGACGTCGTGAATTTCAATTTTTATCGTTTATCTCGCAATTGAGAGAGTCGTTTGTATTGCCACTCAGTCGCTAAATAATTTTTTTCGATCTTTTCGGTCGGTCCGATAAATGGGAGCCTTTCTAATTGCATAAGTAATTTGGTTTAAGACATAGGCGCATCCAGAAATTAATTCAGGAAGGGGCTGAGAATTTGTGAAAAATAGGGGAAGGAGGGCAAATTTTGAATTAGTCATTTTTTATTGATCTGTGCGTCCAAAATCAACAATTCTTTCCGAAAAACTAGAAAATTTATTGAGAAATTGGCGATTTTTAGCTAAAAAATTAGTCAAAAATTATCAAATTTTGAATTAAAATTATTGAAATATTGCCCGAGCAAAACGAGGGTGATTTTTTTTTTTTGAAAAAATACTGTTTAAAAAGAGAAAAAATACGTTTTTTTACATGTTTGCAATAATTTTTTTTTAGAGCTTACGGGAGGGGCTCGAGCTTCCTAAGCCTCCCCTTCGGTGCGCGTACGGTTCAAGGAAACATTTTTCCGAGAAGACGACGAATCTAAGATTATCAAAAATTACTGTTGCTCGAAAAATAAATTTGGGCAGCTGAAAATTTACTTCCAATGGATTGGAACATAATCTGGTTCATATTGAGATAAAAACCTCGAGAGTTCCCTAGTAAATATTTTTTTCACACCACATTTAAGTATATTATTCACTGAAAAAATTCATCAGCAAGATTATTTATCTTGCAATAAATTTTAGATGGGCATGCGTGGGTATTGGGTACCGTAGAAACGTGATATAATCTTGACAACTCATCGCACATCAACACACCAAGTTTTGAAAATAAATCAAGACATTACGTTGTGATTCACCTACGTATTGCTTAAACAGGTGGGAATAGAACTTTAAGCTCGATACGTTGAAGATTACATTGGCTCAATTCTTTCCACGTATAAATTTGCCATAGCAGTTCTACCCTCGGAACGATTTATACTACACCTTGCTTGGCATTCTTTCTCCATTTTTTTCTGTCATTTACAAATCATGAATCTTCGATCAGTGAAAGATATGAACATCAAAGTCAAATCCAAAGGCATCGTATTGCCAAGTTTTTGCATCAGTAAGGCCTCATTATTGTGCAAATTTTCATCCTCAATTATTTTTATGAAATTCATATTAACTTTGAATTGTACGAAATTTCAGTATTTTTTATCGGAATACTTCAATTTGTGGAGGCTGATTTACGTAAGTTTTTTGTGCAAATTTATATCAAAGTTATAACTTCACCAAGGACTAATTTTTACCAATACCTATTATTTTTTCATTTTCAGCCAATAAAGATCGTCTAGGTAAATATTTCAAACAAATATTTCAAAATAATTTCACAAAACGTCTCAATTTATAAAATCATTTCGAATTTCATTTTGATCTCTTCTTTATTCAGCCGCTATTCCTTGTGTGCGGGATCTCTTCGGAGATGATTTTATACGTCAATCTTTTCGAAAAGATGGAGATGAGTTATCCGATGGAGAATATCTCGGAGGTGAATAGGTATTGAATATTAAACCTTCAAAATTGTACATCACTAACGAATAAATTATAATTGTTCAGGTGCTTGCGAGGACCTAGCTGATAAAAGCATCAAAAAATTAATTAGAAACGGGAGTAATGAGAAATTATAACTTCTTGGCTTAAAATTTTCATACAAGAAATTGAACCCAGCATCTAATTTGTTTCGTTTACCTTCCTAGGAACTTACGATTACACCGGAGAAAACATGAAAAAATGCTTAAAAGAAAAAAAACGTGAAGATTTGTTTGAAAAATACAGCGCAATAGGGGTTTTGAGCGAAATTGCGATTAATCCTGGTGAAAATCAATCAGACACATTAGAATCCGGGGATACGTCGGATGACCTTTCAGAATTATTGTCTTCTCCCATTTATCATTTTTTCAGAGGTTAATTATGCGCCATTTACATTTTTTCCCCTTCAAAATAGGTAGTTATTTAGTGAATATTTCCATAATTTCTTGCAGGAACTTGTAATTCGAAAGATGAAGAAGTTGAGTTTGAAAAATTGACAGGTAAAATAAAATTAGAAAATTGATTTTTTATTTTAAGCAAAAAATTGGACTAACAAGAGCGGTATCCAACTACATGAATTCTTAAAAATTATGCCTCAAGTATTCGATTAAATAAGCAATCAATTTGGGTAATCCATGTCTGTAGGTGCTAATGTTCCCATTGATCCTTTTTCTAAGTTTTATTCCAAGTTCGAAAAATCCAACATTTTTTAGAGACCATAGGATGTCTCGAAACTGCTTCTAGTCGATTCGAGCAGTCAAGAAAAGGGCATTGTCAAAATATCGGGGTCTAGAAAAACTTCTCAAGGTAAATTCTTCACAGGAGTAAATCCCTTGAAGAAAATATTTCCCCGTAAAAGCAAATTCCAAATGGAGGAAAATTCATTGACGAGGTGAATTTTTCGTAACAGAGAATCCTCTCCAAAAAAAGAGCAAGAAGAAATACACAGTAAAAATATATTTTGGTGAATTTTCAACTTTCTCCCCCCCCCCCAAAAAAGAAACAAAAAATAATTTTGGTTGCTGGATTTTTTTACTTTTCAAAAAAAAATAAAATACGATTAACCATGAACAAAAAAACAGAAATAGGTACCTAATTTTTAAAGTTTTAAATTTTGAAACCTATGATTATTTTCATTGGTAGAATTTTCTCCCACGAAAAATATAATTTTGCAAGGAATTTTCACAAACGAAAAATTTCATTATGGAGAATTTTTTGTGAGGAATTCGCTCTTCATGGGAATTACTGAGGGGAATTCGTAGCCACGAAGAATTTTCCAACCTCTAACATTTCACAGTAGGTATGCAGTTTCCCACGGTAATTTTTAATTTAAAAAATGCCGAAAAATTCGAAAAATGAACTCTAATATCTGAAATTTTGGATGCGGAGGTATCATTTTTTTAGTGTAAAATTTTATCATTGATTGAAATACCACTTCTCGTAAAAAATTTTTACCACATGTTGCTTTTTTTAAACTTTCAGTTGCAGAGGATAAAAAAAGTAAGTACCTAAATATTACATGAACTTTGAAACCATAATAAAACTCATTCCTCATAATTTTGACGTTCTGCCCTTTTGCCATCAATCCTTCATCTTCATCAGAGGTGCTTTCATGTCTGGCCCAATGCACTGGTAAATTTTTGATGAGAGTCGAACACATCATACTGTATGGAAAATCAGAAGCTCTTGCAGTATTACAACGTAAAATAAAGGAGATTGAAAGGACACCATTAAAATCGTCAAATAACGATGCCGAAGGTATTGCTAAACAAATAAAAGATGAGAAAGCCAAAGAAAACGAAATCGATGGTAAAGACAGTTGCAGAATTCTACTCAAATCCCAAATTTTAAAAAAAATCAGCAGGAGTTTAAAAAGTAGTTTTTAATTTCAGGCCTATATGATGAATTAAAGAAAAAAGCAACGATCGATATTGATGAATCAGCAGATTTATTCTTTAAAGGTAAATTCAATTTATCATTTTATTCTTCATTTCTAATTTTCAACGAAAGTAGAGAATTTCAATTCATAATTTTTTGTCAAATTTCGTACTTTCTTTTTCAAATTTACACAGCTTATGAAAAAACTGCCGATAAAATTAAAGGTAAGTATTGAAAATAAAACAAATACATTTTTCGGACTTGAATAATCATCTAAATTTTAAAAATAACGCTCGAACTATGTTTCAAAATTTCACAGGTATCGAAGACATTGAAAAAATGGCAGAAAAATATTTAAATAAAGACAGCAAATTTTATCACTACATACACCTTTATGTAGAAAATTACGACGAAGACAATTCATTGGGCAAATTCGACGATAATTTATACGGTAGGTAGTAGGTACCTATAACTAGATAACTTCGTGTTTGTGAACATGAAAAAAAACCAGGTACAGGTTTGGTTTACCTACCTACTTTTTTAAATTTCAATTTGCAGTTACTTTCTTAATTTACCAAGATTGCTCAAGGATAGGATGTGGTATGAGTAAGTGAAATTTTCTGCAGTTGAGTTTTGCAATTAGGTATTGTAACATTGAAAATGTCATTTACTAATTTTGATTTCGTACTTTACCAAAAGCTTTGAATAGTACTCCGCTATTTAGTAAGTGGATATGATGCATTTACATATTTACCACGAAGTCTCACTGAGACACGTCAAGGAATTTTAAATAATTGAGTCGACACTTTCTTTTTCACAGATCTAGTTGTAGAAAAGTCCAAAGATCCAGATAAGCATGCATCGACTGTGCAGTTAGTTAAAGTTGTAGCAGAAGACTTGAATTTGTACACATCAAAGAAACGAAAATTCTTCAAAGCGCTTGTTGAGCCGCCCAAAAAAGTTTCGCAGTCTGAAGGAGACGAGAAGCAATAGACATGGTCTCTTATTCTAGTTTGCGAATGAATGTTTTTCATCATAATAGCCATATTTAAGTACATATGTGACCCTGCCATAAAGAAGGGACCTAATATTAAAAAAAATGATGTCTAATTTTTCACGTGTTTGGTCCAAATGACACCAAATCTGGACCAAACACATAAAAACAAAAATGTCGATTTTTTTACACAAGGTCTCTTTTTTACGGCAAGGTCACGTATAAGTTTGTATTTTGAATATTTCCGTTTTAAAATATCTTAAGGAAGTAATATACTACATACATATGTAACTACCTATCTAGAATTTACATAAATGCCAGTATTGCCAGTAGATACTTTCACTTTTTATTTGATGCTCGGGTTAAAGCTTTCCCAAGAGCTGAAAGGCTACAACCAGTGTTGTCATTCTGCACGCAGAATAATTTATTCTGCATTCTGCGCAGAATGCAGTGCAGAATGCATAATAGATGCAGAATGCGTATAATACACAGAATGTGCAGAATGATGCTGTAGTACGACCAAAAGGTATCTGGGATCCCACGGTGATCACTCTAATATGATGAACAATACTAATCAACGAATAGATAGTTTACTCAAGTATTTGGTAAGTGATCATCGGGGGAGACCAGGAAATAATTAACGGTAATAAAAGACGCGGTAGGTTACGAAAATGAATACGCGGGTTCACTTCTTAATCACGTAGTTTATTCTGACGTTAGCTTACTACAAGGTAGAGGCTAACATGAAAAGATATACCGAATGACACGAGTCGTAAGGCGGTTGATTAATTTATATGAAATACAAAGTTTATGCATATGTCCCACATCACGTAGGCGGTTTTAGGGTACCTTATTCTAGTCACGTATACTTTAATTCTTATTATTAACGGTATATATGTGTCCTACTTTTTATTAATTATTCATCGTGTACTACATCTACCCCCCTTTCTAAAAATGAAATCTCCTAGATTTCCTTAAAATGAGGTTCTGCGATTATTCCTTTTCAATTTTGATCTGATTTCAAACAATCGCGGGTCCGTTTTCTTCGGGTTGGGTACATCATCTTTTAGGTCTCGAATGGCTTCTAATTTTACTTTATTTACTAGGTTGGTTTCTAAGTAATTTAAATCCGATATATAGTAGTATGATATTGCTAATAGTTAGTAGTAGTAGCCATGTAACATAAATTATATCTGCTAAAAAGTCGTACTCAAATAAACTTTTGGGAGGAATTTTAATTCAAGGTCTTTTAATTTTTTTCTTTAGAGATTCGGAGGATGTCTTGATTTCAAAATGTGGGGTTATGTTTTCCAATTGGGGTTAAATAATTTTGTCATATTTTTGAAATATCACAGTTGTCTCTGCTTGAAGGAGGATGGGCCTTGAATCTAATGTGGACCATTGTAGGGGAGTATTCTTTCCATTATCAGTTCTTTATTTTCTTCTCGCATACAGGGGAAATTTTCAGAAATAAGGGTAATATTTGTAGAGTCAGTTTCCTGAATTAAGGATATTTCGCAAGGAAGATGAATTTTGAGGGCTCCCGGAAGGTCATAATTTATGTCAATACTTTCAGAAACTTTACTAGTGGTATTGTGATATTTTAAATTTGGGCGAGGATTTGACACTAGGTAGTCGTTAGAGTTCAATTTTCGAATTATTGGCCGTGAATGGAGGGGTTCACATTTGAAGTGGCATACGGCATTTAACTCATCGTAGCTCTTACTTAAAAATAAATATCTAGCGCATTCCGGAGCCTCGTTTGAGTAGTCGAAGTGTTCTACATAGCATAGTCCCGTGGTTTACATCACAAGTTTTCAATGCCGGTCCGTCGATCGTCCTGAAGATGTCGTTATGTTTATCATAAGCTATTAACATTTAGCTGCTACTTAGGATACATAGGGACTCGTTGTGTCGAAGTATATGGGTATGTATTTGAATAGCTTCCATTTGAATCCATTCTTTTGATAGGGACTCGTACTTCTATGTGTATGTTATACTTGAGACCTGACAGTGGGCGAGGTCCTTATAATACTGGAGTATGTCGTTTATGGATATCGCCAATCCCAATGATAGTGGTTTTAATTTTCTCTCGAGTCTGCGCAGAATCTTGGCGTAGATCAGGAACCGGAACTAGCGATATTGGCAGTTTATGGGATGAACAGTGCGAATATATATCGTTGTAATATATAGCATTCGTGATTTCTGAAAGCGTCTCGAAACAATCATGTATAGGTATTGGTGGTTGTTGCTGTCTTCCCGCGTGCAATATCGATTTGTCCTTGAGGGTTGAGAGGAAGGATGTTATATTTTGGATGGCGTCGATGGTGTGGATTCGCAAACACATTCATTTTGGTTGTAGTGGTTGCAAATCAGCATGGATATCGATGATTGATTCCCTTACGTTGTCGTAATTTTCTTTTATCCTTTCCTCATTTTTGAATAATGGATAGATTTCTTTTTAGTTATCGCATTGCAACAAAAATTCAAGAAATCTCCTAGGAACTGGACTCCCCTTTTGTTTCTTCTTTTCGACGTTATGTGCGTTTCCATATCGGATCGGATGTCTTTGAAATAGTGCGACATCGTCCTATGAATGCTTTAAGAGATAATCTAGGGGTGATTTACAACTGGGATGGTTATGCTATGAATTTCTGTCCATTTTGGAAAATCGAGATGTAGTGTTGAAAGAAATTATTTCAAAGGAAGCGATCGATCGTAGATGGTGACGTCCGTTATTTCTGTGAGGTATGATCCGGGAACTATTTCGATTCTTAAATTATCCGCCAAACAACCCGTGAACCATAACGTTAATATTACCCAATACATCTGTAAGGTAAATATAAAATAGTTTGGTTTACAAAAATACAAAAATAGTGCGGTTGGTTTATCTCTCCTCCGCGGTATAAATAGTCAGATACCCCTGTATCTGTAGTGATATTAACGGTTCCTTAGATTAAGCGGTTATACTGCTATAGTTACATCACATGTAGGAAAGGTTGCATATTCTACAAAGGTTTTTCGTATTGGTGGTGACGTGAGTATAACTGATTATGCGATGTACTGATGTACTCGCCATAGCTGCGTGTGTATATGTTATTATTTTATATATTTTTGTTTTTTTTTTTTTTTTTTTTTTGTTGTTTTGGGACATTTCATCCTCTTTTGTCGTTTTTTTTTTTGTTTTGTTTTAATCGTTTATTTATTTTGTTATATATTTTTGAGGGACTGTTGTCCTCTTTTTATGAATAGCTGGGGTATTGTGGCTTCCCTCTGGACATTCACCCTTCATTTACAATATCGTCATGTTTGGCCAGGACAGTTCTACAGTAGGGGCATCGTCTCCCGTATCGCAGCCACCGGATAAAACACGGTCGCATGCGGTATGTCCGCATGAAAGCCGTGCATTTATCGATCCGCGTCACACAGAAAACATTTTTCGGCCTCTGCCGTAAGCTGTTCACTCGTCTTACATTCGTATGGATCCGGTCCGTGCGGATGGATAGAGTCTTCTTCTTCCGGGCGCTCCCAAGCGATCGGAAGGGTATATCGAACCGGATGTTGGGAAACGGGCGTGTCTGTCGGATCAGGCGCAGGTTGCCTGGTCGGCGATTTCTGCGTCCGACACATCCGAGAGGGATGGTCCGAGGCCGCATCTGTCATATCGTCTCGTCGCGAAGTATTTGTTGAATGTCCACAGGTTGGGCGCGGACAATTGGATGGTGAGTTCCTTCTGCTAACTCCATTTCCCGTAATTGCATGATCGTCGGAATGGAGGTGGATTGTGTTCTGCCCACTGCACGTTTTGAAGGCGCGTGAGTTCTTCTCTGATGCCATGGAGGTGTATAAGAGTGCGAATTCGTCGGGCATTTGTACTGCAACTCTAATCGAATAATAAGATGCTGACGCCTCCATGGGGGAACGTCGTTTGTTGATCGTGAAGAAATTTAGGTCGGCCCGAACACTACTTCCATCCATCGATGGTAGTTTAAATCGAAATAGTTTATATTGGTCTAAGCGTAACTATTAATTTGGTCAGTAGTTAAATCACGAAAGGCAGAATGGATTCGGCGAAACATTACTAGATGTAGATGGCACATTCATTTTCGCGATTTTATACTAAAACTTTGCGAAACTTCACACGAGTATTTTCAAGCGATATTACTAGAGCACTTTCACCACGACCGATTCGAAGAACACTGGACATGAGACAGAATTTATTTCTAATTAGTGGATGAACATACGATTGGTAAGGGCTCAAGTTTCCTAAAAGCGTGTACACGGTGTTTTGAGTGGCGTATGTACAATGAGCTGACTAATCATACATACGTTATATAAATTCCTTTCTGTATATATTTCAAAACTGACCCATCGGACGAATTGCGGGAATGTTTCTATCTATTTGTAACGTCTAATGTAGTATGAGTACTTATGATATTGTAATATGATCACAACGGCGTCCCGTTTGATCGTAATATATTACGCATACGCTAATTTTGCTTATTCGGGTAAAAATAACAGATAATGCTAATTTACTACTTTCTAGTTGGGGGAGTCGCCGATGGTTAATAATACATAGTCATGCGTCCACCTTCGTCTATGAGTCGCCACGTTTCATTGTTTCATAACAAAATATGTCACTCAACGAGAAGTTTTTGGTACGCAGAGAATACAAAAGCGCCACTTCTTACTGGGCGGACACTGATCCCTGATCACGGCGGCGGTGGCAAATGACACCTCCGTCGGATGCAGGGCCGTGCTAGAGAGTGTCCTCGGGTATGAGCCGGGTGGCAGAAATGAATCGGCCGTCGACCCAATCCGAGGGTTCTCTATATTACATACATACTTTAAAATCTCTAATAATATATCTTTTAAGTCTCCTAACGTGCACGGTTTCTACTTTTTCGTCAGTTTGGATGTCATAATCTAGAGGGCCAACCTTTTTAAGCACTTTATAAGGGCCGTTGTATTTTTGTACAAGTTTACCTCTGTGCTTAAGGTATCTCTATCAAGACTAGATCTCCCTCATTGTACATAACGTCCTCGTAGTCCCTGTCATAATATTGTTTTTCCTTTTCCTGATTTTCATAAATTAAGCTCGGTATTAATTTTCGTATTCTTAAGTAACTCTTCTATTTCTCGAGTCTTTCCTGTTTTGCTTTGCTTGGCACATTTAATTTATTGTCCAGCTTGGGCATATTAGGGTGCTGACCATACAGTATGTAGAATGGACTTAGACCGTTAAAATCTAACTAGTGGAGTGGTATTATACGCGAAAACCACGAATCGAGAAATCTGACCAATTTGTATGCGAGTAGAATTTGCATAGCAAGCTAGTGTTTTGCAAGTATTCCATTTTTCCTTTCTATGCTGCCTTGACTTTGTGGGCTATATGATGTACTTAATGCCTTTTTGGCATCCTAGATTTTCACATACAGCGTTCAAATCTGCATTTTTAAAGTGGGTTCCGTTGTCTGTGGACAGGTATTTAGGAGGCTCCATGTGCGTTACGAGTCGTAAATAAAATTAATAACGACGGCGCTTGATGCTGACGTTACGGGTTTTGCTGCCGCAAATCGCGTTGATTTACATGTACCTACCAGTATGTATTCATTTCCTTTGCTTTTGGGTAAGGGCCCTACAAAATCGAGTTCTAAGTGTCCTAGTATGTCGCATTTATTTACGCAATTGGTTGTAGTAACCCTGGTTTTTACCATGTATTCCTTTTCTTATCTGACATTGATGGCAACTTTTTATGTAGTCTCTAACGTCCTGGACAATACCAGTCCAGTAATATTTTGTTTGTATTTTAGCCAGGGTCTTATCTGCTCCCCAATGTCCACCGGAAAAGGGCTTTATCATGAAATTCGCACAATATATCTTTTACAAGGTGTATGCGTGGTAGATAAATTAGTATTTTACCGTTGGAACGGATGGATAGTAGTCCGTCGTCCGATAAGAAGAAAACGTCTACTGATTTTGTTATATTTAGTGAAGTCTGGTTTGGTTTTGTCATATGTACCTTCTTTGCACATGATGATATTATTACAAAAATTGTCTTTACGTTGTTCTAGTCTTAAGTCCATACCGACTGATATTTTGTTAAGTTTTTCTAGTATCTTGTCGTCATCCTCAGTCTTCTCGTTGTATTCTATAGCAGTTCTACTTAGGACGTCAGGTACTATGTTATGTTTTCCTGGTTTATGTTTAATTTCGAACTCGAATTCAGATAGTTTAAGTATAATTCGAGCTAGTCGAGAACTGGGTTCTTTTGTCTTTCTACAAGATACCAGTGGCGCGTGGTCAGTGTACAAAGTGAATGGGTTACCGTATAAGTATTCTCGAAAATGTAGTATTGTGTCAACCATAGCGGTTAGTTCGAGGTCATAAGCGCAGTAATTTTTTTGAGAGGCTTGCATTTTCCTGCTGAAGTATGCTATGGGGTGTGTTTCGTTCTTTTCATTTATTTGTGATAGTACTCCACCGATCGCGATCTTAGATGCATCGGTTTCTACTGTGTTTTCACTACCTTCTTTAAATATAGCCAAAACGGGTTTTGTAATCATTTTTAGTTTTAGGATTTGAAATGCACGTTCATGTTCGTCATGCCATTTTACTTTCGAGTTCGGCTGTGCATTGCCTTTCGTTAGGTCACTTAAGCAGGCCGATATGTGCGCAAAGTTTCGTATGAATTTACGGTAATGTCCTACCATACCTATGAATGATTGCACATCGCGCACTGTTTCGGGGCGTGTGAAATTTTTGATAGCAGCTACATTTTTTTCTAGTGGTTCAATGGTTTCTCCATTAACCTTGTGCCCTAACATTTCGATCTCATCGTAGAACAGTTTACATTTGGTGGTTTTTAATTTCAAGTTCAATAATTGTAGGCGTTGGAGTATTTTCTCTAAATTTAGTAAACTTTCGTCGAAATCGTCTCCAAACACGCACATATCGTCCATGTATGCTACCATAATTTTGTATAAAAAATCTGGGAATTCTGTGTTAATTACATTACTAAATGCAGCTGGTGAATTAGCTAGGCCTTGTGGTAGAACTGTGTATTCGAAAAGTTGATTATCGACAATAATTGCTGTTAAATATCTGCAAGCCTCTGCAATGGGGATTTGATGAAAACCGCTATTTGCGTCAAGAAGGCTAAAATATTTTTTACCCTGCACTGCCATTATTATGTTTTCGATTCGTGGGACCGAGTTGCGGTCAGGTATTAATTTCTCATTCAATTTCATAAAATTGCATAGGAATCGATATTTGTCACGCTGTTTCATTAAAAACGCCGGCGAGCTGTAATGTGATCGCGAGCGTTGTAGTATATTTGTGTCTAGTTTCGTGTTTATTTGTTTCCACATTTCCGTCGTTCTACGGGCGCTAATTTATAGCCACGTAATTGTACAGGTTCATTGTCCTTGACTTTCAGTTCATATGGTTTTACGTTCGCTTTTCCTAATTGTTCTTCTTTCATAGTAAATAGTCCGCGGTAATTGCGTAACATACGAACGGCCTTGCGTCGTTGGTCTACCGTTAGTTTGGTGATAGGTCTATTTTCGTTGCCGTCGTAATCGTATATATGATCGGGGTCGGTATTGTTTATGTTTTCGTTGTTTTCTGGGATATCATTAATTTTGTTTAAGGAGTTACAGGGGTGTATTGTTTTTATGCAGCCTATTACCTGACGTTTGTGTAAGTTTTGTGTGGTGCGGGTATAATTCCATAATTGTAGGTATTTAGTGTCTCCTTGCCTGAAAGTGGTCGGCATTACTCCGCTTTTCGTAAAAATTCGTTATTGGGTTCGAGAGTTGTTATTTTTGAATTGTATTCAGATTCTGGTAGGGGAATGGTAATTTATGTTCCGGGTGGTAATAGTCTTTTTAAACCGGAAATGATATTCGTCCCTATTAAATACAGGGACTGATCTTGTAGGTCTAGTTGTTTTAACCATTTTTTGTCCATTGGTATTGTGATCGCTTTTTGTCCTGTTCCAATTACGATTGTTTTGTTTGAAAAATTGATAATTGCTGCATGTTTAAGCAGGAAATTTGTGCCTAGGACAATGTCCGAATTCAGATTTGATACAACATATGTGTCTATCGTGTATGTATTATCAAGGATGTGTAATGTATTCTCAATTTTGCCTTTTACTGTCATTTTGGAATCGTTAGCGCATACTAGCCGTATGTCAGGTGGAGAAAGTAATATTTCATCGGGTACCAACTTATCACTAATTAGTGTTAGATTACAGCCGGTATCAATTAATCCTGTGAATTGGACGTTATTTAAGTGAATGGGTATTTCCAAATTATTTTTTGCTGTGTCCGTTTAATATTATTGCAGATATGTTTTTCCTTAATTTTATTTGTGGGGTTTTGACGACGGGTAGAGCTGTGTATTAAATCTTCAACAATATTTCTATCGTAATTTTTGAATAGGGAGAATTTCTCAAGGTCTGAAAAGGTTCTATAATGTTCGGTGTATTTTCCGTTTTGGATATAAAATAATGGCTGCCTAATTGGAACAGGAGGACATTCTAGTTTTTTGGATTTTGTGTATTAGTTTGTGTCCTTCTACAGTTTTCGGTTGAGTGGTTTCTCATGTTGCAGTTAAATTGCAGTATATATTTTGCCTGTTAGGATTGTCATAACATTGGGAGTCTACGTGTCCTGTCTTTTGACAGATGTTACATCTTCGATTGTCTTTTCTTTGCTGTTTGGGGTTTCGCCGATCAATGCGACCACTTGTTTGCGGTCTGCCGACTACTTGGTAACAATTACTAGCAAGATGGCCTGTTTTTCCACACACCGTGCAGTATAAGGCCATCTTGGTTTGGATGCCAAATTGTTGATATTGCGTTTGTGCGTAAGGATTTAGGATAGGTAATGGTAACTGGTGGCTGTTAGTTTGGGATAACTGGGGTATTTGTATTGGTTGCGTAACTTGTAAGGGGTTTGGTGGCATTAGTGGTGAATTAAGCATATTATTAAAGGTATGTTAGTAGGTATATTTGGTACTTGGAATTGATTTTGCCATAACAGCTTGAGATTGGTTAAAAACATTTTGAGGGGATTCTGTATGAGTTTGATTAGTCGAGGGTTCGGAGATTTTGTTTATCTTTTCGGATTTGGATTCCTCTAGTTTTGATTCGCACATTTTAAAGATTAGTTCTTCTAATTTGTTAAACCTGGCGGTTTCAGAATTGTCTTTTACAAAGACGGCAATGCGGTACTTTCGAATATTCCTATGTTCTTTTCTAGTTTTGCGATAGTATCATTTTCAAGCATTCTAATGGCAGAACGTATTTCAGGGCGAAAGCCTTTTATAATTTGTCGACACCGGCGTTCTTCCGGTATTGGTGGCGTGATTTGGTTATATAATTCAAGCATGTTCCCTATGTACTCCTGAGGGCTTTCATCGTCTCTTTGTTTTACGCTCCATTATTTTTTCTTCTATCTGTTCTATAATGTGTTTGTTCTGGAAAATTTCCGAAAATTTTACCACCAAATCAACCCATGTCTTAATTTCGGCTGGGGTTCCTTCGGCCCAGAGGTGACATATTCATCGTATTTTTGAGCTGCCAGGCCAGTAAGATATGCGGGAAAAATTTTAACTTATCCGCGTCTGTCCACCCGTTAAGTTTGGCCGTAAGGTTATATTTTTTAATGTATACTTGGAAGTTGTCGTTTATTCCCGAAAATTTTGTTGGTTGAAAAAGAATTTTGGGAGTTTTGGTCGTGGCTTCCGTAGCCATTATATGGTTTCCAATTAGTTTTGTAAAAAGGTTAAAGTCGATTTGGGGGGTTTAATGACTCGAATATCTCAGTGAAGTACTCGTTTTTATTTTATGTCCTACTGCAGAATTTTTTGTGATTAGTGAACGAAGTGTTTTACGGTAGTTATTTAGGTTAGTTTCTAATTTTATCCCGTTGTTAGTAAAATATTTCTCAAACCGTTCTGACGAGATCCCGTAAATCCACCCGAGCGTTTGGTCTGTTTCGTTCTCAATTGTGGAGGAATCTGTATCGTTCTCAATTGTAAAGGAATCTGTGTCTGACGTCTGACTATCGATGTTATTGCTTGCTGTAGCTGTTGATGATTTCCCAGGTGCTGAAACACTCCTTTTTATTTTTGTGGAACTGTCTTCTTCTGGCGAGTCTGGTATTTGTAGACGTTGTCCACCAAGGAAAGTCTGGTTCAGAATATCTTCAATGTCTTCGTCTTTGGTCATCTAGGGGTTTTCACCCATTTGTTTTGATGGTAGCGCGAAACGAATACGTGTATCGCGGTACGACTTTTGAAATTATGTGATTTAGAAGCACCTGTAGTTGGGCGCCATTTTGTAGTACGACCAAAAGGTATCTGGGATCCCACGGTGATCACTCTAATATGATGAACAATACTAATCAACGAATAGATAGTTTACTCAAGTATTTGGTAAGTGATCATCGGGGGAGACCAGGAAATAATTAACGGTAATAAAAGACGCGGTAGGTTACGAAAATGAATACGCGGGTTCACTTCTTAATCACGTAGTTTATTCTGACGTTAGCTTACTACAAGGTAGAGGCTAACATGAAAAGATATACCGAATGACACGAGTCGTAAGGCGGTTGATTAATTTATATGAAATACAAAGTTTATGCATATGTCCCACATCACGTAGGCGGTTTTAGGGTACCTTATTCTAGTCACGTATACTTTAATTCTTATTATTAACGGTATATATGTGTCCTACTTTTTATTAATTATTCATCGTACTACAGATGCATAATGTGATAAATGTAGCGAAAATTTGTGCATGTAAAAAGCCCAATTATTTTCTTTTTCATGACGTTTGTTGACCAATTGACCAACTGTTACTAATTTTAGGTGTAACTACTATCAATATTGATCCTCGATCTCAGATTTGGGCTAATTTGAGGCGGTGAATAGGAAAAACTTCCACTACCTATTTACTTTAGAATTTGAATCAATTTTTATAAATTTTCAATTTTTTTAATAAAATCTGAAGCTAAGTGGAAAATTTCTAAAAAATATTTTAAATTGAATTTATCATTTGAATAATGTGATTATTGATTAAAATAGGTGTGTATTCTGCGTATTCTGCATATTATGCATATTCTGCATTATGCGCAGAATAGAGAGCTATTCTGCGTGTGCTATTCTGCGCGCAGAATGCAAAATATTATGCGCCATTTATTCTGCGTAACAACCCTGGCTACAACGAATACATAAAAAACTAATAATTTGAAAATGAATTTTTAGATCCAAAAAAACAACCATAAAATTTCAAAAATTTAATTGTATGATTGGCCAAAACATTTTCAAAACTCGTCTCTCATACTTTCATAAACCTTACCAAACTTTAAGGAAATATTTTCTGAAGGAATGAACAAAAAAATTGTAAATTGGTCAAAAAATAAAGCTAGGTATTGGGCACACGCACAGGGTGTTAAACTGAAACCCAGACGCGAAATGAAAAAATTATCTCATGGTAATTTTTGTCGAAATTTTATAATGGAAAAACAAGACTAAGTATAGTAGGGCGTTTTTCAATCATCCCATCGATTTTTTTAAGGAATGGAGGAAAAATTTTTCATTTTTACGATCTGCCCTCAAGCTTCAATCTCGAACGATTCCATTGAGAATAAAAAATCTAGACAAAATTTTTAGACATCCCTCTCTTCCTATCTCCCGAGATAGGTATAGGCAAAAACGTGTTTTTCAGTTTTTTTCTCCCGTTCGTTGAAAACTTAATCGAGATGAAAAACTTAAAAGTTCTAAGCGATCAATAGAAAATTTGTATGTTTAAAAAATGTTTCATGTTGATCACTTAGGTATGACTTGTTTTCGTCACTCGCATGGATCAGCATTCAGTACCTATTTCAAAAAAAAAAAGATTTAAAAAAAGGGGCCTTTTGAAGGAGAGGGGTCGGATAAAAAAGTAAGTCGATCAAATTAATCAGAATCGACATTCCATGCGCCATTTTAATTTCTGAACGTACTTTTTCTCAAAATTGGGATGCTAGGGGGGCCACTGAAGGATCAAATCAAAAAAAAATAAGGAAATATCCGAACAGCGCCCTAAACTACCCATAAAACGACAGGTAACAAGTTATGTTTCATTTTTTTTGAATTTTGATTCTATTTAGGAAAATAATGAGAAAGGTTCAGCGGGGTCGGATGAAAAAATTGAGTACATATTCGAACCCAGCGCCTTCCAATTAGTCGAAATTGATCCATATTACACCATAGGGATGGGGATCAAGTATCACTCGTACGAGCAATTTCCATCAATTCCATTTTGAAAAAGACTGCTAAATGACGAATCTCAAACTTCAAAAATTCATCAAAAATTAAAACATCGATTTGACCAGCGGAATAGTTAGGTTCAACGATTTCGTAACATAGTTTGTCAAGACAATAACGTCAAGGGTAAGTTTTACAATCATTTCAATAATTACGAATTTCATACCATAAGCAGGCCTGTAAGTAGGTCTAGTATTTTATTAAATACGAAAATTTCCAGATCTGGTAGGTGTCAGTAAGTTTGGAATGCTTCGACTTTTGAAATACGCCAATGTTTTTACACAAATCGATGAAGTTTATGAATCACTCAATATAGAAATGGAGCAAAGCCTATCGAGTAAATTTTAGATTATTTGTATAAATATTACACGTTCGATATTTCGATGACGAATTAAATTTTCAATAAATACCACATTACAGAAGCCTTTTTTGATTACAAAAGTTGTATCCGTTGGGATTGCGGATTGAATGCGGGTAAGTTCGTTGATGAAATATAATTGTTGGATAATGAACTTATATTTTCTCGTTTATTTCACAGAAAATAGAAGTAACGTTCCAATGGCTAGTAAGTAATTTCTCAGAATTATCAGACATTTGTATTGTTAAAATGTTGATGGCTATTCCATATTTTAAACGGACCAAAAATGAAGCGGGGTTTCCGATTTTTTTCAAATTTTTTTTAGGAGTTCTCCTCGATGGTATATTTATAATTTTCCTCAATCATTTTACTTCTAACCTTCAAGAAAGCTGAAGAGTGAAGGGAGCCCTCGTAATTTTTATGCGATTGCGGTTTTTAGCCAAATTACACAACTTTGAAGGATCTTATCTTGAGATAGGTTGTATTTGGAGGAAAACTGGTTGCAGGAGATTCAAAAGTGATAATCACATTTGGAAAATCTTAAAGACGGAACTTTGGTGATGAAAGCTCAACTATACTAAGTACAAAATATGAAAGCTATACTTGGTTAAAAAATCTGAAAAAATTACAGGTAAGTAGTCATTTTTACCCCCACCCTTTTGAAGGTTAGGGAAAGAAATTATTATGGTTCTGTTACTTAATAGACTACTTAGACGAACTCGTAAAAAAAAAAAGGAGTCAAATTAAAAGACCAAACTTAATTTTTAGTCCGTTATGTAGTATGGAATAGCCTTCGAAAGTGGGTACTAGGTAGTAGGTACATATTTTTGGTAAGAAAAGTTTGAACCATTAAATGTTTATCCTTATTTTTTTTTCGCAGATTTGTTCTATTTAGCCAAAGCTTTTTTGCTAAAAAATTGAATAGAAATTGATTTTATTTTATTCTTAATTTATCCTTCCATTGTGTAGATTTTTTTCAAAGAAGTAAATTTTCTTTCGAGTATTTTTGAATCAGTTTATTATTTTTATTAAATTTTAAACATTTCAACGGTTTTTATTTTTAAATTTATGTATTCATAATTAATTGAAAAAAAAATTTGTTTATTCATTCATTCATTTAATCGCTCAATTAAAATACCTACTTAAAAAAATTCAAGTTTCAATTTTTTCAATTTTTCAAAATAGAGCAACGTTAACGGAGGAGTCATAGATGAAATGATGAATAGGAAATTCCTCAATTCGAATATAAATTTCACAGCTTGCAAAAAAAACTTCCCCATAGGCGGATTTAGGAAAATGGATCGGGGGGGGGGGGCTAAGCCCCAGGACAATGGCAAGAGAAGATTTTTTGGAAGGGTGCAAAAGGGATGTTTCCGGTCCCCTCTCCGATCTTCGATCTAACTCCCTCAGATGGTGCCCTACGATGTAAAAAAAAATATGAAAAAGTTTTGACTCCCCCCCAACCCTCCGTTTCGGAGATATGGCCATTTTATTGGCAGATTTCCTAGAATTTTTAATTTCCGTCATTTCCATTGAAATTTCCCCAAAAATCGAGAAAATTTATTCTAAAATATTGTTGATTGGGCAGAATTTTCAAATCTTAAGCCATTTATGTAACAGAAATGATCAAATAAAAAAAAACAACGTTGGGTTCGTGTTTAGCGTGTCAAACTACCCCGATAAACACCCCTTCCGCGATTATTTTGCTTAAATTTTCAAAATTCACTGTTTTCACTGATTTTTTTTATCACAAAATAGCAATTTTCGAGGTGTCAAGTGAAACGATCGTGAAAAGAATATTCATCGATCGAGGTATTTTGACCCGCTGAACACGAATTTGACTTTGGTTTCCCCGTTAGGTTTTTTTTTTCTGCACGAAACGCTCAAAATTTGAAAAATGTGCTGAAAAAACCTACATTTTCAAGGGGTTTTCGCGAATTTCGACCCTTGGTCTACGGAAATCGCCAAAATTGAATACGTCCCGTGAATCTAAGTACCTTAAAAAACACATTTTTAATGATATTTTTAAAAAGTAGTAGGTTTTTGCTTATACGGCGTTTTTTACGATTGAAAATTTCCAATAGCCAAAAAAAACCTGAAGGAGGGCATATGTACAATTTTTTGAAAAAATTCTGGTAAATGCCCCTCTATGAGATGTAGCTTTGCGCCAGAGAACAGAAAATTTCTTTCATTTCCATTGAAATTTAAAATTCTTGGAAATCAACCAATGAAATGGCCATATCTCAAAAGGAGGAGATGGGGTAAAAATTTTCCCCATTTTTTTGCATCATAAGGCACCATCTGAGGAGGTTAGATCGAAACTCGGAGAGGGGGCCGTAACGCTCCTTAATGTCCTTATCTCGTCAAACCCGTGATTGGTAATTTCGTTTTTTTTTGTCTCTACACAGTTTACCAAAATAATGCTGATGAAATTAATGGTAAGTATCTCTCGAAAATAATGGAAAATAAAACATGCTTAATTGCCTACCTACCTATGAGTATTTTCAGCAATTACGCGACTCAAACTATCGTTCAAATTATAAAAATAATAATTAAAAAATGTTTTGAAATTCAACAGACATCGAGAAAATTAAGAAAATGGCGAAAAAATATTTGAATAACGACAGTGAATTTTATCACTATATACACCTTGCGAAAAATCACGATGAAGAAAATGCATTGGCCAAATACGACCTTAAATTATACGGTATTACAAGATAACTTTGTGTACCTATGTAAACTTTTGGAAAATAATCCTCTCGTCGAGACGAATCGAATGGTTTTTTCACGATCCAAATTGGAGCATTATATAAATTATATAAGTATTTTATTAATTTTGATTTTATAATGTTTTACCAAAGCTTTGAACAGCAGTCCGCTGTATAGTAAGTATAAATGTGAAACATCCATAATTCACAAAATTATTTCTTTGAGAACCTGCAAGGTATAAATTTTGGTAATTGTATTGAATTTTTTTTCTTTTATACGTAGATTTCATTGAAGAAGGATCTAAAGATCCGGATAAGAATGCTTCGGCTATTCAACACATTCAAGTGTATCTAGAGGAAAAAAATTTTCTCACGCCCAAGAAAAGAATTTTCTTCAAAGTGCTTGTCGAGCTACCCAAAAAAGTTTCGCATATTGAAAGTAACGAACAGCAGTAGACGTGGTGGAATCAGAGAGAGGATTTTTTTCTTATTTTTTTCAGTTAACGAATTAAAGTTTATCATATTATACGTCGTAGTTGGCGAGCAGAGTTTGAAAAACGTCAATGTATCAAAGTATAGGGAGCTGCCTTTTCGACATGGCCTTTGTTAAAGTTGCAGGCCTTCGAAATACGTACAGAAATGTAGATATAAGGTTAGCCATGTTTATAAGTAGATATTTTGAATAAGTACATTTCAAAATACCTTAAAGGTGTAATGAGTAGCTAGCACTTTGTAGGTACTAAAATAATTTAGGTACTTCATATCTTATTTGATGTTGGTATACAAATCTCTTTCAATAATATCCAGTATCCTTTCATAACCATTACACTGAATTATTTCCGTTATGTTGGTGATGGTGTAGTTATTTTTTCCCGAATGATGATAGGCCATTTTTTTTTAATTTAATTTTTTAACAAATCTTATTTACAATAAACCATCTACCTAACTCTACGAGAACCTACAGAATTAATAATTCAGAAATGGACGATTTTTAGACCGGAAAATACAACGAAAGACAAAAATACGATTTTTTTACCAACTAAAAAATTTTCAAATCACATTTCTCATGAACCTAATCAAATTTTCCAAGTACACTATGAATGTATGGAATATAATTTTAAATGGGAAAATACTAGAAAAAAAATTTAAAATAATATCTTGAAGAGCTTAGGTACCGGTACCTATTTCAAACTAATTAGTGGTCGAATATTTATGAATGGTTATTTTTTTATTAAACACAGAGAAACTATTAAGTATTACAATTTGTAATTTTTTTCCATTTTCTAGCTCTCAATCCGTCTCCAAATCGATCAAATATTTAATTTTTTTCTACCAACCTCAAATTTTTTCCATTTAACCTTATGAGCACACATTTAGAATTTTTTTCCTTTCGACATTTCTTTCTTGAAAATTTGTCCTTTTCAAGTTTGAATGGAGTCTTTCAGACAAGAAAATTACAATAGAAAATATTTAATGCCGTATTTAGGTTTTAAACCCGAAAATTAGTCAGAAATTTATGTAGACAGATGTCAGATATGCGTAAAGACCCAGTCAAGTTCCCCACTTGGAGAAACTCTACGGGTGTGAGAGAATTTCAACTCAACAACCATCATACAACGTGTTGAAAAAAAATTACAAAAATAAAGCCCCATCTGAAAAACATTCGACCGAGCCTGGGGATAGAAACCACTTTTAGATGTCAAAAATTGGTTTTTGAATCGAGGGTTCTTTTTGATTCTTGAAAACCCAAAATTAACGTTAACGTAAAAATCAATTTTTGATACATAGCAAGGGAGGTATCCCAACTCAAAATTTTTTTGAGACGAAATAGAAAAATTGAAAGTAGGTACACCATAAGAGACCCTTGCATACAAAATTTCAGAATGTTGAAATGCATTTCTCGAATTTTAAAGCATTTTTGAAATTTGAAATTACCTACTTCACATAGTTTTCAAAATATCATATTAATTTGATCCATTTAGGTAACGAAAAAATAACTAAATTTTGGTGAATAGGTATCCTATTTTTGATCTTCGAAATCGATTGAAAGCAGTCTCAAGACGTTTCAAAGCCGCCAGAAAAGTTTGGAATTTTCATTCACGTCTTCAAAAATATTTTCTAAAAAGTACCACAATATCCTTAGTTGAATAATAATACAAACTGTACATTTGTACATAAAAATCCGCAGGTATTAAATTCGAACTTGGACAAAAATATAGCACGCGATAGTCTTTACGAATTGAACATTAAAAGACAAAAATTACAGGTGCTTCAAAATTCAAAATTGATCCATGACCATCGAGTCTTCTCTTTTAAACATTCTTTGCACGGTAATTTAAATAATTCACGAGAAATTACAAGGAAAAAGATGTTTCCAACTCGAAAACGAAAAACGTTATAAAAGAATAGGTAAGTAGGTACATCACAAAATTACGAGATTCAGATAAAATTGTCGAGTGGGGGAGAATAGACGATGACTAAGCATATCTACTCGTAATATCAATTCACCCAACTAAATTTTTTCATTTCACGTGTGATCTTTGATTATTTTCTATATTTTTTTCACAGTGATTAAAAACATTTCTGATTTCATTTTTACGAGATCAATTTGAATTTACACAGAAAACTCAGTTTTGCGATCTGTAACATTTTTATGATAGAATTTTCTGTCTAATTTCAAGATCAATCGATCAATCTTTCAAGAATATTCCAATGCAAAAATCTAAATCAAACATTAATTTTTTTTAAAGATTAAAGTCTTCCAATTCCAGCAGATATAGGTACAATACCACATTATAAAAAAATGAACAAAATCGAAGAAAAATTTTCTATCAATCATCCAAAATGACATTTCAATGGATAAATTATGCAAGCCCATGAATCATTTCTACGACCAAAGGAAGTAAAATAAAATCGCGTATTTTTAATCACACAACGTTCATCTTCTTGCAGTCACTTCAATTCACCCTAAAATTTTGAAAAAATCAAACAAATTTTGAAAATTTTGGACTCATTAAAATTTTTTTTGACAGTCCGATTTCGAAATTGGAATTATATGATCAATTGAAAATTTATTTTTCTTAACAAAATTTGCCAAATTTAAACGAAATTTACCAACTTTTGAGAAAATTTGCAGATTTATTTGTGTCAAATTTTTAAAACATTTAGGTACCTACTCATAAAGCCGGAAAATTTAGATGCAAACTTGCACAAAATAAAAAAGCACAGATTTTTACCATAGAAAAAAAAAACACGAAAAAAGCATGAAATTTCATTTAAAAATTGAAAAACTTTGAAGAAGAAAAACACGAAATTTTTATTCCAAAGTAGTAGATTTCTTTCAAGATCATCAATTTTTCAACTCTCAACGATTTTCAGCTTTAAATATCTACTCTTCTTTTTCAAAAACTTTAGCCTTCAGTGAATTCACGCAATTCAAAATTGTCCTTTTCATTTACTGAAGGAGTTTGTGACAATCTCGAATAGAATTTTCAGAAAAATTTCAATTTTTTTGGATGGGAGATTAAACAGATTGCGGAAGAAATATGGCATTCTATAAGAAATGGGTCCAAGTTGTCGGGGGGGGGGGGGGGTCAAAAATTTTCCCCCATATTCTGAAACTAGATAAAATTACTTTTCAAATGAGTTATTAGTGACCTTATTTCGTGCAAAATTCGCGGATTTATGACAGTTTGAAAATTTAAGTTGAAAAAACATTGTTTTGAGAAAACCGCACTCAAAAAAAAGTCAACATTGTAGGAGAGAAGTACCATATTCTAAAACTACATACAATTACCTTTTAAATGAGCTATTAGTTTTCTTGCAAAATTTACAATTTTACGACAATTTGAAACTTGAAAATGAAAAAACGTAGTTTTGGAAAAACTTGCATCTTCTCGAAGTCAACTTTGCGACAACTTGGACCCTTTTCTTATAGAATGTCACAATTTTTTTTGGACATTAAAAAGGGTACCGGCGGTTAAGATAGGTGAATCTGCCCCCGAGCTGAAATTTGAAACTAACCGACGGAATTTGGTCCTTAGGGTCTGAAAACCACCTGGTAAAAATTTTGGCCCCCTACCCCTCCCCTAACCCGAGTTATGGGGCAAAACGTTACTTTTTTCAGCCTTTTCATTAAAAATTTCTATCTCCGAGAGTTTTCAACCAAATTTTTTCAAATTTACGTGAGTTATACTCCATACTGAGGGGTATTAGTGGGTGGTTTGAAAAAAATTTTTTGATGATTTTTTCTAGCCCAAAATCGCATTTTAAAACTTGTAATCGAGTTTTCTACATGATGTTGCAGAGGTGCAAAAATGAAAAAAATATATATCATGTATCTAGTCCCTATCTACAACGTAATATTTTTTTCAGAATTTTTTAGGTGGGTGGAAGACCTTCAAAAACGCAAAAAACCGCATTTTTATCACGTTTTTCGCTCAAAAAATGGTCATTTTTGGCCGAAAAAATTTTTCGGGTAATAATATTCCAAAATACGTATTTTTACGCCACTTGCCCGATTTTCACTTCATTTCATTCTTTTTTGAATGATTTTTGCAATTTCAAGTAACCTAAAGCGCAAGACTTCCTTATACCTGTATAAAATTATCATACGGAAAACACTGAAAGAAAATTTGTGTTCAGTAGCTCGAACTACCTTCGAAAAATTCATTTGCATGAGCAGAGCACTCAAATTTCGAAAATTCACTTTGTAGTGAACAAATTTTTTTTCAACAATACTTACGTTGCTACCAATATCATTATCAACAAGAGGTATGGTGAATCTGCCCTTGAAACAAGTTTTGACCGCTCCTACCCCCAAAAGGTCAACCATGATGAAAAAACATTCCAGAAAAAATTTCAGACCCCTAGCGCAAGTGTTTTCGGAGAAAGGGGCCAAAATGTGTTTTTTCAATGGATTTTTTCTTATTTTTGTGGTTTTTTGCTAAATGTAGATAGAAGTTTCGAGTTTTTTTTAGATGAATTTTAGGGAGTTGGAGGAACCCTAAAAAATTTTTTCAAAATTTTTGGTTCGTTTTTTGCCGAGTTATGGCATTTTAAAAGTTTTGAGCGGCCATTTTGTCTTGAAAGGACGAAGGTACAATAGAACTTTTTCCCCCAAAAGATGTGCCATTCATTTTTATAAATATACCACAAAAATTTCAAAAAAATCAAAGTGGTAGAGCATTGTCAAAAAAAATAAAAACTAACCACCCCTCGCATGTAGCGCGTACAGTAACGTTGCATTTCCCACGGCATGCACTCACGTAGGAAGTACGACGATCACGGGCCCACATTTATTATAAAAAATACAAGTCTCAAAAAAAAGAAGAATTTTTCTCAAAGGGTTCAAAATTTTTGTTGGAATGTTTTCCTATTATGGTTTACTGTTCGGGGTAGGAACAGTCAAAACTGGTTTCAATACGCGCTACATGCGAGGGGTGGTTAGTTTTTATTTTTTTTGACAATGCTCTACCACTTTGATTTTTTTGAAATTTTTGTGGTATATTTATAAAAATGAATGGCACATCTTTTGGGGGAAAAAGTTCTATTGTACCTTCGTCCTTTCAAGACAAAATGGCCGCTCAAAACTTTTAAAATGCCATAACTCGGCAAAAAACGAACCAAAAATTTTGAAAAAATTTTTTAGGGTTCCTCCAACTCCCTAAAATTCATCTAAAAAAAACTCGAAACTTCTATCTACATTTAGCAAAAAACCACAAAAATAAGAAAAAATCCATTGAAAAAACACATTTTGGCCCCTTTCTCCGAAAACACTTGCGCTAGGGGTCTGAAATTTTTTCTGGAATGTTTTTTCATCATGGTTGACCTTTTGGGGGTAGGAGCGGTCAAAACTTGTTTCAAGGGCAGATTCACCATACCTCTTGTTGATAATGATATTGGTAGCAACGTAAGTATTGTTGAAAAAAAATTTGTTCACTACAAAGTGAATTTTCGAAATTTGAGTGCTCTGCTCATGCAAATGAATTTTTCGAAGGTAGTTCGAGCTACTGAACACAAATTTTCTTTCAGTGTTTTCCGTATGATAATTTTATACAGGTATAAGGAAGTCTTGCGCTTTAGGTTACTTGAAATTGCAAAAATCATTCAAAAAAGAATGAAATGAAGTGAAAATCGGGCAAGTGGCGTAAAAATACGTATTTTGGAATATTATTACCCGAAAAATTTTTTCGGCCAAAAATGACCATTTTTTGAGCGAAAAACGTGATAAAAATGCGGTTTTTTGCGTTTTTGAAGGTCTTCCACCCACCTAAAAAATTCTGAAAAAAATATTACGTTGTAGATAGGGACTAGATACATGATATATATTTTTTTCATTTTTGCACCTCTGCAACATCATGTAGAAAACTCGATTACAAGTTTTAAAATGCGATTTTGGGCTAGAAAAAATCATCAAAAAATTTTTTTCAAACCACCCACTAATACCCCTCAGTATGGAGTATAACTCACGTAAATTTGAAAAAATTTGGTTGAAAACTCTCGGAGATAGAAATTTTTAATGAAAAGGCTGAAAAAAGTAACGTTTTGCCCCATAACTCGGGTTAGGGGAGGGGTAGGGGGCCAAAATTTTTACCAGGTGGTTTTCAGACCCTAAGGACCAAATTCCGTCGGTTAGTTTCAAATTTCAGCTCGGGGGCAGATTCACCTATCTTAACCGCCGGTACCCTTTAAGCCAAAAAATATGGGGTTTTTACTGCGACTAGTCAGAAAATTTTCTCTTTAAAAAAATGCGTTGACGAATTTTTAATTTTCACCCCAAGATTTTTTTGTTCGGTTTTTAAGAAAAACTTCAAGTCGACAAATTTTCAAATTTCGAGTCTGCATGTGGATTCTAAATCCTCTCTCAAACCAAAAGTGAAGTTTCGCCTCTTCCTCATCCTCATACTTGTTGGATTCAATTTGAAAAATACGATTTTTCAGTATTCTTCAACTTGGAATTATTTCATCTAGAACATTAAAAAACTTCGATTCACGAGAAGTTTTCAACGTGCGTCAATGCAAGCGTGACTTGGCAATGTATATTTATCTACGATATCGTATTTAAACAGCTTCGACTCGTGTTCAAAATTTTTCACGAATTTTGTCATCTTGAATATTTCAATTCCATTCCTTGAACATTTAAATGAACATATTAAAAATTACTCATCGAATTTCAAAAAAATAGGTATCTACGTATTTTAGTTGAATATGATCCCCTCCCCCCACCATCACTTAATTTTTTCAAAATGAAAATCATCAAAAAATTCGCTCCAACGTACGCACGTCATTTCGTACAAAAAATTGACGTAAATCCAATGAAACATCGTCGATAAAACATTAAAGCTGAACAATCCACGTATCGATAAAAAACAACGTTATTTGAACAGCTGCAAATCCTGTTTCAAAATTTTCAAGACGGACGCATAATTTTCAAGTCATTTCGAAAAATCCATCGTACTTTGACAGTTTTTCAATCATACCCGCAACTTCGTTCGTTCGTAGATTCCACATCGACAAAATTTTCTCCACGTAAATAGGCGAAATGATCCATAAATCTAAAGCTATCATATGGCCAGTTTTTCTCATAGGTACGTTTCAATTCCATAAATTCACGATTTAAAACTAAATCTGGCTAATTTTTTCCATCAATTTCAGCATTTTTTTGGCCATGCCAAATTACAGAAGCGGATAAAATGCTGCGTAAGTTAAGTACTTGGTACCTATTTTCGAAATTCATCACATTCCATTCAGTCAAAAAAATATTTATGAATTTTCTTTAATTTTTTTCAGCCGAAAGTATCCCGGGTAATATGATCGAATTATTTTTCAATGATTAATATCAATCTTACGACGATTCGTGTAGATTTTCACGTCACCATTTTTTTTTCTCAATTACAGCTGCAATCGAATGTTTACGAAAATTTATGGGCGATAATTTCGTACCTAAGTCGTTTAAAATCAAAGACCGTCCACAGTTGTTGCCGGGAGAATATCTTCAAGGTATGTAACCAAACCGATTTTTCACAAATGTAAATTTTGGAAAAATGTTGGTTCGGCAATAAAAAGAAAAATTTTCTTTAGAATTCTGCAGAGAAGAAAACGTGAAAATAATAAATGATAGAGTATTGAAAGATGGTAAGTAGTTTGGTTTTATCGTAATTAGAATAAGTATTAGACTGAGAATCGTAAAATCGACGCGTTTTCATTATTTTTTTTTAGCAAAGGGACACGGACTCGAGGTTCGAGAATGTCTACGTGCTTTAAAAAAGGAACACATTTACGTTAAGTATTTTGAAACTGGTGACCAACAAATAAAAGACGCTATTGAAAGAGAAGAGCGCGAAGAGAAGGCGAAAATAGCTCAATCAGGAGCACCAATCGAGCCAAGTCCCAAAGACGACGAGGACGAACTGGAGGAAGGTGAAATCGACGATGATGACGATGAAGATGTAATTGGTGACAAAGATGATGGTAAAAAAGGTAAGCCTACAGAAGGTCAAACAACATCGCCTCAATATTCACCAATTCGCCCTTCGAGCGATGCCAAACCTCTTGTACCCCCCGCTCCTCCGACAATGGTACGTGATGAATCCAATGCGCCCAAGATTTCTCAGCCATCAGCATCTGAAGACCAGAAACAAACTGTCGTCCAAGTTGACGCCAGTATGCAAGATCAATCTGAAAATCTACCAGGAAATGAAAGAATACCATTAAGTAAAATTTTTTTCACCGACCTCACCAAATTCGCTCTCGGTAAGTTGTAAATGTTTCGAAATTACTGCATCGTTTGACCCGAAATGCTGATAAAAAGTCGTATTCTGATTTGTATCGCAGGACTGTGCTTCGACGTACCAAAATTCGAATTTGAGCAATTGCAAGGTAATTGATAAAAAATTTCTATACCTAATTTTTTTTTTCAATTGTGATTTTAATATTGATTTTTTTTCATTTAATGAAATTGTAGATAAGGATGAAATAAAAGGTAAAATATGAATTGAAAAATCAAACAACACTTATCTCATTTGAAAATTTTTCTCAAACCTTGGACAATTTTTTTTTATCATAACAGAAACTTTCGACTGCTTAGAAGTGTGCGGAACTTCGTTCTTTGATAAAATAAAATATATATTGTCGGATGCTAGAAATAAAATACTGCGTGATCTGAAGACACAATACAACCAATTAGTGGATAAACCAAGTGAAAAAGATGGAGAAGGCAAAAAACCAGATGAAACTGGAACTACCATAAAGCCAGCTGACAAATCTCCTGGTAAATTCCATAAATTGAAATGAAAAAATGTAACGAATATATGTACGAAAATTCAATCACAAATTAATCTATTTTTCAAATTTTAATTAAAAAGAAAAACAAGTAGACCAAAGCTACTCCATCAATTCAGCGAAGAAAAGAAATATCGACAAAATTTTCGGTAAAATTTAAACTTCTAAATTGAAATGAGAAATGAAATATGTACTTACCTAAATAGAAAAAATTGATATTGATAATGTTTTTTTTTTTCACATTTAAAATTAAAGGTAACATATTATCAGATCAAAATAAATCCACCCTACCAGAAATAAAGGAAAAAATTGACGTAAAACAATTCCGCCGTAAGTAGAAATTTTTTTACATATTCAGAAAAAATAAACCAATTTGTAAAAAATTACAATAAGTAAATGAAGTATATCGCTTTTTAAACAATTTTTTACAGAGATTATTGAGTATTTCGAATCCAACATATGGTTTGATGAAGAAAAAGGTGCTTTTAAACAAGGTGCATATAAATACTCATTTACCTACTTATAAAATTAATTTCATTCGCTTTTCATAATATTTTTACATTGTATCGAGTATAGAGACGGATTCTTAGTACAATTTACGTTAATTGCTAATTTTCAATGTTTATACAGCACTTGTAGAGAATATCGCAAAGACATTGCAGGATAAACGAGCGAAATCTGTAACACCTGTCGAGGAATTAGATATAAAAGGTAAAAAAGTCATCAAATTTTCAACCTTGAAAAGAAATTTCTAAATTTCCGAAATCGAAATATTTCTTTCGATGGTTTGACGACAAAAAATATACTTGTGGTTATTTTATGGATATTTTTGACATGTTTTCGTTGGAAATCAAATATTTAAGTTTCCATTTTTTTTTCCAAAATTGTATAGAAATTGTTTAAAATGAAAAGAAGGTCTTGAAATTTTTATATTTATGAGGAAAAGTGATGAAAATTATTTCGAAAATTTTTCATAATTATATTCAAAGACATGTACAGTATATGGTAGGTACCTATCCTAAAATTTTGTTGTTGAAACAAAAATTTTTTTTTGAAAAATAAAAAAAAAGTCGATTAAAAACTGATAGCATAATAAATAATTGTAACCATCTCAAATTTAAATTCCAATCAAAAAGGGCAGGTTTTCTGCAAAATTTTACAAAACTATAGTTTTAGGTATAGGTATCTAGTTTATGTTTCAGATCCATGACTACACCCTTCTTTCCTCCTCTGGTAATTTTCATTGCATAGTGAAATTTTTGGCAAATTTTGAAGATCTCATCCCCTGGGATGACTAATTTTTTTCTAAAAATGATACCTATTTTCAAAAATTTTAGCTGATATCCTCAATTAGAGCCATTTGCTGAACCTCCCTTCTTAATGGAAAGTAGTAAAAACGAAAAAATAAATAAAATGAGATGAAAAAATTCCAAATATTGGGTACGTAGCTGTTAGATAGGTACCAAAAAAACTGAAAATGCACATGACTCAGTATTGATTCTAAGAGATGAATTTGATGCTCGAGGAATCATCCTATGAGGTATTGGGGGGGGGGGACTTGAAGCAGTAGAAAGTTTATTCCAGCCATCGTCATCTCAATTGAAGCGCTCTTGAGCTTTCGTCGGAAAGCTGCGCCGAGACCCAAAATCACATACGTAAGCAGAAGCACTCTCAGAATTTATGTAAGGAAGGATTTGAGAATTTTAGAAAAATTTGAGGAGGGGAGGGGTCAAGGTTCAATGGAAAATTGAAAATTTCAGTGTTGCTGAAGTAAACAATCAATATCATACTCTCTAGTTCTAAATCAGTATGTAATTTTTTTTAGATTTTTCAAAATTGAATTTGAAAAAAATCAAGCATACGTACTTCAACTTCTCTTTTCAATTTTTAGGCCCTTAAGAGCTTAAAACTTTCGAATTAGGAATGAAGGTTTTCAATTTTTTTTTTTAACGTCGAGCAGTTAAAAAATAATTTAGCTCACCCTCCCACTTTCCGAAAAAATCCCAGGTAATTTGATACATATTGTCGAACAACTATTTCCAAACGTATTTTTGATGATCAACGGCATGGATCGGGAGGGGGCTCTTGGATACTCTTCAAAAAAGATTTTTGGGCATTAAAAATCCAATTTTTTCAAAGCTTTGCCCTCACTTCACTTGGGCATAAACAAAATCTTTATTGAGTATTTCAACTACGAGAGTTGTTCAGAAAGTATGATAGGTACCAAAACTGACTACCTACCTAAAAAAAATTTCAAAGAATTGAGAAAAAAAAGTAATCAAACAAACGTCATCAAATTTCAAGTATATTTCCCAACATAGGCGCACCCAGAAATTAATTAAGGGAGGGGGGTCAAATTTCAAATTAGTCATTTTTGCCTGATCTTTCAGCTAAAAATCATCAATTTTTTCTGAAAGAGGGAATTTATTGAGGAATCGGTGATTTTTGACTGAAAAATCAGTTAAAAATTATCAAATTTTACAGTAAAATGATTAAAATACTGCCCAAGCAAAGCGAGGGCGAAAATTTTTAGAAAAAATATTGCTCGAAGAGTAAAAAAATGCACCTTTTTTCACATTTTTACAGCAAAAATATTTTTCCGAGCTAAAAGAAGGGGCTCGAGCCCCTTGAGCCCACTCCTTGGGTGCGCCTATGTTTCCCAATTAATCGACATAGCTGACAAAAAATTCATCAATTTTTCAAATTTCCTCCCGTTCGTTCCCCACTGGGAGTGCGGATGAATTTACAAAAAAAAAAAATTGATGACAGAAAACTTCGAAAAATTCATGGAATTAATTTAGCTTGGTGGTAGAATAATAGCAACGAAATGTCTTGAAAAGGGCCAAAGAATTTTTCATTTCAATGGAAATGAAGGATCTGTTCTTTGGCATAAAATTACATCTTGTGGCGGTGTAGAGCCGAAGAACACAAATTTTGCTTCATTTCCGCTAAAATTGAAAAGTCTTGAAATTTGGGCAATAAAATTACCATACTCCGAAATGGGGAGGGGGGGGGGTCGAAAATTTTTCCAGCTTTTTTTTGCATCATGGGGCACCAACTGAGGAGGTTAAATCGAAAATTGGAGTGGGGCTGATTTCACCTCTTATTCGGCCGGACCCTTTGTAGAAATTCGAATTTTTTCTCAACCATGTTGATTGATGGAAAAAAATATGCATAATTCCATGCCGCGTATCTTTTGTTTGCAGCTCTTTTAGCTTTTCTGTAATCAACCTAATTTACGTTACTTTTTGTTTTTGAATGGTCCGAGTATTTAAGGCTAAGTACAGCAAGAAAGAAAGATTGTTTTCAACTCCTCCTGCTGAAATGTTTCTGTTATTCTCTGATTTTTACCCCCCCCCCCTCCCCCCAAAGTCCAATTATGCTACTGATTCCGCTCTAGGCCTATACATTCTTCATCTAATCTAACGCCTTTCAAAAATATCCCCAACATTTCTGAACAATATTAGGTAATTAATTTTCAACAAATCTTAAGCTATTTCGAGACCAGCTATTTAATATTCAATTTCAGACAAATATTCTCGTTTTTTAAACACTCGTGGCTTTCATTTTTGGCATATTTTACAGATATCGATATGTTAACAACAACGGGAATTGAATTCATCAAGCGATATAGCGAATTTTACGGTGAAATGGACGGATTTATAGAAGAGGACGATGTCAGCCCTGATGAGAAACTTCCACTGCTACCAGCTGGTCAAAATCAACCAACCAATGACAATGCTAAACCGGTCGAGAAAAAAGAAACCATCAATGGAAGATTACACAGTAGGCGAATTTTATTCATCTAATTTTTTTTAAAGAAAATAACGATAAAATGAGACGGGTTTAAATACTTAAAAATTACAACACGGATGAACTTTTTCTCCACAGATTCCCTTTTCTTTTACAAAGGTTGTGCTAGAAGACAATGTTTTATGGGTGAGTAAAATTAGGATTTTGGTTCAATCTGAATTGAAGTTCTCAAATTTTTACACTGTTTAATATACTAATTTGTTTACTTTCATTTTGTCTGCTGCAGACTCCAAAGAAAGTATTCCACTGGATGGTAGGTCGAAGTATAAAATCATACTTGCAAAGTCATTCTCTTTTTAAATAAACATTCAAATGAAATCGACTTATCCACAGTTTTTATCGAGGATTTGGCCAAGGATCCAGACCAAGATACTCAGGCCGTCGATGACGACACCCAAAATGACCTAGACGATGACACCCCCACCGCCTTAGACGATGACACCCCCACCGCCTTAGACGATGACATCACCCCAGATACTGGTACAGAGATTCTAGACAAAGATACCTCCTTAGATACTGATGCAGAGGCTCAGCAGTTAAAAGATAAAGAGCTCGATGACATGCGGAAATTCGCCAAAGTGCTGACTGAGGAGGATCCTGATGATCCAGACGGTTCATCCGAATCCGACGGTGACGATGATTAATTAAATTTCGTATTTGTGTCATTTTTGTTTACCAAAAACACGATTCTTATCCCTCGAAAGAATCATGTCTCTATTAAATATTATCGAAATGTTTCATTTAGTAATTTTAAGATTCTCAACAATTTTTTCACTAATTCCATTATTCAGTTTATTTTTAATTTCCATATAATCAGATAATTGTAAGTTCGAACGACGAATTATTTCATCCTTCATTATTAATCATCTAAATCCGCATAAATAAAACTATCCATCTGCCGTCTCCCTATAGTTCGATTACTAACGTTTTCATTTCATTCGTTTTATCACATAGGTATATTCTTTTTCTAAAAAATACGTTTCACTAAAATTTTTCTGTAACTTCTTGGTGAAGCCTTGACATTTGACATAGTGGCATAATATAAAACACTTGTTAATTACAAGAAATAAACAGATACCATACGGCGCCATTGAAAATTTCAACTTCTTTGTTTACCGCAGCGATTACCAACGCGCTTACTCGGTGACAAAAATTCAATTACTGCAGTCGAACATCTGTAAAATGCATTTTTCGACAGTCCCATCCTCACTTAAGTTGATTATTTTTGGTAATCGCCTAGGTACTCTGGATTCAGCTGGCGGCATTCGAACATGAATTTTTTCGTAGTTATAAAATATGAAACTAACGTTGGCATTCGTTTTGTATTTTTTAAACACGTTGAATCTCACATTTGTCGAATCGAATTCATGCATGGATCAATCGTATAAAACAGGTGCCCCAGTCGACGTAAAGAGAAAATTTAGAAACGAATTTTCCAAACTCGAATACGGTGAGTTTTTTTGTTCGTAATAATTCATACATCCTGCCCTTACTTTGAAGGGGTACTCAAAATATACCGTTTTCAATTTACCTATGGAAAATTTTTTGAAATTGATTGAAAATATTTACATGTCTGACCGTTTAGGAAGAAAGGGACCTTGAAGTGGGCTAGAAGTTCTACGAGGTGAAAAATTATTCAACTTAGGTATAACCATTAATATCCAGTAAAAGTGATAGTTTTGCATTATTTTTTCGAAAATTAATCGAACAAATACCTAGCCAAGAATTGCGCATGGACTTCGAAAGGGCATTGTGGAAAATTTCATTTTTTCCTCTCCGAAGGGTTTTCAATCTGGTTAGGTATTGTGTTTAAAAAATTTTTTTAAAAATGAAAAAAATTTCAAACAATTCTCGGCATAGACAGCTAAGCCTAAAAATATCATCGGCGATGATTTCTGATTTTTTGCTTCAATGGGAATTCCTATAATTTTTCAAATTAGGTACCTAAAAAAATTGAAAAGAATGAGAAAAAATTATTTTTTCACTAAAGCAGCGAACTTCCTGGAGAATTCCCGTTGCATAAATTATTTTTATCTAGGTATTTAAAAAAATGTAAATACTTTTCCGCCCCTCTCCTTTAAGAGATTTCAATCGCTGTTTTATTCTTGTTTTCAATTTTTTTTTAATACTCAAAAGAAGTAAGTAGGTAGGTCTAGGTACTTATTTTTGGGAAACTTTTCATCCGAAAGCTCGTAACATGTTCATTTGAACTGAAAAAATCATTTGCAACAATTTTTTACTTCTTTTCCCAATTTTTTTTCGGGATGGGGAGGAGGTACTCAAAATACCCCTCACTTAATATTTTTTTTGGCAATTTTTGAAATTACCGGAAAATGTAATCACTTAAGTATATCATCATTTGACCAAATGATTCACTACCCCTAAGATGAAGTTATTCATGGGTAACGTTAACGTTATGTACTTACAATTATTCATAATCATAATAAATTCTAAATTTTCGCAGAAAAAAATATTTGAAATTTCACTGCATTTTCAAAAATTGAGATAAAAATTGAGTAGGTATTTGAAATGCAGAAAAAATCTGTTCAAATCACTTGCAAACGTCTTCAAAATGAAAATTATTCAAGATGGTGCGAACTATTGCTCAAAATGTTGTAATTAAATTATTTGAATTGAGAAAAAAAAATTACATAACCTTACCTATAGCTTGTTGAAAAAATATTTCGTAAAAAATTTTCAAAATGGGATAAAAATTGTTCGAAATGCTGGGGATGACTTTGGGTTAAAATGACAGATAAGTATTTAAGCCATTTCCAAGTCTAGAAACTTTTTAAATACTTATCATTTTCATAAACTGAAAAGTAACAGGTTTCTTACATTTATTTTTGTAATTTGGGTAATTTCTCGATAGGTACCTACCTACTCACTTTGTTAGATATCAGAAAACATGAGACGGGTAGTTTTCTCAATATCACATTAAATTTGATTTTTATTATTTTTTTGGAACAGTCAAGAATTACAAACTTTCAATTTCCTTTTTCAATTTTCAGAATTTGAAAGTAAAATTTCAATGAAATGAATAACACTCAAGTAGGTAGTAAATTTTTCAACAAATTACTTATCCAACATTTTATTTCAAATATTTTTTTTTTATTGGAAAAAATTATTGAAGAAATTTCAATATCAATGATACTACAGGGTCTATATGTGATCCGGGCAGTATCAGCGTAAAAATTCCCATCTGTTCTTTCCCTTTTTTCCCGTTTCTTAACGTTGCATCACTGAAAATAATGTTGTTGTATGCGACGAAAGCTAGAAACGACCAAAAACGTCTTGATAAGATTACGAGTTCGAAGTAAGGGATGAGTCATCTTACCAAACTTGCATGCGAAAGTGTGAAATGTGTTTCACTGAGTTTGAATGCCCACCTGATAACATTAAACGAGTCCTTTTTTCCAACTTCACAATGCCGTAATCTCGAAACTAAAATTATCAAATCTTTAAAATGAAATTTTTGATTTATCAATAATTAATCAGAAACAGAATATGAATTTATTATTAAAAATTAAGTCTATCAAAATTACGATTTTTTGAACCTAAAAAACACGTTATTGGAATTTTTAAAGCAGAAAACAAAAAAATCAAAAACATTACTTTATCAACGAGGGATTTTCACGCAGACCATGCCCGGATCACATATAGACCCTGTATTTTAATTCAAGTCCAACAAAAGTTAATTTAGGTACCTAAGTATGTTGAAATTACAAAAAATTCTTCATCATGTTTGACTATTGATTTTTTGAGATCTTTTTACGAAGTAAAAAATTTTTAGCCAGCTGGCAGCCTGAATTTTTTCAACGTTTTGATGAATTTTTTCCTTTCTTAAGTAACATTGAAGCACCTAATTTCAAAACTCTTCGAGGCTTTTTGAACATATTTTCCAGCAGTTGCAATCGTTTTAATTTTTCTAAACATTTTTTTTTTAAATACTGATTTCAACATTTTTATGACATTTGGATGGGTTTTTTTAGATGAAAATTCATATTTAATTCTTGCATTGCAGTGAAAAGAAAATTCGAATGTATTTTTGGCCCCGCAGAGACTCCTTATTCGATAAAAAATGAAATGTCCCAGCAATTATGTGCTTGTGCTTTTTACAAAAAGAACGAGGAAAGTAAAATTGATGTCTTGAACGAGAATGGAAACGTCATCACCAGTAAAAGCGAGCCATTCGAGGAAATTTTAAAACAGACAACTTTTTCTGAAAACAGAATTATCGTTCCAATTTCGTTCACCATTTTCTCCATTCAACCCAAGTTTCCAGTGATTATATGTTATTTGGGCAATGAAATATGGGCTATAACGAAAGGATTGAAAAAAAAATCCAAAGAAAGACCGATATACGATATTTACGTGGGAAAAATAGTGAATGAAAACGAAAGGTTCAAATTTCAAGGGATTATTAGTGACGTAGATTTGGAATTACCTGTCCAGCCAAAGACAGAAGTGGCATGAAAATAAAATCAACCGGAGTGTATAACATTTGATTTTTTGAAAACTAATATATATATATTTTTTTCAATGGATTCAGACTACTGATGTGACACTTCAATAAACTTTCCATTCATTAGTACGTTACAAAAATAGTTACTCATTTTCTGTATTAAATTTCACTGTCAGAAAATTTTTACACGAATTTTTTTGACGATAATTCCAACTAGCAACACGTAAGCCACGAACACTCATTATAAAATATTGTTAAATTTCACAATACGTATCTGGTAAGTAACGTGTAGATTTGCGCGAGTATAATGAAATACTAAACAAAGAGAACCCCCAAGAACAGCTTGTGCATTTTGAACGACACCGGTATTTCAGAATTGTTCGAAGTTCGTCTGTATTTATTCATATTCCACGTGTTCGTTCGAATCGAACTCGCGACTTCGAATGCTTAGATATTTCGAGCATGAAATTCGGGCTGGTGTTGATATTCCACGTATTTTGGTTGAATTGCACATCGGCAGCGTTGAACGAATGCATGGAGCAGAACTATGTGCGAGGAGGTTTCCGATATTTGAGAGCTCAATTCAGAGGCGAATTTTCAAGGCTCGGTCATCGTAAGTTTCGTAAATATAAAATATGCCTTGAATTTCGACGAAAATTGGAGAAATAGTTTATTTCACTCTGGAAACTTGTCAGTTGACCCAGTGACCTTGAAATCGAATACCATTTTTTGTTTTCTGCAAGAGAATTGAAAAATTTTAGAACGAAAATTTAATTTTTTTAAATTTGTAGGTACAAAATCAACACATGAAAATATTTTTTTGATTACAAAGAATGAATTTAGATGAAATTTTACAAAAAACTCTCATCGACAGGGCTGAAAAATAATTTATACCTCACACAAAATTTACCTAAATAGTTCAAACTATTTATTTAATAGTCAAAAAAGTGAGTAAAAAAATACTCGATCGTAAAAATATTTTGGAGAAATTTTTCCATCAGTGGTACGAACTGAAATTTTATATAAATGAACTAAACAAGTCATAATGCAGTTGGCAGCATTGCTGAGAAATTTATTTGATGCATTTCAACGTAATTTCGTTTGGTGATTAAAAAGTTTATTGGCTCGATTTTTAAGAATTTGAGTGAATGGTTGGAATTTCATAAAAATATCCAGAAGTGGCAAAAATGATGTTTTTTTTGAAGTGGCGTCATTCTCAACTTTTTTTTTTGAAAATTCCACCACTCAAAATAAAACAACTCGTCATTTTTTTTTCATAATTTAAGTTACCTATTTATTTTGTTTGATCTTCATTCAATTTAAATTTCAGTATCGAAAATTCTATTCGGAAACGCCGACTATACGACTACTTCAAAACTGAGCAAAGACACACTAAAAGGCCTGTGTGCTTGCGCTATGTACAAGATAGACGATCGTGAACAAAAATTCTTCCGGAGAATTAGTTCAAAATGCATATACACGCTGAAAAAAGAAATGGTGGTATTCACTGCTTTCGTTCATATAAATATTTCGTATATTTTGTTCAAATATCCGCATCGGTTCTCGGTCACTACTTGTAGATCAGGCGACGACGTAGTCCTCATAGTGCTAGGATTATTGCAGAAATCGATCGACAGAAGGGTGTATAATATTTATCTCGCCTACCCTGTGCCAGAAAGATCGTTTGGTTTTGCAGGATTTATCGAGGATGTGGATGTGGATGCTCCGGTCGATCAAGCTTTTTTTGATTGTCCCTTAGGGTGAACTTTTTCCACTCAGTGCAATAAAGGAAAGCTATAATTTGACCAATTTTTACCGAAAGCTGTAAAAATAAGTAAACAATTTCTTTTTTTTTTGTTCGTTGTAAATAAATTCTACGGAGGATGAAGTTTTTAAAAAGCTATATCTCAGATTGGATATTATGTAAGAACCACCCTCGCAGGAGTCAAAAATTGATTTTTGAATTTAGATTCTCTCTTGATTCTATACTTACTATTTTTGAAAGGCCCAAAATCAAAGTTAAGCTGTCGAATCAAAAATGAATTTTTTTAAACACCTAACGATAGTTTTTATATCCAGGCTCGTATATTTATTAGACTTCCTACTTAAGCCAGTAATAAAATTTTGTTCCCAGCGAGAAAAGGATAGAGGAAGAACAGAATATGAAGATAAATTGAAATCTGAATCCTTTACCTATTCTTTGTATGTTTTAATCGATCGAATAAAATTAGTAAATCTGCTGCAACACACATGGTGTTGACATTGCTGCGTGACTAATGACAAATGGCATAACCAAGTACAAGACAGATGTTGAGTCATCACAATTCATCACATATGTGACGAGGTTTCGAAATTAAGTGTAAAACAAACGTTTCGAAAAAAGAGGATTTACTTCCAAACGTTCTAATGATTTATTCTTGTAATAATTTTTTGAGGAGATTTAACTACGAATTCGAAGAATTTGGACTGTAGAATGTAACACTGGTGTTCCCAAATGCTTCAAAATGAAAAAAATTCAATAGTAAATTGGAGAAAATTGATTGAGGATCATAGCTTACTCCAAAATGTCTTAAAATCAGTCCTAAATAAAACATTTTCAAAGAGCACGGTCAAGGTATGATGATGATAGTTCGGCCTTGAAAAACGATTTTGAACGCTCGTACCCAAAAAAGTAGGTAGCCTAATATTTGAGAAAAAATATCTATCAACATGTTGGACCCCTAACGAATGTATTTTCGGGAGGGGGAAGCCAAATTTTATATCATCTTTCATAATTTTCTTATTTTTTGTTAAATTGTAGATAAAAATTCGAATTTTTTTGAAGAGTTTTTGAAAAATTGGTAGATCTCATTTTTTTTTTTCAAAATCTGAGAAAATTTTTCGCCGAGTTAGAAAGTGCAGTTGATTTTTTCCTCCTTTAAAATACGTTTCCTTTGTACATCCAAGTAAACCATAGAATAAAAAGTTTGGAAATTTTGAAGTGGTGGAAGTTTGTGAAAAAAATACGTTTCTCGCGATATGGGTAAAATAAATGCATTTCAAAAAAAAATTTGCACCAAAAACGAAATCAGAGATGATATTTGTCCTTAAAATCTCGTAAAAAAAAAAATCATACCTAATCAAAAGCCTTCATCATATTATGTATCGCTTTCGTACATTAAAGTCGTTCCCTTTCCGGCCAAAAAACGACTGAAATTCAATTCTGAATATGTTTGATCCCCTTCCCCCGTATACAAAAAAACTCGAGAACTGAAAGAGAAAAGTTCTACTTCAAAGCAAAACTACACCGTTTTGAAAAATGAGACTTATGTCAGATTGCCTACCAAAATTATACGAACAAAAATACTCGATTTTTCGGGTAAATTTTAAATTTTGTTCATTACTCATTTCTACCTTACCTTCCTCTTTCTCCCCCTTGCCCAAAAAACACATACCCCTTTATGCGTCTAGTAAATCTACGTGTTGAGCCCGATCAATTTATCTCTTAAGTTTTTCCGGAACGCGAACTAATAATTTTGAATTCTCTTCCATTCCTTATCCCCTTTTTTCAACAATTTGGTCAAAGACATCACTGCATTCTTTTCTTGTCAAAGCTTAATAAAAATTACGTTGGTTGAAAAATTCGTAATTTAATGGAAGAAAACGTACTGCATTTAAATATTAAAATTTTTGTAGATAAATCGTAATCAACAAAAAATGGCGAATAAAAAATGCAGTCAAGAGCTGTAAAATGAGCAAAGAAACACTTTTCTAGACGATTCTTTCAGAATTTGAAAAAACTCCTCGGAAAATTCCACAATTTTTCGAATTTTCCAGGATTTCCAGAAAAAGGACAGTTTGTATCTATAATTAAACCTCCTGAACATGAATATGAAATTTAATTCCCAATTGGGAGCCCTCCAATGTCTCATTATAAGAGAAGGGGAGATACCAATCAACTACCTACACATAGATGATACCAGCTTTTCAATCAAAAACAAGGAAAAAAATTTATATTTTGTTTATTTATTTTATTTAAATTTATTTCAATAATTTCTGGTACATGTAAATGAATTTCTCAGATATTAAGATCACAAGTGGGCAATATGCTTCATATCTTGAAATTGTTTAGATAGAATGCTCGAATGAAGCGAGATTTTAAGTACAGAATATAAAAGCTATATTCAGAAACGAAATAGGTAACCTGTTTTTAATACTTGATCACTCAAAAATATTTCACGACTTTGGGGTAAAAAATTTCATTTTTTTTTTACTTTTCTGGATTTGTGAAGTCTCGACTTTTCTAGGTTTTCTCAAAAGTGACAATCATCCTCTTAGGTACCTACCTACCTATGTAAAAAAAAATCTCAAATTATCAATAGTTAAGAAATCAACAGATTTTTCAAAAAATTCGCAAATTTTTCGAAGAAAACTTGTGCTAGTCGTGTTAAAGTAGAAATAAATCCCTCTTCAGTTTAATTTCTTTGCTTGAATGGCAATTTGAAAACCGTCTGAAACCAGTTTTGAAAAAAATCTCCCATTCCTACATATCAAATCAGAAGTGAACATTCATTAACGTAAATTCAGAACATAGATGGAAAAAATTTTTTACGTGCTTTTCAACGAACTCTGACGCAGCTGAATATGACGAATTGACGATTAAACATCGATTGGTAGTTTATTTTATTCCGAAAAACAAACACTACGTACAAGTTTTGGCAGATGTTAAACCAAGAATATGTACTCAAAGCAATAATTTTTCTTCGGTGATATTCATTTCATACTCGTATAATCCTTACTGATGTGCGAACTTCACTGCTTTAAAGTTTCGTCGAATTTTAAAATGAGTTTTAAAAAAGCCTCAAGATTGATGACATTACTCGTTGCACTGATACACGGTAAAAACACGATAGAAATTTCAACTGCTTTATTAATAATCTGCTATATAATAATTATCACGTCTAATGCTTTTTTTATCCTGATTTTTTTTTTTTTTACCCAAATCTCTACATCAATTCAACAAAAAATTACAGTTTTCAGCTCGGAAGGAGTTAATCTGCGTAAGTTCTGAATTCACATTAACAAAAAAAACTAATTACTTACAAATTCGTTTTTCATTCGACTGAACAGAAAATTTTACTATATTTTGCAGCTGAACGAGATCGAATTGGTAAGAACCAAGAGCTAATATGTACTTTTAATTGAAGAACTACTCAATTAATAAATTTTTAAATATTTCTTCCTCCTAATTTCGTTAATTATTTCAGTCTACTCGATACCTGTCATTACTTAATCACATTTAACATTACTTTTTTAGAGGTTGGGATGTGTTTACAAAAAAACCTCGAACATTTATACGGAATAGCTCCAGATGATATCCTAATGACAATGACAACAGCGAAGTTTTTAGGATGTAAATACAAACTCAGATTGATTTAATTTAAAAATTTCAAAAAAACTCAACTCCACAAACATTTATTATTACGTTTCACTTTTATTCCAGTTTTTTGTACTCTCGACGTGAAAGATATTCAAGAGAGATACATGAACCAAGGTAAAGCAGAGCCTTTCAGACCTTTCTTAAAAACCCAATCAAGTTGTGCTTCATTTACTTAATTTTTTTATTTCAATGGCAGATCCAGCTCCAGAAACAGATCTCGTCACCTCAATAAAAAATTGTTTGATAACACCCTACAGAAACAAAGAATATATGTTCACCACTTACAAGACTATGGGTTCATCAGTCTTGGATCAGCTGCCACCAAAGCCACCAAAGCCAGCGCCAGTGCAGACGCCATGGACGACGCCGCGGACAGTTTCGCAAACAGATTTATTGGTCAGTGAACTATCACAGGAAAATCAAAGTGAATCAGATTTTCTTAATTCAGAAAATGAATTTGAAATTCTAAAAGAATCGGGTTATCCAACGCCAGAAATAATTAACGAATTTTCTTCATTTGCTTATGGTCGGTGAATTATCATTTTGTATCCCCTAGAACGATTTTTTTTGAAAAATTATCTCTAAAATTGATTTATGTTCGTCAGGATTATGCACATCTACGGAATTCGTCGATTACGGCGAACTTACAAGTAATTAATACGTAAAAAAAATGGATTTCAATTTCGTGTATAAATCGTTTGAAATTATTTTCAACTTGTCATATTAATTTATTTACCTATTTTTCTATTACATTTCCACAGATCCAATGGAAGTTGCAGGTACGTGAATAAAAGTGTGAATCGAGAAAAAAATTCTGAATTTTGACAAAAACGAGTGAAATAGTTTACTTTGAGTTAGAAATCTCACAATGAAATTCGAGTCCTCGTCCAAAGAAAAGCAGAGCGAGGGGATCTCAAAGTGCGGGAATTTCTGAAAAAAAAACACCACTTTCGTCACTTTTGGGCATTATCATCTGCAAGTTCGCTCTTTACAAGAAAGTTGAAAAGTTGCAATTGCAAATTTTAACAATTTTTTATTTTTACAACTTCGAATCGATCGCTTACTCAAACTTCTCAAAATCGAGCAAATTTTTTTTTAAAAAATCTGAACTAAGTAAGTAGGTACTTTAAGACTTTTTTGAAAAATTTCTACAACGATGCGGTGCAGTCATTGCATTTTAATTGACGCTATTTTTCAAACTGATTAAACCAACGAATTTTTTTTTTCAAGTCACTAAATGGATACTGTATTTTGAGCGTTTTGCAAATTGTGTAAATAATCAAAAACACTTAATTAGCAGCAATTTCGAAAGAATTTTTGTAAAATTTCATCAAAATAATTTCAGGAGGCCAAAAAAAGTTGGTAAAAAACGATTTGCAATCCGAAACATTTCAATCTCCTTGTGAGGAGAAAAATTGGTATTCAATTCCGAGGAAAAATTGGCTTAGAAGACTAGAAAAATAAAATTTATTACAATCGATTCATATCTTCTAATCACGCAGCACAAGAGCCTTCAATTTTTAGGAAATTGCCAAAAACTTAATATTCTCAAAAATTCTAGAAAATTCGAAAAATTAAATGAATTATAAAGCTTGTTTAGTGAATATTTGAACCCAAAAGTATAATTTTTTTGAAAAAATTCACTTATTATAGCTTTTTTAAAATTCTGCCGTTTCTTCAACCATGAAAAAATTATAAAACGTTGATTTTTTTCAAATAAAAGGTACTTTTTAGCATAGGTGGTCACTGAATAAGCTCTGTTATTAATTTTGATCAATTTTGAATTTTTTCAACATTTTTTTGAAATTTTGAATTTTTATCATCGATTTTGAAATTTTAAATTAAATTTTTGTAGTCTTGCCAGTCAAAAACTTTCAAGTACAGTTTTTTTTTCAGAAATCCAAAATTTTAGTTTTTTGGTCTACCCTTGAATGACTAAAGTTCTCAAACGGGGGCAACTCGCAAAAGTATATTTCCTCTGTTAAAATGTTTTCGTGGAAAATTATGCATCAAGTTTTTTGAAAAGTGGTGAAAATTTGATAAAAATTTTTCAATTTTTGTAGGATTTTTTAATCTTTTCAAAATTCAATTTGTACGCGAATTTTTTTCGGTTTTAATTGCCTCAATTCCTCAAGCTCAATTTTCCTCGCCAGAGGTGAGAGCTCAATTTTTTAGGACAGTTCTCGTATAAATTAAGCCATCTCACGAATGTTTATTAAAATCCAGGATTTTTTTTTTTATTGCACAAAATATAGATTTCTATAGGTAGGTACTTAGGTAGGTACTACACAGAATGAAGCAAAATAATAAGTTTCCACTCGTTTTTTCGAAACGAAATTCACAAACGAGCATTTTTCTCAAAAAAATAATTCTTGAAAACTTTTTTCCCCATTATTTTTTTCAAATGTGAAAATCATGAATGGAATACAATTACCGTGAAATTTTTTATTCGAAAAAATGTCCAATTCGAGAATTCTATTCTGAATTTTTACCTTTCGAAAAAATGACCTATTTGGGAAAATCTCCTTTTGGTAACTTGGCTTCGTGAAAATGACTGCGAATTAAAAACACGAACTTCAATATTGTGAAAAAAATATTACAGGAAGCTTGAACTGTATCGAAACATGTGCCGACATTTTTTTCCTCGATATTTACAAAATATTTCATGGCGAAATAAAACAAGCCGAAGGATTTCTTAATCAACCGAAGCAAACAGAAACAAATCTCAACGAACCATCCCAATCAGAAGCCGTTCTCAACAGTTCGAACCAAAAAGGAACTACGCAAGGTAAAAAAAAATCACATTAGGTACCTATATAGGATAAGTAGTTTTTTACTCGTAAACTATGAAAATGACGTCTCTAAATCGAGTAATAATTACTCTATTACATATTTTACTTACCTACAGTGAAAAAAATACGAGACAAAGGTTCGATTGAGGATTTCAGAAACTTCGTAGGAAGTAGGTCAAAATAATGATGATTTTTCATCATACATTATCAACGTATAGGTATGTAAAACATGATCAAAAATGTAATACTCTGTGACTTTCAATTTTATCCTAGTTTGTCAAGACAATAACGTCAAGGGTAAGTTTTACAATATTATTTCAATGATTACGAATTTTATACCATAAGGAGGCCTGTAAGTAGGTCTAGTATCTTATTAAATACGAAAATTTCCAGATCTGGTAGGTGTCAGTAAGTTTGGAATGCTTCGACTTTTGAAATACGCCAATGTTTTTACACAAATCGATGAAGTTTATGAATCAATCAATATAGAAATGGAGCGAAGCCTATCGAGTAAATTTTAGATTATTTGTATAAATATTACACGTTCGATATTTCGATGACGAATTAAATTTTCAATAAATACCACTTTACAGAAACCTTTTTTGATTACAAAAGTTGTATCCGTTGGGATTGCGGATTGAATGCGGGTAAGTTCGTTGATGAAATATAATTGTTGGATAATGAACTTATTTTCTCGTTTATTTCACAGAAAATAGAAGTAACGTTCCAATGGCTAGTAAGTAATTTCTCAGAATTATCAGACATTTGTATTGTTAAAATGTTGAGGGCTATTCCATATTTTAAACGGACCAAAAATGAAGCGGGGTTTCCCGATTTTTCTCAAATTTTTTTAGGAGTGTTCCTCAATGGTATATTTATAATTTTCCTCAATCATTTTACTTCTAACCTTCAAGAAAGCTGAAGAGTGAAGGGAGCCCTCGTAATTTTTATGCGATTGCGATTTTTAGCCAAATTACACAACTTTGAAGGCTCTTATCTTGAGATAGGTTGTATTTGGAGGAAAACTGGTTGCAGGAGATTCAAAAGTGATAATCACATTTGGAGAATCTTAAAGATGGTACTTTGGTGATGAAAGCTCAACTATACTAAGTACAAAATATGAAAGCTATACTTAATTAAAAAATCTAAAAAAATTACAGTAAGTAGTCATTTTTACCCCCACCCTTTTGAAGGTTAGGGAAAGAAATTATTATGGTTCTGTTACTTCATAGACTACTTAGACGAACTCGTAAAAAAAATGAGTTAAATTAAAAAACCAAACCTAATTTTTAGTTTGTTATGTAGTATGGAATAGCCTTCGAAAGTAGGTACTAGGTACATATTTTTGGTAAGTAAAAGTTTGAACCAGTAAAATTTTTATCCTTATTTTTTTTCGCAGATTTGTTCTATTTTGCCAAAGCTTTTTTGCAAAAAAATTGAATAGAAATTGATTTTATTCTTAATTTATCCTTCCATTATGTAGATTTTTTTCAAAAAAGCAAATTTTCTTTCGAGTATTTTTGAATTAGTTTATTATTTTTATTCAATTTTAAACATTTAAACGGTTTTTATTTTTAAATTTATACATTCATAATTAATTTAAAAAAAATAAATTTGTTTATTCATTCATTCATTCATTCATTCAATCGCTCAATTAAAATACCTACTTAAAAAAATTCAAGTTTCAATTTTTTCAATTTTTCAAAAAGGAGCAACGTTAACGGAGGGGTCATAGATGAATAGGAAATTCCTCTGTTCGAATATAAATTTCACAGCTTGCAAAAAAAACTTCCAATTTTTTTTCGAAAACAAGGAAGTGCCAAGTAAAAAAAATCGAGAAAATGATAACTTTCATCCAAACGACCATAGGCGGATTTAGGAAAATGGTTGGGGGGAGGGGGGGGCTAAGCCCCAGGTCAATGGAATTAGAAGATTTTTTGCTTCAAAATAGATACAAGGACTAGAAATACCAGAAAAATCTTATGAAGAAGTAGGAGAGAGCCTTCTTTGACACTGTCGCCTCAAATAATTTGAATAATTGTAATTTAATTTATACCCGAGCGAAGCGAATGTGAAGCCAGGGTGAAGCTTTGAAAAATTGAATTTTTAATGGCCATGAAAGTGATTTTTTTTTGTATATTAATGATTTCAAAATTCCTATTTGATGCTATTTTAGGGGGAGGGGGAGGGAGAAAATTTATTCGCAGTCAGTGGCGTTGAAAGTTTTTTTTTTTGGGAGAATACAAATTGAGGAAGAAGACTTGAAGTACCGGAAGGAATTTTTGGGGAAAGCAGCCTTTTTCCTCAACATTGACTAAAAAAAATTTTCGAATTGTGAGTTTTTTCATGCCCGAGCGAAGCGAGGACGATGCTTTGAAAAAATTGTGTATTTAATGCCTAGAAAATACTTTTTTTTTTCATGGTAGGCACATTCGAGTTTGATTGTCAAACAGTTTGACAATAAAACACGAAAAATTTGGGGGAGGGGGGCTAATTTCACTCTTGGCGGACTAAGCCTCCCCGCCCTCCTTAAATCCGCCTATGAAAACGACGATCTCATACAGGAAATTGATTTTTTTACTGAAAATGATGGTCATTTTCATGAAAACAGAAGGTAACAATTGTTGCCTTTCGTACAACGATAATTTTCCAGATTTTGATTCCAAATTACCTTTGAAAAACTGTCATTTTTAGGCAATGATAAAATCTAGAAAATATACCACTAATCGTTCACTGTTTAAAAAATACAATGAGATGAAAAATTTCCAAATTCAGATATTCCAATTAAAAATTTTATATTAGTCGGAAGTAATTACTTCGAGACGAAAATGTACCCCCTCCCCCTCCCTCATGGTAGCAAAATCGATAAATTTACGGTAAGTTATCAAATTTTGAAAACATTTTTTGATCATCCAGTTTCGAAATCTGAATTCAATGTAGTCCTGGAATTCTTTCGGACAACCATTATAAAACAAATCATTTTCTTCTTTTGAAAAATTTCAAATCTCAGGTTTCGCTTTACCCTGGGATATAAAACCTAAGATAACTATACATGGGAAGTACGGGTTGAGTATTTCGTTCCTTTTTAATTACAAAAAAATTGATTTAAAAAATGAAGAAATTTCAATTTCAGGTATAGATGTCAAAAAAGCAGCACAAAAAAGTACGAAAATTTTCTCTTTTTTTCATAGTATAAATAATTTTAGTAGGGAAATTTTTCTTTATCGGGAGATTTTTGTACATGATTTCGATGGAAACTGTGAGTAGTCAAATTTGGTGATTCCAGCCCCCCCCCCCAATCGAAAGTGAAGTTTTGTCTCTGGTCGCGCCGATGCAATTAGAGTAAAAGGGAGAAATAATATTATGAAACTTCAAGCTATCAAACAGATTGTAATAGTTCGTGAGCCAATCTGAATCTCAGAAGCCGCCAAAAAATTGAAAAATGTTTCAGGAAAAAGTGTATCTCACTTGAGTGTTCTTTTTTTCCAAACGTGATCGAACTATAAAAATTCTGGCAACACTCTGGATCATAATTTTGAATGTGTGCCAGGAATAAAATAGTCCAAATCAATTGAACCCATTTCGAAAATTACCATCTACTCACCATAGGTTTCTTTCTACAGAGAGAACCAAAAAAATACGAGTGGAGCATATCCTATCGATCCAAACATGACGTCTAAACAGAATCCTACAATAATCAAGAGTTTGAAAATATGATCTGGCATCACAATCCGGTCCTTCTTTGAGTCTTACCGTAGATATCATAACATTTTCACAAACCACGACTCTATTAAAAATCAAATTTTGAAAATTGTCAATTCGCACTTTATAAATTACACTTCACACGCGAATACAATTAAACATGAAATAGGCTTGAAAAATAATCACATTGTAAAATTAAACATTACACGGGTACTGCTTTCAGAATACTGTTACAATTTGTACGTTCACACTCTCCTACGTAGAATCGAATACCTTTTTTATCCTTATAAAATCGCCGAAGGCGGGGAGATAATGATTCATATCTCACACCTTCATGTTTGTGAATTTGTTAAAGGTCCTTACCTGAACGTGTGTACTACATTTTGAAATAATTAATTCAAGAATTACCCACATTTCGAACAAAATTGTTTTCTAAACTGGCTTAGTTTGCCTTAATTCCTCTCCTCCTTCTCCTCCCCCTCCCTAAAAATGGGAAAATTTGATAATTTTATAGAAAATATTAAAAACTTGACCTTTCACGAATAAAACTAAAAAAAGAATAAGTAGATAGAAGAATACTTGAACGCAAGGTTCTTGCTAAAAAAAAAATTAGTAATTAAACATTCCTATTTTTTCACCTTATTACTTTTCGATGTATTTTTTTGCATTTTTATGTTAACTTTTTGATGGTCGGGGACAGTTATTTTTGTAAATTAAATTTTTTCAAAATTTCGTGCCTAATTTTCGAAATTTGTCTCAAAAATTTACCTTTTTTTCGTACATTTATATTTTTCATAGTCAGTACCAACTTCTGTTAGTAAATTAGGTCTTTTTTTTTTAAATTTGCCTGTTTCTCACGCATTTTAAAAACACCGTAAACGCAAAATTCTTCAAAGCTACATAACGACCGGTCTGTATATTTCGTGTGTAAAATGCAGCAGAATTTTTAAGAAAAATCGCAGCGAATAGAAGAAATTTCCCTATTGACAAAACAGCGTTTTTTGAATAGCGCTTTTTTGACACTTTGGCGCTCAAGAAACGCCGTTTATCGCATGTAAAAAAATATGCGCAAATTCTCAAGAGCGCTGTTTTTTCCAAAAAATAATGCAACCACTTATTTCTAAAACCTAAATTGCCGGTGTTTGGCGAATGGCGTTCGCCAAAGTGTCAAAAAAACGCCAAACAAAGCGCTTTTTACAGCGTTTGGCGTTTTTCTTTGTCAATAGGGTTAGACCCCCAAAACCTTTTATAAATACGTCGTTGGCCTGAAAAATGTGCAAGTCGTCATAATCATGGGACCCTGCAGTGGGAAAAAAGCCAAAAAGTAGGCATAGTCCATGAACAAGAAAAATAATTTTTAAAAAAATGAATCCGTATTCAATCGACGTACATTGGTAATACTTACGCAGTATTATTCACCCATATGACGCACAACTTCGAAGAAATACAAACCTAGATAAATTATTTACGCAAGTGTTGTACCAGGGTTTCACTTCAACACGAAATATTACATTTCAAAATTCGTCAGTCCGATCATAAGTGTTCGAATAAGTTCTACATTAGGTTTCAACATCATCATTAGGATCAATTCTTCTTAAATTTCACCATAAACATGTTTCATGAAAAGGTAACACTGATGGCGATGATTTTTCTCACAGGTAAGATCAAAAATCGTATTGCACGAAAATATTTATTCGACTCAACATCCCTATGCACTTCATTTTTTCCCTTTCATTGAATTTTTTTTATGGTCAAAAAAACATACAGGATTTCCTTTCATAAGATGTCCAGAAACACCTACATCACGTAAGTGACTCATAAAATAATCCTTTTTGATTTTTTGTTGCGATATCGATCGTTTTTTCAAAACCCTATTATTTTTTGTAGCCGACATCAAAAATGATCCAGAAGGTAAACGATTCATAAATGTTAATTTCTGCAACGCAACAAAATCATTAAAAAAATTTACCAACAAGTTCTCAAATTGAAAAAAAAATTATCTTCAAGTTTCAGCGATCCGGGAATGTTTTTCAGATTTTTCAGAAACGAAGATAGATATTTCACATTTCCCATCAGAGCTATATTTTGGAAGTAAGAACTCATTAGACTACAATGAAAATAATTCATAGGCGAATTACCAAATAAATAAATAATTTTTAATATTATTCAATATAGTCATGTGCGAAAAATACAGAATGAGGAAAATTGAATTCGCAGGCGATAAGAAAATGAGGAAAAAGGGATACGGTACGTACAATTTTCAGTTTTTAATGGTGTAGGTATTAGGATCGGCAAAGGGTATAAATTGGCCATAAAGTCTTTGAAATCTTGGAGAATCGTTCATTTGCTGAAGTTTTTTCAATCTTGACCCAGAAAACGGTGGAATGGTGGGTAGCAATCAAAGCATTTCTGAAAAAATGGTCATTTTAAATAGACGGTAAAAAATTATTCATCCCATAAAATAGTATGTTTTTTGACAGGCTTCACAATTTTTTTTTCGATTTAAAAAAAATAATGATTACAATTTTTTATTCCATAAGTAAATAAAATTAAAGCCCCCCCCCCTTGAATAATATTCACTCAAATCCACGAATCCAAATAAATCAAAATATTGCAAAGTCTCAAACCATTATACTTTCTTATTTAATTAATAGATTTATGAACTTATTTTGCTGGATTCAGATTTAAATTCAAATGATTTGATAAGAGCATGTCTCATAATCAAATCAGAACCATCAACATACCGTCATTATTTCACCCAAGGGAAGAAACTACAAAAAGCGAGGGAATTCATGAAAAAAGAATTCCTACAGGAAATACCTCTTCCGAATCCAGAAGATTATTTAAATTTCGGGAAACCTGAGTCGACTGAAAAAACTCAAACCCATGAAGTAAGCGTCGAAAAGTCATCAGAAGAGTTTTCTCTCTCGGATTTGCCCAAAGTGACGGATTTTTCAATATTTTCTGATGGTAGGTACTAAAATAGACTAATCAAGGTCATAAATTTATACAAGATGTATTTATTGATTTTATCTAATGGAGATGAATATTCGTATTTCAGGATTATGTTATAAACGTTACTCTTTCAGTTTCAATCAGCAAATACCGAGTAATGCGACTGAAAGTCATACTTTAATCAAACTTATTAGTCTTCAATCGAACGAAGTATTGAAATTTTTTTACAGGTGATGTGAATTGCTCAATTCCTTGTGTCGAAAAATGGTTTATCGAAATTGAAAAAATTCTAGTCGGCAAATTCGCCGAGAAAGAAAAACCAACCGGTGAGGATGAGAAGAATAAAAATTCATTAGGTACCTTTTCGTTATTTTTCCTACCATATTTCTGTCCTCTGCAATCAGTAGGTATTTATACCAGAATTTTATTGCAGATACGACATTGGAACGTCCTCAACCAGAAGCCGATATTTTTGAAATGGGTAAGTCAAGGTTAAATTGCATTAATAAATACCATGCAATGACAAAATTTTTAAAAATATTTTTTCTTTTCCCAATAGTTTGCAGATTAACGGGAGTTAAAAGTTCGTACTTGAATTCGTAGAAACTTGAATCGTTATTCTTATGACCTCGATTCATGCCATACAAAAAAAAAATACTTTTCCATTTTCAGCTATCAAAAAATTCACCAAATTGGGGAAAAAATGGTTAAGTAATTACGCTGCAGTCTATCAAAATATCAAAACTTATCATAACGACAAAATTGAAGAAGTTGAGAAGGATCTTAACGTTGCCAAGGATTCATATCTAAAATGCCTTCAAGGAGGCTGTCCTACTAGTAAGAATTACTCACACAGTTAGAAATCAATTCTCATTAAGAAGTTACCTCTGAACATTATTTTGTTTGATAGATTCTCCAGCCAGAAAAAGTTTACTGCCTTACAGTTAGTGTTTTTTTTCTTTTCTCTTTCAATTTTTTCAACACATTTTGAACATTATAGTTTCAATCATATTTTTGTGAATTTATTCCCTTATCGGTAATTTTTTTATGCTGCAGATTGGAGGGATACTAATTTACATCAAGACAATTCACATTATTATGATGCTGATGATAGTTCAAAAATGCTGATTGATTCTCCCGTGAATCACGATTCACAATATCGCGATGCCAATGACGACTCAAGCATGCTGGAAGATTCGAATGCCCATCACATCCAAAGGCTTGATCCAATCAATGAAATTCCGGATGGTGTAAATGGTGACAAGACAGAAAATAGGTTGGCCAAGAGGAAAAACCGAGCAGATGATGATATGAGTTCAGATTCGAAAGTTCCAGAAGAGAAAAAAAAGAAGTGATAGGCAATTAAGCTTCTCAAATTCATTTTAAGTAGACGTTTAACTTTAAAGCTCTTAAATTTCTCAATAAAATCTCAGTCTAAATTTTTATTATTTAATTATAAATAATCGGAGCCACCTTGAAAAAAATCTCGGAGCCAGAACCAAAAGCAGTTTTTTCAAAGTCTTAAAGCTGGAGGGACCAGTCTCCTTCTCTTCGAATGATGAAAATATCTATACCTGTTATCATGGCATTTAGCTGATTTTTTAATGTGAAAATTCACAACTTTTTTGCAAAAAAAAAAAATGAGGTACACTCGTAGAAGGCCCTCTCTATTTCAGTGACAAAACACATTCGAGTCAATTGTTTACTTAAAATTTTACGTGCTCTTCAATCTGCGAATTTTTTTAATAAATTATTTCAACATTGGAACCGAATTGAACTCTCCATTTCTTAAATCTCGATTTTTTAGTTACCTACTTTCATTGATGTCTGAATTACCTTAAAAACTATTCAAACTATCTAAAACAGGGGCGGCAACTTGGCATTTTGTCATGTGTTGCTGATTTTGAAACTCACTTGGGGCCCTTGGGAATGGGGTGGGGGGGGGGGTCAACGTTGACAGTGGTGTAGAACCGTCTGAAGGGGGGGGGGGGTCACAACCAATGATGTCGAAAGCTTTTTTTATGTGGCTGCAAAATGGGTACAGAAATATGAAAAACGAGAAATTTTGGGGGAGGGGGAAGGGTAAAAAGGAGCTTTTTTTCGTACATCAGCTCTAAATAGTTTATATTCGCACCCGAGCGTAGCGAGGGCGAAATTTCGAAAAAATTAGATATTTAATGCCTAAAAAATGTACTTTTTAAGTGATGTTGTTGATGCCCGAGCGAAGCTTTGATAAAATTGGAATTTTTAATGCCTAAAAAAAAAAGTTCCTCAAAAAAATTCTCGACCTCAAGGGGGGTCCAGACACCCCTCCCCCTGACTACGCCTCTGAACGTTGATCATTTTTTTCAAGTTGAAAATTTTATAAATATGCAATTTTTTCAATTCTTAAATATTTAAAAAGATAGGTAGGTCTAACATAGGTTTTTAATATGGTAGCCAATTTACAGAGCATTTTTCACAATTGTTTTATTTTTTTCATGTGTTGCTCAACCCTCTTATTTTTTTTTCATGTGTTGCTCGAGCATCCGAGCAACACGCAAGTTGCCGCCACTGATCTAAAATGTTGTAGGTAGGTAATGAAAAAAAAATTTAAAAACTCATGTAACCGGATTATTGAAAAAGTTCTCTTACAATCTCTCTCTCTCTCTCTCTTGTGTGTGTGTGTTATGTATGCTACGCTTAATCGATTTAATTGCCTAATTCATAAAATAGGTAGGTACCTAATTTTTTCCTTTTTTCTTAAAATAATTTTGAACTTTTTAAACCGAAAAAAACATTTGCAAGAGTTCTCCATCCCTCTCCCTGTTTTATAAAAAAAAAAATATTTGAAAAAATTTCTTGGCATCGGACAAATGATGTTTTTGAGTAAAAACTTGTAATCGTAGCTACAACTTTCACGAATTCTCATTGTTGAAGTACGAAGCGAGAGTGACGAGAGGAGAGGATTAATCAAAGAGGTGAAATAATTATCACCAGAATTCTACCAAAATCTAAATTAAAATTTTTGAACCTTCCTTTTTCCATTCGATATACTTACAACTCAAAGTAATATTTTGAGCTCCCCCCCCCCCAAAAAAAAAATCAAAGGAGGTACACCACGAAAGAATCCCAAATCTAAAATTTTAGGTGCTGTTGAAGCGCATTCCTCGAGTTTTGGCGTAAGAAAATTTGATCAAATCAACAACAAAAAGAAAAAAACTGAAATTTTGTAAATCCTATTTTCAACTTGCCAAATCGATTGGAAGTAATTTCGAAATGTTTCGGAGTTACCAGAAAATTAAACCCCATAAAAAAGCGATTATTTCACTGAAGGTGTCGAAATTCACTTTTTCCGTTTTTTCGCCATGATAATTAGTGAAAAAAGTAAATTTTGAAAATTAAAGAAAACTATTGCAAAAAGAGTGTCTATCGAGGTATTGTGACCTGCTAAACACGAACATGGTTTTGGTTTTTTCATTTATTCTTTTTTTTCTGTATAAATTACTCAAACTTTGAAAATTCAGCAAAAATTACATCATTTCTGTAATTTTGTAAAGTTTTTCTATTTTTGGCCCTCAGTTTAAAAAATGGCCAAAACCAAACACATCCACCTTTTTTTTTTAGTAATTTTTGCAGGGTGATCGCTCTTCGTTTTTATGGTGTTTTTTACGATTAAAAACCTCAAATAGCCGAAGAAACAAGGAGAAGTGCCAAAGAACAGAAAATTTCCTTCACTTCTGTAAAAATCAAAAATTGTTGAATGATACAATAAAATGTCCATACTTAACTCCGAAAGAGGGGATTGAGGTCCGAAATTTTGAGAAAAATTTTTTCCAATCAATATACTTACATCACTTTAGGAACTTAGGAGCCCAAACACGTCAAGGGCCAAATTCACCCCTAATCCAGCAATACCTTTGGAGAATTTTACGAGAAAAAAAATTGTCGAATGAAAACAATAATGCAAATTCGAGTTCAAAACGTGAGAGTATTCGAATAAACACTTTCTCGGGATCATTTTCATTACATTCTCCAAGTTCACTTTTTCAAACGAATTTTTTCAGATATATTAAACCAATGAGAATGTTGAATTTTGAGATTTCCAGAAAAATAGTCGTCTAAATAATGTATAAAAAAGTATTCTGACTTAGGTACTACACGCAATCAGACGTTTTTTTCATTTTGGCTCTTACCTGCATATTTTCTTCTCGTAAATTTCAGTAAAAATTGATGGTAAAATTCGGTTTTAGTAAAAAAAAAAAAAAAAACCAATACGTCAGCAGATAGGTAAATGATTAAGATTTTTCAGATTTTCAGAGGTTCCCATTTTGAAAAATAATTGTAAAATAGCCCCTCGTGGTCTCGTTAATCTCTCATCACTATTTCCTCGAATTTTTTCATCTCAGATATTCAACATATTTGTCTACCTCATTTCATCGGCTGCAGGTATTATCATTAATTTCAGGGTGATTGTGATTTTGACAATTTCCATGACCGAAGTATTTTATTATTCAAAACCTCACATTCTGCTTAATTCCTACGTAAGAAAAAAAAGTCCGAAAAATATGGTTTATTTCTCAAGGAGAAACACAACGAAATCCAATGATTCATATTATTTGCACAGGCGGTCTATAAATTTTTTACGGTTTTACTTTCCGTGGGTGTATTTTTTCAAGCTTCAATCGACGATGACACGTAGACGTACGTAAATCGCATATTTCACCATTTTTTCCATTTCTTCATATTCTCATCTTTTTCGTTTCGAGGAATATTCCATTTTTTCCCCTTCCAGAGTGATATTGAAAAATGGATTTGATTTCTTCCTCGATTATTTTCTTCATTGGTAAGTCTTCACTTAAATAACTAAGTAATTGAAACGAAAATGAAATTTTTTCTTGCTTACGTGTTCAATTTCTAATCAACTACAGGATTTTGCCTTTTTACCCATTCCATTGCTGTGCCACAGCAACTTCGTAAGTTATCTATTAATTAGGTTATTAAATAACGATGTTGAGAATTTCCAATTCTACGAATTAATTTCTAATTTTTTTTTGACAGCTGACGGAGGTCGATTGGGTAAGATTACTTTTCCCCCAATAATACAATAAAGTTATCATCTAAGATAGAAATATCGTTCAATTAACGAGTTTGAGATTTCTTCAGAGACTGGTGCATGTTTTGGAGAAGGTCTAGGCTGGAACACTCAAGATTTTTATGTTGAGTTGCAAGACCACCTAGACGGTGAGTTTTTTTTTCAGAATTAGGTACATCGAATCAGTGACCCATCGACAAATAAATTAGTTACATACTTAATAATTCTATATAATTTTTCCTCAGAATTTTGCAAAGCAACTCGAAAAAATATGTCACATATTCAAGCCGAAATAGTAAACAATAAATTGGGTAAGTTTTGTACTATATATGTAAATCCATTAAGTTGAATTTCCATGATACATTTTAACTTCGTTTCTGGCAGTTGCTGATGCAGTTTATAAAAAAATTGAAGAATGTTTGAAGAAAAGTGAAAAAAATTTAATCGATAGATATAAGGATGATCTGCCTGAAAAAGCAAAAGAAACGGTAGCGGATCCCGAATTCCCAGAAATGAACAAAGTGGCAATAGGTTGATAACTTTTTAACACTTAATTTTAAATCAATTTCATATTATCAAACAAATGCTGTTATAGGTTTTTGCCAAGAGAAAGAGGCGATAGAATACAAAAAATTGAGTGAGTATGCTCGGACTTTTTGAAAAAAATTATCGAGTCTTGGTCAAATTTGAAAATTATATTCACCTATGTAATTTTTTTCCACAGATAAAGAAGATAAATTAAGTATGTTGGCCAAAGACCTGAAATCTCGTAAAATTAATATCCCATCCGAATGAACATTTCTTCAACATCTCGAATAATATTCTCATTATATTTTTCTCCTCAAAAATCAGAAACTGCTCAATGTTTACAAATTTGTGCCGAAAGTCTATTCAGAAAATTCGAAAGTATTTTTGAAGAACTCCGAAAAAATTACGAAAATCCAGTCGAATCTCAAGGTAAAGTTATAAAATTTTTTCGTTTAAACAGAAAATCGTCAGAATAAAATTACTTCATATTTATGGAAACAGGCGAAGAAACTCCAAAACCAAGGGAATTGCCAGACAAATTTAAACTCACCGTGAATATTAATGAGTACGAAAAAAGTGAGTAATTTAAAATATATTTACTTAATCTCGAAAAAGTATGATAATCTAATACCCGAGATTTTTTATTTAGGACGTAAACGGTTGGTAATCACAGGTGACAAAAATTATTATTATTATTGAAAATAAACACGAATAAAACGTCATCCAACTTATTAAAAAATCAATATCCGAATAGAATTGCTCTCTATGGATATACTTGAAAATGAATTCGCCTCGGAGTATATCAGAAAACTTGATCACTTGTACGAAGAGAACCCCGTTGAAAAAAACAAAAATGAAGTATTCGGTAAGCTCATGATTTTTCATTTCGGGTAATTGAGTAAATTGTTACTTGAGAATTTACTTCGTTCTATGTGCGAAAAAAATGCCAATTTTAATGTGTATTTTGTACCCCTTTACCAAGCCTTTGGATTTATTACTGGATTGAATTACGAATTTGTATTTTTTCTAGCGAGTGCCCAATCGTATTATGCCTGCGTAAGATGGTCATGCGCCATAGGTGAGTATAATAGAATTGCACTAATATTTTTTTTTCCAAATTTGAAGACATTAATAAATTAATCTTTGTGGATGCTGAATCTGCAGCTAATGTATCGGATGTACCAATGTCAAGTAAATTATTTTTGGAATTATTAGAGCTTCGATGGCCCATTATTAGGGTTTCTAATTAAATATCAAGTTTACTAATTAACTTTTTTAAATTTGATTCAGGAACTATAGATAGGATTATGGAGAAGAGAAGCGAGGATAGTAAAGATTTGGTTAAGGATTGGAGTGGCGAACCGACCGACCCCACCGAAAAGTAACTTCACAATTCACATAGATGACTCTACATTTTTCACTGTATATAAATAGAAATAGACGAATGACTCGTGACTTTAAAATATTCCATATACGTTTTTATCATTATATTAATAAGGGATTTTAAATTTTTATGTAAAAAATATTTCAAAATATATTTTTCCTTCGTACCACTGGGTTTGAATATTTTAAATACCTATTGATTCTGAGCTTTAAAACCGATTCGAATAAAAATTGCAAAAAAATATTATTTGTGTGTAACAAGGCAATCACTCGAGATTTCTGCTTTCGATTTTGAACAATGTTGAAAGGTATGTTCCAAAACCACTACCTATACTAATTAAATTTCCTCTGACCGAGCTAATTTTTCAATTTTTGACGAATATCTATCTAAAAATTTTAAAATCGTAATTTTTTAGAAAAAATAAAAAATGCATTTTTAAAGAAATTAGGTATAGGTATGTAAGTAATATTTTGATAGAAATTAATCGTAGAAATGGGCTGATAGGCCTTGAAGTCTAAACCCAAAGGAGGGAGGAATTTTTAAAAATAATCTACTGAACGATCGCTCTTATTTCTCACTTTTAAATCAGTTTGAATTGATAAATAAATTCAGATTTAAAAAAAAAAGCCCAACGAAAAAACTAATGCACGCCAGATTCGTGTGAACACTTTCGTTTGAATTTTTTCAGATATCGATATGCGAAACCAAGGAAAGTAATGAATTTTTAGGCTTTCAGTAAAATGGTAAAAATTCTAACTTGATTACTAAACACAATCTGACGTTAAATTTTCCATTTCTGTCTTTTACCCATTTTCTTTCTGTTAAATTACAATAAAAATTGATGGTAAAAAAGATACGTTGGCAGAAAATCACGATTTTTCAGATTTTCAGGGGTTCTCAACTTGAATATTATTGTAAAACAAAAACTACCTAAAATCTAATTTTCTGATACCTACGTAGTTACGCAAATGATTTCGTTTAAAACACGATGTCCTCGTACATTTTCTCTCATCACTATTTTCTAGAATTTTTTATATCACTGATATTAAATCCTCATTTTATTGGCCGAATTATAATTGATTTTAGGACGATTGTGATTTTAATAATTTTTATAACCAAATTATTTTATTATTCAAACCCCCACATTCATTCTGCTTTATTTCTCCGTATAAAAAAGTACATTATTCTCGAAAAAAACAATTATTCAAGGAGAAATACTGCAAAATCGAATGATTCACACTGTTTGCACAGATGTTGCGCAGATGTTTTATGGTTTTTCTTTTCGTGGATTCATTTTTCCAGATTTTAATCGACAATAGTACAGGTAGGTGAACCACACGATTCACTTTTTTTTTCATTCCTGCATAAGTGCATACTCTCGCCATCGTCTTATCGAGGAATATTTCATTTTTTTTTCATTTTTCAAAGTAATATTGAAAAATGTATTTGATTCCTTCGCCGATTATTTTCTTCATTGGTAAGTCTTTACATAAATAACTGAAACGAAAATTTAAATTTTTTCATTGCCTACGTATCAAATTTCTAATTATCTACAGGATTTTGCCTATTAACCCTCTCCCATGCTGATCCACAGCAACTTCGTAAGTTTTTCATTTTCTTAGGTAATCAAATAAGATTTTTAAAAATTTTCTACTTCGCGAATTATAATTTTTGAAATTTTTTTTAAATAGCGGACAAAGGACGATTAAGTAAGTTACTTTTCTCTCAACAATTTGATACTATCTAAATCAGAGGTTTCCATTAATGAGTTTGAAATTCCTTCAGAGACTGGTAAATGTTTTGAAGAAGGTTTGAAATGGATAACCGACGATTATACTGAGCTTCAAGACCACCTATTCAGTGAGTCATTCCCCCACATCGAATCTGTGACCCATCGACGTCAAGTATCTAACAATTTTATATCATTTATTTTCTCAGAATTTTGCGCTGGAACGAAAAGAAAAACGACACATATTCAAGACGAAATAAAAAACAATGGATTGGGTAAGCTTTGTACCATGTAAATGCACATTGCACAATGTGAAATTTTCGCTAGATTTTTCAACTGGAAATACTGGCACATCAATGAATTTGACTTCGGTTTTGGCAGTTGCTGATGAAGTTTACAAAACGATTGAAGAATGCCTGATGGAAAGTAATTTAAATTTGATCGATAGATACATAACTGATCTACCTAAGAAGATGAAAGTGATGGTAACGGATCACAGATTTCCAAAAATCAACCAAGTAGCAGTAGGTTGGTAATTTTTTGATATTTTTAGATTATTTCAAACCAATTAATACGGACATTTCGAGTAAAAAAAAAGCCCTAACCCCCAAAACATTGGCAGAAAGGGGAAGTTTTGTATATAAGCCCAGTACGACACGTATTTCAATATTCTCGAATTTCCTAAAAATCGGTGCATATTTTGTCCACCTTTTTGAGGGCAAGGCGGTTCAAATTTTGGTTTTTCGGCCATAACTTTTGGATTTCAGCATTTATGAAAAAAAAATTGTAAAGCGGTAAAAAACAAACAATTTTGTAATTTTTTCTTAGGACGTTATGAAGAGGTGGAGGGGTATAACAATTTTTCATGGTTGCTGAACTCTATTTTTATCATTATTAAACCCTTGAATTCAAATTGAGCCCCAAAAGAGAGGGCTCAAAATTCGTGGGAAAGTTTTGAACGCTCCACCGCTTTTTTTCTTTTTCAGTGGCTCCTCCTAAGACTCGATTAACCCAATTTTTGGCAATTTTTTGTGCTAGGCAATGAAAAATTTTTAAAATTGATTTTTTCAAAAGGCCCCAGCTTTCCCTTGACGTTTTAAGAAAAAATGATAAATGACAGAATTGTTTGTTTTTCGATACTCCACAAATTTTGTCAGGGTTTTTTCATCATGAATACTCAATTTTGAAAGTTATAACTGAAAAACCAAAATTTGAATCCCTTTGCTCACCCAAAAGGGGGACGAAGTATGGATCAATCTTAGGGGTTTGGGAATAATGAAATACCTGCCCACCATCCCTACTCAGCGTACATACGAAACTTCCATTTTTTGATAATTTTTTTGGGTCAAACCTTGAAATTACTCAAAGACTATTCCATGCTAAAACGGACCGAAAATAAATCCAGGTCTTTTAATTTCACTCAATTTTTTTGACGAGTTCTCCTTAATGGTCCATTCATAAATCCACAATTATTTCCTTTCTAACCCTCCAGATCCAGAAGGGTACAGAAGTCCACAATTTCGAACAAAAATCAAAAAAATCAAAAAATTAAAGCAGCACATCAATTTATACTAATTCGAAGACGTTGATTTCGAATGTGTGCTTAGATTTTTTCATCTGAGCCCCTCTGAGCCTCCTTATTGGCCCCCTTGACAGGATCGAAATTCGAAGAAATAAAAAATAACGCGTGACCTGTCGTTTGTTACGATATTTGAGGTCTTGGAGTTCGAATATTTGCCTATTTTTTTTTGGTTTTGACCCTTACTGCCCTCCTAGTCCCCATTTTGGGGAAAAAATGTTAGAAAATTAAATTGTTGCGTAGCATATCGTTTGTTACGAATTTGAGGGCGTAGATTGACCTACTTTTTGATTTAACTTCCTTCCCTCTGCTTTAACCAATATCTTTCAGTTAGAGCAGAGGGAAGGAGGTTAAATCAAAAAGTAGGTCAATAATCGAATTCTACACCCTCAAATTAGTGTAATTTTTTAACATAGGTACCTACCTTTCTTCAAAATGGGGGAACTAGGTGGGCACCGAAGGGTAAAATCCAAAAAATAACCAAATATTTGAACTCAGTGCCCCCAAATGCCTGAAAAACGACAGGTCACGCGTTATTTTTCATTTTTTCGAATTTTGATCCTTTCAAGGCGGGCTGATAAGGGGGTTAAAAGGGGTCGGATAAAGAAACCAAGAACATATTCGAAATTAGCACTAAAAATCGATGCGCTAATTCACTTTTTCATTTTTTTTCTAATTTTAGGGTAATTTGGCAAAAAATCGCGATTGTCTAAAAATTGGGAGGTCCCTCGACCCAATGAGGATTAGAAAAGAAATGGTCGTGTATTTATGAATAGACCATCATAAGGGGAACTCGTAAAAAAAATTGAGCGAAATCGAAAGACTCGACTTCATTTTTGGTCTATTTTTTAGCATGGAATAGCCCTGTACCAGAAAATAAGTCGGTTTAATCAAATAAATGCTATAATAGGTTTTTGCCAAGAAAAAGAGGTGATAGAATACAAAAATTTGGGTAAGTAAGCTCAGGCGCCAATTTAAAAAAAGTGATCGAGTCTTTGACCAATTCTAGAACTATGTAGTACTTATTTAATTTTTCTCTGCAGATAAAGAAGATAAATCAAGTACGTAAACCAGAGACACGAAATCTCATACAATTAATTTTGCATCCGATTAAAGATTTTTTTTTACATCTCAAATAATATTCTGATTTTTACATGTCACTTTCTCCTCATACAAAATTAGAAACGGCTCAATGCTTACAAAATTGTGCCGAAAGCCTATTCCGAAAATTCGAACTGATTTTTAATGATCTTAAAGAAAATTACGAAAATTCAGCCAAATCTCAAGGTAATGTTGCGAAATCATTCATTTAAACGAAACCCAGCAGAATAAAAAATGCTTTATAATTTGCGTAAGCAGACGAAGAACCGCCGAAACCGAGGGAATTGCCAGAAGAATTGGAACTCACCGTGAATATTGAACAGTACAAAAAAAGTCAGTAATTTAAATATTTAATCAATCACGAAAAAGATGATAATCTAATACCAAAGATTTTGTATTTAAGACGCGACTCGTTAGTAATTACAGGTGAGAAAGAAAATACATATTTAAATATTTTTTTGAAAATAAACACTACTCAAATTTTGTCCAACTCATTAAAAACAATATCTGAATAGATTTGCGCTCGATGGATACACTTGAAGATGAATTCGCCTCAGCGTATATCAAAAAACTTAATAACTTGTATAAAGAGAATCCCGTTGAAAAAAACAAAAATGAAGTATTCGGTAAGATTATAATTTTTAAATATATACAGGTACCTAATTGAATAGGTACATCGTGAGCTGAGAATTCACCTCGTTCCATGCTCGAAAAAAATGTCAATTGAAATTTTTATCCCTTTTGTCAAATCATTAAATTTACTTACTGCTGAATTGAATTACGATTTTGTGTTTTTCTAGTGAGCGTTGAATCGTATTATGCCTGCCTAAGATGGCCGTGCGCTATAGGTAAATAAGATGGGGTTATTTATATTATTTTTCCCAATTTGGTATTAATGAATATTAATATTTGTGGATTCTGAATTTGTAGCTGATGTATCAGATATTCCAATGTCAAGTAATAATTATTTTTGGAATTATTCGAACATCGATGCTCGATTGTTAGCGTGACTAATCAAGTATGACCTATTTACTAATAAATTTTTTATTTGATGCAGAAACCATAGAAAGGATTATAGCGAAGAGAAGCGAGGACGGAAATAAATTGGTTAAGAATTGGTAACGTGATGAGCGACGACCTGACCAATTTTACCAAAAGGGTACTTCAAAATTCACACAGATATTATCCCTATTTTTTTTTCATCGTAAATTAAAATAGATCGACGAATCGTCACTTCGAATATTTCACAGAATTTTTCATCATTATTTATAAGAGAATTTTATGTAAAAAATGTTTCAAAAAATATACATTATGCCTTTGTAATCGAGTGGGTTAGTGCATATCAGAGTTTTAAAATCTATTCGAAAAAATAGCAAAAAAAATTACGAGCAATACCTAACTAATAAGGCAATCTCTCAACATTTCTGCTTCCAATTCAAATGATATGAGAATTTTTCAAAACCACTGGTAAAAAATTTCTATGACTAGGCAAATTTTTAAATTACGTATTGACGGAAATCTGAAAATTTCTGAATCGTAATTTTTTGGTAAAAAATTATGCTTTTTTTTTGAAAAAGTAAGTTTATAAATTTCAATTTTCTCAAAATTTCATCGTTATCAACTTCTTAAAGGATGCGGGATGAAAAATTGGCAAAAATCGAATTATTTGTTGAAAACTAAGTAGGTACCTACTCAACTATGATTGCTTTTAACTTTTTGTAATCTTAATTTAAATGAGAAGAGGCGTATACAGATTTTTCTCAATCCATTAAAATGCTTGACAGGAGCTGAGAGGGTGGAGACGGTCGAAATGAAAAAAACAACTCGATATCTCACCTTAGATCATCGAAAATGGATCAACCGACGTGCTACTCGAGTCTTCTATTTTTTTCTGAGGGGAAAGGATAATAGTGACAATTTTGAGCTCTCGTGTAGGTATAGGTAGGTACCTATACCTAAAAATTGACCAAATTCCGAAATCCGATTTTGGGCTTCACTTTTGAAATTTCAACATTTTCGCACTTGACGATAACATTCTCGAAATCACACATTAATTACCTATTCACAAGCATCTGATCAACTGAATCTCATCAGATAAGCAACTTCGTAAAAAATTTTAATTCGTAAAAAAAATAATAATTCCAAAAAATCGGCAATTATTCTAAATCGTCAGCACAAGCTGCAAAATGATTCGATCTAATAAATAATGGTTCAACTACTTACACTTACGTTAGTCACGATATTTAAACAGGTGCTTGTAAATACGACGTGTTTCATAAGACATCGGTCTTTAAGCGATTTTTTCTCATTTTATAACCGATTTTCACTTTCGATGTTGGTTTCGTTCGATAAAAAAATTGAAATGAATTTTCTATGCAAGATTTTGTTCATTGGTAAGTACATATTAATGTTGTTGTGGCACGTATAGCCACGTACCTACATAAAGGTCGATCCCAGCAAATATGTATTAGGTATAAATTCAAATTTTTTTGATAATATCCATCAAATAACCAGGATTTTGCGTATTTCCTTCCATAAAATCGGATTTACGTAAGTAATTGATTTCTAAACGAATAAAATTAATATTACGAAAATAATTGATTGATGTTTGATTTACAGCCGACCAAGGACGATTGAGTAAGTAAATTCATGATCGAAAAATTATTTCATTGACCTCGTCAGCCCAAAAATTATATTCAATTTGATTCGACAGAGGTTGGCGAATGTTTGGATAAACTTTTTCTCCGAGGTCAAAACTGGATGCGAAGAGTAGAAGATTATTTATTCAGTAAGATACTTCAGAAATATTCTATTATCGTGTTGGCAGACACCTTCATCACGCTCGCTCTCGATTTTTTATTTATTTACAGGTCTTTGTGACAAAACAAGTCACAGTCTTCATCATTTTACTGCCAGATTGGAAGAAGAGGAAAGAAGTAAATACAAATATAAAATTTTCAAAAAATTACCAAGTCAATTTTACATAGAATAACCCCGTTCATCTCGTTACTTGAATATGCAGGTACAGAACCTGAAATACATGAGACAGCTTTCATCAAATTTAAAACGTGTCTAACCGAAATAGACGAAGCTAAAGCTGATGAATGGATCGACAGGTACGAAAAATACGCAGTGAAAACCATCAAACGCAAAGGCTTTCAAATGTCGGAATTCAGTAAAATTAATCAAGTAGTTGTTGGTCAGTATATTTGCAATTCAAAACCAAAATAATTGTGAAAAATTACACGTACGAAACCAAAATCGAATTCTAGGTTTATGCTCAGAACAAGAATGGGTCGTATATGAAGATTTAAGTAAACTTGCAATTTTTATTCGAACTTTTTTAAAAATATCTTTTTTCAATTAGAATTAATTGGCATATTTTTTCAGATGACATCGATCGACCGGGTAAGTTTTCCTTCGAATCAATTCAATGAAAAGATTTACGTTTTTAAAAAGTCTCTAACCTTTATTCACAGATGCCTTCCATTGCTTACGAGACTGTGCAGCAAAACTATTTGATACGTTTGAGAAACTCATTGAAATAATCAAAAAAGAACATAAATTGTATGAGAAACGAAAGAAAGGCGAAAATGTCGGTTACATAGGTAAAAATTTTTCAATAATATGAATCAAAAAATGGACGAGATAGTAAAATTGGATTCATTTTTGAAAAGAAAACGAGCCCATTGAAGAAAAAAAAGGCATCGATGAAAAGGAAAACATGGATGAAAAAGATATCGTTGAAAAAGACGGTAATCAAACTGAAAACCAGCCAGGAAATGAATTTCAACAACAAGAAGTTTCCAAAAGTGATGAAAAAAGTGAAAAACAAGAAAATGATGAGAAAAATGACGAAAAAAATAAAAGTGAGAATTTACTTGCTGGGTACCTATTTATTTTCCTGAAACAAAATACTTTTGGATTTTTTATGCCCATAAAATACTGCAATAAAGGTTTAGGTTTCAAAGAGCTCGGAATGTTGTTATAATTAGAGTCTGTACATTAATTTTTTCAGATAAGAAAATAGACGATTATCACGAAAATGAAAGTAATTATGAAATAATTCAGAAACAGAGAATACAACTGAAACATAACTTCTATTGATCTTAATCATTTCATATATCAATTATTTTTCACCCACAATCTTAGACGAAGAACATCACCACGTACTAAATATGTTGAAAAATATGATACAAAAACTTCACATCGAAACTCCCCACTATAAATACGAAAAAGGAATTTCTAATTATAAAAAAAGTGAGTAAGTTCATTAAATAAATTTCGAATCAAATTCAATTAATATGTATTGTATTTTTTTTTCTGTTTCCATCTCACAGCATGTGAATATTCTAAAGTGCATGGTAATTACGTTTTTAATCAATCAATTTAATTTTTTTTTTTTTTCATTTTGATACGAATAATCGATGTAAATTTAATTTTTCTGAATACTTACTTCAACAGATATCAAAACTTTGACGATAATTGGAAAAATGTGGGCAAAACATTACATCGGTGACATTGAAAAGGAATACGAAATCTTCCATTTCGAACCGATTAAAGAAGAAGTGAAATGTAATGTTGAATATTTTTTATATTTATTAACCATTTATTTCATGAGAGATCTTTTTCACGTTTAGTAGTCAAGGATTCATCTACAATGTCTATTATTTTTTTCTCGTCGCCCAACTCACTCTCTCCAACCAAAATTCATGAATTGATCAATATTAGAAATTTCTTAACTTACATTAGGTATAAGTAGAAGTAGATACCTATTACCTACCCATCCAACCATGTGTGTTTTTTTTTATAATTATTGTAGAAATTTCGGGGAAATATTTTTGATTTTTTCCTCCTTCCCTTCAACACCAACAAAAAATTTTACGTTTTGTAAACTCATTTGAATTATTTAAAAATTTTTATCGATTGATACACAATAAAAATTGAGAAAAAACAAGCTATGTTCTGAATTTATTTTTTAAAAAGTATCAGAAAATGACTGCCACAATTTTCCAAAAAAATCCAAGCCCATTTTTTTAATTTTTCAATAAGCTTGGCGATAAACGAAAAGAAAATACGTTTTTTTCTTCGTTACCTAAGATAGAAATTCGCAATTTCGGAGTGGGGAGAGGTAAGGAATTTATAGGTACCATTGTGTATATCATTCAAGCATTAATTTTTTTGTTTTCGATTTTTTTTTAACTAGAAAACAAAAACGAAACTGAAGATTCGTCATATTTTAAGCACTTCAGTCTTGAAGGATTCGAAAATCCTCCGCCTCATTCACCTATTCGAAAATTTGTACTTAATTTTCAAAAACAAATTTGATCAAATTCTCACTCTTTTCAATTCAAAAGCAAACTGCTTCGACTATTCCAGTCAGAATTTTCCCAGAATTTTTCCATTAAAATATCATTCATGATCTAAAATTATACATTTTTCAGATTTAGATATCATTTTCTTTTTTTTCCAGATGCTTTCAATTCATATTTACATTGTAGCAGATGGGTTTGCGCGATGGGTAAGATTAAACTAATTAAGTAAATTGGAAAATTAAGCAGTAATTATTGCAATGAAAAGAAAGCTCGTGTTCAACTAAACCCCCCTCCCGCACTCCATTGGAACCAAGTTTTCGTCGCCTCGGGGGTGTGTTCACTTTGGGTTTGAAATTATGTACGTATACATAAATTGAAATTATGTAAGTATAAGCATTCGTTCCTGACTGATTTTGATCGATAATTTTTCCACCTAAGAAATTAAATGGCTATTTCATAAAGAATCAAATGGCAAAAAAAATACTAACCAGTAAGTAATTTCTGAATTTAAATGAACGAATTTCCACATGTTGATGATTTAAAATTGTGTAATACATAATTTCAATTTGTGTTATACATTAATTTCAAACCCAAAGTGAATATACCCTCGGCATAATTTTTCAGAACTGTGGAACTAGCTGAGAGATTCTAAAACTTATTATTTTTTCTTATTTAAAACACAAAAACAAAAACGAATAATTTTTTTTTACTATCCAGGTGAGAGGGAAGATATTCCATTTTTAGGTAATTTTTCTTCAACTTCAACGAACCATTTCGAATCCAAAATATACACACGAATAATTATTCATATCGATCTGATTTTTGTTCCATTTATAGATTACGTGGCAGATGTTAGAACGGAAATAAGTATGACTGCGAGATTCTTCATCGATTATGCGGAATAGATCGAATAAGTTCAAGAGCTGAAAATTTCAGCACCAGTAAGAATAATCACTCAGCTTCATCGAACAGGAATTAAAACGTTCAAGCCATTGAAAATTATCTAATTTATGACCGATAAAAAATTGCAAGTCAATATTCTTTCATTCGATAAAATACTTCGTGGTAGAATTAATCGTCATATATAGATTATACCAACATAGGTAGAAATATTAATTTTTGTTTATATCTTAAGATTCATCAAACATATTTATGTATAAAATATCCTGTTTATATCTTCCTCAAATACACCTAGGTAATTAAAAAAAAATCATCAGGTGAATGATTAAACGTCTCATATGATAGGTACCTATACCTATTGGTTGATTGACTCATGTTATTGAAGATCGACATCTTTTCATAAGGTATTTCCTTGCTAGTACTTATAGTACCTACATTTTACACAGGTCTGCGTGGAAAATGCTGTTTAAAGTTTTATGGCCGATTTCTACAGCATTTTTTGCGCTGATCACGAGAAAAATGGTAAAAAAATTCTGTCACCCATGGATCTTTAAAAATTTGAATTTTTTGTTGGATAGTTTTTCTACCTATTTTGATAACTTTTGAACCTTCAAGTCGATTTTACGGGAAAATAATGGGTTCCACGGAAAAATTGAATGGAACTTTAATTGTAAAGCGTAAAATTTCCACTCAGTTTTTTCTTAGGAGAATTAGCTTTTGAAATATTATGTTTTAAAATTCAAAGCTCGCTTATTTTTTTTGAATTGATGATAGTTTAAAAACTAAGCCAACTAAGAAAAAATTAGTTGAACTTTACAGAAAGAAAATTTCACGTTCTGCATTTGTTGTTCTATTTATATTTTTGTTTAGAGGTTTGGTTTTCTCACAAAATTGATTTTTTTTAAGTAACGAACCCTATTTTTAATATTTCCCATCTGAAAACAATGGGAATACCAAAGGCTGGTAAATCAATTTTTTCTGCACAGTTTATTTTGATTGGTGATTCTAACATATTTTTTAGTGCTGTGTTCGAATGTGAATTCAGTTTTCCTCCACTACGTCAAATTTTTTGTTCAAAATTTATTTAACTTTCCTTACGAAACCAACGTTGCCTGAATCGATTTTTCAAATTTTGCACTGTTTCTGAGCTACAATCGGTGAAAAAAGCGACTTTTTGTGCAGAGGGTCCCTCCTCCACTTTGAGATCAGGAATCGGTTATAATTTTTTCTTATTCTACATACTAATAGGATTTATTGCGCTGAAGGACTGCTTCTAAAAGTCGATTAACCCGATTTTTCGCAATTTTTTGTACTGATGGAAAATTTTTAAAATTACCATTTTTCTGAAGGCCTCATTTCCCCACCTCCCCCCCCCACATGATGTCCCAGGAGAAAATGATAGATGACACAGTTGTTTGGTTTTCGAAGCTCTGCAACTTTCGTTATATTTTTTTTTTTCATAAATGCTCAATTTCGAAAGTTATAACCCAAAAACTAAAATTTGAATCCACTTGCCTCCTCCTATGGAGATTAAATATACATCAATTTTAGGGAAGTTCGGAAATATTGAAATACGTGCTCTGCTGAGCTTATTTACGAAACTTCCCCTTTCCGCGATTGTTTTTTGGCGGGGAGGGGAAGGGCTTTTTTATATCTAAAATGACTGCACTAGTTGAAAAATTTTTAAAAATGACGCCGGTTTACGTACTTTATACTTACGATCATAGTAAGTAAGAGATAATGGAAGGTGGATGATTAAAAAATGCAAGAAGCGTTCGAAAAAATAGAACTGAGAGCGAATGTTACATGGGAAGAGTCGGCGCTGTGCGGCATGATTTGGTACTAGAGTAGGCCAATGCGTATCTTATCACATCCCAGTATCGCAAAATTGCCAACTTTACATTTGCGACGTTATCATTATCACCGTTTAGTTTACGGCAATCACCTTCGCAGCGGTTGCATTCGTGCGTTCACTGCGTTGTGATCTTGTGAACGTGATGAAGAGATGAACTGCAGAGTAAGTATCGTTATAATTTTACGATTATTTTAACAAAATCTTGTTACATTACGAATTTTATATTAGGTACATACGTGTAGCATTATTTATTTCAAAAAATTTCGATTCAAATTCTACCGAAAAATTTCAATGGCGTGTGTGTTGATATTCGGCATTGCATTAGGCATTACCTACTAATTGAAAAACATTATGATAGGTAAGATTATCAGCTGTTTGAAATATTAAAAAATTCTACAATTCATCTTAAATTTATCTACTATTCGGATAAGTTAATGCGTAGTTAACTAAATAATGCGCAAAATTGTAATGAAAGGTTTTTTATTAAAAAGTTTGAAAAAAGAAACCTCACTTGAGCTATCCGTCTGTAATTATCTCGCTAGTAAGTATAATTCCTCTCGGAGCTATTTTTTTTTAAATTGAAAAATTCGTTTTTACTTTACAATTTTATATCGTATCAGGTAACATTTTACCTAATTGAAAATTTTTTCTACAAAATTTAACCTAACTGAAACATGTTTTATCAACTCTTTTTTCATTCATACCTACATATTATAATGATTTTTAATTTTTTTAAAAATCCTCTTTACTTCACATTTTTATAATTTCAGAGTAGAGAAAGCGACGATGATCTAGCTGAGATCGTAAATAACGAAGTGATAAGAAACTCAGTACAAGACATCAATTCTCAGGAAATCATTTTTAATCATAAACCAAAAAAACAGTTAATCGAACCTGCTGCCTTTCTGCTACTTTCAGGATTTACTCTTTTCGGTGGGTACTTTTAAGCTTATTCAAAAATAATCGTCATTCAATTGTTTTATTCATGTATTTATATTTTAAATTGTTCAGAAGCTGTACTCCCCTACACAGTAGAACTACAGTACTGTCGTACTGTGCTGAACTTGACCGAGCGGCAATGTTTCAGCGATCAAGTGGATCTACGGTTGAAAGAAGAGTACGAAAAATTTGCATCTTCATTTCAATTATATAAATCATTCATCGAAATCACCATTCCATCGTTTTTTTCATTCTTCATAGGGCCTTGGAGTGATGTATATGGTCGTAAACCGCTCATCCTGAGTGCACTTATTGGTACGTTTATACGTACTTATTTGAACTAATAGGTATTTTATGCATATGCAAGCCTGTGTAGAGGGAGGGGAAAAGGAAAGATTCCCCAGGTCCAAGATTTTTGGGGGCCCCTACGGGCCCATCAGAACTAAAAAACATCCTTCAGTTCTTTAAAAATTATCAAAAAAAATTCAGAAATGATTGAAACCAAGTTGAGAGACTATTTAGTGAATCTGTAGACCGAAAAACGCAAATTTTTTCAGAAAATTACCTTTTCATAACGTTTTTCAATTTAAATGAAGTCCAGTGTACCTAACAAGAGAAAATAAAAAAGCTATAAAAAGAATTATTTTTGCAAAAAAATTGTGCTTTCTGGTCTATACAGTCACTGAATATTATCTGAAATTCAGTTGATAATTTTTATTTTTCTTAGAATTCAAAAACAATCGAAAATACCTATTTTTTCTTGAATTTATGGCAATTTTTAAGGAATTAAAGGTTCTTGAGCGATCGAAAGATCATAATAAATTTAAATTTTTTAAAAGTTTTCCAGGATGCACAACCTCCTTTGCACAGTTTTTACAGTCAAAAATCAAAGTTTTGCATTTTTGACCCCCCCCCCTCCCCCCTCATTGTGAGACCTCTTTTTTCTCTTCAAATTTTTCTCCCGGGGTCGGATTTTCTCTGCACGGTCCTGTAAATATTTTAAGGCGATAGCGCGAAAAATAGCATACCTAGAATTTTAATCAAATTCGCTAGAGTTGTTGGGTCACAATCGAAGACTACCAAAAAAAAATTGAGCTCTCTAGATGAAACGGAAGGGGAGCTAGAGACTTTTAAAGGGCATCTCCTTTTGAAAAAAAAAACTTGCTTTTTGTGTTTTTTAGCTCGAAAATATGGCATGAGATTCATAGAATAGCACTACAATGGTGCTATTTGAATTTCTACACCCCTCTGAACCATTACCATCTCTCTCAGATGAAAATTCATTCTGCTACCTGAGGGTGCAAAAGTTTCAGATCGCGAAATTAATTTTTTTGGCCCCGAATTAATTACTTTGACGGCGGACAATTTTATTTATTTTTTTTCAATTTTTGAAGAAAATTTTGAGAATTTTCTTCGATTAGTGTGGCCAACCGCAAATTGTGATATTCAAACTCAAATTTTGAAAATTCAGTTTTGAGTAAACGAGAAAAATGAAAAAATAAGTTAATCTTAATTTCTACCTTTTTAATGTTCGAGACATTCATTAAACCTACTTATTTTTAAATATGTACTCGTTCACTCAAAACTGAATTTTCAAAATTTGAGTCCTTTGATTGTAAAAACGAGGTTTATTTAAGCAGTTTGAGCTGCTGAACACGAATATGTTGCAATTTTTAATGACAATTTCTTAGGCAAAAAAGGTGAGGTAATCAATTTTGAGCTTTGTGTTGTACTTATTTGGACTCGAAATTACAAAAATCACGAAAAAGAGATGAAATGAAGCGTGAATCAGAAAAGTGGTGTAAGTATAAATATAAGTATTTTGCGATATTATTCCTTCGAAAAAAAATTTTCGGCCAAAAATTACCACTTTTATGTGTGAAAAACATTCTGAAAAGTTGATTTTTTGCATTTTTCGAGGTCTTCCACCCACCTAAAAAATTCTGAAAAAAATACTCGTATTATGTTGTAGGTAGGGACTTGATACATGAAATATATATTTTTCAAAATTGCACCTCTGAAACATCAAGTAGAAGAAAAAGAGCACTCAATTTAAAATGCGATTTTGGGCTAGAAAAAAATCATCAAAAATTTTTTTTCAAACCACCCACTAATTCCCCTCAGTATAGTGTATAACTCACGTAAATGAAAAAATTTGGTTGAAAACTCTGGGAGATGAAAAATTTTAATGGAAAGGCTGAAAAAAGTAACGTTTGCCCCATAACTCGGGCTAGGGGCGGGGTAGGGGGCCAAAAATTCCATCAGGTGGTTTTCAGACCCTAAGAACCAAATTCCGTGGGTTAGTTTCAAATTTCAGCTCTGGGACAGATTCGCCTATCTTAATCGCCGGTACCCTTTCTTGTTATTTTTTTACCTAGGTACCTCCATACTTTTATTTTTTTCCTGAATTTGATTCTAAAAAAAATGTTTTTCATTTTTCGCTCATTTTTCAACTAACATTCATCTTATTCTACTCAACGAATAGGTATGGAACTCAAATCGAAATCTAATTTTGACTGTTCAAAATTGTGTGTACGACGCTACGTAGATGGTAGGTACTGAGATGAAATTTCTCTTGTTACAATTTTTGTTCCCTTTTCACTTGATTTAAAATGTTTTGAAATTCAAATTTTGTCTTAATAATTGAGATTCTAATTAATGGAATATCGCAGTCTACAACTGCTGCGCTGGTATGACAAATGTTTCCATAATTTGTTTTTGGTCATTGCAGAAAACAAAAAAACTTTATATTGTGGAATTTTTTTTAGCCATTAAGTAGATAAATAGATATTTAGATGATCAAATCAGCGCGAATTCCATAAATTTGAATATCACAATTTGCGGTTGGCCACACGAATCGAAAAAAATTCTCAAAATTTTCTTTAAAAATTGAAAAAAATAAAATAAAATAAAATTGTCCGTCGTCAAAGTAAATAATTCGGGACCAAAGAAAATTTCACAATACGGAAATTTCGCGATCTGCAACGTTTGGAATCCCAGGTAGCAGAATAAATTTTCATCTGAGAGGAATGACGATGTTTAGAGCGATGTAGAAGCTCAAATCGCACCATTTTAGTGCTATTCCATGAATCTCACGCCATACTTTTGAGCTAAAAAACACAAAAAACCTCGAGGTTTTTCAAAAGGGGGGGGTGCCCTTTGAAAGCCCCGAGCTCCCCTCCCTCCTAGGGGCTCAATTTTTTCGGGGTAGACTCTGATAGTGACCCAACAACCCCGAAGAATTTGGTTTAAATACGAGGCATGTTTTTTTTTCACGATCCACCCTTATACATTACATACGTATATTATAGGTATGTACTTTTTCAATCACGCGAATTCGTATTTTCCCAGGATTTTCAGCTACGTATAGCTGCTGGACGTTTGCCTCGAGTATCCCTTCATTACCTCCGCTTTATTTCTTATCATTCAGTCTCCTGTTGGCATTTAGTGGAGGCCTTACCATTTCATTATTGGGAATATTTTGTTATTTATGCGATGTTACTACTTTAGAAAATCGAGGGACAAGGTATCGACATTTTTTATGCTGTGATGATACTGATGCATGCATGTTAATATAGGTACCTACTAATTTTGTTTCAATAGACTAGGGCGGTTGAAAATGACGTTATACATTGGAAATTTGGTTGGAACACAATTATGCCCAAAATTACTGCCATTCGGACATACGGTTGTATATGGTGTGTCTTCAGCGCTTATAAATATATCTTTAATTTATATTTATAAATTTTTGGATGAATCGATCGTACCGTCTCAAGTATGTATTAGGATTTTTAATCAACGTCTTCATATGAAAAAATATATTCACTAACCATTTTCAGGTTGAGCTCAATTCACCGAAGAGGAATCCTTTCCATCTTCATCATATTCAAGAATTATATGATTGTTGTTATACAAAACAAACTCCTAAAGTCCGTTTTACCATTTTCTTGCTGACGGTGCTTCTGTTCTGTTCTTCGGTTCAAGTGATTGGTGAGTAGTTATTACGATGGAGTGAAAAAAAAGCATTGGATTTTAACCAAATTTGGTGGCGTGGTTTACTTTTGAGTGGGAAACCTCCCCCCAAAAATTTGAGCCCTTAGGGGCAAGGGAAGGGGAGCAGGAGGAGCTCAAAGTGCACCTCCTTATGAAAAAAACTCTGGTTTTGAGGGATTTTTTTTTACAAAATCACAATTGTGTGAGAAGCCGTCATAGCACTTGAAAGATGCGATTTGAGTTTCTACATCTCCCTAAACCATCGTCATCCTTCTCCGATCAAAATTCAGACTGTTACCAAAGGATTGAAAAATTGCAGACTGCAATATTCCAATAATATGAAATTTTCGAATGACTTTTTTTTAATCGTGTAATTTAACAAAAAAAATGTAACCATTGAAAGTGCATTTTGAAAAAAAAAATTGGAAATTTCATACACCAGTGCGGCCAACAGCAAACCGTAAAATCCCAAAATACGGAATTTATACCTATCGACAATGAATTGATTATTTTCTCGCTTGAAAATATTAAGTATTTTTTTTTTCAATCGCTAATAGAAGTTTATTTCGGAAATTTTTTTGGATTTTGTATGTCGGTGTAGCCAGTTACAAAAGGTTTTTATATTTCACGTTTTTTCAATTTTCTAGCGTTTTCTTATGCAGCTGACTGCCTACCCAGCTCAACTTCTCAAAAATGTCTTCTAAGTAATTCAAAACATACTTCTATTGATTGGGAAAAAAAATTGGTCCAATTATTCGACGAAAAAATAAATTCGAGTTCATAATATCAGAATATCACAATTGCCAACTGGCTGCAATGACGTATAAAATTTTCTAAAAAAAATCATTTTCCATTTCTGATGATTGAAAACAAAATTAGGTATTGTGAATTATTCAAACGATAAAAGAGATCAACGTAAATTTCATATTGTAGCATCAAGATTTTTACTGGCTGCACTGACGAAAAAATTTTCCAAAAAATTTCCAAAATACCTATATTTCTAGTCAGTGAAAAAAAAAAAATACAAAATATTTTCAAACGAAAAAATAATCAATATTCATTGTCGATATAAATTTCGTATTTTGGGATTTTACGGTTTGCTGTTGGCTGCACTGGTGCTGGTGCATGAAATTTTTAATTTCTTTCAAAATTCACTTTCAGTGGCTGAACATTTTTTTTGTTCCATTGCTTGGTGAAAAAAAATCATTCCAGCATCCAGCTTGGTAAAAATTTCATACCATTGGAATATTGCAATCTACAACTTTTCAACCCCTTGCGGTAGCAGTCTGAATTTTGATCAGAGAAGGATGACGATGATTTAGGGAGATGTAGAAACTCAAATCGCAACTATTAAGTGCTACGACAGCTTCTCACACAATTTTTTTGACTAAAAAAACACAAAAGACTGCGTTTTTTTCAAAAGGAGGTGCACTTTGAGTACCCTCTGCTCTGAGGTTTCCCACTTAAAAGTAAACCACGCCACCAAATTTGATCAAAATCCGAAATGTGTTTTTTTTTTTCACTCCGCCCTAATGAGTACAGGTCGAGTTTTTAATATATTTCGATTCCACGTACCAATAAAAAAAATACGTATTATCAATTTTTAGGTGAAGGCGGAGTAATGTATCTGTTTTTACAAAGAGTTCTGAATTGGGATTTGGCTGCATACGCTACATTGGCAAGTTTCGAAGTCATTGTGAATGGTAAGCAATTTAAATTAATACACACGATATTGAATTTATCAATCGTTGATAATGTTTTTTTTTTTCAGCTATCGGAGCTTTCGGTGGAACCTGGTTTTTATGTTACTTTCTACAACTTGATGATCTTCTTGCACTCTCCGTATCAACCTTTTCCCTATTTTTATCTGCGCTAGTAATGATTTTCAGATTTAGAATTTGGCACATTTATTTCGCCAAACTCCTATCGGGTACATCGGGAATAACTGGATCCATTGTTAGATTATTTTTTTCACGTATTGTAGCGAAGGATGAACTGGGTTGGTAATTTAACGGTGTTTTAATTATTATTTTTATCGATATGGATGAAATCTCATTCGTACTGAATTTTTCTAGGAAAAGTATTTTCATTATTATCATTAACGGAAGCGCCTACCCCTTTGTTCGCTTCTTTGCTGTATTCGTCTCTCTTCAACGTAACCATGTCTACGATCCCAGGAGCTATATTTTACTTATCGGCATTTTTGATATTATTTATGTTATTGGGTCTATCGTAAGTAGAATCAATTACATATGTGCAGATGAATTTTAAAATTATTTAGACTTCGAGTGAATTTCAATCGATGATTTTATTTTCAGTATTTTGGTCAAAATGTACATTCCAGATTCGTCTTCAGTATATTCGAGACAAGCTCAAGCATAATCCAAAATACTTCAAATAATAATTCCAACGATTAAGTTACCTTCTACCTTTAACGATCTGCAGTCGGTTATGTTTTATTGTGTTTTGTTATTTATTATTAAATTTGCGAATTCAACAACACAGCCAAATGCCAAATTTATATTACCTACCGAAGTATATCATTCAAGGAAGCAGAACTTTTCGATTTTTTTCTTATCTAACGCCTCTCCTCCTCCCCCTCTCCCCCTATAATTCGTCCTTGAACTACAGTTAAGTAGGTATTGTCTTATTAGTTATCTACACCTATGACTAAATCTACACGAAATTGAAAATACACTTCCAACAACAGATTTGTTTTTTACTTCTTTCTCCCGTAGTTGGTGAGCGGTTTTTTACCTTTTTTTTTCAAGTCCGCTTGTTTAGAAATTTTTGAAGTCCAAAATTTTCCTCTTATTTTTTTCAAAAGACAAAACTTGAAAATTTTTTGTCGAGGTCTAAATTTTTCATTTTTTTTCTTCCAAAAAATTCTTTCAACGTCTATTTTCCAAGTCTGACAGTCTGAGTCTCAAATTTTTCACTCAATTTTTTCCAAAAACTTCAAAAATTTTTCACCAAGGTCTAAAATTTTTCCCTAAAAATTCCTTCAAGTCAAAGTTGCAAATTTTTTACTAAATTTTTCAGGTTTAAAATTTTTTAACGTCAATTACATATTTAATAAATCAAGAGTAGAATTTCTTATCAGAATGTTTTTAACGTCACGACAAATACAATTCGTACAACAGGCCCAGGTCAATTCTTCAAGGCTAAAATATTTTTTCCTGACAATTTTTTAACGTCTATACTTATTTCCCAAGTGTAAATAAATTTTTTCCTTAATTTTTTTCAAAATTTTAGACTTGAAGAATTGACCTGGCTCTGTTTTACGAATTTGCCGTGACGTTGAAAATATCTTGATAAAAAAATTCAACACGTTGAAAAAATTTTAAAGGAAAATTTAAAATTTCAAGCTTGAAAAATTGAGAAGTTCTGAGAAAATTGAGAGGAAAAGATTTTGGACTTGAAAAATATCAAAACAAGCGGACTTCGAAACAAAAAACGCTCACCAACCACGGGAAAAGAAGTATAGAACGAATCGTTGGAAGTGTATTTTCCAATTTCGTTCCTGAAGCCCATTCGTGTAGATTTAGTCATAGGTGTAATCTACATCTTCAAGAACATAGATTTTGATTGATCATTCAAAAAAAAATTAGCAAAATTCAAATTTTTCCAAGGCCAAAGCGGAACTATCGAAATCACCCGCCAGCAATCATATTTTCGCAAGCACCTTTTTAAACAATCTTGACTGGGAAATAAGTACCTACCATTCATCGAATAATCTCAAAACGCAGGGAATCGATCTCGAAAATTTATTAAAATCAACACAGACGGTAAAATGACTAAAGCCGCAGAACACCAAGTTACGATGTTTTAGCAGGTGCTCAAGTAAGTACATTCTGCACGAGATACCGTTCTTTACGCGATTTTCTCTTCATTTTACAATTGAATCTCATCTTCGATTTTGGTTTCGTCGGATGAAAAAACTTGAATGATGTTTCTATCAATTATTTTTCTCATTGGTAAATTATTTTATAATTGTGCCTACCTAGTACCTACTACAATAGTTATTAAAAAATGATTTTTTAAACAATATTTTTTTTTTATCCTATAAACAGGATTTTCAATTGTTTCGCCCGTCAAGTCGAATCAATTCCGTGAGTAAATTTTTTTCTAAACGAATAAAATTTATATACGAAAAAAAATTAATTGAAATTTTGTTTACAGCTGATGAAGGACGATTAAGTAAGTAAATTTATGATCGGAGAAATACTTAGGTATTTTGAATTACCAAGTAAGTCTAAAAAATATGTTGAATCTGTTTGGACAGGAGTTGGCGAATGTTTGGATAAACTTTTCCTCCGAAATCAAATCTGGATGCGGAGAGTAGAAGATTATTTATTCAGTAAGAATCTTGGAAATATTCTGAAAAAGTGTTGGAAGACACTTTCATCACGCAGTCAATTTCTTAATCTACTTAGGTATTACAGGCCTTTGCGACAAAACAGAACATAATTTACATCATTTTTCCAAAAGATTAAAAAAAGACGAGAGAAGTGAATACAGTAAGTATATATTGAAAATTTTCAAAAAATTAATTAGACTACGTCAATTACACAATAATCAATCTTTTTTCTACTTGGATTTGTACAGAACCTGAGGCAGCCTTTATCACATTTAAAACGTGTCTAACCGAAATAGACGAGGTTAATGCTGACAAATGGATCAAAAGATACAAAGAATATGCTGTGGGAATTATCAAAAATAGCGGATTTCAAATTTCGGATTTCAGTGAAATTAATCAAGTAGTGGTTGGTCAGTATTACACATACGTAATGAGATGAATAATATAATTATGAAAAAGTATCTCGACGTGATGAAATCAACTCGAATTTTATAGGTTTATGCTCAGAACGAGAATGGGTCATATATGAAAAATTGAGTATAAACTTGCAATCTTTATTTGAACTTTTTTTTTTTTGGAAAAGTAAATCTGTTTCAATTAAAATTAATCCAAAGGTATATGATTTCAGATGACATCGAACGACCTAGTAAGTTGTACTTTAAATATAGGCACACCCAGAAATTAATTAAGGGAGGGGCTGAGAATTTGGAAAAAATCGGGGGAAAGGGTCAGATTTCAAATTAATCATTTCTTATTGATTTTTCAGTCAAAAATCATTAATTTTTCTGATAAACTGGGAATTTATTGAGAAGTCGGTAATTTTTGACACGAAAATAGGTCAAAAATTATCAATTCTTAATATAAAAAAATTAAAATACTGTCCGAGCGAAACGAGGACGGAAATTTTTTGAAAAAATACTCGTTGAAAAACAAAAAATGCACTATTAAAAAAATATTTCTGCAATAAAAAATCTTTTTTCCAAGCTGGGGGGGGGGGGGGATAAAGCCTCCTGAGCCCCTATTGGGTGGGCCTATGACTTTAAATCAATTTCATATGATAATTCGTACATACTTACACTCTTAAAAATTTCCTAAACCTTTATCTACAGTTGCCTTCCGTTGCTTACGTGACTGCGCAGTCAAACTATTTGATACGTTTGAGAAACTCATTAAAATAATGGAAATAGAACATGATTTGTATTTGAAACGAAAGAATGGCGAAAATATCGATTTCACGGGTAAAAATTCTTTGATAAGTTGAACAAAACTAATGGATGAGATGGTAAGGTTGGATTACTTGATTTTAAAAAGAACCCGAACCAATTGATGAAAAAAAGATGATCGAAGAAAATGATACCAATAAAAAAGATATCGTTGAAAAAGGTGACAATCAAACAAGGATCGAAAATCAATATGGGAATGAAATTCAAAAACAAGACGTTTCTCAACATGACGAGCAAAGTAAAGAAGAAAATGAAAGTGAGAATCTGCTGGCTATTATATCTTTTTCTTATTTAAATGAGAAAAAAACTAAATACAGGGTGTTGAATTGAAACCCAGACGCAAAGCGGAAAAATCCCGTTTTTTCCCCTCACATTCGATTTAGATTTTTATTGTAATTGTGTAAAAAGGAAGAATTTATCCTCTTTTCCTTCAAAAAATGGATGAAATAATTGAAAAACGTCATGTTTTCCATTAGGTAATTTTTTAGACCACTTTTAAAATCTAAAATTCGACAAAAATTACCTCGAGAGAAATTTTTCGCTGTTGTGTGTCTGGGTTTCAATTCAACACCCTGTACCTATTTTTGGATTTTTTTTCACCGTTGAAATACTACGGCGATGAGGATTGCTCAGAATTTTGTTAAAATTGGAATCCACATTCATTTTTCAGATAAGAAAAAGGACGATTATCACGAAAATAAAAGTAATTATAAAATACCATTCAGAAAAAGAAAATAGAGAGCTGAAATAAAACTAGATCGGTCTACTAATTTACCTACATTAATTTTGCGTTTCTGTTTTGTTTTTCTTTTTTTGTTTTACAATAATTTCAGAAGAAGAACATCATCACGTACGGAATATGTTGAAAAAAATTAAGGAAAAACTTCACACCGACACTCACCCTACTCTCTATGAATACAAAGAAGGAATTTCTAATTACGAAAAAAGTTAGTCTCTCTAAATTAATTTCAAATCAAATCGAATTTAACTGTATTTTTTTCTGTTTCCGTCTCACAGCTTGTGAATATTCTGAAATGCAAGGTAATTCCCGTCAAACATTTTTTGGTAGCGGCTACCGTAGCAAAACTACCATCGTTTTGTTGGTAGCGAAACGGTAGCGGCTATCAAAATTGCATTGTATTTGAGTAGCGAAAATTCTAATTTGCTACCGTAAACAGGAATAGTAGCGAAACTACCGTTTTGGCACCAATTCGGTAGCGAAATGTTTGACGGGTTACATAGATTACCTACCTAATCAATCTTCTTCTTTTTTTTAAATTTTGATCCGAATATTAGGATAATTTCATTTTTATGAATACTCCAACAGATATTAAAACTTTGACGATGATTGGGAAAATCTGGGCGAAACATTACATCAGCGATATTGACAAAAAATACGAAATATTCCGTTTCGAACCGATTAAAGAAGACGTGAAATGTAATGTTGAACATTTATATACCTACGTACCTATCATCAAAGAACTTTTTCATGTTTAGTATTCAAATCTAAGCATTGTAGTACCTCTACCTACCTACTTACTTCAAAAAAAAAAATGAGAATAGATGCCAGGTTCACGATGATACGATTTTCTTCGACCATAGAGTTTTTTTTCTAATTCGAAGTATTGATGAATAGAGCAAAACATGTGAACTTCTTCGACTTTTCCAGGGTATTCGGGAAGTATTAGAAGAAAAAAAAATTGTTAATGAATTTCAAAGCCGAAAGCAATATGTACTTCTTCAGACTTTTTTCATTTTCAGCGCCATTTCAACAATTCCAAGACTTATATCACTCAGTTCTAAAATTTCATTCAAAAAAGTTGACTACAATAACTAGGTATAGATTTGCAATTGATTACGCTCCTTTTATTTCAGATGCTTTTAATTCATATTTACATTGTAGCAGATGGGTTTGCGCGATGGGTAAGATTAATGAATTAATTAAATTGAAAAATTGAGCAATTTTTTGTAATGGAAGTTCGTGTTTGATTTCCCCCCCCCCCCCCCCCCAAAAAAAAAAACCACTGATGGGCTGGTAATTACTGTAACAAAAATTTCTTCGAAATCAGATTACTTAGGGCTGTTCCGTGCTAAAGACCTCTGAGGTACAAGGGTCCACAATTATGACCAAAACTTCAAAAGATATTTTTTCAGAAAAAAAATCCTTTACACTAATAATTTTAGAAAAAAATCCCTCGATCTATTTCTTTTTCGCTCTGACATACTTTTTCAAAACTGCAGGAAACGCTCAATTATACTGCAATTGTTTTTCTAAAGATAAAAATAAAACACGAATAATTTCTCCTTTTATTTTTTTACTATTCAGGTCAAAGAAATGACATTCCATTCCTGGGTAATTTTTCTTCAATTCACAAATAGGTAGTTTAAACTCATATATATCATTCATATAAACCTACCTAGGTATATTTTTTTTCTACTTATAGATTACGTGGCGGCGATTAAAACTGAAATAAGTGTTACTGCGAGATTCTTCATCGATTATGCGAGATACTTGGTTGAATAAGTTCAAGAGTCGCAATTTCAACCTCTGTTTAATAAATTTTTCATGTTCATCGAACAGAAAAAAAATTCGGGCAAGTTGAAATTATCCCATTTAGGTATAACCAAACCAATCACAAATTGAAGAAGAAAAAAAGCAACTGTCGCATGTCGCACGAACATAAGTATCAAGTATCTCAAAACAATAGGCCGAAATATCAATTCATACTTTTAAGTACCTACATCAGATCATTAGGGTCTTATAAAGCACATAAAATATACTCCCATGAAATACCCTGTGCATACTTTCTCAAACATGATTTTAAAAAAAATCATTTGATGAATGATTCAACATTTCATAATGTTGATTGACTCGAATAGGTACCTAATTGAAGATCAACAATTCAACATCTTTTAGCAAGGTATTTCCACACGAGTAAATTATTTTCAACACGAGAATGTATCGAAAAAATGCATCGGTACAATCGATTTAGGAAATAACGCAAGATTGAAACAAAGTAAGCGTATTTCACCGCGAAAAATTCAAGTCGTGTTTATTACGTTTTCAATAAAAATATTTGAAATTAAGAAGCAAAAATTCAATCAAATTGGTAAAAACCAAAAAGTGTTGGTAGCCGAAAATAAAAACTTTCAAAAAAGATTCAAGACGAAGAAATAGAAATAAATTAATTCATTACATAAAATCAAAAAATGAAAACTAAAAAATAAATTCAATTTATATTTGAGATGAATTAGGGTTACCTAAGCAAGAATCATAGAAAATTGGAAAAACTCAAGCAAATGAACACTAAAGCAAAAGTTGAATCGAATTAATTTCATAAAAATCAGCTGAATCGAATAAAAATTTAATAAAAGCCAAATCAACAAAAAATGAGATGAAATTTAATCAAAAATAATAATAATCGATCAAAAGTTACTTTACGGTTGAGTAAAATGCTAAAAATAAAATTATTCCCACGATAGTTTTAAGTTTTGAGAAAATTCAATTCACTCGATTCAAGAAATTAAAATTGTTTAAAATTCAATCGTATCCATATAAGTGAAAATATTTCCAAGAAATCGAATAAAAAACACAAATTAAAACGAGAAAAATTTTCAAGTAATAATAATTTCTCATAAAACATTTAAGCTGGTAGCAAAATTTATAGTACCAAATCCACGAAAAAATTTGAGTGAAGTGAAAAATGAATTTATCAAAGCAAGCCAAGAAATCAAACCAAAAAAAGAACACAAATAATCATCATGAATACATAATTTTTAAATAATCATGCATTAAAAAATAGAAATCACTCACCCAATACTCGAATCCGTGGATGCAATGAGCTAGAGTAACTTCACGAACATTTCACATTAAACGCCAAAATGAAAACGCGGAATAAAAACTCTAAAATATAATTATTTAAGACTGGACGATGAAAAAAATCTAACATGAGTATGTTTAAGAACACTTCGTATTAAACCAGAAAATGAAAACGCGAAATAAAAATTTCATTCAAAAGTGTTTAAAAACAAATGAAAAAAACCAACTTTAAAACATAATCACACGCAAGACGAAAAAAAATGCACAGTTTAAGACAGCACACAACCCACCACGGCCGACGGACACAAACTGGCGTTGGAATTTGGAAATGAGTAATCTGTAATATTTAGTACACATGACAGTGTTGACACCAGTATCCTGTTCAATACCCCCACTACTACGACAATGCAATGGGCAGCCGACGCGACGCTAGTACCAGGGGATGATTCATCACTCAAGGGTGTCTCTGGAGCAGGCTGGTGACGTAATCTTTTCACAAACCTGTTCACAGTTCACTACTATTGTTTGTGACGCGGCAGCAACACAAAAGGATCACGTATCAGACGCTAACGAAAATTCCTCCTAATTACCAAGGTTTCTTCATCGAAAAATCTGATCAAATAATTTTTTTTCACTCCCGTGAAAAATTTTTCCAACCTTTCTTTCAAAAAAGTACGCTCAAATTATAATCCTATTTTGTAAATTTTTACAGCCCTCCTTTGAAGTAATTCGTTTTTTTTATCCACTGAAATGAGGGCCATAAAATAGAATTTTTGGTGTAAAAAATTTTTTCCACTCTTTTTTCAAATGCAAATTTACCCTAAAAAATTTATTTTTACCTAAATAAGAAATGAAATCAAATATCAAAAATTTTCAAAACATTAACCAATGAAAATTTTCAGAATTTTATCCTTTCATCACACAATTTACAAAGTGTACAGATAGATAATTATGTAATTATTGAGTGAACAAAAAATTGATAACGTTGGAATCAAAAAAAAATCGATATCTCTGTTCAGCATCGTTGAAAATAGATCGACCTCATGCTACTCTAATCTTTCTTTTTCTGGGGAGGGGGAGGGCAATGGCAAATTTGAGCTCTTGTGCGAGGAAGGGAGGATTCAAACAGGGCCGGACCCGAAATTAGAAAAATTTAGCGGCCCACCGAGAAATCCCATTTTTACCGGCCCACATTAGTACGCACCGGCCCATTTTTGGAGGGAGAGGGCAAAACCCCTTTTTTTTCGTAATTCTACCTTAGACCGTTGTTTATATTCAATTATTTTTTAAAAAAAGTGCGAATTTTATTCATTCCCGAGCGAAGCGAGGGCGAAGCTTTGAAAAAATTGTATATTTAATGTCTCAAAAGGACGTTTTTTTCATTGCTTCATTGCTTTGAAAATCTTTCATCTGATGTAATTATTGTGAAAGGGTGTTTTGCAATTACCCCTCATGCTATACTTTCGGACGCCATTGGGCTTGGAGCACTAAACTTGAAATTTTTTTTCGTTGTTAAATTGAGAAAGCACTGAAATTTATGAAGCGTAGGTAGAGGTGTTGGATCATAATTATTCAAGTGCTAGAGCCCTGACAAGCCACTTATTAAATTTATAAAACACGAAGCATAATATTGCCCGAGCAAAGCAAGGGCCAAAAATTTAGAGAAAATTTTTGAAAAAATTGCAATTTCTGCTTTAAAAAGGCGTAGGTATGTTTTTTCTAAAATTTTAAATTAGAAGTAACCTAAATTAATTTTAAAAATGTTTTCAAGTGTTTGGAAGTAGGTATATGGGATTTTTTTTTTCAATTTTTTGTTTTTTTGACAATAAATCCGTTTTTTTTGACTACAAAAATTTTTGAATTAGGTATTTTTGCTATGTATTCAAGTATACCGTGTTCACATTTTTAGAAAGAAAAAATAGAGGTTGGTTTCATCCGATGCAAAACTTCGACAGAAATCTCGAGAGTGAAAATGAAACTTTTTTCGACTAATATTTGACAAAATAAAAATTTTTCCACGCACGATTTTTAAAAAAGTTGTTAATCAGTCGATTAGATTTTGTTCTAGAATAAAAAAAAATTACCTACAATTTGTGAGTTTTTTTCCTTTAGCCTTTCAAAAAAACCCGCGCTCCACGATAACTTCTCGTGGGTTGAGGATAAAAATTCACAAAAAAGTTTGAAGCATTATGATAATATTAACTTGAGAATTTAGCCCGAGCAATGCGAAGGCGAAATTTTTTCCAAGAATTCATTATAAAACAGGAAAAAAAATATTTGCAGATGATTTCTTCTTTTTTTGGATTTGTTTAGAAAACAGTAGCGTAACTTGACATTCCCTCTGGGGGGGGACAGAAGTCGAAGGGTGAAAATTTTTTTCTTAGGTATATACTAAATGGGCATAAAGATCTAGGATAATGGGAGGGGGGGGGGTTGACAGAACCTTGGTATCATACTTTTCGAACGGCGTTTGTAATTTAAATAGTGATTATTTTATGCCCGAGCGAAGCGAGGGCAGAGCTTTGAAAAAATTGATTTCTAATACCCGAAAAATTCATTTTTGAGGGTTTTGAGGGAGGTATTTACGCCACAAGCTTACATATTGAACTTTTGAACTAGCCAAAATCAATAATAATGTTGTTTACTTACGCCCGAGCGAAGCGAGGGCGAAGCTTTGAAAAAATTTGATTTTTGATGTCCAAAAAATTCATTTTTGAAGGGTGTCTGGGGGGGGTTTTGTACCCAAAACCCCCCCCGTATTTACGCCACTGATGAAAATTCCAGTGAAAAGTTCTAAATATTCAGACTATTCTAGGTTTTTCGGAGAATGGACACCTCCACACCACGTCTTGTTCTCCAAAAAAGCGGAAAACTTTTTGAACAATTGCAACGTAACAAAAAATTGAAAGGTATCAAGCTTGACAGGCTTGATCAATTGATTATACCTCATTCAATCAATTTTCAATTTTGCTCACGCCTGAAAATTTTTCTCTCAAAAATTTCATTAAAACCTATAAAATTTTAAAATAGTTCCAGTTCCGAGCGAAGCGAGGAGAGAAAATTTTAGAAGAGCTCACATTGAAATTGGAAAATACGATGCTTCAGATTAAGTAATAAACTTGAATAAAAATGGGCCATTTTTACTTCAAAATTATTGAAAGAAAAATACAATTGGACCGAGCGCAGCGAGGCCAAAGCTTTTAAAAAAATTGGATTTCCAAACATCGAAAATTAGTTTTAAGAGGGAAAAATCAAGTAATTAAAATTAGTTTTATAACTTTGAAAAAAAATATGAAAAAAATCACTTTGCTAGCATCTGGCTAATCTTAATATTATGATAGGAAAAAGTCAATAAGGCCGAGCGAGGCCGAAGTTTTTGAAAATTTTTGGTTTACCTAAGAGAGTAAGCAATCCCATCAAAAAATACCAAAATATCATGATTTAGTTCCGTGTATAAATTTGACAAGATCTCCACGATTTGACGAATTTTCGAAATTTTTTCAAATTTGTCGCCTGGAACTTGGCTGGGGAAATTACTCCCCCAACCCCCACCATCGCGCCGCCCTTGAGCCTTATATGAATGTATATTAGGAGTGCCTATTTATTCCAAGTGAAGGGAAACAAAATAGCCGGAGTATACATAGGTAGGTATCTGAGAAATACATCTGATCTTTTTGTGATTCAAAGTTGAATCAACTTATTGATTATGACTGATTTCAGTCAGCGTGTATTTTTCTGGATGCAACTTCTTCATTTCTTTAGTTTTTTTGTTAAAATTTTAAAAATCAAAGCGGCCCAAATTTTTCTTCACTGGCCCGCACACGTACCGGCCCACCGAGTTTTCCTCGGTAACTTTCCCGCTGGGTCCGGGCCTGGATTCAAATAGAAAATTAAGTTGATATTCGAATCAGATCTATCTCAAAATACACGAAAAAAATCTGTCATTCATAATTATAAATTGAGGCGATATGCAACCCCCTCCGCTCACAAGGGTCAAGATTCATTCACAAAATTATCACGTTCAAATGTTCATACTTAAAAAACCTATTCATATAATTTTTTTCAGATATCCAAATCATAATTCCAGAAAATCAACGGATCACTAAAAATCAATATTTTCGCTGAGAAGTTCGATTTCAAAATTTAACAAAAAAAATCATGAACGATTCTCAGTTCTGATTCAATATTCTTTACAACAACGCAGATTAAATTGCTCTAAAATCACCAGTTTTATGATACAAGGCATCGTAATTGGGTAAAAAAATTCCCAAAGTCTCTTTTTCTCCTTTTGGGCTTCCAATTGTACCAGAATCAAAACAATGCCAATCAAATTGAAAGAGAAAACCTCGCAACAAAATCCCAGTCAACATTCATCTTACAATTTACATTCAACAACTCGAAAAAAATTTTCAAATATTTTATTTTGGCAAAGTGGTAAAACAATACTTAGTAAAAGATATTACGTAACTACATATGATCTACAAAAAAAAAAATCATAATTAAAAAAAATGTTTAAAAAATATTACACTAAGAGTCTTCAATCGTCAAATAAAATATTCTAGGATAAGAGAGTATTTATAAATAACAAGAATATATAGGAAAATCTGTTGTATTTATAACGTATTAAAAATAACGTAAAGATGAGTATTGTTAACGCGAACCGAAAAGAAATTCTGTTATGTACACGTATTGCTGAACATGATTAGGACAAGAAGCACCCCTTTTCTACAACGGGTAATGTAGATAGAAAAAAAAATGAAAATCTGTGTACACCATTTCTACAACCACTTATTAAAATACCCCTTATCATAAATACGTATTAATTATTCGACAGAAGGGTTAACACATTTAGCAACGTAACTTGGACACCGGTGTAGAAAAAGGACAAAATTTTCCAGTATAATAAAAATGAGATCTGTCGTTAAGTACATTTTCACAAAAAAAAAAAGAAAAAAATTCAAGATCGTTAAAAATCATAGTGCCAAGTTACTTTGCTTTTGAAGGTAGTACCATTTTGATTTTAATCGCTTAGCACGGTAATATTATTTAAAATGCGTTACTAATATAATAAATTAATGACTGATTTGTATATAACGAACGCTTTACATATAAAAAATTTAAAAAAAAAACAATAGTAATCAACAAAAATTGAGAATACTATACATAAATAATACACACGATAATAAAGACACGCTGAAGATACATTTTACGTATTTACATTTCATAAATAAATAACAAAACTATATAAGACGTAATACATAATAACTGAAGGTAACTTAAAATATTTTTGTTTTTTTTTGTCATCAATTAAAATAACTTATTCACAAATATACACGTTAGTTTAGATAAAGTTATCATTTAATATCACAAATTTGTTTATTTCGATGATTTCTACGTAACAAGAAAACGGTATCGGAGAAACCGAAATCATTACAAAAAAAAAATAGAAAAAAAACAAAAAAATCATCATATCGTAACTAAATGACTAAAAAAAAAACCATAATTTTACGACTTGTGATTTCTCCTTTTACGTTTCCGTTTCGTAGAGTCTTTTTTAAAAGCGATATTTCCCGGATCGTCGGCTAGTTCGGGATACCTTTGAACACTGTGGATATCGATTCCGTCGTACCCTTCGATTCGACCTCTCAACAGCAGCTCGTCTTTTTCTTCCTCGGTCCAGTCGCCTCGAGCGCCGCTCAGACCAGCTGATATGAGGGTTTTTTCTAATTCCCAGGCTCTTTCGACGGCTCGTTTGTGGGCATGTTTGAGCAACCGGTGGCGTTCCTGTTGAGGTTCGACGCCGTATCGGACGGAAATCAGGGCGTCGGAGCTGTGCAGCCGGAGTTCTTTTCCGTCGGCTGTATCGTGGGTGGATACGTTGAACATGCTACCGAGTCTGCGTAGTTCTTCTAGATCGTCTCGTAGTTTTAATGGGTTGTCCTGCGGGTAAGAAAGGGGATTAATTAGATGTAATTAGGAGGGATGAGGGGAGAATGAGTGAAGAGTTACTAACCTTGACGAAATAGAATAAATCTTGGTCGTGGTGGCTGAAATGGAGGTCTAGGAAGTGCGAATTATTGAATACCGAAGTGATCACATCTTGGACTACGCTGTTGACTCCTTCGACGGTTGAAATTAGGGCTCGACCATTTTCACTTCGGGAGATGAGGAGACCTTCGCCGAAAACTGATCTTCGATAGGCGACTCTGGGGAGCAGATTTCTGGTACGGGATTCCATCTTGAGTAAGGGCTGCGGTACAAATCCGAAGTCTCGGAATTGTTCGGTGATCTGAGGAAAAAATCACATAATTGGTTAGAAAAAATTATACTCAAAAAAATAATGATATAATTTTTTTTAAGAAAATTGGGCAAAATCCATTTGCGCACATTTTTCAAAATCAGAGCTGTACTTGCAGGGGTTCCTAAAAATTGACAGATTACAAACTGTGGATTTTTAAATTCAATTTATTATTTCTGTCCAGATTATAAAAATTCTAGATTTTTAAAAAGTTTCCCCCATTTCTTATTGCGAAGAAGGGGGGATGTCAGAAATTGATAGATTTTAAGTTGATTTTTGAATCATTTTTTCCATAAAAAATGGTTTCCGACAGTGGCGCCGGAAGCTTTTTTGGACAGGGTACAAAATGGGTATGAATACTTGGAATGCCAGAAAATCTTTTTAAGGAAAGGAGGTGAAAATAAGCCTTCTTTAGCACCCTCGTCTAAAATATCTAGATCACAGAATTGTAAATTTTTGATGTCCAAAAAATACATTTTTTAAAAATGTTTCAATGCTCTAAAAATCCTTATCTGAAGTAAAGGGGGTACATTTGATATTTTATATCCTGGCTGCTGATTTGGGGATTGTACCCCACTTTCTGGCTCGGTTTCAGCGAAATCATTTTATCCAAGCAAAATTCAAGTTGAAAGATAAGATTCTGGGAAAATTTGACCAAAAAAACCTAAAGGATGATGAAAAGTCAGTTGAATTGAAAAAAAAATTGCAAAAAAATTGAATTCAGGGGCAGTTTTGCCACATTCTGAAGACAAAATCCCCAAATTTTATATCTGAAACATCGCCAAGGTTTTCAAATCAATTTTCCGGAATTAAGATAATCTTCCAAATTTTTCTTCTTTGAAAAAAATCAAAGAAAATGGCTTTTGAATTAAACTGAAATTTTTTCAAAACATTTGAAAAACAGTTCAAATTTTTAAAAACGGATTTTAGATCAATACGTTGAGAAATTTCTAATTACACCTTTTTTTTTTGTTTATTTGAACTTATTTTGTGAAATGTAAAAAAAATTTCAAACAGTCTAATTCGTAGAAAATTTTCCAATCTGACAAATCTGCTCAGGAAAAAATAACATTTTCTGGTAAAATGAAGAATTTTTTTTCAATTCTCTTCCACTTAGATTTTAAAAAATTCATGGCCAATAAGTATTCTGATAGCATCTTTACAAAAAAAAAATCGTGGCAAACAATAAAAAAGAAAATGAGCTCGAAAAATCATAATTTGAGTTGACAATTTTTTTAGTTGGCTCATTTTGAAAAAAAAAAGAAAACATTTTCACTACCGAAAAGTCTACCTCCCCCCTCATCATCCCCCATATCTATTTCATGAAAGTGTGCACAAATTACTTTTTTTTTTATTTTGGAAAGGACAGCCAAAGTGTATACAAATCTCCTTTGCCCGAAAATTTTGAGAACATTTTTGAAGGAAAAAAACGATTTTTGAGGTTGATTAAAACGACTTACCTTATCAACGATGCATTGCAGACCAGACATCAAGCCAAAATCTGGAGCCAATTGAGGTGAATTGATTTGGGCAGTTGGTTTCTGTATCATGTCCTGCATATAGGCTGATCCCAGCATGTCTCTGGTGTTGTAACCATAAACCAGCATCCAACTGTTGAGATCTATATTGAAAAATTACCAAAAAAAATTAATTAGAACAAGTTCATTCATTTCCTAACTCATGTATGGGCTTTAAAATAAAATTGAAATTTCTACGAACCAGTCATGTAATTAACTCTCTGCATTTTGAACGGATTAATCGGATCGTTATTGTGGAATCGATAAATGAATATATCAGTAGGTGTGGTCATCTGATTAGCCAATTTTTCCCAATCAGGCGTCATCCATTGTCCAACACTCGGATCGTACCATCTTTTGTTCAAGTATACGAGGCCGGTGTGAGGATCAGGAATACTTTTTTGGAATCCGACCGGAATATAAAGAGCTATATTGGAATCCGAGATAATTTTACCGAACGGCGTACGTTTGATTTCCTTGACCACATTTCCATTGGTGTCAAAGACCACCATAGGTGATCCATTTTGATCCGGAGCAACGTAATATCTTTGATCAGCCGCTTCAATGGCAACTAGGACATCATTATCGTCATACAAATAGGTATAGGTGCGTCTGTGTTTGGGATTATGAAGTATGGTGATCAATTCGGGACGGTGCGGATCGGTGTACAAGAATTGGGTCACGTTGCCGGTTGTGTCATGGATCGAAATCAATCTGCCTCTGTGGTCGTAACGGTAGAATGTGCTGAATGTTTCTCCATCGGTGGCATGGCTGAGATGGCCACTTTCGTCGTAGCTCAGTTTGGCTTGACCGTTGCGGACGACGAAACCTCGGACGTCGTATCCTTTGAGTTCTATGTCTCCGACCTGGACGATTCTGTCGCCGCTGTCGTATCCTAGGGATACTTTGGTGCCTTGATCGACGATACCGACGGCGTTGCCGTTTTCGTCGTAGAGATATTTCCAATTACTTTTGCCGATTACTTCGAGTAGGTGGCCGTCGGCGCTGTAGGCCATTCTGTCGACGATGGTGTTGCGTCCGTAGATGATTTTCTGATTGGAGATCCTGCTCCTTGAATCGTATTCTAGTTCCATTCTGTGAATAAATAAATTTTGGTCAGTAATCGCAGAATATTTCAAATTACAGCATTTAGGAATTGCAGTTCTACAAAAAAATGGACAGTCTCTCAAAACTCACCCCCCCCCCCAAAAAAAAAAAATCAAAAATTGAATTTTTTCTAAACATTGAACAGTTTAAAAAAAACATGGAACATCGATTAATTTACAGAAAATTGGGAGACTTTTAAAAAGTTGATCAGAAAAATTTTCCGAAAAAAAAACTGGTCAATTTTTCCGAAAGGGCCAGTTTTCCAAAAAATCAACCTTTTACAATTTACAAAAAAGTAGGCTGTCAATTTTCCAAAAAAAATGCTAGCTTTCCAAAAAATATGCAATTTTCCAAGAAATGGGGAATTTTCCAAAAATTTGTCAAATATTTCAAGAGCCAGTTTTCCAAAAAAATCCACCATTTTCACAAAAAGGTTGCCAATTTTCAAAAAAAATTGCTCATTTTCTCAAACAGGTGATCAATTATCCAAAATCTATTAATTTTATAAAAATTGAAAGTTTTCTGAAAAGTTGGCCAGTTACTAAAAAATTTGTCTATTTTCGGAAAAATTGGCCTTTTATAACTTTGGCTTTTCTAGAATTGGCCTTTGTCAAAAATTTCAATTTAGCAAAAATCGATAATTTTTTAAAAATTGGAAGTTGATGACAATTTTTCAAAAAATCGACAGTTTTTAAAAATTTGACAAATTTTCTAAAGATTTCAGAGTTTTTCAAAACTTAATCAATTTTGAGAACATAGTACAACTATCAATAATTGATTATTGGAAAAATTGAACACGATCCATGAAACTATCACCCTTCATGTTTGAATCCACCAACTGACAGCTGAATTCAGCAATAAATAAGAGATCAGATTCAAAAAAATACTTACTTATACACGTCAAACGACTTGATATTCACAGTGACTGTCTTAATTCTGGCATGGGAATCGCATTCGGTAACCATAAAGTATTGTTTAGCGTTATCTTGGACAACAGATCTATTGAAGGCATTTCTATAAATTCTCAGATCATTGATACTCTCCAAACTTCCCAAATTCGGATTATATTTGACATGCATCGTTGGCAAATCTTTATTATCAACTGCCACCTCGATCAACGAAACTCTAGCATTTCCATCGTATTGATATCTAAGCAAAAAAATTATTCATTAACCAAACTGTTGAGAAATTGACCAAAAACACCTTATGACATCGTTTCACTTACTTAATTTGAACATTGTGTAGGTTACTCTTGGTGCCAAATCTGAGATTTTCATCCTTGAGCAATCCTCCATGATATTTGAACTCATTCTTCAGTTCAAATCCAGGCTCGATCGTATCAATATTCTTTATCAAATTGGTACTTTCTTGGTACGTGTAATGTATGGAAGATAATCCAGTCAGAACTGTATCAATTCGTCCGGACTGATCGTAAACATAGGTAACTTTTCCAGAATGGTGGGGGTATAATTTGGCCATAATTTTGCCCTCCTCATTGTAGTGCAATTCGAACGGATGTCTGCTGACTGGCGAATAGTATTGGTATTTGTAGAATCCAAGCGATGTTTGAAGACTAAAGGTGTGAATGTGACCTCGAGGGGTGGTTAGCGATTTCAAGGCGCCGGCGTCGTCGTATTCGAGTAGGTAATCGCTTCCTCGAGGGGTGGTGACTTTCAATGGCTGTAAAAACAAATCGAATTAGTCTCAAACTGATTCCAGTTATTGACATTTGAAAAAAATTCAGAAATACTCACAAGACTGCTGAACATATCTTTAAAAGCGTAAACAGTTGAAGTATCATCAGCATAACGAATCTCTGATAAACGACCTGCCCTGTCGTAGCCATATTTTTCGGTCAAGGCGCCCCAACGCCAGACGCTGAGTCGACTAAATCGGTCGTATTCGAGTTGTACTCCGGCAAATGCACTATTCCTGAGAAAAACAGCACATATTAGATCATCTGATTGTACTTCCATATCCATATCATTAAAAATGTCCAAGTACTTACTTAGGTATCCATTTAACAGGTCTAGCAGTTCGATCGTAGGTGACGTTGAGTAATTCGACATGATCGTCTAAGAACACAGCCATAGTTTTGGATTCGCGATCGTATTCCAAAGTCAAAAGATTCTGACCATTGATCCTCAGCTTTCTGCCAACTTGGATAGGTTTACCTGTGAAAAAAAAAATCAAGTAGGTATTAAGATCTGGTTTGAACCCTCAAGTGCTGAATAAATCATCCATTTTAAGGTCAGCTTGAACGAAGTGCTCTGAATAATTTTATCTTGGCCCAAAATAGCAAAATTTTATTTTTATGTAAAAAATTGACTTGGCTGAAAAATTTTCAAAATCAGCAACTTTTTGAAAAAAATTTATATTGAATCGGAAATTAAGAAAAATAATATTTCTAGTCGAACCCCCCCCCCTCCAAAAAAATTCAATTCTAGTCCAAAATTGCTGGTCTTTTGATCATTATTGCTTCAATATTGGCACACCCCTGAATCAATCAGCTTTTAAAATCATCTTACCAGTAGCAGGAGCTTTCTGTTTCGAACCAATGGGCACCTTTCTCAAGAAATACTTCCATTCGAACCGATTTGTCAAATCAGATCCAATTTCGGTCTTCTGTTTCGCAGGTACAGGGTAACTCTCCGCCAATATCGTATCCATATCAGCAAGAATAGGATAAGGTACCATTTCAGTGCTGATGGTGCTTCCCCATGGCAACACAGTCAACAAACTACCATCATTCGATATCGATGTACGTCTTTCAGATTCTCCTGAAAAAATTACCATGCAATTGTAAGTCAGAAATATTTTTAAAATGTCCAAAAATTTAAATTTCTGAAAAATGATCAATTTGTACCTGTCTTGGTAATCACTGAAGATCCTCGAACGGTCATCGAGATGGATTGTTTATCATCATAAGTGGCTCTAACAGTAGCTCCCTTGATGCTAAGGTCAAAAGCGAGATTGATGGCTTTTCCAGTTGGAGTAACAGCTCCGGTGAGTCGACCAAAATCATCATAATGGTAAACGTAACTTCTTCCAGCCGAATCCAGCTTACTCCTCAATAATCCAGTGTCTCCGTGATAGTCAAACGTGATATTATAATTATCCGGAGTTGTGATTTCGCTCAACATTCTCATTCGGGACATTCTCAAACGACATTTTTGTCCTTTGGTATTCTCAATAGAGTTGACCTGGACAGGCAGAAAGGAAAATTAGACCGGGAATATTGAAAAATAACCTTTCGGACATGAGATAATGAGTTACCAACCTGACTAGAATAATCTCTCAACAAGAAGACTTTGTTTCCTGCAGTATCTGTGATTGTGCTGAGCTTTCCACTGCTGGTATTGACACTGTAGGCAAACGTATAGCTGATTTCACCAGTTAGAATGTTTTTGGTAGCGATATGTTGGCCGAATCTGTTGAAAACGTAAAGTTCTTGGGTTTCTGGGGCATACACTTCATATTCTCTTTCATCAGTTTCTTCAGGAATACTTGCGGTAATCGACCGGACTCTGGAAATCCAACAGAAGATAGATTAATATCAGAAAACCCTTCTGAGAGAGTCAGAAGTTGGAAAAACATACCTATAATTTGCTTGATCAGCAATATACAGCACACCATCAGGAGTAATAGCAATAGCTGAGATGGTATTGAATTTTGCATTGGCTGCCAGGAGATGGCTTTCTTCATAGCAATCACATTTCTTATCCAGACAATTGCATTTGGACTCAGAACCAGCATAATGAATTATTCTACCATCAGTTCCTGCGATAAAAACCACCATTCGTTAATTCATCTTCCATCAAATCTTTATAGGTCTTTGTAGAGTCACTTACCAACAATCCTGACTCTATTGATTCTCTGGGAATCGGATTCACCAACGTACAGATCACCATTTGTGGCAAATGTAATACTTTGGGGCATGACTAGAGTAGCTTGAGTGGCAAATTCCAAATCCGTATCGAAATGAGCAGTAGGAGGGCAATGAAGTGGCCGACCAGCAACTACTTTCACTCTACCATCAGCTGTGAGCCTCAGGATCATGTGATCATCAATAATATGCAAGCTGTTATCTAGAGGATTAATAGCTAGATCGGTGGGCCATCTCAGATGCACCTAAAAAAAGACATAAATTGATTAGTCCACCTATTTTGAAAACACTTCAATCAAAAATTCACCAATTTACCTCTTCCAGGCTGAGAGTTCCTTCACAAGGCATCGGTTTCCAATGAGATTTATGCATATGGTTTCCTATTATGGTGGTCACAATACCATCCTTGTCTACCATTCTAATATTTGTACCGTCAGCAAAATATAAAATATTCTCGGCCGAAATTGCCACACCTAAGAAAACACTCCAGTTAGGGAAAAAAATCATAAATTCCAAATACTCTTGCAATAGAATTGCTTGCCTTTGGGATATGCCAATTTAGCATCTCTGGCCAAAGTTCCATCTCCGCAATGAGCCTCATCTCCGGGTAAGCACCTTTCTCCAGAACCAACAAAAGGTTCCCAATTATGATCCGGATCAGAGAAGTCATTTACATCGCGGACTTTCAAAATCTGATGACTTTCAGGGTCCGAGATGAACAATGTGCCATCCAGTGGACTCAAGGCAACATGATATCGATAAGCTACTTTGGTAACACTGCAAAAAAAAACAATACCTCATAGAACCATTTCTTCAAGCATCAATTTTTCTTCCAATTTTACTTACTTTAATCTGACAACAGTTCTCACAACGCCATCCACCATTCGTCTCCGGATCAGGTTAAAATCGCCAATGAACAAAGATCCATCTGCAGCAGCAGCCAAAGCAACTGGAGCCAAGAGTCGAGTCTTTTCTCCAGAGCTTTTATCGCAGTCTGAGCAGTCCAGTGGTCTCTGATGTCCGTCTCCTAGACTGGACCTTATCACACGAGGTTTATGTTTCAGGTAGATATTTGATCCGTCTCCTTTTTGTAAAATGCCTTCGTGGAAATTATATCTGTGATGGATATCCAAATTCCAGCCACCGACTTCGGAGATGCTCATGTCGTTTCCGCTCAATTTGGTGGTTTGGGTATCCCACAGAATATCTTTGCAATCCGTATATTCGTAGCCAACCTTGACAATAGCTGTGGTCACACCATACACTCGTTGTCTACAAAAACATTCCAGAGATTAGTTGATTAGAATTATGTACTGGGAAGACTTGGAAAAAGTTCCAAAATACATACTTGTAGACATTCAATCTATTCCAGGCATAAGTATATCGAATATTTGGATCAGCTTCGAAGGTTTTCTCGAATAAAATACCTTCGATGGCGATAATCAAATGGATCAGTTTGAGGGTTTGAGGAATAACATCCGGAGTCAACTGGAGCTGGATAGTTGAAAGGTATCCAGGAGATTTGGAACTATGATAAATCAAATTCAACCCAGTTCCAGGGATCTGCACGCTTTCTTGGACCACCTACAAAATAATTTGTAAAATTAGAACATCGAATGACAATCTAACTGAAAATTTTTTCCCCGGAACGTACCTGAGACTCAGCCAAAATAGCACTTTTGTCAGGGCACCCTCCTTGGAAGCTGTGTTTCCACGTAGCCAGCACGATTGGCTTCATTACATCGTAATTATGAGACTTGCAGGTCTGCGGAGGCGCCACAACTGGTTTCTCATCCCCCAAAGACATAACCACCGTATTGATGATGACAATCTGCAACACATCCGAATTAATCTCCAAATATCCATCCGCAATACACCTGCTTTCCTCCATAAAACTTACCTCATTCCATGGCACATAAGTCACAAAACTCTGTGGCTTAAAAGGACTGCGACCAAACTGCAGGACAACAGCTCCACCTCCATTGACTAGTAAATCAAACTCGCCATCTTCCCTGGTCAACGTAAATCCTTCAAGCGGAGTACTTGTGCTGACTCTGACACCCATCAATCCCATACCCATACTGGTAATAACTCTTCCTCGAACCACCGCCGATCGGCTACAAGGAAAACATGGCGTTTTAAATATACATCCTCAAAATACCCGAGCACTCTTCCAAAAGCCTATTAAGCGTTTTTAAAATAATGCGTGACAACTACAACACAGGACACAATCGCCTCAAAGAAACTCATCCATGCTCCCTTATCATCATCGAGCTCGAGTGCTGAACGAAAACTCAGCCTAGTTGAGTGGCTGTCCAAAAAATACCACACGTGTCGAATTGTGTAGATCTAGGTACATAATAAAGCAGCATACAAAAGCGCAAACAAAAAGGATATTGCAACAGACAAATACACAAAGGAATCAAGGATATAGAATTCAATCGATAAAACATGCATATGTAATTATTTTTTCTGTACAAAACGCAACCCTGTTTTTGTAAACTTATTAAAATTACATTGGGTAATTTTATCATAATAACGAAGTCGTATACATAAAAGCGAAACCTTTACAGATTTATCGGAATTGTATTGTATGTGCCCGCATTATCGTGAAAAACCCTTTCTCTTTTATCTCCCTTTCATTTTGTGTTAGTTTTTTTACCTTTCAATTTTTTTTTTTTTCATTTTCACGGTACTCTAACTACGTCTCTACTCTAATATAGTAAATATATAGTACGAATGCTAACAAAAAAATTACATAGTTATCTTTCCATTTCGTAGAATATTTCTTACCTTGTATTTAGATGTCTCCAATAATTGCTAGCAGCGTTAAGAGAGATTTTCAAAAAAAAAAAAGGTAAATTTTATTGTCAAATTAAATTTTGACTTTTTTTTTGATTTAGAATGTAGGTATGTGCTACTAGCAAAACCACATAATAATTTTTGGAAATAATTTTACATTAGAACTAATTTTTTGTCTTTTTTTCTTTTGAATTCCGAATATTTTTTCAATTTTTATTTTCATTTATCGACTTGGATTTCAATTTTTGAAAATTTTCTGACTACTCTGTAAAGGTTGAAATTGATACACATTTACACACATACACCAAGACATTTACTACATTGCTAGTAGCACTAACTTAACACATAACACATATAAAACGTTTCTATAGTGGCGTGAATATGGTTACAACATTGAAATCATTTTACAAAAACGATGCAGCTTTGGAAATTATTCAGAAATTTCATTTTTTTAAGATCCAAAATACCAAAGAATTACCAATAAATTATCAGAAATACCATCACTGCATAAGATTATCAGAGAATCACAAATGACACTAAAACTATTAAAAATATTCAAAAAGAAAAAATATTACAGAGATTGCTCAAAAAACTTTTTAAATAGTCGTAATTACTATAATTTACCGAAATTACTGTAAACTAGCAGTTATTACACGCATTTACTCGGTAAAATTGAGCAAATCATGGTAATTTGCGGCAATTACTCAGTAAACAATTGAAAATTGGTAGTTCTGCATTATTATCCAAGTTACCGTAATTACCAACAATTGCTTGGTAATTCACTACGATGAACGGTAATTACATAGCAAATTACCGTAATTACCTAGTACATCACTGTCATTACTGGTAGGTAATGCAGCAGTAAGTCATTGTGAATGCAGCTTAGTGACTGAAAAATCGATAAATACTCTGAGAATTATTGAAATTCCTTGAAACTGTGCTAGGTAAATTCCATAAATTCCCATTCTTACTCCAAAAATTATCATACTCAATATTTCACTCGTAAATTACCGAAATATTGGGTAATTACTTGGTAAATTACCCAAATGTTGTAATTTGTAATTACCTAGTAAATTGCTGAAATATTAGGTAATTACCTGGTAAATTGCCGAAATATTAGGTAATTACCTGGTAAATTACCGAAATATTGGATAATAATTTGATAAAATATTTACCCAGACGCAGAGTAACTCCGTAATTAAAATTACGAATGCTTTGAATAAATTTTGCAGATGGTAAATTACAGTAATTACCTCATCATAATGAAATCTAGACATAAATTTTCGTACATTTCAATTTACTTCATTGGTTTTATAATTTTCGATCCATTTTTTTGTTTAAGGTACGAAAATTGTATGGTAATGACTCCGTAAATACTGTAAATTCATGGTAATTACCGGTAAACCACGGTAATTTCCGTAATTTCGCATACAACACGATTTAAAACCATATTTACGCCATTATAAAAATCATTAAACAACAATAAGTGTAAAAACCCGTTACTTAATACTTCCACCATTCATATTGACCAATAAAAAAAAAACATCACCAACATAAATTACAAAAAAATGGAAGACGACAAGACAGAATTGGAGAAATAGTTTCACATGGTCACAAAAGCGAAAAAAAAAACAAGAAGAAGAGCAACAGTGCTATCAAGATGATTAACCTACCTACGAGAAAAAATTGGTATTTTTAATTAAAAAACTCATTTTTTTAATCCACATTTATCATTGAGATAAAAAAGTAACTCGTAAGAGTATTATAAATTTTGGGACAAGCTATGTATGTTCGATGTAGGTAGGCTTCCTAACGATAAAATAAAACGATAAAATTTCGTTACCTTTCGTTGAAATTATCTTGTCTGGCGTAATTCTGCAAGCTTCCTTCCTCGATCAGAAACTTGGAACGTTCGAAAAATGAGGCCGTAACGATGGGCGGTTGTTTTTTATTGAGTATGTTTTTGGGCAACGGTGCGGAAACGCATAATTGGCTATTTCTGCACGCTTCGTTTTTACAACATTCCGGATCCTCGCAGTCGGTCAAACCATCTGGAAATTTTTACATTTGTTAAAGGTCTCGGCATAGGGATTGGACGTTTATAGCGATATAAAGCCGCAGCTGTAGAATGGTATTGGTATCCCTCTCGGTTTTTTTTTGCGAATCCTGTTTGGAAATTTGGTTTTTTTCCCCTCAAATGAATGAGACGTTATAAACGGGTATCTTACCTTTATCGTTATCACGTGCATCGTTACAGCTCAACTCCAACTGCGTATTGCAATCTCGGCCATACCAGCCTTCAACACATTGACATTCCCAAGCGTTATCGATGTTGACTCGGCATTGGCCGTGCCCTGAGCAAGAGTTTGGACATCCTTCCAAAGTGCAATGTTTACCATTCCAACCAGTTACGCACAGGCAGGTTCCATTTTTACATTGACCATGTTCATTGCACCTAAAAAAGATTTTCACCATTAGATTATTCTGCAAATAAATTATTCCAAAAATCGGAAAAGGTATTGGACACTCACCTGGGGTCGCATAATTTAACATTGCAGTATTCTCCACTCCAGCCCAAATTACAAGTACACGATTCACCAACGCAATGTCCATGAGGGCCACAATCAAGATCACACAGCTCCCTAGAGCAGTCATCGCCGGACCATAAAGGATCACAGTTGCAAGTTTGTGTTTCAAGGTCAAATTTCCCATGACCAGAGCAATCGGGAAGACATTGTAGAGCATCTTTGTCAGTTTGGCTGCAATCTACTCCTTTCCATCCTTTTTTGCAGACACAAGTTCCTTCCATGCAGAAGCCATGACCATTGCAAGTTGGATGTGGACAATCAACTGGAGGGAAAACATCCAAATTTTAGTAATCTTTGGATGAAAATTGATTGATATGCATCTATTGGTAACTCACCTTCTTCACAAAATTTGCCCTTGAATCCTCGTATACAAACGCATTGGCCATTTGAGCACTGCCCATGTCCATTACAATCAGGAATTTCACATTCGTCGTACCTCAAACTGCAATCTTTGCCTTTCCATCCAGGATTACATTGGCATTCGCCATTAATGTAGTCTCCTCTTTGATTACATAGCACCGGGCAAACATCTGCAAATCATTTTCACATTAGTAACTCTTATTGATGGAATTTGAGCACAGAAAAATTTTCTAATACTCACTTTGACTGCAGTCATCGCCTCCAAAACCAGTATTACACTTGCATCGGCCAAGTACACAATGACCTCGACTACTGCAACCGTTTGGACAACTCTGTGTCATGTCTTCAGAAACGGCAGCCATGACAGAAATGGTAGCTGGGTCGCCATTATCGTTATATAGAGATAAAAACCACTGGCCAGGTTCCAAATAATGAGTGACTTCTTTTTCTACACTGGTTTGTTGCTGAAGAAAAATGAAGGAACAAAATTAAGTTTTTTGGGCATCTTTCAAAAAATAATAACAAAAAAAGCTTACATGTGATGTTCTCGTTCCTCTATTTCTGACTCCATTCAATAATTCAACCATATGATATTGGGTATGAGTTGGTAATGCATTCTTACGTCCATACACAGCCACACTAGCACCTTTTGGAAAACTGTAATCGAACTTCACATATGCAGGTTCTGATTGGTAAAATTGCATGTTCCAATAACTATACGGAGCTACTTCATTGGTGATTTTTTGGCCAAATTTGATCTCTGAGAATGTCGTACCATCCGGAGGTATTGTCCTGGTTGGTTGAGTTTTTGTCCCTAAGAGTAGAAATAGTTTGATAAAATGTTCAAAAGGTTTGCAGGTGGAAAATATTCTAGGAATTTGGCCGATTGGGGTTTCTAAACTATTCAGGACGTGCAATATAAATTCAAACCAATCCAAACTACAAGCAAAAAGAAAATATTGAAGTAAAGAGCACCAAACTAGATGAAAAATAAGTCAATAAGTGCACAACTTGCATAAAAAAGTGCTTCTAAATTAAATGGGAAAAATTTGATGAGGTCAGCAGTAGTTTCACTTCTGAAGAGGAAAGGTCACTGAACTATTCAGTTGGGTTAAGAAATGCATTGATTATTTGATCAAGGTGCACAACTTACAAAATAAGAATTCCCAAATTCAAGTGAAATTGAAATTATTCAGATGAAAAAATCCCCAAGCATACCCAAGCAATAGATTAATATGAATCCCAAAATGTGTGCACAACTTACGAATAAAAGGAAGAAAATTTATGAATAATTTTCGTGACTTATGAAATGACATGCTTTATTGATTTTCAGGCTAATGGAATTCTAGGGAATACTCAATTTAAATGCCATAGGCATTGAAATCTAATACTAATAGGGAATTATGAAAATAAAAATGATGCTTGAATTGGCATCACTACTTGGATACATTAAATGGGCTAATTTTGCATCAATTTTGAGCAAAATTGCAAAAGAAAAATATTTTGTTTTAGAAACACAAATTAATTGAGATTTATAGAACAGAATTGAAAGGGCATCTGAAGTCTTTCTAATATTCCACTCGGAAACCAAGGCTGATGAAAAGAAGCAGAATAAAGGACAAAAATTTGATGAATCGCACACCTCACACACACAAAATTACTCCCACTGGCCACTATTTTCAGAGCTTCCTTATTCAGTTTTCCAAATCAATACTCCTTTTCCCCTTCATGAAGCATTTAGATAACTCAAATACAATCTTTAGTCCATTGATTATGTTAAAATTACAGTAAATTTTCATCATACTGCGCACCCCAAATTCCCTTACCTTCCCTACTTCCAAACTTTGAATTTCCTTAACTCTCTTAATTTCTACCAACATCGAATTAACGTTATAAATAACGAAAGTATAGGGCCGAAAAAAAGGCATTCGAGGTAAACAGCCAAGAAGAGATTTTGATGGCGAAGCATTTAAGCGCAAAAAGGGAAAAACTTTTATGAATGACTTGGGAAAAACTTTCATCAGGATTACCTTTTTCGGCGCTTTTCGAACGCTCTTGAAAGCGCCGATTTTCACAAAGACACCTATTAACCTTGTTTCGTGAAAACATTAAGATGTAGCATAAAACGTGCTCACGGCGTGAAAATGAGACGAACAAGGGTACAACATTAAATTCCAACTCGTCACCGATTCTTTTAGTCGGACAAAGGCAAAAGGGAATTCAAAAGCAAGATTAAATCAACTGAAATCCGACACCGAAATCCATCATAGCAACAAAGCCAAACCAATCACTACTTAGCTGACAAATGGTCGAATCGATTTTGACCGGGGCTTCTTTGTCATACAAAATCTAAAACCATTACCTGTACAAATGATAAGATGCGGTTCCTCAGAAACCGCTGCTACCGTCGTACTTATAATTTCTTTGCCAACATCACTCAAATCGCTGCTACTTTCTGTATCCCAAGTAGACGAAGTGTCCGATTCCGCCAAAGTTGTTGTCCAATTAGTAATGTTCCATTGCACATTTGCTGTCTCAGTTGTCGTCAATTTGATATCTTCGATGATTTCAGAGTTATTTTTGACTTCTGAACTGTTCAAGTTACCACTATTGGCCTGTTCCATGCAAGGGCAAAAGCACTGGCATTCGCCACCAGTAAGTCGACCAATGAGAGGATTTGTGTTGTTGGGCTTCTCAACATGGTTGCCAAAGATATCGCTGTTTCGAGTCAAAGCTGATTCGAGATTAATGTGAGACGGGCCCGAGTTTGAAGGAAGTTCCAAGGATAGTGATACAGGCTTGTAAGCTTTACTATCAGAGGCGATGCTGATATTCAATAGAATGTGATCGGGATTATCGTGATGCTCTTCTTTCTGAATCACCTCATGAACGGAAGTCTTCACATCCAGAATATTATTAGATTCTGGAGCAGTGTAGATAATTTCGTTTTTCTCAATCTCTTCTTTTTTATGTTCATAAGCTAAATTATCCAATTCAATCTTCTCCTTGAGTTTTTCCTTTAGTATAATATCGATTTTATTTTCCTCTGTATTGGGTTCGGGCTCGGGCTCTTCGCTGAACTGGAGAAGCTTACGCCCACCCCAGCTCTCATACTCGGGATTCAAATTAGCATTGTTAAAAAGCAAAGCAGGTGCACTAGCTACTTGTGCTGGAAGAACATCATGCATTAAATCTACCATTCCCAAAAGCAAACCATCATCAGGGTCGTGGTACGAAGCGTTTAACCAACTCGTACCTCCACCGAGGGCCGCCGGAACACGAGATCCTTTTGAGGTGACGTTCTTTAAAATGTTTTCATCGGTTTTGGCCAACGCTTCGCTATTTTCTTCGTCTACCACAACAGTACATGTGTTCGAACTTTGGTACGACCAGTGCAGTAGATTGGACACTGCAGGAAAACAAAATGATTAAAAATCTGACAATTTGTGAATTCAAAAGATCGACCAAAAAAAAAAACCACTTACTCGTAAGGTAGATTAAAGTTGCAGCCATTACTATACTTATAAATATTAAAACGATTGCTGTACACTTCCATGTACATTTCGATGTGACTCCTTTTTGAAAGTGGAACCTTTGCGGTGGAAAATGATGAGTTGAACTTGGACGATGCAGATTATTCCTTATGGGTAAGGCTGGCATAGGAGAAGAATAATTCATCGTACATCTGTGCAAAAAAAAAAGTAAAACATTATTTAAATGAATGAATCGTTCGTTTCATTAATTAATTTCTCACATTTTCCCTTCCCCAAATTGAACAAAAAATTGTGACTTACCTTTCCGTAGTCTTTTGTAAATCAGTCTTTTGAGGATTATCACATGATAAAGTTGTTTTATAATCAAGATTGCTTTTGTTTATGCCTGAAAAAATTACAAAAAATTGTAAAATTTGTTGAAGGCGAAATTTTTTTTAATTTGTTTTTTCATCATTCATGAATCAATGAAAATCATCCAAAAATACTGAACAAAGACAGAATTGCAGCATTGGAAATAATCGGTGAAAAATTTCAGTGAAAGAAATTTTAAAAAATATAACCGACAAGAAATTGGTGAAAAAATCATCAAAAAATCAAGGAGAAAGTTAGTGAAAAAACGTAAAAAAATTCATTGAAAAGAAATCAGAGAAAAAATGACTAAAAAATTATAGAATCAGAAGAAAGCCATTAGAAACTGGTGTAAAAATTATCAAAGAAAAAAAAATCAAAGAAAACGTCAAGTGTAATGATAGTTTAGAAATCAGAGAAAAATTACAAAAAATTAGGATGAAGTCATCACAAAATAAGGACAAAATTTTTAGATCGAAAGTAAGTTGGTGGAAAAATCACTAAAAAAAGGGAGAAGTCCAAAAATTCTCACTGAATAAAAACCAAAGATGGAAAGCAATAACAAAAAAATTGCGGAAAATTCACTAAATCAGTTAAAAATTTTTCATCTCGAGGAAGTCGAAGGAAAAACTCCATTGAAAAATGTGGTGGGGAGGGTCATTAGAAAATCGATCCAAAAAATTGTTGATAAATGGAAATCGGTAGAAAAAAAGTTACAAAAAATTAATGCAAAATTATACAATAAGAAGTTCAAAAATATCATCAATGAAAAAGAATCAATGGAAAAAATCGATATATTGAGAGAAATAAATCATAAAATAAATCACTAAAAAGCGATGAGAAAAATTATTTAAAATTAGGGAGGGAATTAACAAGAAATCAAAATTTTCAATAAACGAAAATTAGTGAGAAAATCATTTTAAAAAGTTTGGAAATTTTCAATACAAGAAAATCAGGGGAAATTATTAATAGCAATGAAACATTTTTCAAAAAATTGGGGGGGGGATCATTAAAAAATCAGTGCTAAATTTTCAATTAATGGAAATCGGTAAAAAAAAATTACAGAGAATAAATGCAAAATCATGAAAAAAGAAGTTCGAAAATTTTTGCTGTAAACCATTCAGGGAAAAAATCATTTCATTAAAATGGGAGGGGGGGGGGAATTCTTGAAAACTAGATGTAAAAATCACTTTAAAAAATTCATGGTAAAAGCGATGAATTTCATGAAAAATCAATTAATTTTGATTATTTTTCATGAGCTGCAATTCTGACAGTTCATCAGTTCAGTGATTTTTTATGATTCCAGATGAGAAATCAGAAAAGATGCCAATTAACAGAAAATCGGTGCATCAGAAAGATGGGCAATCCATGGACCAACAAAATATAGACAATTTATGCATCATTCCTTTGCCCAAATTGGACCCAAAATTAGCAACTAATACAGCCCACCATCCAATATTCGCCAGTCCTCAACTCTGTGAGCAAATAATAGGCATCTTTTCCATCATCATTCGCACACACCTTATAAACATCATAAATACCACTACCTGGCGGAATGTAAACGCTTCCCGAAGGAGTCCGCACTAAGCAGGAAGGTTCGAAATCGCCATCTAGATCTGCGGCGGCAGCACGATGATGCGAGCTCGTAGTGCCCAATCGCCCATTAAGTCGATTCATTGTTGAATTTCTAGGCGGTACATCTGGACCCGACACTTGCAATAGACTTCCTGCGAAGGCAAAAAAATGCACAGAAAAACGCCATTAATTTTCATAAAAATATACCCGAACGATCGTTAGTTGGCGGACATGTATTTATTATACTGCGGTACCCTTGGCCGACGTTCTTATCAAAAACAAAAAAAAAACGCTAACCAGAGTATGAAAAATTATCCTTCTTCGACACGCGATTATTCCCCAAAAATATCGTATACAGCTACACTCGGCGTAATGTATTTCGTGAAACCGACGCTGCGAGTTGTATACAAGGCTCGAATTTAATTTCGCGATTCCCTCCCTCTCCGCCGATGTCTCCGCTTAAGCTATTGTAAAACTCGCGACGAGCTAATATATTTAAAGCTCGAATGAATAATACAACGAAAACAAAACGGACAAAGATAGAACTAATTAAAATTGTAAAAGAAGCAGATTTCGTATAAATGAATTCGCTCTCTCGTCTTAATGGACTTAGTCGTTCACCTCCAGCCAAGTTTTACTCGTAAAATTAAACGCGCTTACATCTGAAGCGACAACGACAGAGAAAAAAAACCTTTCCGTATCGTTCCATTAGTTATATCCTCAGCGAGACCGGGCTCCTTTCTTGCAGCATTGTAACAATGAAATTCGCCACGTCTCCGATTGCGATACATAATTAAACCTCGTGAGCGTTCAACGTACCGGCGCCCAAAAAGAATCGTAATTTCAATTCCTCCTAAAACGCTAATTTATTTACAACAATTACCGAGTTTTTGTTTTTCTTTTGCGACGTTTTCCGCGCGCGTCGTAGTTTTCTCCGGTTGTTTTGCGGGTGAGCCACGGCGCCCTCTCTGACTCGCTTTCAGCTAGTTTCATAACGAGAAAATTTTATTATTTTAGAACGTCTTGAAATACTCGTAACTACGTATTCGATCCTTTTGTTAGACTACCTCCGTGTACCGGCGTCTCTCTTCAACGTCATAAATATTTATAACCACGCAATTATATATTTTTTTATCTTGTTTTCCTCTCCGCTCTCCTTTTTTCGAAGAGGAGTTATTTCGTATTCTGGTTACCTTCGTTTACGACGAGGTGTATTTTTGTAGAAAGGATTAATTTCATACCGCCCTCGCGACTACTGTTTTTTCTTCGGGTTGGTTTCAGAGCCGCACAACCGCCATTGTTGAATTTGCTAATGATCATTTCTTTCAAGAATATTTTTAAATTGAATCGATACTCGAGAAGAAGGTTTTGAGAGGGTTGGAAATTCAGTTTTTTCAACTTGAAAAGACGAAAAGTGGGGAAAATTTTGATAGAAGTAGTATCAATTCAAATAAACGTAGATATCGTTCGCGAACGACTGAATCAATCACGCGATCGTTCATGAACGACTGAATCAATCGACTGAATCATTTGCAAACGACCAAATTATGTCTAGGATGAATCTATCATCAGATGAATCATTTCAGAGAATCATTCGAGAACGATTGATCAAGTGAATCGTTCGTGAACGACTGAATCCATTAAAGAGATCGTTCAGGAATGATTTAATTGATCAAGTGAAGGGAGTGAATAGTTCTCAAACGACTGAATCATTAAAAAAAATCGTTCGCGAACGACTAAAAACTGAATCAATCAAGTGAGTCATTTGGGAATGATCGAATTATGTCTGGAATCAACTGTTCACCAGATGAGTCATTCGAGTGAATCATTCGAGAACGACTGAATTGAGCAAGTGAATGGAATGAATCATTCGTGAACGATTGAAACGATCAAGTGAATCGTTCGCGAACGACTGAATCATGTAAGGTGTGAACCGTTATTCAGATGATTCATTTAAGTGAATCATTCGAGAACGACTGAATTGATCAAGTAAATCTAATGAATCATTGAAGAACGACTAAACCGATAAAGTGAATCGTTCGTGAACGACAGAATCATGTCTGGAATGAACCATTAATCAAATAATTCAGCTTAGTGAATCATTCGGAAACGTCTTAATTGATCCATCAAATTGAGTGAATCATTCGCGAACGACTAAGATGATCAAGTGAATCGTTCGTGAACGATTGAATCGAGAAAAGCGAAACGTTTGCAAATGATTGAATTAATCAAGTGACTCATTTGCGAACGACTGAATCATACCAGAGAATCGTTCACGAACGACAATTCACGAGCAATAAAATCGATGAAGGAATTCTTAGAAAAATATTAAATTGATCAAAAAATAAAAAATTTATTTTTTAGCCAAAAATTCATAACTTGATGAAAATTCAACCGAAATCTTTTTAAAAAATCAATTTTCCCAGCTTCATAACAATTTCCT